>CM027659.1:0-2500000 GCA_015731905.1 Salix dunnii
AACCTAAACCTAAACCTAAACCTAAACCTAAAACCTAAACCTAAACCTAAAACCTAAAACCCACAAACCCTAAAGCCCTCGACCCCCAACCTGAACTCACAACCTCAACCAGACCCTCGACCCTGAACCTAAACCCACAGACCCCTAAACCCCTAAAACCCAAACCCTAAACCCTAAACCCTAATCCCAAAACCCAAAACCCAGAACCTAAACCTAAACCCTAAACCTTAAACCGTAAACCCAAAACCCAAAACCCCAAACCCCAAAACCCAAACCCCAATCCCCAAACCCCAAAACCCCAAACCCCCAAACCCCCAAACCCAAAACCCATAACCCAAAACCCAAAACCCAAAACCCAAAACCCAAAACCCCTAAACCCCTAACCCCTAAACCCCTAACCCCTAAACCCCAAAACCCCAAAACCCCAAACCCCAAACCCCAAACCCCAAACCCCAAAACCCCAAACCCCAAACCCCAAAACCTAAAACCCTAAACCCTAAACCCAAAACCCTAAAACCTAAACCCTAAACTTTTTTTTTTTTTGAAACAAGCTCAAAGCATGGAATTAAAAAAGGGGAGACTGTACAAGGAAGAAAGCCAACTCAAAGAGAGCCGACAGCGCCCTAGGGAGAAACAAGCTTCAACCCGAGCCCAAGCAAAAAGAAAAAAGATTGCCCATGGGCTTATAAACAAAAAAAAAACACTCGCCCCACAAAAGGGGCCCAAAAGGAAAGAAACTCTTCAGCGAAGGTCCAAGCCACCTGGCACAAAAAGAAAGGAGCCCAAAAGAAAAGGACCCCGCAATCTTCAATGAACCCACAGCCCAGAAAACCGAAGCCTCTCGCCGCAAACTTCAAAGAACCCACAGTCCAGAAAACCAATGACTCCTGCCGCAACCTACAAGAAGCCTACAGCCCAGAAGCCCGAAACTTGATGCCCCAAGAGACTGGGCAAAGAACGAGCTCAGCAGAATCACCAAGGCCCTAGCCACCTGGGCTTAAAACAGGCGGAAAAGGAGCTCCTTCCACATAGCCGATCAACAAAGACCAAGAGCCCGAAAAAAAACAACGGCCCCAAAAGAGAAAGTGGGCTGGGGCAAATAGAGTGCATCTAGCACCAAACCAGCCCCACCAAACGGACCAAGGCCCCATTTCGAAAAAGCTTGCACCTAGCACCAAAACAATCCACCTCACCAAGCGGACCAAAGCCCAAAAAAAACACATTTAGTGGATATCCCACATCTGAAGCATACTCTCCGGCAGCTCATCTTCCCTATCAAGGTTAGTAAGCCTAGCCCGAATGCTAAAGATTATTTCATTAATTAATCTCGTTGTGCCAGTGTAATGGTGGTCATGGATTCTTTTATTCCTCTCCTGCCAAAGGTGATAAACCGAGGCTGCAATAGCAATCCCCACCATCCTTTGTCTAGCAATAATCTCACTTCTTGTTCGATCCACCACCAAATCCCAAGCTAGAACCCATTCAAGCCTAGGCCATATTATTCTAGCTTTTCCAGCGATGGCACCCCAGACCTTTGCAGAATAATTGCAAGAGAAGAACAGATGGTTGTGATTTTCCATGTGCTCATTACAGACACACCCTTGCTGATTTTCCAAACTGGTGTGAAGTCTGTCCAGAGTTCTTAATCTACTCCGAGAGGCAAGCCAGAGAACAAAGGAGTGGCGTGGAATGTGCCACTTGTGCCAAATCAACCAGCTGCTCCCACATGGCTCATGCGAAGCCCGAATTTGCTCCCATGCAGAGCTGATAGTGCACTGACCTGAATTATTGTGAATCCATACCCAACTATCCTTGCAAGTGACAAGAGGGTGGATAGTAACAAGATTCCATAATTGATCTAAAGCTCCTTCTGACCCTTGGGGGAACTTCCAAGCATTGTCCTCAATGATGTCCGAGACCCTTGCATTCCACGCAAGCCCTGTGGCAGTTAATTGCCTAATCGTGAATAAATCACAAGCTCTCTTCCCATTTGGTAACCAGTAGTCTAGCCAAAGAAAAGTCTCTCTGCCATTCCCTATAGTCCTCACTATGCTTCCTCGCACAACATCCCTAACTTGGAGAATTTTCCGCCAAACCCAGGAAGGATTAGCAGGAATGGGAACTGACCAAAAAGAATGATCACGTAGGAGAGTAGTATTCACCCAATCAGCCCAAATGGAATTAGAGCTGGTTAACAAGGTCCATATATGCTTGACCGTTGCAGCCTTGTTCCATTCCCCAAGCTTTTTTATCCCTAGCCCACCTTCTCTCAAGGGGCTACAGACCTCATGCCAAGCAACTTTTGCGTCACCCTTACACAGCGAGGTCCCTCTCCACAGGAAATTACGAAGAATTTGCTCTATTCTTTTAATAATAGCAATCGGCAAGTTGAACATAGAGGCCCAATACACTTGCAATGAAAAAAGCACAGACTTTATCAATTGAAGACGCCCTGCATAAGAGAGAATGGAAGATGTCCATAATTTGATTCTTGAGGAGATCCGGTCCAATAGAGGAAGACAATCTGTTTTAGTAAGTCTAGAAGTAATGAGCGGGATGCCCAAATATTTTACCGGCAAGGACTGCACTTGGATACCCAATCTCTCCACAATCTCTTCCTTTCCCCTTTCGTTTACTCCCGAGATAAACAGACTGCTCTTGTTGTAGTTTATCGACAAACCCGAGATGCTAGCAAAATTATCCAAGGAGTCTTTTATGATGCCAACCGAGTCTCTATCACCATGGCAAAAGAACATCAGATCATCCGCAAAACTAAGATGCGTTATGGCATTTGCTTTGCACTTCCAGTGATACTTAAAAAGATCCGAGTTTCTAGCAATATTCATAACTCCCGTAAGCCCTTCCATGGCAAGAATGAACAAGTAAGGGGAAAGAGGATCTCCCTGACGAAGACCTCTTGAAGCGCTGAAAAAACCATTATTTCCTCCATTTATGCTAACCGTGAAATGAGTTGTGGTTATGCATCTATCAATCCACGCCACCATCATATTAGGCACTTTGACTGCTTTCAGCCCTGCTAAGATGAAATCCCAATTCACCGTGTCAAAGGCTTTGCGAAGGTCCACCTTGATTGCACATCGAGCCGGGTAAGAATTGAGATGGTAGTTATGCATTAACTCCTGAGTTAACATGATCGCATCGGAGATGTGACGGCCAGAAATGAAAGCTGTTTGGGAAGAGCTGATAACTTGAGGGAGAATCACCTGTAACCTGGCAACCAGCACTTTGGAAATACATTTGTATAAAACATTACAGCAAGAGATTGGTCTGTAATCATCAAGGGAGTTGGGATTTTCCATTTTTGGGACTAAGGTGATACGGGTGGAATTAACACATCGGGGTAAATGGTTATTAGTAAAGAAGTATCTCACCGCTTTTATGAAATCGTTACCAATAATGCTCCAGGCAGCTTTGAAGAAGAGACTAGTATAACCGTCCGGCCCCGGGGCTTTGTCATCTGGGATGGAAAAAAGCGCATCCTTTATCTCCTTATCCGAAATGGGAGCAGTCATACTGTCTTGGGACTCAACTGAAATACTCTTGGGATAGAGGCCCTCCACCGAAATATCCCCTCTATTTCCCTCCCTTGTGAGTAAGTTTTTGAAATAATTAACTGCCATATCCCCCATCTCCTTCAGGTTAGTGCAAATTCCCCCCTGATCATCCTTGAGACTGTTGATGGTATTTCGGCTTCTTCTGTGCATAAGAGAGCGGTGAAAGAACTTAGTGTTTTGATCCCCTAATTTCAACCACTGCACTCTAGACCTTTGCTTATAAAAGGCTTCTTCCTCCTTACTAAGCTTTATGAAGTTTTTAGCAAAACACCTCTCTTGCATCCTGTAATCATTATTTTGAGGGTCACTGTCTAGCTGAATTTGAGCCTTCGACCAAGCTTCCTTAGCCTTGTAAACCCGATGAGATATGTGACTAGTACAATGAGCATGCTTTCTTTGAAACTGATACTTTAAAATAGTGAGCTTTGCTGTTAGTTGGTAAAAAGGATTACCAACAATTCTTTGCTGCCAAATACAACCCACAATGGCCAAAAAATCATCATGCGAAGCCCATTGATTAAGGAACTTAAAAGGAGCTTGAACTCTTGGAAGATTATGGTCCAAGTGAAGCACCATAGCACTATGGTCCGAAAATTGCCTAGGTAAAAAAACAGCCCTTACTGCTGGCCATTGGACTAATAAAGATTGATTGCCAAAAATCCAGTCCAATTTCCTCATAATAGTCCCCTCCCCTGATTGGCCATTATGCCATGTAAACCGAATTCCTGAGTATGGGATTTGTTGAAGAGAAGCCCCCATAATGCAATTAGGAAAATCATTATGGTAATTCTGCCAAATGCTAGAACCTCCACTTCTGTCATTAGGTCTAAGCACTGCATTAAAATCGCCCAAAATACTCCAAGGAATACTAGCATTAGATATACTCTCCGCACCCAGGTACTGCCAAAGAGCAATTCTATCACCATAATTATTGGAGCCATACACAAAGGTAATCCTAGTGACATGAGCACTAGAAATATTACGGATATCACAAGTAATCCATTGATCACTAGCGTGAATGCACTGAACATGATATCGGCGAGTGTTCCATCCCACAAGTATCCTGCAATTTGAGTTGCCTTCAACATTATTAATAGCTGCCCAGTTCAAGGGCAAAATACTGTCTTGCACCTCCCTAATTTTATTATGGGAGACCCTGGTTTCAAGTAAGCCAAAAAAAATCTAACTTTTGGAAATTAATCCAATTTCGGACCTCCTGCTGCTTATGGGTATTATTTAGTCCCCATACATTCCAACTACCTATAATCATAAATTTAAAAGATGGATTGGAACAGAAACTCCTTACTAACGAGGGCTGTGGCCCCCTGGCCTCTTCTTTCCTCCTTTTTTCTTCTTTTTCTGCTTAGGAGATGGCGAGCTGATCTCAAACTGGGAGCTGTGATCCCCTTGTCCCTCTGAACTGCTATCCGTGATCTCACAGGTAGTCACTTTTCCTATTCCTTTATTTTCACTGCTTAAGGATACCATCTTATTCATGGTGCATATGGTAGGCCCTCCTTGCAAATCATCCCTCAAAATTACAGCAGCCTTGTTTCCTTTATTGTTGGGAATTGCCTTCGTGAATGATGCATGATCTCCACTCTTATTCCCCACCATAAGCCCTTCACAGGTGGGCTTCACCTTTTCATTATTTGCCTTCGCAGTATCTACCCGTGGGCCTTCTTCATGGAATGTCCTTTGTTGATTCAATTCCTTGTTCACAACAATAGGATTAGCAGTCTGGGAGCCATTTTCGCTCCCTTTGACTTCTGGCTTTTGTTCTTCAGCCTCCAAAGTCTCTACGTCCCTCTCTTTCTCTTTTGTCTGAGGTCTACAAGAGTGGCCAAAAACTTTACAGGTTTCGCACCTTGAAGGTTTCCACTCATACGTGACATCCACAGTGATTGGCTCTTCTGAAAGAGAGCTTGCAACCTGAAAATGATGAACTAATGGCACATCTGCTTCTATTTCTATGCACACCCGTGCATATTCAACTCTAGTGCCGTGAAGTGTAGCCTCATCACTGGCTAAAGGACGCCCAACCATACTGGCTGCCATACTCAGCCCTTGTTTGTTCCAAAGAGGAAAAGGAAGGCCTTGAAGTCTTGCCCACACAGGGATGGTCGTTATCTTGTTTCTGTCGAACTTGAAGCCTGGTTGCCATTGTTGCAGTAGGATGGTTTTGCCCCCAAACATCCAAGGACCACGGGCTAGCACCTCCTCCATTTGTGTTACAGAAGAGAACCGAAAAACCATGAATCCATTGGATAACACCATTGTTTTTTCCAAACCATGGGATTTCCATATTCTGTTAGCTATGGATTGGACTGCATAAAACGGAAGCTTATAGCTAACAAAGAAACCAATCATGCTCCTCTTCCAATCTTCTGCATCTGCCAACTGCATGTCCTTTGGGATTTGAAGTATGGTTCCTGGCGGCTGACGACTTATTTTTTCCAAAGTGCACCGAGAGTTTGAGTCTAAGACTCGGACTCGTTCAGCCCACGAGGTTTGCTTGATGGCTGTCATTTGAGAGAAAAAAAGAAAGATGTGATGGCTGACTGGCAAGAGGAACCGCAAAAAGACCGGAGAAGAAAAGGTGGAAGAAAACGTAGGTAAAAGAGGGTTTTTTATGGGTAAAAGGGATGCTTGGGGTACAGGACAAAAGGGATTTGTGGCTGGAATTAAGAATTTGAAATGAAAAAAGGTGGCAAGACGTGTGATTATCGCAGACCAGAGCCTCGATTTTTACTCATCGAAGTTCATCTGTGAAGAACAGTGCGCCGACAAGAAGAAAATTTCAGACCTTCTCTCACTAACCTCTCTCTAGAAAGTGACATTATGCCCTCCCCTAAACCCTAAACCCTAAACCCTAAACCCTAAACCCTAAAACCCTAAACCCGAAACCCGAAACCCGAAACCCCGAAACCCGAAACCCGAAACCCGAAACCCTAAACCCCTAAACCCCTAACCCTAAACCCTAAACCCCTAACCCCTAAACCCTAAACCCCTAACCCCTAACCCTAAACCCTAAACCAAAACCCCAAAACCCCAAACCCCAAACCTCAAACCCTAAACCGCCAAACCTAAAACCCTCAACCCCTAAACCCCAAACCCGAAACCCCAAACCCCAAACCCCAAACCCTAACCCCTAATACCCTAAACCCTAAACCCTAAAACCCCAAACCCCAAACCCTAAACCCTAAACCCTAAACCCTAAAACCCTAAACCCTAAAACCTAAACCCTAAACCCAAAACCCCAAAACCCTAAACCCTAAACCCGAACAAGACTATACATTGAAACGCGAATATCTTGAGCTTCTGGTTTTCAAATTATATGATTCAAAAATCTAGATTCATATTTGCAAATAGGCCTACAAGTTTAATGAAGGAGCCAGAGCGAGATGAAACCTGGGTGGACGAAAAAAATCTATCGCAATCTGCTCGGTAAAAACCGAACAAGACTAGACATTGAAACGCGAATATCTTGAGATTCTGGTTTTCAAATTTCATGATTCAAAAGTGCAGATTCATATTTTCATATAAGCCTACAACTTTGATGAAGGAGCCAAAGCGAGATGAAACCTAGGTGGACGAACAGAATTTGCCGCAACCTGCTCGGCAAAAACCGAACAAGACTAGAGATTGAAACGCGAATATCTTAAGCTTCTGGTTTTCAAATTACATGATTCAAAAGTCCAGATTCATATTTGCATATAGGCTTACAGCTTTGATGAAGGAGGCAGGGCGAGATGAAACCTGGGTGAATAAGCAGAATCTGCCGCAATCAGCTCGGCAAAAACCGAACAGGACTAGACATTGAAATGTGAATATGTTGATCTTCTAGTTTTCAAATTACATGATTCAAAAGTCCAAAGTCATCGTTGCATATATGCATACAACTTTGATGAAGGAGCCAGAACGAGATGAAACTTGGGTGGATGAACAGAATCTGCAGCAATCTGCTCGGTAAAAACAGAACAAGACTAGACATTGAAACGTGAATATCTTGAGCTTCTAGTTTTCAAATTACATGATTCAAAAGTTCATATTCATATTTGCGTATAGGCATACAAGTTTGATGAAGGAACCAGAGCGAGATGAAAAAAAAACAAGAAAACTCAAGTGAACCTCTTAAACCTTGTCTTATTTTAAAAACTTGCAATTTGTTAAATATTAGGCCCAATTTCTATTAAAAATCATAAATATCATCTAATTTAATCTTAAATGATGAAATCATTGAAAAAATATAAATAAAAAAACATTTAAAAGAAGTACGAAATCTGAAGAAGAAAAAGAGTCCCTACGGAGGATGAAATTTGAAACAAAATAAAAACAAGAATAACTATCAAATTTAAAAGATTAAAAAATCATAAGAGTGAAAATACAAAACATTTTTAGGTTGATAGATTATTTACAAGTTTCAACTTTAGATATTAAATTAGGTTTAGAAGATTCATCCAAACTTGCTTGTTTTTCTTCATTTTTTTGAGCTTATATTTTTTTTCTATTAGGTTAACCCTTTATAATTATTTTTCATTTTTAAGATTTGAGTTTAATCAAGCAATTAAACTCTTAACAAATTTAATTTTTAAAGGATTAAATCGCTAAGTTTTTTAATAAAAATCTTGCCAAAGAAAAAAAATATCAATAAAAAAATTAGGATAAATTTGATAGGAAACCATTGTTGTTTATATCGCGAGTTTACTTGAAAAATATTATGATTTTGGTAGTCAAAACAACCAAACTGGTAAAATATGGTAGAAAAATCAGATCCCATTAAAATCAGACAAAAATCATAAAAACCGGTTTGGATTGTAAAATTCTAAAATGATTTTTATGGTTTGAAAATCAAATTGTTTAAATGCACGAATGGACCATTTCTTAAACAATAAAAATTTATTGATTCTCATGTATTGATTTAAATATTAACTTTAAAATCTATAATTAAAATTTTTGAAAAAAAATAAATTTTACATTTTTTACTTTAAATTAAATTTTTTTGATATTTTTAAATCATTTTCATGTGCTGATGTCAAAATAATTTATTGAAGTTGAAGCTAGTACTAGCAATATCAGTGATGGTACCAATGGTAGTACTAATAATTCTTTCGATAGTGATCTTATTGATGCAAGTTTTAGAAATAGCGAGTGAGATCAAAATAAGGTTGATTTTAGTTTACATTGCATGCTAACTGAATATTTGTTTTAAATTTGTTAGTTTTTACCTAATAAAAATTTATGGACATAATTGTTTTGTAATGTATTTTTAAGTTATTTTAAATCATATATGAACCTTAACTAATAAAGTTTTATGACAATAATTATATTGTATTGTATTCAAAAATATTTTACTTATAATTTTTCTACCTCCACGATTTTAGCTTTTATTTTATGATTTTTGTACGGAAAAATTTCAGGTATGATTTTATGATTCGAGCTCAAAAATGAATTCCGAGTCATGTCAAAATCATGATTTTGACAATCTTGCATGAAACAATTCAATAAGGATGAAAATTGAAAAAGACAAAATAAAAATGATCTCGAACAAAATAAATTACAATTAAGATAATTAGGAACAAACTTGAAAGATAAAAAAAAAATCATAATAGGGCGAAGTTGAAAATATTTATAGATTAAAGAAATAGGGATGAAATAGAAAAAAAAAACATTATAGAGGGCTAACTCAAAAGAATAAAACTTAAAAAGGTAAAAAAAAGAGGATAAAAATAAGAAAATATTGGTTTAGAAAAAAGGAAAAAACTAGCAAACTTAACAAACCTCTTAAACTCAGTCTAATATCTAAAAGTCACATCCCGTGAGAATTATCCATTTTAAAATTAAAGAATGAGATCACTAAAAAACATACTAATAAAAGAAACTTGTAAAATCAACAAAAAGAAATTTGATAGAAACAATAACTCAAGAGAGAGTTCAATTTAATGAAAATAAATGATCCAAAATAGAATAAATATCAATTAAAACAATAAAAAAATAAGATTAAAAAATTATGAGAGGTGAAATAGATAAATATTTGTAACAATAAAGCAAACCCGAGCAAGTATAGTAAACCTAGTCAAATTTTAAAAATTCTCAACATATAAAACCCTGAATTCAAGTCTAATCAAGAAGCTTATTATAATATAATATTAAAATATTAGTTTTAAAAATTTGTCAAAGTGAAAAAAGGGATTAAATTTGATAGAAAAAAATAAATAAATAAGGGTGAAATAATAAAACAAATTAAATTTAAAAAATGATCTCAAATAAAATCTTGTCATGTCTAAAAAATTAACAATTAAAAGAACATCGAATAAATTTGATAGGAAGAAAAGGCATTGTGGATGAAATATCAATACAAAATGAACTTAAAAATACAAATAGTAGTCAAAAGAATAGGAACGATAAAAAAAAATTAAGTCAGATAAAGCGCATGAGATGTCATAACCCGATTTTGGGTTATTCCCCAAATCTATCCAAAAATAAGAAAAAATAAAATAAAAAGGGTTGGTGTAGGTAGAAAAATCAAGGCGAAAATTTTAGACGTTTTCGAAAGCTCGATTGTACCTCTTTTGTGCCCACAAATGAAGGAAAATACAAATTCAAGGCTAATATAATTTATTATCGGATAAATCTATGTAAAAATTAAATCGAAAGATATAATTATATTTTTATGGGCCAATTCGATTTAATCGTTGGAAAATTAAAAATGTAATTATGTTTGAGAATTAATTTAGGGTCCAATTGAAGGTTTTAATTAAGTACAAGGGTTTAATTATACTTTAAATTGGTCAAATTAATTTTATTAAGGGATTTGTCAATGAGAAATCAAGTTTATGAATTTAATTCGGGTTTAATTGATGAGTTTGGAATTTTCAGAAAACAATTTGAATTTTTTCAAGCTAATTATGTGAAATCAGGAGCCAAATTAAACAAATTGAAAGTCTAATGGCCAATTAAGGTTTAATACGTGAAAATCAGAAACCAAGGACCACAATAAAAAGGTCATGCAAAGCTAAGGTTGATATTGAAATTTAATGTGATATAATTCTGTAAAATCATAAGTTTAAATCCAATTAAAGATGCAATTAGAGCAATTATAAATCGAGTGACCAAATTGTATTTTTTTTCCAAAGCATTTACGCTTACAGGCGTGCCTGCACTTTGCATTACCGGAACAGTGTCAGGCACGCCCTCTGCAACAATACCCATTACTAGGCAATGCAAAGGCAGCAGCCCTTCACTGCACGCCATGGGCAGCCGAAGGGTTGCCACCTGTGGTTAACAGAGGAACATCACGAAGAGAAGAGGGGAGATTGAAGAAGGGAGAAAAAAGCAGGAGGTAAAGAGGGAAAATTCACATGAAAAACTCAAGTAATTTTCTTCAACCAACTCGGCATCATCAGTTATTTCCCTTTTCTTTTTTTCTTCTTTTTCTTCTCTCTCGGTCGGTCAGTCGGTCGATCGTTCCTCTCTCTAATACTAGAGAGCTCAGCGCCTCTCTCTCTCTCCTTCAGTAACCACGCAATGTCTCGTCATCACCAGAACCTCCACTACCGCTCCGTCCACCCGGGCACCTCCTTTAGGAAGCAACAACAACATTGACATTAGTAGTTTCACCGACCAGCTTCCGACGCCCATTCTGGCCACCACAACCCACCATTTCCGACGCCATCATAATAAGAGGAATCACCTCGACCTCCTCTATCCAACGTTATTAATAGGTATGACATTCATCACACTCGAAAATCTCTCATTTTACTATTTATCATCTTCCTCCTCATGTAGCCCCGGTTACTGTTCATTGAACAGTAACCTTGTCAAGGCGGGCTTAGTGCCCGGCTTGACCACTAAATAAAACGGACTTCTGGCCTATCTGGACTGGAAGCCTAGTCCGAGTAAAGTGGGTTGGAAGTCAATCCTGATAATAAATGGGTCGAAGCCCAGTCCGAGATTAAGCAGGTCGAAGCCCAGACATAGATTAGGTGGGCCGCGAGCCCATCCCCAGTAGGCGGGCTGGCAGCCCAGCCCCTTCTTGGCTGGGCAGCCAGCCCCCTAAATGTAAAAAAAAAAAAATAGAAAATTTGCATAAAAAATATTTTTTAAAAAACAAAAATGTGTTGTTTTATGCATACGGCCAATACACTAGCATATTTTGAAAATTCTTTTTCTTTCAAAAAAGATATATTATCTCGGAGTTTGAAGAAAAAATATGTTTTACAAAGAAAAATCATTTCTCACATTTTGAGATTTTACAACATATTTGTAAAAATCCAAAGGGTATTTGCCAATATTCCAAAAAATATCAAAAATCTTATTTTTGGGAATTCATTATTCACTGTTGATTTTTAGATAAACAAATCTTAAAGGGGTTTAATATCCAAAATATTTGGCAGGGATAACTTGCCATTATTCAATGTTAATATTTGGAAAAATAAATCCTAAGGGGTTAATATCCAAAATATTCGGCGGGGATAATTTGTTATTATTCACTGTTGGTATTTGGATAAATAAATCATAAAATGGTCAATATCCAAAATATTCTCTGGGATGATTTGCTATTATTCACTGCTTGGTATTTGAATAAATAAATTCTAAAGTGGATAATATCCAAAATATTAGCGGGGATAATTTGCTGATATTCACCGTAAATATTTGGATAAAGAAACCTCAAGGTGGTAAATATTCAAAATATTTTTACAGGAATAATGCACCATCATCATTTAACCAACATATGCTTTGAAAGATCAAAACCATAACAAAGCATAAGCAAATCAAAACGTCAAGCAGCTTACGTTAGGTAGGGCGTACTAGGGGTGCTAAAATCTTCCCTTTACGCAATCAATTCCTTACCTTAGAATCTCTGAAATACTAGTTTTTAGATTTTATAGTAATCATAATACTAAGTGGCGACTCCCTTTTCCACAAAAATAAAGATGAAACCCCAACATGAATTTCCCCGATCACGGGAAGAGTCGCCGCGACGCTGCGCTCTCGCGAAGGGTGCGACATGAAATATGAAGAACCATTATTTATAGACTATTCAAGATGAAAAACTTTAAAAAAAAACATACCAAATATGAACTATGAAGTACACATGCCGCCCTAAAATGCTAAGTTTAATTGGATTTGTCTTTAAAATATTAAAATAATTACTCTATTTTTAAAAACTTGAAAATAAAAAAAAAATCTTTTGAGGAGGAGGCATCTAAGTATTTTATTAAAGAATAAATGAGTAATTTTAGTTTGCATCTAAAAATATTATTATCCGAACCTCATACAATTAAAACCAAGTTAAAGAATTAAATTATGAAAAGGAAGTATACTATTTGCACTTTTAATGAATAATAAATTGTGTTTTAAATAATATCTCAGAGATTTAGTGTTTTTGATAAATATATATGCTTATAATTGAAATTTATATTTATTAATACTTCTCCCAAAATTGTTTTGTTTGATCCGCAACTCGAAATATTTGAAGAGAGGAAGAATACTAAAATCAACATTGAATTATAGTTGATCTTAGCGAGTAACCCACTTTAAACCACGTACAATTAATTAATTAGTTAATTGATATTTGTTTTGATCTTAAAACATTATTTGGTTACTCGAAATATTTTAAGAGAGAGAGAATATTAATACCATGTATATCATGAAATAATAATATTTGAAACAAAAACAAAAATGTCATGCCATTAATTTTTTTAAAGTTGATACATTCATAATATCAAATTGTCAAAATAATAAAACATGTCCTAAACCAGTTTTATTCTTTTAATTCCCTGCTTCTACTCCCTCTTTAAGCACTCCTCCATACAATGCGAAGAATTATTCCGTGGTTGAGCACCGCCGCTTTGCTGCCATCATTCTGTCTTCTCTCATACTACTGCCCATTCGACGAGACTGTGTCAGGTGGAATGGGGTCTGGAAGTATGACTTATATGGTGTATGGCTTAGGCTTGGGCAAGCCCTTGACTTTCCCACAAAGCAAAGCATTGTCAGGAATGTTGTACTCATCCCTAAGAGAGAGTTCAGGGGAGAGAACACTGACATAGAGCTGCTGACCAAGGTATGCTCTCTCCCACATCTCAGACCTGACGTTCCACATCCCAGCGTTATCAAAAGTTAAGAGGATGGCGGCCCAGGATTTGGGAAAGACCTGGATTGTAGTCCTGCTCACTGCATCAAGAAGATTATAATTCTTCCTCTTCTCAGGGGTCCAAGTGCCAGGCTCAATACTGCGTGCATAAAGATATATTAATCAATATAACTAGCTCAATTTAAATTAAAAAACATATATAGAATATTGCCTGGCAAATGTGAGATATCTAAACCCTAAACTAATAATTAATCAGATAAAATATACACTTACGCGACTGCAAAGAAGGAATAACCATCCAAATGGTATGATTGCATGCTCTTCTCGTGGTTCTCGAAGATAATTTCAACAAAGTTACGGAAGGTTTGGTTGAGGACATTGGGTTGTGAGACAACCTTACCAATCTTAGTCGATGGCATGTCCTGGATGGTGTTATATTTGAACACCTTGTCTGCAAGCCCATAGTACTCAGCAATTTTGAGAGGTGTCTCTGGATCAACGTGAGAGACGCCATTGAGGGCATAGCGAAGCTTGCCACCTTCTCGGCTAGCTGAGTTTACGAGCTTAATGGTGCGGGTAATGTTGATGGAGCCGTAGTGGTAAGAGCCTTGAGGGTTAGGCCTAGCAGCACTGGCTGTAAGGTTCCAGCGGAAGGAACGGAATTGATTGAGAGACCAAGCCCATCCAACTGGTGCCTCAGGGAGTTCAGGTGATGCTGGACCCTTGCCATTGGTGTAACGAATGATGCCCTTGGCGGTGAGAACCTGCTTGTTGAATCGGGTAGAAGCCACCATGTAGTAGTCTTTTGGAGCTTGGTTGGATGTCACGAGGACACTGAAGCATTGTCCAACATGGACATCGAGTGACTCGTACACGTTTTGCACCACATGGGAGCCCTCCATCTCCACAAGCTTCATCGTATGGCCTTGGATCCTGAAATTGAGAGTATTCTTGAGTCCAGCGTTGCAGATCCTGTACTTGTATGTCTTTCCTGGCTTCATTGTGAAGAGAGGCTCATCCTTGCCATCTCCCTGGGCGTTTTTGCCATTGATGAGGACGCCGTCAGGCCTTGCGAGAGAGCGGCCGCTATCCAATAGCTTCTGGAGAGCAGTGTGGCTCTTAGTGTGCCAGTCATTAAGTATGACAGTGTAGTCATCCTCGGGATCAGCATAAGGGACCGGGATGAGTAGACGGCTATTGATGCGGAGGCCACCAAAGCCACCAACTGCACGGTGCATGCCTGTGGTGGGGTAGTAGAAGTAGCTACCAATCTGGTCCTTAACCTGGAAGTGGTAGGTGAAGTTGGTTCCTGGGAGGATTGGGCAGTTGGTCCCAAGCACTCCATCTTGCCACGAGTTTTTCCTTTGCTGGACACCGCTCCTGCATGCATGCATTGATTTATTTATTTTTGATCAAATGAAAATCAATTAAACAATAATATATGTGTGTGAAAGTAAGCAAATTAAAGGAATTACCATGTCAAAAGGAAGGGCTCATCAAGGTTATTGAAGACATTGAGGACAATATTGTTGTTGGAGGTAGAGTTGATGTTGGGACCTGGAAATTGATTGTTAATGAGAATGACTTGCTGGGGAACTCCCAGAGGAGAGCGGGTACCATAGGTAACATTCCATGTGAAGAACAAGTAAGGGTCTTCCCCCTGGACTCCCAACATGGTCCCTGCAGAGAGGCAGAGCAACACTATTATCATAACCCCAGCCATTTCGATGAATGGGTTATGAAGTAATCAACCCTTATTTCCTCCCTCTGATCTAACCACAGTGAAATTCGAAATTCTCTCTTTCCTCCCTCAGATAATCGAAGAAGATAAATGGGTTTGTCTTCTTCTCTAAATCATCAATTCCCCTCCCTTTCTTATACTTGGGATCCGCCATGCATCAACTCAACATTAACCATTGAATTCCCGCAAATTCCTGGCCTTTGCTTTGGCTCCTTGCATTACTCCCTTCCTCACATAATCAAACTATACGACCCCTCCTTTTTTGCATTGCTTTCCTAGAATTTCTCTTTTTAAAACATTACCTGCTGCCTAAATATAGACGTGCATGCAGTTGGTAGCCTATATTCAGTCAAATGCATATAGAAAATTGCCTTATTGTTTTTTGATATAAAATTATTATTATTATTATTATTATTATTATTATTATACATTTAAAATTGTGAGTGCGTAGAACCTTCTAGCTGTATTTAAACTTAATTTAGTAATTAAATATTAAATTGTAGTTGATTTTCAACCCTCCCTTTTTTTTTCATGACTGTGCTGTCTATTTTGTGATTTTTGTCTATAAATGCGTTCACGGGTCATTCCACGTCACACGACCACTTAAGGTTGGTATAAATGATTTGTAACTTGAAAGCATATATTCTTACAGCAGTCCACCACCAGTTTAAGAGTTGTTCAAATTATTTTTTAAAATTTATTTTTAATATATGCCTTAAAAATAATTTAAAAATATCAAAAAAATATTTAAAAACAAAAAATAAAAAAACAAATTTTTTTTCAAAATATAATATCAAACAGTTAATAATTTCGAAGCATTATTGTGTGATGATGATAGATCCATGATTTTCATGGAGGACATAGACTAAAATTCAGAGGTCCAGAGTTCACCGTAAATGACCCTACATCTGTCTGTCTGTCTATATATATATATATTTTCTAGAATTTTGATTAATATTTTTTTTATTTAATATAATTTATAAAAAGTAAATCATATACAATTTCATCCCTGATAATATTCTTTCAGATTCATATTTAAATTTTTAAAATTTCTTATTTCAGAGATAAATTTCTTTTTAATAATCTCTTTCTACGTATGCTGGCTTGATTTCACGAAATCAAAACATGTTCTTGCACCACAAATCTTGGCTTGATTTCATCAAATAAGTTAAGTCATCACGTATCAAATGCAAGTGAAAAATTAGAGGATTGTTTATTCTTTTTGTAAGAATATTTTAATTAGAGATTATACCCCAACATATATTTAATGAAATCATATATTTGTATACGTGTGCTTGTTTAATTTCATGTGATTAAAATTGTGTCTATAAATTTCTGGGGACTCCACCGGAAACATCTCCACCTCTCATCTATTCTTTTCAAGAAATAATTTCCGACTACCTCTCAATGACAACTATGAGAAACATGGTTACCATTGTCGTTTTCAAAGCAACTGAGGTTACTAATACAAGTTGTCAATTTATAGTTGAAGATTTTTCAACTCTACCATTGAAAAAAAAATCCATCACCGAGTTGTATGCATAAACTGAGTCGACCCTTAAGCTAACATCAACTTTGAATGCGGGAGGAGCACAAGAGCTCGTGACAAAAATGAAGCCACAAGTAACACCGCCACAAAAATCAAATGGGGTGCATGGAACTTCTTGTGATAATCTACTCTTGATTCCTGTTATAAATTGCAAAAATCAAATGGAGTAGATTATATCTGGTCTGTTATTCTTAGCAGGCAAGAGCCTGCATGCATAAATGAAGCCTGAAACCACAACCACTCGTCCAAAATCAAGAGTTGATTATCATTCGACTGAATATAGAAGCATTGTGGGATGGAAAATGTCACAACCACCCCGACTGGGTTCGTGTGTAATTATTCGGTTTTAGCCTTTACTAGCTGAAAATTATTCTATTTCTGCAAATGTCTTATTAAACTACAACCACTTTGAAGTTTGGATCACAGAATAGATTTTATACATATGGATTTGTTCCAATCTGATTATATATACGTATAATAATTGTTTAGCAACATAATTTGGGATGTTTTAAAAAACAATAAGGCAATGTTCTATATGCATTTGACTGGATATAGGCTACCAACTGCATGCACGTCTATATTTAGGCAGCAGGTAATGTTTTAAAAAGAGAAATTCTAGGAAAGCAATGCAAAAAAGGAGGGGTCGTATAGTTTGATTATGTGAGGAAGGGAGTAATGCAAGGAGCCAAAGCAAAGGCCAGGAATTTGCGGGAATTCAATGGTTAATGTTGAGTTGATGCATGGCGGATCCCAAGTATAAGAAAGGGAGGGGAATTGATGATGTAGAGAAGAAGACAAACCCATTTATCTTCTTCGATTATCTGAGGGAGGAAAGAGAGAATTTCGAATTTCACTGTGGTTAGATCAGAGGGAGGAAATAAGGGTTGATTACTTCATAACCCGTTCATCGAAATGGCTGGGGTTATGATAATAGTGTTGCTCTGCCTCTCTGCAGGGACCATGTTGGGAGTCCAGGGGGAAGACCCTTACTTGTTCTTCACATGGAATGTTACCTATGGTACCCGCTCTCCTCTGGGAGTTCCCCAGCAAGTCATTCTCATTAACAATCAATTTCCAGGTCCCAACATCAACTCTACCTCCAACAACAATATTGTCCTCAATGTCTTCAATAACCTTGATGAGCCCTTCCTTTTGACATGGTAATTCCTTTAATTTGCTTACTTTCACACACATATATTATTGTTTAATTGATTTTCATTTGATCAAAAATAAATAAATCAATGCATGCATGCAGGAGCGGTGTCCAGCAAAGGAAAAACTCGTGGCAAGATGGAGTGCTTGGGACCAACTGCCCAATCCTCCCAGGAACCAACTTCACCTACCACTTCCAGGTTAAGGACCAGATTGGTAGCTACTTCTACTACCCCACCACAGGCATGCACCGTGCAGTTGGTGGCTTTGGTGGCCTCCGCATCAATAGCCGTCTACTCATCCCGGTCCCTTATGCTGATCCCGAGGATGACTACACTGTCATACTTAATGACTGGCACACTAAGAGCCACACTGCTCTCCAGAAGCTATTGGATAGCGGCCGCTCTCTCGCAAGGCCTGACGGCGTCCTCATCAATGGCAAAAACGCCCAGGGAGATGGCAAGGATGAGCCTCTCTTCACAATGAAGCCAGGAAAGACATACAAGTACAGGATCTGCAACGCTGGACTCAAGAATACTCTCAATTTCAGGATCCAAGGCCATACGATGAAGCTTGTGGAGATGGAGGGCTCCCATGTGGTGCAAAACGTGTACGAGTCACTCGATGTCCATGTTGGACAATGCTTCAGTGTCCTCGTGACATCCAACCAAGCTCCAAAAGACTACTACATGGTGGCTTCTACCCGATTCAACAAGCAGGTTCTCACCGCCAAGGGCATCATTCGTTACACCAATGGCAAGGGTCCAGCATCACCTGAACTCCCTGAGGCACCAGTTGGATGGGCTTGGTCTCTCAATCAATTCCGTTCCTTCCGCTGGAACCTTACAGCCAGTGCTGCTAGGCCTAACCCTCAAGGCTCTTACCACTACGGCTCCATCAACATTACCCGCACCATTAAGCTCGTAAACTCAGCTAGCCGAGAAGGTGGCAAGCTTCGCTATGCCCTCAATGGCGTCTCTCACATTAATCCAGAGACACCTCTCAAAATTGCCGAGTACTATGGGGTTGCAGACAAGGTGTTCAAATATGACACCATCCAGGACAGTCCACAAGCAGATATTGCTCATGCTAAGATTGTCTCACAACCCAATGTCCTTAACCTCACTTTCCGTAACTTCGTAGAGATCATCTTTGAGAACCACGAGAAGAGCATGCAATCATATCACTTGGATGGTTATTCCTTCTTTGCAGTCGCGTAAGTAATTAATTAATTAAACAAACATGGATGCGTGCAGTGAATATTTAAAAAAAAAATATTTGTGAATATTTATAACCAACTGATTAATTAATATACATGTATATATATTTATTCAACAGCGTGGAGCCAGGCACTTGGACCCCTGAGAAGAGGAAGAACTACAATCTTCTTGATGCAGTGAGCAGGACTACCGTTCAGGTCTTCCCCAAATCCTGGGCTGCCATTCTTTTGACATTCGACAACGCTGGAATGTGGAACATCAGGTCAGAGATGTGGGAGAGGGCATATCTAGGACAGCAGTTGTATGCCAGTGTTCTTTCTCCAGCTCGCTCCCTAAGGGATGAGTACAATATTCCTGATAATACTTTGCTATGTGGCCTCGTCAAGGACTTGCCAAAACCCGAACCTTACAGCATCTAACATACAGAGCAGTTGATCCTCCATGTGTTAACCCTTTCCAATTTGTTGTAATCACTTTTTTTCTTTCAAATTATTATTTTTTTCATCAGACAATTCTTCTGCTCTTTCTCCCTTTCATATGGTCAGAATAATATTGAATTCAATAAAACTTAACCTTCTGCTGCTCGTACATGTTTTCCTTAAATTCAACGAGGTTTGTCTCGATGTCTTTTCATATGAATCGATTGATGAGGATCATCTTCTTTTAGACAAACTAGAATAGAGGCAGGGCGGAGAGATCGTAGAGAAAGTTAGGTCCATGCACAAGAAATCACTGCACAAGGGATCATGAGACCAAACATGAGTTGATTGAAAGACTTGAGAAATCTTAATACTTTAGCCAAGATGCCAGGATTATTCGATTTGATCATGAAAATAACCCAGCATAAATTGAAGCTCAAGTTTGAGATATTAATTTTAAATGTTCAAGAAAACAAACACATTTAATAGGCAATGTCTGTGATTATCTTGAAACATTCGAATAAATATATCTTGGAGTAATAAACTATGAATATTAACTGAAAATTAAAATGTGTGGGATGAATATTGAGCTTCATCCCCTGGTAAAAATATTGTGAATTATCCTTTTTTTTTTTTTACCATTAATTTGGTCCTCAAAATCTTCTTTTAGGAAATTTGATTTTGATTTAAAACCAACTCCTTGTGATTTCTTGGTCAATGGTGAAAAGGGAATAAATGGATTTAGACCACCAAAATAATCAATGTTTGTATAAAATTTTTTCCTTTTATAAGAAGAGTTCATATTAATTTTCTTCGACCTTTAGATCTGATGGGGGGAGCTTGGTTTGATATTTAGTTTCGGGTCTATTTTGATTTTTGGGATGGTTTTTTGAGATCATGTATATCTTTAGTATGGCATGGTTTTGTAGGTTTGTTTTCGAGTCAAAACGAATTTAAAACAATTTTGGATAAAAAAAACTTAAACACTGATTTTTTGGCTACAATGATGGCTGAAATCTAGGCAAATTATACAACACATCATTTGTCTCAACAAGCAATGTGTTGTCTAATTTTTTTTCAAGAAATTACAATAAAAAAGAAAAGAAATGCCTAGTCCTGTAGACCCTGACAAAATAGATCAGACCTAACAATAATTGACTTTTTTTCTTCTAATATTTAGACGCTCTTTCCCTCTTACATCTTGTTCAAGAAAACCTGCTTTTAATGGCGATTATTTTTTTGGTTATTCATCTAAATTTTTAAGTTTATCTTTTATATATATATATATATTGTATGGATGAGATTTATATTTGAAAATAAAATAATATTTTTAGATAATATTTCTAATATGTGTATCCTTACATCGTTTTGTTTCAATTTGTCTCCATTTTTATTGAAAAAAATAAATATTTTAATAAATAAATTTAGAGAATACAACTGGATAAATTTTTCAGCTTGATAATTAAATATCTTGATCTACATTTATCTCATAATTTTTTATTCTAAGTTTTAGTTATCATTTATGCTTTATCGATTTATTTAATTATATGTATGAATAAAATTTTTAATTTGAACTTAAAAAATAGCTATAAAAACATGTTGAAAAAACTTAATTGTATATAAATTTTTATTTGAAAAAAAATATTTGATCCGCAGTGAAGTGCAAGTCATATGTGTAGTTTTTATTTATTTATTATAGTTAATGATGAGAACTATTAACTAAATGTAATCTTAAAAGTATTAATGCTATGTAATTGAAGAAGAAAATATTATTTAAGTAAATAGAAACTAAAAGTTATTAATCTCGACCCATACTCGATCATTCTGCTTGAGATACAGGTTTGGCTCCTAATTTTCAAAATCCAATATCGTTGCAGCAACTTATTTTTGCAGTAACAGCTAACAACAAATTTTTAAGGACTGAAGTGAATTAAGAAATTTTTGCATGAAGGATACTTTGAAGTCACCTCCACCAGAGAATAAGACCATGAAGAAGGCCTCCATGATTTCAATCTTCATCACATCTTTCTTTTACCTGTGTTGTGGATGCTTCGGATATGCAGCCTTTGGTAACGATACACCTGGAAATCTCTTGACAGGATTTGGGTTCTTTGAGCCTTACTGGCTCATAGATTTGCAAATGCTTGCATTGTTCTTCATTTGGTGGGAGGATATTAGGTACCTAATTTTCATTTCACAATCTTTGATTCTTGACCTTGTCAGCTTTTGTTTCTGCCCAAAATGTTGAGTTTCTCCACATTTCTAGTTTCGAACTGCAGAAATCCATTTCTCCTTAAAATATGCAGCTGCAATCCTTCATAATCATGAAGGAAGAGGTCTAGTAATACATCTATCATCATAATGCTTTCCTGGTAGCATAGAGCTTCCTCCAGATATCTGAGAAATCTATGATTTTTTTTATAAAATCGATTAGATTGCTCATATGGTCTATTTATTTTCATGTGTTCTATTTTCAGATATATAGTCAGCCTGTGTTTGCATTTGTGGAAGGATGGTTTAGTAGGAAATTTCCAAGCAGTGGTTTTGTTAATAACTTCCACTCCTTCAAACTTCCATTGATTCCTACTCTTCAGATCAATCTTTTACGGCTATGTTTCCAAACGGTATGTGTTGCATCAACTGCTGCCGTTGCAATGGCCTTCCCTTACTTCAACCAGGTTTTGGGAGTGCTTGGAGCCTTGAACTTTTGGCCTTTGGCTATATACTTTCCTGTGGAAATGTACTTCGTGCAGAAGAAAATAGGTGCTTGGACAAGAAAATGGATTGTGCTTAGAACATTTAGCTTTGTTTGTTTGCTGGTAACAATAACAGGCTTAATTGGGTCAATTGAGGGACTTATAAGTGCTAAACTTGGCTGAAAGACTGCTATTGCTGAGATCTTTCTGCCAATAGACTACCAATAATCATGTGTTGTGTTGGAAGATGAGATTATTACGCCTCTCGTCTTCCTGTCCTGTTTCTTCTGTTGAGAATACAACTGTAAACGTTAAGAATACAGCTGTAGATTGCAGGTTACTGTTATTTCCTTTCCTGTATAACAAGTTCTGTAAGTTAGAAAAGTGGATTTACAATAGGTTTATTTTTCATGTATATATTCTACTGCTACAACACTTGAACTAATCAATCGAAATACACTGAATATTCACATCTCGAATTCTTACATGTTATCAGAGCGAATCTCGAAATTTATTTTTTTAATCGTATTTGTTCATCTCAAAATTAATCCCAGAAATCGATCTCTACATTACTTTTTCGTAAAAAAAAAAGGCTATTGTTCATTCCCAGAATTTGATTGCTACAGTACCTATTTGTTAGAAAAAACCCAGATTTTCCGGAGAAAAAAAAACACAAAAAACCCAGATTTGTCCCGTTCATCTACGGCGAGTCTGTTCGTCGTGCTACTTCGTCATCTCCGGCAACACACCCATCAGACCCAAAAGATAAGTCATTTTTTTCTCTCGTATTTCTCCTTGCACAATTTTTTCTCTCTCGGAAACCCAGCATCATGAACCACAGTTAACCCACAGAAAAAAAAACCCATCCTTTCCCCAGAAACCCAGATGAGAACCCAAGACCCCAAGCAAGATAACCCACAAGATCGCTGAAATGAAAGAACGGAGATGGCAGAAATGATAACCCATAAGATAACCCATAACCCCAAGCACGATAACCCACAAGATAACCACAAGGAAACGAAAGAACGCCGAGAACAAGTTGAGTCTCTGGTGAAGGCTAAGGAGGCGTTGGAGACTGAAAATGGCTGATTTTACGAAGGAAAAAGATTGCGATCAGTTTCATAGTCATAAAAATCTCCCCCTGGCCCTGGTGGGAGAAGTAGGTGAATTGTCGGAGATATTTCAATGGAGAGGAGAGGTTGCAAGAGGGCTCCCTGATTGGAGAGATGAAGAGAAAGAGCATCTCAGAGAGGAACTATCTGATGTGCTGTTGTATCTTGTGAGGCTCTCTGATGTATGCGGTGTTGATCTTGGAAAAGCTTCCATGAGAAAGCTGGTATGTTTAAGAGAGAAGAAAGAGAAGGAGAAGGAGATTGGAGTCTTGAAAAGTGAGGTTAAGGAGCTGACAATGAGAGTTGAGACCTAGAGAAATGGAGGTGCGAGACACATGGGTCATGGAAATGAGAAATGGAGGCAGATGATTAATTCGGGTTATAAAAATCCGATTGGGCTGGTATATTTCTATTGCGGTGAAGCAAGTCATTCGAAATAAAAATATTATGAATTTATTAGCTATCCTGATCAGAGAGATTTAAAAAAATATCCTGGAAAAATATTGGCATAAGTACGGTAAATTCTACGAAAACTGAACAGGTATTACCTATGGCGAATGTCATTTATTCCAATATAATTGGTAAAACTTTTGCAAATTTTGTCATTATTAAAAATAATACTTGGATTATTGATACAGGTACATCTGATCATATGATTAGAGATTCCAGTAATTTAAAGTTCTTGAAACCCTCCTCTAAGTCAGATATTTGCACAGCTAATAATAGTATCTCCCTTATTAAGGGGGAAGGTTCTATAACCTTGACCGATTCTCTAGCTCTAGATATTATTCTTATTGTTCCATCTCTTGTATACAATCTTTTATCAGTTAGTCAAATTACTCTTATCCTTGCATGCACTGCCACTTTTTGACCTTTTTTTTATATTTTTTAGGACATTCTAACCCGGAAGATTCTTGGTTATGGTGTTAGACGAAGTAATCTGTATTACCTAGAGTTAACATAAAATGGGGGGTCAAGCACATCAGACAAAAAATCAAGACCAAAAACACGCTCTTGTATGGTTATGGCATTGAAGGCTAAGACATCTCTTTTTTGGGTATCTCAAGAAGCTCCAACCACAGTTATTTTAAAGTTTAAGCAATTTGGATTTTTATTGTGAAATATGTGAACTGACCAAAAGTCAACGTATTCCCTATTTACCAAGTTTGCATAAAAGTTTAGAACCTTTCATAGTCATCCACTCGGATGTTTAGGGCCCTACAAAAATTGTCATTTTCTAATGCTTATTATTTTATTACATTTATTGATGAATGTACTCACATGACCTGGATATCTCTTATCCAAAATAAAAATGAAGTAAGTACAACTTTTCAAGAATTTTAGAAAATTATGCTGACCTAATACCAACGACACATTCATACACTTCAATCAGATAATGGTATGGAATTTATGGATCAAGTGCTAGATAATTTTTTAAGGCATCATAGAATTCGACATCAAATATCCTGCTCGTATACTCCACAGCAAAATAGATTAGCTGAAAGAAAGAACAGGTAGATTATAGAAATTGTTCACACTTCGCTATTTGGCATGAATCTGCCAAAATAAAAACATTATCTTTTTTTAATAAAATATTTGTTGTGTTAAAAAAATATAGTTTTAACCACTATAAATTTCATGTAAGTAACTAGAATTATTTATATTTTAAAAAAAAAATATTTCTTGCATGCGCTGCAAAACAATTAATTAATTATAATAATAATATATAATATTTAGACCATTTATTTTAAGGAAATTAAATCCTTGTAAAGCCAGCAAATTACGCCTCAATAGAGCAAATCAGTCAACTACGGGTGGTAAAAAATCTGGTAGTGAATCTATAATATTCGAACAATTTATTTTAAGGAAATTAAATCCTTGTAATGTCAGTAATTTACGCTGCAATAGAGCATTAATCAACAGTTGCAATAAAAAGATAACGGCGAAAAAGAGTCATGAGCCAAAGAGAGAGCTAATGAGATCATGGCTGCACTGTTCCTATCCACAATGCCCTAAGTGCAGGTGAATAATTCAACATTGATCTCTTTTAGCTGTTAGTATAATGTCAAATTATATCAAGTGAGACATGCCACAATATCATTCAATATTCCTCATTGCCATTTCCCTTGTGATCATTAACATGGCTGCTACATTTCATATCTGGGCTTCACCCTAGATGCCTGAAATCAAGAAGAGGAATTAGACTGCAATTTTCTTTTTCTGAGAAAAAATAATCAATTTAGGGACAAGAAACAGCATTTCAGTATCACTTTGCAGTGCCTGCTTGAATATTTTGAATGAATAGTAACATTATATTCCCTAATTATTCAACGGAGATAACATCAACCCAAAACAAATCTCCAGAATGTCTTCATTCTATGGCACAATGGAATACATAGAATTAACCGAACAAAGAAAGAACTTAGAAAGATATTTTGTTTACTCATGCACCATGACTAGCACTATATACAAACAAAGCCATCTGGTAAAATTATATTTACTGATCATAGTTTTAGGAAAAGAATTCCTAAACAAAGTTAGTGTAAGATGTGCATGAATAGCCATGAACCAGTGTAGTTCCACTCTAGACAGCTAGCGGGTAATTCAGAGTAGCCATGCAAAATCTAGGAGTCTTGGAAGGAAGGTGATGGGAATTAGCCAATCAACTGTAGAAGCAATAATTCAAAGAAAATTGATTTTGGAAGGAAGCTGATGGGAATTAGCCAATCAACTGTGGAGGCAATAAATAAAGGAAAATTGATTTTGCAAGCTGAACAGTATCCAACAAAGGGATTAAACAAGAAACAAAGATTACAATAACAATTGACAAAACTGACAACAAAGAAGAAAAAGAACGAGTTCTTGAAGGACAGGAAAGAAAGAGAAGAAAGGCAGAGAGCATAATGCATCAGGAGAGCAGTTTAATATTCATATCAGAAAGACAGAAATTAGAGGCAATGGAACTTCTTGATAGTCAAGGATTAATAAAAGACCTCCAATCATTTAACATGACCACCCAATAAAGACTGAGCAATGGGATCTCTAATGCTAAAAAGAATGTATCATCAAATCAAAAAAGATGAAGTGAAGAAAAAGTATCCTGTTCAGGAAGCAAGGAGTTGTTTGAGTAGCTGGTTTGATTTAGATTTCTATGACAATGAATTATCCTTGTAAAACATCGACCAGCGCTGGCTGGCACAAATCCCTATTTCACTTTTAAATTTCACAAAACTGTAATAGCACAAAAGCTTTGTTCAATCTATAAGGCAATGATCTTTGTGCTTATCAGCTTACTCACTTAAGGGGTGAGAACTAAAAAATCAAAGACAATTGAATAATAGAAAAGATTTGTCTTTTGAGGATTTGGAGCCCAAGTCAATAAATCCTTGACATGAATGGATACTGGACCAGAAAGATTGCCTGAACTAAATCCCTAGCTTCAGATGGTATGTCCACATGCAAAGTCTGGAATTTCCAGTTCCATTGGAAACATAAATCTTAATTGGTAAAGATTTGGAAGGTTTAATGAGCATATTCCCGTGCCCCTTCCTTAACCAACTGGGAAGGATAATAATCTTTGTCCAATATAGCAAAGGATTCTATTAAATCCAGTATATGAATACTTCAAGCATGCCTGATAACCAGAGCACAAAGGGTAAGTATAGTATCTATTGCTACCAGATAACCCCCTCCCTCCCAAAATGTAGCTAAACTTGAAGATTCCAATGATAGGCAATCTGCTTCCTTTTATCTTTTTTTGTCTTTTGCATTCTTGTTGCTCTCCATTGTGATTCAAGACACTGAAATTTTTCTTGTTTTACATTCAACCATAGGGGCTACAAACTAGTGATTGCCAATAATATGATATTAAATCAGCTGGACTCAAATTTGTTTTAATTGAATCTTTGAAAAAAATCAATTTAGATGTGCAGGGAATGATCGAGTTTTAAAACAGTACAATCTGAAAGAACTCCAAGTTCAAAAGATGCAATTTCTACCAATTCAAATTCAATGATTGCGAGAGTATTGATGCTACATACCTCTTGCAAAAGTCGGTGACATATCGCGATCCATTGTAGAAAATGAACCACATCAACACGATCACCAGAATATCTGCCAAAGTTAGGAACTCACAAACTCGAGTTCAATATTCAAAATGAATTAAGACAGAAAGATGAAACAAAAAGGATCTATTTTATGAGGATACTGAAAAGGTAACGCTCCCACCAATCCAACATGAAAAGATCGAAAGTGACATTATAGAGGTAGATCTTACGTTAAACCCAGTTCATTGCTCTTGAACCTGAAAAAAAAACAGATTTGTTGGAAACGAAAGAGGTGAATAAGACCTGTTGAGATCTCTAAAATGAAACACAAGAATCCCTAAAAAATATTGAGCCCTAAGCCTAATTGTTTTTAATTGAAAAAAAATAATACTAATCGAAGATCTCGAAAAAGGAAACAAAAAGAGAAATAATTTGCGTTGAATGAAATAGTTATGAGAGAGATAGCACCTGAGGGAGGAATTGCAAAGAGAGACGATTTCAGAGAAAAAGTTTCCAAACACGGAGCTTTCTTGAAAGTTTCCCTTGGTGAAGACACAAGCTGTTACAATTGAGATAGTCGTCTTTGAAGCTGCTAAGATATTGTAGAGAGCTTAAGGATAAAAGAAAATAAAAAAACAATAATTTATAATAATAATAAAAAGATAAAAAAAAGAAAAGAAAAAAAAGAGAGAGACTGTTGGTGATTTTCTTTTATGTTTATATTAGTTAAATTGAACGCATTACATTGCCAGGCGAGTAAATAATTTTTATAATTTTTGAATTGAAATAATTAATAAATTTTATTAATTTAAAAATAAAATATAACATCTATAAATATAATATTTGATATAATAAATACATTAACACATCCTATTAAAACAAAAACAACATCGAAGAATTAACATCTAAAAATATTATTATTATTTTTGCTAAAAAATAAAAATTATTAAATTATCCTAAGAAAAAAATCAAAAATATTAACAAAGATGAAGAAAGAAAAAAACTATAATAATAATAATAATAATAATAATAATAATATAATTATAAATTATATTATTATTATTATTATTACGTGAATCATGGGAAAATAAAAAAAATCCCAAAAACTTTAATAAAAGAGCAAACAAAAAAATGATAAAAAATTATTTGCTAAAAAAATAATTTGACATGAAAATAATTTAAAAAAACTAATAAAAAAAAGAAAAGAAAGAACAAAGGAAAAAAAATCAATTTTCAAATGATTATAAACACAAACTAAAATTTAATAATATTTTTTTTGAAAAAAAATGCTATCTTAAGAAAATAGAAATAATAAAAATTAAAAACAAACACTATGAAGCATATATATATATATATATATATATATAAACATGAACAAAAATAAGGATTACTTTAGAAATATAAAAAGATAAAGGAAAAAAATAAAAATCTAAAAGTATAAGGGCTGAAATGAAAATATATTATCAATTTAAATCAAATAACAAAATTAAAAAAAAAATTCTATATCGAAAATATTTAAGGGATTTAAAAGCAATCCAGAAATTAAAAAGAATAAGGATTGAAATGAAAATATAATATATAATCAATTTCAATCGAATAACACAATTGAAACAAATAAAAACTTACATAACAGAAATAAAGGTCATACAACACAGTTAAAAGAGAAGAGACTGAAATGAAAAAAAGCATTAAACCGGGGGTCTGACCTCTAGTTTAGGTTGTAGGAGAGAGAAAAGGGGAAAAAAATTCAACCGCCCACCGGCTCGTCCCCAACCACCTTGTTAGGACACACGGCACTCCATGAGGAAAAGGACACAACAGTGCATCAACTGAGACGCCGAAAGGACATTTTCATCCATTGTAATGTGCCACATGCGCTAATAGTAATTTGAGAAAAATAATTAAAAAAAATATGGTCAATTATCAGGCTATCCCTATAGCTAGCTCTTTAATTTTATCTTATTTGAAGGCATATCCATATTTAACCATTTAAAAAAAATATAAAATTCACGTGGCACCACTCCTGGGCAAAGCTGATTTTGATCTTTTTCGAATGATAAAATGATTATTTTAATGTACAAAGAAATATAAAAAATAGAAAACTGGTGACCCAAACCGGATCGAATTGGATCAAAAATGTGTAATTATCGTGGCATCCATCCATCCAACCTTTTTTTTTCACTTTTTCGAGGGACAAATGATTATTTTACTATGCAAAAATATAAAAAAATTAGTAAACTAGCGAACCGAACGAAACGAAACGAATCGAACCAACCCAAAAACTGAGCAACACTATTGTAATCCACAGTGATTTATCTCACAAGCTATTGTAACTGACTCTTGATCTCTTTTTGTATATAGTATAATATTTACTAGTCATGCATTCGAGCTCCACCACAACTGAAATTATATTTTTTTCAATGAAAAAAATATTAAAAATGTGAAATTTCTATTATAATACTATAAATTTAGGCAAAATAATAAGTTTCTACAAAATTTATATGACACGAGAATTTTTAATAAAATATATGAATTTTAAATTGAAATAAATTTATTTGTTTAACAAGTTTCAATGAAATCACCAACATAAAATTATCATTGTCATCGCTATTTAAAGAACAAGAAGATTCGAATACTCGAATCATTGAATTCACTGTATTAGGATTAGTTCATTTAAGGTTTTTAATTAAATACAATAATAAAATATAAATTATGTAAACACCTACAATAATTAAACAACAAAAATAAGTTATTGATTTTTCATCTATAAAAAAAATCATTGAAAATCCATTGCTACGTCACTATTATTATCATAACCATAACAATTAAAATTATCATTACCAATACTATCTAAACAATGAAAATTATTAAATTGTCCTGAAAAATAAAAAAATAAAAGAATAAAGTCCAAAATAAAAAGTAAAATATATGATCAATTTCAATTGGATGACAAAATTGAAACAAATTAAAACTTATACACTGAAAAAATTATCTCGAAAAAAAAAAAAACTTTAACAAATGAGTAAACAAAAAAAAAAAGAGGATAGAACATCAATAAATATTATGGGCATAAAAAAATTATCTGACCAGGAAAAAAAATAAAAATAATAGAAAATACTAAAAAAAGAACAATGGAAAAAAAATATCAATTTTAAAATGATCACCAATATAAAATTTCAAAACTAAGCTATAAAAAAATTAAACCCCAATAAAAAAAAAATCAAAAACCAAAACTAAAAGTATAGGTACATAAATATAGAAAAAAAATAAAGATTGACCAAGAAGGACTGAAAAAATCAAAGAATTGAAACCAAATAAAAATTAAAAGAATAAGGATCAAAATAAAAAACAAAATATATAATTAATTTCAATCGGAAAACAAAACTGCAACAAATCAAAACCTTGAGATTGAAAAAATTAAAGGGATTTAAAACAAACAAAAAAACAAAAGAATAAAGGCCAAAATAAACAACAACTTATATAATCAATTTCAATTAAAGGTAATTTTTTTATAAAAAAAAAAAAACAAAACTTCTATAGAAAAAATTAGGAAGAAAAAAGAAATCAAAAGATCAATAGTTGAAATAAAAAAATCATTAACATAGAGGACTGACATGTATTTGTCATTGCAGGAAAGTGAAAAGGAGCAAAAAAAAAGAAACAACCAGCAACAATCCTCCTCCCCCGTCCACCGACAAGTGCATCCCCATGTCAAAAGGGGACATAGCGACACCTCTAGAGACACAACGATCTCACATTTTCAACCATTACATGATACCGAACATGCTGCTTAAAAGACGTGTTCAGAAGAAAACCATCGATGTGTCAGGCAGATGCGCTTGTAGTTATTCAAAAAAAATTATTGAATAAAAAAAACCAGGAATAAAAATTTAATCATACCCCAGCACCAGTCCTGAGTTTTTGTCATTTTTAGGGCATTTAAGTAGTTTCACTATTCATCAAACGTAAGGGTAAATTTGTGAACTCCTTGTTTTTGTCCCACCCAAGGATAAATTTGTTATTTTACTGTTCACAGTGAAATGAAAAAACCAAAAATACCCCCACTCTGCCTTCATTTTTTTTTTGTCTCTTTCTAGAGGTAAAAAAATAATTTCATTATTCAAATAAAAACAAAAAAGACACAAACACCCCTATATATATGGAAATGACTCACAAGTATAGTGAAAAGTCTAAATTACTCCTAAGATCGTGAGTTAACTTTCATGAGATGAAGGAAAAAATGATAATTTCATTGTTGAAATCCATAATGATTTGTGTTTAGAGGCACAATGAAACATCAACACTTTTTATATTTTTTTGTAATTTTATCGTTTTTATACAAACACTTTTAATATATCATAAATATTATTATTTTTGTGTATATGTTTTTTTTACTATTATTTTCTATAGCTAATTTATGTTATGTAAACTAAACACATAACACTTATTTTTTCCCTCTAATTTCATGATAGATGATAAATTGCCAACCCAAGCAGCTCATGGATTGGTGTGACAGTGTGTCTAACATGAGATTAGAGAGAGAAAATACGAGGTTTTGAGTCTAGGGCTTAGACTTAGGATGTGTTCATTATGTGTGTTTCAAGAGAGAAGTTAGAGGTATGAGCTATATATCCTTCTTAAGCTGCCAGAAACAATATGTTGCTACCTACACCAATGCATACTTCATTGAATCTACAACACAAGCCTCATGAAACAGTCAACATCCTCTTCATCTCCAAGGAATAACTCTTACGCCACCCTCCTGTCCTACAGCCATTGTCATCTCTTTCCAATAGACTCTCCTTTCTCATCCAGCCGCCCTACCAAAAAGCCACCGGATAAAGCCCCGTACCAATAGTCTCTCCCCACAATCCTTCCCTCCCGTATCTTTTCCTTCAATTTGCCCAAGATATTAAAAGGATGGACACATCGACCACCCCAAATATAGAAAGCCAACACATGGGCTGAGAAGGCAAGAGTCTCTAACTCTAGTTACCAAGTGCTCCCTTGAGCAACTACCACGCTAACCTGCAGGTAACACACTAAAGATCCCAAGGGATATGAGGATGACCAATGAAGAAATCTAATCTAGGAGCATGGTAGGGTTCTTTGTCAATTACAAAATGTTGTTTCATGTAGTGAACACAATTGCCCAAAGGATATGGCACCAATATGGTCTGGAGATGGTCACCACCATGACCAGCAACTTCATCTTGTTCAGGTTCTCATCAGAATCTTCAATCCAAGAAATCATGGTGAAGGAACCCTGACTGTTTGATGTAAAATCTATCATTCTTGCACAATTGGCACCCAGGCTTCCGGTTTGACAAAAACAAGATAAGTACTCCACCGGTATGGGTTTGGCTATTTGACCTCCTTTTCCCTCTTTGGAACAAACAAGGGCTAAGCATGGCAGTGAGCATGGTAGGGAAGCCACTCTCCTGTGATGAACACACTCTCATAAGCAGCAGACTGGAGTATGCCTATGTGTGTGTAGAGGTCGATGCCTCAATGTCTTTTATGCACAATTTGAATGTAGAGAACTATCTCTTAGATGAGCCTTTTACAGCGGAAATGGTGTACAAGTGGAAACCCTTGCGATGTCACAACTGCAAGGTATTTGGTCATTCCCGCCTGCCCCCCCCCCCCCCGAAACAAGAACAACCCCAAAACCCTTAACCAGCGACCTCGTCCACAACCGCAGACAAAGCCCAGATAACCCCAAACCAGGAACTATCATCCACCTCCCCTACCATAACTAGTATTGTTCACCCCATATCGCCTGCAAACATCAACCCTAATGACACCATAACAAACAATCACCCAAAGAACCAAGATATAGACAAAACTGGCACCCTACAAGCCATTATGGACGACATATATAGATGGCTAAAGAATGGAGGGTGTCGAGATCCATGGGTATCCCCCCTTCCCAAAAGCCTTTCTAGTAATTAGATGGCGGCTTTCGATAGTTGGAACATTTGAGGTCTCAACCGTATCCATAAGCAATGTGTAGTTCACACATGGATGAAATACCATCAATTAGATCCTCATCGACATGCCAAATAACTTGCCTACAATGCAGGCTAAGATAACCCCCTCTCATTAGAGGTTCTTATCGAACCCCATCACCGATGCTTATTGTTGTATTTTGGTAGGGTGGAATATCCAAGTTATGCATATTCACTACCTCCATAGTATTAGAAATAATATAAATCATATTTTGGGACCTCACTTACAAGCTTAAGTTTTTAGGTGAGATGGTTCCTTAACATGGTATCAGAGCCTTGTTGACCCAGCGATCACGAGTTCAAATCTCACCACCCCTATTTTATTTGATAAAAATTAAGCACAAGGTAATGTGAGTCCGTGCAAGTTTCAAGCCCAAAAGGCTTTCACTTGAGGGGGTGTGTTAGAGAATAATATAAATCATATTCTGGTGCCTCACTTAGAAGCTTGAGTTTTTAGGTGAGTTGGTTCCTTAACATGGTATCAGAGCCTTATTGACCCAGCGATCACGAGTTCAAATCTCACCACCCCTATTTTATTTGATAAAAATTAAGCACAAGGTAATGTGAGTCCGTGCAAGTTTCAAGCCCAAAAGGCTTTCACTTGAGGGGGTGTGTTAGAGAATAATATAAATCATATTCTGGTGCCTCACTTAGAAGCTTGAGTTTTTAGGTGAGTTGGTTCCTTAACATGGTATCAGAGCCTTATTGACCCAGCGGTCACGAGTTCAAATCTCACCACCCCCATTCTATTTGATAAAAATCAAGTACAAGGTAATGTGGGCCTGTGCAAGTTTCAAGCCCAAATGGCTTTCACTTGAGGGAGTGTGTTAGAAAATAATATAAATCATATTTTGGAGCCTTACTTACAAATTTGAGATTTTAGGTGAGATGATTCCTTAACACATAGCTCCTCTCAGTGGTTAACTTGTGAGAGATCCAACCATAAGACACTTATAGGTGTTAGGGTTACGTTTGTCTATGGAATGAACACCCTCTTTGCAAGAAAAGGCTTGTGGATATAATATTAAACACGACCAACATGAGAACAAGAATACCCCGTGGACAATAATGGGAGAGTTTAATGTTGTTCTTAGGCAAAATGCTCGAGAAAGGGGTAACAAATCCTGGCATAAACACAACAATGAGTTCCAAGAGTGCATTAGCCGCACCGACCTTTATTAGATCCCTTACTCAGGCATGAAGCTAACTTGGCACGATGCTTAGCAATGGGACAACACCATTATTAAAAAAAATGGAATAGGTCTTCGTGAATGACTCCCTCAACTCTCAATGGAAGACGGCAGCAACCCATTTCTCCTCCCTCGTCAGGCCTCTAATTATAGTGCAATATATAGTGCTCAATATGACAAATGCATCACCACGGGGGCAAGCTACTTTCAAATTCTTGAATCTATAGACAACTCAAGATCACTTCCAGGACTTCATAAAAAGAGTTTGGAATATAACAATCAAAGGCAAACTGATGTTTCAGCTTACCTCAAACAAAAGCTAAAATAATTCCACCTTAGGTATGCCAACATTATCTCCCATCAGATGACCCTAGCAAAGACTAAGTGGTTCAAAGCCCAGAAGTTGTTGGAATCAAACCCAGGTAGTCTTGAGAGTCAGTAGGAAAAGAGGAGGGCCACCACTTATGTGAACCTATACAGGGATGAGAAATCTTTTTTGAAGCAAAAATCTCGAATCCAGTGGTTACAACTAGGGATCAAAACACAAAATTCTTCCATTAGTACCTTGTACACCGACAAGCTAAGAACACCATTCACCCCCTTTAGCATAACCCAATTCTAGGTTATTCTCAAAAACTTATAAAAATAACAAAAATAAAATAAAAGGGGCTGGAATTGGTAAAAAAATAAAGGTGGAGATTTGGGACCTTAAATCCAATTGAAGGATTTAATTAAGTGCATGGACCTAATTATACTTTAATTTGGTCAAATTAATTTTATAAGGGTTTAATTGATGAAAAATCAAGTTCTTGAGATTAATTTGAGCTCAATTGAGAAGATTGGAATTTCCAAATACCGAATTGAATTTTTTTCAAGCCAATTGTGTTGAAGTTAGGGGCAAACTTGAAGAAATTAAAAGTTTAATGGTCAATTGAGGGTCAAATAGCATAAATACAAAACCAAGGACCAAAATAGAAAGACCGCACAAAGTTAAGGATGTATTGAAGTTTTTACGAGGATACAATTGTATAAATTTAAAAGTTTATAGCAATTAGGAGTGCAATCAAAACAATTACAAATTGAGAGACCAAGTTGCACTTCCACCTTCTCCCAAAATTGCAATCCCATAGTCGTGCACACCACTGTAGGCACGTCGTTGTCGACAGACTGCCATTCCAGGCACGTTGCCATAATAGGTAACCCACCGCTGCATTCAATAGTACATCTTGCATTTATAAATAGCAGCAACCATGCATCAAGAAAAGGGGATGGGATGAAAACACAAGGAGAGAATTGCAGTGAAAGGGAGATGATCGTTAATAGACCTGAGGGATACTGCCAAATTTATAGGGATAGTGAAATGAAAACATATAGACAAACACATGATGGGTGAAAACATTGGAAAAAACACACATGAAAAGACCGGGAATAGGGAAGAGCATAAAATAACCAAAAGCAATATTGTCTTTCCCAGCTCCAACAACAACAACACCTCTTCACTGGCAGCTAGTAGCGACGACAGCAACAACTCCCTCCCTCCCTCTCCCTCTCTATTCTCCATATTTCTGTAGCGACGACAGCAGCAATATTGTCCAAGCATATTTCTGTGTATTACTTTCATATGTTCTGAATGAAAATTGAATATCATAACTAGTTTATGATTATCTGTTAGAATTTGGTCAAAATATCAAAAAAGTAATCGTGGTGTAAAATTATATTATAAAGTACATCCGTATCATATGTTCTGAATGAAAATTGAATATCATAACTAGTTTATGATTATCTGTTAGAATTTGGTCAAAATATCAAAAAAGTAATCGTGGTGTAAAATTATATTATAAAGTACATCCGTATATACTAAAAAGGGTTTTATTTTACTGTAGTGTAAAATTATATTGTAAAGTACACTTGCAAATAAAAAAAGTTTTTTTTAAAAAAAAATACAGTGTAAAATTTTTTAAATTTTAGAATGGTTAGATTTTCGACTTCCAATGAGGTAGAGAGTTTCTCACGAATAAAGATCTAGTTTAAGCTTTAGAAAAGACCAAGGAATAAAAAATGACTTAGGAAAAACAATAATACAACAATGCAATTTATCTTAGGTAGAGTACATTGGGGGTGATGCGTGTTCTCCCTACATAACAAGTCCCCTTATTCAAACTCTCGTAGACCAATACGTTTTATAGTGACCTTAATACTAGGTGGCGACTCCTAATAATTATAGTCATAACTTTACGACTATAAAAACCCTCTTTTACCATGCCTCATTCTTCCCTCCTGGGATGACAGAGTGTGAAGCGCGAAAAAAAATCATCGTGATAGCCTTATGGATGATGTCGACAACCAATGCATAGAGAGAAATGAAAATGGGGGGGCAATAGTGCAATACTACCAGAACCTCCTGTAGGCCCCTTGAATATGACAAATGCAACACCATAGGGCAAACTACTTTCAAACTCTTGAATCTATGGACAACTCGAAATCAATTCTAGGGCTTGGTAAAGGAAGTTTGGAATATAACAATCAAGGGCAACCCAATGTTTCAACTTACTTCAAAACTCAACATCCTAAAAAAAATGCTGAAACAATTCCACTTAAGGTATACCAACAATTTTTCCCATCGGGTGACCCTAGCAAAGACTGAGTGGTTTAAAGCCCGGAAGTTGTTGGACTCAAACCCAGGTTGTCTTGAGAGTTGGCAAGAACTTATGCGAACCTGCACATGGATGAAGAATATTTTTTTAAGAAAAAATCTCAAATCCAGTGGTTGCAACTAGGGATCAATACAGAAAATTCTTCCATCGTTCCCTTGTATACCAGCAAGTTATGAACCCTTATGTGACCATATTATTTGATAGTTTCTTCCATATTTACCTAATGTTTTGCATATATTTTATGTATAAAATGTCTTGATATTCTTTATTTTATGTTTTGAAGGTATTTTTGGATGAAAGATGCGAAAAAAAAGGTAATTGGAGCTAATTAACATATTTAACCTTCAGTCGATGTTTTGTGTAGAGCGAAAGCTCTAGACATCGAAATGAAGTGATTCCAATGAAATTCAAAATCTAATATCCACACCTTTATGTAAATATAGGGAAAATAAAATGAAATGATAAAGAGCATGGAAATCATAGCTTTCAAAGTCAAATCTTGCAATCTGCCGATGTCGACCTTTGACCTTTACAACTTAAATATCTGGAGCTATAGAAGTTCGAATGATGCAAAACAAATTGTTTTGGATCCTAGATTTAAAGACCTATGAACTATCCATATTTTAGCTCAAACGATGTATTATGAATGAGATATGATTTTTACAAGATGTCAACTAAATTCTGCCAACTTATGGAATGACTATTTTCTAAAATAGAAACTAGGATTTCTAAGCATATATAAAGGAGGAGAGATAGCAAGGAAGACTTTGGCTAGCAACAAAGAAAATAAAAATGTTTCTCCTCCAAACCCTAAATCATGTTTTCTTCTATCTTTTTAATTAGTTGTTCAACAAACATGCAAGGCTAAACTTTTTTTCTTAGTTGCAAGGACATAAAAACTTTCATATTTTAAGAACTTTGAGATCTATTTTACCTTTGTTTTTCAGTTTATATAAGGAACATGTTTGAACTCTTATGTTTATTCTCCTATGATTTTTTATTTAATTGCTAGTGGCTGACTTTAAGATATTATTGTAGACAACTATTACTAAGTTTGATATTAAAATTGGAGTTAATTGTATATGAACTTATGAAGCAATTGAGTTAATAATCATGGCGGATCTATATTATTAATCTTAAAGAGAACATTGAATCAAATCAAACGTAGATTGCAGACAATTATGTTTCTTGATTAATCATTTTATCTAGTTTTTAAGGTTATCATTGAATCAAATTACTAGCGTGGATATTGTGGTTGTTTGATAGTTAGGGTAAGTTATACGGTAGATCCGTTAACGAATCAATGTTAAGAAAAGATAAATATTCAAAATATAAATTGATGTTTCATTTCCATGATCAACTTGTTTTTTATAGGTGGATGTTGACTTGCAACTAAGGTTTGTTTTATTGATTAATTTCGGTATTATATAATTTTCACTTAGTTTGCTTTAGCCTAACCTAGACAACTTCCAACCCCCCAATTGCATAGCATATATAGCACGAAAATCTTATCTAAAATGTCCTTGTAGGATCGACCCCATACTTGCTCTATACTATCTTGTGTAATTTATTTTAAATTAGAGTAATTAATTTATGCGGCAACAACATCTCAACAAACCCCATTCATCACCTTCGGGATGATGTCGATAACCAGTGCACAAGGAATAGCAAAATGAGGGGGTGGTACCAGAACCTCCAGCAGGCCAAGGCCAAACCTCGTTAATAGCATAATCCAGAAGCAATTCTCTCAAGGCGCAGCAGTGGCAACAATCATGAAATGACTATATGCAAACCCTGCAATAGCCATAAGCAAAGCCACAACCACCTTTTTTTTAGATGCACCTATGCTATAGAAGTATGGAGGGATGTCAGCACAAAGACCAACATCAAATGGCCGCAAGACTCTTTGAACCAGATGTGGGAATAGGTTGCGAAGAGGTTCAACAACTTGAGTAATCCAAGGCATCACATCCCATACATGGCCCTAGCTACCACCGTCTACCACGTTTGATACGAGCGTAACAACAAATTCTACAACAACCATTTTAACTCCTCTCACCAAAAAAGTGATGAAATAGTGTCCACCATCAGGCTGAAGTTGACAAATTTAGATGATAAACAGACTGCTCATATGGACATACTATTCCAGTGGAGCATAGTCCCCCCACGATCCAGGGACACTCCATGAAGGATGGAGTCCCATCCAGATCTTCCTAAGGAATTCACCGGATCTGCATATCCTGATAAATCAATTACCCTCTACAATATCACTAGGGCCTAGTGTCTTTGCGGGTTGGCGGGTTAAGCGCCGAGGCAGTCGAGGATAGCAGGCTTGACCGTGCTCCTGCTCAATTCTTTTTCTTGTTTTCTAAAGCCCATGTATTCAGGCCCCAAAGTTTTTGGGCTCCTTTAAAATTAAGTGTTTCATTTTCTATTTAAGAGCATTCAGGCTAGGCTTTTTCTGTTTTAGCTTAAGCGGATGACCGCTTCTTGTTCCAGGCCCGGGTCCTCTGTAACCGGGCTGGCAGGCCCCCTATATAATTCCCCCTTTTTATTCCATCAATTTTTTTTAGTGTCGAAAAATAAGTTTAAGGTTTAGGGGGCAGCAGCCTCTCTGCCACGCGCAACCCGCCCTCCAACCTTTTGTCTTCCCTTCTTTCCTGAGGGATGGAAAATGTCACAACCACCTCGACTGGGTTCGTGTGTAATTATTCGGTTTTAGCCTTTACTAGCTGAAAATTTTTCTATTTCTGCAAATGTCTTATTAAACTACAACCACTTTGAAATTTGGATCACAGAATAGATTTTATACATATGGATTTGTTCCAATCTGATCATATATACGTATAATAATTGTTTAGCAACATAATTTGGAATGTTTTAAAAAACAATAAGGCAATGTTCTATATGCATTTGACTGAATATAGGCTACCAACTACATGCACGTCTATATTTAGGCAGCAGGTAATGTTTTAAAAAGAGAAATTCTAGGAAAGCAATGCAGAAAAGGAGGGGTCGTATAGTTTGATTATGTGAGGAAGGGAGTAATGCAAGGAGCCAAAGCAAAGGCCAGGAATTTGCGGGAATTCAATGGTTAATGTTGAGTTGATGCATGGCGGATCCCAAGTATAAGAAAGGGAGGGGAAATGATGATGTAGAGAAGAAGACAAACCCATTTATCTTCTTCGATTATCTGAGGGAGGAAAGAGAGAATTTCGAATTCCACTGTGGTTAGATCAGAGGGAGGAAATAAGGGTTGATTACTTCATAACCCGTTCATCGAAATGGCTGGGGTTATGATAATAGTGTTGCTCTACCTCTCTGCAGGGACCATGTTGGGAGTCCAGGGTGAAGACCCTTACTTGTTCTTCACATGGAATGTTACCTATGGTACCCGCTCTCCTCTGGGAGTTCCCCAGCAAGTCATTCTCATTAACAATCAATTTCCAGGTCCCAACATCAACTCTACCTCCAACAACAATATCGTCCTCAATGTCTTCAATAACCTTGATGAGCCCTTCCTTTTGACATGGTAATTCCTTTAATTTGCTTACTTTCACACACATATAATATTGTTTAATTGATTTTCATTTGATCAAATATAAATAAATCTATGCATGCATGCAGGAGCGGTGTCCAGCAAAGGAAAAACTCGTGGCAAGATGGAGTGCTTGGGACCAACTGCCCAATCCTCCCAGGAACCAACTTCACCTACCACTTCCAGGTTAAGGACCAGATTGGTAGCTACTTCTACTACCCCACCACAGGCATGCACCGTGCAGTTGGTGGCTTTGGTGGCCTCCGCATCAATAGCCGTCTACTCATCCCGGTCCCTTATGCTGATCCCGAGGATGACTACACTGTCATACTTAATGACTGGCACACTAAGAGCCACACTGCTCTCCAGAAGCTATTGGATAGCGGCCGCTCTCTCGCAAGGCCTGACGGCGTCCTCATCAATGGCAAAAACGCCCAGGGAGATGGCAAGGATGAGCCTCTCTTCACTATGAAGCCAGGAAAGACATACAAGTACAGGATCTGCAACGCTGGACTCAAGAATACTCTCAATTTCAGGATCCAAGGCCATACGATGAAGCTTGTGGAGATGGAGGGCTCCCATGTGGTGCAAAACGTGTACGAGTCACTCGATGTCCATGTTGGACAATGCTTCAGTGTCCTCGTGACATCCAACCAAGCTCCAAAAGACTACTACATGGTGGCTTCTACCCGATTCAACAAGCAGGTTCTCACCGCCAAGGGCATCATTCGTTACACCAATGGCAAGGGTCCAGCATCACCTGAACTCCCGGAGGCACCAGTTGGATGGGCTTGGTCTCTCAATCAATTCCGTTCCTTCCGCTGGAACCTTACAGCCAGTGCTGCTAGGCCTAACCCTCAAGGCTCTTACCACTACGGCTCCATCAACATTACCCGCACCATTAAGCTCGTAAACTCAGCTAGCCGAGAAGGTGGCAAGCTTCGCTATGCCCTCAATGGCGTCTCTCACATTAATCCAGAGACACCTCTCAAAATTGCCGAGTACTATGGGGTTGCAGACAAGGTGTTCAAATATGACACCATCCAGGACAGTCCACAAGCAGATATTGCTCATGCTAAGATTGTCTCACAACCCAATGTCCTTAACCTCACTTTCCGTAACTTCGTAGAGATCATCTTTGAGAACCACGAGAAGAGCATGCAATCATATCACTTGGATGGTTATTCCTTCTTTGCAGTCGCGTAAGTAATTAATTAATTAAACAAACATGGATGCGTGCAGTGAATATTTAAAAAAAAAATATTTGTGAATATTTATAGCCAACTGATTAATTAATATACATGTATATATATTTATTCAACAGCGTGGAGCCAGGCACTTGGACCCCTGAGAAGAGGAAGAACTACAATCTTCTTGATGCAGTGAGCAGGACTACCGTTCAGGTCTTCCCCAAATCCTGGGCTGCCATTCTTTTGACATTCGACAACGCTGGAATGTGGAACATCAGGTCAGAGATGTGGGAGAGGGCATATCTAGGACAGCAGTTGTATGCCAGTGTTCTTTCTCCAGCTCGCTCCCTAAGGGATGAGTACAATATTCCTGATAATACTTTGCTATGTGGCCTCGTCAAGGACTTGCCAAAACCCGAACCTTACAGCATCTAACATACAGAGCAGTTGATCCTCCATGTGTTAACCCTTTCCAATTTGTTGTAATCACTTTTTTTCTTTCAAATTATTATTTTTTTCATCAGACAATTCTTCTGCTCTTTCTCCCTTTCATATGGTCAGAATAATATTGAATTCAATAAAACTTAACCTTCTGCTGCTCGTACATGTTTTCCTTAAATTCAACGAGGTTTGTCTCGATGTCTTTTCATATGAATCGATTGATGAGGATCATCTTCTTTTAGACAAACTAGAATAGAGGCAGGGCGGAGAGATCGTAGAGAAAGTTAGGTCCATGCACAAGAAATCACTGCACAAGGGATCATGAGACCAAACATGAGTTGATTGAAAGACTTGAGAAATCTTAATACTTTAGCCAAGATGGCAGGATTATTCGATTTGATCATGGAAATAACCCAGCATAAATTGAAGCTCAAGTTTGAGATATTAATTTTAAATGTTCAAGTAAACAAACACAAATGTGTTTATCTTGGAGTAATAAACGATGAATATTAACTAAAATTAAAATGTGTGGGATGAATATTGAGCTTTATCCCCTGGTAAAAATATTGTGAATTATCCTTTTATTTTTTTACCATTAATTTGGTCTTTAAAATCTTATTTTAGGAGATTTGATTTTGATTTAAAATCAACTCCTTGTGGTTTCTTGGTCACAATGGTGAAAAGGGAATAAATGGATTTGCACCACCAAAATGATCAATGTTTGCGTAAAATTGTTTCCTTTTATGAGAAGAGTTCATATTAATTTCATGTGGGGGGGGGTTGATATTTAGTTTCGGGTTTATTTTGATTTTTGGGATGGTTTTTTGAGATCATGTATATCTTTAGCATGGCATGGTTTTGTAGGTTTGTTTTCGGGTCAAAACGGGTTAAAAATAATTTTGGATATAAAAACTTACACACTAATTTTTTGGCCACAATGATGGCTGAAATCTGGGCAAATTATACAACACATCGTTTGTCTCAACAAGCAATGCATCGTCTAATTTTTTTTCAAGAAATTTGGAGTAGATGACATGTTTTTCACCCTAATTACAAAAAAAAAGAAAAGAAATGCCTGGTCCTGGAGACCCTGACAAAATGGGTCAGACCTAATAACAATTGACCTTTTTTCTTCTAATATTTCAAATTAATTATTTTTTGCTATGTTTGTTTCTCTATTTGTTTTATTTATATTTAGACGCCCTTTCTCTCTTACATCTTGTTCAAGAAAACCTGCTTTTAATGGCGATTATTTTTTTGATAATTCATCTAAATTTTTAAGTTTATCTTATCCATCTATAAAAAAAAATTAATATTTTGTATGGATGAGATTTATATTTGAAAATAAAATAATATTTTTAGATAATATTTCTAATATGTGCAACCTTACATCGTTTTGTTTTTATTTTATTCAATCAATTTAATTTATCTGTATTTTCATTGAAGAAAATAAATGTTTTAATAAATAAATTTAGAGAATACAACTGAATAAATCTCTCAGCTTGATAAATTAAATATCTTGATCTGCATTTATCTCATAATTTTTTTATTCTAATTTTTAGTTATCATTTATGTTTTATCTATTTATTTAATTATATGTATGCATAAAATTTGTTAATATGAACTTAAAAAATAGCTATAAAAACATGTTGAAAAAACTTAATTGCATATAAATTTTTTATTTGAAAAAAAATATTTGTTCCGTAGTGAAGTGTAAGTCATATGTCTAGTTTTTATTTATTTATTATAGGTAATGATAATAACTAATAACTAAATGTAATCTTAAAAGTATTTATGCTATGCAATTGAAGAAGAAAATATTATTTGAGTAAATAGAAACTAAAAGTTATTAATCTCCTTTTATCACCTTTTATTTTTCTTTGAAGTCTTAGAGTTTGTTTGTTTGTGTATTTTAAAAGCTTTTTTGAAAAAATAATTAGTTTTTTCTTTGTTTCAAATAAAAAAAATCATGTATTTTTAAACTATTTTGATGTATTAATATTAAAAATAAATAATATTAATTCAATTTATTTTTAAATAAAATAAAACTTTACAAATAATAACTACCACACCATCAAATAAGCTATTGATATATCTAATTTGAGTATATAGACGAGGTATAAGTAATACCGTGGTTCATTTTTAGATAGTCAGCGGGGGGAAATCAACACTTCTCCTAGGAACTAATCGACAAGAACTTGATCAATTACCAAAAAAAATAAGAACTAGATCATCCAATCCTAATATCAAAAACTATAAATCTTTAAAGTAAATATAGAAAAAAGTGGAGATAATTTATTATCTTCGAGATCACAAAAACTAAGAAATCTTCTAATGATTTTACGAGGGCTGTAGAAGATTTAGTTTTATTCTACTGATGGATGCCCAATAGTGGAATATATAGTCAGAAAATGATGGTGAAAGTTCAAGTGATCATTGATGTTTAACAATTCTGCAAATCACTTAGTAGGCGCATCTTTACAAGCTGTGTCTGGGAGAGACATGAAGATCTGCAATGAGCTTGCCAGTGCCACACTATCAAACAAAGAAAACTAACAATTACAATTATCCGATTCGTTTCTTCTGTTGTTCACTACATAAACTATCTCCGAAACTTTTCTGTTCATCATCATACAGATAAATCAGATTATTAGACTTGAATGAGAAAAAAGAAAAAGAAATAAAAAAGGGAAGATTGAAAGAACAGAAACAGAAACTGATCACAGGCACACCCTAATCAAAACACCTACTGTGATGTGGCATAGCAACCCCATGACAGAATACAGAGTGATATGCTTCTTCATACACCCACGATAGTCTTCGCCGCTTCCTTCTCTCTCTCTCTCTCTCTCTCTGCAAACCTTCAAGTCACAAGCATTCATCTTTGAGGGGGGTCTATAGTCCGAACATTAGCTCCTGCCATTCCTTCAATTCGATCTTTTGTTATCTCCACAAAATGACCCACAATCTCATGGAACTGCTTCAGCCCAGAAAGTGGGAGAATTATGGAGGACCTATCATTACCTGCAACCTGCATTTCGACAACAACAAGCCTTCACTTCACAGCACAGAACCATGGATATGTAGCTTTCCTGGCCCTGTACAGGGGCAGTGCCCATTGGCCATTGGTGCCTCTTCTTAAATAGAAATTTACATTTTATCAAATATAAATCACTCCCACGGCAAAAACAAAGAAAAAGAAGAGAAACTCTCATGGACTGTAATTAAAACTGCTCTGAAAATCTCACCTCAGAAATCCTCAGAAAATGACCTCTGTTGTTGCAACCCAGATCAAAGAAGAATCTTTTCTGATCAACTCTCATTACCTTTGATACCCCTAGATTACTAATTTCATCCTGTGGGGCCAGTTCAACGGATCTGTCTACATTCAGTTCAGAAGTAGGCGCGGGTGCTTGGCTACTTTGCCCAGATATGAAGCCAGCCCCTACGTCATCAGAAAGTCCAACAAGGTGCTCTGAAGTTTCAGAACTTTGCTGTTTTTGGCGTGCGTAAAAAAAGATGGATGAAATGATCGCAAGTGAGACCCCCTTAATAAATGAGAAAGTTTTTGTTTTTGGTGGAAGAAGAGAAAGTGATTACACATGTAACACAACGTCACCTGATTGGGCAGCATAAAAAGTCTTGATGCTTCATTGATCTCAGCCAGAATGTTCCTAAACGCTGCCCACCCTTCATCCCGCGAAATTCCAGCGGGGATAATAATAGTACTTCGGTTTCTACTGACAGAAGCTTCAGACACCTGAACAAATATGTCTATTAGAGAAGTGAGCTTGGATCAATGTAGCAAGTTGAATAGTCCCTGAAGATGGGAAAACAAATGTACAAAGAACACCGATTTCCTTTTTGTTTTTTCTCAAAGCAACAGCACGCTTAATGTCTGAAAGTTCTGCTGCTCAGTCACTCTTGCATATGTTCAATCAATCTCTTGCACGCAAATCAAATCTCCTGAATGAGAAGATGCTATTAAAGATTAAAAAAATAAAATTACATGCTTTTCCTTGATAGTTTTACTTCTCAAATTGCATTGAAGCTTAGATATGGTTTTATCTTTTTTTTTAGGTTATATACTTTATATAGGATGAAGGTTTTTTTATCATTTTCCATTACTTCACATCAAGTTTCCTCATCATACAAAATTACATTGAACAAATCAGGAGGTTTCGAACCATGTTTTGACTTTGTAGCATCAACAAAGACTCCAAAAAATAAGGGCATGCAAAATAAATTATACAATGACGGAATGAATGGTTTTGAAGCTGAAAGGAATAGTAAGATTGATAAAACAAGCAGCTTCTTGAAAGCAACTTTCCATAAAAGTGGATTTTCAGGACAAGCAAAGCAATCCCTCTTGTAGAAATCTGATCATCCCAAGGGATGGCGATTTTGATGCAGTGGCCACAAATAGCCTAAAATGGTCTTAAAAGTTACAAGTTCATACTATACTATGGATCCACTATAGATAGGAAAGACGACATGATGTAGTCAAGCCAGAAGAAAGTGAAAGTTCTGAGGATTTAAATGACAATTTGCCATGGTCAGCTAAATTAGTAGGATAGAGCGAACCAATAACTTTGCAATAAAAGGCTATAACTTTCGCCCCCAATATTAGGTCCCGAAGATATTGTTGGAGCCACCGTTGTTATTTTTTCGTTGTTTTTGGATTTCGTGTGATTTTCTTACCTTGTTAAGGTCAATTTCTGAGATATAAATCTCTCTTAGAAAGGCACAATATACTAAACTTTATTATCATAAATAAAACCAGGTTCATGTTGTATTAACTTAAATAAAGGCGATTGCAGCTCCTTGAAAACTCTCTTCCAAATAGTATGTCCATGAGCAGCATGGTATGGACACAACAGGGGTGAGTTTACGAGAACAGTAAGACCTGGGCAAAAATCTTGTTTTCATTTTGCTCTTGTGATTTAGAATGACCCATGTTTAGAAATCAATAGATTCAAAACTGGGAAATGTACAAAACTCTTTCATACAAAAGTTGGCCATGTAAGACCCATAGTTTTGGCCCATCAAAACTAAGCCCAAGTTAGCCTAAGCCAACCTAACCTAGGTTGATGAAGGAATTTCCTATCTTGTCGTGACTTTCCTATCTTGCAAATGAAGGTATTTCAGAGTTGAACTTAAGATTAAGATTTTAGGTTCAAGATGAACAAAATAAGGAGGTATTCCACATTTGTTGAATCAATGTGGAAGGATTAGAAAAGAGTTTTGGGTTTTGTTTTGAATTGATGATTTAATGAATTGAGGACTTTAATTGAAGCATTAAGGTATTAGATGGCTTAAAACAAACTAATTAGATTAACAAAATGAAGTGTTGTTGAAGGACAAATTTGTGTTTTAGTGAAATATGCAAATTTGAAGACTAGTAGATCCGATTAGTTGTTGTCCATCGTGCGATTGTTCTGAACTAGCTAACAAAATGGCTTGTGCTAGTGGTCGACTGGTTGATCATTTAGGTTGACTGCTTGACCCAACAATAGAGTTTAATCGGGTTTATTAGGTTAGATCAGTTTGGGTTATGTTTGGAATTGATTGGGTGAAACATTTCAGATTTATTATTACAATTGATCTTTAATCTTTCATGCTATTTTATTGTGATTTTTTTTAGTATTTTCCATATCTGTTAAGATTTTGTTGGCATTTCTCCTAATGATCTTTAATAATATCAGATTTTGCATCTGTTGGCTTTTGCTTTTGTTTTTTAGGTGAGTGGAATAATCTTTAATATGTATGTAATATAAATATTATATGTATGTTGATTTGATGATGAGCATACTTGATTATTCTTGAATATTTATATATGTTGCTTTATTGTCCACGCACTCATCGATTCTTGGAATTGTTTTTGCATCTTGCTAAATTAAGTTCTATTTGATATGACATTTAGTTGTTTAGATAATTATGTAAATATCTCTAATATAATGACATCAAACTTGTCAAGAACTTATTACTAACAAATAGTAATTAGTTTGTATGCACATTGTATCTGTATACCTGGTTGGTGAGAGAGATATTAGTTTGTGACAGCTAATCCTCCTAAAATAATCACCTTCAAGTGTCATCTAGTTATTTTCGAGAGTTATCCAACCTTTGGCACATATTATGTTACCCTACGTTGATATGCTTAATATGTATATATTTACAATTGTTTTAGTTCTCTTGCTTTTATATTATCACAATTAATGGGTTATACCAAAAAGTATTATTTTCTGGTCTTTAGTTCTCGCTTCTTTATTTTTTGTCGGTATATCTTGGTTGTTTCCACGAGGTTTTTTCTTTCAATATTGGTTTGATATTTTAGATACTCCACTGTTACTCTATTTTATTTAAAGTTTGGATTTTGATAATGTAACAAGTATTATAGATTATTGTTTTGTTTTGTTTGATGATGAGAAGTTTTGAGGTATTAATTGATTTTACTGATTTGAAGAATATAATATTTTTAAAGATTTCGAAATGCCGAGATTTTTTCATTGTTGGGATGTATATGTTTTGTGGCTTGGGATAGAAGAGGTGTCCCCATTGCATTGTTTCTATGTTGTCGGTCAGGAACCTGGAGTTCAGGCCGTGACATGCTACGACTTGAAGTCTGGTTGTATGAATCCTATGTTCCGCAGGGATTGAACGATATTAATGATATCCTGCCAAGTTCTACATTTTATTTCTTTTTTTTTTTTTAATGGAAGAAGAGCATGGAGTTGACCATTTAACAGCAAGTGCAAGGATAAAATTTTGCCCATGTGTTTGTTCCTTACAGTTCTCAAAGGCAGCGCCTAGGTTAGCCTTGATTTCAAGTACAGCACTATTATTATTATATAGTAACTACTCATTGGTTAGAAACAAGAAGTAACATTATTAGAAAGGGAAATAGCTACAGCATTTATTTGGAGAGTTTCTCGAAAAGAACAAGCTAGAGGCAACCAAAAGAAGGGATAAAAGCACCCTCAGATCTTCAGGAATAGGGGTTAATGGAGTGCCTAAAAGGCTCTTGTTGCACCGTAACAGAGTGAAGGAAGAAATGCCTATCCTATTCCTATCCTAGGCAAGTAAGTTTCGAGGAGGCAGCTGCCTAAAGAAGAGCCCACTGAGTGGCGGAATGATATTTTATTGAAGTGGGAGGTGAAGGCCAATTTTAATGGTAAAAATTATTTTGAAGAGGTAAATCTTTAAAATAATTCATTGAATAGTGTATTTATAGTTTTTTTATTGATGTGTGCTTTAATGGTAAAAGCCATTTTGAAGAGCAATTTTTTTTATTATTTTAAATATAGTGAAATTATTTTGTATGTAGTTTAATTATGTCATTGATTATATAATTAATAAGAATAAATTATATAATTAAATGAATGTTTTTAAAAAACCCTACAATAATATAATTATTAATTTTATATATAAATTTTTACTCTTGTTAAGTTATTTGTAAATAAAAATAAATATTTTTATATAATTATATTATTTTTTAATATAAATATATTATAATATATAAAAAAGGTAGCCCCAAGATGGGGCTACACTTTTTTAGCTTCATGTCCCGAGCTGCTACAAATAGCAGCTCGGGATGGGGATGATACCTGTGTAAATGATATCCTCGTTACAGTATCAAAATAACAAAATAAAATATAAAAAATCATTATTTAATTTAATGCATGCTGAGATAGCATTCCCGCTGCATATCTCTTGGCAAACCAGCCCGATGTTGGGATAGATAGAAAAATAAGTAGCAAGTGACGACATCATCCCTCTCTAAACCCTAAACACTAGACGGTGCCACATAGCATAAAAGGCAGCAAGTGCATAGATAGGTATGGCTTGCTGTCAAATAGATGGACAAATAAGAAGCACATCACAGCGTCACAGCAAATAGATAGACAGTCAAAGTGGTTATTAAAAGCAGTTAAAATAGGAAGCATAGCGCAGTTTTATTTTATTATGCTGGAAGCAATGATTAAAATTTTGGAGGGAGAGCAGTGTACCTTCAAGAAGCGGCCCCTTCTGTTTTCACCAATGTCAAAGTAGAAAACCTGATAGTTATGGGAATGAGAGTTAATTAATTGGAATTTGGAATGAATGGTAACGCTATTGGTGATCATTAGAGATAGTGGTAACAAACGAGGAGTGGGAATTAAAAAGGATGCCTTGGTGTCAAGCTGCAATTCCTTGCTGAAGAGGTCCTGATCATCAGCGGAATTATTAACGTAGTGATTGAAGAGATCCAAGAACCAAGAAATTCCAGAGAAGGGGACGATGATGGTGGACCTGGTGGCTGAAGTCTTCTCTGATATCTTCAGGTAACGACCCCGAGGATTCTCTTTTAGATCGAAATAGAAAAGCTTGTGTTCCACTTGTAGAGTCTTACACATGAGCTCGACATCATTCCCTCCTCCTCCACCCGCTGTTGCTGCTGCTGCTCCACTGCCACTACCTCCACCAGAATTCCCCTCCATCTAGTCTACTAGGTAATAATAATAAGAAGTTATTTTGATTAGTATAAGAAAAGGACTGATGATAGAGGGGGTAGATCTGAAAGATGGCGATAGATTGCCACACACTCCAATCGGGAAGAGCAGGAGCAGCAATTGCAAGAGCAGCAATATGAGGAGTTAGCTGTAGAAGTTAGAGGTTCAGGAGGAAGGTCAAGGAGGAGGATGGCATAATAGAATTTTGGTTTAGGGTTCGGACAGAGAACAGAAGAGGAGAAGAGAAGGGGGGGCAGAGGGATAGCGAACGAACCACCATACCATTGACTTAGTCCCATTCCCATTTGTTTTTCTTAAAAAGGGAAATATAATAATACAACAAGTCTAGTGACAGTCTAGCCTGTCTGGTAAAATAAAATTACTACAACTACTGTCTGTGAAAAGTGAAGTGAAGTCTCCCTCACCCTCTTCCTCCAACACAGTGAAACTCTTTTAAACTGAACTCAGGTCAAGTACTGAACTGAACGACATAACTAACAACAACAGAAAGCTTTTATTTATTTATTTATTTTCTTTAACTGCTCGCTTGGAGTTGGAGGGCGAACAGGGCCTTTAATTCCCTTGTCTTGTTTACCCCATCTATGCATTGCGATTATAATCCTGTCCTGTCCTCGTCTTTCTTGTCTTTTTACTCTTCAAATATATGTTTTAGAATATATTTTTAAAACATAAAACAAACCTAATCTAAATATAATATATTATTTCCTTCCTGATGTCTCTAGTAGGTTTATTTATTTTAGAAACAACACTCTTATTCTTTTTATCTTTTTTGTTAGATTCTTTAAAAGATTAAAGTATATTTCTTTTCTAAAAACCCCTTCATTAGTCTTAAACATATCAAATAATTCTACCAAAATATTATTCAACTTGTTCATCTGATAATTTATAATAAATCATGAAAAGCTTTGTAATAATAATTATAGACCAGGTTAACACTTAACTCATAATCTATGATTAAACCTAATTAGCATAATTTCTCAATATAGTCAATCATTTTCAAATTTGAGTGTTCACTTAAGAACCTTATGTTATCTTGTAACGAGAAAATTCAAAAGAGATTTTATACATCTTAATCCTACTGGCTTCTTTAAACAATTTTTTGAGATACATAATCATTGAATGAGCATTCATATTCTCATGTTGCCTTTGAAATTCGAGTGATATACTAGCTAACATCATATATGCAGCATTTTCATTATCCTAAACATCATAATGATGTTCATTCTTAACCTTTTCTTTAACACCCTCGACAAGGGCATTTGGAATTGATTTTTCAAGTGCATAAAACCTCCTTTTTGACTTATCAATCCAAAAAAATTGGTCTAATCAATTTTTGAACATCAAGTATACTTTATAAGGACATGTTATTATTTATTTTGATTTACTGACCTATTTTTATAGATAATGAGTATTGGTTTTATACATGTATATTTAAATCCAAATTTAACAATATATTTAATACTAATTTGGTCTCCTACTATTTTCTTGCAAATTAACAGTCAACCCTATTAATTGAGAAAATCTCACTTAGATTTTTCTAGTGAGTTAGGATCATATTTAACTTATCTCACCTTAAAAAAATAAAATAAATTGAATTAGATAAATAACATAGTTTATCAATCATATACAACTCTTTGTCTAAGCATATCTTATATATTTTGCCTAACTCATGTCTTTAACTTCATATGATCATAAGTGACTCATTCCAATCATATAAGTTAGTTAAGTATGACTCAATTTTATAATATTGAACATATTTAATTAATGATAATTTTGAGTGACTCAACAAATTATCAATAAATAGAACTTCAGTTTTATACATATAAAATTAGAAGACAACTATTCATGTTTTGAACATGTACTTAATATATTAATTAGAGATTTAATTTCAATTAATTAGGTCTCATACAAATGACGGCACAACAAATTTATGTTTTATATATAACAATTTATTGATATAAATATACACTCTTAGCATGCAATTCTAATTAGATGATTGTTGATCGATCTAACTTAATTCCTTTGAGTCATTGAAGGGAATTAGATTTTACAATCTCAGACAGTTGTTGCAAATCTTCTTAAGCCCTTTACAAACATCTCAGTTGTAGTTGTCATTGTCATTTTTTTTTTTTTTGCATTGGATTACAAAATAATTTATTATCTAAATTCTTATACTTTTAAATTATATGAAATTAATTAAAAAGAACCTCGAGTTACATTTGAGAGGAATTAGATGAGAAAAAAAATAGAAATAAGGCAGGACACATAATCTTATTTAATAAAATTACAATCATCCAACTATATAATACAAATACAATCATATTGATCTTTAATATGCACAATCATCTATCATGCATAAAAATATTATAATATCATGATAAATTATATCGAATGTTTCAATTATAATTATTGGTTTTACATGCTACTATAAAATCATATTTCTACACTTTGAAACATTCAATCGAATCTATTTTGATAATTTCATGAACATAATAAATTTTTTTGTATCGTTATTTTTATATTCATTAATCTAATATTGTATAAATATTAAATTTTTATTAATAATAAATATACACATTTACATGAATGTAATGTATAACTAATGGATTAGCTAAAAGACATATTAAACTACCAATCAGGAGTTGCACAGAGTTTGGAAAAGGAAAGATAGCACGCAATTCTACTTCTACTAATCCAGCTTCCGGTGGCGTTGGATAACTAAATGCTTTAACCATCTCGAAGCCTGCACTAACTCACATGTTCAACAGTCAAGCAATAATTAATACTCGCATTGATACGGGAATGGCTTCGACATCTCATTTCTCAGCAAGGAGTTATGTCTTCGCAAAATCTGCATATTTTTCTTAGCTGTTGGTGGATTTTCATGTACACGCATATCAATTTCCTTTTTCCTTTCAAGCTTCCAATGCTTTATTTTTTGTGCTAAATATAATTCTAGGTATTCAGAGTTGGCATGTTCAGTTGCAAAAATGATTAAAACACAATGAAACTACTAATATTGAGGTTCCCTTTTCATTTCAAATGACAAGTGAGTTAACAGATGATCAGCATATTTGACACGCCTTCCTCCAAATTCCTATGTAGTTCTAATTAAATAATGTTGCTGCTACATTTTGTGATTTCTCCAGGAATTTTTTGTTTACAGTTTGGACTCGCAGCATAAGGATTTTTTGTGCAAGATAGTTCTAGGATATCCCACTGCTGTAGCCTTGCAGGGATAGTACAGTTGAAATGAGCATATTGTATACAGAAAGAGAAACAAAAATGTACATTATTACACAGGTCGTCATCCACTGGAGCTGCTTCAAAGCATTAAACCATAGAAGAAATCATGGTCAAATCCCAGGCTATAAAGTCCTAATCCTAGAAGTGCACTGAAGCATAAAATCTCGAATTTCTGTTTAACAACATGGCATATTCCTGGCCAAAACATGAGCAAAATGTAAGAAGATAAACTGTAACCTTACTAAATAGGAATAACGGTAAGATATAAGTTGGTTTTTATTTCATGGAAGTTACCTTAGAGGTTTTGTTTTTAAAAAGTAAAGATAAAAAAGGGGGTGTTCCTTTGCTCCATTTATAACCATAAACATGATCGAGACATGAGAGAAATATTTAGTTTAGACATAGAAGTTTTACCTGTGCTCTGCATTTTTCCTTCTGGTTTACCAAATGGCACAGCTAGGATCTTATGATTTTCGCTGTTCATAAATAAAGCTCTTCGTGATTTCAACTGAAGAAGGCCATGTCCTGTCTCTTTTTCCAAGGGCTGAAAGGAGTAAAAGCCTTGAGTTTTACTGTCTTCCATATTTGATTCTGTGGGTGCCTGCTGAAAGCACGGTTCCAGTTCTAACATAGAAAAGGAGACACAAAAATCTCGTTTTGAACAAACAGAAGTAGTATATAACTCGGATGGATAACATTCACTGCATCCACTGTTCTTTACCAGGAAACAATCTGAACTTTGTATTTTTCCTTCTAGTGCATTTGTAGTTGACATAGAACAAATCCCTTTGTGACCCTCGCATTCTTCAAGTCTAGGAGAACAACCATCTGGTGGAGAAAAGGTGTCATATTCACTGTCCCTTGTTAATAAGCCATCCGCAGAATGTTGTGTTTGTATCGTTGTTTCCCCTTCAGTTGTTTGTAATGTAGTAGTAACATCGGATCTCGAGTCCTCGTTAAATAAATCTTTTAACATCTTCGGTGGTTTTTCAATGACCACTTCTGACATGGGCTTTCCAACTGCCCCTTTTGTTGCAAGATTATTTAATTTACCATGGCTAACAACTTCTTGCTTTGTATACGCATAGCCTTGCACTTTGTCGTCTGCTTTGCCCTGTACATTAGTCTTATATTTCTTCTCAGGAATAGGAACAGCTAAAACCCGTTTTGTTCTTTGACTGCAACTACTTGGAGTGGATTTACTCTTCTGTAGATGCAGCCAATCATCAACCTTCGAAAATTTGATATGGTTAATTTTGTTCACCTGTCTTCTGCTATTTTTCTGAATGTGACTGATGCCAGCCTTTTGGTTGATCAAACTTCTCGGTGCTCTTTCTTGTTCGTGGAGACCATTAGGTTTAAAATCCGTTTCGGATGTGTCTTGGCTGCATTCTGTTGCATTGTCAGCACTAATTTTCATGTTCAACTCAGCCAAACAGCTAGATCTGGAAATGCTGCGGTCTGAATTGTAATCTGAACGATCCTTTACTGGGAAGCTCAGAGACTCTGCGCGATGAGATGGTGGTCTTCTCCTTCTTTCCAGGACTGTGTCATATCTTCCTTCATAAGTTTTATATCCCGTCCCAGATTTTCTTTTGCTGCAAATGGTTGGCCTCATAAATCTTGGTACCTTTGATAAGGGAGTCACTGTAACATCTACTATCCTGCTCTTTGTAAGTTGTTCTTTGATGGAAGCATGGAATGCCTCCTGTTGCTCCTCAGACGATGGGTTTGTCCCTGTTAGATTTTCTAATTTCTTTTTTAGCTTCTCAATGTCACTTCTAACAAGCAGACGTTCATCTTCAATATGTTTCATCTTTTGCTGCAGATCTGCCATTGCAACTTCCCTTTGCTCTTTCGCTTCCTGATTATCAGACGTTCACCTCATTAGTCAGTTCATCTATTATTTGATTTTACTTGCTTCACTTTGATTGTTCACAAGAATTTGAAAATCTAATATGCTGATGAGATTATATTTAACACACTTCTTGTGGAGGAGTTTCTGGAGTTATTGACGTAGTTAAATTTTATAATTTGACATTATTTAAGCAAATTCCATTAATAGGTTACTTAATGCATTTCGGACTCAATACTTGCTACTCGTTGCATGATGGTAATGTGGTTAAATAAATGTAACGAAGAACATGATCAAAGCAAATAAATTTGAGGTATGCATGCACTGACACTGTCTTCAAGGATATTTTTCCAACACATAGATATCCTATAGAATCCATCTAGTTCTTCCTCTAAAAATAAAGACAACAAAAATAGTTTGAAGAGGAGCAAAAGAAAAGACCATAAAATACTTTGGATGATATTCATTCAATTGCAAGAGTGCATGGTATTTGTAGGCAGATACCAAGCAACAACTAGGTTGAAATTAATTATGGCACTAAATAAGAAAATAGTTGTTAGAAAATTAAATAATTGTGGTTGTTATAACTATTAAAAGTTCTAAAACAAAAGACATGTTAATTTCATGACGGTTAGAAATTAATCCAAAGTGTTAAAAAAATTATAGTTTTAGTTTAAGAGTCATCAAAATAAATTTATGTTTTATCTTTTTTTTTTTTTTTTAATTGAGAGTTAGCATACGAAAGAGTGCTCCAAATATCACATCAAAGTGACCAAATTTTTTGAGAAGTTTTTTTACATGATATTATTGTGTTAACATTATACCATTATCTCTCCTTATAATTTTAATATCTAATATCACACTAGCTTCACTCATATTTTTCATATTAAATTTGGAGGCTAATAAATGTTTAGTATTATTCACAACATCCATACTAGACATAAAACAAGAATATCATCTACATATAAATTAATGATCATATATTCATTATCGATAGAGTTGGTATAAACACATTTATCCATACTAACTTAAAAAAACCATCCCTTAAGATAACTTGATCAAATTTTTTATGTCATTATTTAGGAGCTTGCTTTAATTTATATATATATATATAAAAAAAAAATCAATTTGCAAACTTTATTTTTTTACTAGGAACTATGAAACCCTCAAGTTTATATATATATATATCTTTTAAACCATCATTTAAAAAGATAGTTTTAGCATTCATTTGATGTATAAAAGGTTAAGAACAGAAGCTAAATAATTAGAACTCGAATTGAAAAAATTATAGTTATAGGTGAAAAGGCATCAAAATAGTCCACATTTTGTTTTTGAGTGAAATATTTTGCAACTAATATTGCTTTATATTTATCTATAGAACCATCAAAAAGATATTTTCTTTTGAAAATCTTTTTGCAACCAATAAATTTTGAGTCGTGGGGCAAATCAACAATTTCTCAAATTTAATTTTATAAAAACAAATTAATTTTAATTTTAATTGTTTTTTTCCAAAACAAAAAACCAAAGGAAGAGATCATTTCAAAACAGGTTATCACATCCTTATCTACTAGATAAGGGAGAAAAAAAAACATTTTCAAATGAAGTTTCTTTCCCTTTATATCTCGCTACTTCTCACTTTCTCATTGTAAGATTCATCATTTATAATATTATAAATAGGTCATGAGAAATATTTTTATTTGATGGATAAATAAGTTCAAAAAATTCTATATTTTTTGTTTCAATAATAATATTGTAACTTAGCATATCTCTTTTTATATATATGATTTTATATCGTACAGTGGACTTTGACACGAGATTATAACCAACACAGAAAGGATTGTGGAAACCTTTTGAAATACGATTATTATTTACAGTAGGTAATGTAATAAGACAACCTTAATCAAAAAGAAATTTGTTTACTTACAGTTGTATCTTCATTTCCTAGGTGAACGCTTTTCACCCTCGTTGCAAAATTTAAAGAACATATGGTCTCACACAAATCTTCTTCTTTGGGACTGACATGGACCAGCATAATTGTTTTTGAATCATCACCTGAGGATAGCCGCGGAGGGGACTAAATTAGCAAAGAATATTTAGATGGAAATGAAGAAGATGGTCTACATGACAAGGAGTAATTTTATTCAAGAAGTCACATGTTATGAAAGGAATATATAACAGATATGATAGAATAAACTCTGATTTAAATTTGTTGTTTGAGAATGAGTAGGGTACTTGAACAGAGATGAGACGCGCCTGGTTAGCGGCTGTAATCACATAGACATGACTAAGGATAGTTACCTAGAGAATCTTTAAGAACTTGCGTCAGCTTGCTATTCCTGTCAAAAGTAAAACCATTAGTTAGCTTCTTGTTGGGACTCTGGAGAAACCATAAGAACTTGTAACAATTATGCGGGCAGTGCTCTCCCTGCTTTGATGGAAGATATGAACGAAATAGGATTTGAGTAACCAAACGCTCATATTCCAAGTAGTTGAGTGTTTGGTGAGTTCACGTTACCTGTAAGGAATATGGTGCCTTTTCCTTTGGAGGGAGTTGATCACATCCCCAAGAGCAGAGAGTGACAAATTAATGGCTTTTCCTTCATCGAGTCTTTTGCCCGATGCCTTAGTCTTCAACACACGCTCGCTTCCCCCAAGATCAATTAACCATAATTTATTTGTTTCCCGTCGCCTTTCAGCAGCATCGAAGCAGGTCATCGCTACCCGTATCATGCTATTGTGAGCAACATATAAGAAACAGGGTTAGAACAGAGGATAATGACTGCCTGGAATCAGTACATATATCAAGACAACTGCATGGCTGGCTGTTTCTCAAGCTCTTTTCTCGTGCTCAACTACACTGACTGGCATACAATAGTCTTATCAGGTAAAGTCGATTACCAGTGAGATCTGCTAGATGTCAGGTTGGAATTTGTGGAGGCAGTTGTTCTGAGTCGGCAACCCAATCTGTACAGCCTCAGAGCTTGGTTACAGTCGTTCACTTCAATGGCCACAAGGTTGCCAATTACAATCTCTCCCTTTGGATCTGCTTGAATTGAAAGGCTGTATTTATAGATTTTGGATTGTGTTAGAAAGGAGTGCCTTAATACATTCAAAATGATTAAAAACGCAGCTAGATAACCCCGTGCCTAGAAAACATTTATGATATGAGAATATACTGTTCTAGTTACTAATTTATGACCTATTTCTTACATTGAAGCCAATGACCTTCTGTTAAAGAGAACAAACCTTCTGTTAATTCTAGCAATTTCGCTAGTTAACTTACCAAGGTGGCATAGGGTCTGTAGCTTTTATTGGTTTGGGGACAAGCAAGTCCTTTAGATTCCCCATGTAAATCTCAAGCATACTGAAGCTGATGAGAAATGCATGGTTACAATCCACTGCTTGCTTAAACAGAGCCTCAATAGCCCGTGGCACTATGCCTGGAGTATCTGCACTACCTTCCTACGATTTATTAAACCAAGAACAACGTACAATTAGAAGAGTCAACTGAAGATTGAATACATTAATCCATGTAGAATTTTTGTCTTCGGCATAGCGTGTGCCGTTAGGACTCTAGTCAAAGGGCTTGTAACAAATAACCCCTGAAATACCTAAACATGCTGTGAGTGGATTCTTAGATAGTTAGTTCTTACCATTGTGAAAGTTTTTCCTGTGCCAGTTTGCCCATATGCAAAAATGCAGGCATTGTAACCATCAATGACTGATTTGATGATGGGTTCAACTTCTGTAAAAACTTGATCTGAAAATTTCCAACTATCAAAGCATGGTCATGTCAAATGAAGATGGAATAGCTTTCCACTTGCTTTTTGCTCAAGGAAGAAACGAAATCACCAGAGAAAGTTGATCCACGTCAAGCACCTTGGGATGAACCGGGGTGGAAAACCTGGTCAAAATTGTAACTTTTGGTCTTATTGTCCATAAGTTTTAGAACAACTTCATTTGAATTCGATGCTAAAACAGGTCTTAAATGACCGAAATTCTCCCCAGCTGTGATAGGTCTTATTCGACAAAATACACGGATGTTCCCTGCAATGACAAGTATGATGAGCATATGTACAATTGTAATCAACTTTGGCATACCCTGAAACAATATATCCTGGTTTTTCAGTTAATTGAAAGCAATCATCCATGCAATGATTGTTGGAATGGCGTGAGGTTCAGCCCAACAGGTTGCCTGCCTCTACTCAAGCTATCAGTTTATTACAAGGTGACAAAAACATGATCATGATTTCGTAGAAGCCAAGTCTCAATTTATGGCAGTTTCGCTGCACAACTTGATAATGTTCGATGCTCGTTGAATCACAGTAAGGAAATCTGACTAACCTTTCAAGTCCAAGAACTCATGGAGGATCTGCCTCCTCTTTATGTTCAGTTGGTTTATGTAGTTAGTCAAGAAAGTCAGTTCATCTGTTCACAGAAAGTTTTTATTGAAGAGTAAGCAGTAAATATAAGAAGAATAAGGGACAAAGGAGTATCTAGATTTGTGCGTGCGTGCGTGGTGGGTGGGTGGGTGGGTGGGGGTTCTTTTACCTTCTTTTTTTGAAACTGAATCGTCATCGTCATCGGTATCAGAGTGGGTTGGCTGCATGCCAAATGATTTTTCAGATGGAAGGGTTTTTATTATATCAGAAATTGATTTAACCCAGTTGGAAGTCAGATGTGTCTTTAGCCCAAGTAGAGAATGAAGGGATACAGCAAGATTTCTAATAGATTTTCCTGGATCCATCTTCTCTACTTGTCAAGACTAGTCCGTCGAAAACATATGCATGGTTTCTTTGTTTCGTTCGTCTAGATGACTTCCAGCCCTTTATTCCAAGTTCACACTCGGAAACTGAACAAGAGAAATGTAGTCTATAAACAGATGATATAGTCTAGTTGAACAACAACCTTGACTTACAGAAATAATAAAAAAGGAATCCTTCACTTTCTAGAAATTTCTGAAACTACTACGAAACTAAAACTATAATTGAGAACTGAATAAAACTATAGAAAAGGCAGAAGAAGTTCATGTTAAGGAACATTTTACCTAAGAACTTAAGATTATAGAAGTCCAGAATATGATTTATATTATTCTCTTCACAGTTTCTTGTATGCCCAGTTGTTGAAAGTTTCTATATGCTATCATTTTCTATTGAAAAAAAAAAGAGAAGACAGAAAATGAAATCAAGAAACAGCCAGCAATAGTCTGTTGAATGAAACAGGGCGGCCAAGAAGATTCAATCTAACCTCTTTAATTTATTTCCTGCTCAAAAGAAAAATCTAAAGTGATGCATTGAATTGAGGAGAAGCACAAAAAGAAATAACAGGAAATTTTGGGGAATGAGGATTCAGATAAAAGAAAAATACCAGTAATATGGCTAAAGCCTGAAAGGCCAAGCTCATCCAAAACTAACGTGGCCGATCCTGGACCAATTAGACACATGCATGATAATAAATCATTAGCAGAAACTCCTTTCCTTGAAAAACTAAAATAAAATCGAATGGTAACAGAAGTAGTCCTGATGATATGAAATAGAGATAGCAGAAGGAAAGAAGAGAAGCAAACCAGGCTATGGTGGTGGTGTTATGCTGAGCTACAAGTGATATTTGTCAAAATTGTTCCAATTATGACAACTGATATCACTGTTTATCTGATCTATCTATCTGAAACCCCATGTGAGAGCCAGCAGATATGAACACTAAAGCATTCAATTGGTTTCAATTATGTGTTGTGATGCTGCTACAGATTAATATTGTTGGTTTCTAGCTAACATCGTGACAAAAGAGCTGTCTGCCTTGCCTTGCAGGAATACTAGAGAGAGGAGAGAGAGTTGTCTGTGGTGAAGGACACATATATACCATATATGCAATACCCAACATATAGGATGCATATGATAATTCACTCAGCCAGCACTTCTTTAGATGATTAATTAGACTCTCCAAGTTAATAAATAATGATACTACTGGTTGGACATGATGATGAGCTGCTGCTATATATTGATTAAGGACTTGGTTTAAAATTCCAATGCTAGCTCACCAACCATAACAGTGGTAGTCTTTGAATTGAGTTTTACTGCACGTATATATATGTGTGTGTGTGTGTATTTATGGTCCAACATTCGTGATCTCATGGATACTTAATAATTGATGTGCAAACCACGTCAGAATAGACCAGTCACAGGGCCAAAGAAAATACAGTTCCAGCTTACGATAAGGACACAAACAACAAGAAATTAACACACACACACACACACAGAGCGAGAGAGAGAGAGAGAGAGAGAGAGAGAGAGAGAGACCAGTGGGCCTTGATAGTTTTTTCACAAATGAATTTCCCTAAACTTAATATAATTTCGCGTTCTTTAAATTATATATGAAAGTTATACTAGTTATAACCGATGGCCACCAACCCTAGCTATGCGTGCTGGCTTTTTCAAAGAATTTCGTGCACAGATATATATATATAGATATATAGATATATATATATATATATATATTGGACTGCCTGAAAATACAAGTATTTATTAAATGTTTAAATATTTGGATTGGTCCTGACAGAATCCAATGTCCGAGGCCATCTCTAGTATTACTTGTATTATTCCTAACAGGAAATGGGAGATCCCATCTGGATTTTCAATTTGCCACCTACTATTAATACTGGAGAGAGAAAAGAGTTTGATTATTATGTTATTCCATTATCGAATGAATGTTTTGAGATGTTGGTTTGGGTTTCGTTCCCAACATATTCATGGTACTAAATCAAAAAACAATACTATTGCTTGCATCGATCCTATACAGACTTGTTCTCAATGCGATGCTACTGGTTGCTTGTATGGTGAAACTCGGGCCGGCCAATTAACTGCATGAATCTTTGAGTTGGTGGCAACAGATACCAAGGGGCACGACGTAAAGGCAAACCAGTTATGGGTGGTGTGGATGCAGCAGGTTGGTAAGCTAGGTGAAGTGAAAGGTTAATTTCCGTGTTGAGATCTCCATTTTTCTTTAATTAATAGAGTATTCAGTATTGAGGATAGATGTGGGGCTAGCTCTTCATCATTTTAACACAGACACACGCGTTAATTAATGGGGAGGGTCAATATGAAGTGATGATGGGTTCAAGGGAGTGAGGAAATAAGAGTTACACACACACACACACACACACCCCTAGCTTTACCACTAAGTTTACCTTAATATACAGGTGTGGGAGTGCTTAGGAAAGCAACAGACTCCTACTCTAAACTCAAGTCATCGCAGTCATATCATCATAAACATTAATTAATCTTTTTATTAAGAAAAAGTTTTGGTTGGTGGAGACCTGAGAGATTTAATTTTTAAGTGAAGGAAGCTGAATTCAAACACTACAAATATACAGGGATGACTGCAATTCAGTCCCCGACTCACATGTCTATCCTAGCTTAATTTCAGAGTCTTGCTTGCTAGCTAGCAGTTGATTTCTCCATGTACTTTCCCGCTTGGTCTTAACAACTTCATCCCTCACCAGTTTTCTTATGATAAAATTGAATTTATTAACTCGGCTTTATGAATATGATAGAAATTTCAACTTAGAAAGGTCATGAATCAAGGTAAACAATCCATTCACAAACATAATGACATCAAGTGAATCACAAGTAAATACAAGAAAGAAAGAGGAGTTGTACTTGTTCTTGTATACGTTGTTGTTTTATCTCAAAAATGAGGGTTTTTGTAGGAGTGGGAGAAGTGGAGGAAACATGCTACTGCGAGAGCTAGGTATCGGAACGAGAATGAGATCAAGGGAAGTGAATTTAATCTTGGGAAATGAGATCAGCAGGAGGTGAAAGACTCGAACATCAAGGGAAGCCCTGAGGATGTGCGTGTTGTTGCGATGGCTCTTCGCATTTTTTAACATAGCTAGACGACACTCTGCGAAGTAACACATGCACGTTTCTCCTTCATCCGCAAAACGAGCGTGTCTCTCTCTCTCTCTCTGTATATATATATACTAGCCATATTGCCCGCGCGTTGCCGCGGGTATTTTTATGTATATAATTTAACATGATTAAATTTATGATAATAAATTAATATGATATCATAAAATAAAAATTATAGATTAGACCATAAAATATATAAATTTTTAAATAGAATTTATTGTGCAAGCATAGATTACATCTTTTATAATGTAGGTACTGCGTCATAAAATATCACAAAAAAGCGCGAACTATATAACTTGCGAAGTATTGCAAAAAAAAGGCATATTGACATGAAGAACGAAGTCAAAACCTTCTTCAAAATGAGACATTTAATATCCCTGCTAATTCTCTTATTCAAGAAAACATCATAAGCTATTAAATGAAATGAAAGAAAAAATTGATGTGAATCAATTGAAAATGTAGCTAATATTGAAGAAAAAAATTGGCGAGGATGATCCATGATGCGAATTGTAAATTTAGTCAAAATGATAAATTTATTTGAATATTTTTTTCCTAAAATATATGAATTTTAAATCATTATAAATTTATTTATTTCGCAATTTTTAACGAAATAACCAGTATTAATTTATTATCATCATCAAGAAAGCATGAGGATTCAGATATTTGAATTATTAAATTTATTACATTAAGATTAATTTATTTTATAATCTAATTTAAACCAAACAAAATATAAATGGTGAAAATAGTTGTAATAATCAAATAACAAAAATAAATAGTTAATTTTTTATGTACACAAATTCAAAAACATAAATTGAAAATTTATCCCCACGTTATTTTCATTATCATTGCTATAACAATTAAAATTATTATCAATATTATTATCAAAACAATTAAAATAAATAAAATCCCTGGAAACATATTAAAAAAATAAACAAAAGATTTTAATACAAAAACAATTAAAAAATGACAAAAATTATCATTATCATTACGTAAATAGTAAAATAAAAAATTATATCCAAATAACAAATAAAAATAAGAGAAAACAGGGGGGGAAATGAATAAAGAGAAACAAAGAGTAATATTAATTTTAAAATGAATATCAATATAAATAAGATTTTCAGGTCTGAACCAATTAAAAATAAAACTCTAACAAAAAAATAAAAATTAAAAGCATAGATGCATATAAACGTAAAGAATAAACATTATCAAAGTATTTTTTAAAAAAAAAACTAAATGAATTAACACAAAATAAAAATTTGCAATAATTAAATAACAAATATAAATAGTTAATTTTTTACTAATAAAAAACATGAAAACATACATTGAAAATCTATTCTCAGGTTATCGTTATTATCATTGTTATAGCAATTAAAATTATTATTAACATTATTGTCAAAACTATAAAAAAGATTAACAAAAGAGTAAGTAAGAAAAAAATTATTATTATTATTATTATTATTATTATTATTATTATATTTGGGCTAATAATGAAAGAAAAAAAATGAAAGACTAAAAAAAATCCTAAAATTTTAACAAAAGACTAAACAAAAAACATAAAAGAAAAATAAAAAGTATCATTATTATTACTGCAACAACAATAAAAATTATCAAATTATTCCGAGAGAAAAAAAACCCTAAAAAACATTAACAAAAGAGTAAGATCAAAAAACAATTAAAATATTATTATTATTATTATTATTATTATTATTATTATTATTATTATTATTATTATATTTGTGTTAATAATGAAAGAAAAAAAATGAAAGACTAAAAAAAATCCTAAAAACTTTAACAAAAGATCAAAAAAAATAATAATAATAAACAATAAAAATTATAAAATTATTCCGAAAGGAAAAAACCCTAAAAAATATTAACAAAAGAGGAATGAAGAAAAAAAATTAAATTATTATTTTTATTTTTATAACTATTAACATCATCATCATTATTATTATGTTAATAATGGATAAAATAAAAAAAAATGAAAGAGTAAAAAAAATCTTAAAAACTTTAATAAAAGATCAAACCAAAAAATAAAATAAAAATTATTTGGTAAAAAAAATAATTTGACTTGAAAATAAAAATAAAGGAACAAATGAAAAAACTAAAATAAAGAACAAAGGGAGAGAAAAAAAATAGAAATATCAATTCTCAAATTATAATTAAAAAATAAAATTCAAGAGCTAATTTTTTTGAAAAAAATATCAACTCAACAAATAAGAAAATAAAAAATAATTAAAAATAAAAGCTAAGAGCAAACTTATATATACATGGACAAAAGTAAAGAATATTCTAGAAATATAAAGAAATAAAGGGATTAAAATAAAAAAAATTAAAAGTATAAGGGCTGAAATAAAAATGAAATATCAAAGGATTAAATAGAAAATTAAAAGTTTAAGGGATGAAATGAAAATTAAATATATTATCTATTTCAATCAAAGGACAAAATTAAACAAAATAAAAATTCTGTACCGAATTGCATTAAGTGTTTTAAACTACATCCGGAAATTAAAAGAAGGAGGATCGAAGTGAACATTGCACATTCAATTAATTGCAATTGAAGGACCCAATCGCACTAAATCAAAACTTATATAACAAAAATGAGGAAGATAAATAAAATTAACAGTTCAGGGACTTAAATGAAAAAGAATAAAAATCGGGGGACTCTCTTGCACTTTGACGTGTCGGAGAGAGAGAAACAGCAACGGCGGCTTTAACCGGCCACCGCCGCGTCCACGGACGTCGGAGAGAGAAACGCGCCGCACCGGGAGGAAGATCAGGAAGAGGTGCATCGATGTAGACGACAGTAGCCCATCTCCAACGACTCCATAACCCCGCACGCGCTTCTCAAAGAGGGCGTGGGGCGGAAGACTGTCGGCAGCGTGTGACGCACGCGCCGACAGTTAAAAGAAAAAAAAATAAAAAAAGAATGGCTAATTACCGGTGTGCCCCTGTGCCTAAGTCAGCTATTTTGTCTTATTGGGGGCCAAACCGGTAATTGGCCATTTTCCAGAAAATATTAAATAATGAAAAGGTAGGCGGACCGGACCGGACCGGTCCGGTCCGAATGGGGCAATTACCTCTGAGCCCCTCTACCCATAAGCGTTTTTTTGTCTTTTTAGAGGGCTAAAAGCGTGATTTCACTGTGCAAAAATGATTAAAAAAATCAGAAAACCGGGTGACCAACCGAACCGAGTGAACCGAACCGACCCAAAAAAACACTATTACAATCCACAGTTAATACACTCACATGCTACAGTACCTAAATCTACAGTAAAACAGCCACACCGTTTATTGTTTAGTTAATTAATATGTGTATGTGTGTGTGTGTGTGTGTAACTTGTAACTCTTTTCTCTTTGAGAATTGCCGTAAATCTATACACGTGGTCAAGTGAAAATAAAGTGGGTCTCAGTACTGACAAGAGGACGTTAGGAATGCAGCCAGTAGAATTAGAAACTGATAGTGAAAGCTTTATCAGTCTTCCCTGATATTTTTATTCAATAAAACTATATTTTTACCTGTAAATAGTTGGCTACCAAATAGTATTTATGATTTTTTTATGTTGTTCTAAGTAGTAAAATAATCTTATTATTCTTAAATAAGAAAAAATCAAAATTTGTCGGTGGGGTGTTTCTAATATTTCAATTTAAAAAAAAATAATACAAATACGAATATATCTTCAGAAAAGATAAAATTCAAGAGTTGGATGTAGAAGTGTTTAGGTAATTTTATATTTTTTATTATTTTGTCATGTAAAACATAAGACAAGCATAAAGTTTTCTTCTTTATGCCTCCTTCAGGCGGCATGTGCGTCATAGTTTGGTGGTTCAAAATGTCTATCTGACATCATATTAGATGTGCTGTCATATCCTCTTTCACATGGTGGTGAGCATGCATCGTCCTCAGGTGGTTCAAAATATTCATCCGGTGTCTCACTAAATGTGTTGTTATATCTTCTTTCATATGGTAGTGCGTGTGTCATCACACAATGACCAACAATGTGACAGTGGTCGATTGATCTTTTTTTCATTCTCTTTTTTGCAGCTTAAATTACTTGGAAATTCTCTTGGTTTATGGTGGTTTCAAGTTCTTACTCTTTTGATTGTTCAATTTGGTTTTGATTTCTAGTATATAAGTTTTGATTTGTGTTCAATTAAAATCGATTATATATATTGTTTTCATTCAAATCCTTATTCTTTTAATTTTGGACTTGATTCTAAATCCCTTAATGTTTTCAGGATATAAAAGTTTGAATTGTTTTCAATTTTTCCCTTCAATTGAAATCGATTATGTATTTGTTTTTCATTTTAGCCCGTATTTTTTTTTATTTTTTAATTTGATTTTAATTCCTTTAAATTTTTTTATCTTTCTAAAATTGTTTCTATTTTTTGTCCATGTCTACATGTATATGCTCTTAGTTTTGGTTTTTAAATTTTATTATTTTCTCTTTTGTTGAGGTTGTGTTTTTATTTAATTTAGTCTTTCAATTTTAATTTGTGTTAGTAGTTATTTGAAAATTGATATTTTTTCTTTTTTCCATTTGCTCTTTTTTTTTATTTACTCTTTAAGTCAAATGATTTTTTAATCTAATGATATTTATTTTTGGTCATTTTTTTATTTTTTGACAAAAATAATTATAATAATATTAATAATGATAATAATTAAAATAAAAATAAAAATTATATTAATAAAAATAATAGTGTCGGTTTTCGTAATAATTATTGATGTAATAATAACAGCAATGATAAAAATAATGATGGTGGCAATAATAATATTGCTAATAATAATTAGAATATTAATTATTTACAATAATAATTATAATGACAGCTATAATGATTATAAAAATTTAATAATCATGGTAATAACAATGAGAATAATAAGCAACATAATTTATTAGTCGATGTTGTTTTTGTTAATAATTGATTTTTGTGACTTTTCTACGTATTATAGTTTATATCTAACATCACGTGAATAAAAATTATATGAAGGCACACTTAGACAAACATAGATAGAAAAATTAGGTCAAATGATCTACAATGCAAAAAATACACAAGCTACTTGCCCTGCACTTCATCGCAACCAAAATCAAATTTTTTAATATGCAAGAAAAATATTAATGATGTTAGATTTTGTTATGATTCTATACATCTGAACGAAATAATCAATTCATGCAAAAATGTTATTAGGTGATGTCAAAAAAATAATTATAGGATAATTTTCTATGTTTAGCATCAATGTTAAATAATATAATTTTAAAGAAATAAGGTAAAAAAAATAATTAAAGACAACATTGAGTTACAAGATATTTAACGAATATAGCATCAAATGATAAATTATTTCAATTGTTATTCTTATGGTTAAAGGCAATATATATACAGTATAAATAAATTTTATATTATTACTATTATGAATATATTATAATCACTTGGATTATAATAAAATTTGTTGTTTCATATTTTTTTTTATACTACTTTTTAGTCATATCCTGGATTAATGATTTGAAACATTATATGTAGAGAAGTTGCAAGACTTAATTCTTAATAAATAAAAATCATTGAATGATAAATTATTTGAATTATTATTGTTATTATAATGATTGAAAGTAAAACAAAAAAAACAATATTAGCAACATTGAAAAAAAAATGATATAAACCAAAGGAAATATTTGAATAACAAAATTAAAGGACGAAAGAAAAATTAATATTATTATCATTACGAGAATTACTAAACTATCGAACACAATCTAAGTTAATTTGTCATGTTCTTTTTTGTTTGCCTAAAAAGCTTTCATTTATTTAGTTTTTTGATATATTTATTTTATTATGGATAAGGTATTGAAAATAATAATAAGGATTATTATTAAGTTATTTTTTCTTAAAAAATATATTAGGCTAATTATATATTTTGATATTTGTTTAATATTAATGCATTAAAATATATATAAAAATGAACTAAGATTTTTTTTTTATCTCAAATTAATTTAATCTCAATGTCATGAAATATTTTTAATATAATTATATCAAGAATAAATTTATATATATCAAGAATAATTTTTTTTTTTATATATATATATATATATATATTATATTTTTAAAAAATAAAATCACTTTAAACTAAAAATATATCAAGTCATATGTTGACAAAACAAAGAAAAAAACAGAGATAACAAATCACTAAAAAGAAAATATTCACTATATGTGTATAAAAGAGAGTTTCAATCTCATCTCAGAGCCACCAAAATTAAATTTACTTTGTTTTTTAAAACAAGTTGTATTTAATACAACGATAAATAATAATAAAAAGTAAAAGTAAAAGTAAAAACTAAGAATATAGATATATAAATAATCAAAAATAAATCAGAAAGTAAAAAAATTACATACATTAAAAAGATGGGGAAAAAAAATCTCCCTGTAATCCAACTCATATTTACTTACGCCGAAAACACGACGGATTTCAGAGAGGAAAGAAACTGGCAAATCGATAGCTAGCAAGCAGGTCAAGATTTCAGAGAGAGGTATTAATTAAGGAGGCGTTTAATACAAGCACCAAGGCCATTGTTCCATTTTCATCAGTTCCTGGAAGCTTGGAATATTTCTATGCAGATAGAATCCAAGCAATCATTTTGTATCACTTGCTGTAATTGATGATAGATCACGAAGAAGACAAGACAAGACAGAATCATTAATTAAGACGAGACATCAATCATCGGGGGTCAGTCAATAGTGATCATAACAGAGCCTTTATATATGAGCAAACATTTTCAAGTCATTTCCGCTACCAAGTTCATATCATTGCAGCAGCTACATTTTCAATGAAAATACAGACCACTTAATAAAACCTACTCAAATTACACAATACAGTGTGTTAATAAAAACAATACAATGCTCCATTATTACCATCATAAGATGACACTTGTTTAAATAATACAAGAAAGCATCTCCGTTCAGCAAAAACTATATAACCACCATACTAATCTCTTTCACAAATGCCCAAGACAAAAGTACTTGGTGGTACAAAACAAAGGCATCATCTCCCCCATGCAACCGATTAAGAGTCTTGGGGAGCCTCGAATCTTGTTGGAGTGTCAATGCCCATCATACAGCAAAGGCCTGATATCAAAATGATAAGCAAAACAATCCCCTGGCGCATCACAAGCAACCACAATATCAGGACTTCATAAACATGGTGATATAATGGACTAAAGAGAAACTCTGGCATAAGGATAGCAAGAACATGAGTATATTGAACCATAGTAGCATAGATAAACAGTAGAAGTTCATGCATAAGATTAGGAGCCGCCAAGTTTATAAAAATATATTTGGACTGCTTGTATACTCATAAAAAAACAGCACAATGAAAAACGGAAGAGAAAAAACCTCCCCTTCAAGCTAAAGCACCTCTACAATAATGCTGAATCAACTTCACATTAAGCTTCGGAGAATCAAGAATCTATGAATTCATGGAAGAAGCTAAAACTACAAGGGTAGCTATTAATGCCATGAACTCACTGGAGACTGGCTAGAGAGCGAAGAATTAGGCCACTCGAATATCTTCTTAGATTTCAAAGGAGATTTTTTACTTTTAAATTCAGCACTTAGTCTTGGGCCTATTTTTTGATACGAGGGATTGTTGATAACTAATATTTCATTTCCAAACTCTACTTTTATTGCCACTAATAGAGCCACAACAGGTAATAAATTTAGAAATGGTCATAGAACAGTTTAGCTGATTGTGTTCGGGGAATAATCAAAGAATTCTCCTTTGAGGCTTTTCTTTCAGGTGTATTATAGTGGGATGACAAGATGACATAGAATTAAGTTATATTGGCCAGTCCACTCATTAGACTTTATTCTGTTTCTCCATTATTTCTTCTAGTCCAGGATGGAATTGCTCTTGTAATCACCTTGAGTAATACTTGAGAACCATGTGCCTGTGGGTGTTTTCTCAATAATTCAATAAAAAAAAAAAAAAATCATTTTTCCTCTTCAAAGACATGAGATGGAGAAAATCAAAACACTCCCGATGACTTCTAGAAGTTTACCATTCAAAACCAGGTCATCACTAATGACCACAGCCAATACGATATACCAAAATGTCTCTATATTCCAACTGAGAGATGGAGAGAGAAAAAAAAAGGACTATCATGAATAAAGCATACAGATGAAAGGCTAACATGGAAACTCACAACTAAAACTCCTTCCAGAAGGGATGATTTGATTTGGCAAACTTCATCGCAGTGTGTGGAATTCATTGAAGCATTTGCTGCAGCACTTTCAGCAAGAAACCTTTCTAGTTCTTGATGATAAGGAAGCTGGATTGATCGGAAGGGATCTGAAACATAGAGAGCAGAATATTTCCCCCCCAGCATCTCCACAGAGCTGATGAGCTCAGAGAAAATTTCACCTGCATATATACAGTTAATATATATATGTTTGAGTATTTCTCTGGCAAAGACATAACTTTGAACAAACAGTTTTTAACTCAACACACTTTCACTTTGTGGCTGGTCAAGTCCTTTCATTGAATTGGAGCCTTCATAACAGAATAGGACCAGGTCAGTATGGTCACTAGGCCTCTTCTCCATCCTTGAAGCCAAATAGTCCTGCACATTTGTAATGGTCAAGAAAGTAAGAGGTCTATCATACACCACCAAAATTCCATAACTTGTCATCAAATATTTTAATTTCATTTACATTGATGGCGTGCAGGTTTGCTAGCTTTTGAAAGTTTTCACCCTCCACAGAACATGACTCTGAAAAAACAACATTACTGATTCCTAAATCCTGCCCACAAGCTTCTGCAAACCCAGAAACCAATGAATTCTCCATTGCCTCCTCTGAAGCAGCAACATAAGGAAATGCCATGGAAAAATTGGACTTGGTATAAAAAACCTGTTCAGAGTAGGAATGCTGACTATCAGAGCACAAACAGGCAGGACTACTGCAATTTCTGCAAATCAATGTCTGTTGATTTCAATTAAGAAACCATTCCAAAATAGTTAATGAAGCTTTGGTTACCTTGAGCAAGTTCACAAGCGCTGGATCTGTGTTCTTGTTTGCAGAAACATCAGTGGAAGACAGCTGTAGAAAACAAAAGGTGTGCAATTAAGGTCTGGACCTTTAAAATAGCAAAAAAGTCGCTACATATTGCATTGCCAATGAGATATCAAACTACCAAAGTGCAAAGTTATCAACATAGACCCGATAGCATGCAACCAGAACCTAGTGTGGTTGCATAATTCTGCAATAAAATTACCATATGAAAAACATAAGACAATAGCCCCTGCAGCATTTTCACTAGATCAGGCCTATGGAAATAAAAATTGTTATTGAACTCATGTAGTGTCATCACACTTGACCTATGATAAGCCACAAAAGTTCTTACCCCCCTGCCAACAAAGACAAGCGCCAGATCCATGGACTGCTGAACTTTCTTTTCTGCGCACTACAAGGGACAAAAATGAAACAAAAAAGTGAAAGTGAATTAAGGAATTTCACATCTTTATGATTTTTTTGAAGAAAAAGTGTTTCGAATTTATATTGCAGAAATTTTTTGCAACAAGCTATCAGCATAAAGGAGAACTTAGTACCAGTAAGTTTGACCAGCCTCCTTCAGACAGAACCGACCTGGCAAGATCTTTTGAAGAAATGGTCTGATAATTCACTGCTTCAGTCATTCTGTTGTTGAAAAACCCGTGGTCAAAATCTAACATAATTAAAGATTTAACTGACAGAAGAGCATGCAGCAAAGGCGTAGCATTTAGTTGTATTAGCATAATACAACTAAATACATATCCCATATTCGGAAGCATTTGTATTAGCATTTAATTGAGGTTTATGGGATGAATTAATCTTCACGTTCCTTTTTTTTTGGGAAATGTTTTACTACTGCATGAATTTCAATCGGATTGATATTATCCAGCAGCTTTACCATGGAAAATATAAAAGCTGAAAAGGGAAGCATATGCCTAACTTAAAGAGCCAATGAGATATCAAAATGGTATTTTATAATTTGGGTCAGTATTGTTATGTAAAATAAGATAGTATACAGATATTGATGATGAGACAGTGCCAATTTATCATGGCAAGAATTTCAAGCAAAACAGGATATTGGTTTAAATTGGAAAATGAGAAGCAAAAGGTAAAGGTAAGGAAAAAGTAGATACATACTGATGATGAGGATGGTGAGGAGACCAGAGAAAAGCTGGGACAGTAGTCGATGGTGGAGAAGAAGCGTGCAAGAATGAAAGGCGAGATGCAGCAGCAACCAGCGTTAACCACCATATCGCAGCAACAGCGCTCATTCTCATTGACGAAAAATCCTTTCTTCTTCGTTTAACAGAAAAATCATTAAAGCATATTAAACTTTGCAAAATAATAACAACAATCCATCCAACAGAAACAATCAGCAAATTTGTAATCAATTTGATATAAAAGCGATACAAGTCAAAACAATAATAGTAGTAAACATGAAATGAATTAACACATCATAGCAAAATATATATATATATATATATGAATCAAAATCACTTCTTTCTACCTGTTCGTCGAGATTAATAGAAGATCCTCTCTCTCACACACAAGCACTCAATCGAGATCCAGAACTTTTATTTTTTTATTTTCTCGAATAAAATAAAATCGATAAAACGGATTGATTTGACCAAGGAACGAAGGAAGGGGCGTGTATACAAAGAGACAAACCCACTCACTAAATCCATTGGCATGGATGATGGGTTGTGAAACCCATTCCTTTCACCCTCATAAAGCCCACTCCACACTCTTTCGATCCTTATAAGAAGCCCCTTTCGGCCCTCCATAAATGATATTGTTTCTGGCTAAAGCAGAATGATATTTTTCCACTAGATTCTCGTATTGTCCCAGCCCAGCCCAGCCCATATAGGTAGTCATAGGTAGTGGCAATGGTTAGATTTACGGTTTGCTCAATGGATCCAGCCCTCATACCTGACTAAATTACACACTTAACCGCATTTAGCCTCGGATTAGATGCTTTTTTTTTCGATTAAAAACTTTATACAAAGTTTTTTTTATATTTTACGTAGTTACAAAAAAGATTAAGAGAAAATCAAGATGTTTATATATGCATGTAATTAGTTAAATTGGAAATTATGTTTGCTAATACATTTATTAAAAAACACAAATGATAACTAAAAAAAAAATTGAAAAAAAAAAGATAGGTATAGATCAAAATATTTAATCCCGTAAGATTATATGTTTCTCTGATTTTTTCTGTAAATTGGTTTATTAAAATCCTTTTTTATTCGATCAATAAAATAAATAGCACACATTATGTAAATTAAATAAAATCAAAATAATTATTATGCAAGGCTCCATATATTATAAATATTATACAAGACTGAACATATTATAAATATTATGTTAAAATAAAAATAAAATATTTTAAAATAAATTTCATCACTACAAAAGATTAAAAAAAATTGATGAATCAAAATAACTTTTTAAAAAATTAAATGCATAACCAAAAAATTATTTTTTGTTTACCATATGCTTTCTAAACAAACTAAAAGATAAAATAGGTATTAATATAAATATAAAAATTAAAAAAAAAACAGCATATATATATATATTGGCAAGTAAATACAAAAAAATAAGATTTGATATTTACAATAAGGGAATGGAAGTAAGAGTATAGAAAATGCTTAAAAATAAAAGAGTTCAAGAGGTGAGTAATTTTTTTTTTTTTATCAAATGTAAGTATGAATAAAAGATCAAAGAATAAAACAAGTTGCGAGCAGCAAAGTCAAAGAACCTACAAAAACAGACACCTTAAGCGAACACATTCCCGAGGCTAAACAAAGGGAGCATGCTAAGAAGAAGCCAAAACAAAAAGCATAGTATCCGCCCACAATCCAACTAGGAAGTTGGCAGGCTATGATACAAGCAAAAAAGCAAGAACTAAAAGAAATACAATATTTATATGAAGAAACTGTAAATCTCATGACCTAGGCGAAGGATGACTGCCAGTAAACAACTCGAAGAAGGACAACAAAAAGCCAAGACAACTCAAAACAGAATTAGTCACAACAAACAGCAAAGCAACCAATAACAATGGAGAGGAGATCTTTCACATCATCCCATCAAAGCAAACAAAGAAATAGACACACACCAACTCAATAAAACAACCCAGCAAAGCAAGCAGAGAAGCATCCGGCAACCAACACCACCCCATTAAGACCAGACCATACATTAGCCAATATCAATGGAGAAGTGATCCCTTTCATGGGAGTGGAAAACTGTGAAGAGCAGAACCTGAAATCTCCGAAAAACTCTCTCCACCGAGGATGAAAAAGAATCAAACATCCTTTTATTACGTTCTTCCCAGATAAAAATAAACCGAGATGGCAAGAGAGGCTCTTCGCATTTTAGAAACCATCTTTACGCATTTTGGGAAGAGGCCTCGAATAGCGCTAGGAAAGGAGCTCATCTGACGATGAATATGCAGCCATCGAACAATGTTTCCCCACAACTTTGAAGTCCATGTGAGTAAAATTTTAATAGAATAGATTAGAGGAAAGAAGGGCATTGGGTATAAATTCTTAAAATTTGATGTCATTGTTAAAAATCAATTGTAAAAATATACCTAGATAGGGAAATAACACCCTGATAACCATAAAAATACTATTCAAGAAATAAAGTAAGAATTTGACAAATTATGGCGGTATAAATGCCTTTTGTTATGGTCAGGGGAGAGAGATTGGAAAAACTTCATTTTTCTTGAAAATCCTAGATAAAAACAAGAAGAAAAAAAAGATAGTTAGTGATGCTAAAGGATTTAAACAACAAAATCTCTTCGATTTAAAATGTTTTTTTAGTAAAAGATTTGAGAGGTAAAGAAAGAAAGGAGGTGACAAACATTAAAAAATGAAGATAAAGGAAGTTTCTTAATTTGTATCATTTGAAGGTTTGGTTTATCTTAAAGGGAGTTTGAAGATCTAGATAGAAGTCAGGGACTACTAGTTAGAGTTTTGCAATAGGTAGGTTTTCAAACCTTATGCCTTTATATTCACTATTAAAATTGGTAAAGTATTTTAGTAGTTGAACTTGATAGTTATATGTACATATTGATTATGATAACTATGTTTATGTGAAAACAAATTGATGTGTGTAAAATTTCAAGATGATATTGATTAATTATTTAAGGTTTGGGATAGTTAATGGTATAATTGAGACTTCATTGGTACGACCATTTTGGGCAACTTTGAATAGCTATTCAGGTTTTGAGTAGCTAATAATATCAATAGGGTTCCATTGATACCGATAATTCAGAAAACTTTGATTAACTATCTAAGTTTTGGATAGTTAATAATATCGATAGGGTTCCACTGGTGATGATTTTTTTAAACATTATTAGTCAATTTCGGATAATTAGGGTGACTAATGATTTATAGCATCAACATGATTAATCTCGGTTAAAGGAAGAGATAAATTGATTAACCATTCCAAGCTGGAAATAGTTTATGATATCATTATGTCGTATTGATATTGATAACCACTTCTAATGTGATTATTTTTTCGGGTAAGAAATTTAATGATGAAAATAGTTTTAATATCGATAATTTAATTGGTAAATCAATCATGAATTGGATTTTATTTACTATTTTGGGGAATGAGTAATTATTACATCAATTAGTCATATTTATATTGATATTTTAATTGACTTGCTTAGTATAAATTGATATTAGGAGACTTGTGATGCTAAATCAATTCATTAGTAACAATAATTGTTTTTTAAAAAAAATGATAAGTTGATATTATTAATTAGGAATTACCTCGATATAAATTGAGAAACTATATTATTAAAAGAAAAAAAATATGATTTTTATGCAAAATTATGCGTGAGAACCTTTAAAATGACAATTTTCTCGGTAATTGGTTAGAATATTTACATATAGTAAGGGGAATATGATAAACCTCGTGTGTCAAGTGCAATGCTAGAGAAATCATTGTTTTTCATTATTTACATATATGATGTTATTATATTTGATATAGTTTGTGTGATAATATCCTATGAAAGTTAAATGATAACTTGTTATTATTGAATATAAATTGTATTATGATATTAAATATAATTTGTTGAGTTGATAAAGATGAGTTGTTTGTGATCCAGAATGATTGGATTAAGTTAAGAAATAATAAGATTGGAAGCGTGATGTAATTTAGTCAATAACATTGGACCTTTCGGTATATAAAAAACTATACTGAAATTTTAGTAGATATATCAGTACAATTCAAAAAATAATAATGAAATTTTCAATTAACTATGTTGTTCTATAAATAAGAATCAAGCAAGGACATGTCATCCACCCTAAAGTTTTTAGAAAACAAAAATTAGATGATGCGTCACCTACTAAGTTAAATGACACGTCGGAATTTGTTCAGATTTTTGTCAGTGTGGTTGTTGAAAAATTTGGAGCTATAATGATTTTAATCAGAAATATATTTTTAACCTAGGTTCTGAACAAGAAAAAGAAATAAATGAAAAATAGATTGTAAAGCCATAAAACATTGTTGTTGTTAATGCTTCTAGAGCAAGCTTGGAGCGTGATTTGAATTGCTTTTGATTTTTTTAAAATATATTAAAATTTTTTTTTATTTTATACATCAAGATATTAAAATTATATGTTTTTTTCTCTAATTTCAAGCATTTGTTTTTTGAAAAACATAATTGTACCCCGAAACAGTATCTAACCATCAATTAATGGACTCGCTTGAGCACAATAACTAGCCAGCCATCATCTTTAATTTGCCCTTTAAAATGTAGCTAGCAAGTAGATGATAATCATAACACTGAAGGATCCGATCCAAGTTAAAATGATCATTAAAACCATGGCAGACATTAATTATTTCTATACATTTATAATAATCATGAGTTAAGACCTTTAGTTTTGCGGGTATGGAGATGGGAAAGAACCTTGTGATCAATCTTCCCTCCCTCCTGTATCATGTGACTGCTATTAAGGCCGCACCGCTCCCAGTCACCGCATTCACGTTCTTGATTAGTGTTCATCCGTCAACAGCCTGTCGGTCATGATCTCTCTTTAGGTACAAGGCGAAACCTCACCTCTAACTCCTCGTCAAGCCTGGCCGGCTTGTAAATGCTGGCAGTACTATTATAGCTGTAGCTAACTGCCCAACTCTTGCCAATGAAAGATTTGTCCTTCTTTCTCCTCAAGAATTATCTGGGAGCCAAGATGAGGAAAGGGATTAGGAATTTTTGTAACGGTGACGCCTCAACTTCTACACTCGACCAGCACAACAAGGCCAGTTATACTGCTGATGATCACCATTGCTTTGTCACCCCATCTGTAATTACCTCTCCTTGCATCCACATGAGTCATGCAGATACGGCGCCGCAACAAAGCTCACCTACACTGGAGCAGATGATATTGCAGCTGGAGTTAGAAGAGGAGTTTGCAAGAAAAGCTAAGCTCAACAACTACGTTGATGTCGGTTTGCGGGATGGTAGAATGTCATGTGTTAACAATTCTGATATCTTGCGATCTGCGAGAAACGCATTGAATCAATATCCTCGCTTCTCTCTTGATGGAAAGGATGCCATGTATCGGTCTTCTTTCCGGAACTTGGATTCTGTTGGTAAAGCAGAAGCTGGCAGGAAATCAGTCTGCTGTGATAGTGGACTGAGAGAACGAATGAATAGAAACAATTTTGGTGCTAAGTTTGAGAGGAAGTCGAGTTTTCCACCAACTTTGACTGGGAAAAGAGTGGTATGGTGCAAACCAGGAGTGATAGCAAAGTTGATGGGTCTCGAGGCAATGCCAGTTCCAATCAACAGCAGAGAAGATAAAGAAACTTTAGCTTCCATCATAAAGAGGCAAAATCTAAGGATAAGAGCTGAAAGACATGACATAGAAAGAAGAATGGCTGGAGGAGTGAGCGATTTCGATGGAATCAAGAGAGGGAGATCATCTATGCCTTCCTGTTCGAAGCCTGGATATTGTGTGACGAAACCGGTTGCAGTAGAGCCTGCTAACGATGGAGGAGGTTTGCCAACCCGGCGAAATCGTTAGATGCTAATGAATCAATTCATCTGGTGGCATCTGGGAACAGTCATTAACTGTAGCTGCATTTTGTTACCTTTGATCAATCCTAGGTTGTGGAAACACTGCCACATTATTGTAACAAATGTTGTCAGAAACGAAAATCTCACTCGATTTGAACTGCAAATTTCACAAGTGATTTATTAGTCTATTAGCATGGTTGGGAATTCCCCGTAGAATGTTAGGAATTCGTATATAGTACTGTTACAGGAGAAGAAAAGAAATTGTAAGGAATCAGGTATTAAAAAGGTAAAAAGAGAGAGCCTCTTCCTGGCTATAACATAGAGTAAAACCTGTCGTCTCTGAGCAGCTCTAAATTGACAGGGGGCGGTGAAACAAGTTTGTAGGTATTCTATTCAGGTTCACCCAACTTGTCAAGTTGTATCAGAGAAATGGATTGACGACACACATACATACATCACGAATATTGTAGTAAATGTGAAGAGTTATGATCTGGTTCTGCTAAAAAGGCCGGATACAAATGAAATCCCTGAAAACCATACCCCATACCCAACTATATATGATCATGACTGCACTGCATGTAGCTGAACTGCTAAAGCACTGGAGCTCGTATATGACACCCATCATTAATTTGATCCGTTCTCTATGGTCCAAGTATAAAAGAGTGCTATTTTTCTTTACGTACCAATTAGTGTTGAAATTAATTTTGAAGTCAAAGTACGATCTCTTGAATTATATCCTAAATTACTATAAATATGTGTTCCAAGTCCATTACAACTTCCTCTCTTGGAATAGAAGTTCCAAAATAGAGTGGATGGATAAATGACGCAATAAAAATGAAGGTGCAAGATAAACAAGAAAATTGAAACGTACCCTTCATCAAAAAGAGAAAGAAAAGGCCTATAAAATATATAAACTTAGTGCAAGTTGATAATTTCCTGCACAAGAGTCAAGATGTGGTACAAGAGACACCACACAGGAAGAAGAAAAGAGACATGAGAAATGGCTGGAGAGTCACGATAAAAAAGAAAAGGCAGGCAGCTATCGACATGAAGAAAGAGTGAGTCAAAATGGAATGACAAATCCTGAAAGAAAATGTATGTTAGGGTAGAGAATTGTGGCATGCAACAACCACAGGAGAAGAAATACAGTTCGTTAATTATAGGAGTGGCTAGCCGTGTTTAGCAAAAACAATAATTAAAGAAAAGCAAATTAAGGAGTGATCTCGTGATAAATATAATTATACTAGGCTAGGCTAGGCTAGGCTCGTATATATAATAGATATGTACTGTTGAGAGTATTTCTTTTCACCTTGCTTTCCTTTTCTCTTTTAAATATTTCTAACATGCACGCTCGGCATTTTTACTGAAAAAGCAAAAACAGCTTACCTTACTCTTAATGCCAAAGTACAGCGACTTGCTCTTTAATTATATATAATGCCAAACAGCTACTCGGTCATTCCAATCTCCTCCTCTGAATGAATGAATGAATGAATGAAGTGGTTGCTCTGATGACAATATTTGAATCTTCACGCATCCTGCAAGTCCGATGATCAGGCCAAGACTTGATTAATTAATTTGCCTTCTCTTATTTTATTAAGTACTGGTCGTCAAACAACTTGAGGCGGCAATTAGCCTAATTCATATAGAAATCTGTAAATTAACAACCATATACTATATGACTTCACATACACACCTGTATTAACTTCCTTGGTTTCTGTCGTAGTTTTGGCCTCTTCTGCTTGTTTGCTGCTGCCCGCTGGGTTTATCGGCATTTTTAATGACCACAAGCTAGCTAGCTAGCATCAGTAAATGTTTGTTTATGGCCGGCTGGTTTCTACTTGGCTAATTAATTACTATTTACATACATAAATGCGATTGGAGAATCGATGCCAGGAATTGTGATATACGTTAGCTGTCCCATGCTGAGATACCAGTACATACGTACGTTTCTAACCAGCTTATTGATCCAGGTATTCCAAGCGTTGTGCAAATTAATGGACCCGTCTTTGAATCTAACTAATCACGTACGTACACACCGCATTTATCTCTCTAACTAATATTATTGTTCAAAGAATAATATACTACTAGTTAAGTATAATTTAGGGCCTTTATTTTGACTTGGCAGAATTAATGAGAGCCTCGCACATGTCTAAAATTAATGGCAATCGCATGCTTATTGCTAATGACATCCTTTTCCTTCAGCTTTCGCGGCGTGGAATAATGAGTTTCCACATAGCAGCTGAGGCTTGCCTGACACACAAGAAACTTTTGCTCGCATTATTATTAGTTTATCATACATAAAGAATGAAAGAAAGAAGCCGCACTTAATTATGCTTAATTAATTAAAGATTGCGTGTACAGGTTATGGCAGCTGATGATGAGATTCCAATCCATGTGGGATTCTTGCAAGGATATCAATATCTCTTTTAGAAGCTCCAAAGGGTTGGTTTAACAGATAAAGAGAAGGTTACTGGTTGCTCCTCCGGTTCAAACCACTGTCGGTGAAAGGGGTAGATGTAAAATGTGCAATGCTAGCTCTTCATCGGATCAATCCACATATATTTCTCTGAGAAGACATAAGAGAGCATCTTGCATCACCTTCAAAACATGAAAAACTAGTTAATCATTAGTTGCCGATAGTTAAGCATGAGCTTAGCCCCTACCTTGCAACTTTTTCTTTATTAAATTTATCTAAAATGTCGCTATGATAAAAAAAATTTACCATCTAATTTCATGTTATTCAGCATAACTATGTGCCAAACCATTTAATCTAGCTAAGACTTTACTAGAAGATTCCAAAGATATTTGTCTTTGTCGAGTTAAGATTTTAGGTCCATTGTAGTTCCAAACTACTTTTCAATATAGATTAGAACATGTCGTATGAATTTTGTTATTTGGTAAGGATCGTTTTCCGACAATGATGTGACAATTTATTTTGGAAATTTTCTACGATTCAACCTTGAATTTTTTATAAACATTCAGTTGTGTGTTTGAGATTAGTTGTTGATGTGATTCAATATATGGTTCAGCCATAATGGGTTTTAACCTAGGGATTCATCTGGTCAAATTGAAGTTCTTACCTGGTCTGACCGGGCAATTCGGTTAGACTAGATCATGTTATGCTATAAGGTAATTTTAGATTTAGAGTGTTTTTTGGGCCTGATTTGCATTCATATTAACGAATATGAGTTTGAGACTATATAGGGATGACAAATTTGATTCTAGCATGTCTAGGATATTATGTTTGTATTTTATTATTTTCTTCTTAATTTTTGTGTTAGTATTACTTATCTTATCAATTTTGTAAATGAGCTCAAATCGATTCACATATAGGGATTCATTGGGATTATTTGAAGTACTATACAAGTGTTTTGTATGTTGCAAAACTATATAGCTATGAATTTATAATTATAAAACTTGTGTTATGCGTGATGCAACATGTTTTTTTGTTGGGATAAAAATCAAATTTGACATCAAGATATAATTGATCTTGTGATGTGATTCGACTAAATTTCAATCGTGTCGATGTGCTGTATAAATTTTTATTGTGTCACAGTTGTTATATCTAATTTTTAGTTTTTTTAAGGAATATCATCATTATTAGGAGTTACTTGACCATGTAATGAAGAGGTTGGTATCATGCTAGTATGGTAACTAAGCGTTGCATTATCTGCTTCTCGAACAAGATTTATATGCATATAAATGCATGCACTTTAAGGATAAGTTCCCATCCTACATCATCATCATGTTCATTCGTGCCGTCGGTTGGTTCTGATCATAAGGTGCAAAGTTTACATGTGGCTACAGCTAAGAATGCTTAACAAAGAGAAGAAAAAAGAAATAAAATAGGCTAAAGAAAAGGTCACAAAAAGATCGAAAGCTGCGAGCTAGGTGGTGATAAAAGATAATCAGACTACTAGTATTTTTTTAAGGTTTGCCTGCACATGCAAACCACTTCCATGTAATGCAAAATAATATAATAAGATCCTGAAATTAAGATGGTCAAACTTCTCTGCTAATATCTTTGGATATAAAAACCATGCATCAGATTCTCTGTCATAGAAATGCTGCCAAAAGTTAGTGGTGGATTTCCCAGCTAAGTAAAGCTCTTTCTTTTTCATTTTTCTGTTTACAGGTTCCAAAAACCATCAATCAAGAATTCAAGATGAGAGTTAACAAGTCAAAGAGAATTATCGTTAGCTAGCACCCGTTGCCCATGTGCTAGCTTAGTCTAGTTGGTGGAGAAAAATAATACATACGACGACGACTATTAATAACCCTTAATTTGATGACGAGGAGTAGGGGTTGAGCTACTCTACCAGCTTTCTGTCACCCATAGCAGCTCCAATAAGTAGAGGACATGAGTTTGCTTTAAGATGGAAACAGTGGTGGAGATCACCGGAAAGGGAAAGCTTGGGATTTGTTGAGCCTCTTCCTCTCAGAGATGCAATCTTAGAAGAATAGCACAGGAAAACTAAAACTTAAATTTCTCATCTGTCAGCCTAGGTGCTGTCAGGTTAGTTTGGTCCTCGACTAATTAAATTGAGTCTTATTCCAGAATCTAGCAATAATCACTAAACGATTGACTTCCAGGTACATATAGAATACGGAAAATTAAGCTGACAATTAATTACGAATCACAAGTGCCCCCACAATTTATTGTCAGTTAAAATTGAATGCCACACAACTTCATATTCTATGCTGAGGTTTCTTGTTCTTGACTAGATACTTGTATTCTAAGGCTAGTAGGCTAATCAGATTGGAATATGCCACGTACCAATACAGCAACGAAAGTTAAACATTTGATCAAACTAGAATAATTTTGCTGTCCAGAGATCTGGCAATTTCTAAAGAAGGATAATTTTCGGTTTTTGCTTTTGCCATCTAATTACAATTTATCTTTACTTTGCTTTCTGATTTATTGTCTCAAGTATAATTATCAAAGCTTGTTTGAATTTAAAATGCTGCGGGCAGGGCAAGTTGAAGCTAGTTCACACATTCTGTCTGAGATATCTTAATGCATACAATTGGAGTCTGGATTCCCAAGGTATCTTGGTTTTGAAAGAATGGAGGTCAAAAAGCTCATTGATTGCACCACCAGGCAAGCCTAGAAGGAAGAGGACATTGAAAAAAAAAATGAAATCTTTTTAATACGTAACAGTTTTCAGTTTCTGTTAGTATACTTTTCTCACAAGTTTCAATTTTTCTACTCTTCATTAACTTTCCGATATACTGATATAATATTATAACAATCCTCTTCCTTGAGTTGCATTCTTGTCTATATAAACAGCTCAATCCCTCCACTTCCTCCCATCACGTCCTCTATAGTTTCCTCACTTGTGCTAGCTGCTGCCCGCTGCTATTCCAATCTTGATGAAGCCATTGTAAGGCCAAACTCTGATCACTCATGTCCCACTATTTGTCTTTTAAGTTCTCTTGTTTACTCTCAACTCAATCAATGCCATGCCTCAAAATGTTATCCTGATTTCTAACTAATCATCGTTTTCGCTGTCCTTTGTTCCAGGAAAATGGAATGCCTTGGATACACCATAATGATTCTTCTTACAATTTCAAAGATTGCCAAGGGTTATGGCACTGGGTGGACCAGTGCCCATGCGACATTCTATGGAGGTGGTGATGCATCTGGTACAATGGGTAAGAAATTAAGGAAAAATAATAAATTCATTTTGAATTTTTTGCTTGCTCTTAAATCTGCGCTATTCAACTTTTTTCATCGTATATAATTGGTTGCTTCTGCAGGTGGCGCTTGTGGATATGGGAATCTCTATAGCCAGGGGTATGGGACAAACACAGCAGCACTGAGTACTGCTCTTTTCAACAATGGCCTGAGCTGTGGAGCCTGCTACGAGATTAAGTGTGTAAATGACAACAAATGGTGCTTACAAGGGTCTATTATTGTCACAGCCACTAATTTCTGCCCACCAAACAATGCTCTTCCTAATAATGACGGAGGGTGGTGTAACCCTCCCCAGCAACACTTTGATCTTTCTCAGCCAGTTTTCCAAAAGATTGCCCAGTATAAAGCTGGAATAGTGCCTGTCCAGTATAGAAGGTCTGCACCCTATTCTACTCAACAAATAGTATTCATACGATCTGCTCCCACGCTTTTAATTCGGGTGTACAGGCTATAATTAACATCAGTTGTTGTCTTTGTTTGTTGTTTGGCTATACATATGCAGGGTTGCTTGCAGAAAGAGTGGTGGCATCAGATTCACGATTAATGGGCACTCCTACTTTAATCTGGTGCTGATAACAAATGTAGGAGGAGCTGGTGATGTAGTCGCGGTTTCCATAAAAGGGACTGGAAGCAATTGGCAGGCAATGTCCAGGAACTGGGGCCAGAACTGGCAGAGCAACACCTATCTGAATAAACAAGCCCTCTCTTTCAAGGTCACGACCAGTGATGGACGAACGGTGGTTTCTAACAACGTGGCTCCTTCCAACTGGGCTTTTGGCCAAACCTACACGGGAGGGCAGTTCTAGCCTCCCAATCCCACACCTTAATCTAGTAAGAGTTAACCAAAATCACAATTTCAAGCACTCAAATTATACCCTAGCTTTTACCCCAGACTAAACATCCTTTCAAGTACCTTTTGCCTGTCCTGCTAGTTACTATATAGTATGTCCTTTGTTTAGTATTACTAGTAAATATGGTGTTATAAACTTGACATGCATGGCGGGTTTCTTTTGAAAATGCCCCCATACATATCAGTTTTTGCCTTTACTTTCGTGGGCTTAATTTACTTACCGGAGGAAGAATCAACCCGGGTCTCTCCTCAGTCTGCAGAGCGCATCTACTAGTATTGATAATTAGATAACCTCTAGCATGGGAAGTTGAGCTCATTGTAAGGTGTACGTGTTCTGTTTGTTTCTTCTTTTGTTGAAAGCTCGGCTGAGGTGACAAAAGATTCACCCGCCCAACGACAGAATCCTTTTGCAACAGGGATATATGTTTCAGACTTGTAACAGAGTTAATTACTAGAAAGAGAGGAAATGAAGAGATGTCCAAGGGCGATCTTTTTTCTGCTCAGGCATTGAGTGAGCTGTGTAACCAGGAGCTGTACGTTGTTAATGCATACACAGCTTCCTGTATATTAATTATAAAAGAAATAAAGTATTGGAGTGTGGTTCGTTTATTTTAAGGCTTGTTTCCAACTGATCATGAGACTTGCAGGGCAGCTTGCAAGTGTATCCGATCTCGTCGATTTCTATCCCCCGGAAATGTTTTGGACTGATACTGGTTGCAAATTTCTTATAATTTTTGAACATCCATCGTGTCAAATCGAGGGGATAAGAGTGATTGATCAAGTCTGAGCAGGACTCGGAAATCAATATCTTGGAAAATGCAGCTCTAAACGCTGAATCTTGAAGATCATGCCAGCACGTTTACAGCAGACAAACAGCAACACCTCCGCCACAAACGATAACACCCGGGGTAAATCTAAAATAACCCTAGCTTTTTATATAGATAGTTGGGGGGAGATGTCAGGAAATAGAGAAGCAATTTAACTGGTATGCATGTGTGTTTGGTATTATGTTTTACCAGGTAAAGCTTCAATTTAGTCTCTATTCTCAATTGCATCCCCATCCTGTGAAAGTTATCCATTAGGTCCCGAATATTCTGCCCACTTCTCAATTGGGGTCTTTTTGTTGTTTTATATTAACATTTTCCATCTCATATGAATGCTTAAGCTTCTTTTTTAAATAGATAAGTTGATGAACATGGATTGAATTGATTAAGGATTTTTTAAGATATTTTAGACCAAACTGATACAATATATAGACTAGGATGAGAGTGGTATATATAGTTTCAGAAACTCAATTGATGTATTAAGCCTAAATTATTCGCTACAACTTATAATATATTTTGGATCAAATCTTAGCTATAATGAAGTCAAACCCATAAAAATTAGTACAATAAACTTAAATAATAAATATTTATTTAATTCATAAAGTTTTTTTAGCACAACTCAATATATCAAACTTGCTCAGGTTTTAAAAAAATTAATGAATTGGATTTCTAATGTATTAAATTTCATAAAATAAATTAAACATAATCACGAGTCAAAATCCAACCCAAAACTATTATATCCATAAACAACTCTAAAAGAAAGAAGTAGATTATAATTGTGAGGTGGGACTAAAATAGTTAATCTGAAACTTTGAGATATACTCTAATGTTGTTTGGTATTGCGATCGAAACCGAGATTCAAAAAATAAGCAGTTTGTGGCGTTTGGTAATGCAAATCACAGATAAAATTGCTATGGGACTCACCAAAAAATCAATTGAAACCATGGTTTAGAAGAAACTGAAAAATTATACTTTTACCTACGACTGCAATTCATTTTTGTTGTCTGCGTTTCATGGATTTCAAACAATAAGTTGCAATCCATTAACAGCTTGAAGTGTGAAGCAATCGGCGATCTCTCTCTCCACAGTGGCAACCCTATCTCTCTCTCCATGACGACAACTTTCTCTCTCCCTACAACGACGACTCTCTCTCTCTCTCTCCACAGTCGAGGGTAGCTCCCGTGACACCACCATCATCCCCCTCATAACTAGGAGCTTCTCCTCCACTCTAGAAGCTCCATCGTAACCACCTCCAGTGAGAGCAAGAAGCCCCCGCGTTGAAGCAGCAACAACAACAACAAACTTCCGACGCTCCTACCAACCACCACAAGCTACCATTTCTGACGCCGCCACCATAAGAAGAGCCACCTTGACATTCTCTACCCATCAATATTGGTCATTCATCCTTTCATCACCGTTGGTCGGATGCCATTGTTCACGTTTTAAGAAGACGTGAATAGTGCAGCGTACCACTTTACTCAATGGGTATATATACGCTGGACTTAGGATGGGCTCCTCTCAACCCAGTCCAAGTCCAACAAAGTTGGGCCTTTTGGCCCGACTTGGTCGGGCCAACCCATTTAGTTGGGTAAGGTCCAGTTTGATTTTAAAAAAATATCTGGAAAAAAAATGAGTAGATAAAAATCAGTCATGATGAAAAGGAAAGTCGCATGACTTCGTTTCACTCTGTGACCTTGTTGTTTTTTGAATGATTATGCATCAGATACTTGCAACTGGATTTGACATTAGAATGATTTGACATTCATGTATCGATTTAGTTCGTGAAGAAATTGCAAGTAGTTTGATGAGAGAATAAAAATAAATATCTATCTTTTTCATATACTATTAATTATATTTTATTGTTATGATTATCACTCTACAAAAATTTTTTATATGTGTGTGTGTGTGTGTGTCCTTTCAAGTAATTTTACAAGTTGACAGCAATATAAAAACATAATAACCAAATACACGACATTGCTTTTTATCAACTTCAAACTCAACCACAATTTTAACCAAACATTTCAATTTTAATTATGAACCGCAACTAGGGTGTGTTTGGTATTGCTTTTGTTTTTGTTTTTGTAGTTGAGGTTTTAAAAAAGTAGTTTCATGAAAGATACTTTTAATTGTTGTTCATAATAATTTTTGAAGTGTTTGGTTAAAACTGTAGTTAAGTTTGAGGTTAATGAAAAATAATTTCATGTGTTTGGTTACCGAACTTTTCATATTGCTTTCAACTTGTGAAATTACTTTAAAGGGAGTGTGTGTGTGTGTGTGTATGTGATTTGAAGCTAGCAAAGAGATTGAATTTCCAGTTCAGCACCTGCCCAGAGCCGGAGGGTACTCTTACAGGGAATAGAATGAGACTGACTTACCATTTCTCTAGTCACTCTCGCAGCTTCAGGGGAAGAGGGGAGTAGCAAATATCTGGTTCGATAGCTAATTCTGATTTAAGTTGTGAGCCAGAGCTGCTAATGGCTCACTGAACTCTCTTCTAGGCTGAGGCCTTTTTCTAATACCCAACCCACCAAGAGCGGAAAAGAGACCGGTGGGAAGAGCAAAAGCGATGCCATCAATTTTTTCATATATATATATATATATATATTTTGTATTAATAATCATAATTTCATAATGTAATGAATAATTTAAGTAAATTGGATACTTCATTTTATTCTCTTATCAAACTATTTGTAGCTCCATCACGAATTAAATCTGTACGTAAAGGCCTCGACGATCCCTGACTATTTGATCGAGGAACAACATCTGGTAAAATATCATTTGAAATAAAATTAGGATTGCGACATAAAAGTTATATTGTGATATCTTTTTAATATATTCATTTATATTTTAATTAAGTTTTTTTTTTAATTTTTACATTATTGTAATATTAAAAAATATAATAAGTAATAAACCTATTATTCCACTCGCCCCCCTCACTCCAAAACCAAACCCCCAGCTTCAAAACCATTCCCAAAAATCACCACTGTCCTATTCTCTCTGTCTCTCAAAACCCATTTTTAGATTATTCCCTCTTTGTCATGAAGCACCCAAATCCAATCGGAACTGGCTTAACTACTAAAGCGCTTGTGGAAGCTGCTGGTCCTGATTGTATCGCCCATTGCCGGATTACACCCATTCATTTAGTTGGTCTTAAGGTCTACTTCTTCTTCCTTTTCATTGATGTTTTCAATCTTAAGTTCTTTCTTTCCTTTTTTGCTCATTAGCTCTTACTTCTCCTGGGTTTTCCGAGAATTAAATGTTAACGATAACATTGTTGTTGAAATTAGTTAATTTATTAAGCAGCATCACAGGTCGAGAAGTATGCTCTTTGCTGTTTTTCATGCATCTGCGTTTCGTAGATTTTAAAAGTAGGATCCACCGAAAATTATTTGCTTTTTTATCTTTATCAAATACTAATTTATTTTCAATCTCCGATCCCATCATACTATCAAACATGGTTTTATAAAACTATAAAAGTAATACCACGTTTACATCTAAATGCGTGGGGGTGGGAATGGATTGGGATATGTGAAAGGGCCAGCCGACAACGTCCCATTGTGTAGGCTAGCCCAAAAAGAGAAATATCAATGGGCCTCTCCTTCCCTCTCTCTCTCTCTCTCTCTGAGTAGTGGTATAGTCGTACTGCAGTAACAGCGTCCCGCCCAGCCAGTGCCACAGAGAGGCAGACGACCTTCTTCTTCTTCTTCTTCTTCAGTAGCAGCAATTGATATTTTTTTGGATAGAGAGATTGATTGTATTATAATTACTCATACCACGGGTGGTTCTGCGAAAGGAGTAATAGAAATCGAAGAAGGAGATCATGTTGAAAGCGCTGATTACTACTTCGATAAGATCGGCAGACTCATTCCCATCCTCAGAGACCAAGCTTTTCCCCTTTTCCATTTACAGAATCCTCCTCTTCCCTCTCGCCCTCTCCCAATTCCAGCGCCTCATCTTCCTCGACCATCCCTCCGGTATGCTTCTCAGCTTCCACTTCTTTCTTTTTAGACTAACAAACTAACTAATTTCTGTTTTCTTATGGATTTTCAGGGTTTTTGGTTGGAAGGACTAAACATTTCATGGATGCCGCTATAGATATTAAGGATAAAGGCACCACCACCACCTCTTCTTCTTCAATTCAAAACCTCAGGCCTGTGGATGTTCCCATTGGGAATGTTCACATCGTGAATCTCTCTACTGTCGACTCAACTCTTGCTGTTTCCGTTTCTGTTCATATTCATTTCTTCAATGTCCATTCCCTTCTCAATGACGTATAACCTTTTCTTTCTTTCATTTTTAGCTAAGCCCTAAACTCAATTTGCTCTGTGGACATAAAACCGTATTTCTCTTGCTCGCCGAACGACTCATCATCTACGGTCAGGGACATACAGTGGAGAAGGAGACTGTACAATTCTTACCTTTTTCTTTCAAATCAGGGGGAGTTATATCATGGTGCTCTTGCTGCCGGCACCCCTACTGCTAAACACATCATGGATGATGTTGATGCTGGTATGCTTGCTCTTCTTTTTGGAGGATAATATTTATTAAATGAAGTATATGCTAGTGGATTTTTAGGAGCCTTTAGATCATCATTAGTGTGGAGAACCAGACATATATGTTACAATCCAGCATCTTCATCAATGTTAAAGCTTTTATTGTGTGAAAGTACTTAATGACTTGAATATTACAGTTTTTCTTGTAATACTGTTATAGCCTTGCCTGAAACCTACCCTTATAAGTTTGCTGTTACAATAATTGATCTGTTTTTTTGTTTTTTAAAATCCCTTTATGAAGTTGGTGGATTTTTTAACTTGAAAGATAATTGCAAATTCGTTACTATTTTTTACAACTTGAGCTGTGTAGTTATCAACTATTTTCTTACAACTTCATGAAAACTGTGCTGATAGATTTTTTGGAAACAATAACATGCATGCATGTTAATAATGACCTGAGCCACAGAGCTGGGCTAGTTTTGAGCCTACAAAAACGACTGTAAAAGGGGTGCTTTTGCAAGAAAGTCAGAAGAAAATGTGAATAGATTATCCTTGTTGAAGGATAGTCAACATTTTAGTTCTGGCTTGGTGGACAGATCAGCAGTTCACCAAGAAGACCGGACATTTTCATCATCCTTCTTTCACCCATCTGAAAACGAAGGTGAGCTATTACTAAGCTAAGATGAAACAGCACTTCAGACATGTTTGCTTGTTATCTATATGCATATGAAGAAAAAGCAACTGATGATGTTTTTTTCTATGTTTAAGCAGGCTTACAGTATGGATTCACCAAACAGGCAGTCAAGATAAAACCAACTGCTGCATTTAAACGGGTAACTAATCCTCTGTTTCCATCACAGCTTCTGGCATTGAGGTCTCCCACGTTGCAAAGTAACAATGCAATGACCTTATCAGTTTTCCTCATCGCTGACAGCAGGAGAAAAACATACCAGGGAAACTTAAAATATGAATGCTGATAAATCAAAGAGGATGTTTTCTCATAATGGGGAGTCCAGTTCTGTTTTGATCAATGAGACCAGGTCCATTCATCAAATTCAAACTAACCTAAATAAATTATCCGCTCTCCCAACAGTGTCACCAACACAGACATCATTGTTTCCGAAGAAGCCAAATGAGATTTCTGTTTCCATTAACAGTACTGCGCTCGCAAAGACAGATATTGAAAGTTCGAAGCATGGACCGGCAAACACCAAAGGTTCTTTTTTTAAATCTACTAGTAAAAATCACGAGCCTCCATTCTTTTCTGTAGGTGCTACTCCTGTTGCTCCCGCCCTACCTGGAAAAGTGCCTCGTATCAATGTTGCAACTTGCAAAAGTCAGCCTAGTGAAAACTTTCATCTTCTCCAGCAGTCTCACAATCGCTATCAGTTTCCTCATCTACAATGACCAATATATCAGCAAACATCCCATCATCAGTATCCCAACCGTTCTTGTCTGGCACAAAGCCATCAATCAAGCACAGCTTCAACATCCTTGCCATCAGTTTCTTTCTCCCCTGTTTCACCTTCTTCCAGTCCATTATCTTTTCAGCCCCTAGCCTCCTTCACGTTTGACATCAGAGTCCCTTAAAAAGAAGATTCAGCCACTTATGTGCAAAGCTACACCTAATTTTAACCCCACACATACACCTTCAGTGTCAGAATTGCATAAAACAGAGCCTCAACCTCCTGCTGGAAAAAGTCAACTTCTTTTACGAGCCCCAAAACAGAGGTCCCAGATCCTCCAAGTGGAGTCAGTTCAACAACAAACGTCGATGTTCCTAGAACTGCTCCTCTGCCAGAGCCTCCCACATTCAGTTTGAAGTATGAACCTCTGGCTTCATCTTCCCTACCACAGTATTATCAACTGTGCTTGTGTTAGGAGAACAGCCCAGTTCAAACAATTTTGGAAGTTCTCTATCTGATGTGGTGCTGAATTCCCAACCTCGACAGCTATCTTCTAGTAATGCGCTTTATGGAGCACAGATCTCAACTTCTGATAGTGCTGGTGGAGAGATAAAAACTTTGGATGTTGCGGATACAGAAGAGGATGAAATGGAGGAGGCTCCTCCTGAGACTAGCAACACAAATGAACTTAATCTAAAGAATCTTGGAGGTTTTGGGATTGGCTAAACCCCCCACCCAACTGCTCCCATTGCAAATCTATTCGGTGATACATTTGGTAACACCAAAACAAATGTAGCAAGCTCTCCATTGACCATGACATATCTAGCGGAGAGCTCCTTTGACCTGCATCTTTGAACTTTCACTCTCTACAACCTTCACAGCCGTCTTCACCAACAAATATGAGTGCATTCTCTGATGGCTTTGCTTCGTGAGCAGTTGCTCAAGCTCCTGGTCAAAGTCAGCACAGATTGGCCCAGGACAACAAGCACTGGGATCAGTTCTTGGCACTTTTGGGCAGTCAGGACAGTTTGGAGCTGGTTTACCTGAAAGTGGTTTGGCTTCTACCAGTGGTTTTGGTGGTGACTTCGCTACTAGTAGCTCAACAGGTGGCTTTGCTACTAGTAGTTCAACTGGTGGCTTTGCAAGTGCTGCAACTGCTGGCAGGTTTGCTGGTGCTGCTTCAATAAGTGGTGGGTTTGCTGCTGTAGCTGCAGGTAATGGATCTGGTAGTGTGGCTTCCGGTGTTGGATCTGGTGGTGCGGCTTCAGGTGGAAGATGGATTCGCAGCTGCACTTGCTTCTGGTAGTGGATTTGCTACCACAGGTAGCATCATTGGCAAATATTCTATCTTCCTCATTTTTTGTTAATGCATTCGATGCCTTTGCTGATCTGCATGCAAATTTGCACAGATATTGGATTTGCGGCTGTTGGGAGCCAACAAGGTACCGGTTGGATTTCAGCTCGTCCTGGTAATGCAGGAGGCAGCCAATAAGGACTTGGTGGTTTCTTCTCCAGAATTATTCACGCAAACGAGAAAATAGAGTTCGAAACTTTCATTCAAGGCTTATAAATTTTTACTCACAAATGAAAAAAAAAAAAATTCAGGGAATGGAATGTAAATTAAGATTCGCAGCAGGTTACATCACATCATGTTAGGTATCCGGGTACAACATTGGCTTATACTTGATTTCACCAAATATTTTACCAGTAGATGTGTCAAATCTTTGAATGAATGGCTAGCCAAATTATGTGCTGATATGAGAACTGAATAGCAAGAAGTAAAATGGAATTTTAGAATCTCCAGGTAAAACAAATGTTCGGTATTTGACAGCGCAGGACGAAACAAACCAAGTTGGATTTGTGGCTGTTCTAGTTGTGAGCAGGAGTAGGGGTCTGAATGCTGGAATACAACGCCCACCTTCTCTTCTACATCAAGTACACATTTTGTTGTATTATAAAATTTGAGAACAGCATGAGCACAAGGAAAAGGGGAAAATAAGCAAAATCCAGGAGTCCAACGCTTTCAGCCTCAGCATCATTCTAAGCTATCAAACAGGAATCCCTAGTTCTGAAATCTTCATGATCCGCTTGTCAAGTACAGCCCTTTGCTGCTTCAAAAGGGAGGTCATTGAAGCAACCTGATCAAATATAAGATAGAGAACCTTCAACATGGTTATCAATCAGGAGAACATACAAAAACCATCAAAAGATTGAATTATCAGAGGAGAATTGTCAAGACTTGCCTCAGCTCGAAGTTTCAAAGCATCCCTGCCAGGAATTTCTCGTAGTCCATCCATCAAATCTAATGCAAAACCACCAAAACTTGAATTAAACTACGAAAATTTTTAAAATGGGATGAATATTGGACTTGATAACTTAATCTTCGCTAAATGGTTTATGCTTGATGGATAACAAGCAACTCATGAAGGTCATCAGTGCCCCATACTTCAACTTGAAAAATCAAGGTTTTCCTGCTATCATTTTAAATATAGCTGATCTCTGACAGCCAATAACTCATTGACCATAGGAGATTTTCCTCTCTTCCACCATGAGAATTCAGTGGAAAAATCTCTTTACGGAACAAATACCTATCACTTATAAAACTGAAAAGAATGCCCAAGGACCGGTCAAAAATCTCATGTCTATGAGAGAACATAGAAAAATGTGAATGTTTTTGGCGCGCATACCTGCAGCTTTGGTTTCAACCTTGTAAACTGATTTAGCAAGACGCTGAATTTGACTCCCAGTATCCCTACAGATATAAGCATTAAATAAACAACCCTGAGATAACTAATGGAAGTATGGCGGCACATAAGAGATCACGAAGTCACATTACAGGAGCTCAGTGTGGCCATTTTTCATTTCTTTTTCAGCAAGAGATGCCCTTTCAAGCAGTTTTCTGCTTTCCTTCTTCATTAAATCAACAGAAAAGCTGAATTCTTTTACATTCTTCTCTGCTCTTAGAAATTGTGCCTGCACATGTATAAACAAATGACAATATATCCAAGACACAAGAAGCAACCCTCAATTATTAATAGGAATACATAGCCTAGGATCTCAGGGTTTTTATTTTGCAAGGTAAACAAGTTAAAAGGGCAGGTGATTTGGCCATGATACGTCCAAACAACCTTCTATCCATAAGATGCACTGAATGATGCAAGCTTGTATAGAATGACGAGAGTTGATACCTCCTCACTTTGAAACCGACCCAAAGTATTCCGAAACAAAAACCTTCTTGGCCCTGCATAAAACTCCTCAAGTGTCAGCTCATATTATGGTGCAATAGCCAGTAGGAACAAAACACATGCTTTGTATTATATGATCGTAAATAATGATCAAGCAAAAGTAAAATCAAGAGCTATAATTTTTGTGGCAGCAATAGGATAATTTGAATTGAAGTGAACGAACCAGTCTTGAATAAGCTATATAGATGTGAAATAGATAAAATCTTAAATGAATAATTGGTAAAAGCTTTTTTTTGTTATAGAATGAAGCCAAAAATGTGAAATGGCTTCCACTAGAACAATGCCTGATCTTGGCACATAGGATGATCTACATATCATATAGTAGTGGGAGATTATGCGACAAAGACCCAAGATCATCATTTTCTCTGGTAAAAATATTATGAGGGGCTGCGAGAAGATGGAAAAGGAATGGATGTGATTCAGGTTATAGCATATTTAGGATTCCAAAAGGTATTAAAAGAAGGCAGAGAGAACTAAACATAAAAGGAAGACATACATTAAACTGTGCCTACTAATTATTAGGGAAAAAGGAAAAATAAAATTGAGTAGGATAAGTAGAGAGGAGTGAAAAAGAAGAGGAGACCTCGCATAAGGAAGAGCCCGGCAGTGAGAGTGAGTCCAATGGCAGCAGCTGGATGATCCTTGACAGTAAGCAACTCCTCTGGGAAGAAGAACCAAATTAAGTAGAAAAAGAAAAATTGATTTGATGAAGATAGGGTTTGTCGTGTAATTTTGAACAAGAAAAGAGTTTGCGAAGAAGAAGGAACCTTTAATTTTGGAGAAGAAAGCATTTTCGTAAGAGTTGAACTTGGAAATGGCTTCTGGTACATGATCCTGCATGATTAATTAGTTAAAAAAGGGAGAATAAACGTAGATTAGAATACATGATAATGATTTGAAAAAAAATAGAGGAGGGATTGCCTGAAAGGAGCGAAGATGGGATGAAGAGGATTGCTGGAAGGAAAGAGCAGAGCGAATGGCAGATTCCTTGACAGTTCGCTGCAGCTCCTCCATTACTTCCCAGCTGTTGCTATTACTATTCTTATTATTATCTCCTTCCTCTCCCATTCCTCTTCTTTCTCTTTCGATCAAACCTTAAACTGCCTGCTCTCTGTGTGGGTGTTTCTCGATCTCAATCGATCCTCCAGCCTCTGTGACGCGGTCGCACTAGTGAAAGCGAGACGATGGGGGTAGTGATTAATAAAGCATGAAGCCCAGTAATAGGAGAAAGCCCATCCGAGGCCCATTCCGCGACAGCATTGCTAACCTGGAGCGAAGATTACTATAATTAAAAAAACAATAAATGGTGCAGTCTCTGTTTTGCTGTTATGCAAGATCAGGAGGAGATGTTAGTAACTGTAACATACATGCATAGAAGATAGATCCAAAGAAGAGGAAAAGCGAAAAAAGAAGACGAAATTAGAAGGGCAAAGGAGGAAGAAGATAGATAGATGCCCATGAAGCTCAAGGCTAAGGCGCCTTTTCTTCCTTTCCTTCCCTCTTCTTCTCGTTGCGATTCATCAGTTTGATATTTATTATCAAATCATTTCAATCTTGTATGAGAGGACGAGACAGAGATGTTGTTTTGTAGCGGCGGCTGCGGATGTTGTCCTGCCGCTCGTCTCTTGAAACACTGGTTTCAGGCTTGGCTTCGCGATTACGATTCTCTCCAACATTTGGCCCTAATTCTCATTTACGTTCAGGTATTTCCTCTTACAACAACTCATTATCACTGTCTCTCCTCTAAATCTTTCTTCTTCCAATTCCAATTTACTAACTAATTAATCATGTCTGTATGTAGATTGGTTGCTCTTTGATTGGATCCCTTGGAGCTTTGTACAACGGCATCTTGCTCATTAATTTGGCTATCTCTTTGTTCGCCCTCGTTGCCATTGAGAGCAGCAGTCAGCGCCTTGGCCGCACCTACGCTGTCCTCCTTTTCTCCTCTCTTCTCCTCGACATTGGCTGGTTCATCCTCTTCTCTCGCCCCATCTGGTACCTCCTTTCCTTTCTCACCTCCCTTTTCTATTCTACTCTAGTTTTACTTCACCTGGTGTTTAAACAAGCAGGATGGCCATTTTTTTTCCATCACCCCCTCCCCCGTACAAATTAGTCCTCTGTTGATAACACACACATGCGCACACGTTCTCCTCCGTTACTTACTTAAAGGAGATCAGCTCCGTATCCGTTTCGTCCTCTGAGACTCATTGCCCAACAACAATGGCGATCTTACTTGAGCATCTACTTAATTTTCTTTTCTTTGGTTTTCTATTACGATGATGATTATTAATCAAGGATTGCATGGGGGATATTCTTCCTTTTGTAACATGTGTATTAATTGAAAGCATTACCTGTTCGTTCGTTATGTATGCAGGAACATTTCCTCAGACGACCATGGAATGTTCTTTGTCTTTTCCGTGAAACTCACTTTGGTAATGGAAATCATTGGTTTTATAGTGAGGTTGTCATCCTCATTATTATGGATTCAGATCTACAGATTGGGCGTTCCTTATATAGATAGTTCGGCTCCTCAAGAAGCTGATTTCGATTTAAGAAGTAGTTTTCTCAGTCCAACAACTCCTGCTGCTTTAGCTAGACAGTGCTCAGATTCTGATGTTGCTTTAGGGGGATCCATTTATGATCCAACTTATTACTCATCTCTCTTTGAAGACGGACAAGACAACAAGTGTCTCCGTGGGGTAAGCTATACCTTTTTTGTACATCATTCTTTGCTTATTTAACTTGCCATTGATGGCTTTGATATCTTCACTTCCATCTGCTATATAAGCTCTCTTTTGTCATGTTTTTCTTTTACTTTTGCATAATACATTTTTATGTACATATTTGACTTGCCCATGAACATTTGATTTCTGATTTCGGTTCAAGTGGAAGGGAGGAATTGCTGGAGGAATAAGGTGGGAAGGAAATGGTGGCTCTTTCAATCCACTTGTTTGGATGCAAGTGCATTGATGGAAGGAATGAAGATGATAACGTTTTCTTTTCTCTGCATTACGATAGCCATTCCATCCAAATTTGGAAGGGTTAACATGTTGTCTTGATTGTATTAGTGACTTGGCTGAGTATAGTTGTGAATAATTTAGGATAGCAATAAAACTAGAGTTCAGATACTGCTGAGTCTCTAATGCGCATGTAAAAGCATTTAATGTCACGTGTGATTGTTTTTAGATGAAAGAAGAATTGTTATTAGGAGGGAGATCATGGCATGAAGGAGAAGGCATCCTTCAAGGAAATAGAAAGGTGAACTTTAGAATAGGCTTTCGCTAGTCACACTGGCTCCTAAAAACTCCTAAGGGCATGTTTAATACAAAGGCTATTGAAATGCATATTGGGCAATGTAGAAAAAGATGATTCTGCATTCTCCCACTTCTATGTCACATATAATATTTATTTGTTGGCAAGGCCATTCTATGACTTCATAACCTTATTGAGAACCACCAAGTAAATTCAAAGCTTGACCTGAAGGAACTCCTTTTCTTTCCAGATAAATTGACAAAGGGAAGCAGGGATCCAGGGCCTCAGTTATGTGAAATACAAAAAAAAAAAAATTAAAGAAAAAAATAGCTAGACCACTCCAATGACTGTACCCCACTATAACTCCTCAAAGAAAGAGTCCTGGAATTTCTTACTCTTAGAAATTTTGTACCTTTGCATGCATTTTTCTTTTCCAACTCTTATAGTCCCTTTGTCTTGTGCATTGTAAGGAATGAAAAACTGTATCTGAATTTGCATGGTTTATGTTATTTAATTATAGGATCAAAATTATGGCATTTGTGACAATGGATCTACTTCTAGTGCTGAAGCTTCTCAGGTGAAGGTGACCCTATGCAGAGCTTTTCAAGCTGCAGATGTAAGTACATGGAAGTTCATCTTATATTATGTTTACTTGAGTCAAATTACTGCCCTTAAGGACTATGTAGTAATTTTGCCATGAAATTTATAGAATCACATGAAATTTCCTTGAAGAGGGCATATTCCTCAGAACTTTTTACTGGATGACAACATAATGTAATCTGATGTCTGGGAAATGTCTTACAATACTCTGCTGGAATGTACTGCCTTTAGTTTGTCAGGCTGCAATCCTGTTTAGAATGCCTTGCTTCTTCAATTGTCTATAGAAAGAAGAATATAGGCTACATCTGCCTTGATTTACGGATCTAATTGCTTTATAAATATATTCATTATTTGAGCTCTTGGAAGTAATGTATTTTTTTATCTTAAATGTACATTTAGCTATCACAATGGACTTGTAGAGGTGAGGTTTTCTAGTATTTAGTATTTCAAGTTCTTGTATCTATAATATATGGTGCATTCTGAGAAACTTCTTTAGGCTTTTGTCAACAAGTTTTCCCGTTTCTTCTCTAGAAAAAAAAAATTCTGGTCTGAGCCAGCCAGGAATCCTCTTCGATGTATTCCCTGTTAGAAAGTAGAATCCAAGGGAGGGCCTGGGGGGAAGTCAGGGTACCTTATTTAACTGTCAGATGCTTCAGCTGATTCAACATAGACCCTTTCAGCACCTATTAAGTCTGCTCACTTTTGTCCCTTCTGTATATTTTTTGCTTGCAACAGTGGCATGATTCAAATATATCATTCGCCAGAAGTTGATTGAATGGATGGCTTATAGTGGATTGCCAAATGGAGATATTTGTAGAGTTTTATTATACTACCAAACAGCATTATGTATATTTGATAGGCCTACTCATGCTCTGGTTTTACTTGCTATGGGCCTGTGCTGCTGAATGTGCCCAGGTGTTAAGAATAAATAAAAAATCCGCACTAATTAGATCTTCATGGGTTTTCTATGTAATATAGGCAATACTGTAGCCTGACAGCTTTTCTGTTCATTCATTCAACACATTGTCTGAGTTTGATCGATTCATTTCACAAAAGTATTATACAGTTAAATAACAGTCTACTACTGGTATGCTATTTTGTGTTGGTTCTGACTAGTTTTAGCCTTTGCAGGAGGAGAGTGCAACAGGCAAGCCTCAAACTGCTTGAATCACGTTACAGATCTGCGAAGAATATGACTTCATATTCATTCCTCATACTTATTTTTTCAAAATTCAAAGAATTCCCTTTGAGCTGGGCTGTGTGGCTATTTTTACAGGGGATTGATACCTGTACAGCTTTATATTCCACCGATTTTCTACTCGAAGATCACAAGTTGAGCTTCTTCTGTGAGGGTGACAGAGACAGATTTGCTTCCTGAGAAGCAGTTTCTGGGTAATTATGGATTTGGCACTGGGGTTGTCATAGGTCTGTCTTGATAAGGATTGCGGACTAGCACGTGATAAGAAATGCAGTTTTGCATGAGGCGAACTTTGATTGGTGAGGGGATCTGTGTTCGAATTCGCAGCGTCATCTTATTGGACAAGTTGTGCCCAAACGGATTATCGGCTAGGTCTTTAGATTGCCAGATCTCAAGGTATTCAATTTTTGGAGACACGAGTTAACATTATATAAAAATTCATTACTCAGAGTTAGAATCAATTTGAAGGTTCGTCAACTCTGATTTAGGATTGGAGATAATCTATATAGAGGTTCTATTTAAATGTTATCTCGGCTTCAGCGATCACAAACAGTTGAGTTGAAGTGTGCTTTGCTTCTGGTTCAAGAGCTCCACTGACACTTGCTACATGTTCATAACGTGTTGGCGTTCATTTAGCTAGAAAGATTTCTCATTGCTCAGCAGTTTTGTCTGTCGTTGGCATATATCAAATGGATTTTTCGACGCTTTGCTGCCTCCTGCAAGCCCAGCCAGGCTGCCCCGAACGAGCCCATCACCTCATAAGCCCGTGACTACTTTATTTAAAAAAAAAAACAATTAATTTAATTAACGACGATGATAAGACAACTTGGATGGTGGTTTAATAATAATAATAATTGAACCCTGGCTGTGTGATCTAATTGCTTAGGTTACATGGGCACCTCGTTTCATCACCATTGAGAATGAGTCACTGAGCTGCCATCTCATCTGATCAAAACCCTGACCCGCCCACAGTCGCCCTCCGTCAGTGTGTGATGCTGTTATTGTTTAGTACAAGGGAAGGAGTTTAATGTAAGGGAGGGATCGGTACGCAAAGAATAGAGGAGCAGCCAATGAGAGGTAGCCACTCTGTAACACGTCAACGATTCTTTTATTTAAAAAAAAAAAATTTAAGTAAATAAATTGGCAAGTGGTGGAAAAGAGAAGGACTCGGTGTTCGATGGGTTTATAACACCGTTTGCTGCCCCTTTCCAACTGAGCGTTTGTCAGTTCAGTCCTCCCAATTAAACATGGTGTATGATTAAAGCCTTTTCAGAGTTCAAAAGGAATCAATCCTTGTTATATTTCACCATTACGAATTACATCGACCCTACTAGGAGGACTCAATTAATAAAAAGAATGAGTAGAAGAGCCAAGCCCATAAAGCTGGAAGAGTAAGAGGATGAATCGTGCTGCTGACCCCGCCGTATTAAATGATTGAGAGGGAGCGTTGGTTGGTCCTCTCCTGGTCTGTGGGGTATGGCAATGACAAATTGGCAAATGAGAATCTAACTAAGGTGGCTCTCTCTCCTTCTCCTTCTCTTCTTCGTTCCTTTTCTTTTTAAGCCCTTCATCCCCTCAAAGTCTAAACGAAATACATGTATGAACCAGAGATGATTGATTGCTTGATTCTTCTTTTCACTTCACCAAATCTTACCATTCAAAAACATAATTAATTTTGGGTACCAATCGCTCTCCCTTCTTTGATTCTATCCTTCTTACATGAAGGTCATATAATGTGTTGGTGTTTGCGTGTCAAAGTCGATCACTTCCATGTTTTGAATGTTCTTCGTCAAATACTATGTACAGAAGAATAACTTGTGTTCCTTCTTCCTGCTCGGTCTTTCCAGATCCTTCTGCTGCCTCGTAAATTTGTGGGCTTCTTATAAATCCTCCCTCTTACCGACCTTTTTTTTATTTTTATTTTTTTAGATTTTTTGCTCATAAAAAACAAAAACAAAACGATCATCTCTTCTTGAAGAAGAAGGAGAGGAAGAAGAATACAGACCACGTATGTTTTCGGTGTTTTTCTTGTTTAGTTGGTTGGAGATTTCTGAGTTCTCTTTGTTGTTTCATTGGCTGGAAGATCTCTTTAGTAATCTCCTTTTTGTTTGCTTTCTGGGGATTTGTCCCAACAAGATGAGCCCTTTTTAGTCTTCTAAATTCATTTTTTTCAATGCCTTCTTTCAAACTTTTCATTTGGAAGCGATCAGTTTTATTAACATTGTTTTGTAGATCTTGAAGTTTGTGCTTTTGTTTTCCTAAACCGTGAGCTTTATCCTAAGAATGAATAATGTCATTTGGTGGTGTTTCGGTATTAGATCTGTGCGTCCCCGAAAGTTTCTTTCTTTCTTCTTTTAATTTGTTCCTATGAGATTGGTCTTCTGATTTGGTTGCTTGTTTGTGCATAGCTTTACTTGTATTTGATGTATTTCTTTGGTTGTGGCAGAGACATTAAGAGACGGTTGTGGTCATTGGAGAAGGAGGGAGATAAAAACAAATGGAGGAAGCAATTGCTGCACGGTACTGGTGCCATATGTGCTCTCAAATGGTGGATCCCATCATGGAAGTTGAGATCAAATGCCCTTTTTGCCAGAGTGGGTTCATTGAAGAAATGAGTAGTAGCACAGTGGATAATCAGGTTCCTGATTCTGAATTCGGATCTGAAAGTGCACTCACACTTTGGGCTCCGATCTTGCTTGGCATGATGGGAAATTCTCGTCGCCGTAGAAGGTTTAGAAGGGTGGAGTATGAAGAGGGTGAGGGTGACAATGATGATGGTGAAGCAACCCTTGGAGGAGCGACTGAGTTTGAGCATGAAATTGAATCATTAATAAGGAGGGGGAGAAGCAGAAGAAGCTCAGCTACAATATTGCAATTGCTTCAAGGAATTCGTGCTGGGATTTTGGCATCTGAATCTGAGAACTTAGAAGGGGACAGGGACGGGGAGAGGGACAGAGTCAGAGACAGGGAAAGAGAGCGTGTCGTTTTGATCAATCCTTTTAATCAAACATTTATTGTTCAGGGTTCTTATGATTCAAACAATGACGAAAACCAGAATCAAAATCCAATTGGGTCATTCGGTGATTATTTCATTGGACCTGGCTTGGATTTGTTATTGCAGCACTTGGCAGATAATGATCCCAATAGATATGGAACTCTGCCAGCTCAAAAAGAAGCCATTGAAGCATTGCCTAATGTGATTGTCGAGGAGCCTTTGCAGTGTTCAGTGTGCCTGGATGATTTTGAGATTGGCACTGAGGCAAGGGAAATGCCATGTAAGCACAAGTTTCATAGTGGCTGTATATTGCCATGGTTGGAGCTTCATAGTTCCTGTCCAGTTTGCAGGCATCAGTTGCCTGCTGATGAGTCGAAGCTTGATCCTGAGAGAGCTAGAAATAGCGGTGATCGGAGAGAGTTTGAGAACACTAATAGTGAAAGTAATATTAGCCATGGAATTAGTGTTGAAGAGGGAGACAGTGAAGAAAGAAATAGAAATGGGAGAAGGTTTTCCTTTCCCTGGCCTTTCAATAGCTTGTTTTCATCTTCATCAGGTTCGCAATCTGGTGGAAACCATCCATCCTCAACAGCGTCATACTCTCCAGCGAACACACCTGGAAGCACTTCTCAGACAGATGAGAATTGAATATATTTTCTTAAGCTGTCATATTAGCCTATTGTTCTCTATGTTGCCTGAGGCCTTTGCTTATGTACATAGTATCTTACTGAAGGATGGATCTCGGAAGAACAAATTGTGTTTCAATCGCTCTGGTTTCTGTTGATTTTTTTGCCTTGATGAAAAATTTTATTTTTCTGCTGAATAACTTGTGTAATTACTTCGAAAACTATTTTGAATGGCTCAATAGCAGCGTTGGTTTTCTTTCCCTAGTGACTGAATGGACTGCCTTGAATGACATAGTGGTATTGATTTATATAAGCCCAGTCAATGAAATGGCTCAAGTGTACTGTTATTTGCTAATGGCTCAAGCGGAGCTTCTTCTTGTTTGAAGTGGTAGTGATCAATAAGACGGGGGGGGGGGGGCGCGTTCGCTATACACAGGGCTCTTTGTAGATGAAGTCTTTGTTTGTGTAAAGCCGTGCAGGTGCTTTTGACATTTTCGTATCAAAAGCATCAAATATGATCCTTTTCAGCATCCTAAGGGTAAGGGGCATTACCATACGGAGCCAATGCTTTTCGAAAAAGAGGCCATGACTTGGTCATATGAACTACATGCTCTGCAAGGCGTGTTGGTTTTCTCAATCTCGTAATCATGTTTTGAGTTTTTAAATGAAAGGGGGTGTGACTTGACGAAGGTTTTTAAATACCAGTTCAAACTTTCAGCAATGTTTGAGTCGATTTGCCCAGTACATGATGATAAAATAAAAGGGGTGGAGTATGAGGCTGGATAGATATGGCTGAGACAAGGAGTTGGTCCACCACTTCAATTACCCATCTTTTTCCTGCTAGCATTCGTTAAACCTATGTGAATTGCCTCTTGTTCAATATTCCGTTTGAATTGTAGCCATTTCTATATATGGACCATGGATTATTTTTAATTTTATTCCGAGTTCCACTTTCTAGAAAGGTATAGGAGAAAACTTCCTTTACTTGGATCTCGGATCCCATGGCAAATTTGGCAGTTGCCTCACTCCTGACGTATTCAGACACACCAGCATCTCCTGATAATTTTTGCCAAGATAGGAAGTACACCTCTTGTCGTTATGAAAGGGAGGAGTTTTCAAGTCATTGAAGATTCGTGTGCCTGATTGAAATAACCTTACAAGGAAATGAATTATTCATGCTCTCAATGCTTCAAGGTTTAAGCATTTGGGAGTCTAATTTCTTAGAATGTCTTTCTTTCATTTCTGAATGATTCATACTCTCAATGCTGCTTAAAGGTCGAAGTTCATATATAAAATAAAAGTATAATTGAAGTTATTTTTTTAAATATTATTTTTATTTAAAAATATATCAAAATAATATTTTTTTTATTTTTTAAAAATTATTTTAACATCTGAAAATAATCTAAAAATTCTAAAAAAAAAATAATTGAAAGTAAAATTTAAAAAAAAAATTGAAAACAATGACAAGCAACATATAGGTTCACAACCGTGAATTCTGCATGCAGACAATATCATATGACAACAATTTGGATCCATGGCCAAAATAATAACAGGGTTCCATAAGATCAAAAATTTTAGCAACCAAATTGTGGCTCGAGGATACAAGTTTCATGCCATGAGCTCAACAAAACAAAACAACATAAATAATAACCTATTTCTTTCATTCCTATAAAAGAAAAGGTTGATCAAAAATAAAAATAAAAACCAGCTGGCATTATTAGAAGTGCCCTTTCCGTCCATATTCATGAAATCCCCCAAAAATGGAAGTAGAACAAAAGGTCAGTGACCCAGACATCACTTCACTGTTATAATCTTGATAACAGATGCAGTTCCAACCCGGTGCAGAGCCACCACAGGATCCCCAGTCCTGCAGAGTCCCCTCCCCTTAGCATGTTGAAGGGAAAAATCCAAAGCTTCTTCTGTTGTCTCAGCATTGGAGGCTTTAGCAGATCCTGCGTATAAAACCGGCACCAATCCTCGGAATATAAGGCTATGCCTTGCAGGAGCTTCATCGCTGCATGACCAATCGAAGGAATCAGTCTGAATCTCTGGGACAACCACAGACAAAATAGGTATGCCCGGTCTGTATTTAGCCACCAGTTTTGCAGTACTTCCTCCCCTGGTTAAAACCAGTATAAGAGATGCTTTTACTGAATTGGCAGTTCTAACAGCAGATGAGGCCAGACTCTCTAATGGGCTCATGGGCACAGGTGAGTGTTCCATAGTTCTTTTAAAGACATCTCCATAATCAAGCGTGTTTTCAGCTTCTATGCATATCTTGGCCATGGTCCGAACAGCAAGTTCTGGATAAGCTCCAGCTGCTGTTTCACCACTCAGCATCACACAGTCACTGCCATCAAGAACTGCATTGGCAACATCAGTGGCTTCTGCTCTAGTAGGTCGGGGGGACTTGATCATGGACTCCAACATCTGTGTTGCAGTGACAACTGGTTTTCCTTGGATGTTGCACTTGTAGATCATCACTTTCTGAGCAAGGAAAATTTTTTCAATTGGGATTTCCATTCCAAGGTCACCACGTGCCACCATAAATGCATCTGAATTTGCTAAAATATCATCAAAATTTGCCACTCCTTCTTGATTTTCAACCTACCAAAAAAGTTTCAAAGGAAAAATAAATTGACAATAAAACATCAGGAAGCAACCATCTAAGCAACAAAGATAGTGTTTAATTTTTGAACATTTGAACAATTATTTTGTAGGCATTTGCTCAGAATTTAAATGTTGATGATGACCTTTTCTACAGGTTGCTCGCATGGATTCTATCTCCTAAGAGGGTTCGGCTATCAAACAATACATACTCAAGCCAAGCAAGATAGTGAAAAGTAACCATGCTTGCGTAAATGCCTGGTTCTGACTGCCAATAAAACCAGGAAGAAATTTTTTTTCTCCTTTCTTAATGGAATCAACATACCTTTGACATGAGAAGGATGTTCTTAGAATGCTCTCCAAGCAACTTCCGGACCTCCACAAGGTCAGAGCCTTTACGAACAAAAGATAAAGCAATCATGTCAATTTTATTGGGAACCCCCCAAAGCAATATATCTTCCTTGTCCTTCTCTGTCAAGGTTGGAAGATCCACTATAACTCCTGGGAGATTAACATTTTTTCTCTCACCAAGAGTTGCAGAATTCTCACAGCGACATCGAACCAAACCAGCTTTTGTGTCACAGGATAATGCTGTAAATGATATTGTGCCATCTGCACATAGAATTACCATTCCAGGTTTGACATCCACAGCCAACTTTTTATAGCTCATGCAAATCATATTCTCATCACCCTTTAAGCTATAGTCAGTAGATATGATGATTTCTTGACCCTGTTTGAGCTGGATGGGTTTCCCATCCTTCAGGAAACCGGTACGAATCTCTGGTCCCTGTGAACAAAATGAACAAAATAAGTGCTGTTTTTAAATCTATTAATTTTAAACAAAGAGCCTGGTTCGGAACTAAACTGCACCCAAGAATTGACTAAATGATAAGCAGCTTTAGTTAGCACATGGTGAACATACAAATGAATAGATAAGAAGTTTTGAAAACATTACTGATAAAATAAAATCAATGTTTTCTACTATCTATGAGAAAATTATAAAATTATTAATGCAATATATCCACGCTGGTTCATTTAGGATTTGGATGTATTTTTCTCACTAAACCTGTATTCTGTCTTTAATAACAGCATTCTGTCTGGCCCTAATTTCTTTATTAGTTGTGAAGAGTTCAAATAGTGAAAAGAGTTTAGAATTACATGCACAAGAACATTCACTCTTTATGGATGATGCTTCATGCTCTATATAGCTTCATTCTATTTTATTTTCACCGGTGTACTACTAAAGACAATTACGAGTAAGAGTCTAACCTCCACTTATAATTTAGGATGAAACAGTTGCATTCTGAAGTTCCACTTTACATTGGGTATCACAGACAAGAGATTGATTGATGATTCATGATTAGCAGCTTCATAGGGGATATAACCCAAAAAAATTTAAGTATTATCAATCATTTGTCATGGGCTATTTTTGATAGTAGGATGACTAGAATGGAATAACAACTTTCCATAATTAAAAGAAGTTTTCGTGAAACAACAGCAACAAAGCCTTAATCCCAAGCTAGTTGGGGTTGATTATTTGTACCGATAACATGGATTAGAACAAAAAAACATTATGAGTAAAGGAAAAACTAAGGCCAAGAAGTGGCAACTCTAGCAAACGTTTTACACTAGCATTGACAGAGTAAGCACGATCTGCTTGCTACGAAAATATGGCACTCTCTTTTAAAATCCCAGATGGAACATGATCCTTCGCTACAGATATTGTTGAGAGAAATATGAAATGATCTCCACCATTCAATTAGATAGCACATGACAAGCCCCAAAAACTTTAGAGAAACACCATAGCCTAAAAAAGATGAAGTAACTGGTGAAAAAGGCCACTACAGACATGATTCAGTCATTTCTCAGTCCGTACTTGAAAGCTGTAGCGCAGCCAGTAGACTCGGTGAATACCCAGTTGGAGCAAAACTTAGTTTGTTCATTTCTTTCGATCAAAATAAAAAGCATCTATCTTCCATAGTTTTATATTGAGCCAAAGGTGTAAGTGTGGATCAGAAATACATAGTCACACCTTGTTCTATGTATAAAGAGAGCTTTATTGCAGCAAAACTAAGAGACATCAACACACAGTAAAATCAGGTGTGATATTTCTTTCATGTTTTTGTTCAGTACTGAAATAAACAGGTAAAAATGGTCTCTTAACTCAAATTCGGGAATACTAAAAACAGCAAAACAGATTTGAGAATAGAAAAGGACAGAATCCAATTCAAAGGGGCCAAAAGCTCCAAACTTTAGCACCCAAAATTACAGGAAAGGAAAGGATATGAATGATGATGCAAGGGTAAAAAAAGAGAGATATAACAAGGAAGAAATAGACATGATAATCAAAAGGAGCGGACATGCATAGCCTTTTTGCACAGAATCAAACAAACAAATAAGAAACTCGGTTCAGAAATGAAAATAATCACAAAGCAAGACAAATAAAACCCAGTTTCAAAAATAAATAGAGAGCAGCAGAATCAGACAAGAAACAAGTAATGAGGTACAAGAAATGAAAAGCCCAGATGGGAAAAAGAAAACCTTGGTGTCGAGCATGACAGCACAGAGAATGCCAGTATTGACCATGGCGGCCTTGAGATTATCGAGGGTTTCTTGATGATACTCATGAGATCCATGAGAGAAGTTGAAGCGAGCGACGTTCATGCCTGCCCTCAAGAGTTTTTCGATCATAGGGACAGATCTTGAAGCAGGTCCCAGAGTACAAACGATCTTGGTCTTTGGCCTCATCTCCATAACTCCTGCTGATGCTGTCACTGCAACTCCTCCACCGTTGCTGCTCGTCATTTCTTTATCAGAAGGAGGAAGAAATTTAAGACTTGAAGTTTTAGAAATTTCTCTCTGTGGTTATGTTGTGTGTACCAAGACAACACACCAGCAACTATATTTATAAATAAAAAGAGAAGTGGGAAATAACAAATAGAGAAAGAAATTAATTTATCGATTTATTTATTTTTGGAAGGGTTGTTTGGCAGAATTATTTGTTTATGAATGAAGAGACCAGAAAACGGGAGCAGCATATCTTGAGAAGCAAGACAAGATTAGGAATATCTTCTTTTTGTTAAGGTAGCGTTTGGTTTGGTTTTTACAGTGGTGGGGCATGATTTTGCCCTTTGGTAGGTGGTGCGGTGCGGTGCGGTCACACCCATAGAAATAAGTTGGTTATTATCACATGCAAAAAACCAACGGCTGCTTCCGCCACCTTCCCCCCCTCCCCTTTTCTTCCACTCTCTCTCTCTCACTCGATCCAACATGTACCGTTTGTTTTTGATTCATAGTTAGGGATGTTCTCACTCTTTTCTGGGTTATCGCAATTTCAAGTTTTTTCTTCATCTGAATACGGGTTAAAGTCGTTCGCTTTTCAAAAGTCAAGTAACTTGGCAGATTCACAAATTAGGAGGTGTTTAGGAGTGTGATTGTGGTTGTTTTTTAAAGTGTTTTTCGTTTAGAAATACATCAAAATGATATTTATTTTATTTTTAAAAATCATTTTTGACATCAGCACATCAAAATGATTTAAAAAACTAAAAAATTTCATTTAAAATGATAAAAGAGGACGAAATGTCGGTTGAAACGCGAGCCAAACAGGCACTAAATGTACTTTCCGACCACATAAATTACAGGATTGTTTGTCTAAGTTGTTGTTGTTGTTGTGGTTGAAAAAAAAATAGTTTTATAAAAAGCGCTTTTAATTGCGGTTTAAAACTGAAATTGAAGTATTTGATTAAAATTGTAATTGGATTTAAAGTTTAATAAAAAGAAGTTTGGAATGTTTGGTTACCATGCTTTTCATGTTGTTGTCAACTTGTAAAATTACTTTAAAAGACACACATATATTTTTTAAAATATTATAGATTTAATTATCATAATAATAAAATATAATTAATAATTCAAGTAAATTAAACATTCATTTTTATTCTCTCATCAAATTACTTGCAATTCCATTACAAATTAAATTCATACATCAAGGCCTCTGCGATCCATAATCAATCGAAACGCAACGGAGTTGTGGAGTAAAATGAAGTTAAGCATCTTTCCCTTCCTGAAGCAGCAGAAAATCATAAAGAACACGATCAACGTTGATATTCCATAAATAAATCTAGGATGAGAGGAATTCTTAGAAAAAGTTCAAACTTTATTCCATAATTCAAAGATGATTCACCCAGAGGCTTACAACAATATTTAACGCAGAAACCCTAGTTCTAACCATGTTGGATAGGGAAACGACGCTAATTAATAAAATTACCAAAAAAGAAAATTTTGAGATAAATGCAGAAATTGAAAAGGTTATAAATCTTGAGCAAGTTGGAATTGACGAAAATCGATTCGACCTGGAAATCAAGAGTTACGGCTAAAACGAAACTTTTCTAATATAGAAAAAACGACGATTTCAGGGCCTAAACGATAGAATTCGGGCAAAAACTGGTATACATCAGCACCAAAGATGTTGACTTCCTTCGAAAACGCCGAGATGCATCAAATGAGTGAGTTTCGTGTCATTTTAAATTTAGCGCCTGGACTGCAGAAATTCAGCTGCCTTTGAATTTTGGATGCTCTCTCTTGAGCACGTACGCCTCTGCTATTTATTCTACATCACTTTCATTATGGTTGATCTCTATTTACATATTTTTTTTAAAAAAATAGATTGGACCTGTCCTAAACTAAATGGGCTGCCCGGTCAAGGTGGGCTAAAAGGGCCAACCAAGCTGGACTTGGGCTGGGCCGAGAGCAGGTCCAACCGAAGAGTGTAAAAAAAACACAAAACAGTGTACAGTGTTCTTAATTCACGAATTTACTGTTCACGTAATGCGTAAATAGTAACATGGCTTACTATGACGAAAGGGTCAACGGCCAATACCGACGTGTAGAGGAAACCGAGATAGTTCTTCCTATGGTGGTGGCTTCGAAGATGATGGCCTATGGTGGCCGGGAGAAGTTTTAGAAGGTCGTTCATTGTTGCTGTTGCTGATTACTCTGGAGTTCTGGGGGGACAACTGTGCCTAAGGAGGAGCTCCGGGTGCTCTCCGGTGAAGAGGAAAGGTGAACGGTGATGAAGGAGAAGCTTTTGGTGCTCTTCGATGACAGCTGCTGCTGGAGGGGAGAGAGAGGGCTGCATTCATGGTTTCTAATGAGAGAAACCTGTGACTGAAATGGTGAGGGTGTTGCCGATGGTCCTGCTGGAGCCAAGGGTGGCAGGATGGTCGGTATTGCTACAATTTTTTTATGCACAACCATCGTCCTTTCCCTCTGTTATGCACTAAATTTTTTGAGCATGTTTCTGTTAATGAAACGCAGGCAACACATCAAAACAAAACACTACTAAAAACATCAAAATTTTACTTCTTATAAACGGTGTTTTGAATGTATTTTTTGTGGATCCCACCACAATTAAAATATGCTTAAAAAAAATACAATTTACACCGCGTTGCCAAACAGCCACGTATAGGGGTGCTCTGCCGCGTGCAGTGTGCAGCTTAATAGCAGTAAGGCGGGTGACGTTCAGGTGATTTTATTTGAAGACTCTGGTGTTGTGGTGGTGGACGGGCGTTTGTTTGATTCCACGAGGGAACGTTCGTTCATTCATTTCTTTGGCTTCTAGAGGGGGGCAGTGGTCAGTCTGACTCTGTCTCTCCCTCTCTCTAAAATCCCGAGGGAGTGGCGAGCAGCTCCGAATTTTAATTAACCAAATGGTTGTTTGAAATCCACAGTCAACACACCGAAACTTCTAAAACCAAAGAAATGTCACATGAGAAGAAGATTGGACCGTGAACCTCTACGTACGGCTCTAGTTTTTTAGTGCAAAGAAAGATGACGGGAAAAAAGAAGAGTGGATCTACTATTCCCCACAACTTCATTTTATAGTCGCGTTGTAAACCCCACAACTTCTGAAACAAAAAATACATCATCTTAATCATTTGACCCGCACCTATTATCGCCTTCGTGCTTCGGTAGTAATGACCCGAAGCACTAGCTGTGTGATCTCCCATAAACCGAACTGAACCTAGGAGCTTGTCCAAAAAGAAAACGAGAAAGTAAACATAAATCTGCAGGCAGGGGACAAGACATAAATCCAACCACAAAGCACGCACATCATCTCATTCTCAATCTGTAGGCAGCGAGGGTGGCAGATGTCATCAAAAACTGCCGTCCGTTTGAACCAGGCAAACGGTCAATGCCTCGTGCTTTGATTTTTTATTCATCTGGTCTCACCTCAACGCGCACCCCCACCCCCACCATGCTTTATTTAATTTAACACTGATAGTCAATCTTCAAAACCAGGGATGGTATTGGATCCTAACTCATGCGAGGTTCAAAGAAATGCGTGCTTTAGTTCTTTGCGTGAAATCACATATCCTAACCGTCGTTGTGCATCGCCGACACCGTGACTTGTGAGTTTCAGGCACGGCTGTCCCCCCCCTTGTGTCATGATAACTTTTTAAAGATAGTAATTATGCCCGACACGTAGTTCACAGCAATTGAATTTTGCCGTAGCATGACTGATATCATGCAGCATGAAAATGGATACGCCTTCGCAATTCGATCAGGCCCATTCCAGCGCTTATCCCCATTTGAAAAGACCTCACAGCTCAGTATGAGCCCTCGGATTTCTCCCACCCATAAAATAGAATCTATCAGGTACAGAGAAAATAACATGCCATATGTTAGCTAATCAATACCCAAAAGAATAAACTAAATGTTGAAAGCATCCCTAGAAAAGCATAAAGATGCATGGCTTTGTCCAGATGATCCCATGATATCTGAAGGAGGCAAGGAGTCTGCCAGATCAAGAACAAAAAGAATTCCATGGACACATTACCCCACACAAGTTGCTGAGTGGCCCTCTGACCGGGAAGCTTAATTAGTTTGAAGGAGCAGACTTTGTAAACATACCTGAGGTGTGAATTTCAATTGTCACAAAGGTAAGATAAATCAGTGGTCACAACTGCTTCGAAACAGAGAAGGAGTATGAACTAGCAGAAGCAAGTTTGTGAACTTAATTGTTCTGTTTGCTCTCATAAAATCGATCATAGAATGAATAGAACTCCTTCTCTGTACCTGAAATATTAACCTTCACAGATAACGAATAGAAATCTGCTAACGCCACAGGGTGGATTTCTAGAGGCAACAAGGCGGCCCAACTCTCCCTTTGACAATCCTTTTGCATCAGTGGATTCATCTTTCTCCTGAAGACAGCATTTAGACAAAACACCGAAGGTAGTCAAGTGAAATATGTTGGAGTCTAGATTGCCATATAATTGGGCTGGATTTTTTGGTGAAAAATTACCCCTATAATATTAGTATCAAAGCTTGGTTCATTTTTCAAAGACCTTTTGTTCAAAAGCTTGCACGATTTATTAATGGCTTGACTTCATATGTCAAGTAATCATACGACTAAAGAGATCTTCCAAGAAATATTGCCATGCTTTTGGGCTCGATACCTGAACATGAGAATTGCTAAATCAAATGATTGGTCGAGGATAGCTTTGAAGAATGCTAAATAAGCTAAGAGGTATCATATTAAACTTATAGCAAAAGCATGTTGTAGGTCGCAAGCTGTTGAGGAAGAGATATATGTTTTAAGAAGGCTAGCAGTGAATGCTTCGATTAGTGTGAACCCTTCCAATCCTAAACTTCAAGAACCAAGACCTTTTGAAAGGATGAGGAGCTTTAAAAAGTTTTGTTTTAAGATATGGAATAGTAATTCAGTGTTTTGAAGATCAGCTTGAGGAAGCAAGTTGACATCAAATAGAATGCAAAATTAGCCCAACACGCGGCCCACCCACAAAAAAAGAGAGCTGTAGGCCCACTATAAGAGGTAGAATAGAAAGGCCCATATGTAGTGGCTGCCATAGCCCCCCGGATGGTGGGGGGGGGGGGGTAGGATTAGGGTTTTACTTGTCGCTCCCTCAACTCTCATCTATATATAAAAAGAGAGGCAGATGAACTTGAAGCGGCAGCACGGCTAACACACCTCCAGCAATTCTTCTTTTAGGGCTCAGTGTCCAAACCGTTTAAATGATTTTTGTTTTTGTTAGTATGAATTAATGTGAGCCTGATATTGCAATTCTTTGGTTTTCATAAGTAGATTGTAGGCCAAAGAATCTATCGTCAGGCAACATTGATGAATATCTGTATGTGTTTTTATGCATGCTCTTCTACCTTTAGCTCCGATTGTCCTCTTTTTCTCTTGAAGAAATTGTTTTAGGGCTTGTTGGTGACAAGGTAGATACATATTTTTATATTTGGTTCATCTTCTCCTCTCCTCTTTGATTTGTTTCAATTATAAAATAATGGAGTGATGGTGATGGTGATGATGGATTCTTAATTGATTGATGGATGATGATAAAAATCAGACGGATTCCCACTGATTTATACTGTGATTACACAACCAGCTACTTCTGACACGGTCACATCCTCATCATCATCTCCAAGCACTCTTTTTTTCTTCCTGTTTTTAATAAATATGATTATTGTTATTTGGGGCCGGTGATGTAAGAAAATATTTGCTACTCTTGATGGAATTATATGTAATTTCATTTGACGATTCCTATCCACCAAGATCTCTGAGGCCTTGGTCTGTTTTTTTTTTTCTCCTGCGTTATTCTTAATATTGAACCTGGCTGTTTTATTTATTTTGAATTACTCATTCCATATGATGATTCCTGTCCACGAAGATTGTTGAGCCCTTGATCTGTTTGACCTTATGTTAATCTTAAATACTGAAACTGGGGTTTGGTCTAATCTTGCACAAGGGATGACGAAGAAAGCTGTGGGGATAACCAGAGAGAAGGGAAAGTTTTCATAACTAGTAGTTAGATTATTGAATATTGGCGCTGTAACTTGATAAAAAAAGAAGCAAAAGAGGGATGTTGTACCCCTTGTTGTGATTATTTGACGGAAATAAAAATCTTAATGCAGAGGTTCATGCATGACTGGTACCCCAAGTTGGCTTGGTAGCATAGCATCCAATCTGTTACAACTCTCGAGGACCAGCTCGACGCCTGCGTTGCAATAAAACCAATCAACCCCAAATGGAGATCGAACAATTCAGACAAATGATCTACCACAGATGGAGTTGCAAATTCTTTTATCTGGTCTGCCAAATGGGATTGATAGCGATGATGACCGCCATGGTCCACTACTGAAGGTGCTGTGTATGGTTAAACCCTTGGAATAACATAAAACTTCTTACAAGCTTGAAAACGAGTGATGAAGAGTACAAGGGGAAGTGAATCAGAGGATGAATACGGGAGGATGAATAGGGGACTCTATCGAGTTAGTCATTTTTTGTGGAATAAATGAGGGGTGAGAAAGAAATAAACATGGACAGGAAATCGAATTGCCCGATTTCGAAACCGATTGGGCGCCTGGATGATGCCAGGGCAAGGATTCATTGAATTCCTGTTTCTTGTAATTTCTTTCTCATGTTGTCATTGATGTTGAAAACCGTTGCTGTCGTGCCAAGTTGAGAGTTCCCCGGTTCATTGCGTACAGAAGCAGCTAATCTTTTTTCACACATGAAACTTGTTTGCCATTGCAATTACTACCAATATTTTGCATGCACCAAACAGTGCAATTCAACCTCAGAAAGATAGTTACCTCCGTTTTTTTTTTTTTTCTAAATATATTTTCTTTCATGAAGAAGATTAACAGCAACTTGGGAAATCAAAATGAATGGAATTCTTAAATTCCCAGCTAGCACCGCATTATTTTGCCACGTCTTTCCATATATCCATGCAAAAACATTGGATCAGCTTTTGAGTTTAGATCCATTCATTAAAATCAATTTATTGGATTCTCGAGGACAAAGCAAATTCCCCTGACCAGGCCAATTCCAGAGGAATATTAGAGTCCTTGGCCCGTTCTCTGCCACTCAAAATAGCTAGGACTTGCAAGCTGCCCAGAATCTCGCCAAGACATTAGTCAACTGGGAACCCACTAGGATCTTTTTAAAAGAAATGTTCAGCGCTTCTAATGCTTAATCTTAACAAGTCTGCTCCTCTCAGCCACAAACCACACGGCACGTGAAAATCAAAAAGTTTCTAGGCAAAAACTGAATGAATCCCCCCTCTTGCAAATACACAGAATAGAAGATTAAGCATATGATTATGGACTGGTAGTGATGATATTTGGGTAGAACACTGCGAAGGAAGGAACAAGGAAGCCAAAAATGGGGCATTAAAAGCTCCTTTTACTCAAATCTATTGCACATACTTCTCCAACCTTGCCATCCTAACAAAGGGGTTACAAGATTTACGAGGCAGAAAATAACCAAACAGGGAAATAAGGATAACTATAGAAATGTGAGGAAAGAAAACAAAGATCAAAATAGGAATATAATGGCCCTAAAGCAAAAAACCCTAAACCGCCCAAAACCTATCAGCTGCCATATTTCTCATTGCCTCTGATGCATCAGTTTTAGTAACCAAACATTCTCAGAATCCTTCAGGTCTCCATCAGAATATGCAGTTCAAGTATGTTCTTATAGCTCGAATCAGAGACACTGTCCAGAGACTTCTATGAGCCATTTACCAGCTCTTTCTTTTCATCACTTGGCTTTCCATCCCATACCTGCATGAGGCAGCAAAAGTTAGAAAGTATTCCCAATAACAGTAGAAAAAAACCACAAATACAATCTAAAAATAAGAAAAACACATGGCGGAGATCAAGTGCCTGTTTCTTGAGCTGCTGTTGTTTGGCCTTCTTCTCCTGAATCATCTTCTCCCGATCCTCATAAAATCCAAAATCATCTAATATGCATGTTTTGCTGCTATGTTCCTTGAATATCTTTATCATTTTAAGCCCTTGCTCTAACTTGACCTAAAATCACCAAGATTGCGCTTTAGAATGAAAAAGATGAGGGGAAACAACCACCAATAAATTACACAAGCAACTATAACTACCTCTTGAGTGTCCCTGCTGTTGGTGACAGGTTTGTTCTCATTGTTTTCGAGTGTGATATGCTTCAGCAAACTGTTGGGAACATCCTTCACAAAGTGCCACTTCACAGGGAAATATCCTGTCCACTTGTCTTGTTGCCAATATTCCACACTCTTGTCAAAATCAACCTGGCCCGTCATCTCTGCCATGCCAACAAATTGCCCACTGGTATTGACCTAGGAAAAAAAAATTAGAGATAGCTAAGCCCATAGCCTTTGACAGTAATGGAATAATAAATTAGAGAGATCAATAGCATCCCTATGCTCACCGAGAATAAAAGGAACACTGGGCAGCCACCAGATTTCTGCTCAGCCTCTTGATATGCGGCATCAAGCTTCTTGTTACCATTTGGCGTGCTAGCCCAGACATGGTATTTAATGCACTTGTGAACATCATCCTCGCTGTAAGATTTAATAATGAAAAATTTAGCATCAGCATATTCCACTGGGAAATCTGCTTTGTTATATTGTTCTCGATCTGGAACCTCAGTTGTCTTATCCTTCTCCTCAGCATCAGTATCATTTGATGGCCCACTCTGCCCCTTGACTGCAACTGTGGTAGGAACAAAACCCTTTTGGTTTTTGAAATAGCCCTTGGCCCTAGGTCCTCTGTTCAGCTCATTCAAGCCATCAATATTCTCATTGCGATAACCAATATAACCATTGCCTCGCCCCTTAAGTTTATATTTGCTGTCAATAGGCAACCAGCCTTGCCCATTTATACCTGCATTATAACCACCAGATCCGAAGCCCATGCTAGATTTAAAACCATTCCCATATTGACCATAGAATTTGTTTGAATACATCCTATTCATATATCCATGAGTCGAACCCATGGTTGATGCCAGACCGGGGTGCTGCCATCCCTGACAAATCAAACAAAATCATCCATGAGAAGAAAAAAACACACAATAAATGAATATTTGAAATTGGAAAAACAAGGAATGTTCACAAAATGAGTTCGGAAATATTATGAAAAATCAAAAGTCAAGCTGAATAATTAATATAGCCCAGCTTTATATGCATGTTACCACTCAAAAACGATATTGCCAGGTTTAAAGTATAATAGAAGTTAAGAATCAGGGGGTAGACTGACAATGACATCAAATGATGTTATGACAACTTGAACTGTTAATAATAGAATGAAGGAAAGGATTTAACTATCTGAATAAGTTTATTTTGCTGAATCAAAGGTTAGTTTATTTGAGAAGAATATTATGAACTGGTTATGAAGAATAAATCGGGAGACACAATCCATAACCACCAATTTGGTAAAAAAATATGTAACAGATAGGATGTGGAAGATCATAGATGGCATACCATGAAATGAGAATTTTGATGGAAATTCTGATTTCTTGAAGATGGAGCATGGCTAGCCTTCGGAAATGAAGAAGAAATCTCATTGTTCCTATACAGGCCATTGGAAAGCACAGAGCTGTCCAGCAAGGGAATATCAGGCTGTAACTTATCAAAACAAGACTTCAGATCCTTGTAACCAGAAGCAGGAATGCCCTTTGTATAACTACCCCTTCCATATGAATTTTGATACTTGGGTTTGTAAGGAACTGCACCATTGGTTCCTTTAACATCCCCACCATTAGCAATGCCATTAGAATTCTCCTTAGCTGCTTCCACAGGCAAAGACTTCTGGTCGGCAGCTGTTGAGATAGAAAGATCGCCTTGTGATGGGGCTACCTGGCTGGGGGTGAAGGGCTCACTGGTAGGAGTCAATGGCTGGAAATAGGAAGTAGGATATTGGTAGTGCTGAGGGCCATATAACTGACCATCATTTCCCATTGTAGGAACTGGGGAAGCTGCTGGGGAATATGGGCCATAGGGTCCATACCAATAACCATGAGGATACATAGCAGATCCATTTCCCTAAACACAAAAAAAGGCACATTAGAAAACCAATTGTTTAGAAAAGAAAAGAATCTCCACTTATCGAAGAATAACAATGACACTTCCATTTGAAACAACTATCAACCATACATATGTACTTACAGAAGTCATATCTACTCCTTCTGTATTCAAATACTTTGAGTAGTCGTCCCACTCGCCAGTCCCATTATAACCTAGAAGACCAGCAGCGACACATAATTTATCAAATTTGCATTCATCTCTTAAAGACATCATGGTAGGAATAATTCAATAAAAAAGGCATTTGATATCAAAATCCAAAAGTATCTCAGCATGTTACACGCACCTCCATAGTAGTACGAGGGGTAACCATTAGGAAGATAGCACACAGTTGGATCCATGAAGTTGGATAGCACTGGGGTCACAGACCGGTCACTTGGCTGGATCTAGTGATAACCAAATTAACAAATATAAGCACAAGACTACACCAGAGATAAAGATCTAAATTTTAAGGCTTCAAATTACCTTGTTGGTGGGCTCGGGCATGTCTAAGTTCTTTGTTTGTGAGTCTAGGGATAATTTCTGCAGCAAATCTGAGGTTTCTATGGGAATTAGAAGTAAAGGAATTACATGAGTTCCAAATCATTATATTTTAACTAATATTAGGAGAAAAGGCCACAATTTTGACTATGAAAAACCAAGGTATTTAGACCAAAAAAACAAGTAAATCACCAAGAAGCAAGTTTTGAATCGAAAACTCAAGCAAAATACAGAAAACCAAATCTCATAGTGTGAAATTCAACCCACTTGTTCTGCATATATGCCAAACAGATCAATCTAACAAAGGCATAGCTATCAGTATTGTAAAGAACACTCGAAAACCATCTCAAGTTCAACAAAATCCTTGCAAAAGAAGCTATAAAACAAGCCAAAAACAAAAATCCAGCAGAAAAACAGCAGATCAAAAGCGAGAGAAAAAAAGCAACAACTCGAAAGAAATGGAAAAACTCAGATGAGTAAATAAGGATACGTTCAGCAGAAGATGAAAGGGTAGCCATGAGAGATCTTGGAAGATGATAAAACCCTTTGGTGGGTTCAGTTGATAGCCGCCAAAGGTTTGAGCTTTTAGGGTTTTTGAGGGAAAGAGGGTTTTTTTCACTCTATGTTTGTGATTCAAATACCTCCAGCACACCCTCCACTCGCTTCGATCTCCTATTCCCTCTCACCCGCAGGTCGTATAGTGTATCATCAATGTTTCTTCAAAGGGCCACGTGTCCACTCGGCATGCCGTGAATTGTAAATTTATGGGGGTTTTGATTAATGAGCTTTTATTGGTGGGTGAGATTGGTGAGGGTGACAGTAGGATGAGTTAGGAATCATGTAGAAAAGTCCCAATTAGGAAAGAGGACATGGATGCCACCATCCTTCTCTTATAACTTTTGTAAGGAATCGTTTGTTTTTTTAATGTCCTTAAAGGTGAGATCTTTAAATATTGAGAGAAGCACTCTCCCTCTCTTTTCTACTTTTTGAAATAGAAAAATCAGAATCAGCTTGCGAATGTGCAATGAAATTGCCATTTGCTGTGGATATTATTATTGCTATTTAATATCTTAATTTGTGTACAAAAAATAGAAAAGAGAGGGGGGAAACATGTTTGTTTAAAAACAAAATATAAAATAAATCTTTTAAATAATTTTGAAAAGAATTATTACACACACATATCTATATCTATATATATATCTATATATATAGATATATATATAAAACCTCACCTAGGTCGCTTCAAACAATTTTCAACAATTACCTTCCTTAGCTATGTCAGGGTCAAATGAAAGAGCATATATTTGATCAAGGTGAAGTCTTGACGACAAAAGTATCGGCCCAATTGCAAGTCGGCCAATCCTTGTGAAGTAGAATCAGCCGACAAGAACCCCAAAGATTCTTAACAGATAAGAAACCATCTAAGCAGGCCTACTACAGTGGTCATGTATCCGTCCGACCAGTCCATAAAGTAAAAAGTTCCAGAGCAGATCAATTATAATTTAGGTGCCAAGGAACAAGAGATTTCTTATACCTGTTACAGGAATAATAATCTTCAGGAGTTGTTTTTAGTTTCTCTCTTTTCTCAATTCAATGATGGAAATAGCAGGTATGAACTTTTACCGATTATTTCCTTCCTGTGCTTTCAGTTCAGATGCTACCAATCTTTTTTGCCTTCCATGAACCAAAGCTGGCTATGTCTTAGAACAAAGAGTTTCTAGTGGCAAGCAGATGCACCAGGGCATAGTGTGCTGGGTACTTTTTGCTCACGTAAGGTAAAACCAAGCAAAGCTAAAAGTAAAAGAAATGGCAGACGGATTTTATTCAATAATGAAAGGAAAACCAATTACATAGGCAGAAGCCTGACGTGATGATTAATTAAGGGTACAGTACATAGATATCGAAAATTCTCAATCTTCAATCATAAAAAGATATGCGTGAGAGCAGCTAGGGTCTCAAGGGACCCTGGATACTACTGCTAGCTGCAGTAGTATTAGATGAAAAAAAAGCACTGGGATCATCATCATTGCTGGTGTTCACTAACACAACCAACGGACTCCTAACATAGTGGAATCCATCAGACCACACTATCTCTCCAAAATCATATCTCCCTTTAGATTTCTTGAGTGGCTTAAGAGTCACGAAATAAGAGAGTTCCTCCTTGAAGCATGAGAAGATCAAAATCCTTGGCCAGATTAGGACTTCCACTCCATGAGGCTTCACAATGCTAACAAAGTATATAGCAGTTGTTTTTCTACCCACATTTCTAACAGTTCTCTTAATAGTCATTGTGGATTGGAGATTGGAAACTGTGATTGATGGGTAGTTTATGTTTGAGTTTGTTTGGTGTACATGAGAGCAGCTTGTGTCAGTCCCAGGAGATGGAAGAACCAACATGTTTATTTGATTTTTGTTGTAGCCAAGGCTGCAGAGGAAGCTAATGTAGTCTCTGGTTTTCATGTCATAAACTAGGCCTGGATCCATTGCTTTGGAAGGGTGTATGTGGCCAGCACCAATGTCAAAGGGATCCGAAACTTCCCTTGATCCTCCAGCTAGGATGCTGTCAAATGTGTTGTCCCTTGTATATGCTGATGAGAGGAGAGAAAAAAAGTGACAAACTTTCACACATACCGTTAAATTATATAAAATCTTTGTTTTCCATTAGGAAATGTGGATGCTGGATTTTAAGCTTTTAGCTGTAAACCAATGAAGAAGTGTTTAGGGGAGGATGTGGGGTCTTTTAGAATCTTCTTCCACGTCCTGTTCTATCTAAGGCTCAACTTCTAAAAAAACAGTGAGGAAACAACCTGTGGTCATTAGAGCAGATCTAATGGCTGCGGGAGACCAATCGGGGTGAGCTGATTTAAGAAGTGCGACTACTCCAGACACATGAGGGCATGACATTGATGTTCCTGACTGAAAGTTCCAATTCACACGGCGATCATCAAATGGTAACAATGTTGGAGAAGTTTTGGCGGGCCATGCTGCCAATATGGTAACTCCTGGAGCAGTTACATCTGGCTGTAGTGCGAAAATAAAAAGGAAATATAAAGATAGCAAAAGGAAGCGGACTCTTATTGTGTAAACTGGATATTTTTTGCAACAAGCATACCTTGAGGATGTCAGGAGAAATGGGACTTGGGCCTCTAGAAGAGAAGGATGCTACAACAGGTGCTGGTGACTTTCCAATAACTGTTTTACTTGGCAATATCTTCACCGCAGGATTCCTTCATGGTCCAAAACTTTCATGTTAGAAATGGTCAAATTTGTTCTGTAACAACAGCATATTGTTTTCTAGCTCTATTAGTTGATCTCATCCATTAATCATTCTTCTCACAATAGTGATTTCAGACTTCTAGTTAGTGATTTCCAGGCACAAGGAATGTATGCAATATGACGAATCATTTTCACTCACTGAGAAGATTGAGCAATATAGATTTGAATCTTATTCCCCTGACCAACATCGACACGCACTGTGGGGATGATATCAACATCAGCTATTTGCCTGGTGGGAGGTTCGACGAAGATTAGTCCCAATCCACTGGCAGCCAAGACTGCTGCTTGTGCAATTCCCGCTGATGGCACTGGCCCTCTATTGGAGAAGCATAGAATAATCTTCCTTTTAGCTACTCTATTATTCCAATTCTCCGTCATGCAAGCCCTGAAAAATGAATATGATGTGATGTTGGAACAAAAGGAGTCTTACCTAAGAAAAAGTTGATACTTAGGCCTACCTTGGACCTAGTTTCTTGTGTACAGAGATTTTCAACAATTTTTTACAGCAAAAATTAAATCAAATACATGCTGTCGTGATAGTAGACAGAGAGGGCGAGAATGGTACCCATCAGCAAAATACGAGAATGCGCTCACCAATCTTCCATTAATCTCTTTTGTAATTAAGCTTTCCCCCTGTAAATCATGACTACTAAATTAGCAGTGCTGATTGCAGCGCCTAAGCATATATATCCTAACACATAATTAGCCAAGCTAGCTAGGTTGGGACCTAATTAATAGCAGTGACAACCCTAAATATGTAGCTAATAATTAAGATCACCCGGGCCCACAGCAAAAATATATAGCTTCTGCGTCTTCTTACTTCTTTTTTCCCCCACAGCCATGCAAAATTATTCTGTTCACTCCTTGCTCCTTATGCCAAAAAAAAGACTGGTAAGAATAATTACCATGACAGAGAAGTTACTGTCAATAATTATCGCAGTTGGAAATACGCGATCAATAGAGGAAGCAGCAACAGATATTGTCCATGGTGCAACATTTCCCACCAGAGATGGATCAGGGCCAGCATTTCCAGCTGAGAACACTGAACTTACACCCAGTTGCATTGCATGAAATGAACCAATATCAGCACTTGATGAAAAGAACGGAGTCAATGGAGGGTCGGAACCAAACGAGGCCGAGATAATCTTAACCCCATCATGTAAAGCGTCATCAAAAGCAGCAAGAATGTCAGCTTCTGCACATTTTCCATCAAGATTCTTGCCCCAGCATACCTTGTACACTGCTAACCTAGCCCTTGGAGCTCCACCCCTAGCAGTTCCCAGTGCAAAACCAAAGATGCTTGCATTCTTCACTATGGATCCTACTGCTGTTGAAGCTGTGTGTGTCCCATGACCAAGAAAGTCTCGAGCTGATCGATATTCTGGGTTTCCACTTGTATTTAATGACCCAAATTCTTGTTCAAAGCCTTGTATGTAGTAACGTGCACCGATTAGCTTCCGGTTGCAGTCCTTTTTTGGTTCAAAATCTTCACCTTTAACACATTTCCCCTTCCAAAAAGATGGAATTGGCCCCAAGCCTGGCTCTTCCTTGAAACTCTCAGACTCAGGCCATATACCTTAAGTATCAGCAAAAAAATGATATGGATAGATACAAAAAATTGATATACCAAGCAATTAGAGGTTACATGATGAGACACTGTAACAAGACAGATTAAAATATTGCTGTTATCTATGCTACAATCACATATTACATGATGACACCCCGTAAACCTCAGTGTATACTTTATATGCCTTTTATCAATTTTTTTCAAGAGAAATGGTAATTTGTTTTTTTATTCCAGAAATAGAAAAGGAATGGGTTGCTTTAACAAGAAGAAAGAACAAGCACAAGACCTGTATCAAAGACCCCAACTACAACATCATCACCGTAGGTCAATTGCAACGGAGTTACTTCACTGCTATACAAGGCAAGGCCTATGAAGTCCCAGCTTCTTGTCGTGTGCAACTTCAGTACCTTGCTTCTAAAAACTGATATCACTCCTTTCATATCTGGATGCACGAAATATTTAGTTTCTGGACCATAACGTGTCCGTGTTTTTACCATAATTTGTTGAAAGAATGATGAAAGATTAATTCCTTACTGGCTATGGTAGTTGCTTGGGTTGAGTTGAGCTTTGCCGAAAAACCAGAGAAACCATGCTTGTAGCTATAGAGCATGGATTGCTTAGCTTCTTCTTCACTACAAAAGGAAATGATATAAGGGGATTGAGTTTTAGCATTATTAGAGAGGGGATCAAGACTTGATTATTCAAAAAGTACGTACCTGGAAAACACATTAGAAAGGAGTTGAATGTGAGACTTTGAAGTGACCAAAGGATCGCGAAATTGGCTTAGTCCTAAATAGACAACGTAAACCTACATAAAACAAGAAGATCAAGGTTAACAAAAGATAGGATCATCATTAGAGTACCGGGGAGAAAAAAAGGCTGAAGCACGTTTGATTATAAAGTTACATGAGATGTGGATATTGATTGAATAAAATAAAGAGAAAGAGAGAGAGATAGGCCCCAGAAACATTGAAGATAAGCTTCCATGTCTCCCATGGAAAATCACATGTCTGCTTGGGATTAAATAGCATTGCATGAGCTGAAATATCATTTCAAAGATGGTGGGAATGGAAACATTGGCTATAGTGCGTGAATTTGAAGGCTGAAATAGTACTGACATACCTTCTTGAGTCAATGATGTTATTTTCCCTCCCTTCAAAGCTATAGTACCAACAAGATGAATATAAGCAACCCCTACACCTTCCCTATCTCTTTTCTTTCTCATCACTAATGTAGTGTACTAGTTATGAATAGAGGTAGAATTACAGCTCAAGACTACCTTCATCATATACCATAAAGAGAAATGCATGTGACCCTCATCATTCCTGATAGAATAAAATCTTTCCGGTCATTCTTTTTTCTTAGAATAATTTTAGTAGACTAAGATGATTGCTTAGCTTTGGATAGCTTCTAAAATATAATATGCAATGTTTTGAAAATTGATTTTTTGAGAAGGAAGCATTTTCAAAAAAATGCAACTCGGAAAACTGGAAAATAAGGTGCATACAGAACTGCTGATATTGTTGATAGATTTGTTGTCGTTCGATAAAATGGCGCCCTAGTTTTGGAAACCTTGTAATCAAGTTAGCTAATGGTTATATATGAGAAAAGTTTTAGGATATAGACTGTGGTAGTAGGTATTTATACTTCAAAAACACAGAGATATCATGAAATCATTGAAATTCTACTGATGTCCAAGCTGCAAATGCTTCTCTTTGAGTAGAAAATTCAGGTGGTGTCACTACAATTCAGACTTCTCTAATATATTAAAGCTCACTATCATAACTATTTTCCTGTCCTGCAAAGGTATATAGCTATGCTAGAGGACTAACCTTGAGTATTAAGGTATAATCCTATCTAAATATCAGAAAAAGCTCATGTAAGTAGCTTGTAGCTTTGCTGTCTACTGAAAACAAATACTGATTTAATGATCAATCCTACACAATTGATTGCTTAGCTAAACTTTCGCTAACACGTTGCGTAAGTTAAATCCATTCTTGTTGCATAATCACAAGTTTACAAGCTAAGGCCTTAGAACTTACGATTAAAGGTTCAACTTCCAATATATATCAACTTCAAATCATTAAACCTCTTCAACATGAACCCTAAGAACTTGCTTTGACAATAGGCACCACATTCCTATCATAGAATTCCATGATTGAATCTTAATGAATCATCATAATTTGATTGAAGTAAAGCATCTAGTTTGCTTTGTTAAGCGGGAATTTTAAGTGCAGCATAAAGAATTTATCTTTCTAGGGGAATTATAAATGTTAGATGAGTGATATGTGGTTAAATCCAATCCACCTTCTAGATCTTTATCATGTCATTTGACAACAAATGCCAACTCTCCAAAATCATTTCTGGCATGTTCATGGGTTTAAATATTATGCATGATAAGCCTCAGTTTCGCATTGAAAAATATAAAGGGTTATTTCATTGCTATGAGAGCCTAGCATTTTATATTTTACTGCTGTTTCGATGTATGAAAAGATTTTCAACAGACTTGAATATGCTGGATGCAATTGCTCACCACTGTAATACCTTCTTTTCAAGTTTTCTCCTATGAAGTGGCAAAAAATCACCGTACATTATGATCAGAAAATCTTGAATATTACTGATCAAAATGCGACTTGGTCAGTGACAGTTCATGAAGAAAGGGAAAAAAATCATCTTGCATTATGATCAGGAAATTTTGAATACCACAGCTCAATGTGCATCTTGCTCACAGATAACTCATGAAGTGGTGTCAGTATGGATATTTATCAATAAGATAAACTTTCTTGATAGTATAAACGTAAGGGTTAGCCAAACAATACCTTATGCTTTCATATAGGCATATGCTTAAGTGAGAGTTCTGATGAATAACCTTCCGAATATGGGTAGTAATGGAAATCGTATGTGCATGCAGATAGGTCTGCAGCATTCTGCACATAGAAGGTATTAAAAAAGTTTCATACTTCTAATTTTTGGTGTCAGGAAAAGAAAACTCCCCTTGGTTGCATGGAGTTCAGGTATTCAACAACCCAAGAAAGTGAAGAGTCAGATATAAAAAAAAGCCTTTTGGCCCCAGCTCCAGCTCTACAATTATCAATCACAAAATAGTGTGTTGTCCTCTTAATGAAGATGGGCCCAAGGTATAATATATTTTGGAAGCATTAGATTCGGAAAAAGTAGTATATTGGATGCAAGTAATGAAGTTCATTATACAATAATTAACCTTCCAAAGCTTGCATTTAGTCACTGTTAGAGAAAATACAGTGCTTTATAATTGTATGTCAATCCGTAATGTACTGATGCCAAAGTTGATAATCATCTTGGAAAATATTATCCTTCATTACGGATGTTTAGATCACGGTTATGATTAACAAATACTTCCACATTCTCTCCTAGTATCTGCATTATTACTTCAGCCATTATTGTCTGTAGAAGGCATTGAGGACTTTGCTTTTGCTGCTATCTGTAATATGTGCTTGCAAATTCTCCTTTATGGCAATGTGGAATGTACTAATTATATCTATGTTGATAATCATCCTGTAGAAATCCAGCATCATTTTGTTACAAGCATTACGCGATGATTGTGTTTGACAGTACTTATACATTACTTTATAGTCACTGCATAATTTCTAATTAAAGTCATTATTAGATATAAGCAGAGGATACTGACTTCGCATGTGTTGAACAAATAGAGGGTGCCGTATTGTCCTCTATATATACATGCCTGCATGCAATGAGCAGATTCCCAATATTGTGGTGATTACTTAGGATAAGATACGATTTAACATCACTTTAATTTGTTTAGTCTATGTATACCATCATAATATGATTATGACTATGATTAATTAAACTTGTATATTACTCGATCTCCATTTATCTGCTTAAATTATCGTTAGTTGTAAGGCATTATATAATTCTGAGATATTGCCTTCGCAGTAGAACATCCACGTGTGTTTGCGTATGCATACGACTAGAAAACAGAAATGCTTAAGAGCAAGTATAGTGGCCAGCGTGTTTCCATTTTGATCCACCCATCTATGTCATAGTATATGGTTATCTCCAGGGTTTTCATGTCGAGATACAAAGAAATCAGTGGAGACCATACATGAAATGGGATCCACCATGCACTAACATTCCTCTTCCTTGTATGAACCTGATATTTCAAGGAGTGAGGAGATCAATATCAGTCACGAAGTAGGACATTTTGCTATACACTATCTACGAAAAGTCAAAGTTTCTTGCAGTATTCAAAAAAATCAGCATTTAAGACATTTCTTGCACTATCTACTTCGTGACATTTTAGTCAAAGTTTCTTTCATTGAAAAGGAAAGAGTGATGGTCAAGCATTAGTACTGATATGGATCCTGCAGCCAAAGAATCCAGAGTAGTAGGGTGAGATTAAATGCACAAGCCCTGCAATGATACGATAGACGTGTAGCAATGGAATACCAGTAGGTGAAAAAGAAGAAGTTGGAATGCCTGACAAAAGGTTTTGGTTAGGTCTGGATTGAGTGACAAGGGTGGTGTTTGTAAGTACTGGCTTGCTGGGATTATGGTAGGATTTCTTGTAGGCTAGGGTGTTGACTTGTAAACGTGCCCGGTTGTAGACTTGAATTGTAGTTTTTGGTTCAGACATCTTAACTAGATCCTTAATCTCCTCCTCCAACCCCCTAGGAAGAACACTAAGGCTTGCTTCTCATTGATTTCAACCCTACTCTAGAGCATATCAAAGTCTCTGATGTATCCCTATAAATCTCCCATCTGTTTGATGTCTTTCAGCTCTTCCAATAGGACCCTCAACAGATTGCTTCAACATATTCAATCCAATTCCCAAATTGATCATTCTTGCTCTTCATTTAATTCTAAGTAGCTAGTAAGAAGTTATCCTCTTGAAAAATATTGCGTCCAATAGGATTTGAATCTACACCAAACCTTTGTCCTATCCATTAGACAAAGGACGCTTATGCATTCCAATTTTCTTTTTCTCACATCTCTTGGTCATAAAAAAATTATGTGTGAAATAGTTTCCGGAGTTGTATTGCATATTTAATTGAAAATGAAATGTAAATGATAAATCAATTATTGTTTCATATTTTTTAATATTTTTTATATTGTATAGTTTTATAGAGTATAGATTTAGAGATAATAGAGTATAGATATAGAGATACAAATAGCTAGTAGGAATCGAACCCGCATCATTAGTTTTGAAGGCTAAGGGTTATAGTCGATATTGATTCATCATTTTTAATGTCTCTAATTCAAAACCGAACATGAAACTTTGGTTTCATTCGGCTCCTTTGTGAAATATGAATCGATATTATTACATTCTAAACCTTCACGACACCTCCCAAAGAAAATCTCCCAAATTGACGAGTTAGTGTTAGTTTATCCATGCAGTTATGTACTCTTCAAATAGGAATCCATTTTCTAAAAAATTCTAGCTTTCATGCTTTGGTGGATCTCTTAGATCCTTTCAATGACTGATGTTGTGTTAGAAAGGATATCTATATGGTTCGATCAATTGCGTAAGGCACGTAGTTGCAAAGAAATCGGGGAAAGTATATAGAAAAGACATCTATTCTATTAGTATTAGATTAGCATTAGTTAGTATTAGATTAGTATTTTATTGTTAAGTATAGTTATGGTTTTTATTACTATCTATTTATTCAGCAAATAACAATTCCTTTTATCAATATGTATGGTCTTGGACCATCAAAAATGATTTTTCCTTAAAATTCAGGTATTTGATCGACCCATTTACTTTTATTTTGTTAATATTAATTACTACGGTTGGAATTATGGCTCTTGTTTATTGTGATAGATATATGTCTCATGATCAAGGCTATTTGAGATTTTTTTGTTTATATGAGTTTTTTCAATATTTCAATGTTAGGATTAGTTACTAGTTCGAATTTAATACAAATTTATATCTTTTGTGAATTGGCTGGAATGTGCTCTTGTCTATTAATAGGTTTTTGGTACCCACAACCTAGAGGGGAAGGTCATAAATAGCTATACTATAAAATCAATTTTCGACAAAATGAAAAGGAGATGTATGATAGAATCATAACCATAGAATACGACCCTAATCAAAATGCATACATTTGTCTCATACACTATAAGGATGGTGAGAAAAGATATATTTTACATCCCAAATGGGGCATAATTGGAGATATCATTATATAGGTGAGAAGATAAATATTACAGTTATAGTACCTATTATCCAAAGAGGAATCCTTCTAGTAGTATCGGCCATTTGTCCTACCTCCCTCCACATTTAATCAAGCAGTCTTGCTAGAGCCATGAACAATCATAGATAATTATGTGATTATATCCTTCCAACGAGATTAGAGAATTTTTGCTCTTATTTAATATTCTAATACTCTCTTTTTCTTTTTTGCATTGTTCATAATTTTGATTTTTTAATTGAATGGATTTTGTTTCATTCGATGATATAGATATAAAATGATCGATATTTTGCTTTATGTTGATTTTTTTTTCACTAACATCTTTAGCTCCATTAAAAAAGTGAGTAAGTAATTTGATTGGTATCATCCATGATTTATCTTACACACCTTTAAAGTATTATAAATTTTGGAAAGAACCAAAATTCTAAATTTGATGTGGGATGATTTGATATTTATTCATTCAATGCCATCCAATCAAAAATGTTTTTTTGTCTGGTTCCGATATCGATCCAGGATTCAATATTGAAATTTTTTTAAGACAAAAACTCCAATCCAGATATTTTCTATGCGAACTTTTTTTCTATAATGATAATATCATCTTCTCTTAGATAACCCCTAGGGGATCTATTTTATCAATTACTACGGGGGAAGAATTGATAAACGGCAAACAATTTTTTTATTAATAGTTAACAGTTTTAATTTGTCCTAAATTTTTGGCTACTATTTTTTAATCTTAGATAACCATAAAGGAAATAGGCTTTGGCTACTATTTTTTCTTTTATCTTTGTTCATTCCCTTTGGATTAAATGTCATCTTTTAAACACCTTTTAAAGTTGTTTTTGTAATGTTGCTTTATCTTTATCCCATTTCTACTTTCTTTTGATTATGGGTATGGGATACTCCTACACAAGTATTACATCTGAAATATCATATCGAGAAAAGCAATTGTGATCACTTATGACAAGCCTTCTGATAAATGAAAAATATGTTTTATAGTTGTGAAAGTATGTGACATATATTGCACCTTTGTTTTTGGGTGTCCTACTTCATTTTATAGGTAAGTGTTAAGTCCTATCGCAATAGCATGCATGAGCCCTAATGGCTCTTGAATTAACAGCGCGGTTACATGAAGTTGATCAGGCTCTCAAAGCATTCCATGTCTGTCCTTCATTGCAAAGGCATCGAGCAATGCTCAGAAGCCTATCCCAGGCCTCACGTGATGGAATGAGTAACTTTGTAAAAAGCTTGAGCCTGCTTGTGGAAAATGGAAATAGAAACGGGTCAATTTCGAATGAATAGATACTCTAAGAGTGAGAAAAATTGGATTTGATTAATCAATATCAAAGAATCCTAAAATTCAGCATATTATTCATATGTATACTCTCTTTTTAATCATAATCATTTCATTCGCATGGGGCTGGATGAGAAAAAACTCGAATGTCTGGTTCTGCAGTAAAGATGAAATTGCGAAACAACCATCAATTATAACCCTAAAAGAACCAGATTTCATAAACAACATAGAGGAAGAATTAAGGTATTCAAAGGTATCTTTTATTCCTTTAAATATATTATGATATAAGAATAAAAGAATAAAATATAAAATCTAGAAATATATATTTCCTACTATCTATATTTGTGTATCATTTATTCTATTCTTATGAGCAAGTAAAAATAAAATGTAAGAATCTTAGAAGGGAAGGGGTATAATGAAATTCATTAAGTTTTCCAATTAAGTCTTCCCACATAAATGATTCTTTTATTTGACTGATGGAGACAACAAATAATTAGTTATAACAAATTAATATAATTATAAGAAATAAAATAATTATAATAAAGAAAAATATAGGAAATACTAAATATCATAATTATATAGTGTGAAAGTAATCTGTGAATAATAATTGAATTCACACTATATTTTTTGATAAAAAGATATAAAAATTAACAAAAAAGAAAGGAGAATTTTTTGAAATATTTAAAATATCATAAGAATGCAATCCATATAATACAAATACTCATATAAAAGGATTAGCAGAGTCAGGAACAACAAATCTATTTATGATTAATAGGTTTATTTTGCAAGTTTGTTATTACAGGTAGCTTCTATAAAAGATCGGACCAATGGCGTATACAACATTTAAATTCTCGATGTAGATGCTATATAATTGATTCTTATCCTTCAGAGACTACAAGTGTAATAATAGCATCTGTCAACAAAAAGATCACCCTAAGATGATCATCTCATGGTTATTAAGAACGAATCAAATTATATGTTTTATTTCTCAGCTTTCTGACTCAAGTCAATTACTAAATTATCTTTCCCTATTTGATGTCGATAACTAGGAGTGGTCTCCTACTTTATAATCCAATCTAAATAGTCCCTCATCAACGAAAGTAGCATTCAATGAAACTTCCTATTAGCCGACCATGCCCTAATCTAAATTCCCTTTTCTGGTAGCTTGGGGCACTTCAAATGATTATGGTTCTCATCGACTAGATGTACTAAGATGCTAAATTATTATAGTACATTATTATGAAAAGTCTATTCGTCATAAGGAAAGGAAAGCCTAAAGCAAGTACAGAGTTTCAGATCAGGAAACCTATGAACTGACGATACGAGAGACCAAAAGCCTTTGTTCATAACTAGATGAAAAATGTGTTCCAGTTGAAGGCTGTAGAAAAAATATTGTTTTAGACCAGCATCTAGAGATTAGACCCAACTTTTTTGAACAAAGCTAAAGGGACCAAATACCATGGACCATGGACCTTTTACCAATAAAAATCAATAGACCGAAAGCTGATTTAGATAAGAATATTTTTGGTTGGAGGGATACATGTTCCCGTCACAACGGAGTGAAGGTGGAATCAAACATATTTGATTAGGTCAACTTTCAATAACATGATTTTTCAGTTTTAGAAACCTCCTTTTAAATAAAAGTATTGATTGCACTTGTATAACCATTTATACATATCATCACCATCAAAGTTAGGAAAGTCTCTCTTAGGCTTGTGTACCATATAATGGAAAAGGTTACCATTACAAACTCCATCAATTTGTGTAACATAGTCCTCTTTAGTGAGTGTTTGGTAATCATTTCTTGTACAAGGCTCACCAAAAGTGTGGTATAGCTTTTGTAGTAGGGAGTTATGTTGGAGAGACAATCCACCAATAAGGTATTAAAGTTTTCCAAACTTTACATCATGAGTAGACTTAATAGCTTCCAATGAGTGCATGATCTCATGTTTTTATTGTTGTTCCTTGTATTTGCTTCCAATGATTCTTTTAGTCTCTTAAAATCTTGGGAGTTGGTGTTAAGAGTCATGGTTTCTGTCCGAAGATCAGTACGACTCTAATACTATTTATTGCAAACAACACTGATATGGATCTTGTAGTTATAGAATTGGTAGGTAAATAAGGTAATAGGGTAAGATTAAATTCACAAGCTTTGCAATGATGGACTTATAGCAATGGTGTCGCACCTTCCTCGAGAGCGCGGCGTTGCGACGACTCTCCCTGCAAGCCGGGAAAATCATGTCGGGGTTTTATCTTCATTTTCATGAAAAAAGGAGTCGTCACCTAGTATTGAGGTTACTAGGGAACCTAACTGATCTTTTAAAGATTCTAAGGTAAGTGACTAATTGTGTAAAGGGAAGGTTTTAGCACCTCTAGTACGCCATACTTAAGGTAAGCTGCTTAATATTTTGATTTGCCTTATGATTTGCTATGGTGTTGATCTTTCAAAAATATATCGATTAAATGATATTTGTGTATTATTCCCATAAAAATATTTTGGATATTTATCACTTTAAGGTTTCTTTATCCAAATATTTACGGTAAAGAACAACAAATTATCCCGCTAATATTTTGGATATTAACCCATTTAGAATTTCTTTATCTAAATATCAATAGTGAATAATGAATCACAAAAATAAAATTTTGATAATTTTGAAATATTGGCTAATACCCTTTGTTTGTAAAATCCAAAAATATGAGAAAACATTTTTTTTGTGTTTATGAAATCCATGCTAAAACACATTTTTTCTCTAAACTCCGAAATAATATTTTTTTTTTAGAAAATGAATGTTTAAAATATGTTAACGTATTGGTCGTATGTATGAAAACAAATGTATTTTTTTGTTTTAATTATTTTTATAAAAAAAATATATTTTTTATGCAAATTTTTTATTTTTTATTTTTCTATTTTTTATTGACAGGCTGACTGTCCAGACCTAATAGGCCGAGAGGCCCATCATTTGGGGCTGGACTGCCAGCCTCGAGTAGGCCAAACAACCCACCCATTTTAGTAGCAAGTTGGGCCTTGTCCCGGCCCAGCCTACCCACTTGTTCTGCATGCAAAACAGGTGGGACGAGGGGAGTGAATTAATTCACCCCCCCGCACAAACGAAAAGATGATGAATAGTAAAAATGAGATTTTTAGAGTGTGATGAATGACTTAATTGTTAATACCGTTGGGTAGAGAAGGTCGAGGTGATTCTTCATATTGTGGTGGCGTTGAAGATTATGGCCAAAGAAGGTGTAAAAAGTTGTTGGGCTCATGTTGCTGTAGTTGGTTGTTGCTCTGTTGCCTCATCGGAGCCCACAGCTAGGCTGCTAGTGTGGAGGGAGGGCTGTCAGGTGTGATGAGGGTGAAACTAGGTGGCTTGCTGACAAGTCTTTGAGGAGAGAGAGAGAGACATCGGTCAATTGGTTTAGAGAGAGAGGGAGGGAGTTATTGTAAAAGGAGAGGAAAACATGGGGCTGCAACTGGAGGAGACAAAAAGTAGGCTGTGGCTTGTGAGGGTAGAGAGAGAGAGAGATGACTCTACTGGAGACGGGGAAGAGAAGAGTCGTTCATGCTATTTTATAGAGTAATTTGTTATGTAAATTTCTCCCTTTTCTCCTCTGTTCCTAAGTTTTTCTTGTTCATAAATTTTTATACTCTTTCTCTTTACGTAAAAATGTTCTCCTTTGTTTCTTGATTTTTTTCTCTCTCTTTTTTTCTCCCCCTTTTCAATCTCCACTGTCCTAGTTTTTATAGTCAGGAGAGGCAACCCTTCAACTGCCCATGGTGTGCAGCAAAGGGTTGCTGCTGCCTGAACCTCCAGTGCAAGGCACGCCTGAACAATGTAGATTTCAAAATATTTAGGAAGGTGAAAGTATGATTTGGTCTCTTAATTTGTAATTGCTTTAATTGCACCTCCTATTGGATTTAAACTTATGATTTTATGCAAATATACCCTGTCAGAATGTCAATATCAGCCTTAGCTTGTGCGCCTCTTTTATTTTAGTCCTTTGTTTCTGATTTACACGATTTAACCCTCAATTTAGCATTAGACTCTCAATTCGTTCAATTTGACCCCTGATTTCGTATAATGGGGCTTGAAAAATTAAACTCGATCTCTAAAAATTTCAATCTTCTCAAATCAAACCCGTATTAAACTCAAGAACTTGATTTCCCATCGACTAAGCCCTTAATAAAAGTGATTTGACCAATTTAAAGTATAATTAAATCCTTGCACTTAATTAAATCCTTCAATTGGACCCTAAATTAATCTTCCAACACAATTACACTTTTATATAGGCTAATGATTAACTTGAACTGGCCCATAAAAATATACGTGTATTTTTCAACTTAATTTTTATGCAGATATATCAGATAATAAATTATTTTCACCTTGAATTTGTATTTTTTTTCTCATTTTTTGGCATAAAAGAAGTACAATCGAGCTCTTAAAAACACCTAAAATTTTTACCTTGATTTTTCTACTGACCCCGGCCTCTTTTATTTTATTTTTGTAATTTTTAAATAGACTTGAAGAATAACTCAAAATTAGGTTACGACAAATGAAATAGTAGCAAGTGGAGAAAAAAAAGTTGGAAGCAAACATAGGAGATATAGAGAGTCAGAAAAAGGAGGAGAAGAAACTACTTTTTTATTTCTCTATAATTCGTGACATGAATTTTAATCTATACTAGACTCTGTTACCCTAGAAGAAAGAGATAAAAAAAAGAAAAAAAAAGAGAAAAAAAAAGTATGTGTATTTCCATGCCAGCATGTGGTACTACGACCACAAGCTCTTAAGACCCAAGACGGTGTGTATTACTCAAAGGAGACTGGGACCTAAACACGATCATCCCGTCTTAGGAGACTGCGTTTCATTAACAGTCATCCCTTGTTGAATTCCCATCAAGATGGAGGCAGCTAAAATCCCCCTTAATTTCAGAGCAGCATTGGTAAACTCAAGCATGGTAGCTTGATTTTTAGGTGCTAGCAATGGAACCGTAATAGAAAAAAGACTTGTCCACGAATGATGTTGTTGTCCTGGACCTACTTTCTGACATCTGTATCAACTCCATCCTTTCACCGAGCATGCTTGAATCAAAGAACAATTCGGAAGCCAGGAATGCAAGAAAGTGACTTCCTCGGCCTTGTTCTTCTGTAACCCTCTCCATAACGAGTTATCTGGTACTTAAAATTGTAAGAAGAAACTAATAAGGTAGATCAAGAAACTTTTAAAGAATTATCCAAATAATTTTCATTATTTCTTAATTCATAATTTATTTATTATTTTGCTTTCAATTTTAAATTAATCCACCCTAACCTTGCATTTACACATTAAAAGAAATGAAAAAAGAGACATTATTCAACCCACTCAAGCAATGATTATTTTGAAATCAAAATGATAATGATAATAATAATAATGGCAAAGAAATAACGGTCGGTAAAGTGGTTGCATGTTTCTTGTAGAACAGTGTTTGTGTGCACAAAATAGTGAAAAGAGTGTGGAGAGAAGTAGGAACAGGAAAAAATGAAAGGCAAAGCTCAACCAAAACCAAAATGCAAGGGAGATATGAACTGGTGTGGTGTGGGAAGATTGAAATGCGCACTAGGAAGAAAGCTCAGAAAAGCACCTGCACTTGTTTGGTTTCTTTGCGTATCTAAAGAAACAATCAGAACAATACAAGTAATTCTATTCTTTGGTGGGACCATCTCCTCCATAGCCAAGTAAGAACTAGTCCCCATCTCTACATTCAATTTCAACTCATCATCTCTCTTGGCACTCACTCACAAACCAACTTCTTTCCATTTCACACTAGATAAGTTTGTTTTTGAATTGTTTCCTCTGCTTTCCCTTGATTGTCCATTTGGAGTTTGGTATAATGCCCAAATAGCACTAAAAAAATGATTTTTTGGATGATGGATTGATTATTTATATTTACTTGTTTGTTTAGAAGCCTGGTTTCTGGATTGTTTCTTTTGTTTTCGGTAATTATGGGAAATTGTTGTTGTAGATGGGAGCTTTCTGTATACATTGCAAAATTAGGTTTGTTACCACTACTTCCCCTGTTTATTTGTCCAACTCATGCAACTAAGTAGATTTGTTCTTCTTTATTGTGATCTTGCGTGCATCGCTATCATCCTCTAATCAGAATGGTAATACTCTGTTTTTCAGTGCTCCCCCCTGTTTTTGCATGTCCTGTATGCACCATATGTTCCCACTTTTTCATCATGTTGAGATTTCTTGAGGGATTTTATGTCAAAATGATTGGATTTTTTTATGAAAGATATATGAGATTAGATATTATTCTGTTGGTCCTTTAACCCTTTGTATCTTTTATTCAATAGCTTCTACCATGGTATAATTTTCCCTCTTCATACTTAATTTTATTAAGATCTTACATATAGATATTCCATCCTTTAACCAAAAAGAAATAGGAAAAGTGTGTCTTTTTATTTTCTTTCTTTTGTGGATAGCGGACCTACTCCGCTCAGTATGGTGGTTTGATGCTCATCTCAAAAGTATCCCATTCCCTGTGATGAGCTAAAAAAACCTACACGTTTCTTCAAAAATAATCTTGCTGGGTGGAGGAGGATTTGGAAGTGTTTATAAAGGAAACATTACTGAAGATTTTAGAGAGGAGCTTTAGCCCTTTCAAGTTGCTGTGAAGGTTCATGATGGTGAAGACAGTTACCAAGGTCATAGGGAATGGCTGGTAATCTTGTTGTTCTCTTACTTTAATTCTTGTGCAATATTAAGTCATCGACATCGAGACACCATTTCTACGCAATTCCATTCCTTTCATTTATATGTAAAGCTTCATATTCTCTGTCAGGTTGATTAACAGTTTTGAGGATTTTCAGGCAGAAGTCATATTCCTGGGGCAGTTCTCTCATCCAAACCTGGTGAAATTGATTGGATATTGTTGTCTAGACGAACATTGGGTGCTAATATACGAGTATATGGCTCGGGGAAGTGTCGAAAACAATCCGTTTTCAGGTATGTGCTTCATGTAACTTATCTCAATCAAACAAGACAGTTATTTGCTGCGAGGGTGATTCTAAAGAATGTCCTTGTTCAAAAGAGTTACAGTCGCCTATCGTTTTTTCCCTGCCTTTAGATTTGATTGCCAACAATTCATGTCTTCTTGTCTTCTTTTTCTGCTAGATTCGGTCCAAAAGGCCTAGCTTTAGAATAATCATTAATCATTCTGTGATCACATTGTAGGAGATATGACCGCTAACTAAGAACATTGGTATTAGATACGATAGGGCTTATATTGTGTTCGAAAGCAGTTAAAAGATATGCAACGATAAAAGGCTGCCAGAATAAATTCCAGCAGCCTATTTCAGATGTCATTTCTAGGAAGGTAAAGGCAAAGGAGCAAAATGATGTGAATGAGATGATATGTGATCTAGAGGTAGTTCTTAGAGCGGGAAGCGCCTATAAAAAATGAACATTTGAAGCTACTGAAAAGTGCTCGAGGACGTCTGAAAGTAGAAATTGTAGGCAGCATAACTAGCATGTCTAGAGTTGGTATAGCTAAATGATTCAGACTTTTCATGTCAAGTTGGAAGCCATGAGTTGTTCTTCACTTTTTTGGCATTTTGTTTTTGAATGTCTGATTCATGCATGTCTTTTGCTGTTGCAGGAGTATTGCTACCTCTTCCATGGTCTATTAGAATGAAGATTGCCTTTGGTGCTGCAAAAGGACTCGCTTTTCTTCATGAAGCTAAAAAACCTGTCATCTATCGTGATTTTAAGACATCTAACATTCTCTTAGACCAGGTTAGTAGCTTAAAAGCCCTGCACCTGTTTCCTGGAAAAAAGTCTTTTAAGTATTTTTCAACCCGAGTTGAAACTATTGCAAGAAAGCCTGTTAGATGTCATGACGAGGAATGCTCAATTCACCAAACTGAGCTTAGAATCTTTTGTTGTCATGCGTATTTCTGGGCAGGACTACAACGCAAAGCTCTCCGACTTTGGCCTTGCAAAAGATGGACCTATGGTAGACAACTCATGTTTCCACTCGCATAAAGCAGCATCTGAATATGTAATGACAGGCAAGTTTCCCATCTCTGCTAATGTTATGCACGGCATTCAGGGACCAATTTCCTGGCGGCCTCCGACATGTTCAAGCCATTGACTCCAAGAAGTGATGTATACAGTTTTGGTGTAGTTCTTCTTGAACTTCCGACAGGTAGAAAATCATTAGACAAGTCACGATGAGGCCGCGAGCAGGACATAATGAATTGGGCTCTTCCTTCACTTAAAGAGAAAAAGAAATTGCTCAACATTGTGGATCCAAGATTAGAAGGAAACTATCCTATTAAAGGATTTCAGAAGGCAGCAATGCTAGCTTATCATTGCCTGAACCGAAATCTGAAAGCAAGACCTCTAATGCAAGAAATCCTTGATTCCTCGGAGCCTTTACAAGAACTTGAAGACGTTCCGAACAAAAAAGACTGTGCTAACTGTGATTAATGGTGTATGTAGCGGGTGTGGAGTGAAAAGGAAAAGAAGATTCGGTCTGAACAATTCTTTCGGCAGATCACACAGCCATAATGTATGCCTTGGCACGTGATTGTCGAGCTCAATCAGCAAATATATACATGTGACGAGCAGAGAGGTTTGCGTATGTTTCCATACATTCATTTGATGAAACCACTACCCTACATGCATCCATCAATCTGTACCAAAAATCAATTACTCGGAGGAACTGATGGAGCGCGCAAGCAAGGGCAGCTGGTAGAGCGTGCCAGCACGTGCAGGGAAGTAAAGTGAAGCTAGCACAATCATTGAAGCTTTTCTGGTTGGAAAACGTGAGGCACCGTGTAACTTCATAGCTCTGTGGTGCTCTCCAAGTTGACAATGTTGTGATGCAAGAAGGTACATAATGAATGAAGAAAGTGAGCTAGGTTATATTTTATTTCTTTTTTTCTCATTCACCCATTACCCTTCATCCCTAGCTATTTCATCAACAAGATAATTCCACACATTATTATTATAACCATGATAATTAGTATTCAGTCATCACTCATGGAAATATTATAACCACTTTCGTGATATTTTCTAGCTAATTAATTAGTTGAGTTTCATAGCTTAGTAATAACTAATTAAAACTACTAGTATAAAATATTTTCCCACCTTTTATATGCAGATATTATCTTTGTGATGAAATACAATTATGTATATGTATATGTATATGTGTATGTATATGTATATGTATATGTACATGTATATGTATATCTTTGTGGAGAAGCGTATTAATCTTGCACTCATTCTCTATCTTTTGTATTTTCCACCATAAGATTGAACATCCTTCTCACTGAGTACTCCCTTTTTCTCTTTTGGTGTGAATAATCAACAGGGACCGTGAGTGAAGTTTCTCCGACCAGAGAAACCTCCATGTGTGTTCTCGATCTCTTACTACATTCCTTTCTATCCCTTAATTTTCTATCTTCTCAAGTATGGAGAAATGCTCATGAAAAGGAGCACACTTTCCGTGCAGCTTCTGGGTATCAAAGCTAGCTACCTAGCTAGGGTTTGAAGTTCTCTGATCTCCTATATATCGATCCTTGTTCGAAGATTCTATATATATATATATATGATAGCTAGCTACGTACTGTGAGATGAGATCCACCCTTCCGATGTAAGATGAGATCCACCCTTCCGATGTAAATTATTTTTACCAATAGTATGCGAAGGATCACACAGCCACACCTCATATACACAAGATGATTCTTCTGGGACTTGTTCCTCCTCCTCCTCCTCGACTACAAACCAGTAGAACCTGTACACTCGAATTTTTGGAGATCAGCCAGCTTCATGATCAAGATCATACTTGATTCTTATTCTTAACTTCTTTTTCTTTCTTTCCAAGCCGCTACCGATTTCACCACTCATTGATCATGTAATTAAAGTGCTGTAAATATTCTTGACAATTTGTTGGATATATATATTAGAAAACTTGGTACACAAGCCAAGAACGATCGATATGATTATGATACAAGTGAGGAAAGCTTGTAATTTCAAAATACAACAGGCGACACTTGATTTTAATATACTTATAAATAAAAAATATTTAAAAAACCAACCCATCCATGCTCCCAACCACCCTCTAAATTACCTGACCACAACACCTCGGACGACTCCTCATTCTCCCCTGTCAACTACCATTTCCATTTTCCCCTTTCGCTCACCTTGCCCATCGAACCCGCCGTCAAATAGATTTTGGCCAACCAACCTTGCCATCCTCAACCACAATACCGTCACACAATCCCTCTCCCCTCTCTTCCCCTATCTAAGCTTTCCACTGCAACTCAGTAGACCAGACCCTTCCAACCTTCCACAAATAAACCAAACCGAACCCAACCAAAACAAACCAATCGACTACCACAAGCCATGACCCAGTCACTATAAACCTTTATATTTGTTTGTTTTGTGTTTGCTGCTTTTGTTCGTTTTGCAGGTAGCATTAGTGCCACAGCCGACGCAAGAGGGAAAGGGAGACGAAGTTGTGTTAAGAATACAGCTGCACATCTGCTGTAATTGCATATGTGCAGGTTACCGTTGTTGGTTACTTGTTATTGTATAATTATTTCTTTTTTATGTATCAAATACTACAGCCTAGGAAAGTATAAGTAGATTCATTCATGTTTATTTGTATATATATATATTGCTAATGTAACACCAAAAATGAAAACAATCGAATCGAAATACAATTAAAAGTTTTACATGGTATCAGAGCAAACCAATTTTTCTGAAATCTTTTGTTCTCAGAAACTATAGTGTTCTAGGCACTGTTCAAAGAATAACTACTGTTCAAATCGAAGCTCTCTTACTGTGTATTCATCGAAAAAAGGAAGGGCAATCGCTATAGTAACTGTTTGCAGCAACCCAGAAATTCTTATTGTTTGTTTACCCAGAAACTCTCAAAATTTCGAAACCCAAAAAACTCGAACTCATCTCAAACCTGAACCTACCTCTTCTCTAAACAAACCGAACAAACGTCTCCCAACATCTCAAACCCAAACAAAACCCATCTCAAAAAACAACGAAAATGGAAATTAACACAGCAATCGAACCTACCTCTCCTCCAGCAACCCAGTTGAACTGCCCAGCAACATCAATTGTTGTCCATCAAGACAACTCCACGATCCCAATTAGCATTAAACTCAATGAAACCAATTTCTCCCTTTGGTCTCAATTCATGGAGATGAGAATCGGAGTCCGAAATAAAGGAGGATACCTTACCAGGGCCATTGCAAAACCAGAATCCAACGACCCATATCTAGAATCATGGCTCTCCGAGAACCAGCGGGTCAAGAGTTGGCTCATCGATTCCATGACCCCATCTTTGATGCAACACTTCATTCGCCTTCCCACAGCCGAAGAAATATGGGAGGTCATCTCCAGAACCTTCTACGACGGCGCCTATGAGACCTGCATATTCGAGTTGAATCATCGGTCATTTACAACTAAACAAAATGAACGTCCATTGTCTACTTACTATAACGAACTGGTAGAGATTTTCCAAGAAATCAACTGTAGAACGACATCTCAAGCCGGGACAGTTGATGGCATCCTCCACCTCCACACTACCATGACCAGACTTCGAGTTCATATCTTCCTCAGTGGACTAGACCAAGTGTTTGAGCAGATCCGTGGTGAGATTCTTCGAAAAGATCCAAAGCTTGATCTTGAGGAGGCGTACGTTTGTGTCCGGCGAGAGCAGCTCCAGAAGAAAATCATGGACGGAAAACACAACAGGATCTCTCCCGTGATTTCAGAAACCACCGTCATGCTTGCTAGGAGCTCTCGGCCGGAGAGAAATGGGAGTGACAGAGGATTTGGGGGAGAAAGAGGCCACGGGGGTGTTATGAGAGAGGTAGAGAAGGAGTTTATGGGGTACGAAGGTGAAAGGAGATTTTTTAATCCGAGTGATAAATACCCGGGCCAAAAAAAATCAAGTGGATTAGTGTGTAGTCATTGCGGTGAAATTGGTCATTCCAAACAACGATGTTATGAAATTATAGGATATCCAGAATGGTGGGATTTTAAGAAAAAACCTCGGAAAAATCTTGGAAAAAATATGGTAAATCTTACGGAAGTCGAACCACGACAACCGATTGCGAATGTTGTCCATTCAGGTATACTTGGTAACAATTCTGCTTTATCTGTTATTACTAAGAATAATGCTTGGATTATTGATACAGGTGCATCCGACCACATGAATATAGACTTTGGTAACTTAAATTTTCCTAAACCATCATCTCAGTCAGTGATCTATACAGCTAATGGTAGTCCTTCTCCTATTACAGGAGAAGGGTCTATAACCTTGACCGAATCCCTCACCCTAGATACAGTTCTAGTTGTTCCATCCCTAGCACACAACCTCCTTTCAGTTAGCCAAATTACCTCTGCTCTTGCCTGCACTGTAATTTTTTAGCCTCTGTTTTGTGTTTTTCAGGACATTGTAACCCGGAAGATTCTTGGCTATGGTGTTAGACGGGGACACCTTTATTTTCTAGAATTAACCGAGAAGGGGGAGTCAAAATTTGGTCAGGCACATCAAGTGATCAGCAAAGATAAAACTCAAGCACTCGTATGGTTATGGCACCAAAGGCTAGGACATCTATCATTTGGGTATCTTAAGAAATTACAACCACATTTGTTTTCAGATTTCATTATTTCAGCTTTTAAGTGTGACACTTGTGAATTGGCCAAAAGCCATCGTATCCCTTATTTACCAAGTGTGAATAAAAGTTCAAACCCTTTTACAGTTATTCACTCAGATGTTTGGGGTCCTGCAAAAATTCCATTTTTTTTCCAGTGCACGTTATTTTGTTACCTTTATTGATGAATGTACTCGAATGACTTGGATTTCTCTTCTGAAAAATAAGAGTGATGTAGGGACAGTTTTTCAGGAGTTTCATAAAATGGTGACAAACCAATACCAAAGGTCAATTCGTACACTTCAATCTGACAATGGTAAGGAATTTATGGACACAAGTCTAGGAAAGTTTTTGGGTCACCATGGAATTCGACATCAAACTTCATGCACTTATACTCCTCAACAAAATGGACTCGCTGAACGGAAGAATAGGCAAATTATGAAAGTTGTTCGGGCATCCCTGTTTGGTATGAATATGCCTAAGTTCTATTGAGGAGAAGTAGTCAAATCAGCTGCCTATTTAATTAATCATACCCCGTCCAGTGTACTCAATTTTCAAACTCCTCAACAGAAGATGGAATCCTTGCTCTCCATTCCTCATTTACCAAACCTTGAACCCCGAGTGTTTGGATGCACGGTCTATGTTTACATACCTAAAGTTCTACGAGGTAAACTTGATCCGTGTGCCAAAAAATGTGTTTTTATTGGTTACTTAAAATTTCAGAAGGGGTATCGATGTTATGATCCGCTGCACTCGAAATTACATTTAACCCCAGATACCTCATTTCATGAATTAGAACCATTCTATTCAGGGGGAGCTTCTGGGTCGTCTTTTTAGGGGGAGAGAAACAATGAAGAGAATGACGATGATATATTTGAATTAGAGGAAAATGGAGGGGTACCTGACAGGTTCAATGAAGAAATAAAGAAGAATGATATGGTTCCTAATGATGGTACTAGTTTAGAAATATGCATAGATCAGAATTATCTCAGCGACCCCCCCTCGATCTCCAGAGGTGTCTACACCTACACCAATAGCTGAAGAATCAACCCAGAACACTTGTCCACAGGTAAATCCAAACCATACCTATGATAAAACTAATGATATTTCTACTCTTATAGAAAATAAATACCCTCAGAGATCAAATAAGGGAATCCCGAGGAAACAATATGAACCTGACCCAAACACCAAGACTAAATACCCTATCAGTAATTATGTGTCTTCCTATAGGTTGTCTAAGTCGTATGCATTTTCTGTTAATCAATTATCTACTGTATCTATTCCTAGTAATATGCAGGATGCACTAGCAGATAAGAAATGGACTAAGACGATGAACGAGGAAATGGAGGCACTTCAAAGGAATAACACTTGGGAGATATGTCCACTACCAAAAGGAAAGAAGATAGTTGGGTGCAGATGGGTGTTCACTGTAAAACTCAAAGCGGATGCCAGTATTGACAGATACAAAGCAAGGCTAGTTGCAAAAGGATATACGCAGAAGTATGGGGTAGATTACCAAGAGACGTTTGCCCCCGTTGCAAAAATCAACACTATCTGCATCCTCATATCTTTAGCAGTTAACCGAAATTGGGTCCTACAACAATTCGATGTCAAAAATGCTTTCTTAAACGGAGATCTTGAAGAAGAAGTCTACATGGATTTACCACCTGGTGCTAAACAAAAATTCTCGGGTAAAAATGAAGTTTGCAAGCTAAAGAAGGCATTATATGGTCTGAAACAGTCACCTCGGGCATGGTTTGGAAGGTTCTCCTCTACGATGAAGGAATTCGGGTATAAGCAAAGCAACTCGGATCACACGTTGTTCATAAAGCACAACGAAGGAAAGATTACAACATTAATTGTGTATGTGGACGATATGGTTCTAACAGGAGATGATCCAGAAGAAAGAAAAGCACTCAAACAATTCCTAGCATCAAAATTTGAAATGAAAGATTTCGGACAACTGAAGTATTTCTTAGGGATTGAAGTCTCGAGGTCAAACACCGGAATATGTCTATCACAAAGAAAGTATATGTTAGACTTGTTAACAGAAACCGGTATGCTCGCATGTAAACCAGTTGACACACCGATGAAAATGAATCACAAGGTAGTAGAAACAGAAAATCAGGTGCCAACGAACAAAGGGTGCTATCAACGGTTAGTTGGGAAACTGATATATCTATCACATACAAGGCCAGACATAGCCTATGCAGTTAGTGTGGTAAGTCAGTTCATGCATTCACCAGGAGAAGAGCATATGGAAGCTGTATATCGGATTTTAAGGTACCTGAAGAGTGCACCAGGAAGAGGCCTATTGTTCTCAAAAGGGGAGATTCGAAAAATTGAAGGGTATACAGATTCAGATTGGACAGGAAATCAGACTGATAGAAGATTGACATCAGGTTACTTTACATTTGTAAAAGGCAATCTTGTCACTTGGAGAAGTAAGAAGCAAAAAGTAGTCGCTAGATCAAGTGCAGAAGCAGAATTTCGGGGTATGGCTCACGGTGTGTGTGAATTATTATGGGTAAAACATGTGTTGCAGGATTTGGGAATCGATTATGAGACGACTATGAACCTACACTGTGATAATAAAGTGGCTATTGAGATTGCCCACAATCCGGTACAACATGATCTTACGAAACACGTCGAAGTAGACAGACATTTCATCAAAGAAAATCTTAACCGAAAGATTATACAACTTCCGTTTGTTCGGTCCGAAGATTAGTTAGCAGACATCCTCATAAAGGCAGTTTCAGGAAGAATTTTTTACGACGCTATTAGCAAGATGGGCATGATAAATATCTACGTTCCATCTTAAGGGGGAGTGTTAAGAATACAGCTGCACATCTGCTGTAATTGCAGATGTGCAGTTTACTGTTGTTGGTTACTTGTTAATGTATAATTATTTCCTTTTTTATGTATCAAATACTGTAGCCTAGGAAAGTAAAAGTAGATTCATTCATGTTTATTTGTATATATTGCTAATGTAATACCAAAAATGAAAACAATTGAATCGAAATACAATTAAAAGTTGTTTTACAGCAGGTAGCATTAGTGCCACAGCCGACGCAAGAGGGAAAGGGAGACAAAGTTGTCTATGATTAAATTTCTTGTTTTAACCGGTGGTTCCACACACTACTAGTAGCGACGGTGCGTGAGACTCATGTGTCGCCACTGTCCTAGTGTCTAGCACTCTTCCTGAATGTTTCTTTGTGATTTCAGATGATTTTGACCTTTGAAAAGCAATTTTGTAATTTTTCAATGTTTAATGTGTATTTAAAATTTTGCTATCATTTAAATTTTGAGTCCTATAGACACATGTAATATGTAGTGGTGTAAGTACAAATATAATAAAAAAAGATATGAGCGTGTATGTGGCATTTTATTTTATTTTATTTTTGTTTTCATAAAAATATATAGAATAAAATTTTAATTAAGAAAATGTTTTTAATAGCATACAACCATACCTATTAAAAATAAAAAAAAACATATCGTTTTCATATAAAAATCAACAAAACAACTACTTGTTTGCATAGGTTTCAAGATTTAATAATAAAATTATTAAATTCATGATAATTTAGCCCATATATAAAATGATTCAAAAATTTAATTTGTAAAAATTATTGGTATAAATTTGGATGTAAATATTGGACCGACAAGTAATTTGATATTTGAATGTATAGATTTGACTAAAAATTTTCAATTTTTTTTGAGTTTTTACCAGTTTGTAATTGAAATATTTATCATCATGGAAAACTACTATGTCATCTATGATGGATGAACCATATTAAAATATGTATATGAATTTTTCACTTAAAATTTATTTTGGGCATTTGGGTGCATAATAAATTTTAAAAAGCTAGATGTATTAGCATGAATAAATTATACATATCAAAATAGTTAATTACATCAAAATTACACAATATGACTTATCTAGGTCCATAATATATTTTTTATGCAATCAGTCCCTCAACCTTAAATCTGTAAGAAGATTGGTACACTCGGAGTTTCTCTAATAACCTCTCAACCTTAAATCTTTAAGAAGAGTGGTACACTCAGAGTTTCTCTAATAACCTTAAACTAAAATATCAGGTGACAACTCCCAAACACAGCTCAGGGATAGGCAACAACTGTTATGCATTTTAGAATACTATTGATTCATAGGTTGACATTATGATCACAGTCTTTTTTCTAGCTTATTCTCCAAGTAATTTTAATCATAATCAGCATCAGCACAACCCTTTAAAGTGAATTCATTACAGGGCTTAAATGAAATCTTGTGTTTAACTCTCTCAAGGTGCTTTTCACGGATATGAATTCCCTGATTAACAATAAAAAATGAATCTTGTTTTGCATGAAAAGATATTGACATGAACTTGAAATCTTTTATCATGTGAGATTTGAACATCATTTAATTTTATGAAGAATTTAACTTGACTTTAAAAAGATCATCCACGTAAACTTCAAAGCTTTAGCCATTTCAGGTCATGACTAAATTTGATTTGATTAAGGATCTAACTTGATAAAAAAAAAAATTATTCATATGAGCCTAAAAAGTTTTAACTGTGTGATATTCATAATCCTGAAGTGATTAGATAAAGTAATTGATTTAATGAGAATTATTTACATGAGTTTGAATATGACTTGATAAAGCACTTGACTTAACTTGATGGAGATAATTTACATGATTTTAAAAACTTTAATCATATGAGATCTTAATTTGATTTAATATGATGAAGGAAATAACTTTAATCGCTTGCCTTTTTATTGGACTTGAATTAAAGCTCAAACCTAATAAATTTAATTAAACTAATATCTAATAAATTTAATTTATTTGACCATCAAGATTTTTGGATCATAAAACTTTTTTTCTTTGAAATTTTAATGTTCACATCTATAAAAAGTAAATTTGAAATGATGCCTATAAATTACAATTCTAAAGAAATAAATTTAATGTTAAAATTAATTTACTCAATTATTTTTTTAGAAATCATTGAATAAATAAAATAAATTAAAAATAATACGAAATAAATTAAATTTTATCTCAATTAAATTGAATTTGAATTCTATAATTGAATTTAATTTAATTAAAATATAATTTATTCCAAACACCTACCTATAAATTCCACAATATCAAAGGTTCTAGAGTGTTCTAATGCGGGACAAATCAAACGGCAACAGGGTTTAATCAACGGTCTAGATCCAATGAAAGTGGAGACAAAATCCCCAATAAGATCACCCTTACGTTACTGAAAAAGAGAGAACCCTACTCTTTCTTTCCTTAGCTCTGGAAGTGCAGGGAATCAATAAGATAAACCCTACATACTCTTCCATAGCCACTATCGCCTCTTATCCATTAAACCCCCTGCTCCAAAACCCTGTTTCACCACCACCGGCCGTTCCACTTCTCTGTAAGTTCTCAGACCCACCTCTTCCTTTTTCATTCCCTCTGCCTTTAGTGTGATAAAAGTTTCAATCTTTAACCTGTTACTTATCTTCGTTTTCTTCTTTTGCATGCCAATAACGGTTACCTGTGAAAATTTGCGTAAAATTTGCTACTTTTCAGATTCTTCTGTTCTGATTTATGATGGGAAGCGAGTTCTTTTAATTATTCTGTTTCATGCTTACAGCAGTGCAATTTGGTTAGAATTTCACCTGTTCCTGCAGGTCTTATTGGTTTGTGATTCAAATCAGTTGAAAAAATAAACTTTTTGTTTAGTTTTTAATTTGTGATTTTGTGAGTCATCTAGTTCACCACATAGCTCAATTGCTTCATGGGAACTTTGTTACTGTAATCAAGTGAATTTAGCTTGAAAGAAAATTCCAGCAAGAAAGTATAACGATTGAAACCTATGTGAGCTTAGAAAAAGTCAATCCTTTTAGAGATTCATTATTTTTTTGTTTGTTTTGTTATCAGGTATTAAATAATAGAAATGGCATCAACGTTTGCTGCCATGTCCTCAGCTGGAACATTGGCTGCTCCTAATGGCCGTGCCATGGATAAGAAGTTTGCATTTTCTTCAAACAAGTTGTCATCCTTTGCTTCCATTTCTGGAAGTCGATTTGGTAGGCCACATAATGTAGTTCTACCAGGATCACGTTCTCTCAAGGTTAATGCGGCTAAGGAGCTTCATTTCAACAAGGACGGGTCAGCAATTAAGAAATTGCAAGTGAGTTCTGGGTTATTGGTCTTGTTGAGTATTGGCATCTCGCTGCAGTGTGTTTTGTATGATTTATTTTGCCTTATGCTTACCAGATTTGTTCTTTTATTGCAGACTGGTGTGAACAAGCTTGCAGATCTGGTTGGGGTTACCCTTGGACCAAAAGGTCGAAATGTTGTTCTTGAGAGCAAGTACGGCTCACCTAAAATTGTCAATGATGGCGTGACTGTTGCTAAAGAGGTATGCTCTATCTGGATTGTTTGTCATTGATAACTTGAACATGAGATTTCTATCCTCTTGTCTAATATTTTCCGAACAATATTTGCAATTACAAGATGCATGCTAGAAATTGTAGTCATAGCTATCTAATTTAGATGATTCAAACTATCTATGTGGCTTTCCCTTATATGTTATTTCATTACTCTGAACACGATCTGTGAGCTTAGGGGGTTTCTTGAGACATTAGGATTATTAACAAAATGCTTTAACCTTAAATTTCCAGGTTGAATTGGAGGATCCAGTTGAGAACATTGGTGCTAAGCTAGTGAGACAAGCTGCTTCCAAGACAAATGACTTGGCGGGTGATGGGACTACAACATCTGTTGTTCTTGCACAGGGCCTTATTGCAGAAGGTGTCAAGGTCAGTATGGTGATTTATACAACATATTCTGTGAAAATATGTTGAATGTGTCAATCTCACTCATTGTTTTGATTACAGGTTGTGGCTGCTGGTGCAAACCCTGTTTTAATCACTAGAGGCATTGAAAAGACCACAAGAGCTCTTGTAAATGAACTTAAATTGATGTCAAAAGAGGTGTGTAAAGTTGGTTAGATCATGCTTGTGGGGAATTATCATTATGCAACTGCGACCTTTGTATATCTGTATTGAATCACAAAGAAAGGATTGAGTGGATATAATTTGGGTTTGCAGGTTGAAGACAGTGAACTTGCAGATGTGGCAGCTGTTAGTGCAGGGAACAACAATGAAGTTGGGAATATGATTGCGGAAGCGATGAGCAAAGTTGGTCGGAAGGGAGTAGTGACTCTTGAAGAGGGAAAAAGCGCTGATAATAGTCTCTATGTCGTTGAGGGAATGCAGTTTGACCGTGGTTATATCTCACCTTACTTTGTCACTGATAGTGAAAAAATGGCAGTTGAATTTGATAACTGTAAGGTATGGTGGTCACAGCTAGTCATGCAAGCCTTTGCAGTTCATTTTTCCTGCTGTCTTGACAATTACTTATGTTTTGGTGCAGTTGCTTCTTGTTGACAAGAAAATAACAAATGCAAGAGATCTCATTGCCATTCTGGAAGATGCAATTAGAGGTGGATATCCAGTTGTAATAGTTGCTGAAGACATTGAGCAAGAAGCTTTAGCAACTCTTGTTGTCAATAAGCTTAGGGGTTCTTTGAAGATTGCTGCCCTCAAAGCTCCTGGTTTTGGGGAGCGGAAGAGCCAATACCTTGATGACATTGCTATTCTGACTGGAGGTCAGGGTTCTACTTAGGATTCTTTGTTTTCTATCTGATTTTATTATTGTCATGACGTTCTGTTATCATGTTCTTTCAATGTGGATATGAACACCTTCCTTGTTTGCTGTGGAGTGGATATGAATGTTCCACCTCTGATATCAGTATTTTATTTTGTTGATATTAAGAGATTTCTTTCATTTGCTTTCAGGAACTGTTATCAGAGAAGAGGTGGGGCTTGCCTTGGACAAGGTAGGCAGTGAGGTCCTGGGACATGCTTCTAAAGTGGTTCTAACCAAGGATACAACCACCATTGTTGCTGATGGAAGCACCCAAGAAGCAGTAAATAAGAGAGTTGCACAGATTAGAAATCTTATTGAGGTGTCATTTTCCATACCTTTCCCTCCTAATGAAATGCTTGTGTTTTTATCTTTTTCCTCCAGTAGTAGTTTGCTGTTGCTAAATGCAATATATAAAAATACAGGCTGCCGAACAAGACTATGAAAAGGAGAAGCTCAATGAAAGAATTGCAAAATTGTCAGGTGGTGTTGCAGTGATACAGGTAATTTTTCTCTGGCTTACAAAACAGAGACAAAACAGTGTAGATTGTTTCTTTACTTAAATGTACGTGCTATTGATTGTTAAAGGTTGGAGCACAAACCGAAACAGAGCTTAAAGAAAAGAAACTTAGAGTTGAAGATGCTCTTAATGCAACTAAGGTAATTTACTGTCCTCTGTATTGCTCTCATGCTCTAGGCAAGTTGTTTGGACTCAAATCATTCTTTATCTCAATGGTTTTCAGGCAGCTGTTGAGGAAGGTATTGTGGTTGGTGGTGGATGCACCCTGCTGAGACTGGCATCAAAGGTGGATTCCATCAAGGACAACCTTGAGAATGATGAAGAAAAGGTAATTTGTCATCATTTTAGGAATTTATAGAATGGTCCTGTAAAGGAACTTGATAGTGATCTAGTTTTGCTCGATGTAAAGGTTGTCACTGAGCTGCTTTAAAAGTGCCTTGCCCTGATTGTTTTTGCTTGATATGCAGGTTGGGGCAGACATTGTAAAGAGAGCTCTGAGCTACCCCTTGAAATTAATCGCCAAGAATGCTGGCGTTAATGGAAGTGTGGTCAGCGAGAAGGTATCAAACTTCGCCAATGTCAATTTATGTTACTTTGTGTTGTCCAGGATTGCCGCAGCTAAGATAACTGCTGCTTCTTTTAGGTTCTCTCAAGTGACAATCCTAAGTTTGGATACAATGCTGCAACTGGGAATTATGAAGATCTGATGGCTGCTGGAATCATTGATCCAACAAAGGTGAGTTACCATGCGGATTTAAATTGGAGGTTACAATTTGCCTTTAGGTGGTGCGTTCAATGGAAAAAGTTTCTTTTGGCTCTTAGAACTGTGTTGTGTAGCTGGACTCAAATATAAGATTTGGGAATTCTGTCTGTTTAGTGGTTCAACTAGCTATCTGTTTGATGGTATTGCTTCAAAACTAAATATAGAAGTCTCCATTCAGGTGGTCAGATGTTGCCTGGAGCATGCATCATCCGTAGCGAAGACTTTCTTGATGTCCGATTGTGTAGTTGTTGAGATTAAGGAGCCTGAATCAGTGCCTGCTGGCAGCCCCATGGACAACTCAGGTTTGTTCTTCTGAACTATGAAACTACGTGTCCATCTGCCTGTTCTTGACCACTGTTAAGTGCATTTTTTCTCCAGTGACTGTCTCACCAAGTTTGTATTCTCTCGCCTTGTTACAGGATATGGGTATTGACAAGGATGCTGTGCAAAGACCCCCTCGTATTGACAAGGATGCTGTGCAAAGACCCCCTCGTATTAGCAATGACCATCAGTTTGATGAGGGAGATTTTTTTCGCCTGTAAATCTGGTTTACCAATGCTGCAGAAATTACATTTTCTGGTGAGAGTAGCTTGCTGGAATACGGCATGTATTATTGACCTGCAATTATTTTTACAATTGCAATGATTTTGAACCTTCTCCTGAGTTACAAAGTTTCATCTTTGCTCGTACTCTTTTAGCTCCCGTTAGCTAAATCTGATGCTCTGTTGATATCACCCATAAATGGTTGGTCATAGTTCGTTGGTGCCAATAAAAACCTGGATTCTTACGGCTTCATTCTCGTGAACTGTGGAGGTGGTAAAATTACGCGCAACAGATGCATGATGGTGGCGATCATAATACAGTCATTGGATTAGAGAGGTGCTATATAAATAGCCATCAACCACTATATGATTTAGATGCGCATGTCTAGAAGCTAGATAGGCGCGCGCGCGCTGAGCTTTCTTTTGCCTTCCCATCTCCTCACACCGAGATCCACACAAACACACGCGCAGGAAAAATGAACTAACTGGAAGTAATAAATTATGTTATGACAGTTAATAGTGGATCCGAACTCCCCGCCACCCCGCCGCTTTTGCAGCTTTTTTATTTCATACTTACCCCCGATTTATTATTATTATTAATATTAATATTACTATTTACCCAAATGCCTCTTTTTTTTATACTTAGATTATTTCAGAAAATAATAGATCTACATTTCAGCATATATATTTTTTGCCTCCATGTATGTGTATGTAATGCATGGGCTGTGCATGGCCAAGCTTGAACCCTTCAACGAGGTCTTAAGTTTTATTTCATTTTATCACACAAAGCATGAATCATGATATATACATGTAGATGTATATTAAATGGCCACCAAAAATTCTAGTAATGCAGTCCAGCATCAGAATCTTTTGTTTTTCTTGTTTGATTTCTCTGTCAATTACAAAAATTCCCAAAACAATGATGCGGAACCTAAAAACTAGCAGCATCTTTCTTAATTTTTCTTTATTATTATTAGCAAGGAATTATAGTGGGGCAAGGTTGGAAGCCTGCAGTGCAGTGTCTGCAAGACTCAAAACATTAACAGCTTTAATCAGATTAGTTTATTTGAATCATTACTCAACAAGCAAGAGACCGCACAAGAGTTCAATTACTTGGAAGCAGCAAAAAAGACATGCCGAAAGTTAGAACTAAAAATATCTGTCGTAAGCACTTGTAAAAAACTTGCTCTGCTTTTGAATTAGTGCATGCAATGCATTATGTTTTTTTTTCTCAAGATATTTGTTATTTAAAAATATATTAAAATAATATTTTTAATATTATCAATCCATAAAAAAACAGTAATTTAATATTTTTTTGAAATAAAAAAATCCTACCACACTTTCAAAAACTCAAAAAGCGATGACCCAAATAAAGGTAAGAGAAAAGAAAGAAAGTAAAGAAAGAATACACTAAAATTATAAATATACAAGCAAGCAGCATTGCATTCCATGCATGGGTGATTGATAGATGGGTGGTGGTGTGGTTATGGTTATGGTTATGGCATTTGGAGATGGTGGGTGTGATTGGTAGCTTTTTTTTTTATTCTTTTTTTTTTTTTTTGTGATTCTATTCTAAACTTAATTTTGCCGATGCATGACCATTCCATTTCCCTTTCTATCTCTCAACACTTAAATTGAAAAACTCTTCTTCTTCTGCACGCCGCCTCTCCCCCTCACCTTACCTACAAAGACTTGCACTTTCTTTGTATTTTTTCTAAATAATTCTCACTAATTAACCCAGAAGAACCGATCATCTCTTATAAAGTTTGTAGCTTTGCCCCCTCCAATGCCTGCTTCTTCGCTTTCTATCATCCTCTGTCACTGGTATGTTGTGTCTTTGTTATCACTCTTGTACTCCTGTTTTTCTTCTACATTGTTGTCGAATCGTTTGAGCTGGGTTTCCTTTGTTCTGTCTGTCTGTTTGATTTTTGCTGTCAAAATTTTTTCTTTGGTTTTTTATGATGATCATGGTTTTGATCGTCTGGGTTTTGGCTCTTTTGATGAACTTGATTGAACCGTGGTTGTCGGAATTTTGTAAAGCAATGAGATTTCCGTGCTTTGTTTCCTTTCTGTTTGGACGTAGAAATCGAGGAAAAGCAGTGGTCTTTTAAATGGTATGATCATGTTGACGATGGTGATCATGGTTCTAGAGTCATTTTTGGGGTCTCTCTCTGTCCTAACTGGGGTTTTGTTCTCAATTGATTTTGTAGTGTAGAATCTTTTGGTCTTGACTGATGAGATGAGTCCACCTGTTCTTGTTATTTGTTTTATTTTCTTGTTTAAATCCAATTCTGATGGCAAAGCTTGTGGTGGTGATAGCTCATAGCGAGAAATGAAGTGATATTGCTTTTGGCAAATTTAGTTTTTGAAATTTCTTTTATCAATATTGTTTTCCTAATAGGTGGTATTTTGTATTTCAGAAATTTTCTGCATTGAAGAGCTTGTTTGTGGATCTACATTGTCTCATAGACATTGCTAGAAAGGAGATTTTTAGCACATTGCAATTTATAGAATGGAAGATCAAAGAACTGAACTAGAGTTTGATGAGTTTGAGAAGCTTCTTGGAGAGATACCGAATGCTACTTCTGGAAATCAGCAGAATGCTGATGCTGGACCTATAAGTGCACCTCTAAACGGTAGCTGGGCACCCATTTCTGTGAATTCCTGCAAGAGGCCTTTTATTGAGAAACTTGAAAGCAACGGGAGTTTGATTGACAGACAAATTTTGGCAAATAAAACTCAACAATCTCCTGTCAAGAATGCTCTGCCAGAGGAAGCAAATTTGCCAGATGACCAAACCCTAACATCAGCATTTGCAGAATTGAGTTTTAATTGTGGGAGTCCTTTGGCGAATTTTAAATCCTTACCTAATCCTTCTGTATATACAAACACCATGAATAGTTCACTCTCCAATACAGATTCATCAATGATGGCTGCCCCTCCTTACCGATCACCAAATAGTTTACCTTCTAGTTTTGAAAAGTTTAATGTTGTGAAAGTTTGCCAAGAACAGTCAAATCTCATAAAATTTGATGCCCGAGAACAGAAGAAGGTGCCTACTGATTTTTGTCATCCTCAGCCAATCAAAAACTTCTCAACTGTCCTGCCACCAATTCATGCCATGCAAGGTTTTCCACTGCTTTCCAATGTGGCTGTCACAGGCATGGATTTTCCTTTAATGTCTGATCATCAACAATACTTAACTGATGTCAAGTCTTCACTTCCTTACATACATTCACAACAGTTAAACCAGTCTCACATCAGCTGGGGGAATATTGAAGAAGAAAAATACTACAGGATGCCTCAGCAATACATGTATCTGCAGCAACTCCGGAATCAAAGGCTGGAAGCTCAGAATCCTATTCAAGCAAATGGAAACGTTGCAACCAAGTTGATGAGTCGGAATATGAGGCAACCGTATTTGGAGGTTCCATTCTCCGACCAACTTCAACAATCTAATCAAGAAACATTTTGGAGCAACTATACTATCACAAGGGGTTTGAACCAATCGCAGAATGGTATGCGTGTTTTAGATAAAGTAGGAAAACAGAGTTTTCCTGAAAAAATTCTGACAAGGTCACAAGGACTGAACACACCAAAAGCTTTGACGTTTGGCTCATTTGGAGGCAACGAATCACTAGCCCATCTCAACCATAATGGGAAACTTCTACCAAGTGCTCACCTTTGCCATAGTTTATCTTCTCCTCCTGCTGCGTGCTTTCAGTTAGATCCTTTGAGCTCATGGAATTTGTACCCTGATTTTACAGACCTAAAAAGTACTAATCTCGGGGCTCAGCCTCTGCCTCCGAAGTATAACTCAGTAGATGAAGTGATTGGTAGAATTTATCTTATGGCGAAGGACCAGCATGGTTGTCGCTTCTTGCAAAGAAAATTTTCCGAGGGGACCCCACAAGATGTTGAAAAGATTTTTCTTGAGATTATTGATCACATTGTTGAGCTGATGACAGACCCTTTTGGGAATTACCTTGTTCAGAAGTTGCTTGAAGTATGCAATGAGGATCAGAGAATGCAAATACTACGTACTATCACTAGAAAAGCTGGGGAGCTTGTTCAGATTTCATGTGATATGCATGGGTTTGCTCTCTGTCTCTAACTGTGTTTGTGTTTATTTTCTTGTGCATTCAAAGAATCAAGGCATTCACCATTCATGCTTTAATTATTTTCGGAATGGCTCTCTTGAACACAGGACTCGAGCTGTTCAAAAGGTAATCGAAACCCTTAAGACTCCAGAGCAGTTTTCCATGGTTGTCTCTGCATTGAAGCCTTGTATAGTGGCTCTGATAAAAAATATGAATGGTAACCATGTAGCCCAGCGCTGCTTGCAGTATTTGATGCCTGAATACAGTGAGGTAAGGGACACAACTTCTCCTTTCTGTCTCACTTTGGCATTTTTTTTTTGTAAAAAAAATATTCAGGTAATTTATCCTCCTTGCTTTATCATCAAAAACTCTTAAAACCAGTATGAAGAAGCAAACTTGAATTTGGCCCTTGATTTAAATCTTGCTCTGCAATGTATTTTCCACGAAAAGAAAGAAAGACGAAGTTAAATTTTATACATGTTATTTTAAGTGAAGAGCATGAATTGGATCACATCTTTGGTAAAGTCATAGACATTCACTGTCCCATTGCCCTCATAGTTGATCTTTTTAACTTTTCACAACCCTCCTTCTCCTTTTCTTTTTTTATATATATTTTGTGTCTTTGTGCATTCAGATCCAGTTGTTTCCTATTTTCTCACAGAAGTACGCATTTTTCATGCTGTTCTCTACTGCTGAACTGCAGCACCTACCCTTATTAACAGAAAAAAGAATTTCACTCTACTTTTACTAGCATATTCGTGAATGTTTGATTATCTTTTTTTCCATGTCATGTATTTTGTTGAGCCAGGAAATGGTTTTATTGCAGTGTACTCATTATAAAACTCTGACATTTGCGTAACTAGTGTAATGGAAACCTGGAGGCTTTCTCCGGGCTAGTTTTAGTGTACTTAAAATGACTAACCTGGTTATTACTAGATCAAGAATGCAAACACCGGCTTCTCCTGATAAAAAAAGAAAAAAGAAAAAAGAAATGGAATATTTATGAAGTTCTCATTTGCAATCTGTTTTTCAAATAACGAATTAATTCATGTTAGATGTTTCAGAGATGAACTCATTTTGATTCAAGCAGAACGTTTTAAATTGTAGGGTTGTTGGCAATGCTTGACAAAAATTGTTGCCTTCCAACATCTGTTTAACTCTTCCATATAGATGCAGCAATGATGCCTATTTTAGCTACAAATGTGACATGAAATACAGAATAAAGCAGGTTGTGGCACTACATGAAAAGTGGTGATGATTTCTTTTGCAGTTCCTTTTTGAAGCTACGATTGCTAATTGTGTTGAACTTGCAACGGATCGTCATGGCTGCTGTGTACTTCAAAAATGCCTAAGCCAATCTGAAGGAGAGCAAAGATGTCGTTTAGTCTCTGAGATCACATCAAATGCTCTAATCCTTTCGCAAGATCCATTTGGGTACTGTATTTTTCTCTTTTCCTTAATCTTTTTATCTGGTATTTTTTTCTCCCAATCCTGTCTGTCACAAAGGTGTGGTGACCTTTTCTTATTTTGCCCTATTGCATGGACACATTTCACACATGATTAAAGTAGATATTAAGAAAGAGTTGTACGCCAAAACATCGCCACTTTGTTCAGCTTACCTGAACTAGGATATGAGCACTGACATGAAATACTGAACTTGTGCTTTATCAAGTTCTATTGGCCTTGTTTTATAGAGGATCATGTGGTTCTGTGAAATTTATTGGTGGAAAGAAACAAGTATTTGCATATCATCATCATGCTTATCAAAATAATCAAAAAGTAAGTGGTGCAGACTATTACTTAGCATTAAATGGTATTTTATGCTAGGATCTGATTCAAGAAGTGAATAATGTTACTATTACAAAGTATTAGGTTTGTTTGATAGAAGACCTTGTGGTTCTGTGAATTTTATTGGTAGAGAGACCAAGATTTTGCAGTTTCCTCGTGATTCTCATCAAAATAATCAATCAAAACCTGTTCTGACAATTCTGGATTTTGTTGTTTTTTGTTATTTCATGCTTTATATACTCCACATGTCTGGTTGCTGTTTTTAAGAATTGGTGTCCCCATATCTGCTTGTGAGATGAATGACTCCCTAGTGCTGAGCATGATTGGATTTACAACGCTTGAACATTGAAATCTAAGTTTTGATTGCAGTAACTATGTTGTGCAATTTGTCTTTGAGCTTCGTCTTCCATGGGCAGCAACTGATATTCTAGATCAGTTGGAGGGTAATTATGGGGACTTGTCTGTTCAGAAATATAGTAGCAACGTGGTCGAGAAATGCCTAAAATATGCAGGTGAGGTGCGCCGCAATCGTATTATTCAGGAGCTGATAAATAATTCTCGCTTGGATCAAGTCATGCAAGATCCTTTTGGTAATTATGTTATTCAGGCAGCTTTGCAACAATCAAAGGTTTGCATTTTGAAATTTAATAAACATTTTCGTTTCAATAAAATCATGTGTTGGATGGTTCTTCTCTTGAGGAAAGATTTGCAAGTATCATATGTTTTTGGATTGTTTATTTCGGTCTTTCCTGTAGTCTTGATTTTTGTTGTCCGAGGGAAAATGAAACTGATGCATTTGTATTGTCATTAGATTTGATCCTTCTTTAACTTGTTGAGTAGGGAGCTCTTCATGCTGCATTGGTAGAGGCTATACGACCCCATGTTCTTACTCTTCGAACTAGTCCTTATGGGAAGAAAGTCCTATCTAGTAATATATTGAAAAAGTAATCTGCAAGTAAGATCTCTTAGAACTATTCTACTGGACATTGTCCATTTTCTGCTTGCCCTTTTTGATTTAGTTTTTGTTTGGCTGTGCAGAATTTGTCTCATGCTGAAGAAGTTCCTGTAAATTTGGTTTCAAGATTTCAATGCTTTGACATAATGAGAAAACAGTCAAGAGGCATTCATGGCTCATCTGACAGATGAAAGGTGAATTTATTGATTTTTTTTTTTTTTTATCATCACAACGGAAAAATTCACATGACACGGGATCCACATATTTCAAGATCAAATTTTCTCTCTCTTCCTTTTTCCTTGAAAATAAGAATGTGAAGGTGTTGGTTCTTTGAGCTTATGGGGGTTACCGTAGTATGGGTGTTTTGGACAGAAGCTCAAGAGTCGATGCTTGGCGGGTGATTGCAGGTTGGAAGAGATTCGGAAGCTACCTGATTTTCACGCCCGACTTTCATTTTTGTGGTGTACATTTCATGATGTCCATAGATTGCCAAGATTAGGGCTTTTATTTGTCATATAAATATTCAAGTTCCCAAGCTTGCCATTCCCGTGTTTGTCTTTTTGACGATGTAATCTTGTTGTTTCTCTAGATATTTGTGAAGTAATAATGCCGTTCTTGTCGCTCAAAATCTGTAATGCTTTGTGGAAACCAGCGTCATCTTCTCTCTCATGTGCTGTGAATTCAATTTATTGTTTCCGAACAAATAATAAAACACCCACATCGGTTTGGTGGCATCATTATAACCTTAAACACTGCATTCTCCCCCCTGTCCTCCTTGACAATTGCCAGTGACAGGGCTTTCTGTTTATCTTTCTGTTTAAACTCCCAACATCTTAATTCATGAAGTAGGAATGCTGTTTATGTTGCTTAATCTGCAATGCTTTGTGAAATGACTCATTTTTTCCCTTCTGTGGTGATCAACACACAGCTATTAATAATAATTTTACAACTTAAATATCACTCCCTCCCTTGGCTTCTCCTCCAAGGTGTATCACTGCGAAACTCGTGTTCTTTTAATGAAATTTTATTCGTGCAAACCGGTTACAGCAGAGTACGCATATGGAGATTTCAGCCGCTCCATTTACAGCTAGCAGGGTACCGCATCAGATGCTGGGTGATACTGGAAGAATATGGAGCAGTGAAGGATGTTGGAGAAGACGTCATGTGATTAATGCAGGATCATTCATCTTTGTACCCGTGATAGAATGGGAGAGCAGAGCATGCATTTTGATGCCAATCAATGAAGACAAACCTGTGGTTTTGTCATGACTGGATGATCAAACAAGTTGACTTGTGTACCACCTACTGTCATGCCCATGCACCCACCACTGACATGAACATATTCACATTACCTTCATGTTCTAGCTGCACTGGTTGGCCCCATTAGACTACAAGAGAAGTCAAGAACAAGTACAGGATCCAGGCGTAACACATTGGCAGTGCGTGTAATGGAATTTTAAGAAGGTATATGTATACTTGGCTGAAAAATTGAAAAAAATCTCATATTTGATATGTCAACTTGTCAAGTGCTCCATGGTCGAGAATTTAGGCGCGCCACGTGTCCCTAAAAGACTCAGTTTGCATCCCACTCATGACACGTGACACACAGTCGTTGGACCAGAACAGTAGGAACCCACTAGAGCCACTAGTGATGCACCTGGAGTCCAAGCCACGCTTCTTCTCTAAGGCCAGTCTCTCTCCGTCTCTCACTCACCAAACGGAAAGCCACGCTCCCCACATTTTCATTGCTCTACGTTCTGAGGAGCTGAAGAAAAAGAAAAAGCCATGTCTTTAGCTTCAAGCAGATATCCTTCTCTCTACTCTTCACCACCATTACCACCAGCTACTGTCCAAGCCAAGCAAATCCGACTTCTTTTCTCTCACAACACTCACTTTTTATCCAAGAACTACTTATTTTCCAGCACCTCAACAACTTACAGCAATACCCTTTAGCTGAAACCATCACATTCAACCCTTAAAGCATTGGAAGCTGAGTCCCGCACACCAAAACCTGCAGAGAGAACTGAAAGCGAAGGAGAGGGAGAAGAAAAGTATGAAGAATATTAGGTGGAAATAGAGCAATCTTATGGGCAGAAGTTTGCAAAGGGCAGAGATAGTGCTTCTTAAATTGATGCTATTGCTCCTGGTGGATCAGCTGATCAGACTGGCAAGTTCAGTGTTGGTGATAAAGTAATTGCCACCAGGTTCTATTTTCTTTCTTTCTTTCTTCTTCTTATTGATTCAATAAGTCTAAGAACTTGAGCTTGATCTCCAATTGGTGGGTACAAATTTGCCTTACACATACATAATTGAAATTAGTAATGAATGGTTTTGACACCGTTTTTCTAATCTCAAAAATGTTTTACTACAATTGATTGACTTGAAGCTAGGTTGACTTTGGGGTTCTAAACCTTGTGCAGTGCTGTGTTTGGGACAGAGATTTGGCCAGCTGCTGAATATGGGCTGACAATGCACACCATCCGCCAAAGAATTGGCCCATTACTCATGAAAATGCAAAAGAGATACGGTAATCAGCTCATTATCATTCCTTCCTTGATGAACACAGACAAAGACATACTCTTAAAAAACTCCCATCAATGAAAACATGCACACAGTGATATACAAGGAAGTAGTACTGTGTTTCATTTCTTATAAATGTCAAAGTTTATTCTTTATTGTCTACACCTTTCAGGAATATGGATTATACTGGTGAAATGACGGAAAAGGAAATTATCGTAGCTGAGAGGAACTCTGGTGTCATTAGTAACAGAGTGAGGGAAATATGTTAGAATTCTAATGAGATTAATTTTGTTTTAGGATTATAAAGAGATTAGCTCTTTTTTTTAGCTATAGAGTTCTAAATAGTTTTTATGACTATTTCTAATAGGATTTATCATAAATCCTATCCTTATCCAATAATCTCTCCTAGGCTATTGAGAGTTATAGTTTATTTCAATTTCTAGTTCTTGTAAGCCTATAAATAAACAAGTTTCAATTGAATAAATTGAGTGAAATTCATTCTAATATTTGTGATTTTCAGGCTCTTCAGGATTTCTTGTTTTTCTATATTTTTAATTTCAACAGTAATTGTTCTAAACAATTATTGTTAAAATCAAAAGTACAACAAAATCAGAAATCCAAAGAGAAAACCTCTTTGTTTCTTTATATTGGGAAAGTGTTTACTGCAAACAACATAGCATCTCATACTTTAAATTGGTTTTTCATATGCAAAATTACATGAGAAAAATGGAGCAGAAAGAACAAAGAGAAAAGGATCTTCGTGAAGGGCTATAATTATATTAAGTAATTACTGCAAATTCAACTTGCTCTTCTCATTTCTCAAGTTTCATTTCATATTTGAAATATCCAGGTCTCTAGCATGGCTGAACTGATTTCAATAGTTGCATAGATTTATTAGAGAAAATTAGATGACCTTGTGTCACGACCCGATTCCCGGATCCGTGACCGGCACATAGATATGGTTCCCCTCCAAGGTTCCACACCTATGCGAACCCAAACTTACACAAACTTATCATTCATATTGAGGGTCCAACGCAGCGGAAATAACAAAGTTAACCTTATATTATAAATCAAATGTCTTAATACAAGAGTCGATTACATACTGTTATAATTGTGGAGCACTAACTAGACATATGAACAAAAGTATCAATTACAACCAAAATAGCAGGTTCCAAGAGTGGGACAAAAATGACCTGCTAGCAAGCTACAAGCCTGAAAATAATAAATAATGAGGGGGTGAGTTCAACAACTCAGTGAGTAGATAATATCTGATATACACATACGAGATAATACAACAAAGAGAAGTATATTATCAAATCGGTTCGAAGTTCTTACAAGAAGTTTCTCAAATAGGTCATAATAAGAATTTAATAGGTAAAGCTCGTCAGAAAATCAAAATGCAATGAGCATGAGGCTCCGTACTGTGGGATGATCAGTCCGCACAGGTTGGTGACTCCCCCGACCAACTAGGGTTTCAGATACGATGTGCACAAAGGCTAACACTACCCTGTTAGCATAGGTATTCTGACTGACATACCGTAGGTATTCATATATCATAATCAAACAAATATTCATATCTCAAGGCTCAACTCATGGCATCAATCAAATGAGGAGCTATCAATTCACAAACAGATATTGGCTTATATCAAGAACGTATATTCAACAATTGATTATGCTTTATCGTATCAAGAATCGTAATCAATGTATATCTTATCAAGAAGCATAATCCAAATACTAGGAAATCAAATATTTATAATATTTCTCATGCATATTAAATATTATCCACTCACCTGACTCAAAAGAAATCAAGGTTCTTAAGCAGAAGGTTGACTGAACCTTACTAATGTCCCGCAGGTAAAATATCGGGATTATCTGAACATATAAAAGATGATATACTCAAAAATGACTCAAAGATATAAAATAGCTTTTATAACATATCTAAGAGTTCATCTCATAATCCTATGTATTTTTGAATCAAACTATCCATTTTTCGCAAAAACCTAAACCAAAGATTTCTTCCGAAATCTAATTCCAAATACACAATTCATAAAATTGATAATAATTCATCCAATAAGCTTCAATCATCCATCAAACCAATATGAAGTACTTATATTCCATCTAAGGACCATTATGAATTTTTTTTATATTTTTAGGGTCAAATTGTAATTTTTCCCAAATTGAAGGACTAAATTGAACACTTCATAAATTCATAATTTTACTAAAATCTTGTCCATACTTCAACCTCAATTCTGTCCAGAATCTCCAATTTTACTCCAGGGACCAAACTGGAATTTTCCAAAGTTCAGGGACTAAATTGTAATTTTTCAAAGTTCGGGAACTAAACTGAAATTTTCACCAAAAGGACCAAAATGACATTTCGTCATCTTCAACCTCCAGACCAGATTCCAGCAAGGGATTTTCGAAATTTCTCAACATTATTTCACCATTTTTCTCAATATTTTCTTAAACAAAACACATCAATAACTTCAAAATCATCTACAATCAAATTAATTAAACCATTACCCAACATATTCAACCCTTAACATCTCTCTTAATTCATCAATCAAACCCAAATAAAATCCTCAAACCCTAACAATCAATCCAAGCAAAAATCATATCTAATAAATACATTTATACATATTAAAACATACACATTACCTTAACAACTATTTCTCCTTCTCTTCCCTTTTTTCCTCTTCTCTCTTCTTCTTCTTCTTTCTTTCTCTCTTCCCGGTTCTCTCTCTCAAATTTTCAGATTGCTTCTTGTTTTTTTTTTCTTTTCTTTTCTTTTCTATTTATATTTACAAACTTATACAATTACTACAACACCCTTAACCTACTTCTAAGCTCTTAAGGGCATTCATGTATTTTCCTTTTTAAAAATTTCAAAACACTACACCTTGTGTTTACGGGATTAGCAAGTTCATCACCCTCTTTAGCTGTTTTTTTTTAATCTTTAGTATGCATGTGAGCGAGCTAGTTTATATGATGATCCTTGACTGGAACTTGTAATTGATAATTCAGTGATTGCATTATACATTAATTGATTAATGATGGCGTCCCAAGCCATCAAGGATGATAATTCTGTTCAGAATGGTCATTATATTTTATTTTAATTCAAAAAACAAAACAAACCGAATAAAATTTATCTTGTTTAAAATCTTAGTTCATTATGAAAATTCGCTCAAATTTTACCCGGAATATTCTGGTTTCGTTCCATCCGATCCAGCTAAATAATGTTTTCTTAAATAATAAATAATTTTACAATATCAATCATATATCTTAATCCAACTATTAGATTGAAATGAAATTTTACGATGAGTATCTTGACACACACACACATGTTATGTTAAAATTTCCAAAGCAATTAGAGAATATAACAACTTTGTAAGATTGATGATGATATTCCCGTAATATTATATAAGCTCATAATTTTGTTCAGAAAAATCATTTTATTATGTTTTTTTAGATTATTTTTTCTCATTTTCATTATTTAACAATGTTACAAATGGAATTTTATAATTTGATTTGATTTGTTTTAGTTAAGGTTACTATGGTTTTATAACGTTGATCACACATTTGAAAAGTTGACTTGAGTTGATTCAATATATTGTTGTTTCAATATTTTTTTAAGATATTAACATGATTTTTTAAGTTAAACTATATATTTTTTTAACAATTTTTCATATTATCTTTGAACTCATCAAGTTGGTCGAGTTATATTAGTTCAACTCAATTTTTTCTTATGTTTGAAATTTAAATTGCATAATTCTAAATAATTTATTTTTGGATTTGATCTAAATTTTTCTTGTTGAGTTAATATATATATATATATAAACAGTACAACCTCGAAACGAAGAGTCGAATCATTTCAAAACCAAAATATTCTATTCCAATTAAAAAAAATACCAATCAAAATGAAATTGATAACCTTGATTGAAATACCAATATATCAACATTCCTAAATTTCGTACTTGTTTTTCTACCATGAAAAACGAACCAAACATAGTATTGGAAATCATAACACTGGAATCTAGAATAGCTAATGACATCAAACAATCCCACCAATCATGCCGCATGTCTGGTCCCTCGAATTAAGTCATCACTCAGTTCTCCATAATATTCTCGCATGTCAAGTTTACAAGATCATGGTTTTCCAACACATTAACAGACAATCCAGCTTCCTTGAACTAGGATTTCCTCGGTTTTAGTGGTAAAAGCAAAATGCTCTACATTTTATTCTCGTAAGAGAGAAGTAGACTTACTCTTTCAATGCATGTCTATTTCTGCACACTGAATAGAAGAGCCACATCATTAAACATATGCACACACACGAACGGATTGTGGACTCATCGAATATATACGAGGCTAATTCTGTTTAACAGCCAAAATCGTTGGCAATATTGTGCTTGTCTCGCGATGATGAATGGGAACAATATCTTAGGCCGAGGACTGGTGGGGCTGAATACGAATTGGAAGGCCATGTGATGGCGCAGGCATGGGATCATATGTAACTTTCTCATCGGGAATCAGTAGATCCCACTTGAATCTCTTCACGATGTTATGCATGAACACGAGTATTTGCGGTCTAGAGTATTCATTCCCTATGCAAACCCTCCCACCCCCTCCGAATGGAACATAGGTATATGGGGCAGGTCCTGCTCCTTCATACCTGGAAGGATCAAACTCTTCTGGATTTGGGAAGTAAGCTGGGTCTTTAGTTGTCGAGTCAGGACTCCAGTATAGCTAGGGCACGGGGATGAAATCATCATTTTCCTTTTCTAAATAATCTGAGCCAAACTTGGACTAGACAACTTGCATAAAATCGCTCAAGAGAACAAGAGAGTGATGGTACCTACCTTCCATCCTTTTGGGATCTTATAACCCGCATAGGTGAAGTCAACCAATGCCTTTCTGAAAGTACCACGTATAGGCGGTATCATCCTCAGAACTTCGGAGATCACATTGCATGAGTATCTCATTTTCTGAATATCCTCCCACTTCAACAACTCTCCTGCTTCTTTAGACTTGGCAATATCAAGCTGCTCTGTTATCCACAGGCAATCAAAAACTAAATACTGTAAAAGATAGATTTTCTGTTGTTTTTTAAGTTGTCGTCATCATGTTGAACATTTTTTTGCAAAAAATCATATGCTATATGGTAGATTAACTAACCTCTCAAAACCATTTCGTACACTTCAGGCAATTCCGCAAGATACTTCATTACACATGTCATGGCTGATGTAGTAGTGTCATGACTAGCAAAGAGCAACATCAGCATGTTGTCCACAATCTCGGACTCTGATAGTAACTTTCCGCTTGCGTCTGTAGTCACCAGCAGATGTGACAGAAGATCTTTTCTGTGCGATTCCACTGTCTTGTCCAGAGCTTCTCTTCTTTGTCTAGCAATCAACCGAAGCTCTTCCTTTATTGCTTCAGCAGCTTTGGAAGCACGGTAAAATGGCGTGCCAGGCACATATATAGGAAAGTGAATTACTCCTCTGAGAAATATGTCAAAATGGTGTGCAAGCTTGGTAATGTGTGTAGGGTCATCAATGCTTGCAAAAAGGCGACAAGACAGCTCAAATGTGTATAAATTGATAGTTGGATGGAGTTTCAGCTCCTCTTTTCCTTCATGTCATAACAATTGGTGTTAATTAATATAAAAAAAATCCAGCATCCTTAACTTGGTTAAGAGATTGAAGAAATTCATTCTTTCATACATAGTTGGAGCTCTATGAAGACCTGATGCAAGTGATCCTGACATTCATGTTGGTTGCGGACAAGCTATATGTTACACTCTTGGAGGGATATTTACGGAGCAATAATACAAGAGAGGGTTAAGCTGAAGAAGAGGCTTGGGCTGCTCAAAGTGATCGGCCTAACAAAAAATAGCCAATACTTTTCAATTAGATTGTTGAACTGCACTCAAGTTTAATGAGGAGGTTCCAACGACTCAGCAGCTTTATAGATTATTTAGCTAGCTATAATCTGCCAAGGCTCGAGAGGCCTTCAAATCAGGTCCTATCAGGCTAGTTTTGTTAAATTTTCTTTTTGGTTTTGGATTTCCTAGTTTATTTTGGATTTTTCCCCTTTTCTCAGTTTTCTACCTTGATTAGATCAGTTTTTTTGAAAGATTTGTAAACTTTTGACAGAGACAAATCACTCAAAGTGAAAATATTCAATGATAAAGTTCAAATTAGAGTTTCTGTGCGGAGATAACGTTTACTTGTGGTTGTGTTTGTCTAGTGTTGTTTCCAGTTGCTTCAAGACCACACAAGGTAACTTCTAACACATGATTATAAATAGAAAAGGTAGAAAATTAATACACTGCGCTATCAGACCTCATCATCTGGATTGCATCTCAAAGATAACATGTGCAGCAGCAATTCATTTATCTGAACAGTGATAATTTATTGAAAAAACGAAACTTCTTTACCAAGATAAGAGAAAGAAGAGACTTCATACCTTCCCAGTGTGTCCTAATATGGTTTTGTGCGACCAAATCCATCCTGTCTATGTACCTCTTGAGCGCATCTCGATCAAGGGAGGTTAAGAGTATCTTCCTCATCCTCTTGGCGTCGTCACCTACTACATTAGACAAACTTGATCTCATCAGCTTCCTCACTGAAGTGGGCCACCAAAGATTGACCAGCTTGTTCTCATTGTGGAACAAGAACTTGTTCCCAGCTGGTCCACAAAACACAGCCACTGTTTCTCCAAACAGCGAAGTCTTGAAAACCTGAGGATTGTATTTCTTCATTCTGTCGCTCACAAATCTCTCAGGTTTCGGTGTGCGACGTGTTGGCAGAAACTGCAAAGTCTCACCAATGAGAGGCCATCCTAGACTTCCTGGTGGAAGATGCGGGTCCGGAAACAATCTTTCTTTGAGTGTTTTGATCACAAAATAGAGTAAAAGAAGAGAAAGTGCTGCGACCAGAATCATAACATCATCATGAGCAGGACTTGAAAACATTGCATTAACTCTACCATCAAGTGCAGTAATTAGCGTGTGAGCTATCCAGCCAGTATCTACGATGATCCCTAATCCTCAGCTTGTACTTATAAGGTCACTGCAAGTGGGAGCTTTAATTAATCAGCTCGAACACTGATTAATCAACTTGTGCCGGCGACTCAAGCCCACCGATCCCATTTCTCTTACCATGGAATCTAATGATCTCACCATAAACCCACTTACTATACTAGCGGGGTATCTTAAACGACGCATGAGTATGAAAATGCAAGCTTTTGATGTTACTCTTAGCATTATATATTTGTTTGTAATCATATGATCCTTACATTTAATTTAACTTAAACACAAGGTGCGTCGTTTAAGATACCCCGTCGTGATTCTCTCAAATTTTTGGACATGTCGTTTTTGTCTCTCCTTGCATAATTGTCAGAGCTTTGCTGCCGGCAAGTTTTTTTCTTTTTTTAATAAATAAAACTATACACACATGTTTTTTGACATGTCTCTGTATTTAAATTTAAATAAATTCTAAATGAAAACAATTTATATATATAATCAAATAAATCAAGAACTATATAGGTTAATAAATAAATATAAAAATCATAAAAGATAAATAAATCTAGTATTTATAAATAAATACAATTCAGTTATTGCATTTTATCATAGAATATAATAATTTCATTGAACAATGATGATATTAATCCTTAAGTGGGAGTTTGATTAATCAGATTAAACATTAATTAATTAATTAATTCCGGTCTCCAAAACTATCCATTCCCTTTTCTTGAATTTAATGACCAATATATCATCATTCCTCTTGATCACTGCTAATTGCATGTTTAATTATGACTGTGAATACCTAAACAAACTACACTAAAAAAAAAAAAAATCATCTCACCGGCTTAGTTCAAGATACCCATTGTGATGAAGGTCACTAAGTTGAAGATACCCATTGTGATGAAGGATGCTGATTCTATTAGTCCATCTGAAATGACTTGCATATATTGTTCTATTTTAAAAAATAAAATAAATTAAAATATATTTTATCTTGTTTATAATCTTAGTCTTTTATATATTTTGCTCAAACTTCAGCTGGAATAATTTGGTTTTGTCCAGGCTAAATATTTTTTTAAAAAAAATATTGTCTAGTTTTATGGTATCAATTATATATCTCAAAATGACCGTTGGATCAAGTTGAGATAAGTCTCTTAGTATATTATTATTTCTTACTTTAAAATGTGTGGATAATTAGAGTTTAAAAAGGCCTTGCAAGACCATCAATAGCATTTCATAATTTTATTTTGAAATGTTTTTTTATCCCTTTCTTTAGATTCAATTGACAAATGAATTTTATAATTTGTTTTGATTTATTTTATATGAGTTTGTTATGATCTTATGACCGGAGTCATGAATTTGGAAGGTTAACCCATATCGACCTAGGTTGATTCAATATATTTTTGTCCCAATATTTTTATTAAAAAATTATGTTATCTTGAATAATTTCTTTAAGTCAAAATATATTTTTACCGGTTGTTCAAGTTGCATTTAGACTCATCAAGTCGATCGGGTCATATCAATTCAACTTCTATTTTTTTACTTGTGTTTGAAATTTGAATTACTATACTTTGAAGTTAGTTTATCTTTGGATTTGAATTGAAATTATATTTATTGAATTAATATTTTGAATTAACAGTACAGCCCTGAAACGGTATGTCAAAATACTCTCAAATCAAAATAACTATTCTCATTGATTGTGATTCCTTTAAATCCCTGGACATATATTTTTTTGTACATATTAACAAGGGTAAAATATTTTCAACCTTCAAACTATTAAAGTAGAAATCAGTAGTTAAGATATAGTTTTAAAATTCAAAGCCAATCCAAGCAAGTATTGTGTTCGAAGAGTCAAGTCAGATTAATTCAAAAAGATATAGTAAGACTTGTGTTCGGAGAGTTAAGTCAGATTGATTCAAAAAGATATAGTTTTTAAAATCAAAATAATATTGTTTCGATAAAAAAATTAATGAGTTGATACTTAGGTCAACTTAGAGTTTTTCTTATTTTTTAAATCCACTCAAGTTGGTTTATAACCAAAATAGGTTGGTAGGGGTTAACCCAATAAGTAAATTATAAGTTTTAAAACAATGAGTAATGCATTATAGTTAATCCTTGATTAAAAAAAAAGTTGGGATTTAAATAAAATGAAGTTTAATTAAAGTAAAACTATGTTTCTATCAATTATGTTAAGTCAAACATCCCTCTCATATTATATTCATTTCACTTAGCTAATAGTCATGTGTATTTCACTTGGTTATATGAAAATTTGATTTTACTAGAAAAAAAGATGTAATTAACTCTTCAATCTTGTTCAAGAATCAATTTATTTAGAAACTAATTTTATTTTAATAAATATTTATTTAAAAAAAATAAGTGAGCATATTTTACCCTATTGTTAATTTGGATTTAATATTTGATGAAGTATTTTAATTCAAAAAAAGAGAGGAACTAACTTATTTAATCTCTTATGTAAAAAAAAAAAAAAAAAAAAGGTTTTCTTCTTGGCTAGCTTGTGTGGGGTTTTAAAGATTTTAGCCCCATGTCAAGGATTTTCAATTATTCCATGCGTAAGCATTACTAGCTCCTTTACTTTCATAGTTGATCAAACCAGTTCTTGAACATAATTTTTTTTCAGATTAAATCCTCTACTGGTAATCAAAATAATTTATTCTCAATTATTTCCTCCCATTAACAAAACGTTTTGTTATTACTTAATATTTAGTAATTTCTTTGTAAAATAGACATTTTCAATGACCTCATTCAAGTCCATTGCTAGCAGGGGGTTCAGTTTGAGCCGAAATTACAAGAAATCGAAGGCAAGCAGCTGTAGCTGAACCAAATAATTCCTTGAAGATTCGCTGGAAATTTTTATTAAACAGAAAAGACCAGAAACACACACTAAAATAGATCTGAGACTCTTGGTCAACTCAAGCTTGTGAGCACGTAAACAGTACACACAATATATAAAAGGCCCTAGCTAAACATGTTATGCAGAGGATTGGTGAGGCTGAAGTCGAACCGGTAGACCTTGGGATGGAGCGGGCATTGGATCATACGGGATTTTCTCATCAGGAATCAGTAAATCCCATTTGAATCTCTTGACAATGTTATGCAGGAACACAAGTATTTGTGGTCTAGCATATTCATTTCCCATGCAAATCCTTGGTCCGCCTCCGAAGGGAACAAATGAATATGGGGCAGGTCCTGCTCCTTCATACCTGGAAGCAACGAAGTCTTCCGCATTTGGGAAGAAACCTGGATCCTTAGTTGTCGAGGCAGGAGTCCAGCACAGCTACTCCATGCAGAGCAAAACATTAGTTTATGATCTCAACAATCTTATCACAAAATTACACAACTTGTTCGTTAATTGCTGCATGAAACTCGTTAAGAGTAAGAGTACAAGAGAGCGGTGGCACCTACCTTCCATCCTTTTGGTATTGTATAACCTGCATAAGTGAAATCAACTATTGCCTCTCTGAAAGCACCGCGTATGGGTGGCATCAGCCTCAGAACTTCATAGACCACATTCCATGAGTATCTCATTTTCTGAATATCTTCCCATTTCAACAGCTCTCCTGCTTCTTTAGACTTGGCAATATCAAGCTGCTCTGTTAACCACAGGCAATCAAACTGGAGTTTGTAAGAAATTAATACTGAAAACCGGAGTTACGAAGGAGGGAGGCGTACATATTGTACGTGCTTACAAAATGAGGGAAACATGGAAAGTGTTTTGCTGCGATTGAAGATATGTAGGATGTAAGTTCTTGCGATCATTGTTTAGAATTTGCTCACAAAAGCTCATATGCTATCATACTACTCGCTTACCTCTCAAAACCATTTCGAAAACATCAGGCAATTCCGCAAGATACTTGATGACGCATGTTATGACAGATGTTGTAGTGTCATGACTAGCAAAGAGCAGCAACAGTAAGTTGTCAACAATCTCGGATTCGGAAAGGAACCTTCCACTTGCATCTGTACTCAGAAGCAAATGTGAAAGAAGGTCCTGTCCGGGTGATGCTATTTTCTTGTCCAGAGCATCTCTTCTTTGCCTAGCAATCAACCGAAGCTCTTTCTTGATTTCATTAGCGGCTTTTGAAGCAGAGTAAAATCTTGTGCCCGGTATATTGATTGGGAAGTGGATTACTCCTTTGAGAAAGATATGAAATTGGTGTGCCAGCTTCGAAATGTGTATTGGGTCATTGATGCTTGCAAATAGGTGACAAGACAACTCGAATGTGTATAAATTGACAGTTGGGTAGACTTTCACCTCCTCTTTTCCTTCAAGGTCACAAAAATCAGTGTTATATCATTCTTAATTTGGTTGAAGGATTGAAGAGATTTTTTCATTCATTCACCTGCATGTCTAAACAAACAAATAATTACAGGGTTCCAATCTGCTTGCGATATGTGTGTGTGTGTGTGTGTCTTGGAAAGACAGAATTTCTTTAACAGGATAAGAAAACCAAACAGATGCTATACCTTCCCAGTGTTTCCTAATATGGTGTTGTGTGGCCAAATCCATCCTCCCTACATACCTCTTAAGTGCATCCTGATCAAGGGAGGTCATAATCATCCTCTTCATCTTCTTGGCCTCCTCGCCAACTACATTAACCAAACTTGACTCCAGCAGCTTCTTCACTGATCTTGGCCACCAAAGATTGACCAGCTTGTTCTCATTGCTGAACAAGAACTTGTTCCCAGCTGGTCCACAAAACACAGCCATTGACTCCCCCAACAGAGAAGTCTTGAAAACCTGAGGATTATATTTCTCCATTCTATCTCTAGTAAATCTCTCAGGTTGTGGGGAGTGACTCGAGCGCAAAAACTCTAAAGATTCCCCGATTAGAGGCCATCCTAGACTTCCTGGTGGAAGATGAGGATTTGGAAACAATCTTTCTTTGAATATTTTGATTACAAAATAAAGTGACAGAAGCGAAAGGGCACAGATAAGAAGTAGATGATCATAAAGACTTGAAGACATTGCAAATTGCACTCCTCGTAATAATGCATGCGAACTGGAACTTGTATTTACAGTAGTTCATCGTTGTGGTTAGCAGCTCAAGCCTTCTTTCAGCATATCCCATTTAATTAAAACGGATTTGTGGCCTTATTTTATACCTTGTGATTTTTGCTCTTGTTCATTGTATCCATGGCCAATTAAGACTCATTCGAGGGAGGGAATTTATTATTTATTTATTTTATTTTAGAAAATCAAATATTGTGATTGGCTTTTCTATTTAGTTTAGAAATCCCTAAGAGTAAAATATCTTCTTTTTATGATTTTCCTATTTAGTTTAGGAATCCCTAAAAAAATATTTATAAGGTAGAAAAATCATAATATGACCTATACAAGGTAGGGAAATCTGATATTTACAAGATAGGAAAATCAAAATTGTAAGCAAAAATAAGGATATACATTCATGAAAGGGAGTTAAAATACAGTGCATTTCTTTTAACCAAGGTTTTTTTTTTTTTTCATTAGGGTTTTCCTTGTGAGGTTTTTAACGAGGTAGTTTCTAATGTGTAAGGTCATACAATAGACATCCAAAAGGGAATGTTATTATATAGGTGTCTATGTACCTTCATGTATCTCTCTATTATTATATTCATTCATCATTCTCAAATTCATTTGAATCTTTCTAAGTTCATTTGAATATTCACATTCTTATGTATTTTTAGCTTATTAGTTTCTATGTACACGTGCTTATAAACCGTATTGTTGAGAGGAGAAAGGAAATACATATAGAATTACAAACATATATGAAATAAGAATGTTTTCTCTCTATTACCTTAATCTATATTGTTTTTATTTATTCTTTTATTTTTTATTGAGTAAATTATATATATATAGTTTCATAAAATATTGACCATTTTAGTTTCATAAATATTAATTCTATATATTTTTTCAAGAGATACACTCTTAAAAAAATCTTCATTTTGAACTTATATTATTTTGAACAACATTTTGAACAAGGATAATTGGTTGAAAAATGAAAAGAAAAAAACCTAATTGCCAAAAAATATATATTTATTATGCCAACTCTACTAACTTATTTTTTCGTTTCATCAATGGCAGTGATGTAATTAGTGAAATTTCTTTATTGAGCCATTTATATGATGTTTATTATTTTCTCTTACTTTTTCAAATCATTTCATTTGTTGATTCTTAGTTGTGCTACTTTAAAAAAAAGGCTTGTAGTTGAGCCTCCGAGTGGGTTATCCTAGGCTAAAGATGAGAGTTTGGAAACAATATCTTTCTTTGATGATACAAAAAACAGAGAATGCAAAATATTATCTAAAAACATAAAACATGTGGGTTATTTATTGCTCATCCATTGTGCGTATATTTTTTTTATTTTTTTATTTATTCATCGATCTTTCATTTTCAACAATTTCAATCTAATTGAAGACCAATTGATTTTGATTTTTAAAAAAATAATTAGATTGAAAGAATAAAGATAAAAAATGAATTTGACAACTAACATGGGTGGCGTGCTATGAGTTTAAAACAAAATATATTTTGCTTCTTAAACTTTAGAAATCACGCATATTATACAATTTTAATGCCTTCTTATTTTTCATTTTCACTTTTGGTATAGAAGTTTAGTTTTGTTATTTTCAATCCTTGATAGAGAGAAGAGAGAGAAACAAATTGTTGATACACCAAAATGAATAAAAATTGTGTTAAATTGTTCCATTTGATGAGTATAGTTCAAATCATGGGTTTTTTTTTTTTTTTTTACCTTTAGGAATCGTAAAAGAATAGATTTGAGCTCGCGTTGATTATTTCATTCCGGGTTGATTTTGTTTTTTAAATAGTTATTTTGGATTTTGTGATGTTATTGATAGGATTATCATGATTTATAAAGTATTTTCCGAGTGTTTTGGGTAATATATAGGTTGAAAAACAAGTTTTCAAGTTAAAAGTTCTTAAGCTCTAATTTTTCAGCCATTGTTATGCCTAAAATCTGGGTGAGATCAAATGATTGTGTGGTTTACCTTACTAGGCAACAAATCATATAAAAATATGTTTTTTCAAGAAAAATAGGGCAAACCAAAAATAGTGAAACAAAAAAGCCTAATTATGAGGTTGTTAGGTAGCCAGCATGTGGGCCCAACATAAATAGGTTAGGCCTGTCAACTTATGACCTTTTTTGGTAATGGTTTTTATGTAAGAAAAAGTTATTTTTATACTAATACCCTTTTTATGTTTAAGTAGATAAACCATATTTTTTACAATAAAGAATTTTTATATTTAGATAATGTTTCTAATGTTTAGCCATGCATCATATTTTTATTTCCTTTTTATTTTATTCAAGTAATTAAATGTGTTTATTTTTTTATTATTGCTTAATTGAGTGAAAAAATAATAAATAAAACATAGAAAATTGCCTATACTATAAATGACGTGGCTCTTTTAATATAAATTGTCATATTGTTCACCTTTTAACAATTAATTGTGGACTGTAATAGTGATTTTGACAAAATCTTATTTCGGTCCTCAAACCTTTTCTATGCACAATCAAGTCTTTTTAAGCACTTGATTTTATGTTTTTTTAAAGGTAGGTTGAATTGAAAGATAAAGAATTAAAGTGAAAAACTCGAGTAACATAGGTGGTTTTTTAGAACTTCTTTGAAAAATATATTTTATAATTAAAATTAAAAAATATTGGGGAAACATTATTTCTTCACACCCATTTGCATTTTAAGTTATGACATTAATACATATTTGTTTTTTATTTTGACCCCCTTGTTTATTTGCTTCTTTTTTTTAATTGGATTCTTATATTATATATTTATTGGTATTTATAGCTAATAATTTATTTTAATTTATCTTTTATGTTGGTTGAGAAATAAACTATATGGTTTTTTTTCTTTTCAAAATGGGCTAACTAAGAAGTGGGTGCATAGAGGTTTCGTAGTCAACCAAGGGAGTGTACAAGTCTTTGCCATGGTGGTGTGATCATGAGACGAGGGGCGAGTAGTGAACGAAGTCAATGGCAGGGAAGTTTCTTGGAAGATGCGAGCTTCAGGCTGGCATGGCACTGCTAGGCCAAAATGGCCTAGAAGCCTGTTTCTAGATTTCTCATGTTCAAAGTTCAAACTAGACTACGGTCAACACAATGGCGGAGCGCCGAAGTAATGGCCCCCAGATTTTGGAAAACGCTACGTTTTGCTCTGTTCACGTTCAAAAGTAATGATCTTATATATATATATATATATATATATATATATATATATATACTAGCAAGATGACTCGTGCCTCGTCGTGTGCAGTATAATATTTTTTTCAATGTACAAAATATTAATTATATAGATTTTTTTATTGTATTGTAAATTTAATTAAAATAATAAATTTGTACATAAATCCTGTGAAGTGCGAATTTTCTATAAAATATATGAATTTTAAATCGTTATAAATTTATCTGTTTAACATTTTTTTACGAAATAATCATCATTAATTTATCATCATCATTAAAAAAGCAAGAAGATTCAAATATTTGAATTATTAAATCAACTGCATTAAGATTAGTTCATTTGATAATTCAATTTCAACCAAACAAAAACAAAATATAAATTGTGAAAATATCTATAATAATAAAATAACAAAAATAAATACTTAATTTTTTATCAATAAAAAGTGAAAAATATAAATTGAAAATTCATCCCCATGTTATTTCCATTATCATTGCTATAATAGTTAAAATTATTATTCATATTATTATTAAAATAATTAAAATAAATAAATTCCCTGAAAATCATTAAAAAAATAAACAAAAGATTTTTATAAACAAACAATTAAAAAAATCACAAAAACTATTATTATCATTGCATAAATAGTAAAATTATAAAAATCATCTGATCCAAATAACAAATAAAAATAAGAGAAAATACAAAAAAAAAATGAATAAAGAAAAAAACAGAGCAATATTAATTTTAAAATGATTATCAACATAAATTAAAATTTCATGACTGAATAGATTAAAATTAAAACCCAAATAAAAAAATAAAAATTAAAAGCATAGATGCATAGATACGAATAAAATTTAAATATTATCCAATAATTAAAAAAATAAATGAATTAATATTAAATAAAAATTTACAATAATAAAATAACAAATATAAATAGTTAAATTTCTTTCGATAAAAAAACAAAAGCATAAACTGAAAATTCATCCTCACATTATTGTTATAATCATTGTTATCACAATTAAAATTATTATCAACATTATTGTCAAAACAATTGAAATAATTAAATTGACATGAAAAATCATTAAAAAACAATCAAATTCTTTTTATAAGAAAATAATAAAAAATTAATAACTAAAATTATCATTATTATTGCACAAATAATAAAATCATAAAAATCATCTAACTCAAAGAACAAATAAAAATAAAAGAAAACAAAATAAACAATAGATAAAGGGAAAGAGGGAGCAATATTTATTATTACTATCACTATCAAAAAAATAAAAATTATCAAATTATACCTAGAAAAAAAATAAAAAACATAAACAAAATACCAAGCAAGAAAAACAAATAAATTATTATTATTATTATTTTGAAAGAATAAATAAACAACAAAAGATCACACACACAAAAAAAAAAATTATCACTGTCATTACTGTCAAACAACAAAAATTAACAAATTATCCTAAGAGGAAAAAAACCTAAAAAACAATAAAAAAAGAGTAAGTAAGAAAAATAATTAAATTATTATTATTATTATTATTATTATTACTATTGTGTTAATAATGAAAAAAAAGACTCAAAAATCATAAAAAGTCAAAATTATTATTAATATTATTTTCAAAACCATTGAAATAACTAAATTGATCTGAAGTATCATTAAAAAATAAAATATATTTCTATAAAAAAAATACAAAATGGAATAAAAAACAAAAAGAAAGAACAAAAGGAGAAAATTATTAAAAAAAGCAAAAGATTTATAGGAAAACAATAAAAAACTAATAACTAAAATTATCATTATTATTGCGTAAATAATAAAATCATAAAAATTATTTAATCCAAAAAACAAATCAAAATAATAGAAAACAAAAAAAAATGAATAAAAGGAAAAAGGAAGCAATATTAATTTTAAAATGATTACCAATAAAAATTCAAATTTCAAAATTGAACCGATAAAAAGAAATCCTAAAAAACAAAAAAAAAACTAAAAGTATAGATGCATAAATATGAATAAAAAATAAACATTATCAAACAATTTAAAAAAAACCAAATGAATTAATATAAAATAAAAAATCAAAAGAATAAGGGCTGAAATGAAAAATAAAATATATAATTAATTCTAATTGAAGGATAAAATTGAAAAAAAAATCTTGGGACCAAAATAAATAAATAAATAAATGATTATTATAATAGTTAAAATTATTATCAATATTACTATAGAACAATTCAAATAATTAAATTGCCCTGGAAAATCATTACAACAAAGCAAAAGATTTGTATAAAAAACAATTAAAAAATAATCACTAAAATTATCATTATTGTTGTATAAATAGCAAAATCATCAAAATCATTTAATCAAAAGAACAAATTAAAATAACAGGAAAAAAACAAGGGAACAAATGTGCAATATCAATTTAAAACTAATTATCAACACAAATTAAAATTTCAGGATTGAATCGATTAAAAATAAATCAAAAAAAGGATAAAAATTAAAAGCATTGATGCATAAATATCAATAAAAAACAAACAGTAAGAAAAAAAATGAATTAAAAGCATTGATGCATAAATATCAATAAAAAATAACATATATAAAATTAATTCCAATTAAAGGATAAAATTGAAACAAAAAACAATTGGAGGACCAAAAATAAATAATGAAAATTATTATCATTTTATAAAAAATCAGAAGAAGAGATACTGAAATCAAACTTTGTATATATTACCAATTTCAATTGGAGGACCAAATTAAAGAATTCAAAACATCTATACCGAAAAAATTGAAGGAATAAAAAATAAATCAAAAAACAAAAGAATAAGGACTGAAATAAAAACTTCTTATACAATCAGTTTTAATTGAAATGCACAATTGAAAATAATAAAACTTTAATTTAAATAAATCAGTAATAAAAACAAAATCAAAATATCAGGGACCAAAATAAACTTATCACAAACATCAAGGACCGGAGATGACTTTGCGGCGGCAGGAGAGAGAAAAGCGATGGCCGATGAAAAACCGTTTACCGCCGATTACCCGGACATCTATGACCAGAACGCGCCGTGATGGAAGATAGAGGACCGTCCGGCGCCTCTTCTGACGCGACGGAAGGTAATTTTTGATGGTGGAACGAAGCTGCACACATCACCTTAAAGGTGCGTAAGCGTTGAACGGTGCTGGCGCGTCCGTGTGACGCGCCAGCAGTTAATCCGAAAAAAATAATAAAATATGAGCTAATTATGAAGAAGCCCCTGTCCCTACTGATATTTACATAAAAACCGTAAGGGAAAGGACGCGGCTGCCTCCATTCACTGTGCGTTATTTTGTCATTTACGAGGGTTTTTTTCGTCTATGCACTATGCAAATAAAATGGAAAAACCGGTTGAGCTCCTGGTTCCTGTGCACTATTTTATTGTTTTCGGGGGGCTTTTTTGTTAATACACTGTTCATAACCGGGGAAAAAAACAAAGGCGGGTGAACTCGCGCGATGCACGGACAAAAAATGTCCAGTCCACATATCAATGTGCCTGTGTGAAAGGTGTGCCCCTTTCACTGTACATAAATCCACTGTTCACCCAGGCACATTGCATTGTGGACTGGACAAAACCGGTGACGTGGGCACAAGGGCAGGACGGTAATTGACCTAATGTTTTAATTATTTCTCCTGAGGGCTGTCAGTGCATGCGGAGCATGCACCTCAAGGTTTATCGTCCCACACCCTGTTTAGGTGGCTCATGCGGCGTCATACGGTGGCCGGAGATGTGCTTCCGGAGTCCAGATCAATTCACCTCCGCCTGGTGTCCCTCTCGCAGCGGTGCGTTTTGCTATCCAATGTCCGTGGACGTGGCGGCGATCGGTTAAAGCCGCTGGCCATGTGTCTCTCTCTCCACCACGTAAAAGTGCAGGAGAGTCCCCTTTATTGTCACCTTTTACACTTCAGTCCCTTCACTTTCAATTTCGTTTCTGATCCTGATTTCTGGTATATAAGTTTTGATTTAGTTCGATTGGGTCCTCCGATTGGAATCAATTCAATTGCCATGTTTCAATGCGGTCCTCTTTCTTTTAATTTCCGGATTGGATTGAAAAAAATGAATTTATTCGGTACAGTAGTTTCAATTTCTTCATTTTGGTCCTTTGATTAAAATTGATAATATATTTGATTTTCATTGCAGCTCTTATGCTTTTAATTTTAGATTTTAATCCCTTTATATTTAATGTTCCTTTAAGCCCTTATACTTTTAATTTTTTATTTAATCGTTTTATTTCTTTTTATTTCTAAAATAATCCTTACTTTTGTCCATGTATATATAAGTGTGTCTCGCTTTGATTTTTATTTTTTGTTATTTTCTTTTTTGTTGGCGTGGTATTTTTTTCAAAAAAGTTAGCTCTTATATTTTATTTTGTATCTATGATCATTTAGAAATTGATATTTGTGGTTTTTTTTTCTCTCCATTTATTCTTTCCTTTAGCTTTTCATTCGTTTTTTTATTTTTATTTTGACGCCATAATTTTTTTACCTGATAATATTTATTTTAATTTTTTATTTAATCTTTTGTTAAAGTTTTTATGATTTTTTTATTCTTTTCATTCTTAACATAATAATAATAATAATAATAATAATAATAATAATAATAATAATAGTAATGTTTTAATTGTTTTTTTTGTTTACTATTTTTTTATGTTTTTTTTTCTTGGTATAATTTGATAATTTTTACTTTTTTTTATAGTAATAGCAATAATAAGTTTTAGATGTTAAAACTCTGATTTTGCTATTGTTATAACAAGGTATGTTAATCTATTTACATTAAAGTTTGCATATATAAATATTATATTTTAATTTTGATCCAAAATATCTTATAAAAATTATTTGCTCAGCCCGCAATGTAGGGTGGGGTAATTTTCTTAATTTTCAAGTTAAATGATTTTTTTCAGCTAATAATTTTGCCTTTTCTTTTATCATATATTATATTTTAATTAAAATCTATAAATTACTTCACATCCAACAATTATCAAATTTGTTTGCTGAGCCTATAATGTAGTGCGGTCTTTTTTTTTTTTTAATTTTCAAGTCAAATAATTTTTTTCCCAATTAATATTTTATATTTTGGTTTTATAATCTATTTTATTTGTTCTTTCTTTTATTTATTTTATTGTTTTAATATTATTATTTTCAAATCAAATTAATTTTTTTTACATCATAATTTTTATTGCAATTTTTTTATTTGGTCTTTTGTTAGAGGTATTATGATTTTTTTAGTCTTTCATTTTTTTTTCTTTTTTATTCATTTGTGCTTTATTTTATTTCTTTTATTGTTTTTTTATTGTTTTTTTCAAATCAAATAAATTTTTTTACCTCAAAATTTTATTTTATTTTTTTGTTTTATTTTATGTTAAAATTATTATGATATTTTTTAGTTTTTTAATTATTAATACAATAATAATAATAATAAGAATAAGAATAAGAATAAGAATAAGAATAATTTCAGTTATTTTCCTTACTTACTGTTTTATTAATGTTTTTCAGTTTTTTCCTCTCGAGTGAATTTGCTAATTTTTATTATTTTGATAATAATAACAATGATAATTTTAGATGTTGAGACTTCGATGTTGCTGTTTTTATAATAGGGTATGTTGGTCTGTTTTATTATATTAAATTTTGCATATATAGATATTATATTTGAATTTTACACTAGCAAATCCTATTAATTTTTTTCAATCCTGACAATTATAAAAATTGCTTGCTCAGCTCGCAACGATGTGCGATCCATTTTTTTTTTATTTTCAAGTCATGTAAATTTTTTTGACAGTTAGTAATTTTTATTTTTGTTTTATCATTTATTTGATTTTTTTATTTGCTCTTTCTTTTATTTTTTATTATGTTTTTTTTTCAAGTCAAGTAAATTTTTTTTACCTCATAATTTTTATTTTTTCAATATTTTGTTAAAAATATTTTGATTTTTTTAATCTTTAATTTATTTTTGTTTTTTTTCATTATTAACATAATAGTAATATAAAAAACAACAACAACAACAACAACAACAACAATAACAACAAGAATAATAAGAAGAATAAGAATAAGAAGAATAACAAAAAGAAGAAAAAGAAAAAAATTATTTATTTTTCTTACTTGCTCTTTTGTTAATGTTTTTTAGTTTTTTTCTCTCATGATAATTTGATATTTTGTATTGTTTTGACAATAACTGCAATGATAATTTTAAATGTTAAGACTTCGATGTTACTATTTTTGTAATAGGGTGTGATTATTTATTTTATTGTATTGAATTTTGTATATATACATATTATATTTTAATTTTGGACCAACATATCCTATTAATTTCTTTCATTTCAACAATTATAAAAACTTCTTACTCAGCCAGCAACATAGTGTAATAATTTTTTTAATTTTCAAGTCAAATACTTTTTTTCCAATCAATAATTTTTTTTTTCATTTATGTTATTTTTTTATTTGCTCTTTTGTTAATGTTTTTAAGTTTTTTTTAGCCTTTGATTTAATTTCGTTTTCTTCCCGTTATTAAAGCAATCATAATATTAATATTAAGAATAATAATAATCATTGTAGTTTTTGTTCCAACATGCTTTTTTATTAATATTTTTTTCTCTCTTAAATTTATTGAATAATATTTATTGTTTTGAAAGGAATAGTAATGATAATTTTAGAAGTTAAAACTTCGATATTACTGTTAGTATAATAGAAGATGTTGATCCATTTCAGTATATCAAACTTTATATGTTAAAACTTTATATTTTAATCTTAATAACTATAAAAATTATTTATTCGACTCGCACTACGCCAACAATGAAATGCGGGCCATCAAGCTAGTATATTATAAATGTTGTGTCCCAAAGATCTAGTCATGATCCACCATTGACTTAAAAAGATGCTCGAGCTCCTTTTTTTCTAGTAAGCAAGAAGAAATGGTTCATCTAGAGAATGAAGTTGGTGAGGAGTGCCATTTCCAGATAAATGACTGATGACTTGACTCCGAGGTTTCTAATGCTCGCTTTGCACACACACACGCAAGCCATAAACCAGCGTTATGTCACGGGTACTATTTTTATTTTTTATTTTATTTTATTTTTATATTTAAGTTTTGATTTTTTAAAGTTTTGGTTTAGTAATAATCTTTTGATTTTTTCAATTCTTCTCAAATAATTTGTATTTTTTTTATTTATATCTATATATCTCTGTTCTTAGTTTAGATTTATAAGAAAAGGAATGATCAGAAAACAAAGGGAAAAAAATATTGTAACAAAAAACACTGTAGCAATACATATTGCAATGTGTGAAGAGCTATAGTGTTGTCCCCGCACTGTTTCTATATATAATAAAAAAAATCCAGGAATAAAAAAGATGAAGAAAGAAAGAAAGAAAAAATCTAAAATCATTACTATTATTGTGTGAATAATGAAAAAAATATATATCAAAGAATAAAAAAGGCCTCAAACTCTAAAAAAAGAGAAAAAAATAAAATGTGATAAATGATAAAAATAGATTAATATTATTCCTTAAAAAATAACTTTATTTTTCTTTAATTATTATTCTAAATACTATTTCTAAAACAATTAAAATTATTAAATTACTTCAAGGAATAAGAAAAACCAAAAACTTTAAAAAAAGATGATGAAAGAAAACAATCTAAAAATATTGCTCTGTGTAAATAATGGAAAAAACAAAATTATATTAAAGAATAAAAAAGCTTCAAACTCTAAAAAAAGAGTAAAAAATAAAATATAATAAATGATAAAAATAGATTAATATTATTAGTTAAAAAAATAACTTTAGTTTTCATTAAATATCATTAAAACTACTATCGCCAAAACAATTAAGATTATTGAATTATTTCAAGAATAAAAAAAACCAAAACTCTAAAAAAAGATAATGAAAGAAAAAAAAAATCTAAAATTATTTCTATTATTATGCAAACAATGGGAAAAAAATTATATCAAAGAATAAAAAAACCTCAAACTCTAAAACAAGAGCAAAAAATAAAATATAATAAATGATAAAAATAAATTAATATTATTAGTTAAAAAAATATCTTTAGTTTTATTAAAAAAATATTTAAAAACTACTAGAAAGGACAAAGGAAAAAAAAGAAATATTAATTTTCCAATGATAAAAAAAAAATCTAAGTTCAAGAATAATTTTTTTTTAAAAAAATATTGGCTAAAAAAGGAGGAAATAATAAAAACTAAAAATAGAAGCAATTGAAGAATTTTTGACAACAATAAAGGACCTAAATCTAAAATTTAAAGTATAAGGGTTGAAATGAAAACAAAATATATAATCAATTTTAATCAAACGATAAAATTGAATGAATTAAAATATTTTGACCGAAATTATCAAGATATCCCAAACCAAACTGAAAAATTAAAAGACCAAGAACTAAAATGAAAATAAAATATATAACCAATTTTAATCAAATGATAAACTTAAACAAATTAAAACATCTGGAATGAAATGATTAAAAGATTTCAAATCAAACCGAACAATTAAAAGATCAGGGACTTAAATGTAAATGAATTATATAATTAATTTAACTTGAAGGATACAATTGAAATAAATCAAAACTTATATCACACTAATAAGGACCAGAACACGCAATTTAAAGAGAAGAGACCATTGTGAAATAATCATAAACAAAGGGGATTTACGTGTAATTTACTATGTAGAAGAGAGAAATGCACAGAACCTATTTCAACAGCCCATCGTCACCTATCGAGCCACCGTTCGATGACACGCTCACCACTGCCCGACAGAAGACATGGAGGCGCACCTGGTGATAGGCTGGACGAACATTTTTGATGACTGGTAGACACAGCACTCGCCATCTAATAAGAGCATGTGACGAAAAAGGTTCAGCGCGTTAGGCGACGCGCCCCACAAAAATCCGGATTAAATATTTAAAAACAAAGGCGAATTACATAAAGACCCCTGATTTTATTTTTTCTTTTTTGTCTTTTTCGGAGTTATATGTGTTGTTACACATTTTTACAAAATCTGAAAACCCCAAAATAGCCCCCCAATCAAGCCCTCTATTTTGTCTTATTAGGGGCTAAAACTGGTTTTGCACTGTTCAACTAAATTGGGTAATTACCGGGATACCCCCACCGTTTTTTCTTGTATTTTGTCTTATTTGTGGGCATTTTGGCCATTATATTGTGCACGAAAATAGAAAAAAACAAAAATACCCTTGACTCCAACGTTTAAACGAAGGCGCAACTAGGGGTAAAAGAGTTATTTCACTGTTAAAATTCATAATAAAACATGAGTATTGCTACAGTAGAAACACCTTACGATTTAGCTTTTTCTTTATATATATATATATATATATATATATATATATTACGTTTTAATCGCAGTTTTCACCGCAAAACAAACGGCCCTTAATGTCAATATTCTCTCTTCAGAGAAGTCAACTGAAGTGGGAACTCAAATCGGTTCAAGGAATCATTCCTGCTTCTCCCTAGCCCACTAGTTTTTCTCAACTTTTACCGCAAGCCATTGACTCAAACACGCCATAAGAGGGCAGCATGTGAGCTCTCTCCAGCACCATCTCCTCCTCTATACTCTTACAGCAGGAAAACCACAGTAGACTGTACTCAGCTATTGATGGCTAAACTTAGCTTACTACTGTTTGCCCTCTCCATCTTCTTCTCCACTTCCTTGTGCTGTCCAGATGATCAGAAAGTAGCCCTTCTCCGGTTCAAATCCTCCCTCTTGGACAGTGTTAACTCTTCTACACAATATTCTCTCTTCGGCCTGGAATCGTGGAATGCTAGCATAGATTGTTGCCACTGGGATATGGTCACTTGTAGTTCCCATTCAAATTCTAGAAAAGTAGTTGCCCTCCAACTTTACTCTCTGCTTGTAGCAGAGCAACCCATACCAATTCCTTCCATGGTTTTATCTCCTCTCTCTCGCATTAAAAGCTTGATGCTGCTTGATATATCCTCAAATTATATAGTAGGTGAAATTCCAGCCAGTGTGTTTGCCAATCTCAGCAAACTGGTTCACCTTGACATGATGCAAAATAACTTCAGTGGATCCATTCCTCCACAGATTTTCCGTTTGAGGTATCTACAGTATCTTGATATGAGTAGCAACTTACTTGAGGGAGTTATAACCAAAGAAGTGGGTTCTCTTCTCAACTTGAGAGTATTGAAGCTGGATGATAATTCTCTGGAGGGGTATATTCCTGAAGAGATTGGAAACCTTACGAAGTTACAGCAGTTGAATCTTCGCAGCAACAATTTCGTTGGTAGGATCCCATCTTCAGTTCTCTTCCTGAAGGAGCTGGAAATAATGGAATTGAGGGACAATTCTTTATCCATGGAGATTCCTAAAGATATTGGTGATTTAACCAACTTGACCACTCTGGCCTTGAGCGACAACAGGCTGACCGGTGGAATCGCATCGTCCATACAGAAGCTTCACAAGTTAGAAATACTCACATTGGAAAATAACTTCCTATCTGGAGGAATTCCAACTTGGTTGTTTGACATCAAAAGTCTGAAGGACCTGTTTCTTGGAGGGAATAATCTGACTTGGAATAACATTGTAAACTTGGAGCCCAAGTGTATGCTAGCTCAGTTATCTCTGAGTTCATGCCGTCTCGCAGGAAGAATCCCAGACTGGATTTCTACACAGAAGGGTATTGTTTTCTTGGATTTAAGCAAGAATAAGCTACAAGGACCATTCCCGGAATGGCTTGCTGAAATGGACATAGGCAGCATTTTTCTGTCAGACAACAATCTTACAGGTTCACTTCCACCTCGTCTCTTTCGGACTGAAAGTTTGTCAGTCCTTGCTTTATCGAGAAATGGCTTCTCTGGAGAGTTGCCAAGTAACATTGGAGATGCCATTAAGGTCATGATTCTTGTGTTCTCTGGAAACAACTTTTCAGGGCAGATTCCAAATTCCATCTCGAAGATTTATCGCCTTCTTCTTTTGGATTTATCAGGAAACAGGTTTTCAGGGAACATCCCGGATTTAAGGCCCAATGTATTACTCGCTTACATTGATTTCTCTTATAATGAACTCTCGGGTGAAATTTCAGTGATCTTTTCCCAAGAAACCAGGATACTTTCATTAGGAAAAAATATGTTCTCTGGAAAACTACCCAGTAACCTGACAGATTTGAACAAGCTTGAACACCTTGACCTCCATGACAACAGAATTGCAGGAGAACTGCCTATGTCTCTATGTCAAATGTCCTCACTTCAAGTCCTGGACTTACGTAACAACACCCTCGAAGGTTCAATCCCCAGCACCATAAACAACCTCACTAACCTCAGAATTCTAGATGTCTCAAGCAACAATCTCAGTGGCGAAATACCGGCCAAGTTGGGGAATATGGCTGGAATGATAGATACACCCAGTACTATCAAATCAGTCTCAGATATGTTCACCTTCCCCATTGAGTTCAGTGATTTGATAGTTAATTGGAAGAAGTCGAAACAAGGTCTCTCAAGCCACAGCCTTGAAATCTACTCTTTGCTAGACTTGTCAAAGAACCAGTTTTCTGGCCAACTCCCAGCTACATTAGGTCACCTGAAGGCTCTCAAGCTACTGAACATTTCATTTAACCACCTCTCTGGCAAGATACCAGAAACTTTTGGCAATCTAAAGAGTCTAGAGAGCCTGGACTTGTCACATAATAGACTATCCGGTTCCATTCCAAGAACACTATCAAAACTGCAAGAACTTACAACTTTGGATGTAAGTAACAACAAACTCGAGGGTAAGATTCCAGTGGGTGGCCAAATGGACACGATGAATGATCCAGATTCATATACCAACAACAGTGGGCTATGTGGTTTTCAAATTCAATTACCATGTCCTCCAGAGCCTACACAAGTAAAGCTGCCAGAAGCAGATGACTCGTGGTTTTCATGGCAAGGTGCAGGGATTGGATACTCAGTAGGCCTTTTTGCAACAATAACAGTCATACTAGTCTCTGGCTGTATAAGCAGGCTACCGCCTCAAAATCGCCACCGATCACACAGAAGGCGAAGGGTTTAGGTTTGGCTACTGACTGTTCACAAGGGATCGATGGTATCAAGTATACTTTACTTTTCAGAATAAGAACCTTGTGCTCTGAGTCTAGTTATAAGTGTCACAAGTTGAAATTGAAATAATATTTCAATTGGGCATGCCGTTTCCAAATGTCTGTTCTATAATTTGTTTCCAGTCTGCAAGTCTGTGAAGTCCATTTAGCCTTTTAGTGGTTTAGAATGGTAACAAACGCCCACTTCTCACCTACTTTACTCTTCATACCAGTTACATTGCTAATCAGCACTTGAGTCAAATGTTTCTAAATCATAAACACCACATGCAAACGATGAAACAAAAAAAAAAAAAAAAACTATCTGACAAGAAAACAACACCTAGAGCAGTATAACTCACTCTATCCGCACTCTCGTAATTTTCACAAGGAGGAGGTAGCGTATGTCAATATATTCTTTACTTAGTTTTTATATATCTTGATTACCTCTCTATGATATTTATTATTAATGTATATAATCTTGTTGTAATTACTGATATGTTCCTTCCTATAATAGATCTAGGATTAAAGGATTTAATTATGTTTATAATATTAGACTCATATAGATATTGTAATTCTCTTGGTGAAAAGATAACAAAGATTTCTAGAAATATCTTTTTTTTATTCTGTCATGGTATTAAAGCCAAAACTCTTAAAATCTTTGTATCTTATCTATGGTTCCTTGTCTAACTCCAAGATTTTAGTAGTTTGTTCTTTGTTTCATTTCTTCTACTCTGTTTTTTTTTTCTGAGACTTAATATTCTAGTTCTTGTTTCTGGATTAAATCATGTCATTAGAATAATCTGAATATTTTCTTGTTTGATTTGATGGAAAGAACTATTCTACCTGGACATTTCAATTTAAAATTTTCACCAAAGGAAAGGAATTGTGGGGTCATAATATATATTTATTATGCCAACTCCACTAACTTAATTTTTTGTTGCATCAATGATAGTGATGTAATTAGTGAATTTTTTTTATTGAGCCACTTCTATGATGTTTATTATTTTCTCTTACTTTTCTAGATCATTTAATTTGTTGATTCTTGGAGTGCTATTAAAAAAAAAAAGGCTTGTAGTTGAGCCTACGGGTGGGTTAACCTACCTAGGCTAACGATTAGGATTTGAAAACAATATCTTTTTTTGATGATAAAAAGGAAGAAAATGCAACACATTACCAAAAAAACAAAAACATATGGGTTATTTATTGCTCATCCATTGTGCATATATTTTTATTTTTGTAATTTAGTCATCGATCTTTCATTCCAACAATTTCAGTCTAATTGAAGACCAATTGATTTTGATTTCTTAAGAAAGGACGAGATTGAAAGAATAAGGATCAAAATGAAAAAGACAACAAACATGAGTGGTGTGCCATGAGTTTAAAACAAAATATATTATACTTCTTAGACTTCAGAAATCACACATATTATATAATTTTAGTGCCTCTATATTTTTCATATTCACTTTTGGTACAAAAATTTTATTTTGTTATTTTTAATCCCTGATAGAGAGAGGAGAGAGAGAAACACATCATTGATATCGATTTGGATCACCAAAACAAATAAAAATTGTGTTTATTCTAATAATTTCAGAGAAAACATAATTGTGTTTCTATAAGTTGAAACTCTAAAGGTTACTAAAATTAACTTTTTTTATGTTGATTATTTTTATAATATCAAGGTACCACTTGACTATTGTTATCAAATAAATAAAAAAACATAAATAATACGAACATACAAGATAGAAAAAAATAATAAATAAAGATAGAATTGTGTTTGGTAATGATATATAAAATATTGCGATTATCTTTGCTTCTTATTTTGTAAGATACATTTTATTTGTAATATATATTATTTATAATAAAATACTACTGATAGTTTTATGATAGCCATTCAAGGAATCATAAATCTAGCATGATGATAAGGGCCCAATCTCATAAAATAAGTTATTTAACAGGAGTTAATTTGTGTGAAAGTATTTAAAGTTTAGGTACATAAATAACGTCGACAATTATTTTTGTACCTGAATTTATTGTGATGACAATGGATTCTTTTCCCTTGGCTTCCATGCATTCACCGTTTTCAATTCTAACTTTTGCAACTTTAGTAGGTTGTAGGTTTTTCAAAAAACTATTATCAACAATCATTTGATTTGTGCACCCGCTATCTATCAACCAACAGTCTAAGGAGGTTTGGACTGAAAAAACATGTGGCCACAAACATTTGATCTCCATCGTCTTGACTAGTAATTTGAGCATCTTCTTCTTGTTTTTTAGTTTTTGTTCTGTAGATATTTGCTTGATGTTCAATTTGATCACATTTACTACATCTCACTTCTAGCCTCTTCCAGTATTTGAATGGTGGATGACCATCTTGATGCAGTGTTGACAAGGTGAAAGTTTTCTTTTAACAAATTTTTCTTTGTTGTGACCTTGACTGGCAGTAGGTTTACTGCTGACTGAGGCTTGGTATTTTTTGAAAACAGTACTTATGGCAAAATAACTAATTCCATATGACTAGTTCAAATCTTTTATTGCAGCAGAAATAAATTAACAATGACAGCAAATTAAGGAATAATCTTCAATTAACTACAGCGGCTTAAAGGCATAATCTTCAACATTGTGAACGTGTATGTAATTTCATAATTGCTAAGTGAATGAGTCATTACAGTGTAAAAGAATTGATAGAGTAACAATATCTTCCCATTTCATATAAAGTACATTGATGTCTCTCTTGGATATCTTTTGATTTGAGAGATGATTCAGCAGAATTGAAGTAAATGGGAACCTGATCTAACTCCACCACAGCTTCTCGGAGTCCATATAGAGGATGAACAGGCTGAGAGAGCCCCAAATTCTTTCCGTCCTTCTTGTGATTGTTGTTGTCACTACCAGAAACTTGCACAAGAAGGACGCTGTTAAACAGATGTCAAAGAATTGTACAAACACAGCCTCTATTGCTCTGATCTTCAATGTCACTTTCTTCTGTTTCGCTGGTTAAAAGGGAAAAACAGATTCAAAAAAATATTGACAGGTTAGGAACAATCCAGGTATAAAATATATTGGTTACAAACAATCCATAGAATTAGAGTTCAAGAAAATGCTACAACTGGTACTGACATTCTAGTTAAGCGCAACATTCTAGTGTGTTGTTTAAGACCACAAATACGTTGCAACACACATTGTAAAAAAGCAGATTTTCTGTTTGATTAGAGCGCTAATGCGTTGAGCAATTGCACAAGCTTCGGGGGATTGGGAACTCATTTCTCCCACAAAATGATGATGATGACTAGATATATCTCGAGCCAGTGATTTGTTTTCGTTTTCAGGGATTTTCTTGAAAATGTTTACCATCATTTGATGCAAGTTGGATGGCTTGAAATCATTTGATCAAGCCAATCTGCTGCACAGTTAATCTGCAAGCACTAAATGGCTAAATTGAGGATTTAAATCCTGGATAGATAGATAGAAGTTGCATGTCAGAATCCTTTAGACAAGTCAAAATACATATCTCTATAACTCTCAACTGATAGCATATATCATCATATGCCTGCAAAATCATATGCTATCCTCTCATACCTACTCAGGGAGAGAGTAGTAGGCAGACAGAAATTACGAACCTATAAGAGTGTACGGAACACGATAAGCTGCTGAATATCCGTTTCTGTTGAGCGAATTTCTTAACTATACCACGAGGATCGCAACGGATTTTCCATTCCTTAAGATCACACAGGGGAGGAGTTTAATACAGCTATCTATTCTAGTCATATGTTCCTTGGAAAACATTATCCCGTCCCAATTTTCCCAACCAGAGTCTTGTTTATCCGATCACAATGGTTTATGAACTTGTGATGCCACTGTCCACATTTTAAATACAGAAAGTATTGTTTCCTGGGACCAATCAAAGCTTATTGCGTTCTAACAATTCTAATCATGAAAGCTTAACAACCACGGGAAATGCAGCCTTAAGACGGAACTTCCCTGCCTTACCCTAGAAGAAGCTTCTTTTCACATTATCTAAAATCAGTAGAGCAACAATATATGGTATAGCTGAAAGGACTAGGAATGCTGCAGTCAATCAGTGAGAAAATTAACAAAATTTAATCAAGTCATTCTTGCTTGTCCATCCTTAAATCCATCAGCTTCATCGAGTATACTTAATACAGAAATACATTTGCCTTGTACAGAAAAAAAGTAGATGGAGATAACAGAGACCACAAAAAAGTACAAACCTGGACTCAAATTCTCTGATCTCAACAAGTTCTTTCCCTAAGGAATCAATCCACCGCACTTTCTTCTTATCAACCTCTTTCGAATCAATAGCTGCCTTTTTAAGAATGCTTTTGAGGCCATTCTGAGCCTGCGATTCTTCCCCATAAACACCTACACTCCCTTCTTTCACCTCAATGGAATCATTCGGCACATGATCATCATCATAGGAGGCATCAACAACTGATATAACTGCAGTTGAATCATCATAGGAGGCATCAACAACTGATATAACTGCAGTTGAAGGCACATGAGGACTGTTTTCCAATTTAAATGGTCCTGGTCCTGGTCCGTATGTTCTAGGAGAGGGCTTGCAGAAGCAAATGGAAGGACAACGAATCTTGCATAACAAGACCCTCATGAACAAAATAATCTCTTGATTGTTAATCAAACTACAAAAAACTTTTGCCCATTTCATGACGCTCGAATTCGAAAGCACGGATCTAAACTTGAATCTTTCAATCATTGAATATCTATATTTCGAGAACAAAGATTCAAGAGAAAAATGAAAAGCAAGCAAACCCAACAAGGTGGTTTATAAAAGGAACTGTCTTTTAACAGACAAAGCTGCTGTCAACTTGGCAAACAAGTTGCCGGAATTAATTGTATCCATTGAGGAACATGGAAACAAAACAACTTGTCATAACACGGAACCAAATTAAACTCAAGTGGGGTACTTTTGTTTTGAGTTTAGAGGTCAGAAGGAGTGATCAAGTCAAAAACTTTCAAAGAAAGACGTGGAACCCAGAAAGCAACTTGGAGTTTTGGTGATGAATTAGAAGACTCTATAGACCAAAAACAACCTGTCCATCCAGAGTTAAAACACCGCTGTTTCAATGATAGAAAAAGACAGCACTTGTAATCTTAACAAGACGGGACAAAATTATTGCAAGAAACAGCAGTCCTAGCCTCTTTCATTTCACCTCAGCATTGTAAACCAGCCAAGAAAGGAGGAGCGATAAATCTAGTCAGATATATGCAAGAACAAAAGGAAGGGGCAACCTTAGAGAGATTAAGATTTGGAAGCGAAAGACCGACTGTCCACGTTTTCTTGTCTTCTATAATGCGACTGTTATTATTAACTGCCTTGAATGCTTTATTGCTATCCTTTTCACTCGAAACAGAAACGGAAAGGATAGAATAAAAATGAATTAGGCATCAAAGTTTTAATAAGATATGAATTTATTCCAATGATATGGATTCAGATTTCTAAGGAATTCTAGAAGATTTAATCCAAAGCAAAGCAATTGGTTTAGGAGTCAGGATTTATGTTATCCCCTCAATTTGCTTTCCTCTTTATTCTTTCTCTTGTTGCCTTCCCAGTTCTATAGAATATCCATCTTCGATGCTTGTTCAGCATACACAAAAGTAATTTTGGGTAAACTATGATTTAGGGTATCAAAGTGAGTCCTTTTGGTTTTGAAAGTCATAAGCTAGTCCCTTGATCAGTGATAATTGTTTTTGAAAGGTACAAATGATCCCTTACAAGTGCATCTTTAATTTTATCCATGCTGTGTGAGATTGGAGATTTTGATTCGAAATGAAGAATATATCTGAAAAACAAATAAATTGCTATAAAAAGAAATCCAGCATAAAAATCCAGCATTTTTTAAAAAAATGAAAAGAATTAACAGATTATTTCACAAAACAAAAACTTAGATATGGGTGGAGACACTAAACCCAAGTCATAAATCAAAAATCCGAAAGTAGATGAGGAATATATTTGACAACGGAAGCATTCGATGGCACTAAGAGGATTTAGATCTTGCATCTAAAAATAACTAATGATAATAAGAATCAGGTAAAGATGTGCAGGAGAGTGGAGCCGTCAATCGATATTCGAGTGGTAGACATTGTAAAGAATCACGCAGAAAAAGTCAACTAAAATCAATGCTTCTGTTTCATTGAATTCAAACAGTTACTGTTTGAATTCAAAACTGAAATTGTGCTGGGATGAAGAACAATGAAGAACACTAAAGAATAGCAAGAATGAGCAGAATTGAAGGTAAGGTTACTGCTATCCTTCTTTTTTATTTATAGCTAAAACTTGAAGTGTTACATTCAAATAGGATTTCCTAATTTGATTACAACTTCTTCTTCTATAATCTAAATAAGAAAATACTTGAACTCTAATGAAACTAGAACTTTGATCAAACAAGGTGATCTTATTTAGGAAACATAATAATTGAAAGCTAGTCTAATCCCAACACTTGTTGTAGACTTGGAATCAGTCTTCAATCTTCAATCTTCAACAGACATGATTCCGAGAAGCCAATCAAAGCTGCTGGTTATCCTTCCAGAATGTCTTGTGTACTTGCTGAGAAACTCATAATCACACACAAATTTACTAGCAGTGATTATAACACCGAACACATCAACCACTCCTTTCTCCTTGGTTTCCAGTAATGCATGTATTTTGTTGTCCCTTGGAATGTGCCTAGACATGTTTTCTCTTTCAAAAACTGTACAGTACAGGGTAAAACTAGTGACAACCATCAGGCCTGCTGGCCAGCCATCCATACAGCATATTCTTCCACCAAACGACATTTTCAGTTTCCTTTGTCCTCACCATCAGTCCCATGATTAGCCAATAGCTAAAGTACATCCTTGTGTTTTAATGTCGACAAATTACTCTATCATTAGACATGTATTACTGTTTGATTGTAATAGTAAAATTATTATTTTACTTCTCGGTACACAATAATTTTTGCCTTGAACTCGGGGATGTTTATGATTTTTTTACATTTCTATGCACAATTAAATAAATATAATATTCTTTAATAAGATACAAACCATGAATTGCCATCGGGGGTGTCACTATAAATTCACATTTTCATTGCACAGTAAAATAATCCTTGACTCTTAAATAAGACAAAACACAAGAATTGTCTGTGAAGGTATTTTGGGCAAATTATATTTTTCAAAAATATATAAATATGGATATATACCTTTAATTATGGAAAATATGTTTAAAATAATGATAATGATTACTTTAGATGTATTTTTTCTTAAAAATATATGAGGCTAATTATATATATTGATGTTTATTTAATATTAACGATTATATATATATATATATATATAAAACTAAGTTTTTCTGAAAAACAAATCACAATAATTTAATTTCAATGTTCTATAATATTTTTAATATAATGATATGAAGAATAAATCTTAAAAAATAAAAACATAATTGAATTTCTTTTTATGACGATATTGATGGTGACAACAATAGCATTATCAATAATAATTAGAATATTAATTATTTACAATAATGATTACTTATAATGACAGCTATAGTAATTATGATAATTTATCAATCATGAGAATAATAATCAAAGTAATTCATTTTTATTAAAAAATAACTTGTGTGCTTTTTATGTTTGATATATCATATTTAATATCACGTAAATAATAAAAAATATATGAAGCCACATATAGACAAAACAATTGAAAAAACTGCTTCAAATTATTTACAGTAAAAAAATATATGAGCGTTTTGCCTTGAACTTCGCCATAGCTAGAACTAGATTTTTTAAGTTCAAAAATGTTAATAGTCCTAGATTTTTTTTTTTCATGATGCTATACATCTATGAAAAACATTCAGTTTACAAACCTTTCAATTATTTAATTTTTTTATATATTCATTTTATTATAGATAAGGCGTTTAAAATAATGAGAACAATTATTTTTAAAGTTTTTCTCTTAAAAATAATTATATATTTTGATATTTGTTTAATATTAATGCCTTAAAATATATGTAAAAAAAATAAACTCAGTTTTTTAAAAAAATCTCATTAATTTAATCTTAGTGTTCCAAAATACTTTTGATATAATAATACGAAAAATAAATTTTAAAAAATAAAAAATAATTTAATTTCTTTATAAATAAAAATCACTTTAAATTAAAAATATATTATGCCACACATAGATAAAACAAAAGCAAAAAACACATAAAGATAAAAAAATCATTAAAAACATAAGATTCACTATAAATGCATAAGACAGAATTTCACTTTTATTTAACACTACCAAAACTGAACTTACACTTTTTTTTTAATGCAAGTTACATTAAATACAAAGATAAATTATAATAAAAATTAAAGATCAAAATTAAGAATATTTTATATATATATATATATATATATATATATATATATATATACATATATAAAGTACTTGGTTATCATTTTACATTTTATCTTCTCTTTGGAGCCCTGCTATCAAGTACTTGTCATCACCCGATTTTTGGGTGATTCCCCAAAATAAAATAAAAAATAAAAAAAATAAAATAAAAGTGGTTTGGTGTCGGTGAAAAAAATCACGGTGGAAATTTTGGAAATTTTATGAGGCGAATCGAATCTCTTTTATGCCCAAAAATGAGAGAAAATACAAATTCAAGGTAAAAATTAAGTCAAAAATCATAATTATATTTTTTATAAGCCAATTTGATTTAATCATGGGCTAATTCAAAATATTATTATGTTCGAGAATTAATTTAGGGTCCAATTGAAGAATTTAATTAAGTGCAAGGACTTAATTATGCTTTAAATTGGTTAAATTAATTTTATTAAGGGCTTAATTGATGGAAAATTTAATTCTTGAATTTAATTCGGGCCTAATTGAGAAAATCAGAATTTTTGGAGACCCAATTGAATTTTTCCAAGCTAATTTGGCATAATTAGGGATCAAATTGAAGATAATTGAGAGTTTAATTGTCAATTGAGGGCCAAATTGCATAAATCAAAGGCCAGGGACCAAAACAAAAAAGGCACGAAATTCCAAGGGTAATTTTGAAATTCGGACAAGGGCCCAATTGCACAAAATTTCAAATTTAAATTTAATTAAGGGTGCAATTAAAACAATCATAAATCAAAGGACCAAATTGCAACTTTTCCCACCAAAGCTGCCTGCACCCGCTGCACACCTTCCCTGCATGCTTGCCGACCAGCCGCCTAAGCGCCGCCGACCAGCCAGCCACCATGTCAGGCCGATCACCGCCTATAAAAGCAGCCATGCAAGCTGCAGCGAGGGAGGAAGAGAACGAAAGAAAAAACAGAAGAAAAACAGAAAAAACCGGGGAAGAAAACACAGAAAAGAGGAAGAGATTCTAGGTAAATTACGTTGATTTTTGGCATCAAAAACACGCCCAACAAATCTGAAAAAAAAGATCATCTTCTTCTTCGTCAACACTGTTCTCTCTCTCTTCGGTTTCGTCTCTCTCTCTAGTTGCAGGGTTCTGTCTCTCTCTCCACCGTTGGCAGTCCTTCGACCACCCAAAACCACCTCATCATCACCGATTACTTCTCCTCTACACCAGAAACACAAACACACTTTCAGGCGAGGACCCCGGCAACATTTTCCACTTGCAATGTAAGCCCCGAAGACTTTGGAAGCTTCCTTAGGCCACCGTTATCGAAGCCACCACCATAGGAATCATCACCTCGACCTCCTCTACCCAACGGTACTAACAGGTACACCTTTCGTCACAGTCAAAAAATCGATTGTTCATCTTCTTCTTCATCCCGTCGCCTGCATGTTCACGTCCCACTGTTTATGCAAGTCGGGCTTGCATGATTCCCAAACATATAAGGGAGTGGGTTGAAAGCCCACCTGGACTGGAGGCCCAGCCCATTATGGGCTGAACTATCAGCCCGACCCAGACATGGTGGGCTGTCTGTCCGGCCCATCAGGGGTGGATAGTCAGCCCATTCCATGCAAGAGTGGGTTGTCAGTCCCGCCATCAGGGCCGGACAATTAAAAAAATATTTTTATTTTTATTTTTATTTTTATTTTCCCTAATACTTTTTTATTACAAAAAAAAAATTTCAAAAAATATAAAATGTGTTGTTTTCGTGCATACGGCCGAATTCCAAAATTTTTCAAGCATATTTTTCGTAAAAAAAATATTGCATCTTTCTCATGTTTTTAAAACAAAATTGGATATCGTAACCAGTTTATCATTATCCATTGGAATTTGGCCAAAATATCAAAAATAATCAAAACCATTTTTGTTTTATCTATCAGGGTGTAAATTTACATTGTAAAATACATCCATGGATATAAAAAAAGATTTTAACTACGGTGTAAATTTAAAACGTAAATTACACCCGCAGATAAAAAATAAATATTTTTATGCAGTAAAAAAAATTTAACTTAGAAAAAAACAATCAAATGACAATGCAGCTTACCTTAGGTAGGGTGCACTGGGGGTGATGCGTCTTCCCCTTGCATAATAAGTCCCCTTACCCAGACTCACGCAGACCAATAGGTTCCTAGTAACCTTAATACTAGGTGGCGACTCCCTCATAATTATAGTCGTAAATTTTACGGCTATAAAACAAACATCCTATTTTCACCGCGCGCCGTTTGGCGGGGGCGCGAAGTCGTAAAAAATCGCCGTCGCGACAGTACTTCAGCAACAAATGATAGAAGAAGAGGTGTAGCTTATTATGCAACCAAACTTTACCAAAGTTTGACGTTCATACAATAGAGCAAGATAACAGAAATACGATCAGCATGACTAGCAGGAGTAGAGAATGCAAATTGATGAGGTGATCTTCATGTGTGAAAGAGATTAGAAGAAATAGAGTTGAATTTGCCGAGATTCACAAGTAGAGAAGACAAATCAATTGAGTGTTATCTTCTCGTTAAACAATCTATCAATCTATACAAATTCTCATAAAGATTGAGAAATTAGAGAGCAGATCCTTCAGGAGTTGTATCCATTTCTGAATCGAAAGAAAAACATAGGTTTTTATCTTGGCTTTGTACGACAGGAGTTGTGGTAGATGAGTTCAACTCATTCCGGCCGCCATGCAAGTCATTACTAGCATTGGAAATATTGTTCAGCTCACTCTGCAAATCAATTCAAAACAAAACAAATATGATGGAATCACAATCAGAATTTGCATAACTAGTCAGGAAAATAGCATAGCCTTCCCAAAACTTGATTGCAGCTTTAACTAAAGCCCATGCCTTCCTAGCATTTAGCCACTACTTGGAGCGTATGATCATGCCCCCACCCACTAGGTTAAAAATGACTTTTGTTTCGAAGTAACACTGAAAAAGTTGCACTTTCAGGATATCGCTGGAACATTTTCTATTGATCTTCTCAAGAGATGGGATAGCCTAAATTATATTATCAATAGCACCTTCCTCTTAGTTATTTGCCTATTCGTTTAATGCAGCACTTAAAAACAGATAGTATGGCTACCTGTAAATTTCGTAAGACAAGACTGGGTCTTGAACAGTCTACAATCTTCAGGATTTTGGAAAAGAAGAAAAGAGACGGATATTTATATGTAATGCACAGATCAACAGGATTATAATCAGCAACGGATTGCAGCGGGTAAGAAACAGGTATTGAGCAAAACAGATTGATAGGGAGCATTTATACATCAGCTTGTCAGAAGCAACCCAAGTTCTCTCGTCAGCTGATTTTATCATCATTCATAATATTTCGCACCTTAGTAAATTTAAAACTTTTACAAAAGGTTTAATGGACTCCTACGATAAAATAAAACAGAAAGAGATGGAATGGCTGAGCGGCAAACCTACTTTTATGATGCAATAAACACTGAGAGAAGAATATTTAATGAAGAGTTATTTCCATATTTGGCAATCAAAATACCAAAGATCAGAGCCATGTTTCAAATGAATGCCAAAGTGCTTTTCCTGGATTGTGATGAAAAGGATAGTAAGAAAAAAATTCATTACGATTACGAAACCTGCAGATAAGTAGAAATGTCTTCTGTTGTCACCATTATCCCACCTTGTTGCTTTACTGCCATCCAGTTACTTAGTTTCTCCTGAAGAAAACAAATGGTAATGATGTATGAGTGGATGGTCTTCACGAACATCAAGGGTGTGTTCTATTTTCCAGTGGGTTGAGTAAAGCCAATAATGGAGATGCCAACAATCATGCACATGATTACACCACTCCTATGCAGCTTATAATCCCGTGATATATAGAGGAGACTTGAGAAATCCAGTTGAGCAATCTCAGCCTAAGAAAATAATTACAACTAGCTTTACTAAAACAATGCAAACAAAAATGGGAACCACACGATGCAGTCCAACAAATATCTAGTGCTTCCTTGTTTGTTTCAGCAATAACTCAATCTGATTATATTATCAAAAAAGGCAGTGCCAAAGCTAAGGCTAAATAATTACGACTGAGCAACATAATTTAAGCGTGTGCATGCAAATATAGTCAAATTTATCAAATAGTGTATGGACCCTAGTCGAAGAAACATGGAACATAATTCTCAGAACCAGTTTAATCACTACATTTTTCCATCATTTTGCTGCCATCAATTTATTTCAACTTCTTCACTCCTCGGATAAGAGAGAAATCAAGAGAACAAAGAACTACCATTTGTAAGTTTCAATAAGATTTTCAGCATCCAACAACAATAATAAAAAACTTGGAAATATCTTTTTGCTATATGATCATTGAAACCCAGAAAATGAACAAAAGGTGATAATGAGGAGCCTTCTCATTGTACCGAATACGATCTTTAACTAAGAGCATTCAAATTCCATTACTATTCCAAACTTGCCCATAGCTTTAGGCTTCCAAAATGACACCAAGCATTCAATAATTCATAAGAAGCCAAAAGAAAGAAAGAAAAAAGAAAGAAAGAAACGCATCATTTGAATTTACGCAGGACTCATTCAATTCACTCGAGTTAAAACAACAAATCAGTAAACATGATACGAGGCTAAACCAAAACAACACCTTCGATAATTCACATCACATACGTTCCAAAAAGCATAATAATCGTAACCAATTATACATTTCAATATGGTTTTAACAACAACACAGCATCTACCCTCAAAAGTAGCATCAAAACAGTCAAACCCCAAATGGGTTTTCCACAAATTCAATAAAGATGAATCATACCATATAAAAACAAGAAAAAGAAAAGAAATTGAACCAAAAAGAAAAGAACTTTAAGTGGTCTCACGAGAGCATGTCTTTGCCCAGCTTCAAACGAAAGCTTGTTATAACTGATTGCTTGAGAGTAAAATTGAGAGAGTTCATTGGCAGAATTTCTAAACGCTGAATACAAAACTTTGTCACTCTCATCTACTATTGCTGCGCTACTTTCCACTTTCCTCTTCCTCGCCATAACTTTCTTTTTCCCCCTCTTCTTGCCGAGTAATTTTTTTTGGCTACTTACAGTTGCAATAAATAATCTATTCTTTTTTCTTATATCTCTTCAGTTCTTGTAGTGGCCCACAGAATCCCCACTGTGGTCTTCTTTTTTGCCCAAAAAAATACACTGCTCACAGCCACTGATGAATCAGTAAGTGAAGATGGGACTTTGTAGTTTTTCCATAGTCTGGAACCTTGAGAGAGGGATTAATTGAGTGGATAAAGACAAACAGTTTTGCAGCTTTCAATGCCAATTTGCAAGTACTTTAGGAGTTATCTGGGGTGTTTTTTAAGATCTTTTTTAAAATATTTTTTTATTTAAAAATATATTAAAATATTTTTTATATTTTTTATATTATTACACGAAAATAATATAAAAATATTAAAAATTTAATCTAAAATAAAAATAAAAAAAATTAATTTTAAGAAAACACAGTAAATGAAATTTTTTTTTGGTAATAATCAGAGTGGATAAGCCCTATTAAAATAATTGGGAAAAAGTAGACCCAATTAGGTTATAATACAGCAAAGTGTATAATTCTGACGGTGGTTCCACTAACATATCAGACTCTTGATCTAATAGATCTCTAGTTAGCCCATAATTAGCTAACCAATCAGCCACATAATTGGCCTATCTATAGACATGAAAGATTTTAACCTCCCAATCTTTACCCAATATACCCTTAATCTGCACGGTTAAAGTGTAATTTCTGTTCATACTTACTATTTTTCCATTAATAAGCCCTATTGCAACTCGAGATTCAGACTCTAAAATCACTTTTTTGTATCCCTTATCCCATGTAAGTTGTAAGTCGACATAAACAGCCCATAATTCAGCTGTTACTGATGAACATATCCCATTATTCCTTGCAAATCTCATTATCCAAGAACCCATATTATCCCAAACTACTCCTCCAGCACCTGCCACCCCTGGATTTCCTTTACTGCACCCATCCACATTCAATTTAATCCAATCATTTGTTGGATAAGTCCAACCAACCTGTTGAATGACCCTACTATGCCTCCTCTCTCCTATACCATTCATGTGACTATTTATACTATCTAAAACCATTCTTTTTATTGCTAGAATAGCCCCAAACCAATTACCCTGAGTTGAGCCAAACACTCTATTGCATCTCTCTTTCCAGATATACCATAAAGCTATGCCGAATTCCAGCAGCCAATTCACACTAAATGCATCCCTTTTTCTGCTGGCCAGATTCGATATCATCCATGTATACCAATTTTGGCTAAAGAATAATTCTCTCTCCTCTACCTTGACAAAGGCCTCCCAAATCTTACGAGTTTTAGGACAATCTCTTAACGCATGAGCTACCGTTTCTACTTCATGTGAGCAGTGGTTACAAAAACTATTATTTGTAAGTCGTCTTCTTCATCGCACTTCATTTGTCATAATTGAATTATGAGCCACAGTCCAAAGAAAAACTTTGATGCGTTCCATTCCCTTCCACTGCCAGATAACCCTCCAAATGGGGTCGTGATCCATTAGTCTCGTGTCCTCTTGTAGCATATAAGTTGTTCTTGTCGTGAAACAATCGCTCGAGGAGTGGTCCCAAACCACTGTGTCTTCAACCATATCCTGCGCAGGAGGAACATACCCAACAACTCCCATCATAATTTGCACTGGGATTAAGTGGGCAAACTCTTCCCATTTTCACTTGCCCTTAGCATCCACCATATCAGCCACTGTATAACTAAGTTTATCCACTGGAACCTCCCCACTTATATGGTTAAGAAGAGGACAATAGTTTGCCAACCAACTATCTTTCCAAAATAAAATTTGCTTTCCATTCCCTAAATTCCAGCTGATATTCTGATACACTTTATGCCATATTTGACAAATCGCTTTCCACAACACTGAATCTCTTGAAGAAGCAGACTGGTGGTCACCTCCTCTATTAAACTTCATATACTTTACCTTTAAAACCTGCACCCACAAACTATTCTCTTGTATTACTCCCCAAGCTAATTTCATTATAAAAGCCTTATTCATTGTCTCCATTTTTTTTTTATTCTCATCCCACCCTCTTCCTTAGACTGACACATCTTTGACCAATTGACAAGATGAATCTTATCTCTTCCTTCCCAATGGCCCTAAATGAACCTTCTGCATATTCTCTCTATCTCATTATAGGTATGCTTTGGAATTACAACAGCTTACATTGAATACAATGGAATAGTTGAGAGCACAGATTTACATAAGGTAATCTTACCTGCTAGTGATAGATTATTAGACTTCTAACCAGCTAACTTGCGTTGCAATTTTTCTAGTAAATAGCTGTAGGTTTGCTTAGTAACTCGTTGATGTAGCAAAGGGACTCTAAGGTATTTTCTCAAATCTTTCGTGACCGTGAATCCACTACTTCTACTAATAGTATATGCTAAGGAGTTTGAAACATTACAGGAGAAGAAATTTTGTCTTTGCAATACTAACTCGCTGACTCGATGCTTTACAAAAATCATTAAGGCACTGACGGACTATATTCATTTGGTTCAAGCTGGCCTCTGCAAACAATAACATATCATCCGCAAAACATAAATGAGAAATTTTCAACCCATTCCTTCTTACTGTAAAAGATTTCCAGTTGTCATCTTCCACACTCTTATTTATTAGTTGAGATGATCTTTCTAAACACAACACAAATATGTATGGCGATAGTGGATCCCCCTGTCTTATACCTCTACATGGAATAAATTCCTATGATGCATATCCATTCCACAATACTCTAAGAGTTGGAGATTCTATACATTGCATGATGACTCTTATCATCTCAGGAGGTAGTCTAGCATTAATAAGAGTATCTCAAATAAAACTCCAGCTTAACCTATCATAAGCCTTTTCAAGATCAACTTTAATAGTCATAACTCCTTTTCTACCTTTCATTCTACGCATTGAATGGACAATTTCCTGGGCGACATTGATGTTATTTGTACTATGTCTTCCTGGAACAAAGCTACTTTGAGCTTCACTAATAAGCTTCAGCATCAATATTTTCAATCTCCTAACTATCACCTTAGTTACTACTTTAAAAATCACATTGTATAGGCCAATTGGTCAAAACTGATGTAGATACTCAGGCATCTGAATTTTTGGAATGAGGACTAAATAGGACTAGTTAATATTGGAAACCTTATTCTTGCCCGCAAAAATATCCCTGGCATACCTGCATACTGACTGGCCTACCACATGCCACTGAGACTGATAGAATATTGGTTAATAGCCATCTGGGCCTGGTGACTTGTAAGGCTTCATGTCAAACATAGCTGCCTTGATCTCCTCATCTAGTACTAGAACTTCTAATTTTTTCATGTGATGGGATTCAATCCTAGGAAATTGCTCTTCCAGTCTTCTAGCTCCCTGATAATCCTCTAGTTCTTGCATGAATAATCTCTGAAAGAAATCCCTTGCCATTTCCTTTAGCATATTCTCCTCTTACACCCATACATGATGCTCATTCTTCAAAGCTTTTATTTTATTTCGTTGTCTTTTAATAATAGTTTTTTTATGGAAATAGGAAGTGTTCCTATCTCCATAAGAAATCCATTGACATCTTGATTCTTGGTACCAGTGAATCTCCTCTTGATGAATAATTTGGCCATATTCGGCTGATAGCTCATCCTCCAACTGATATAGAAACTGATTATCACTATTTGTTAATGCTTTCTGCACACCCCCCCAGACTTGCTAAAACCCTTCTCTTTCTCTGGAAAATGTTGCCAAAAACAATTCTATTCCATATTTTTAATTTTGCTGTCAAAGCTTCTAATGTGTTCGGAAGCTTTGTGTTTGGCTCCCAGTTATCCCTCACAAACTCTGCAAATTCATTATGATGAATCCAAGCTGCGTCAAAACGAAATGGTCTCTCTACACCGTGAAGCCTTCCTCTCAGTTCTTTCAGCTCCATAAGAATAGGATGGTGATCCGATTAAACCCTTGGAAGAACCAAAACATTTGCATTACGAAATAATTGCCTCCGCTGATCATTCCCAAAACATCTATCCAACCTTTTATAAACTCTTCTATAACCAATCCTACAACCCCCTCTCCAGGTGAATTTTGGTCCCTTGCTACCCAAATTTATCAATTGACATTCCTGCACCCATCTAGCAAAATCATAACATCTTTGACAATCCACAACAGCTCTTTCTAATTTTTCACTAGCCATCAAAATTTCATTAAAATCACTTATAGCCATCCATGGTAGGTTAACATTTCTAGCCAATTTAGCAACTTCTTCAAAGCATTGTTTTTTTTTTTAAATAGTATTTAGATTTGCATACACTACGGTAAATAACTAAGGCTCTGTGCTATCTTCATCAACAATACCATGTATAAAATGCCTAGATGACATCAAAATCTTAACATTAAAACTCGAATTATTCCACAACAACCATAAACCCCCAGACAACTCTTGAGCCTCCACTCTAAAGCTTGCCTCAAATTTCAATTGTTCAATAATTCTACAGCTTTAACTCCACTAACCCTCGGTTCTACAATTGCCATTATTTGAAACTTATGGGTTTTCCTCATATAGTGCATCACCGCACAAAAGTCTTTGCTTCCAGCACCTTTACAATTCCAAAAGAAAAACTTCATTATTCAAATGATACAATTAGACTTACATAATCTGAAAAACTTCATCTTCATCTTGGATATTCCTTGTGGTCATCCCCTCATCCACCATCATTTCCTCTTCAGGTTTGTTTAGGCCCTCCATAATCTCTCCTTCATCCCCTAGCTCAGCATCCTCTCCCATCCAAATTTCTTTATCAGGTGGTTCTGGTCCTTGTGTTTTCCCCATTAATTGCTGAGGTCGAGCTAGACCACTTCTGTAAAATTCATGGTCGATTCGACACTCCCATTACCTCATTGGTTCTAGGTGTGCTTCGCTGCTCGAATTTTCCATTAAGTTGTTAATTGCTTTCCACCTTGCCCCCGTATCAAACCCTTCTGCTTTCTCTTTACCTTTAACAGCTACAGCTTGTAGCAGTATTGGAGCCGCTGTCTTAGACCTCTCGGTCAATGACCTTAATCCAACATTTAGGTCAGCTTATTCTAGTCTCTTCCCTTCATATTTCCCCCCACTAACGGCCTGTTGCTGCTTTTGGTCCACTAGCCTTCCATTTCTTTGATTAAATACACTGGTCCTCTCAATTGATAAGCTGTTATTCTCCGTAATTTCCTATCCTCCGCTGTCACCAGCTCTCAAATCTGCAATATCTCCATTAAACTCCATTAATGCATCATAACGAGCAGATACATTTATTTGGCCCTCCGTTAACTTCGTTAATTCTTTTCCTAAATTTACGGCTAGGCCTCTGCCCTTTCCATTCCCTATTTTCTCCTCCGTCCCCATCCTCTTGTTATTCCGATGGTGTCTCCATTCAGCAATCATCCAGGAACCAAAGGATTCCATTATTTCTGGTCTGACCACAGAAACTGAAGTATCACCAGTCATTTCCCTGTCACTTGATTCATCTCAAGACACATGAGTTGCATGAGGGCATATTTCCTGCCTATGTCCGTATTGGCCACAGTGGAAGCAAATTAGATGTCAGCCCTCATAAATTATAAGTCGAACTCTCCGGCGTAGCTTAAACTTAGCCATTAATGGTTTTGTAAGATCCACCTCCACACATAATCTTGCAAAGTTCCCCCTCATGCCTACGGAAGTTGTTCTATCAACTTTCAATGTTTTTCCAATCTTATTCCCTATCTTCCACAATACTGAAGTATCATAATATTCCAAAGCCAAGTTTGGTAGTCTAACCCACACTGTTACCTTGTCGATTATGGCTTCAACATGATCAAAATTGGGGTGCCATGTTCTAATCGTTAGATAATGATCAGTCACATCCATGGACCTCCAAATAGCACATGTTCCCTATCATTAGTTTCGGCAAATTTCGTCAGGTAAAAATCATTGCCTAAGTCTGTAAATGTAAAGTCTCTCCGGAGCTTCCATATATTCTTCAGACATTGCATGAAAAACATGTAACCCACCTTTCGACCTATGAGTTTGATTATTAGAGTTTGTTTCCAAGGTGCCCGAATTCGTTTCTTCTCCTCAATAGAAAGTTTAATCACTGGACAATCATCTTCATCAGAATCGTCGTCATCATCAGATATGCAGTCATTCATATGGTTGTCCTCATCAACTTCCTATACTACGAAGGCCTCACCCATTAGTGTTTCAATGTAACTTTGTCCACCATGTGATCCTCCTGAATCATTGATATCCTAGATCTTGACCTTCTTACTTGATCTTGTCAACAAATCAACCTCTTTTGTTGAGACCTCTGTTGTTTTTTGGCATGGTAAATGAAATTGACATCAGTACATGGATGGGTGAGTTAATGGCTGGTTAGAGGGGTTAATTACTCCAACATGGTCCCTGTACTATTCTAGTTTGATTAATTGAGCCCTCTTACTTCCTATACATTTTGATTTAGGATCACCGCTGGGTTCTCTATTATATGTTCATAAGAAATAGAGGTGAGGGAAAAAAAATTAAACTAAGAAAATTGAAGAAAAAACACTAAATTATTAAAAAAAAATTGATTTAACTAATTAGAATTTTTGTAAAAGGTTCGGTCGGGTTTGGTTTATAAGGAAAAAACTAGTAATTTAAAACCAAACCAAACCGAATCAGTTCAAGTTTCTTGGTTTGATTTTATTTTTTGTGAAATTAGAGAAGTGAAAAACTTGGTTAAGGTAAGAAAAAAAAAATTGAACTGAAATCAATCGGTTTGAACTGGATCCGGTTTAATTTCATTTTTTTTTAAATTTAATTATTTTTATACATAAAAATTAAACTGAATCGAAAATAATAATTTCCAATAAGAAGAGCTCTTTATCTATGACAGGGTTAGCAATCGCTTGTTGTCATGCATGACAAGTGTCCTGCCGATTAAATCTACCCCATCAAACTAGTTATGAAAAGGAGAAAAAATATTTTTTATGAAAAAAAATAAACAAATTATTAAAAAGACGTATGAGATAATTTCCGGGTTTTACATTTAATTATTATCCATTTTTCTTGAATAATTGAAAGTATAAAATAAATTAAATGTAATTTTTAAGAATGTGGGGGCAGTTGTGTGTTTAATCATTGCTTGTTAAAGCTGAGAATGCTTGACACAAGAATGAACGAATAGACTACATTCATGGAGCAGCTCTTATTATTAAAGATAAGAAAATAATAATAATTAATCCTACATATCAACGAAAAAGGAGAATCACATTCACTCAGCTCAGCTTTCATCACTCTTTCACAAGACAACAGAGCTGCTGCATAGGCTTGAATAGCAACTGTTCTTGGCAAACTTTGATTATCCAATCCAACGAGTAGCTGTACAGAATCTACTGCTGACTTGAGGACATGAAAAGCAATAACATCTCGGAAACTGGCAGAGTTTGTCAACAGCATCACCAACCTGTGGATTCCTGTCAGGAAGTGCAGGTGACATATAATATTGTGTATAATTGAAAAGGCTGGGCGTTGATTGAAGCAAGTGGTATTTTCCTTCTCAAAAGGGGAATGGCCTTACCATATATTCCTGAAGCTGGAGGCACCATATTCCAAAATCATCTCTTTTTCCATCTGCACCTGAAGCTCTCTTCTCATTATGTTATCTCACTTGCTCCTCCAAACGTCCTCTGTGCCACAATTTAAAGTAAAGAAAGATGGCTTAGCTAATCCACGGGGTCGATCGGTTCAGAAAATGCATAATTCGACCATTTCACGACCGCAGATGAATGGTTCAAATCTCTCGAGCGTGCTTATTCTTGATTGCATTACCTCTGAAGGTAGACCATGATACTTGTCTGGCAGAGGAAGCATAGATTTTGTAATAATTGAGAGCGAATTCACGCAAAAAGAGAGCTCGCCTGACGGATTAACCAGGAAAACAAATGAAGTTTAACTAGTGGAAACACACGATCTTGAAACACACGATGAGGAAAGTTGAACGTCCAGGTTCAAGACCGAATGCAAGAAGCAAAGCTTTTTCCGAAGCCAATTATATCATGAAAAAGGTTAAATGTATCTGTGCGCTTCGTTGAGCCACTCACACCCTATATATCACCAATATCAACAAGTGCTTTCAACTCCTCAAACTGATCACTAGAAGCCTTTCCTTCTCACAGGGAAGCTATAATTTCAGCTTGCGCTCAGCTGCACTCATCACACATGAAATTGCAAGGTGAAAAAACAAAAATCTGACATCATTGTCGAACTAAACAAGTGTGAAATCAGAAAACATGAATTGTCCCAGAGTCATCTCTAAGAGTGATGAGAAATCCAGGCTTTCCAAAAGCTCTGCAGGCAACAATTCTCCCAGCAATGGATGCTCGATCATTCTCACTATTCGACTCGTCGTCATTGGCTAAATTTCACCCTGTGCGTTCACAGTTATTATTTATCTGTTTCCCCAGGGTGCAGATATATGGTTTGAGCTTCTGGTGCCTGAAGAGACAGCGACTGAAGCGTCACAAAACGCCTCAATACGAGGTGAGATTGGCGGATTTATGGGGGCAAAAAACAAATTGATTTGGCAACATATTTATCAGAAAATGTGAGTGCATTTGAGCAGATGGCTTTGTCACTGCATGCCAAGATATTCTCAGTGTGAGGCTACAAGAGATCATGAAAGGAAACGTCCATGATTCTTTGAACCACGTCTGAAAATGTCAAGGTGGCCATTGAATGGTGTTTTATGATAGCGTTTGGTTATATATATATATATATATAGAAATGGTGTGAATAAATAGATAAACAAAAAAAAACATTGTTATTTTTTTATGTTGTATTTTAAAAGGATATAAATTTATTTCAAAGATATTCTTTTAAGATATATACATTTCACGTCTCTCTTCATCCCTTTAATTGAAGAGAATAGTGCAGGCAAAACATTGAGTATCACAGTTCGATGATTTTTCAGTCATGATGTATATGCATTAATCCATATATTGGAAACTTTATAAATTTCTTCTCTATTTTATTTTATTTTATCGAATGTTTAGGATATGATCGGCTGGCTTTCCTGTCAAACGATCCATCTTGACCTCTCTTTTTATGGGTGTTGCCAACTGGGGTCAAGCATTAAACTATGACCCATCTTATCTGCTGCAAAGTCCACGGTATTGTTTGGTGTATTGGGAAATGATAGATTGGACAGTATACTATTTCTGTTTTGCATAATATAAAATTTGTGTTTTTTTCTTTTGCAAACGCTATTATTTTAGGGGGAAGTTTAGATCAATTCTCTAAATAAATATTGATCACTTGATCGGATTAGTATAAAAGTAATAAATAATTATTACTATAATTCTCAAACAATTTTAAATATAAAAAATTAAGTTTTCTAATATATATAAAGTCCATATCTGTGTCACTACCTGTGATTTTTAAGGTTTTTTTTCTTTTTATATCTAAAAATGTGTCACGACATTAAAGCAAAACAACAACAACAAAAAAAGAGAGTTTGGACATTTGAGAGAGAGGATTAAAAATCTGTCTAAACAAAAAGGGAAGAAACAACAAAGAGAGAAGAAAAATGGTGTTTAACAGCTTAATTGTATTATCAGTAGCCCACATATCAGCAGACGTATGGCAACAAATAGCATGCATAAGGTTCCAAGATCGTGTAAGCAGTCCCCAGCTTCTTGATCTTGTTTGCTGCTTTCCTCTTCAACAACTGGGCCGTTTTGCTCTTTTCGTCTGGACTTTCCTCTGCTTGCCTCCACCTGATTCTTTCCTGTCTTCTTACGCTTATCACTCCACATCATCAGATGATGAAGATCACCATCAGTATGGTCATCAGCAGCAGCAAACCTCTTCTTCTTCCTCCTCGGCTGATGTTGAATACTACTACTATGACTCTGACTGATTTACTCCATTTTGTTTCATCATTTGTCTACAGTAACTCTCTCTCTCTATCTTTCTTTCACTTGTTTGTATTTTAGTTTTTTTGTGGGGATTTTTTTTTATTAGGAAATCGCTGGGTTGTTTGGATTGGTGTTGCATGATGATTTTGTGGAGACGAGTGTATTCATCTACTGAATATTTTTTTTTTTTTTTTTTTGGGGGGGGGGGGGTTAAAGATTCTTTTTTTTTTCCTTCAGTCTTGCTTTTTTTATATTATATGTCAAGATTGCATCTTGATGAGTGATGGCATAGTTAAAAGGTAAGGTCATAGCCATCGAGAAGATTTATAAAAGAAATGTTTGCTTGCTATCCTTGGAATTTGCTGACTTGAATGTGTTTGTGCATATGCAATACCATTGAGGGTTATGTCCATTTTGAACTTGGATCCAGTAGGATTCCACTAGCTGGTGGTGATTGCTTTTTGTCTTAAACTTGTTTGTTATGAGGATACCGCCCAGAACCAAAGTCGATTCTTTTCTCTTTTTTAAGCAGACAGCTAATTGATGCCTATCCAATATCATGTTATTTGACTAAAAAGATATGTCAATTCCTAGGAGCCAACTTTTCTCTCGAGGTGAATGAGATCTTTAGAAGTATCTGATCCTCTCGATGATCAATTAGTTGATTAACCTGAACATTTTAGTGTAGTTATTAGAGATAGAAAAATATATATTCTTGCTATCTATCTAGTGATTTCATTGGAAGTGAAATTGTCAATAATCATTCTGCCTTCTCAAGTTCTTTGTTGATGAAATTTCATACTTCATGCAAAAAACTTGCAGGATTGAATTTTTTTTGTAGATTGCTTAGTCTCTTGTTGATGTATGCAGTTGTAGAGTTTGTCTTGATAGAAGATTGGAAAAGATGATTGTGCACAAGTTTTGACTTCAGTCTGCTACATCAAGAAAAGGGTTTCCAGTGGAGTAAGACAACTAAAAGGATCTTGTTTATGCTCATCTTTTTTGTATAACTCTAGCTGATGACAGTGCTGAATCTTTGTAAGTAATTAATTTCAGATTATTCAAAGTTGCATATTTCATAGTCGTGTGATTGCTTTAAAACTACAGATACAGTTTCTAATGCAAAATATATGATAGTTAACTGTTTGTACGAATGGATGTTTCTGGTACTTTTTGAATCATTCATTTGGAATGACTCTTTAAATCGACTACTTATCATGTGTGATCGTTGCGAAATTGTGATGTTGGCCTAATTTCATGGGATCCTTAGTTATTATGGAGATGTATCCAATCTTATAACTTTCTGATGATTGAAATATACAAATTCTGGATTGGTTATTGATGATGGGATAGGATTTTGATTTAAGAAAAATTGTGAAAGACTGGATGATTACTTATAGGCTGAGTTACTCTTAACCAAATTGTTCTTGGAAATTAAATTGTTACACGCCTTGCAAAAGAGTTGTGTTGCAAACAAACTTGTTTTGCCATATCCCACATTCATATACCTTGTAAAATAGGAATAACAACAAATGATATTGATAGAGAGATGAAAGGAATTGCATATGCAGCTGAATATCATAGCTCTATACATTGAAGTATGGAAGAAGTGAGGAGTGTGAATGTTCTCCTTCAAAAACTGTTTTACAGATACTCTTAAGACCTTGTGACAAATGCAAGAAATATGTTGCAGGGGGGATGGAAATTGTTGGGCAGTTGCAGAAAAGAAGACAGAAGTTTAAAAAAAGAAACCAAAATAGCACAGGTGAATGCCCATAAAATAGGCAAATGAAATGGCCTCTCATTTTGATATTGAGGTCATGAGTGATGCTCTGTCAGATTGTTTTGCAAACTGCTGAGAAGATAGAGATAAGAAATTCTAAAAAGGGTATATGATTTGTTGATAGAATATTATGAGTTGGAATATGCCTGTTAACAGTTGGATATTTCTTTTATTATTCTCGCTAGTGTAGGGGAATCCAACCCTAACATCAAAAATTGAAAAGACAAAAGGGCAGCTCTTTCCAATAGTTAAAAGGAATTCATTCTATTTTATTAACTGGCTTGCTGATCCTTTCTCGTGAAATATATGATTTTCGGTTGCACAGCCACATTTAACATGACTCAAAACATTGCTGCAGCTCGATTGCCCTATCCTACAGACAGACATCCTCTAGGAGAAACATAATTTTCTCAGATGGCTTTTGAAGATTGCGAACCATATGTAGAGACTGCAGATTTCTCATTACTTTTGACCCTCTGTTTTCCCATGTTGCTTTCCCGAGAGTTGCCTGGAGCAGCTGTGGTTGGTATCCCTATGCTCAAATTCTAGCTGCTGCATTGAATGATATCTCATCTGCCTTGTTAGTATCAATCAAAACGATTAGTCTCTTGACAACAAGTTATCCAAATGTGGTTTTCCTGTCCTTTGTGAAAACAAAAACTAGATATGGAAAGATAAAGGAGGAAATATGTTGGAAAGTTGGCGGGTTATATTTCGATGAGAATCGAGTTAGTTGCATGGTTTTTACGTTTCCTTCTCATTTTGGCATCTGTACTCATCGTTTTCAAACTTAACTTGGAGAGGCCATCGTATAGGGGAGTAAGAAGAGCATCAACTGGCAGCCTTCGGAGTATTGGGAAAGTCTCTGCTATCATCAAGTAGCAAGGAAACTTGTGCTTTGGGAGATTATAGGGTTTTGAAATTTGGGGTAAAAGGTGGGAGTTCTAGTACTCTCTCTGTGTAAAACATAGTTGAAACCTGTTCAGGAAGGCTTATCATCATTCGATTCATTCTTAGGCTATTAGCCAGGCCATCTTCAGTGAAATTTATGGGACGATATCCGAAATCAGGGGAAGCATTTATGTGATGCATGCTCATGATTTAGGGGCATCAGCCAATCAATCTACGAGTCTGTTCATTTTATTCTGCTTTTGAATTGTTTTAGATCTTCCAATCTAATATCCTAAGCTAGCAGGTGGAAAGCAAGTACACTGGTAAATATTTTAGAGAGATATGTCTGAAATAGTTTTTTGAATAGTATATATATGGTTTTTTTATTGATGTGTATTTTAATGGTAAAAATTATTTTGGAGAACTATATTTATATTATTTTAAATATAATATAATTATTTTGTATGTAGTTTAATTATGCAATTAATTATATAATTAATAGGAGTAGGTTATATAATTAAATAATTGCTTTTAAAAAACCCTCCAACAATAAAAGTATTATTTTTTAATTATATTTAAATAAAAAAAATAAATTTAAAATAAAAAAACCTGCAAACTAAAAAAGCAATTATCAATTACTAAAATTAACATACTAAACAATATATTTCAAGTAACCAATAAGTTTAAACATAATTAATTAAAATACATTTCATAACAAATAATTCAATTAAATTAATTGCAAATTAAAATCTCTATTTGCCATAATTTCCAACTTTCTATTTAATACATGGAAAATAAGATCATTATCAACATACAAATTATGAATAAATACATAGCATCTCTAAACACAAAATTTAAATAGTTTATAAATCTAATAGTAAATTTAAAGCATATAATTAAGATAATTGACCAAAAAAATTTTAATTTATCAATTTCACATAATTATTTTTTATACTAACTATTATTATTTTATAATTAATAATAATAGTTAGCATAAAAAAAAAACCCCACCAAACCAGTTTAATTCCCCTCCCCTCGCCATCTCCATCTCCAAGAAACCCTACATCTCCCCACACCACCAACCCTTCTCCTTCACCCCACCCCCACACGGCCAATAAACCCACCCCCAGCCCGCAGCCCCCCCATCTCTTCTCCCCTAGCCAGCACCCATACATCACTACCTTCTCCCTCAGCCCCTTACCACACACGTGCGCAGCACTCACGACAGCACTCGCACACAGCCCCTCGGCCCCAGATCAAGGTATTTAGGTGGTTTATAATGGGTGTATTTTTTTCAATTTTTGACTTCTCTCTCAAAATGTGTAGGAATGACTTCTCAGTTAAAGTAATTAACTCTAAAAAATGCATTGTTGTGTAATCAAAGAGTGTGTCATTGAGTCTCGTAACCATAATTGATTTGGTTTTGGTCTTGAAGAGGCTTGCGCTTGGGGATGAGTTCATTTGAATCATGATATATGGAAAATGGACAATTAGGAAGGAAAAGCATATCAGGAGTGTTATGAGTTCATTAGAATTGTGTTCATAAACGAAGGAAACCTTGTTTTATGCTCTTCAAGTCTGTTGTAAATGCAAGTCCAAATATAGAATCTAATTTAAGGCCTGCTTACATAACATAAATTGCATGTGTGGTTAATTTTGGTATTTTCATGGGTGAATAATTAAAATGTGAGGAACTAGTTTAATATCTTTGGCCTTGACATAAAATTGGCACTTCAGGTGCTTCGTGGTTTAATATCCTGTTTAAAAACTACTACTGTTCTGATATATCATATATAACATATTCAGCTTTGATGTTCTTTCAGTAGGAATGAGCCGTTTACAAGGACCATCATCCCTTAAGAGGAAACGGCCAGAACTGAATTCTCCAGTTCAATCTCTGACTGAACATGAGCGTATCCTCTATGATGTGATCCGAAGCAAACAAGATATTGGAATCTGGACCAGAGACATGAAAAAAGAAGCCAAACTTCCAGATAATGTGGTGAATAAATCCCTCAAGGCTCTGCAGGTCAAAAATTTGATAAAAGAGGTGGTGAACATCCAAAACAAGGGGAGGAAACATTTCATGGCAACAGAGTTTGAACCGTCAAAGGAAATCAGTGGAGGGGCATGGTATCTTGAAGGGAGCCTTGATACGGAGTTTATTGAGTCGCTGAGGCAGTTATGCAAACGCCAAATAGAAAAGAAGGGGGTTGCCACTTTGGAGGAAGTTACAGATTCGATCAATAGTTATCCAGCCTTCAATGTTGACGTGACAAAACAGCAAATTGAAGAGATCCTGAGGACTCTGATTTGGGACAATGCAATCATGGAAGTGAAGAGTAATGGAATGGGTGAGTTTGCTTCAATTCCTTTTGGAAAAGTTTGCTATAGATACATTAGCAAGGGAGGCCTTGGAGGGGAACCAAGAGCCGGGGCATTAGCTTCCATCCCATGTGGAGTTTGTCCACGGATAAGTCATTGTACACCTGATGGCGTTATCTCCCCAAAGACATGTGTCTACTACCAGAAGTGGTTGGATTTTTAATTTCTAAGCACATATTTATTAACAAACTTGTCTCGTTGCTTTACATTTTAGATGTGAAAATCTCCTCGCTGGATACCATGTTACCATTTATATAATTGCATAGTTTGCATTTTTATTCTCTTTGAAGCCCCCGATTGTTCTGTGCTGCAATGTTATTAAGCATCCTCTTTCTTTAAGTTCCAGCGGCTCAGTTTCAACTTCGAGACTATGTGATATTTTGCAAAGCCCTCCAAGGATAACGGTTCATGTTCTGCTAATGCATAAAACTCAATTATGTTGCATTTCTATTGTTGCACTAGGTATAATGTGATCTCATTGGAAAAATGGATTTTGCTAAATACATGCACCTCGTGCATCATCCTGTTCTGGCATTGCTGGAACCAAAACGGTGATCGTGTGATATGTTTTACTTTTCATGCTGTCTTAGTTTCTTTTTTGTTTCTTCAAATTGTTATCACTGATTAATGCTCTAAAGCGAATTCACTTCTTTTTTTCAATGAACATCCTTCATTATGAAAGAGTCATAGTTACGATGCTCTGTGCATGATTTCCAATTATAGCTGCAAATTGCTACCTCTCTTATTTGTGAGATTCTGAGTGGGGAATATTTTGACGATTTGGAGTCATGAAAGAAGTGAATGGCAACCGAACTTAGGCACTATAAACAGGCATTTTCTTCTCTCATGGCCTAATTTCCACGAAGGATCCAAATTTAATCATGATGGTTTGCTTTCCTGTGTTCCTACCCTTCCTGCCTGAAATTGCGTTAACTGGAAAATGCATTACAGTATGGACAGAAGCGGTTGGTCAATCTTTGGATGCTAAATTAGGTATCGCATTGAAGAAGGTGGTGGTTGTTGACATGGATGGGAGGTTGAGAGGATTACACGCACTCAAGCTCCCATCGTGCAAATCGAACTTTTCAAGGGGCATCCTGCAAACTCCACAGCACCCTCCGGAAAACATTAACATCCTGGAAGAAATTGCATCTTTAAGCACAGGCTAGCCGCGTGCGCTTGAAAAAAAAACTAAAAAATCATAATATTTAGTAGCACCAACATGTCACTGAACTCAATGACTTCATTTTAATAAAATGATAGTAAACAGTAACAATAGATGAAACAAATTAAAATAATAATAATAATAATAATAACCAGTGAAAAAAATTGTAAAGGAAGGCAGACGAAATAACTTGATTTCAAGACTATGATATATATAGAATGATATGATAGATAAAAAAAAATAAACTGAAGTCCATTTCAATTAATATAACAAACTTGTACCTTCAAGAATAAGAAGCGAGTCAATCCGATTTCAAATCCATGATCTAAGTCATGAAATCAAAACAATCCAGAAAAAAAGAAAATGTCATAAAGCACAAACCCAAAAAGAAATTAAGTTAGAAAAAAATTTGTTGTCGATTCATATTAACTTTTCAATCTCATGACTCGAGATATATTAGATCAAAAGCATCCTATCTGTAAAATATAAAAGCTTAATCTCAACCAATTAAAAGTCGAAGAATTAATTTAAAAAAGAATATTGTTTACATAAAAGATCTAAACCAAAACAAAAATAATAATTAGGGATCAAATTGAAATACAAAAAATATATATTTTTGATATAAGGGTTACATTGAAAAGAAATTAAGTGGACGAAAGGAATAAGAAGAAATAATTAGAAGAATGAGTTTCAGCATCATACAGAGCCCGTGTTTAGTATTGTGTTCATTTTTGGCATTGTATTTTGAAAATCCAGATTTAAAACATGAGAAAGCTATCATTATCTGCTGTAAAATTGTGATTTGTATTGACTAGAATCTCTGGAAATTGTAATCGCACCACGTTCCTAAACCAACCCTGCAGCCATAACATCGAGAGAAATCCTCATGGCAGCTGCACAGGAGCTGAAGCTCCGAGTGGCTCCACGAGTGAAGCCATCAAACACAGAGCTCTACCAGGATTCGAGCGAGCTGGTTTCAGGCGGCAGAGCAGGGAGAAAGATGAAACCCCACTTCACACTGTATTGAAGAAGATGGACTGGAGAGGAAGTAGGGGCCGGCGCCAACCCCTAGCACCCATCACGGCATGCATGTGGGGCCCTGGGTTTTATTATCCAATAAGAGGGAACATGAGTGCGCTCTTGCTGACGAGTACGTATACGTTTTTCTAAAGAGAGAAGATTTCACAATAATGGAGAGCAGGAGCAGAGGAGGAGGAGGCTCCACCCCATTCCCGTGTGAGTGGCATGCATGTAAGCATTGACCCATCGTGAAACAAGATGCCCAACTTTCTTTGTTCGCGGCAGCCATGGACCGGAATGCTTTTTCCCTGGTGGGTGCCAAACCTATGCTGACTTCTCTTCTAGTTACAGCCAGTGTGTTGCCACCTGCCTGCTAGGGTTGAGGCCAGTATTATTTATTTATTATTATAAATTATAATGATTCCTTGACCATGATATTATTATTGTGGAATATGTATTTGCAAAGCAGGCAATCATTTTCAGGGTAATTTGCCTGCCTTTTTTTTAACCAAAACCAAATACTTTTAAAATACAAAAATGCTACTTTTTTATATTGATTTCCTGCAGAGTAAATTCATCGATTATTAATTTCAAAATCCAAACCCGTGATATCAATAAAAAAATAAACAAAAGAAATCTCTCAACCAGTCTCTCATGCTCCTCGAGAACCAGGCTGTGTGAGGACAACATTCATGGGTCCAGATGGCGATGCATCCTGTACACACAACACATTTGTCAACACAGAATGGCTACGGCCTCTGCTCTGCTCTCCTCTAGCTAGGTGTCCGCAGTCTCATGCCCCCGAAATTCCACGGACAACAACTGTTGTATTTTGAACGAGGATGGTGATTTTTATTCAATTTAGTATAGTTTTTTTTTTTATTTTTATTGTTATTATTGGAATTGAGTGAAGGGAATATTTAGCCTGAGTTTTAGATGATTAGAAATGTACAATATATTAATTATTGTCTATTTCTTCCCCTGGTACGAAAAAGCCCCGGTGGACCAGAGCATGTCCAAATAATTGATGTAATCGATGTCTTGCTATTTCAATGCATGCATGAGTATGTATGGAGGGGGCAGAATCGCAGTGCATTCAATTATGATGTCACTCTGTGTTTTTTAATTTATTTTATCCCCGATTTTGTTAAATCCATCCCCTTCTGTTCTGGTACTGGATTTCGAGAGGGGGAAAAAATAAAAACTGCTTTGCTGCTTGGAAATAAAAATAAATTCAGGGACCAAACTGAGTGGAGGCGACAATGTAAGGGCTTTTATTTGTAATAAGCCAGGAGAAAGATCGGAGGAGCCCCTGGCGTTCATGATGACGACTCTCGTCACCATTGGATTCTCCTCTGCTTGCTGCAATTTCTTACGTGCGTACCATCAGCTGCAGCAGCCTATCCTCCCGCATCGTGACGTGTGCCGTTTTCTCACGGGCGTGTCTTTCTTCTCGCACGGGTCTGCTACACGTGTACGGACCACGATCCAACACACGTGCTAGGACACCCCGCTGCGCTGGTTATTATTGCTATTTCGGGTGACACGTCACCCCGTTCGTGTCTGTGAACAGTGACGGCGTTGAAAGGGGCATAACGGCGGCTGCCAGTACAGCTGCCTTGGGTGGTGGTGGTAAACGGGGTGCTGAAGTGAAGGCGGTGGAACAAGAATTTCTGTTCGGTGCTCGTCCGTGTTAAATAAATATTTTATCTGGAATTTTAAACAATTAAATTCTTGAAAATATATTTATATTTTACTGAATGTCCATGAAGCCAGGCTGTTGTTTTAAACGAACTCATCTGCTTCCGCCATTTCTAAAGCTCAAACTGAGATGGTGGCCTCGATTACCATCTCAAGCAAGCACGGTAACGTTCGTGCTGGCCACCGCATGATGTTACCAGTTACTCTCTCTCGCCATCAATCCCATTAGCCTTAACCTAAAGCTACAATGAATAAAAAAAAAAACCATTATCCGAGGAGATCTGCAGCTGTGTGGGTATCGATTCCGAACAAAAAGTGGGGCAAAAAGAGGGGCCTCACACGGTGCTGGCTTTTGAAAAAGACTGAAAAATTGTTGGTTTTTCCACCGCCACTCCCTTCCCCGTCTCACTTCCTGAATTGTTCGGTTGATTTTTATTTTAAAATTATTTTTATAAAATTATTTTAATATCAACACAGACAGATAATCCCATAACAATATTAAATTTAAAATATAAAAAAAAATATCTTTTCAGAAACATTTCTAAACACAACCCGAATGTATTGAAATTGTTTTTTAAATATCTATTATTTAATATTAAAATAATAATTATTTAATTTTATAAATTATTTTTGATATTAAAATAATAGAAAAACATTAAAAAGTAAAATTATTTTGAAAACAGAAACAGCCACTTAATCCCCGATTATTTTAATCCTCGCATCTTTAATTTAAAAAAAGGTTACGAAAATAGATTGTTTTCTCTGTGCGAGAGAGGAGTGCAGGACGATAAGATGACATGGTGGGAATTGGAAACTTGGAAAAACAGTGAGGTCCGGAGTGATTGACGTTATTTTTCATTGAAAATATATAAGAATAGGACAGTGATTCTCTTAAAATATTTCTTTCTGAAATTAACACATCAAATCATTCAAAAATAATAAAATAAAAGGTCACTAGAATTCATTTTTAAGAGTGTATTGTTTTAATGATGTATTTTTTTAAATAAAAAAATAATTGTTTATTAGAGAAAAGTACATTTCATTAATGAAAAAGTGGAGAGAGTCACGGAGAAAGAGAAAAGGACAAAAAAGTAGAGATTTTGAAGAAAAGGAGGGGGAGAGAGAAGGTGTTCTTGAGAGAGAGAGAGAGAGAGAGAGAAAAGGCAGAGGTGGGCAGAGCTCGATTGGATTTTCTGGAGGAAACAGAACACAACAACCAAGACCCACTTCAAAGCAAGTGGGAACTGAGGGGTGCGTAGGATAAGCAAGAAGCATAAGAGGATACGCTTGAAAAATTTATCTTTTAAGCTCTCATCACCTTTCTCTCTCTTACATGGTGAAGTGTGGTAGTGTACAGCGGTGCTTGCTGCTATGCTTTAAGTTTTAACCTGGGTGCGTAGGATAAGGAAGAGTTTGCCTTGGTTCTTTTTTGGGTTCTATTTTTCAGTGAAGATGGGTTCTTGTGCTTATGGTGGTTGTGCTCATTTTAGCAGAAGCATACTTTTGGTTTTGGTATTTTGCTTATGCAGTCTGGTTTCACCATCCCGCGCTGCTAGATTGAGCGTGTCAAGACAGAAACTTGAGGTTCAAAAACACTTGAACCGCTTGAACAAGCCAGCTGTTAAAAGCATTGAGGTACATTTGTTTTGTTTTTGTTTTTCTTTCTTTCTTAAAGTTCTGTTTGGTGACTGAGAAACTGAGGGAGAGTGAAGGAAAATATGTTTTCAAAGCTGTGTTCTTGTTTTTTTTGCTTGGATGGCAACAGGTTTAAGAATTTTGCTCACACTAAACCTCATGGTGGTTATTATGGGGTTTTGTATTCCTTTTATTATCATTTGGTTTCTTGCATTTTCTCCGCGGTAAAGTGGGTTAAGAATGTAACGGGTTTTCTTTAAATCTCCTTTTTTGTTCTGTGATGATCATCAGATTTTTTATCTTTCTTTGAAATTTTATTGTTTAGAAGCTTGATTACTTGTTTTCAATCTCTTTCTTTCCCTCCATATGATGATGTCCTTTTTGGAGAGTAATTGAATCAAAAAAGAAAGAAACTGCAATTTTCAACTGTTTTTGGCACTTACACATTTTCTAAGCCAGTAAGCATAACATAAATGGAAGCGGGACTGTGATTTCTCTTCTGATTTCAATTTTATGAGGACTTAACTCTTAAGACCTTGTTGATACACTAACATCTAGCATGATTTGATAGGACTGATAAATTTTTGGGTATTGCTACAAGATTTCTCATTATCTTCCTTGGATTTTTTTTTTTATGGCTATACAGAGTCCTGATGGAGATATAATTGACTGCGTTCACATGTCTCATCAGCCAGCTTTTGATCACCCCTACCTCAAAGACCACAAGATTCAGGTCCATCTTCAGCCACACACTTAAAAGTCTTTCCATTTTTCATGTTTTGGTTTCTTACTGTAACCGATTTTATCTTTTGGGTTTGTTTTTGGTTTAATTAGATGCGACCTGGTTACCATCCAGAAGGGCGGGTCTTCGATGATAACAAGGTGTCTACAAAATCCAAAGAAAGAACAAACTCTATTACTCAGTCGTGGCATGTGAATGGTAAATGCCCCGAGGGTACTATTCCCATTAGAAGAACAAAGAAGGATGATGTTTTAAGAGCTAGCTCAGTGAAAAGATATGGCAAGAAGAAGCACAGAGCAATCCCCCAGCCCAGGTCTGCAGATCCTGATCTTGTCAATGAAAGTGGTCACCAGGTAAAGTTTCTTCCTCTTATTCCTTCTCTTTATACATAAATTTATTTAAGGGCATATTAAAGTAGCTTCTGTCATTAACTTTCTGTCATGAACTATTTGTTCCCAAAGTTCATATTATTTTTCTGACAACTTTTTTTGGGTGATCAGCATGCAATAGCTTATGTGGAAGGGGATAAGTACTATGGGGCAAAAGCAACCATTAATGTATGGGAACCCAAAATACAACAGCCAAATGAATTCAGCTTGTCTCAGCTGTGGATACTGGGAGGTTCCTTCGGTCAAGATCTCAATAGCATTGAAGCTGGGTGGCAGGTATTATTCCAATTAGTTTAATCCTGTTTTGGCCAGAAATAATTCAATTTTATAATGGAGTCAAATAACCCCATATTGTTTTTCATATATCATCCTTCATTTTAATGCTTTCAACCTGAATGGAAACAGGTCAGCCCGGATCTGTATGGTGATAACAACACAAGGCTCTTCACCTACTGGACTGTGAGTTTCTAGTTCTGTCGCTCATTAAATCAGTCTTAAAATTTCCATGGATTAACCAATCGATTTCACTCCTGGCTGTTTTACTTGTGCAAATATTACAGAGTGATGCGTATCAAGCCACAGGTTGCTACAATCTCCTTTGCTCAGGCTTTATTCAAATCAACAGCGAGATAGCAATGGGTGCAAGCATCTCTCCTGTTTCTGGCTATCGCAATTCCCAATATGACATCAGTATACTTGTCTGGAAGGTAAAATCCAAGGCCCTAGCATTCACATCCAGCTCCAAGTTGAATAGCTAAAGTCTTAGTCATTAGTTGGGATTTGAACACATAGGAGCCAAATATAAAAAAGGTGTAACTCATACTTTACGTGGCGCTTGTGAGACTCTACAAATATTGTCCCTCTGAATGGTTCCACATTCAGCTCCAACTTGAATAGCAAGGTCTAGTCAATTAGTAAGGTTTTCAACATGCGGGAGCCAAATGTAAAAATGGAGTGGCTGATAATGTCTGAGGCGCGTGTGAAACTCTATAGATACTGTCTTTGTGCAGGTGAAGATGGTTCTTTGGCGATATTTGAAGCTATGTATTAGAGAAGCTAGGGTGTCAGAAATGTGGTGCAGATGCTGAGAATCTTTTTGGCATTATCTTTTGATCATTGGTTTGGACACAAGTGAATTGATAGGACATTGTTACATAAATAATAGAAACCATCACCTTACATGGCATGGCAAAGGCATGACTTACATACTGTAGTAGAACATCATTGTTGTCTAGCTCAACAACAAAAGAGGGGACCGCTCACCTATTTACTAGAGGCATCCCCTTTTAAGTTTTTAACTTTAGTTGGTTTGAAACTCCTGCAGGATCCAAAAGAGGGGCACTGGTGGATGCAATTTGGTAATGACTATGTGTTGGGTTACTGGCCTTCTTTCCTGTTCTCATACCTAGCAGATAGTGCTTCTATGATCGAGTGGGGAGGTGAGGTGGTGAACTCACAGCCTGATGGTCTGCACACCTCCACTCAAATGGGCAGTGGTCGTTTCCCTGAAGAAGGGTTTGGCAAATCAAGTTATTTCAGGAATGTTCAGGTTGTTGATGCCTCCAACAATCTCAAGGCCCCTAAAGGGATCGGCACCTTCACTGAGCAATCTAACTGCTATGATGTTCAAACTGGCAATAATGGGGATTGGGGCCATTACTTCTATTATGGGGGGCCTGGTAGAAATGAAAATTGTCCATGAAGTGGAACACACACCATCCCATTTTCACCCCTCCCCATATATTCTCTCCCTGTGTATCATTCAACTTTAGTGTAATGCCTCCCGCTTTCTCTCTCATGTATACCCCCCTTTTTAGTTTTTACTGCTAGGTTGGGTTAGTGAACACGTGACATCTCTGAAGTTGGAAGTTTTGACCCTTGTTTTTTTCACCAAGATTCTCCATGCAAGTGGCTGGGGGGAGTGGCCCAAGTTTCTCAAAAAGATAAGAAACTGGCCTTTTACTCTCTTTGTAATCTATTTCTTTGTTAATACTTCCACCTCGGGAGTGGTTGGTTAGTGAATCAGTAAATCTCTCACCTTTATCGGCCATGAAACATTCAAGCTTGCCACATTTTCGTTGTTCCTCTGCTTCAGAATACAAAGAAATGCAGGTGGAAGGGACTGGGGAGCGGTGAGATTTGAATGATATTCTGTTTTTTTTATATATAAAAATTATTTGGATGACGGGAGATGCATGTGAGTGTATGGGTATACTTTTCATGAAAGCCCTAGAGGGCTTAAGAACTCTTCAATGAGGGAACCTCCCAAACAGCAATAAATCTAGTTAATGAGCCTAACTGGAAAGCTAAGGATATAGAAGAAGCATATCCTCAAAGTAGTAAGTTTATTTGTGACGCCATTTCAAATAACTTTATGTTGTCAGTCGATTAATAGAACAAGCAACTCATGTATTTCCCAGACAACCACGGACACATGCTTATCTTTCTTGAATTGGAACACATCAAAGGTGCCAGAGCTATGAGTATAATTTTCATTACAAAAGCAGCCATGATCTCAAATGAAGGTGCTATGGCAGAAGAAATTATGCTTGCAATTACTGCTGCAAAACATTAATTGAGGGACAGATAAATTGCCTTGTCAACCCTTCATTCCTCGGAAAACAGAAGGGATTCATTCCCCCATTTTCATTTCATAAAAGCTTCCAGTCAAGGACTCATTAATGCAAGTCTTAGATAAAGATAGATTTTTCAAGATTGGCATGATGCCAGAGATAACCTACGATGTGCCTGCAAGCAATGTAAATGGGATTTAAGAAGCCGTTTAAAGAAAAATGAATTAACTGAACTTTTTTTTTTTTTTTAATTCTTAAGAAGAAACTTCTTAGCAATCAAGTAATGCTGACCTTCTGCATCATAGGAGAAGCGAAATCCCCCTACACAGATTCATTGATCATTGTCTATTGAAGAATTATCTTTTAGCTTTTCCTAACTGGCATGAATGAAAAAGACTTGATTCATCAGTGGACTCTTTTGCTTGAATGAAAAACAGATAAATAATATAAGGTGGATTTGAAAGGATGACCAAGAGAATCACGTCATCATCGATCCTTTGTCCCCTAAGTTGGAAGTTAAACAACAAAAGCTAAACAGCTTGTGGAGAAACGTTCGTCATGTCTTGATATAAAAAGTAGTTGCAGTCAGGATGAAATAACAATCATCAGTTCCAGTAGGCAAAACTGAGTACTGGATAAAAGATTGGCTGCAACTCCAGGATAATGAAAACAATTATGTAGCCGTAAGGAATTGTGGGAAACCAGCGTTTTGGATTACCAAGTGTGGACCATCACCAAATATAAAGTTCTCATCCCTGCAAACAAAATCATAAAATGTAATCAACTGAGTAAACATGGAATGAAGACCACCCATTTAAAAAGTGGTGACGTCTCGATCATCCGATGGTTGACCTCTACCATTATGGTATCGTGTTTTTTTTAAAGAATGCAAACCATGAACAGCTGCCTTGAATGGTAGCCTGAAGTTGTGCTTTAATAATATGAGTTTAAGGTACTTGAAAACATTCATAGTACGGGTAGAATCCTGGACTTGTTCGGAGGTGTTCATACTAAAAACAACAAATATTAGTTTCTTAGACATCAAATCTTGTAAACACATGTTATAGAGAATGACTCTGATGATATATTTTACTTCATATTAACTAGAATATAAACGTCATCCGACGTTAACACACGTTCTTCTTCGCAGACTCACGAGTACTGATTTAAAGGTTGATGGAGAAGTTTAGAATATTTTTCAAGAACGAAGCCTAGCCCACTAATGTGGGTGTCAGCACCTGTTCGTCTACCACCGAAAACAATTATATATATATATATATATATATATATATCATTTTTTGTACTCATGATGCAGACAAATGCGTAACCAAAATAACACTCGATAGCAATACTTCAATTCATAGTTTCATTTTTAAAATGTGTGTTTATTTAAAAGTGTATTAAATAATATATATTTTTTAAAAATAATTTTAATATCAATTAACCAAAAAAAACAAAAAAAAACGAATTTAAAATAAAATAAAACTGAAAAGTTAAAATACCCTTGGATGCATGCATGTGGATGTACTTGGATTGCCATGAACAATGCAATACGGCGAGGGAGCTATAATTTGCAAGAGTATCTCCATGATTTATCAGTTGACTCCTTGACCATAATGGTCATGCCTCAATAGGTGACCAAATGGGTTGCCAAGTTATTTTCTATCAATAACAAAAAAAAACTCATTTCTCATGAAATTGAAATAAAAATATATTAAATTAATGTTCTTCAATAATCTTGCTATGCTAATATTAAAAATAAAAACATAATAAATAAAATTATTTTGATGCATTTTAAAACATAAAAATGCTTTGAAAAATACATTGCATCACACTACCAAATATACACTTAAAAAATATTTTATTTTATATATTTTATTTCACTTTCTAATGTGAAAAAAAAGAGTATTTTAGAGTGCTTATGTTGGTAATATTTTTTTATTTTAAAATGCATTAAATAAATACATTTAGTGATGATTTTAATGCTCTTATATTAAAAATATTTTTATTTTATTTTGATGCACTATCAAATAAAAAAAACTTTCTAAAAGATATCTTTTATTACAATCTCAAACACACAATTAATAGTATTTGATATTACAGTCCAGTCATATTTTTTTTTTAAATGTTTTTTTGTTTTAAATTTATTTTTTATAGATAATTTAATAATATTATTAATAAATTAATATCTTAATATATTTTTAAATATATATTTTTTAAAATAAACTCGACCAATATACATAAATACTATCCATTTAAACAAAATAAATAAAACGTTCCCCCCCCTTCCAAATGAAGGTTAATCGTCTCCGAAACCAAACAAGCATGCCCCATTGAGAGTCGCACACCCACTCTCAATCCGAATTAAGTGAAACGCACTCTCCCCCTTGTTCGGACAATGATTGGTGAGTGCAATACACGACCTTGGTTTGAGATTAGGAATGGTTCATATTCGGACAAAAACATAGCTGTTATTTTTTTAACCATCTTTACTCATGTTTTGCAATCTTCTTGTCTTGTCCCTCTCTTTCTCTCTCTAAGGAAAAAACAAGAGAGGAGAAGATCCATCTGTTTTACTTCACAGTCACACATGTATCAATAGTTTTATTTCTTTTAACTTTACTCTTTCTCTCTGTTCTTCTCTGAAGCTGAAAACTCTCTAAGGAGATAAAACCTAACCAATCAAACACCAGACAAAGCAAAACAAAGTCTAAAGTTGCTAACTTTTTTCACCTTGTCTCTTCTTCACTTGTATAGAAGCAACAAAACCCTAGCTAAAGCTCAATTATTTGATGACCCTTTTTAATTTGTGATCCATTTGTACTCCCAAATGGCATTTCTGGGATGAATTAAGGCCATGGTGCTGTTTCTCATCAAGTTCACGTCACTCTAGGTAAAAACCTATTTTTTTGTACCCTACATTGCTATTCTTTATGTGGATTTCAATTTTTTACAGTAAGTTTTTGATGGGTTTTTTTTCTTGTTCTTGTAATTTATTTATTTTCATGTTTGTAATTAAAACCCACCAAATTGCCCCTCTCATCACTGTTCTCCATCCTGGACAATGTGTTTTAGTTTAAAATTTTTGTTTTTGGCTTCATTTCGCTTTTGTTTGTATGTGTTGTGAGAAATTGGTTTTGGTATTGATGCATGTCGGTGTGCAGTAGGTGGGAGAGTGGAGCCATGGAAGGCGACCAGCATGGGATTGTACTGGCCTGTACTATTTCAGGCATCCTTTTTGCGGTTTTAGGTTTGGCTTCGTGCTCGATTCTATGGGCAGTGAATTGGAGGCCATGGAGGATTTATAGGTAATTCTGGATAGGCAAATTTGGATTTTCCTATTTATCTTGTTACCATACTTGCCAGAGTGATTGAAAGTACATAGATTTCATGTGGGGGTTGATCATATGATAATTGATGGTTAATTATTAGGATTTGAGGTTGCATGGTCCTATATAGTAATATTCCTTAGATCGTTATATGTGTCATTAATTAATCACCAAGGCTTCATTTATTGCGTGATTGAAAAACATTTGGTTGTTTCCAATTACGTGGAGATGTAATATGGAACAGAAAGCTGGTTTAGCAGGTTATTTTAGTACGAGGTTTTCCTTTCATTTTAAAAAAGAGATTGTTTTTATAGGTTTTGGACAATATTAAAATAGAGAACTTCCCAGAGCTTTTTGCACCCTTTTCTTTTCTTTTCTTTTCTTTTCTTTCCTGGACGTGATCAATAAACCCTACATGTTCCTCTGTTATACTTGTACAGTTTCTTTTTCCTTGTTCCCATGTTTAGGCTTCACTTGTGTATTCTATTGGTTTCCCTACTTCCAGCTTTCTTATTTACAAAGTCAATGTACTGTAAAACTATGTGTATTCTGATAATTGGATTCAGTCATCTTCTCATCCTCTTGCTCTTGGTTGGGATTTCCCGTTTCAGTTGGATCTTTGCCAGAAAATGGCCACATATCTTACAAGGTTCTCAGCTGGGCATATTTTGTCGTTTTCTCTCTCTATCTGCATGGATGATTATTGTATCACCAATTCTAATGCTTGTCATGTGGGGAAGCTGGTTAATCGTAATACTGAATCGGGATATAATTGGTCTGGCTATAATCATGGCTGGAACAGCTCTTCTTTTGGCATTCTATTCAATCATGCTCTGGTGGAGAACACAATGGCAAAGTTCAAGTATGTGTTTCCTTCCCCTATCTATCTTCATTGTTTACCTGGAAAATGAACTCATTTCTGTTAATTATTTAATTTTCATATGTCCATCACAATATTTGTGTAGCAAATCTGTCTTTGGTGCTAGGGATGTAGCATAGATTGATTTTGTTTGGCATTTAATTTCATGTTAAACATGCTATTCAGCATGCATTCCTCTATTTTACTAGTCTCCAAGTGGTTAAGAACTTCCTCAAGTCAATAACAAAGTTGTTCCTTTCTATTTTTCATTAAAAGCAACTAATTGGAAGAAAGACCGTCCTATTGAGAATGAGGCAGGTTCCACTCCTAAATTTGAATTTAATATTCACATTGAGACAAATCAATTCATGTTAGACAATGCAGATGCTTTATTGGTGAGAATGAGGTGCGCATGATAGAAATGGTGTAGTAATACAGAATGGGATAGTGACAACAAGTTATAGGAATGAGGGAATGTCTGGTCAGCTAAATTTTGTTAGACTGTGAAATGAGTTTCAATGCATTCACTAGACATTTCGGGAAAAAAAATCAATTATTGACTATCTTGTTGGAAGTTGTGGAAAAAAAGAAAACCTTAAACTGTCATGCATGAGCCAAGGATTTGGTTTTAAGCAACATGGCATCTATAAAATTTGAAATCACAACTATTGATTATTTTACCAAATTAGGAAAACTTTATCCTGGACCTCTAAAAAGCTACTCAATTAATCAGGTTAATAATGAGATATAGAGGGAATGTGACACTAAACTTGGTAAAGCATCAAGGAATTGGGACTAAAGCAAATATGATGAAGTGGCAGAGGAAGCTACTTATGACATGGGGAAAAGGAAAGATGTAAGAAGCTCCATAACAAACAGGAACATTATTATGATCAGCTAAGCTGCATACATCTACATTATTCATGTTAAAGGTCCTGTACAAAAAATACAAGTGGATGATAAATGAGAGATGGTTTCATTACACTTGAACTCCATGCATAGATGTATCTGCAGGCTACTTTCTGGTCCATATGAATCTATTTGTGACAGTCCCTCACTAAAGAGGGGCATTAAGACTGGGAAGCCTAGCATGATAAAAATTCATCTTCATCATATGTCACTGGTTTTATCTTGTGTGTGGTGATAATTGAAGTTTGCTTTTGTCATTGCGTGACTTTGCCATTCATATTATATTTTGAATTTTCCATTGTATTCTCTTACTTTTGGTTTTGACTTAATTTCTTTTTTTTTGGCTCTACAGGGGCAGTTGCTATTCTTCTTCTGCTAGCTGTTGCCTTGCTCTGTGCATATGAACTATGTGCTGTGTATGTTACTGCTGGTAAAAATGCATCTGAGCGATATTCACCCTCCGGTTTCTTTTTTGGTGTATCAGCAATTGCTTTGGCAATTAACATGCTCTTTATTTGCCGAATGGTCTTTAATGGTGAGTTTTGCTTCATCTTTGTCTTTAATGGCGAGTTTTGCTTTATCTTGTCATGCCAAGTGTTATTTTGCTTCATTATATGTTCCAGACATGTATTGCACTGTGATGATATGATTTCATGTCCAGGCATGAGTCTTGATGATGCAATAAACTTTTGTTGCTGTTATCTGCTTTTGACGTAATAAATATTCTATTTTGTTTCCTGTTCCCTCAATGCCTGAAGGGAATGGCTTAGATGTGGATGAGTATGTGCGAAGGGCATACAAATTTGCTTATAGTGATTGTGTAGAAATGGGTCCAATTCCTTGCTCACCAGAGCCACCTGACCCCAATGAATTATACCCCCGGCAATCCAGTAGGTAAGCCATATGTTCAAGCCTTGTCTGTTTGGTATCTGTATTGTATCTTAGTAGTTAGTGTTGAATCTTTGTCTTGTTTAGGCATAACGAGAGTGGGTGAAACCTTTTCAGGTGGCCCTGTTGATAACTGGATTTATTTTTTTACATGCTTAATGATAAGTAAGGAGTGTGTTATGAGGGTTAATTAAAATGGTCCAGCATCCTTTTGAGGTGTTAAATTAATAACTAGGCATTTTTTTTCCTAGCCAGTCTAATATGTTTAGTTGCTTCTATAGTAACTTCTTTTTTCCTTTTCTTCTCAATATGTTTATAGGGCCTCACATCTTGGACTTCTGTACTCTGGCTCGCTTGTGGTTCTGCTTGTGTATTCCATTTTATATGGTTTGACAGCAACAGAATCACGCTGGCTTGGATTCATTACATCAGCTGCTGTCATTATTCTCGGTATGCTATTGATGACCATGGTTACTCATGTTTTGCATTTTTCATTGCCTTCTATGCAACCTTAGCTATACTTGAACCTAATTTCATGTGATTAATTTCTATGCAGATTGGAACATGGGGGCATGCTTGTATGGGTTTCAGCTTCTTCAAAGCCGTGTGGTGGCACTTTTTGTTGCAGGCACATCCCGAGTTTTTCTTTTCTGCTTTGGGGTGCATTACTGGTTTGTTCTATAGACTTTTGCTCAAATGATGTGTAAATTTTTTTGTTTTGGTTGCTGTCTCATGTCATTGTTAACATCTTTTTTCTTTGCTTCAGGTACCTGGGCCATTGCATTAGTTATGCTGTTGTAGCATCTGTGCTGTTAGGTGCTGCTGTTTCTCGTCATTTGTCAGTCACAAATCCTTTAGCTGCTAGAAGAGATGCCTTACAGAGCACAGTGATTCGCCTTAGAGAGGGTTTTCGCCGAAAGGAACAGAACACTTCATCCAGCTCTTCTGAAGGTTGTGGCTCAAGTGTAAAACGTAGTAGTAGTATTGAAGCAGGTCCACTTGGTAATACTGTTGACTCTGGTAATCAGCTGGCTGTACAGTGCACGAGTGATTCTAGTAACTGGAATAATGTTCTGTGCCGAAATGCTAGTTGTCATGACGGGATCAATAGTGATAAAAGCACAGACAGTGGAAGGCCAAGTTTAGCATTACATAGCAGTTCTTGTCGTTCAGTTGTCCAAGAGCCTGAGGCTGGGACATCTGGGGATAAAATTCTTGATATGAATAATTCCCCAGTGGTTTGCTTTAGCAGTGGTCTTGATAGCCAATGCTGTGAGTCCAGCGCATCAACCTCTGCAAATCAACAACTGTTAGATTTGAACCTTGCTCTTGCTTTTCAGGAAAGGTTGAATGATCCGAGGATTACTTCTTTGCTGAAAAAGAGGGCAAGGCAGGGCAATAGAGAACTGGCTACTTTACTTCAGGATAAAGGTCTGGATCCTAATTTTGCCATGATGTTGAAGGAGAAAAACTTGGACCACACTATTCTAGCATTACTCCAGAGAAGCAGTTTGGATGCAGATAGAGATCATCGTGACAATACTGATATCACAATTGTTGACTCGAATAGTGTTGACAATATTATGCCCAATCAAATTTCTCTTTCAGAAGAACTAAGGCTTCAGGGGCGTGAAAAGTGGCTTCAATTGTCTAGATTTGTTCTGCATCACATAGCAGGTACTCCTGAGCGAGCATGGGTTCTCTTTAGTTTCATCTTCATTGTGGAAACAGCTATTGTGGCAATTGTGCGTCCCAAGATAATTAAAATTATAAATACTACACATCAACAGGTGAGTGGAGTTTGTAAGATTTTTCCTTAATTATTATTATTGCTATTATTTTTGGTAAGATTTACATCAGATTATTGATAGTAAACAAAAATAATGTTTAAATTTGATGAAACAATTTATGTTGCAGTGTGACCTTGGCATTGCAGTATTTATACTATCTATTGTTGTTTGCTGAAACAATTTATGTTGCAGTTTGAGCTTGGCATTGCAGTATTTCTTCTATCTCTTGTTGTTTGCTCAATCATGACTTTCCTCCGGTCACTTCAAGTAGAAGAGATGGCCATGACATCAAAACCTTGCAAGGTAGATACTATTGAACATTGTAATTTCTTCATTTATTTTTGTTGCATTAAAAATGGATTTTCTTCATTTATTTTTGTTGCATTAAAAATGGATTTTCTTCATTTATTTTTGTTGCATTAAAAATGGATTTTTTTTTTGTTTATTTATGTGCGTATGTACTTATATCCATACAAAATTTGCCTTTGCTTCTTTCTGTTAGCCTATTTCTTTACACTACCTAAAGTTTATGAGACTTGTATCTGAATTCTAGGTGTTCTTATGCCTCATTTAACATCTTTGTTTTTCAGTATGGTGTTATTGCCTGGCTGCTCAGTACTGGTGTTGGATTGTTGCTTTCCTTCTTGAGGTATGGTGGATTTCATATTTCACTTAATTGCTTGTATCATTTTAGAATTTTCCAATCAAGACTATGTTTTTACTGTGTATATTCTACTTTGTGGATGATTGTATGACATGTTATGGGTCACTCCACACCACATTCCTCATTATGCATTAATTTCTATTTCCACTTCTGCAGCAAATCATCACTGCTTCTTGGATTATCATTGACTGTCCCACTCATGGTGGCTTGTCTTTCTGTTGCCATTCCTATTTGGATTCGCAATGGCTACCAGTTTTGGGTTCATCAAGTGCAGTCTGCAGGTCATACTGAAAACCATCATCCTCCTGGGACAAAGGAGGTTTGCTCCTCACTCTCCACCCTTCACCTTTGATTTTATGTAACTATTCAAGAATAAATCTATCATTTTGGAAGTCTATGGTTCAAAGGAGTTATCACCTTTCCACTTTTTTATATTTTTATATCATTTGGATTGCTACATTAAACCTTCATTGATTCTAGTTGATTTTATTGTCTTTTCTAGGGTATTGTTCTTATTGTTTGTACAATAGTATTTATTGGATCTGTGTTAGCTCTGGGTGCAATTGTGTCTGCAAAGCCTCTGGATGATTTAGGATACAGGGCATCGACCAGTGGCCAAAAAAGCTTTACTTCTCCTTATGCATCACCAGCATACCTTGGTTGGGTGATGGCATCTGTAATTGCCTTAATAGTCACTGGTGTGCTACCGATTATTTCATGGTTTGCTACATATCGGTTTTCCCTGTCTTCTGCTTTATGTGTTGGGATATTTGCAGGTAACTTGTCTATACCTGCACGGTCTTTAATATTTGCAATTTTGGTCTAGCATAGATTGGCTGGGTCAGCATTTGGATTTATCTTACTTCATGTTGCCCATTTTGGTAGTTGTTCTCGTGGCATTTTGTGGAACTTCCTATTTGGAAGTAGTCGAATCCAGGAATGACCAGGTTCCAACAACTGGTGATTTTCTTGCGGCCCTACTTCCTCTTGTGTGCATTCCAGCATTTCTATCACTTTGCTGTGGATTGCTTAAATGGTGAGAATTATTGTACCAAACATCATTCCATGACCGAAGTTTACTTCTCAAACCATGACTGGATATTTGCCTAGTGCTGCAAGTGGGTGTTTGTTTGGCCATGTAATGTGCTGTAAAAACTTTTTGCAGGAAAGATGATGACTGGAAACTTTCTCAAGGTGTATATATATTTGTTATTTTTGGTCTTCTTCTACTGCTTGGTGCGATATCTGCTGTTATAGTTGTGGTTAAGCCATGGACTGTAAGTGGGGTTTTTTATGCATCCCTGAATTTTCTTGTCCATAAGATATTTGTGCAAAAGCTATTGACTTGTTTCTTTTCCCTCTCAATTGCTACAGATAGGGGTATCATTCCTCTTAATTCTTCTCCTGATCGTACTAGCTATCGGTGTTATCCATCACTGGGCTTCAAACAATTTTTATTTGACCAGGACACAGATGCTCTTTGTTTGTTTCCTTACATTTCTTTTGGGCTTGGCTGCATTTCTTGTTGGATGGTTTGAAGGTGAAAACAAATATCATTATTGATCCATACTACTTCCTCAGCACCCTAGTCCTGGACAGACTCTCTTCATGACTTTGTTGCATAATGACAACCAGCCAGTGACTTTAAATTTCACCTTTATTTTCAGGCAAGCCTTTTGTGGGAGCATCTGTTGGTTATTTTTCATTTCTGTTTCTTCTTGCTGGACGAGCATTGACTGTAAGTTTCATGTTTTGATTGTAATATTTATTCCCTGGATTTTGTTTTCTTGTTTATTCTTTTCCTTTCCCACTCTGCACATGTGTGTCCCTGCAGGTCCTTCTGTCACCACCCATTGTAGTTTATTCACCACGAGTACTACCTGTTTATGTTTATGATGCCCATGCAGATTGTGGAAAGAATGTCAGGTTTGTTTATCTATTCTATGTTCTTTTCTCTTACATGTTCATGGATTTCTAATTATTTTGTCATTTATTTTCTATTATGATTTTTACATCTATACTAAAGCTTCATTCTTTATTTACATCTAATGCTTCTGAATCACCTCTCAAACAGCGTTGCATTTCTCATGCTTTATGGGATTGCTTTGGCAACTGAAGGATGGGGTGTTGTTGCCAGTTTGAATATTTACCCCCCGTTTGCTGGTGCTGCTGTATCTGCAATTACTCTTGTTGTATCCTTTGGGTTTGCAGTCTCTCGTCCGTGCCTGACTCTAAAGGTCGGCATACTAATCATATCTGATATCCTATGATTTGATTTGATTTGACTTGACTTGATGCCAGTCTGCAACTATTTTTTCTTATGCTGGTTTTAATATTATTTGAAAGGATTTACTTTGTATCTCCCTTTGCAATGTTTATCGGGTTCACTTGATAACATGTGCTTGCATCTCCAGATGATGGAAGATGCAGTTCATTTTCTCAGCAAGGACTCCACTGTTCAAGCAATTACACGATCTGCCACTAAGGTTGGTTTGATTATGAATTTAAAATTGAACTTGAAGTTCATCCATTATCCAAATTTATCTTGCATTGATGCCATAAGATGCCCCTGCAAATAGTTGAATATGCAATATAAATGTTGATTGGTTACTTGAATTTGGAATCAATGATGTGCAAGTATTTTACTAAATCTAAATGAAAATCTGGGGCAGTGAAATGCAGCAATCTGTACTCCTTACAACTAAATTGAGTCCATATGATATATGATTTTCAATGGGTCATGCCCAAACTGCTGTCTGAACATTTGTGAATGTATGTATTTGTATTTACTACTGTAATGTGTGTATAGAACATAATAAATCCACCATAGTTTTAATTCCCTATATCTTTCAGGGTGAATGGTTGTTCAAACTTATGCTCATATACTACTGCACTGCAACTAATGTGTTTCATTTTATTATGTTATCATGCAGACAAGAAATGCTTTGTCTGGAACATATTCAGCTCCTCAACGGTCTGCTAGTTCAACAGCTCTTTTGGTCGGGGACCCTACTGCTACACGTGACAAGGCAGGAAACCTTGTGCTTCCTAGAGATGATGTCATGAAATTGCGAGATCGTCTAAGAAATGAGGAATTAGTAATAGGATCTTTCCTCCGCAGGATGAGACACCGGACATTTCTCCATGAATCAGTCAGTGGTGTAGATTACAGAAGGGAGATGTGTGCTCATGCACGGATTTTGGCTTTAGAAGAGGCAATTGATACTGAATGGGTGTACATGTGGGATAGATTTGGTGGGTACTTACTTCTTCTGCTTGGATTGACTGCTCAGGCAGAAAGAGTACAGGTAAAAAAAGGGCCTTGTCATGATTACTATGTGTTTAATCGTTAATTAGAAGTCTTGATTATATTTCTTCTGTGGTAGGATGAGGTACGCTTGAGGCTTTTTCTTGATAGCATAGGTTTCGCTGACCTAAGTGCCAAGAAAATTAAAAAATGGATGCCAGAGGACCATAGGCAATTTGAAATTATTCAGGAGAGGTGACAACTTTCTGCCTTTTTTTTTATCCTTTTTCTACCATGCTAGGAATTACTCTTTCAATGCTTCTAAATCTTCATTCTGGGTTCTGTAGCTATCTGAGAGAAAAGGAGATGGAAGAGGAAATCTTAATCCAACGACGTGAAGAGGAGGGGAGAGGTAAAGAAAGAAGGAAGGCCCTTTTGGAGAAGGAGGAGCGCAAATGGAAGGAGATTGAAGCCTCTCTCATTTCCACTATTCCTAATGCTGGAAGCAGAGAGGCGGCAGCCATGACAGCTGCAGTGCGTGCTGTGGGAGGTGATTCTGTTCTCAGTGATTCATTTGCACGAGAAAGGGTTTCAAGCATTGCACGTAGGATACGCACAGCTCAGTTAGCTCGCCGAGCATTGCAGGTTGATAACCTTGTTCTGTAAAATGGTTCTCCTATGTTTCCATTTTACTTATATGATAAAAATGCTGTCATTTCTTCCATATTTGGATGATGTGATTTCCCATAGATGATTAAATCATATTAGCTGCAGTGCTTCACTTGAAATAGGGATGTGGATGGTGAAATGCATGGAATCTGGGTTCTGAAACCAAGATTAGTAAAGGAAAGACTGTAACTTTAACAACTGATGCAGCAGAAGCTGTTCTAAAAATATTATGCAGTTTTTTGGGCTAGTTTTAATAACATGATCAGTAGCCAGGTAAGTAGTATCCCAAATTGGATAAAGAAAGTCAGCACTGCAGCTCCTGGAAGAAACCATCCCGAACTGCCTCAAACTTTCCTAGAATCACTTTGCTACTTCATGATCTATAAATGTAATATCTGAATTTGTGTAAAGAAGTCACCAATTTTGTTGTGAAATATGAATCTACTAAATCTTTATGTTGTTGGCAGACTGGAGTTATGGGTGCTGTATGTGTCCTTGATGATGAACCAACCACAAGTGGCAGGCACTGTGGTGAGATCGATTCTAGTGTATGTCAAAGTCGAAAGGTCAGCTTTTCCATAGCAGTTATGATCCAACCTGAGTCAGGACCAGTTTGCCTTTTGGGCACTGAATTTCAGAAGAAAGAATGCTGGGAAATTCTGGTGGCTGGTGCCGAGCAAGGTATTGAGGCTGGACAGGTTGGTCTTAGATTGATTACTAAAGGTGATAGGCATACAACTGTCGCCAAGGAGTGGAGTATCAGTGCAACAAGTATTGCAGATGGAAGGTTAGGAAATTTTTCGCTGCAACATGGTTCAAATCATACTGCTGTGGTATTTAATCTTTGATGAAGGATTGGAACTTTGAAATGTGTTATGCTTCTATTTTGCTTTTATTTTCAGTGTATATCATTTCTATCTACAGTTTTAAGATACTTGGGTCTTACAAATACTGTGCAGATGGCATATTGTGACAATGACAGTTGATGCTGATTTGGGTGAAGCAACTTGCTATTTGGATGGTGGCTTTGATGGCTTCCAAACTGGGCTACCATTGTCTGTGGGCAGTAGCATCTGGGAACAGGGGACAGAAGTTTGGGTTGGTGTTAGGCCACCGATAGATGTGGATGCATTTGGAAGATCAGATAGTGAAGGAGCTGAGTCTAAGTTGTATATAATGGATGTTTTCTTATGGGGAAGGTGCTTAACTGAAGATGAGATTACCTCGCTTCACACTGCTATAGGCTCAACAGAGTTTGGTATGATTGACTACCCTGAAGATAACTGGCAATGGGCAGATTCACCCCCCAGAGTATGTTTCTGCTGTCAATATTTCTTATTATGGTGAATTGTGTGAAATTTCAAATAAAAGAAATGTCATTTTATAGTTGAGGTTGAAGTACTTGACTAATCTTTGCTTCTTGTGTTTACCTAGGTTGATGAGTGGGATAGTGATCCTGCAGATGTAGATCTTTATGATAGGGATGATGTAGATTGGGACGGGCAATATTCAAGTGGGAGGAAAAAGAGGTTAGATCGTGAAGGAGTGGTGATAGATGTTGATTCTTTTGCTAGGAGGTTTAGGAAACCTAGGGTAGAAACACAAGAAGAAATTAATCAACGGATGCTTTCAGTTGAATTGGCTGTTAAGGAAGCCTTATGTTCTAGAGGAGAAGCACATTTTACGGACCAGGAGTTTCCTCCAAATGATCAATCATTATACATGGATCCTAGAAACCCCCCTTCAAAGTTGCAGGTTGTTTCTTATCTGTAATTACATGCATCTTGGTGTATCTTATTTGTTTTTCTAACTCTGTCTTGGAGATCAAACCTAGGTTGTCTCTGAGTGGACACGGCCTGAGGAAATACTCAAGGAAAGCCATCTAGACTCCCGCCCATGTTTGTTTTCTGGGGCAGCAAACCCCTCTGATGTTTGTCAGGTCTGGTCTCTCATGGATGCATATGCATTTTTTCATCACTGTACTGATCAACAATATATTTTGAAGCACCTCAATTTAATGGTTCAAAATTCTTAAAAAATTTCTTGTCCATGTTATAGGGTCGATTAGGTGATTGTTGGTTTCTAAGTGCTGTTGCTGTTCTAACGGAGGTATCACGAATATCAGAAGTGATTATTACCCCAGAGTATAATGAGGAAGGAATTTACACAGTTCGCTTTTGTATTCAGGTAACAGCTCATAGTTTTCTTTTGGTGTTAAGTACATCTTTCAATGTTTAACTCGAGTAAGGAACAGAATACAGTTGGCCATTTGTCCTTGAATGGTTTTATGGTTCAGCTGTGATTTTGAAGGGAAAATTGAGACATTGTGATGTATTCTGGACTTTGTTTTTGTCACTATTGTATGGAAATAATAAGAAAAAGTACTCTGATGTTTGCTAGTTAAAAATGCACCCCCAAAGTTGTTGAAAGTACTCGATCTGCTGATGTGAATTTAATCTTTTGATGGGTTAGACTTGCCTTCACTATTCTGGTGATCTGAGTGTGAGAAAGCTTGTATCCAAATCTGTTCTTTTATAGACTTTTTTGCTGAAATGAGAAATTAGTCTGGAGAAAATCCCATTGTTTAGTGATGAAGTAACTCTAATGCACTATTTAGCAGACAAATTTCATGTTTGCTGTCTAGGAAGTAGGGTAGGGAAGGTGGCAACTTTCTTCTTCTTTAGATGATTTAGATTCCAACACGACCATACTTTTAGTGGAGCTATCTCCCTCTGATGGACTATGTCAGAGCCATTGTCATTCTATTAGATATAGTTTCCCTTGAGAGCTGGCAATGCTTTCCTTGGAACTTAGCCCAGGTGCACTAGTGATGAGGTGGTTTTGGGGTTGGTCTTGGGAATCTTTTACAATCATGGAAACTGGCTTTCTTAATATACCCCATGTGCCGTGTACTATGTGCCGTGTACTATAATCACCTGATCTCTTAACTGGGCTGTGCTTTTCATTTCTGAATAAAATGCATGACCCTGTTTTTGCTCAAATGGTGCTTCATTTAATGTTAAATTTGCTAACAGATATAATTAGTAAGACCTGTTCTTCTTTGGTTATCATGTTCATAACAGTATTCTCTGTTTCATGATCTCCTTGTAGGGTGACTGGGTCCCAGTTGTTGTTGATGATTGGATTCCATGTGAGTCACCAGGTAAACCTGCATTTGCTACCAGCCGGAAGGGTAATGAACTCTGGGTTTCTATATTGGAGAAAGCATACGCCAAGTTGCATGGTTCTTATGAGGCATTGGAAGGTGGGCTTGTTCAGGATGCTCTTGTGGACCTTACTGGAGGTGCTGGTGAGGAGATTGACATGAGGAGTGCTCAGGCCCAGATTGATCTTGCAAGTGGTAGGCTGTGGTCTCAACTGTTGCGCTTTAAACAAGAAGGCTTTCTATTGGGTGCTGGGAGTCCATCAGGTTCTGATGTCCAGGTTTCCTCAAGTGGTATTGTGCAGGGCCATGCATACTCTTTGCTGCAGGTAATACCAGCTTGTATTTTCTACATTAATCACTTACCAGCTGAAGAAATCTTGGTGGAAGTTTACACGTTAAATTATTCAGGTTAGAGAGGTGGATGGCCATAAGCTTGTTCAAATTCGAAATCCATGGGCAAATGAAGTTGAGTGGAATGGACCTTGGTCTGATTCATCTCCTGAATGGACTGATAGGATGAAGCACAAATTAAAGCATGTTCCACAGGTACTTGAGTACTATTTGTTAAGGCATGTTTTCCTTTTCTTCTCATGGTGAGTAAAAAGTTGAGCAACATGGTCCTTGAGTACTATTTGTTAAGGCATGCGCGCCCATGTGATTGCATTTGTTCTGATGTCATCTTGGAATGGGATATTATTTTCAAAAACATACTGTCTTGTTGAACAGTCCATGGATGGTATATTCTGGATGTCCTGGCAAGACTTTCAAATCCACTTTCGGTCAATATATGTATGCCGTGTCTACCCCTCTGAGATGCGGTATTCTGTCCATGGTCAATGGCGAGGCTACAGTGCTGGTGGATGCCAAGATTATGCTTCCTGGAATCAAAATCCACAGTTCCGATTGAGGGCCACTGGTGCAGATGCGTCATTACCAATTCATGTGTTCATCACTTTAACACAGGTATGCTTCAAGTGAAGGACACAATTTTTTTTTTTTAACCCTTGCACTTCACATCTTTACTGAGTTTATGAACTCATCTAATTTTGTGTTTAGGGTGTGAGTTTCTCTAGAACAGCAGCTGGTTTCAGAAATTACCAATCCAGTCATGATTCGATGATGTTCTACATTGGAATGAGGATTCTGAAAACACGTGGTTGTCGTGCTTCCTACAACATTTACCTACACGAATCAGTTGGTGGGACAGATTATGTCAATTCTCGAGAAATATCATGTGAAATGGTTTTGGATCCTGATCCAAAAGGTTACACAATCGTACCTACAACTATACATCCTGGTGAAGAAGCACCATTTGTTCTCTCTGTTTTCACCAAAGCAACAGTTACCCTGGAAGCTTTGTAATAATCACTGATAGATTTCAGTCATTTTCTTTGTCCTTTGGGCTGAGATCCTACATGCTAGATTTTGAGGTGCTTGGGTTGTTTATAGATCATGCACCACCCAAGGCAGATATGTTGAACCACAAATCAGTGTACAAAATGACAAGGTAAATTGTGTCGCAAGTTTCATCTATGCCCGTCTTGTGATGCTTCTTTCTACCCATCTGTTTCCCTTTTGTTCTTCCCAGGGCATTTATTAAAACTTTCTACTCATCTTGTTTCCATATTTTTCTTCTTATATCCATGCTGATGCACAAACGACTACTGATCTAAATCTGTGAATTTGGCAGCCTGTGCTCGATGTGGTTCTCAGCTGCCAGGATGGCCAGTGACAAAGCAAGCAAGCCATGCGGCTAGTGCATTTTTGGACTTGATTCCCTGTACAAGTTCCAGCACCAAATGAATTTGAATGCACTTGGCTAGACATGAGAGCTTCTTGTATGCTGTCAGTGTTTCAGAGAGGGTCGTCGAGGTGTTTAATTGTACATGTGTAGGAATGTAATCAGTGAGAAATATAGACCTAATCATGTAAATGAAGTGGCGAAAGAAAAAGGTTGAAAAGAAATAGGAAAATAATCACTAACGCTAGTTCTAGGTGAATACTGAAAAAGCATGGTAGCCGGAGAAGATTCAGCTGCAGTTTTGACGTGCTTGATATTCTGAACAATTTGTCTCCTGTAAAAACAGATTACCCCATTTTGCAATATAATCATCATTTGTCATGTGAGTTGGTAATTGCCAGTTTCTGTGTTTAATATGTTTCCTTTGCATGTACTGCATTAACTACGATGGCAGTTCAAACTATAGTCAGCGAGTCTTTTTTTCTCATCGTTACAGGAACATTCTTTTCCATATCTGAGATATATGATGAGGTATGAAAAAGACAAGGCAATTGTAGATAAAGAAATTAAAAACCTTTTTTTTTTAATATTATTAACATACCCAGTAACAACTGTCTCCCAAGTTTAAAAAAATGTGTCCCTTTTGCATTTGAATCCTGTATCCATGCTAATATTATCTCTGCAGGAACCCTAGACCTGGCCAGATGTGGCCATGGAGTATGTTTTTGTTATGACCTTGTACTTGCCCGTCTGTGGATAACTGCATGGAAAATCCACAGAGAGTGAAACAGTAGTGGTAACAGTCATCAGTTTCCTGACCAACTTGCAAGTCATTGTATTCTTTTGAGTGGTATTCTTCGATCTTGTATAATATACAACCTGAGATCAGTATAAATGCAAAAGAAACTTACAACTGCAGAAAACCCATGAAATGAAAATGAAAGCAAAACAAAAGAATCATAAAAGGCAGGCGTAAGCATCAATAAATGAAGAAGACATAACAAAAGCTGAGATAAACATAATATTTTATGTTCCAAATATCAGACTAGCAAAAGCCCCTTGCTACAAAAACAACGTGGAAAGAGACCTCTCTGCTGTTCCCTCTTTCTTTTCCTTTATCCTTTTCCTTTTCTTTTATGAAAAGGAAAAGAGAGAGGGAAGTGGGAACTCTATATTTCTAGTTGTCTTTCCTAACTACCAATGGTCAAAATCACTCATTCTGAGTCAATTTCCATGCTTCCCATTGCCTTCAATCCTCCAGGTCTCTGCATCAAATAAAAACCAATCATGCTAAATCTTGATTATAGCTCATTTATTTTGAATTCAAAATTTAAACCAGCTTCCTTAGCTTTCATTATTTTCTGAGCAACCGGACAATCTGATATAAATACCAGTAACTAAAAAACATGACATGGAAGGAAACGAAAGAACAAGTCAGTACCTTTTTGGAAATCTTCTTCTCCCTCACTTCATACCTCTCTAGACACAAATCTGATAACCATGCACCTGGACTTACTAACTGCAAACACGCGAGAATCAACAGATAACATCAAGAAAAGCTCCCATCTCAAGAAAAAATTAAAGACTTCCTCTCTTTTTTAATAGTCCCTAAAATTCCTTTAACAGTGTATATATATTGAGGAGACTTACAAGTAAAGTTCGTTGAATCAACTTGGCTCTTTTCTTAGGCCTTTGAGGAGGCCTGCACCCTTTCATAGCCATGAAATCCTCTTCCTTCTCTTTGTTTGACAGTGTTATGAACAGTCTAGGCCAAACAACCTTTTCTTCCTTGACATTATCCATTAAAGTCTTGCTATTATCATCCAATCCCTTTGACCCCCTTGTTGTGTAGTACTTATCTTCCTTTTCCGGTAATAACACCAATGACTTCCTAGTGTTCGATAACAAATCAGAATTCCTACATCCAACCATATCAGAACTTTTTGAAACATTTAGTCAAGAGATATTAATATTAAATGGGGCAAGAAAGTAAAGTAAACTTGGTGATCTACGAATAACACAAAAAAATACTTTCACAGTGTCGATTTTTCCTAATTTCCTATATTTTCTAATCAACCAGGTCCGTCACAGACCAGATAAAACTTCCCTCCGAATTCTCATAAACAAAAGATCCCAAAACAACAATGACTAATCAAGCAAATGAAATATACAAAGAAGCAGATTTGTTCACTTAAGCATGTTAAAGAGTGAACACTTTCTTCAGTGCCTTGAATAGATAATTACTAGATACTACCAATTATAAATGTATTGAACTCAATTCCTTCATACATTCTCACAAATACAAACACTTCGGTAATTCAACTGCGGGATATTTTTGGGATTCTTACTTGATGAGGCGAGAAGGAAAGTCTTTCTCGGTAACAACAGCACGAGAAGTGAGTTTTTTCTTGGGAAAAGAATCATTTAGTTTAGATTTGTTGCCCAAGTTTTGTGCTTTTTTCACTTACACACATCTAAGCCTCTTTGTACTTCCCCATTGTAACACAAAATCTGTATCTCCAGCTGCTTCACCCTTCTTTTCTTTCTCCATTATCTCTCTTCCTCTATCTAAACAGCAAGAAATTAACCCCACAAACTGTCACAAGGGTATCACTCATTACAACTGCAGACACACACACACAAAAAACCAACTTGCAATCAAATAGACATCCTTAAAATCAGTGACAATTTCTATAGGAAATTTGGTTACACACAAACATAACATTGTATAAAGTGCCAACCAAAAACCCGTGCAGGGTTATAAGACAGCAAATTAAAGAGGAACCAAACAGAAAATACAGAAAACTCGGAGAAAATAAGCTCAACTTGTATAGGAATTAAATAAGATGACTCACCACGAGATCTCTAGTGACTACTCAAAATTTTATCCTACTCTCCAGCATTTCAAAACAGACAAAAATAATAACTCGTCAAAAAAATCAGAAAGGTAACACAACAAGGAACAAACCATTTCTCTCTGTTTGTTCGCTAAGAAACCACAGAAACGAAACAATAGAAAAAAACTTCTGGAATCCTCCATCAAGAAATCACTTTTCACTTCTAAGCAACCAAAAAGAAAGAGAGAGTGAAAGATAACAAGGCACTTCATTTCATTACACAGTTTCAGCAGCAGTAGCAGGGGCAAAAACTTGAAGAGTCCTTTCGCTTGTTTGTATGGCGAAGAGAGATGGGAAAACAAAACAAAACTTCCCGAGAATATTGAGGAAGTGAAAGCTTAGAGGGTTTAGAGTTACGGGTCTGACTTAGATTTTCAATTTAACGGCCAACAAGTTAAAAAAAATAGGACCATTCTCTGTTAACTTTCAATTTGATACTCTAGCTTACTTCTCTTCAACTCTGTTTCTGTTTCTGTTTCTGTTTCTCTGGCCATTCATGCGTTTTGCCGGTTAATTCGTTTTAGATTATTTTGCTGTATTTTAATATATTTAAAATAAAAAATATTTTAAAAAACAAATACATTTTCAAAAAATAAAAAAACATTTTCTACTACTTCGTGTGGTTTCTTTTGGTTTGACCGTGACCGTTGAATGTGAAATGGACGGTCGGATGACTTTCCCTCCAACTGGGTTGCTTAGCTACTTTTTTTTTTTTTTGGTGTTTACCGGGTATCCTCACACAAGGTGAACCGTTCGGGGTTCGTGGCTGTCCCTCCCAACGAGTGTACTTCCCGGGGATCGAACACTGGTTCTCACCTTTACGGCGATCTAGTGGTGCCTTAACCGTTAGACCAACACTATGTTGGTTTAGCTACTTGAAGATCGGTTTAGGTCTTCTGTGGGACGTGACATGGGCTTAAAGCACGTGACCTGTATTGTGCATCGTCTCCTCTCACGGGAAAAACCACATGGATCTGTGCAATGACCTGCGATTCCCTATTCGAATCTATTTTAGCTTCTTGAGTTTGAAGAACAAGATGATGGATTAGGTCTGATGGATTAGAGAAGATGGATACAAGCATACTGGAGGGAGGCTGAATTTGAAGCCATTTTATTTTTCTTCGCTGCTTCTCTATTAATTTCAAAACATAATTTTTATTTTTTTTATTTATGTCTTCAATAATTAATAAATTTATGGGAGTACTTGGATATTATACTTCCTGATGATGAAAAAAAAAGGTCTCCCGGATCGATTCTTGGGAGTACTGAGATCTGGACTCACAACAGAGGCAAGGGGAAATGCAGCAGCGACATTGCTTAGCCTATCAGTAGTTCATCTCTACAGGAAGGAGTAGCAGGCGGGCTGTATGGAAGGGGATGCTATTCGAGCTCCAAGGAGAAATTATGGGACACGCACGCACCCGGTTCTCTTATCATTCAAAAACTGCAGGGGAGGGTAGGATGAGAATCGAGAGTTTTCATGGTGTTGCAAAACTCAATTTGAAATCAGAAGCTGACAGGATTAGGGTATCTGACTAGAAGAGTTATGAGTTCCGATTAGAATTCAATAATGTCTTGGATTACGATGGTTTTAACTTGTGTTGCAGTTTTTAACATAACTCTAATTAGATTGTCATAAATGAAGGCTATAGATAACGAAGATGTGATGAACTTTCATCAAGCAGTAAGCTACAAGAAAAGATGAAAGAAACTTTTCTAAACAAGCTTTTTTGAGTTTCCATCAGAATCATAGCACTACATGCATGAACACCTTCGCATTAAGCCAGTGATTGAAGGGATATAATGAATGCCATTAATTCAAGGTTGCAGGGGAAGTGTCCATGAACTGCAGATGAGCACTCGCCATCATCCACTCCATTTCATTCCTCACAAAGGTTACTTAAGAGCTCATGTTGTATTGATTCTTCATTAGAGTTTTCTTTTCGTTCGGGAGAAGTAAATCAAAGTGGGATATGCTGATCATGAGTCTTGGACTAATTAATAATTTCAACCCATCAAGTCTAATATTAGGTGACCCAGCTAGCTAGCTATAACAACCACCTTCATCGATCGAGGATGTCATTACCATATACAGTCGAGGAAAAAGAAAATTATAAGGTGAAAAATGATCCATGTACAAGGTTTTAACTTACGATGAAAGTCAGATGCATGTTTTCCAAGCACGCATCGTCGTGAATGCCGTTTTTATTACCACTACCAAGGAAAAGGAGAAAGGTCTGTGTTATTGCTTCTTCCCATCGTTGATTCAAAAGCTAAAAAGGGTCTCACCAACGTGCGTAACGTTCCTCTTGCTCCAGTAGAATTAATTTGAATGGTTTCTCGAGTCATTTAAATTTGAAAAATGAACAGGCCAGTTGGCTCGAAAAGCATCACAGTCAGTTGGTAAAAGATGGAGATGTTATGTGACCCACGTCTTAATTCGATGACGAAGAATCATGAGCATGCTTTCTCTTTTCAATGCTGGGCTGGGATTTCCAATCACACAGTATCTATATATCTTCTTGACTTCTTTGTTGCTTTCTTTTTAATCAGGGCAGCAGCCAGCCAGCAAGCTAGCTATATATATATATATATATATATATATATATATATATATAGCTAAACTCGAGGTTGGGGGGCTAACTTGCATCCACAATTCCAACTCCTTCGAATCTATGTCGCCTTAACCAGATTTTGAACAGCCCGAGCCTGGAAAGAAACTCGTCAACATCCAACTTCCATTGCCAAGCAACTCTACTTACGAGTATACGATGATACATTGGATTTTCTCATACTTATCGAGTTGTTGTGCCGGGCAATTACTGTGAACAAAACATTAAGCAAGAGCATGTGTAATGGTAGGCGCTGATCCTGACCGTGTACCAACAAGTTAGGCAAACATATATATATTAGGCAAACATATATATATATATATATATATATATATCTGTCCTTAGCATTCCCTTCGTTTTTTTCTAACCTCGTAGAAATTGATGTGCATATCAGAACTACTTGTTATTATCATTCCTGGCGGGCATGGCACGGATGCTGAAAATGAATCTAATTAAAATTAATTACATTCATTTTATTTATTTACTTATTAAGAACCCAGTGTTGTTAAACCTCTATTGATAAGCTTCTAAAGCATATCATTATTGTTATTATAGTTTAGACTCTTCCAAAGCTTCTAAAAACGGTTCTAATATTATATGAGCACGGATTATTTATTTTTTTGATCAAAGATGTTAGGAAATAATATTAGGAATTTTTAGAAACCTTGAAATTATTTATAATAATATCACTTTTGTAACAAAAAGTATATTTTATTTTATTTTTTATTTTTATTCGGAGAGATTAAAGAGAGAAAGGTCACTGAATTTCAATGTTGAGAGATAAGTTACCAAAATAATTTTATAGTTCACAAGCTCTATAAGATAAGAGGGATTTAATAGTGGTTGTTTAGAGCATCAATATTACATGAAAATAAATAGATTTAGCCGAGAAAAATAAATCTAACTCAATTTGATTTAAAGTTTTTGGGTTTTTTAAGGCATTTTGAGTTGGTGTATTGGTTTGATGGGTGTTTCAAGGAGCTTTGTGAAGTATTTATTTTGGTTGAAATAACTTAAAAATTAAGTTTTATAATAATAATAAAAAAAAAAAAAGCAGTGTCTTCATTTGTAGATCACCATAATAATAACACCCCGATAATTCATTTTTTTTTCTTCTGGTAGCCATGGCAATGATCCAAGACCATGCGATGATTTAAGACCATGTGAGCAAGCACATGTTAGGTTTCCCCAATCACCACAGAATTTGGAGAGCCAGTCCCCATATTCTCATCTCCTCATGCACTCACTCACTCACACATTTCCTACAGAGTTGTTGAAATCATTCACAACCCAACAAACAAACTTGCAGTTTTAAAATCCTTAGAAAAGAAAAATTGTAATGATATGGGTATAGGAAAGATGGGGAGCCACAAAAGAGCATTGGACAGCTGTATAGCAACCCTGTCTTTGCCACCCTGTTCTCGCTCACCTTCCTCTTTACCCCCTTTATATACACCCACCGTCCATATTCCTCCCATTCATTTATGTGCTTGCTTTGCTTGTTGCCTTGCCTCTCTGCAACTTCTCTCTAGAGAAAATTAACCCTTTTCAAAGAGGGATTTGTAGAGCCTTTCTTCTTTCTTTCTATATCTGTTGATCAGGAAAATGGAGGCTATGAAAATGAAGGTCTTTGCTGTGTTGATGGTGGTCTTGATGGCCTTCTCAGCCATGCAAGAGGCTGCAGCTGCTGATGCACCAGCACCAAGCCCGACATCTGATGCCACTATCTTTGTTCCCACATTCTTGGCATCTTTGGTTGCTCTTGCTTTTGGGTTCTTCTTTTGAGCCAACTTATTAGGTTCCATAGCATGGGTTCTCTCCTTTCTCTCCCTTCTCATTTCCCCTTCTTTCTCCTCTATAGTCTTCTGTGATGTTGGGTCTTTCATGCTTACGATACGGGAGCGACACAAGAAAGAAGGAGAGGGAATGGGTTGGGATTTCTCCCTTTCTTTCTCTTTTGTATTTATTTTATGTATTGGTGATGTGCTTGGGGGTGTGATTGATGTCCTTCCATGGCATCTGTATTGTATTTTTCTTGTATAATTCTTTTTTCATATATTCATGTATCCTATTTTGGTTTGAGCTTCTCTCACTTGGATTTGTGATTTATTCTAGTAATAAATCTTTTGTTACCTTTGAATAAAATCTTGCTCCTTGTTTCTACATCTCCGATGATCAATTTGATGATCTTTTATCTGCGAGAATAATCGATGTTCTCAGCCACCTGTTCACCTCACAACAAATTCTATCGTCGAGGGTCACTGAGAAAAGGATAGATATTTGGTAAACAAGTGAAAGACAAAGTTGAATGCTTTTGGTGGAAGGATGGTGATGAGGCAGGTATTCTGTGGTGATTGGTGAAGGTGATGATTGTAGACAGTGTAGATGACGGGGCCTTCAATTATGATTGTGTGAGGAGGCACGATGGCCATACCATTGATTTTGAAGGCATGGCATTGGCCTACCATGTGAAGGTAAAAGAGTGGTTTCTATTTCCTAACTCGTGAAGAAATATTGTCCAGAATCAAATGGCCTGGCAATGAAATGCGACCCTAGAAGTTGTAGGAATTGGATCGCTACAAGAATCTGGCACAGCACAGGCATTTCCATCAAAATATCAATGCTAATGAAGCACCGGCTCATTGGACCAAATCAAATCAAATCAAATCAAATCAAACTTTCCCTTTTTATTAGTGCAAAATCAAACCTTGATTTCAAGCATTAGAGATGCTCTGATTCTACGGGTCAAATATGTCTCCGAAACCTGGCTGATTATACTCAATAAATATTTGCCTATTTCCCTGATGTACCATGGCCACACACAAGAAGATATTTTGTCATTTGATAGTGACGCATGATTCTTCCTTTGTTCTCATGAACCAATACCACCGATAAAAGTGAGGGTCATAAAACTTTAGGGATGTCTGTCACGTTTCTAGTATTTCAAGAATAATAAACGGATTTTCGAAGAATCCAAAATATTCATGAAACTTAAATTAGAAAAATTGTTAAAAAAATAATATTATTCATAACCCTAAAACTCAACTTATCTTAATATAGATAAAACAAATAATGACTTGCCGGGTTCCAAGGACCACAATATCATAACCCTAAAACTCAACTTATCTTAAGCTAACAACCCTTATTGAATTATTCCTTTAGCCATAATTGGCAATTAATGACACGTGCCCTTGTAACTTAAATACTAACCCAAAACACCATAAGTTCCTCGACCCACTGGACTGGTTCACCGACTCCCTTGTAACCCAACAAATTACTTAACTAAACATTGTGACAAAACTAATTTCATTACATTTAGGTTGACACAGACTTTGACTTGACGTGACCCGCTATTGACGCCGGCGGCTGGATATGACCCCTTTGCTGACAGATGTGCACCTCTCGGTATGGCGCCAGACCATTGTTATGTCCTCATGTGATTGGCAAGTGACAATGTCCCCTCCTTTAAAAGACTTTGTCCACAAGGTCATGGAATCTTTTGGCCATGAAGCTTTTTCCTCGTTCAACCCTTTCCACTTAACAAGAACCTTTGTGATTGCTCTTCCTCTTACCTTCTTCATCCTCCTACTTAAAACTTCTTCAGACTCAGGTCTCACCACCCCTTCCTTGTCTGTGGGTGGAAGGGTCATCACCAATTGGTGACGGTGTCCTAACTTTCCCTTGAGACAAGCGACGTGGAACACAGGGTGAATTCTGGAATCCACAGGTAAATCAAGGCGATAGGCTACTAACACTACCTTCTCAACCACCTGGAATGACCTATAGAATCTGAGGGGCAACTTCATGTTTCTTTGTTGAGACACCATCTATTATTTATATGGCTGCAACCTTAAGTACAGTCAATCCCCCTTCTCAAAACTCCTTTATGTTCTCTTTAGATTAGCAAATCCTTTCATTCTGCTTTATGCATGTTACAGGTTGGCCAGGAGGATACTCTGGATTTGCTCTAGGGATTTTAAGGTATTTTTTTACCTCTTAAACTCTGATAGTGCCCGTTGTAAGTGGTAGTAGCTTTGGGAGAGTGTAACCATAAACCGATTTAAAGGGTGTTAATTTAGTTAATGAATGATTTTTCGTATTGTACCACCACTCTATGAGAGCTAGGAACTTAGACCAATCCTTAGGTTTATCACCCGAGAAACACCTCAAGTACTCTTCCACCAATTTATTCATAATTTCTATATGCCCGTCAGTTTGAGGGTGATAAGCTGATGAGAATTTTAATTATATGCCTTGTAACTTAAAGAACTCCCTCCAGAAAGAACCTGTAAATGCTAGGTCTCGATCCGTGACAATCGAAGTAGGCATTCCATGCAACTTAAAAATACTATGAACGAAAACTTGGGCAATCTTGGTTGTTGTATAGAGGTGGGAGATATGAATGAAATGAGCATACTTAGATAACAGATCCACCATGACCATAATCACACTGTAACCTTCTGAGAGAGACAGCCCTTCAATGAAGTCCATTGAAATATCAGTCCAAATCCTTGTGGGGATTGGTAATGGTTGTAATAACCCTAGGGGGTGTATGTTTTCATACTTGTTTTGTTGACAAATATCACACTCCCTGATAAACTTCCTTATATCTCCCTTCATTCTAGTCCAGTAAAATTCAACCCTGGCCCTGTGTAGAGTCTTATGGAACCTTAAGTGGCCCCCTTGTGGACTGCTATGTAATAGGTATAGAATCTGGCCTCTCACTTCCTATAAGGATGGAATAACTAGCCTACTTTTGTAGAATAGTATGCCATTTCTTTCTTGATAATGTGTATCCACTGATTTCTCATGTTGTAATTCCTTGAGAATGTGTTGAATATTATCATTTGTTGCATCATTGTCTTTAAGCTACTTTAGGCAGTCACTTGATGGTTCTATAATTGCTGCTAGTGATAGTTCTGTAATTATTGTTATGGTTTGCTCATTATTTTCCATATTTCTTGACAATACATCTGTGACATTATTGTATTTATCCTTTTTGTATTCCACCATAAATTCATAGTCCAATAGTTTGGTAATCCATTTTTGTTAAAGTAAGTGCCAATCTCTTACTCCAGCAAATACTTAAAACTTTGATGAGCTGTCTGAATTTTGAAGTGGTGACTCAACAGATAAGGTCTCCATTTTTTTACTGCCAAAACTAGTGTCATTAGTTCTTTCTTATAGGTAGATAATTGTAATGCCTGACTCATGTAAGCTAATGGTCTGTACTGTTGCATTAAAACAGCTCTCACTCCAATACTCGAAGCATCACATTGAATAACAAAAGGAATAGAAAAATCAGTTAAAGCCAAAATAGGAGGGTTAGTTACTACATGCTTAAGATTATGAAAAGCCCTCCTTGCTAAGTCATTCCATTGGAAGGAATTTCTTTTAATAGGGTCGTGAGGGGGGCTATTATAAGTCCATATCCTTTGATGAATTTCCTATAGCACCCAGTCAACCCTAAAAAACTCCTAAGAGACTTGAGGTTGGTTGGTAACGGCCAATCAAATGGCTTTTATTTTACTAGGATTGGCCTTAACCCCTTCTTTTAAAATCAGATGTCCAAGATATTCAATTTTAGCACAATCAAAACAATATTTGGACCCTTTAACAAACAACCGATTTTCCTTTAGAATTCCCAAAACCTCATTTAAATGCTAAATTTGATTTGACAGATATTGACTATAAACCAAGATGTCATAAAAAATACTAGAATAAACTTCCTCAAGTAAGGTTTAAAGATATCATTCATAAAGTTTTGAAAAATGGCTGAGGCATTAGTGAGTCCAAAAAGCATGATCAAAAATTCATAATGGTCCTCATAGGATCTAAAATTTGTTTTAGGTATGTCATCTGGGAGTTTCTATTAAGAGATCAACAGGGGTATCAATGGAATCCAATTTGGGCAATTCAATATCTAAAAACTGAATAACTATCCCTCGCTTATTTTGCTTGGAAATTTTGCCAAATTTCCTCCCTTTTATTATTGAATTACTAGTAGAAGCAATATCTTGCAGTTTCCATATATGCTCCAAGATAGAGAATTCTATAAACAACTTTGAGAAGTCCCATAGAATTGGTCCTAAAGTTTTAAGCCATTGCACTCCAAGGACAATATCACCCCCCTAATGTCAGGATAAAGAAATCGATAGTATAATTATACCCTTGAATGTATAATGGGATTGTTTTTGTCCTACCTCATAGTCCACGGTTTGACCATTGGCTACCCTAACCTTCAAACTCTCCTAAGTGTCATAGGTTAGATGACTGCCTTTAATAATTGAGGGATCAATAAAATTATGTGTGCTTCCTGTATCAACCAATATCACCACTGCTCTCCTGCCAGTGTACCCCATAATCCATATTGTTTTAGGGTTAGGGGACCCGCACAAAGCATGAATGGAGATTTCAGGCTCCATTTTATCTACAATTATTCCCTTGCACAACTTTCTTTTGACCTCATTTGTTAACCCTTCCTGGACTATTTCCTTAGTGTCTAGATCTTCGCCTCCCATAATCAACAAACAAGTAGTTTTGCATATATGGCCTGACCTCCATTTATCATCACAATTATAACACAAACCCTTCTCCTTTCGCTCCCTTATTTGTACTAGAGATAGTCTTTGAATGGGTAGCATGACCCTTTCTCAAACTGGTGCATTGACCCATTAGTTAAAGATCCGAACCTGACAGTCCTCCTGAGGGAAGCCACATTTTCTTCTTGTATTTTTGCTAAACCAAAAGCCACATGTAAATTTACAAGATTGAGCATTCTTACCATGAAACGAATGTCTTCCAGTAAGTCACTCAGGAAATAATTGAGTTTATAAGACTCTGCTAACCCTTTGAGTTAGTTTGAAAAAGCCTCAAACTAACCCTTATATTCCTCCATCGTAAATGTCTGTTTGAGTTAAATCAAGTCCTCCATAGGATCATCATAAGGTGAGGCCCTAAACCTGGTTTGTAGAGCTCGTATGAACCCATCCTAACTATTCAGCCCCCCGACTGCTTCAATGTCCTGAAACCAAACCAAAAACTTTCCCTCCATATGGAAAAAGGCCAGTAAAATCCTGTTATAGGGGTTGGTTTGATGATAATTGAAAAATTGATTTGCTCTATTAATCCACTCATTGGGATTATCCCCATTAAACTTGGAAAAATCAAGCCTCACCACCCTTGTATGTATGCCCATGTTATCCTCATATAAGGGATTTGTGATTTGTTGTAAGGACCCTTCAGGTTCACCTGTGCTTTGGGTAGCCTTCAAATGCACAATTGCTTCTACATATGAAGCTACCACATCTAACTTCTATGCTAAACCTTGCACCATTTGTTGTAGTGCATTAAAGTTTTGTTGTGATTGATCTTGATTTTGCTTTACAAATGTCAGTGATTCCGTTAGTTGAGAATATATGGTTCCTACGCCCTCAGCCATGGAAGACCAGCCTTGATACCAATGTCATTTTTCCAGTATTTCAAGAATAATAAATGGATTTTTGAAAAATCCAAAACCTCCAAAAAACTTAAATTAGGAAAATTGTTCAAAAAATAACACTCTTTATAACTCCTGACTTGATATAGCTACAAAAAATAACGACTTACCAAGTTCCAAGGACCCTAATATCATAACCCTAATACTCAACTTGTCTTAAGCTAACAACCCTATTGACTTATTCCTTTAGCCATAATTGGCAATTAATGACACGTGCCCTTGTAAGTTAAATAATAACCATAAACACCATAGGTTACCCGATCCACTGGACTAGTTCATTGACTCCCTTGTAACCCAACCAACAACCCAACTAATTACTTAACTAAATATTGTGACCGAACTAATTTCATTACATTCTAGTTGACACAGATTTTGACTTAACGTGACCAGCTACTGACACAGAAAACTGGATATGACCCCTTTGCTGACAGATATGCACCTCTCGGTATGGCGTCAGATTATTGTTACGTCCTCATGTGACCGGCACGTGACAATGCCCTCCAATGAGATGCCATCCAAATCCCGCTTCGTATTAAGAGAAGAAAAGGGTAGAATTAATTTTATTAACAAGGGCAAGCGATAGTCATTAATGGAAAAACTGTGGTTAGTGGAAAGATCACTCGTAATACTGTTACAAAAAGGTTCCCCTGTCATTAAACTTTGCCGTCCTTGTGCTCCCCATCAATTTCACCCCTATTTCATTTATTTAACAAAATCACTCCTTAGGCCATCCAATCCCTGAACCTCACCAACAATGTACTGAATTATTAGACTCTTTGACGTTTTCTGAAGCAATATTATTAGAATTATGAGTGAGCGGCCAGGGAAGGAGTTTGGACCAGTTGATGGTGTGAATAAAGTTAGTTAACAAATGGGACATGCTTGCTGGGACATGAGTATGTAAGATTGCAGCCCCCATGCAAAGCAGTTTTTTTTAAAAAAAAAGGAATTCATTTTTATATTAAGCTTTCTTGGCCTAACTACTGGCCTTAATCGTAGAAAATTATGCTTGGGGGTAATTTATTGTTCAGTAAGGTGGCATCCAAGCATCTGCTGTCCCATTACAATCTGTTTCCACATGTATATAACCAAATTAGAACTCAAAAAATGGCTACAGAGATTTGTTATTAATTTTGATTAACAGGCTGATAATCTATTAATCAATTAGATCAAGAGATAAGATGTGAATAGAAAGCTCGCAAAGGTGACATGTGGGATCTCACATCATATGTGCTATGCACACGAGGCCTGTGAAAGTGACCAAATACAGTGCGCCAGGCAGAAGTGGAAGGTTGGGTAAGCTTTGTCTGGACGCTAAGACTTGGCATAAAAAAACATGGGTTCTAGCGGTTAGTGACATCCATGTCCTTTCTTTTTTACTTAAATTAATTTCTGGCTTGTTTGAGAATCCATTTGGTTTAATCATCAGGTATTTTCATGCCAGTTCTCAGGCACTGAAATAAAATCCTGACGTGGTCAGGTTCTCTTCCATATCTGTACTAAAATTTACCAAGAAAGTAGCCAGATCTCCAAGGATCAAGAGTTCACCAACGCTAACCATGGCTGCCCATGCCATCGTATTCCTCCTCCGTTTTTCTTAATTGTTTTGGGATAGATAAAACATAAAAACAAGTCTCCTTTGCCCAAAACCATCCATAAACTATTTATTTTTATACATCCGTTTATATTCCTTTAATCAAACACATTTCTGTTGTTTTTTTGTGTGCGCGCTGGCGCTATGAAACACTACCCAGACAAAACTTGATAACTTGGCAACCCTTCACTCTGTATTCTTGAATCTGCTCCTATAATCAATCAACTATAATGAAAATTTCCCAGTAAGTGCTCTACGTGCACATGCACATATATACAGAAATAATGACGTTGAATAAACGAAAATCTTGTATCTTAGAAGCACAAATCGATATAGAAAATTGAAATGTGAGATAAATAATTAAGAAAAAAGAGTATCTTTTACCAGGGTGGTGGTAGTTATGTTTCACATCAACAAAATCTACAAACATGTTGTGCCTAGAGAAACAATGAATTGCCTATTCATTTACATTTTTGGCATCTGCTGTCAAAACCTATATCTGTTAGATCTAACTATTTCTTCCCAAAACATTTCATTTCTTTCTAGGACTTCAAAAAGGAGGGCTATGAATCAGCAGGCTACAACTACATTTACATGCTACAGTTTATTGTACATAGGAGCAACAACACAGGGGGCAGGCAGAGTTCTGCTTGAGATTTTCTGAGTCTTGAACCAAGCAACTTGCTTGTCTTATACCTGTGACCGACCAGGCTGTGAAGAGAGCTCTCTATCAGCAAAATGAAGCAGTCTTCTGAGTCTTAAAACCATGTCACAATGAAATGGAAGTGCAGTTCGTCGCTCCAAATATGCTGGGCTCACAGTCATCCATGATAGGGCTTGAAGTTCTGCTGCGATGCTCTCAAGAATTACCTGGGTCCTGATTTCAAGATCTTTACCATCTACACCTAAAGTCCGTCCCCCTTGCTTCATAATCCTTCGAAACATTTTATCTTGGGTCATATTACTGCCTCCATAATAATCAATGAGACTCACAGAAAGAACAGAAGGCCATTCTTCTCCTGAATTGCTCTTATAATCTCTCCTCATGGAAGGTACAGCTTTTGAAACCACAAAACCAGTGGAGAGCGGAATTGCAGATCCTTTACTATGAAGGAGATGTGCAAGTGGTGGGGATTCAGCAGTGAGGCATGTGGGGTGCTGCAGGGGTGTTGGGGGAAGGAAGCGCATGCTGGGTGATGGAATTAAAATGTAAGATGCTGATGTTGAACCGAGAGACTTTACAGGAGTGATACCTTCCAGATAGATTGACGTGCCAACACTACTGCCACTTCCTCCTACACAACTTTTGCTATTAGAACTCAAGGCAATATAGTTATAAACTCCAACCCTAATATGCTGGCGTGGTGATGAAGATATACAACAATAAACATATTAAAAGCCTACATTATGTTGCCACCTTAATTATTCGAAATGTTTTTTCCTTTCCTGGACATGCATGTACAATTACACAAGCAAGCATACTTTGTAACTTATACGAACATGTGAAATAGTTTTGGTGTGGCCTGTTTAGAGTTGGATATATTTTGCCACATAAGATCATATCCATGCAATCAGGTTTATGTTGAGATTTCTTGGAACATCGTTTCCTCCACTAAGTCTATGCCAGGGTTATAGTCCATCTACATCCAAGAAAACGAGACTAGTGGTAAAATGCAGCTACTGTAGCATCATGACTGCAAACCAGGTGCAGCGAATAATAGATGAAGAATGTGACCTTTCTTTAGCAAAGAGTATCAAATGTTTTTAATGTGAATGCACTGAGGGGAAATAAAGAATGAGAGTGAAGGAGAGAACACCAACTTACCAGGAGATGGTGTATCAGCCTGAAGCAATAGATGTAAAGAATGGTCCATTGAAATTGTAACAAAACTGATGCTCTGCATCCACTGGAGCATCCCCCTTGAGTTGTCAGCTGCAGCGTGCCCACCCATAAGCTGCTTTCTTGAAGAAGTTTGCCCCAAACCACCCTTCATATAGCCAGATACTTTTGAGTGTGGGCTATACAATGGACTAGGTGAGGAAGGCAGGGTTCTTTCTTGAATTAAACTCATCTCCTGTTGCTGCAAGGAAGCCCCATTAGTGCTTGCAGCCATCCCATCAGGAATTGATCGCCGTAGTTGCAGTGGCCATTTTTTCACCTCAGAACCCCCAACTGAATAAATGGCTTTCTGCCACTCTGTGTAATCACACAGTAGAATAAAAATAACAAAAAGTTAATGCCAAAATAACAGAACAAAAATAGAGGTCAAAGTCTTAATCACAACATCAAAAATCCTTCAATCAACAGGCTAAATGGATAATTGTTGCAGGCAACTATAAATTACTGGTAACTTAGCAAAAGGTTCCAAATACGCTAAACCATATAAAGGCACCCCGAGACTGCAGCAAAACTTCCATTACTGGTAATTGGTGAGAAAATCACAATGGAAGACATCTTTTATTTAAACTGGATTCATAAATCATTTGCTTGTTCACAAACACAATAAAATAGTTGTGAAGCAGCCATTCTAAATAGTGAGAGCAGACAGGAAAACCTTAGACATGACAAGGCAATTCATCGTAAACATCAAACAGAGAGCAATGGAGGACTATCATGAAAGAAACTTATATACCTATGTACTCAAGCTCAAAGAAGTTTCCAATTCGAGTGATCACAAAATCTCTAGGCTTTACACCGCCAGTGTCAGGAGAGGAGCAGGCCTGAAGTATCTGACATCCTTGCTGCAAAACTTGTACAAAAAGGCATTGCAAACCTTTTGTATCCTGGCGACTACTAATTCCACCAAAAGGAAATATATGACTGTCAAGCAATTCTCCTCTTGCATCTGTCCAGATGCAAACAAGCCAACGCCAGTCCTCTGTCCATCCATAGCAGCAATGCAAGCTTGGAAGAGACTTTTGATAACTAGATCCATAGCCATCAGGCTCAGATCCATCATGTTGAGAGCTAGATCCAGAGTCCACACTCCCTGCTGTGCTTGCACTTTGCATGAAGCTTCCACCAGTATCATCAGATTGCAGTTTTGAAGATTCAGAGACTATATTACCAGTAATTGTAGGTGTGACTGCATGGTCCAGAGATCCAGGCTCTGAAAGAATAAAAAGTGGTTCAAACATGTAGCGGATTTCATCATGAAGAGAAACATCTCCATTTCGGTTTGGATCACAGGTCAAGCCTCCAGGCCTTGCTGTTTGCCAGGAGTTATCCCAAGTGCCAGATCTCAATCTAGAATCAATGTCAGTCTCTCTTGGTACTGAATTCCACATTGCTGGAACGGAACTCATTTGTGTTAATACTGAATGAGATCTACTTGGCGTTGATGCCTGAGCATCGTTTGAAGAGCCTTTTGAAATTCGTCGGGCCTTATTGTATACAGTGAAAGCAGTCTCCTTAAGAACGATGAGCTCATTAAGAGCTGGACTAGTGACCCTAAAAATGGCATCAACTGTCACAATTTGCAATACCAATTTAGGAATGCTAAACCCAGAAAGTACTAGAACATTTGATGCGGACGCTTCATCCACAGCTGCCAAGCTGCTTAATGCTTTGCCGACCTGACCCAGCAACATAGACCTCCTCTCTCTATTTGCTGGGGGAATGATTGACCCAATAGAAACAGAGGATTCAATGAGAGTTTGTAGAACTGCAGCAGGTTCAGGAAAGGGGCACACTACATAGATAACCTAGATACCAAGAACCATCAGAGATATATTCAGTTACACAATAATTATAAAAAGTTAAGTGCTTGGCACAAGATGCAGGCATGCAAACTTTGGTTGCAAAGAAAAAATATATCATTGCCAAATCAAGAAACAAGAGCACATCATAAACATTACACAGCACAATTTGAGTTCAACAGCTTTGGGAGTTCAAAACTAGCAGACAGAAACAACAAACCCATCCAGATCACCCAAAAGCACATAAAGAAAGTGATCATAGGAAGTAAATTCCAAATATAACAGGAGTTCACAAGTAAAATTAAAATCAAAAGATACTGATCATCCATCAAACATGGAGAACATGTCATTAATAGTGGTGGCTAAAAGTGAAAGAAGTGAAGGGAAAAAAATGCCAATACAAGAAGCAAACCAATCAGAGAAAAAAAAATCAGCCATCGTTCTTCATTTAAGGAAAATAGAACTTGCTACTTACCATACAAGGGCTGCTATTGCCTTCTTTTGGATTTGTGTTCAAGGATGGACCAATTTTCAAAGCCTTGACAGCCTTCGAAAGAGACTTAAGATAACTTGCCAAGTCCCAACCATTGGAGAGCGAGAGAAAATAATCACTTATCGATCCCACAAGGGAAGCATTACTGCTTTCTATCTTCATTGACTGAGGGCAATCAAGGAGTACAAAACCAGAAGACAAAGATTTCCCTGCATCCATCTCCATTTGGTTTCCCAAACTCTGAGGTGAATGAGTTCCCAGTTTACAAGTCTCATAGACTGAAGCATTAAAAAAACATTCATAAGATTGAACCAATTTACATGATGGCATGGAGCCATTGAACTCAAATAGATTACTCAAATAGCACATGCGTGTGAAAAACACATGATTGCACCCATATTGACTAGCCTAGGAAATTTTCATGAAGAATGTGATTTACAAATTAAATATAGAAACATGAGCAAAATGAATAAGTCAATAAAAGAGGCTTTACCCCCCACAGGTCTAAAAACTCTTTAACAAAAGAAAAATCACTTCCCTAAAAGACTGGGATCACAAAATTTTATCCAGCACAATACTCATCTGGGTGTTGGCAAATCTTGAACAAAACCTAGAAATTACTTTTTTCCTCCACAAGAAAAGCATGTGGGATCCTTTCCCTCAAATTGGAATGATTGGGCAAATTTTTTGAACAGGCCACAGTTTATAGACACGTTAACAGTGAAAGAATATAAAATGACACTCACCAGTTCCAAGTTGTTGGAAAAAATCTGCAGCAGCAGATGTAAGGGGATCGATGTCTGGACACACAACACAATAAGTTATCTGCAAAAGTTAATGAACAATAAAGTTTCAGTATCATCAAAAATGGACACAACAAAAAATCTCCTCAAGAAACAAACAAAACAGGGATGCAAAACAGACAGCAAGAGTATCCTAAGAAAGCACTGGTTTCAAGGATCTTACTGGTTTTGGTGAAGCATATGGTTCAAAAGGAGCCTTTTCCCAGAGTTGTAAAGAGCTTGCCGATGTCTTAAGCCAATCATCCTGGTACCTATTTGACAAAAAAAAATCATTTGCACATTTCATACACAGTGATACCATATAATAAAGCTAGCAGAAAAACTGAATTCACAGAGTTATCAAATAATGGGGGGTAAGGCTTGGTCTGCTTGAGTTATCTACACAAAAAGAGAAAGCAACATTATGTCTAGAAGTCTCTAAGGTTATAAGTGGCAATGAGATCTGCAGGATATCCTCTTATAAATACAAACATCGTGACAAATTCTTTGATTTATTTGATACACAGATTCATAGACCAACCAACCAGAGAAACACAACAAGCAATTTGATGAACTCAAAAAGTTTTGAGATCCACATTCTTTCCCATATCTGATTTTTGAATAAAGTAAGCATTTTCTTAGCAATCAGCTTCGCATTCACCAAAAAAGAGGAAATGCAATGCTCATCTGCAGATGTTAAATTTCTTTCTTAATTTATCAAGTGTTGACATGAAAACAAAACCAGTTATGATACATACCCAACAAGAATTGCGGGCAATGGAAGAACAAAAACAGTTGGTTTCATCCTGGGAAGCAGCTCTGGCTCTATTTCCTGGTTTGATTTCCTTTGGGATGTCTCATCTACTTTAGCTCCATCTGGTGTACTAGATGCTGCATCAATTAAGAAACTGTAAGTGCCTGTACATTCAAGAACCCAACATGCACTCAAATGGGCATGTGAACACAGCATTACCATACCTTTGAGGGAAGATGATCCAGCAGCAGAATTGAGGGCTGGGCTCATTGGTTCTCCAACAGACAGTGTTACAGTGCTTGAAGAATCCTTGCATTCACTTAAAGTGGACTCCCCAGAGGATCCATCACATGTGGTTGCTCCATCACCTGAAGGAATGTTGCCTTTGCACCAATCAATGACACATAAAGGACCTTCCAAATTCCCAAATGCAGATTTTAAGGCTATTTTGATTTCAGACTGCAGCAAGGTGGTCACTGCAGAAGTATGAGCCTGAGGAAGAGGAAGAGGTTATCATCACAATACAGTAAAGATGAGTAGATGCAGACTTATGTTAAGTGTTTGAATATTATCCCACAATAAATCATCCTCATGAAAAACGAATGCTTACATCAGCAGAAAGTGGGTCTACTAGTTCCACACCAGCAATGTCCAGAGAATGACAAGAAGCCAAAGTCCCTCCACAACCTGCATGGATCATGGAAGGCCCACAAGAAAACCCACGCCTCCAATGTTCTTGCAATGCAAGCCAACCATAAGGACCATCACCACAATCAGCATCCAGAGCCACGTCAACAAAGGAAGTAGCTTGTTGGACTAGCAATGCCATGCCATCCAAAAGCTCCTGCAATGGCTGCTGCCTTTGCCTATATGAGAGAATTCCTTCCTCGCTGAATGAATGGTGTGGCAAGGATGCACTAACTTCAATATTTGATGAACTAGTATGTTTTGTTAATTTAGGAACTCCAACAGGGCGCCAAACACCTACAGGTGAATTGAGATGCCCATCTAGTACTCCACCATCCATATCCCCAACTATTCTAACTGGTATAGATTCTTTTTTCTTCACTTCATGCCTGCCAGATATGCTGTCTGTCATGGTACTTGCATCACCATGCACCTGATTCAAACCAGTGCTTCCAGTTAACCTATGCAAATTTACAGATGTAGGGTTACCAGGAGACAGCAGCGTGTGCCGCATCCTACACATGGAAGCTTGAAACATAATGCATTCTACTTCAGTTGCCAGAACAGTCTTCATAGAAAATAAGAAACTTTCTGCTCCTAGTGTGCCATCACTCATTTTCTTCTGGACAGATTTGACAGTATTCGAGGAATTGGAAGTCAATAATGGAGATGGCACCATCACCTCACTTGTAGGACGGCTTTCATTAGATGTGAATGTTCTTCTATCAAATGGTACTTTCCCACCTTCCACAAGAGTGTAATATTTCTTTGTGTCATTCCTTCCAGGACCTGTTTTCAGATTCACCTGTATGCCATTTTTCTCATTTGATCCTTCAAAGCAGGGAGAAGATGGTGGTGTTGCACCATATGCATAATTATTTGAACTCGAATTTGAGCTCTCCACTTGGCGAGATTTTGGACAATACGGACTCCTGAAAATTGATGAGGAGAATTCGCTTGTAGGGGTTTCAACTGCTCCATATTCTGGGGCAAAGGTCATCAAAGCTTCAGCTTTCATTAAGTGATCAAACTCGCCTGAAGAAGATGATGGAGTGCAGTTCACTGGAATCAATGTCAGAGTACCATGTGTGGTTTCTTGGCTTTTGCTGACATTTTCATCTATGACTACTGCAGGAGATGGATTAAAACTTTCAAAAGATGGAAAAGCTACAGGCGGAACCATCTGATCCACAATATCCATTACCCCAATAGGACTGTTAGCAACTTCACCACAATCTGGACCAGAAAACATAAGAGCCTGCGACTCTGCTGTTCCAGGAGGCTTCACAAAACAAAGGGAAAAGCTTAAAACTTAATTTTGTTTAATTACAGATAGTCTATAGAGCAATTATAGACCTTCCAAGCTCCTAAGTGGAAACAATTGTTAAGAAACATCAACAAAACATCTAGATTCTAGTGCTATTCAGATAAGAGTTTCTACATCAACGTCTATCAGATGAAAGAGATGTCTGCCAGGTTCATAGAGAAAATAATAATAGTTATTGAGTGTCAAATATTCCCATGCCACAGAATGTTTTTCCATTGACAATTATGCAAATCTTATACATTCATTTTCATCAGATAAACAATCAAAATCTGCATCCACTAGCACAAGCATGCATCCAAATGAATATCTCCCATATGATGCACTGTGTTACGCTTGCAGTTGTATAGGAGATTACCTCTCCAAAAGGCAGATCATCATTCTCAAAGAAGTCCCCAAAATCACCAAATTCAGAGAGAAGAGCCTGGATATCCATGCCCGCACCTCTGTCATCATCCCAGTCCCAACGAGATCCAGTCTGCTCATTTGCAATTCCTGTAATAGCCGAGTCATTAACTTCGACTGAACCAAAATCTTGCATATTAGCATTTTTAACCATGCCCACTTGACCAAATGGCTCATTCATCCCTGTTCTAGGACGCTTAGAACCCTGCATAAGAAATTCCAGCAAAGTCATCAGTCTGAATCCCACAAAATTCCGAAAATGAACATATACAAAGACAAGCGCTGTTCCCATTCATCATCCATAAAGACAATTTTCCAGTATCCCTTAATAAGTGACAACCCATTTGAACTATGTCCAGAAAATCATGAAAAGGAAACTCACCCTACCTAATAAAAATTGTAAGGGAATAGCATCAAAGGCCCATACCTAGATCATATTGACGAGACATCTATGAATGAGATGAACATAATCACCTAGAACTTCTGGTGAGGAGTCATTAAGTGCGGTTATAGTCAACAACAACAAGAAGTCCAGCTTCTTTATCTCTACATTCCTTCTTTGCAGGATAAAACTCGGTCAAGAACATATATTGTACAAGAGGAGATCACATGAGCGTCAATTATAAGAGCAAACTAGCAAGCAGACCACGGAGGAGCACTCAGAACCCTCAGTTTAGGTAATTTGTAGTTTAGTTTTTGAGGGAAATGAGGCGACAATATCAAATGTTCACACCTAGATCATATTGAGGGGACCTTTAGGAATGGAAGTCTTTAATATCAATCAAAACAGTAGAAATCATACAGAAATCCCTGCTAGAGGCCACAGGCAACACAACAGCAGTAACATGTCTAGTCTTCCCTAGTCTCTCACCACTTTGGAATTGGTATGACATTGGGCAGACATATATTTAGGCAGAATCATGGATTGTTAAGATTGCTCAAGTACCATAAAAGTCCTAGACATTCCTTTTGGAAATCACAAAAGATATAAGAATAAGATCAAGAATCAAGGATTTTGTGATCGGAATGACTAGTAATTTGCATCTATTAACGGAACAGAATAAAAGAATGACACAACAAAATAATCCAACACTATTTAGTACTCACAATAAGTATAATTTTGCTGGATTGCAGTATAGGTGCACATGGGTGTCAATACATTCCTGCTTACAGTATGCCTGCTTGACAGTTTCTAAAATGAACCAACAGTTGATCTACTTTGCTAAATTCAGCAATGTAAAGAATACACTGATCTATGTGGTGACTCTTTCTCTACAAGAAACGATTGCCATATAGGAGTTACTAAAAGGCATTATCTTGTAAAATATTAGGCCAACAAAGTATAGTACTTGAGGCTTCTATGAGATTTCTATATTCTAAATTGTTTATTCTATCTAGATTATGCAACAAGAAATAGGGTCACTTTTATTGATCTTTTGGCGCCATTCCTTGCAATTGTATACAATTCCATCTAATTTATGCCCACTTATTTTAGAAATCCAAGTCAACAAAATAAAACCAAAAAGGTAAGATGCTTGTCCCTTGTGAGCATGTCATTATATTTGGACTTTTGTAAACTTTCATATCTACAACACCATCTTCAGCTCAAACATGTGTATCCTTGTCTACGGATAATGAATAATTCAAGGATTGTAATAATTCAAGGATTGTAAGAGTTAAAACTATGAATGTGGATAACAAGGAGTACCAATTTGAGGCCATCATTTTCCATCTGATCATTGGAAGATAAACCAGATTGTCTGCATGACAATGAATCAGCATCAGCCTCAAGCTCACCAGTGGTCATCTTGTAGTCACTGTCACTAGAGCCGCTGCTTATGGAGCTGATGCTGCTACTATTACTATTGCTACTGCTGTTATATCCGTGCTGCATTCGTACTACATTAGATTCAATCCAAGATCCTTCCAGAAAATCTGTATCACCACCACTGAAGAAAGATGAAAAATGTAAGCGCCAACATGAAGATTCAAGACCAACTCTCAACATTGATAGTTAATCATGACATTTAGCGTGACCATTAAAAGATCTCCTGCATACTCCCTCTGCCCCACAATTCCTGTAAGGAGTTCTTTGCTTTCCAGAACTATTTTATCAATTATTGAAGCAGAGAAATTCAAAAAAAAAAAAAGAGCGAGAAGTCAATATAATTTTTTTAAAATTATTCACATTGATGACAAGAACTTAAGAATAAGGGTGTGCTTGGTCCATAATTATGAAATAGGTGGTATCTATCCAAGTCTTGCTTGTTCTACCAAACCATATTTAACCTAATCACCTTTTTCCAAAGGGAATTTGCTTCCATGGGACCATAATCATTGCCCACCAAATAAGTAGTTTCGAACAATTTCTCATTCACATTTCCAACCTCCAAACAAGCAACATATAATTTAGTTATTGACTATTTTGTGAAACAATGACCCATATATAATGGGATTTTCACTGTTATAAACATGTTTTCTCAAATGACAACCATAAATTACATTCTGTTTGCGGCTGTTAACAGTTTTAAAAACACGTCTACCAACCAATCGTTCTGAATATCTCATTTCTTTCATACTCCAACTTTTCACACTTTTCTAAGCACCCATTGGTATCCCCCCCACCATTTCTACAATTCAATTTCATTTTTTTCCCATCATTTTCACCTAGATCAAGCATTAAACTCCAAAAATTTCCTTCAAAAGATCCAACAATCTTCTACTTTTTTTAAGATTCGAGGTAAATATCTCAATAAATGGAATGTTTTGTACATGGATATTTTATGACATCGAGGGAAATAGTATTTTTTATGATATGTAACCCGTCAAAGTGTTGCTCGTGTTCATTGAGATACAATATTAAAATACTTGTGTAATAAAAATTTGCTAAAAGTTTATAATGATGCACAACGAAGGTGGCCAAGACAATCATGGTGTCACTGGAACCATGATTTAAAAGCATGGCAAACACAAGCTAAGGTGGCACATACATGACTAAAAAAACCTGAGTACGTGGATAATTATCAAATGATAAAGCATGTGATGGATTAGATTTATAAACTTACTAAAACAAGTGAGAGCTTTAACAGCATAATTTCTCAAGTAAAGTAGCATCAGCATTTTTTATTCAAAAAGCATGAACATAACTAACCAATGCATAAAGAATGATGAGCCAGGCAGTGATGGCCCTATCCAATTTTGCAGCCAAAATCTGCAAGTACAAAAACAATGTTAGCTTAAGCCACATATAACAATATTTACGAACGAAAAGAAATAAGTTAATTGATCATCCCAACTCTGAAACTAAAGAATAAAAATCTATTCCCCGAAAATTGAAAAGTATAACCCTCCCTCCAAACCTAGAAAATAATTAGCACAGAATTCAATTTACCTTTTCAAAGATGACCTAGCAAAAGATTTTTGTAAGACTGGAACAACAACTGCTTCAGCAGGATAAATAAATGCTTTCTCGTGAGCTGATGAGAGATCTGGTGATACCTTCTGATCACCTCTCCTTGCTGCAATAGATTCTGCAATATAATTCTTGGATGAATTCTTAGTTGACTGTGAGTTTGTCTGCAATGCCTTGTCACTCTCAGATCTTGGGCAGCCTAGTGTAATTTCAACATAGCAATTTTGCCCCCTCAGCTGACAGCCAGGTCCTTGAGAAACATGATATGGCAGGCCATTATATCCATTTAATGTCCTAAACTTGCCAGAACTGTTGAGGAAAGCATAAGTTAGCAATGGAAAATATTAACTCAGACTCCAAAAGAAAAAGAACTGTGAACATGCAGATTTCTACAAAAAAACAAAAAAAAACATAAAATTACCTCAAATACACTTGCTTGACAAGATCATTTGGACAGCATCCCGTCAGTGAACCACGAATTCCATGAGGAGAAGCAATCACTACAAGAAGAAAACATAAAACACAAATTGGAGATCCTGATACAGAAAAGATACACATAATTTCCATTGTCACATGACAAGCAATCTAGCTATTCATGAAGAAAGTGAAAAAAAAAACAGCCCACCAATGATAGGTGGTTTCTGGGATGAGGAACATTTTACTGGTTAAGCAAATGTGGCGCAACCCTGAATACAAAGAACAAAATTGCCTGAATGCTGAATGCTAAAACCTTAGAATGGGCATCCTTCATATGCCTTCATGGTACAAATTACAACATACCAATATGCTCATGCATCAACAAACTACCTTCTCTACACTCTACAATGAAAACTCATATCAGCTTGAGTCAGAGTCAATTGCACCTTATTTTTATTTACATTTCCTTCCAGTGATTACTTTGTCTTATAGGGTTGGGGGGGGTCGAATTCGGTTCTGTAATCACCATGAAGGGGTCCTAATATTCTTGTAAAATATGGATGAGATCATTCTAAGAAATCCCAACATATAACATTCACCAACCTGGAAGCCTAAAACTGGAATTTGTAGAGGAATGTTTTAACACTCTTTCCACATCACCATTTGAAAGTGCTCGGATATGCCTGAAAACAAATAAAGACAGGTTAATTAAACACATACATTGGGGAAAGTTAGTGATGCAATAATCATAACTAGAAACAAACTATGAAATTTCACCAACTTTGCAGATATTATCACGTGCACAAAAATCGCTTCTTCAGAGGCAGAAAAGATGAACTCAACTGTGGGCTGTCCTTTACTGCAAAACACCCATAAAAAAACCACTAAATACAAGCAAATAATGTAATTAACAAGAAACATAAGTTCAACTGTGTAACACAATATTACACCTTTTTACTCGGTCATGAACTGGATTGAAAATGAATGACAATTAGGAAAAAGAAACATCAAGGACCAAAAGAATGCAGAAGCCATAAAATCATTAAGTTGTTGATATCATGATTTTGGTGATGAAAATCATCAACATTATAATATTATTACAGCTAATCAAGAAATAATTATGCTCGACCTGGAAAGTCCTTCACTTTGAGATGGATAGTACTTTAAAAACACATCTCCAAACCTCATGTATGAATGCCCGGCCAACGCTCTGTAAATATCAACATAAGTTTAGTTAAAATAATTCAAAGAGAAAATATGACGAATGGATACAGTAAGATAAGTTTACCTCTCTATGTAATTCCTCAAAGACTGAGAAAGGGCTGTTGCAACCTCTTCAGAGTCCCCAGGAGCCACCCAAATTCCAGATGCAACAACTACAAAAGAAAAATGCAAAGGAATAACACATATAATGATTGAATTATATACCATGAGTGCAAATTCCAAAAAAGAGTCGCAAAAAGCAAACAACAAGATGGAGAAAGTACAATTGGGTAATGAAGATAGAATATGAATTTCAGAAAAATATAAAGAAAGGGAACGGCAGTGGCAGAGACTCGAATAAATTTTACCTCTTAATCTAGACACTGCAGCTTGAGCCTTATCAGCAACAGATGAATCACGTCCAGGAATGAAAAGCCAGAGCTTTATTTTCTCATCTGTTAGACAATTATGTAGTCAACATAGTTCAGAGCTCAAGCAAAGAAAAACCCATGCATGATCACATTATCAGATGCATTTGTTTGTTCTTCTCCTTCCTACATGAGAGTAAGGACCACGTGGTTGGTAGATGGCCAATGATTGCAATTCTTACCAGGATTATGGAGACCTTGTGATGGGTCCCAAGGTCCAACAAAGGAATTGCTCCAAGTGCTTAGAAATCCCTCCTCCTGCAACTGCAAATGAGCCAAAAGCACAAGACACGTGGCAACATCTTTCTGCTCTACTTTCACACTGTCCATCCATAAAAAAATCTGTTAGTGGTTTTTAAGCACAAAACTGGGAGTACAACTCCCAATATTTTTTATTTATGGCCTTGAGTTCAAATCACAGGCAATGGTAAGGGATGCAAATGATTCTTGCCTCTTATCAGGTAAAGAGTTCAAATCAGATTCATTTGGGAGAAACTGGAACCATGATATATGATGAAGACCACCCTGTAGAAATGGTTGGTGAAGTTAAAACAGAGAAATGGAGCAAAAGTAGGGGTAGCTATTAATAAAATAATCAATGATGAAATGCTTAAAAACTAAATATCCAGTTCATGTTGTTATAATATGGAACTCAAGTTGTGTGGGAAACTTCATCGGGAAATCAGGCAATAACAATCTTTTATTTATGAGAGCATTACATGCAAGAGCAAATGTGACCCCAGCTAAAAAGAAAAGCAATAACAAAGATTGAAATCAATAAGAATAAAAAGGTCAATTTAAAGTAATTGTTAGCCAAGCACGTGCCAAGATTTTTTGATATTTTACTACCATTCAGGGAAAATAAGCCTTCCATAAGAGAATTGACACAAACTTAAGAGCAGAAGGGAAAACAGATAATCTATTCTCTTGCACTACTCTGTGGCATGAAGCTGTAGAATAGCCAGGTAGGGTATGCTTCATCTCCAAAAAGCATTCAGATTGTCCCGCTAACTGAGAAAAGTTGTTATTAACGCATGAAGAGGATTTTTGAGAGAATGGAGTGAAGTAAGATTCTTTGGAATTGTTTGATATGCGCAAAGGTTTAGCATGTTTGAAGGGAGTGTAATTTCAGATCTTTCACTACCACCGCTTACATAAGGATAAAGAGGTTTGGTTGGCATCGCTTGAGCATTCCGCCACGGGCATCATTACAGGAGTATCTTTAGTTGACATGCAATTCTTGTTTTATATTGTTAAGTTTTTTAATCCCCATAAGGATGCCTCATTTTCCACCTTGCATCACATTTCTTTTCTCTCTTGACAAAATCCCTCTTGATCACTAACCAGAAAAATATCACACCCTGAAGAACATAATTCTACCTTCCTAAACCAGTCACTAAACCACAAAACCTAACACCCATTAACCAGCCACCACCACGATAACCAACTCCATATTTAACAATCCATTAATGCAAAGCAGTTTCCTTTGAAACTAAGCAAACAATACAACATGAGTGACACAAATCACATGCTAAATTCAATGCCACATGACTTTTCAGTTAGTTATGTCGGAAACCTTAAATCCTCAATCCGATCATACTTTCAGCTTAAAAATAACAGCCTACAGCAAACAATCAAACTCGAAAATCTAATACATAAACTAACACAAACAAATCTTCAATAACGTCAACCCCAGCATATCCCTCAATAAACTTAAAATTCAATTACTCATCCTCGCATAAATTCAAAACAACCGCATCACCAACGATGTTTTTTATCAATATAATAACATACAATTCATTAGCTAACTACGACTAGTCAATCAAGTATTCAATGTTAAATACGTAATTAATAACAGAGCTGAAGAAGTAAAAAAGAACAGAAAAATACTTACAATTTTGAATACATTGGTCCACATTTTCTTTCTTTCTTAACTCCAAAATAATTAAAAAAAAAATAAAAAGCTTTACTCTCCAAGGCAAGCACAAACAAACACGCGCATATATATCCAACCTGCAAGAAATCAAAGAGCAAAACTTAAGCAGTGAAGTGCTTGATATCGATAGCTATGACAATTCGCACAAATCGACGCCGTTTAGTGATATTTGAAAAGGAAAAACCCTAATTGACAGATTTGGAAGAAAGAAACGAATGGGAATTTGACCTGTCCACGCAAATCACCAAACAGAAAATAAAAAAGAGGAATGAGAGATTTGGCTGGCTTACCTTATGAGGAGGAGGAGGAAGAAGCTGACGAGATAAATAATTAATAATAATAATTCAGTAAATAAATAAAAATTGAAGCTTTTGTGGAAGTTTTTGCAGAGTTTGGATTCTTCACCAGCCCAGCCAAAGCCAGGTGCGTACGCTCCGTGTGAAACCACTGTTGGGACTTACTCACGAGGAGATGCTGACTATGTTTTCTTATGTCGGTTTTCAAGGGCTAAATACACACCAGTCCTCTGACTATTACTAATGTCTCGATCAGGTCAACTTTCTTAATTAAAGCAGTTTAGGCATTATCATTTGTCAAGATCTAGTACTTATTTAAACCCACGACTGCTTGCCTCTTGCATCACGGTCCTTTGCCTGCCAATTTTACTTGCCGATTACTTTTCAAACATCAAGTTATTGCTTTAGGACCAAAATGAATATTGAGTAACACATTAAGGATTTCTTGAGATTTAACATTTTTTCCCTTTTGTCTTCCAAGCATCAATCGAAGTCCATAATCAGCTTTCAGGTTCGAAAAACAAACACAAATATCTATAGAGAAGCTTAAAAGAACAGAGAAAAACAAAAAAGATGCGAGCTTTACTGCAACTTAGCAAGAGAATCTCTCGCGCTCTCGTCTTCTCTTCCTCCTCCTACTCCTCTCTTACTTCTTCTAGAACTTTCGCTACACTCACTCTTTTCTCACCTGACTGCCACGGTGCTGCCATCACCACCAACGGCAATGTTTACGCCAGGCCTTGGTTCGCAATCCAACACCGCGGTGTTAAAGTCAATGCTATTCATGTAAAGTTCCAGTCTTTTTATATTTAAAAATTATTGGTGATTTTTTTGAGATAATAATTAAAAAAAATAAATTCTCATTTTGTATTGCAGCTAAGACCTGGAAATGTAATTGAAAAATCAGGTAAGTTTTATGAATTTTATATGAATATGGTTATTTTTTATTTTTTTATTTATTTTGGATTGTTGTTTTTGGATATGACTCACTAAAGGTTTTGCCTTTGTTACTGTAAATTTGGTGAATACAAATAAGGAAGAATTTTCGAGGTAAACGAATTTTAATATGTTTGTTATAATGGATTATTGTGTGATTTCAATTGGAGTTTATGATAATGGAAGTTGATTGATTTAGGTGGTGGATGCGGAGCATAAACAGCGAGGAAGAGGAGGGGCGATTTTGACGGTATTATTATTATCAATTTTTAACTCTAATTATCATAACATTTTTCATCGTTCGATAATAAGCAAAACGATTGTATATGGTGAATGCTGCATTCCAAGTATTGCTTTTGGATTTTTTTAGGGTTTATTACATGTGGGATTTTGCGGGTTCAGACAATAGCATGGAGTTGAGTTTGAATGTGTGGTTCATGGATTTGATGGGTTTATTTGACAGCTAAAACCTTTAAAAGTTCTATAGTTGAAGTTTACTATATGTTTAAATTTGTTGACGGAAATTTAAACATTGTTTAGTTTTATTTGCATGCTATTGTGATCACGCGTGGAGTGATAAGATACGTTTCTATGTTAGTTTTTTTAGTGAATTGTTGCATATTTTTGGTTTGTCTGACTTAAGGAGTGCCTAGCTGTGTCAGAAAATATACTTTTGCACCAACGAGGTTATTGTTAAATAACCAGTTCATTTGAATTTATTTTGTTCATATCTATGAATGTGAAATGATTGGATTGCAAATAAAAGGCATCGTTATTCTCTGACATAGCTGACCTGATCTTGGTTGAGTTTTCTGAATTAATTGCATGTTTTTATTTGCTTTTTTTTTCATAGTTGGAGCTTCGAGATGTTGACAGTGGAAACAAGCAAACCTTACGCTTTGGTGCAGAGGAAGCTGTTGAAAGCATGTTTATCAACTTTAAATTCTTGACCCCTATGTTAGATGATGCATTTTTGTACATATTGAAATATAAGGCATTGACATCCACTCTTTTACATGGTCGAATGGTTGGCAAAAAAAAAAAATCTTCATGCCTAAATTGTTAGTAGTGGGTTGGTGCTCTATATCAGGCATTGTTTGCTTCAATTCTAAGGGTTGCAAGTTCAGAAATTAATATTTAACACCCAGAACAGTGAAGGCAGTTGAAATAACCTCTTGGATATGCTGGAAAAAGCATCAGTTTTGAATGAAACCTGAACACGTAGATTTGGTGTTTTCTCATTTGTATTTCATAACTGTATGACTTTACTCATCAAATGTACTGTTAGTGTAGGCGATTTTTTACTGTGAGCAATAAATCATTTGGAATCATTTTATTTTGAAGGGTCAAAAGTTTATTCAATAGTTTCCCATTTCAAGGTGTTGTTCTTATGTTGAAACCTAGAATAATCCTATTTAACTTGCTTTAGGGGTTTTTGTTGAGGAGAGGTCTTTCACATGTTTGTACACAGAACATGAATCAGTATATCTAATAGAGTAAGTAATACCATCGCCTCTCCCTGCTAACAGGACAGGCTATTCCTTTCTTCTGAATATGTTTTGTCTTAGTCACGGATTATATATTTTGAAATGATGTCTGTTTTTATAATGTTAGCCTTGAGAAATTTGAGCAACTCGAAGTGCCGCTGAGCTTGTTTGGCCAAGCTGCTGCATATCTAAAAGGTTGGTAAAATTCCAAATTTGATATTTCAAATAGCATCCTGCCTTTTTAAAGATTTCCACTGTTGTTAAATGCGCAAATCTTCTATGATTTTCCTGACTTTCTCATGCATTTGTCTAAGGTTTTGAGGGACTTTCTGATTCTTGTAACTCGTAAAGCTAATGTTTATGGATGCCATTAATTGTCATTTCTGATTCATTCTTTTAATGTTGCTCCTATGGGAAAATGTTCAAATCTTGCCTTTTCTTAATTGCACTGCTCGTCATCTACTGCTGCGATTAATTATCTACCTGACTAATAAGGAATTGCATGAACTTTGTTTCTAACTATTACAATATTTCATTATGAACAGAGGAAATGAAAGTTAAAATGCAGTTTTTTGATGGAAGACCTTTGTCTGGATCAATTCCAAAACAAGTAACATGCATTATTAAGGAGACACAAGATCATGCAGCAACACCTCGGTATACTCCACAGCTTGCCAGATGCTCAATTTGTGTGCTCTCATAAGTTCTTGTGATGTGCCTGATCTTACTTGTGTGGCTTTTACATGTTTTTGATTGCCATCTTAAATGTTGAGTGTTTTTTATTACTGATTTGTTCCCACTGCAATGAAGTATACTTGCTTCAATTTTAGTAAGGAAAAATGCATGAACTAGTTTACCCTTTGGGGATATCTTTCGTGAAGCAGATAGATAATTCTGACCAAATGACACATTACATGTTGGATAACAATTATAAAACTTTGCTCATCTTTTTCTTCAGTCTGTAGTTTGGTCATCATTTTGGTTTAAGTTACTCTCAAATAGGCCCGGATCTATTCATGTAGTGGTTTTTACATGTTGTAATTAACAATATACTGTAGTGATTAGTGCATGCTGTTTATAATGCTAATGAGGCACTTATCCCGCATAAATGTAGCCTACCAATTGGGTAGGCATTAGCACTAAGGATAGTATGAACTAATTTGGCATTTCAGCTTTCTGCAGTCTGTGTTTTCCATGATCAGTTCTCTCCCCATCTTATATTTAACCATATTTAATTATGATTGCACACCAGAATTCAATTAAAAAAAAAAATATGTGATTGATAACTTCATATTCATGTATTATGTTTCATAAGCGTGATCAACATGTTTTCACCTACTTAGTTACTTGAATGCTTGTCATTGTAAACTCTATTGTTAACACTTCCCCTTCGATGTAGGTACAAAAAGGCTGTGCTGGACAATGGTCTCATTATTCAAGTAAGACTTTTCTTTTCTTGTTCAAGTTATTTTAAACTAATTCCGAACTATGAGCACTTAGAAAACTGAAATTAAGAGTTAGGGTGTGTATCTAAACAATTAGTGGTTTAGGTGCAAGCATTTATTGAGTAAAATGGACGCTTAAGGCTATAAAGTTTTGAATTAATGTAGCCATTCAGATAGCAGTGTTTGCATGTTGATTGATTTAACATCTACTTTTTCCTGGCAGTAAATAATTGTATTCTGGATTATCAAAAAGGAAAACGTACCTGAGATTTACTTTGAAATATAAGGGTGCACTGGATCTCATGTGTGTGTCTTGAGTCTTTGAATACAATCAAGTGTTGAATCTCAAACAGACACAATAGTTTTGGTCCATGATTTTGAAAGTTTCATTATTATCTTATCTATCTTCTGAAACACCAGGTACCAACATACGTTGAGACTGGAGAAGAAGTTGTTGTCAATACTGAAGATGGCTCGTTTGTTACCAGGTAAATTAGATTACATCACTTTAAATTCTGGGAACAGCTAGTTCTGGTCTTTGTTTCTTTTTATTACTTGGCATGTCTAAGGCCTTTTAAGTTTTCTCATTTCTTTCACACACCCAAAAATAATGTACAGTTGGACACGCTTGCCTTTTCCTAATTCTGCTGGTCCAGCTTGCGGAAATACTTGGAAACGATTTGTAAAAGATTGTTATTAGTATCATTTTGTTGCTTTGTTGATTTATCTTGTTCTTTTACCAGAGCCAACAAATAACCTTAGCCGACAGCTACTTTCCTGGAGGAGAAAATTGAAAATACAAAATCTTTTGATTCGCATTGGAGGAAGGATCTACAGCTGATAGAACTACATATCATTCTGCTTTGTTCGTTGCTATCAATGCATGCATTTTGTATACTTTTCACTAACATATGGGGGTGCCTATAGAAATATTGAGGCATAAGGTATTCTTTTCAACTTCTTTCCTAAACAAAAAGGATATGTTTTGCATCGGAAAATGTAGGGCTAGTGTTACAAGCCAAATGCCAAACCCTAGTCAACGTGTATATATGAGGGGGCAGTGTGCAATTCTATTAAGTTTAAGGTCAGTAATTAATTAGCGTTTAATCTAGGGTCTATTCTGCCATTATATAATTCCATGTCAGCAGTTTTATTTATGTATTAATGGGTAGTTAATTATGAAATGGTGTTGGTAGTTCAGTGGGTAGTTAATTACGGTGCCATATTGTATTTGCTGTCTATTTAAGTTAAGTTAGGGGAAATTAATGGAAGTCATCAATCAAATTCAACAAATTGAGATTTCTCAACTGGAGGCCCTGGCCCCTTGAATTGCCAGAACCATTATCACAATTCCATAATTATATTTATCACTAAGTTCTTTGGGAGTAACAACTAGCTTTTAGAGCCCCGAAATTTACCATCAATCAAGAAATTTTGTTTCAACAAGAAGACTTCAACATTGTAATGAAGCATTTTTCCTTATAATGTCAGACCTCATCTCCAAGATTTTTTAACAGATTAGTATTGTCTTATTGATTGGTTGTTTTATAGTAAAATGACTAAAATAATCCAAACGCTGCACCACTGCTGCTAGAACCAAAGGGTAGATTTGACGTTAACCCGTTATAAATGGAAATCTTGAATTGATGAAGCAGACGTGAAATAGTATGATTGCCATCATGACTGTTTTGGAAAAGCAAGTGCTGTTGTGTAGAAATCTGCACAAAAACTGATGTCACCTTGCTAACGACGGCCTTGAAATTTCTCACGGATGGATACCAAGCATTTGGAGTTTTTCGCAACAAACTCCTTGCATGTTGCATGTGAACGTGGAAGTGAGATTTGGACCTGTCCACCAAGAGAAAGCCAGACTCCGTAAGTACGGTGGCTGGTAGGACTGACGAGTGGCTCTAAGTGTTGCCACCGCCAAGAAACGCCCGATGATGAAGCGATATTTATAGCAGGGTGCTTCGCCTCTTCTTCATAGCCATAAAACCTGTTTACATTAAACCCTAGCTCAAGGCTTAAGTCACAGGTTAGTCAGGGCAATTCATGGGTCGGCCGATCAATCTTTTTATTATTATTACTGTTATTAAAATATCACTTTGCTAACTCGGGCTAGGCTCTAATTAGGGTGGTCAGGTTGTCTGCCAAGATAGGTTGGTTCTTATAACTAGTTATTGCAACCATATCCAATGATTGCGTCAACCCCGCTACAACAATCACTTGGCAGAGACTGATCATTCTCCATGCTACCTTCCATCTTACTCGACTATATAGCCTCCTCAAGAAAACCTCAACGATGACCAGGTTTGTGTGTGTGTGTTTGAATTTGACAGAATTTTTAACTTCCAGAATCAAAGCATAATAAGGTTGATGTTTAGTTAGATCCCAGGGTTTGTAATGCTATTTTGGAGGAAAAAGTTTTGAAACTGTAATGGAAGGATTTTTATATGGTCAAAATATTTTGGAAATGAGTTTTGAAAATGTATTTGGATTTGGAAAGACTTGTAGAAGTTGGGAATGAAGTTTAAAGCAAGCAGGGTTTTTTAAGAGAAAAACTTGTGATATATATATAAATATTCTTATTGGTGGTGGCAGAATGCGAGGTCATTTGTGAATGGTGGATCAGCAGCATTACTAATTTTTTGATATGGGGTAAAAAAAATACAACTATAAATACAAAATTTGATACTTATAATAAAATTTAAGCAAAGATGATACACATTAATAAAAACATGTAGAATCTCAAGTTAATTTTTGATTTGATAGAAAATTAAGACATTGTTAGAAGTTCATTTCACTGTATCGTGATTCTCTTAATCGATAAATATTAATAGCTTATTTAAATGAAACCGAATTATATATATCCATCTAAAAGAAAGATAAGGATGATATTTAACCTCAATTTTCTACCTATTATTTATTAATAAAAAATCATGTTAAAAATAAAGGTTACAGACCAATTCACATCATGGAGAACGTGGAAGCACCGAATCTCGATCCAAGACCAATTCACATCATGGCTTGCGCCAGCAATGTACCACCCCCCTCACCTTTTCCATAAAGAAAAAGAAAATTCTGACATCCAGATAAAATAAACAGAAGCCAAAATGAAAACCTTCAGAGCACATACTGGTTGAAGTCTGAAACTTATGTCTCATGAAATGTATAGAAGTTTATCCATAATACCTGTTTATCAAGTACAAAATTTATTCTACTTTTTTTCTTGAGGAACTCTGTTGAATTCAAAAGGGGTTTATGAAATCCAAATCCTTCCCCACCCTAAGAACCGGAGAGGCATGAAATTCAGAAATCCTACTTAAAATTCCACAGTTAGAATTTCAAAATAATCAGTTTGACTTAAAGTCAAACAGTGTGAAGTGTGAACCGCCAAAAACCACAGAAACTACAACTCAACCAAATGCCATTATTTCGATAGCTTGACTCAAGACCAATCCCGTCTCCGCAGAAAACTACAACCCAACAGATTTCTCCAACTTTTGAATCTGGTTAAGGAATATCCAGGTCATCTGCACGTGCAAATATTTAACAATAAGAACTCATGCATAGATCTAAAAACTTTAAACTAATAAGCATGTATCTAATCAGACAGGAAGCACAGGAAGACAGACAAATGCACACGTTGAAGGAGGGAGGGAGGGAGGGGGTAGAGAAATGTACCATAACATGAGGCGCAATTCTAACACAGTAGACAGGGAATCCAGTGTAAAATTTGAATGGTCCTCCTGACTTGAGTGTCTTAATGGCACAATCCATGGAGCCAGTGTATGGATACTTTCCTTGGGCATCAGGTTGCATTTTCTGAATTTGAGTTTTGACATAATCAAATGGAAGACTACAAGCAGCAGCAAAAAATCCTGAAACACTACTTGCACCTGGGTAGAGAGGATAAAAGATGCTGTTAGTCATTGTAACACATCGTGCTTAAAGGTTGAGACAGTCCTTGCCACATGGTGTTAAGAATGTCAGAATCCAATCAATAAACACGCCTTATTTATGGAGAGAAAAAAATCCATATGTTAGCAACAAAAGGAAAAAAAAATGCTTGAATAAGATTAACTTTCCAAAGCTTTGACTAACTCCATGTGGGGCTGAACTATAACATAGCTGGGGCATGCACCCCCATAGTTTGACAAAGTTTAAATTTTAGTCGTACAAATTTTGGTATGTTTTAAATTTACACTTGAATTTAGGGCTTATTTCCAAAGAAACATGCATCCCCCCCTCCAAAAGAATTATTCATTATTCTAAAGCAAATATTTGTTTATATTGTTTTCAAATTTATTCTAATATATTTTATTCGCACTTCCATGCCCAAAATCCTAGTTCTGCCCTTGAATCTACATAATATGCACACCAGGTGATTGTCCATGCCATACTCATGTTATGGAAATGAATGTTAATGCCATAACTAGAAAAAGGATCCCGTTACATAAATAAAGTTCAGTTCTATGGAATAGTTATGAAATAACTATTTTTAACTAAAAGAGACAATGTACAAATCAACATAAAAACATAAAAATAAAACACTAATTAAGACAAGTATAACTATCATGCATGCAAAGAATCTTACCTAGCACAGTAGACATTTCACCAAAACCAAGTGAATCCTTGAAAAACTCAACACTTTGATCGTAAGAAGCAAGCATCCCCATGTTTAATGCCATTGCTCTTACAACGGTAGGGCCTGCACCTTTCCAGAGTGCCAAAACCCCTTCATCAGAAACAATGCGGAAGAGGGCATTGAAAGCATTTGAGTAATTTCTGCGCTGAGCAACTGGTAAAGTGGCATCAGCCTGCATACGGATAAGTGCTAAATCTGCTGGGCTGCCAACAGATGCTCCAATAGCACCAGCAGTTAGCCCACACAAAGCCTTCTGATATAGAGGTAAGGGCTTCCCATCATTGGCTTCAATTGCTTTGCTGGTCAAAATCCTATCAAAAACAGAGATTAGAATTCAAAAGCTTGATAACAATAAAAGTTAAAAGATGCAAACCATATTATAGTTTGATAACAAATATTTCCAAACACTCACTTGAATGTTCCAAGTCGAGCAGTTGTATAAGTGGCTTGCCTCAGTAGTCCAGCAGAAAGCCCCTGATCATCAATATTAATTATGGTAATGAGGTACAATGCACGCATGACACGCACTGGATTTATATTTAATAACAACAAAACACATTGGAAATCAAAAGACACTAAGAATTCCATTGGTCAAGTTAAATACTTCTCATTGATGCCATTTCTGCAGCGATCTCCTAAATTAAGACACAAACAAGTGACCAACATCAAATCTTACAAATTTATTTTAAAATCAAAATTAAAGGTCAGATTAGATCAAATTTATCAATGTCCTGTCAAAATAGCACAAGCCACACCTCCTTTCAAAGCATTCAAAGTGTCAACCTTTAATCGTTTCCCAGCGAAATTAATGCTGAACTTCAAATTAAACAGCTACAAAGTTCCATACTATAGCACAAATTTCAAAACCAGAAACTAAATCAACATTACACACAGCTACAAATCAAGTATTTAACATGTTAACAAAATCGAACCTTGTAAAGAGCACCAAAACCCTCATTCTTGATCATGGTCTTCGTCACCGCAGCAGCTGATCCCTGGCCCAATTGAATCCTCACCTGCACCAAACACCAAAACAACAGAAACCCATCAAAACACAAACCTTAACAAACCACTTTACACCACAAAAGGAAATAAAATCTTTTAAAAAACCCATCAAGTCCCAGATCTAAAAGACCCGTTTCAGCTCAAAAAGATTCGGACTTTACCTCACAAATAATACAAAAGCCAAAAAAATAATCGATAACAAGCCTCAAGAAATCTTCGAAATCCAAAAACACAGACAGTTATGTACCTTAATCATATCAACAGGCTGTATAACACAGGTGGCAAGCATACCCGAGGCACCACCATTAACAAAAGGTTTAACAGTAGGCCATACGCCAAGTGATTGAGGTTTCTTCGCCTCTCCCATTTCTTCTCTTCTTTATTTAGATTCAAAAAAGCCTCTAGGTAGACAGGAATCTGGGATTTGCCAAAGAGAAGCAACGGAAAAGAGAGGGGGCTGTACGAATGAAGGAGGCGATATAAATAAACTACAGCTACCACAGCATTTGTGAATCTAAGGTGATGTTTGGCATTGCTTATCAACCTGTTTTTTGTTGCTTATCGATGTTTTTTTTTTTTTTTGTCATTTTAAAAATCGGCGGTTAGTGTTTTTAGATCATTTTGATGTGCTGATGTCAAAAATAATTTTTAAAAAATAAAAAAATATCATTTTGATATATTTCGGCACGAAAAGCACTTTGAAAATAAACAGGAACCACACTCCCAAACACCCCCTAAAGGGTTGTCCGTTTTGAAACATTTTTTTAATGTTTTTTTTTAAATATGTTTGTGATAAAAAAAAATAATTAGATTAGATTTTTTATAGTTAATGTGTTAATATTAAAAATATAATTAAATATATATTAAAAAACAGTAGAAAATCTCAAACACAAAAGGCATTTTCATGGTGCTTTTCATCTTTCTTGTGAGTAAATTTTGCAGGGGAATTTAACCCATTTACGTTCTTTTATTTTGGGTTTGTGAAGGTGAATTGGGCCTTTGTATATGGTGGAATTAATCGGCTACAATGGCATGCTTTATAATTATACGAGTTTTTTTTTCGGCCGAGCTGCTACAGGCTTTTTATAATATAAAAAACTAATTAATTGTGACATGTGTTTTTATTGATTAATTCAAAATTTAATTAGTTAAATTATCATCAATAAAATCTATTTCAAATAAGTTATTTATTTTATACATCAATTAAATACTGTTATTGTTTGAAATGTTTGGATAATTATCTAATCAATAAATTATCTATGTATATCGAAGAGCAGCGCAAGTTGCTAATATATTTTTTCATTGTAAATAATCTGACTCAATTTTTCCATTCGTTTTGTTTATGTGTGGCTTTATATATATTTTATTTATATAATATTAAATATGAAATATATTTTGATTATTGGAAATGCCGTAAAATTCTATTTTGAAAAAAAAAAATTGACTAATAAATTATTTTGGTTATCATTATATTTTAACCATCATAATTCTTAAATTGTAATGATTATTATAGCTATTATTATAATTATTATTGTGAATATTTAATATTCTTATTATAACTAACAGTATTGATATACTCAGTGTCATTATTATGACAATAATCATCACAATAACCAACAAAGTTGTTTTTATTAATATTATTTCAATTATAATTAGTAGCATTGCCATTATTATAATTGTTTTTTTATTATTAGTATTTTTAAATTATTTTATTATTTTATTATTATTATTATTATTATTATTATTATTATTATTATTATTATCATCATCAAAATCATAATTAGTTACATCATAAGCATAATAATTATTATAAAAAATTATAATTTTTATTATCATGATAATTTATAATATCAGTGTTATCATCAATATCATAATACCTTAAATTATTATTAGTAATACCGTAAAAATAATAAAAATTATTAATTTACCCTGAGGAATAATTTTAAAAATTATTTTTGATATTTAAATGATTTAAGAATAACAAAAAAAAAATAAAGCATAAAAAATAAAGATTTTTAAAAGCTCTTTTTTAATTTTCCTAACACCCCTTTAGTCCTTTAAATTTTTTTATCAAGTCCTTTGGTTGCAAAATTTATACTCAATTGCTTCAAATTTATCAACTTAAAAAAAAAAAAAAACTAAAAGATAAATGACCAATATAGAAAAGGCATTGAAAACAAATGTTTTGATTAAAATTATTGTTAAAATATACTTTAATTTCTCAAATGATAAATTTAGATTTTTTATTTTTTTTATTAAATTCTGATACATAACTTTATTTATAGTATTTTTAAATCCCTAATTTTAAACGAAAATAATTTTTTGCCAAGATTTGACATATCATATTCTAACATATTTGGTCACCAAATTGGTTGACATCAATGCCCATAAGTTTTATTTGTGAGATGAGATAAATAGTGGCTGTTTAAACCTTCGCAATACCTAAAAAAAATATACTAGGGTTAAGAAATAAAAGTTTAACCCAATTTGATTTCATGTTTTGAGGTTGTTTTTTTTTTAGTCTTTTAGGTTGATTAATTAACTTGTACCAATTGTTAAGGTATTTGTGATATATGTGTTATTTTTGTTAGAGTAGGTTGGAAAAAAAAAGATAGGGGGTGTAAAATACAATTGCATTGTTTTTTCAACCATTATAGTCATAGTTAAATTATAAGAAGACAAGCAACGCGTTATTTGCTGCAACAAATAACATGCCGCATGATTTATATATTTATTTTATCCAAATAATAGATAACAAGCCCACCCCTTCAAAAAAATAAAGAAAATATATATAAAAGGTCCATACACCAGGGCTTGAGTCACTAGGCTTAAATACCTCGATTTTTTTGTAAAGTTTTTTTTTAAAATTATTTTTAGTCTTTATTTAGGTGAAATATGAACATAATAATAAAAAAAATATGTATTGGATTTAGTTGAATCATTAGCACAAGTTATTTATTTGATGGGTTGTGACACGTCATCAAGAAAAATTTTAAATGCATTTCACTATAAATCTTTTTTCTTAAAATGCAATTTAGTCATTTGTTATTATTGAGTTTTTTATTTAATTTCAAATAGAAATAATGCAATTTAATCTTTCTTGTTATTTTTCTTAAAAAAAAAACTATATCTAAATGGCATATTTAGTTTCTAAATTTTTTTTGATGATTAAAATTGAGTAGAATCAATATAATATATAATATGACATGATTTTAAAGTTTTTGCTTAAAGTATTTTAAGACAATTTTATTTTCTTATTGATTTGATTTGTAATCAATTAGGACTCAATAAAAGTTTGTCTGGTAAATGAATATGAAAGTAAAAAAAAAGGACAAATTATTTAGGCAGATTAACTCATCATGGTCATATTCATCGCACAAGTTGTAGACTTTACATGCGAGCTTAGGTTAATATTTTCATTTCACTCTCTCGTTCTTGTTTCTTCGATCTAAATTATTAACAGTTTTTTATTTATGCATTTAAGTCAGGCAACCAATTTTATATTAACTTACTTGGTCAAACAAGTGATATTCATTTTTTTTTATTGGTTATAATAGTCAATTAATTTATTTAGATATATTTGTTGAGTTTTCAATCATTATTTCAAATATCTCATTGTATACAATGAGAAATAATATTGTTTGTATATATTTTTTTAATTAAATTGTGTGCTTTATATCAAACACTCGACGAAGCACGGGCCCAAAGCCTAGTGATAATTATAATTCACTCTGGTTAAACTTAATTGCAAGTTTATTCAAGACTCATTGAACCTAGGATCACTTGTAAAAAAAACATCTAAAAATTAATTTAACTTGAGATGATTAATCTATCAAGTCATGATCTAATTTTACTTTTAAATATTTTTTTCAAAATGATATTTAAAAAAATGATTAACTCATGTTAATATATGACCGAGATCCAATATTAACCTCAAAATAGATTTAATAATGTATCATTAGTTTGTTGATGATACCTATAAATCTCAAGTCAAGATTTTCTTGGTTGGATTTTGTATTCAAGACCATTAACGGAGTCAAACCTATATTTTTTTATCAAAAAAAATTATGATCAATTTAGAAAATTATTAACATGTGTTTGTATTTAAAGTTATTTGTCACACAAGCTCGACATGCTTAATTCATACATTAGGTGGGTGCCCACCCTACGCTACAACCCCGCATTACCTTTTCAGCAAAATATTTAAACTCACAAGCATGTTTAAAAAAGGAGAAAAGAAATCTAATAACTCGGTTTATGACTTGCCCAACTAAACACATTGACTTTATTTAAATCATTAGATGAAAAAAAAAAGAGCAACCATAACAAACAAAAGAGCACACACATATAAAATCAGTAAACAAGGTTTTAAGAATTAAATTAAAAACAATAAAATTTTAATAAAAAAAATTAAGGAAAAAAAATAATGGGAACATGGATCAAATTGAAAACATCAATGCATGATTAAAAAAAACTTTAATATACAAAGCATTTCAATACAATTTTTTACATAAAAAAATATAAATTTAAATTAAAAAAAAAACTCATGTAAGCATCCAATTAAAAAAAAAGAGCAACCATAACAAACAAAAGAGCACACACATAAAAAAAAATAAGTAAACAAGGTTTTAAGAATTAAATTAAAAACAATAAAATTTTAATAAAAAAATAATGGGAACATGGATCAAATTGAAAACATCAATGCATGATAAAAAAAAAAACTTGAATATGTAAAGCATATCAATGCAGTTTTTTACATAAAAAATTATAAATTTAAATAAAAAAAACTTATGTAAGCATCCAATTAGATAAATAATAAACCATTGTGTAAATAAATAAATCAACTATAAATAAAAATATATTTAGAAAAACTTGCTAAACAAGATATTTAATACACAATCTTGTAAGTATTTATTGTTGTAATCCTAGGAATTAATGTTTAACTAACCAATAATCTTATCATTTGGTAGATTAAGTCGTGAAGCTTAAATCAATTTGATAGATTATTGTCTTAATGTTTTTAAAATATCATTGCTAGATATATGAATTGTCTTCGACCTCCAAAATAATTGGATATATTTAAATAACTATCAAATAATTCAATTTTAAATATAAGACACATAAAACATCAAATTGAAAAAATAAAATTGCGCTATTGAGTTATGTTTAAAAATAATACTAAAAAATCTTCTATAATCTAAACATTCTTTTTAAGTTAATAGTTTTTATATTCAAGAATAATTTCAAGAGAAGTGCTAAATGAAAAACAAAAAATAAAAATATTATTTTATCTCTTCAATGCTTGTTTTATATGCTCCAAAAACATGCTAAAAAAATCGAAATATCTTTTATCCTTTAAAAATGTTAGTCCTCTCGACTAAGCTAAAATCAACAAAATGAGGCCAACAAAAAAAATTAATCAATTAAATACAATTATGAGAAAACAATAGCATCCAACTTCTTAAAAAAAAAATTCAGATATTTAATTCCAAGAAAATATAGTTTTGAAATGACTGTTTTTCATTGAAATATTCATGATAAAAAAATTATATTCATATTATTTAAAATTATATTTTATTAATATAATATAATAGTATATTACCTAAAGAGCTAAAACAGTTCGGGTTCCCACTGTTCACACACATATAATTCACTGTGGATATACAATTTCTCCTGGTGAAACGTGCGAGTTCGTCCACCCTATTTTTTTTTATTTTTTCTGATTTTGAACAGTGTTTTACCATTTTTAGCCCTTATAATAGGAAAAAAAACGGCTTCGGACTGAGGGTTAAAGAGGTAATTACACGCGTACGGACCGGTCCGGTTCGGTCCGGTCCGCCGCAACCTTTTTTTTAAATATTTTTTAAATATGGCTAAAGACGGATCTAGCCCCTAATAAGAAAAAATTCATGAATTAAGAATAGGGCTAACCCCGTAATTGCACCTTTTTTTATTATTTATTTCTTTATACTGTCGGCGCGTGGTTACCACGCGACCCACTTACTTCCGCCTCACGCCCTCTTCACAAGGCGCATGCGAGGTCATACGGTGGCCGGAGACCATCTTCCGGCGTCTATTTCGATGCGTCTCCACCTGGTCTTCCTCCCGGTGCGGAGCGTTTTATGTCAAAATGGCCGTATACGCGGCGGTGGCCGTATAAAGCCGTCTGACCCGTTTCTCTCTCTCCTGCACGTAAAAGTGCAGGAGAGTCCCCCGAGTTATTAACTTCTACACTTTGGTCCCTTGAGTTTTAACTTAATTTCTGGTACTGATTTTTGTTATAGAAGTTTTTATTTTGTTCGATTGGATCCTTCGATTTAAGTTAATTGAATGTTAATGTTTCACTTCGGTCCTCCTACTTTTAATTTCCGAATTAAGTTTTAAAAAGTTAATTTATTCGGTACTTAAGTTTCAATTTTTGTAATTTTAACCTTTGATTACAACTGAGAATATATTTGATTTTCATTTCAGTTCTCATACTTTTAAATTTTTTTTAATACCTGTATATTTAATTTTCACTTCAGCCCTTATACTTTTAATTTTTTATTTTAATCCCTGTATATTTAATTTTCATTTCAGCCCTTATATTTTTAAGTTTTTAATTTTAATCTTTTTATTTATTTATTTATTATTATTATTATTAATTATTTTTTCTCCTTATTCTTTTGTTAATATTTTTTAGGTTTTTTTTTAAAATAATTTGATGATTTTTATTGCTTTGACTGTAATAATAATAATATTTTTTTTAATTTTTATTTTTAACTTTTGTTAAACTTTTTAGCATTTTTTTAATCTTTCAGTTTTTTTCATTTCGGCTCTTATACTTTTAATTTTTTATTTTAATCCCTGTATATTTATTTTTCATTTCAACCCTTATATTTTTATTTTTTAATCCTTTTATTTCATAATATGAATTATTATTATTATTATTATTATTATTAATTATTTTTCCTCCTTATTCTTTTGTTAATATTTTTTAGGTTTTTTTTCTCTGAATAATTTGATGATTTTTATTGCTTTAACTGTAATTTTATATTGTTTTATTATTTTTACAATAATAAAAATAATAATTTTTATTTTTATTTCTTTTTGTTTAATATTTTTTTAATGTTTTTAAGATTTTTTTAATCTTTAATTTATGTTTGTTCCTTTCATTATTAACATGATGATGATAACAACAACAACAACAACAACAACAACAATAATAATAGTAGTAGTAGTAGTAGTAATAGTGGTAGTAATAGTGGTAATAATAGTAATAATTTAATTGTTTTTCTTGCTTATAATTTTTTTAATGTTTTTGAGTTTTTTTTCATGATAATTTAATAATTTTAATTGTTTTAATAATAAGAACAATATTAATTCTAGATTTTAAAACTTTGATTTTGCTATTGTTATAATAGGGTGTGTTAAGCTATTTTATTATATAAAAATTAACATATAAAAATTATTATTATTATTATTATTTAAAGAGTTCGGAGAATCACTGTTCAAGAAGACTCAGTGCACTGTTGATAATGTCAATAATAATAATAATAATAATAATAATAATAATTTAATTGTTTTTCTTACTTGCTTCTTTGATAATGTTTTTTATTTTTTTTCTTCGGATTATTTTATAATTTTTATTTTTTTAGCAGTAATAGCAATGATAATTTTTATTTTTATTTTTATTTTTATTTTATGTCTTTGTTTTATCTTTTGTTCAAGTTTCTAGCATTTTTTTAGTCTTTCATTTATTTTTGTTTCTTTCATAATAATAATAATAATAATAATAATAATAATTTAATTGTTTCTCTTACTTACTCTTTGGTTAATGTTTTTGAGTGGATAATTTTATAATTTGATAATTTTTATTATTTTAATAGTAAGAGCAATGATAATTTTAGATTTTTAAACTTTGATTTTGCTATTGTTATACTAGGGGGTGTTGAGCTATTTTATTATATTAAATTTCACATAAATAAATATTATATTGTTATTTGGATCCAGCAAATCTTATAAATTTTTTTTACTTAGCCCGCAGCATAGAACATATATTTTTAAAAATTTTCAAATTAAATGATTTTTTCAGCTAATAATTTTTTTTTTATCATCTATTATAATTTTTCATGTGCCCTTTATTTTATTGTTTTTTTATTGGTTTTATTGTTATTATTTTCAAGTTAAATGAAATTTTTTTCCTGATAAATATGATGGTTTTTTTTTAAGTTATTATGATTTTTTTTCTTTTTTTTTTTCTATTCTTTATTCATCATTAACACAATAATAATAATAATAATAATAATAATAATAATAATAATAATAATAATAATATATTCTTTTTCTTACTTACTCTTTTGTTAATGTTTTTGAGTGTTTTTTCTTTCGGGATAATTTGATAATTTTAATTGTTTTTGCAACAATAACAATAGTCATTTTGCATCTAATATTACTGGAGATCAAAGACAATTCAAAAACAAAAAATAGATAAATTTACCTACGTTATTTACAATTAAAAAAATGATACAAGTCACTTTTGTCTCGATTACACTGTTCATTTTAAACGGAAAAACAAGTCATTATTATATGTTTTAATATTTATTGCATGTTATCGCCCAAAAATATATAAAGAGATAAAAAAAATGACCTCGGATTTTTTTAAGGAAAAAAAATTAATATCAACATTCTTAAATACATTTAATATAATAATATGATGAATAAATCTTATAAAATAAAAAAAATTTCGCTTTGAATTTTAATTTTGTGCTCTTTTGTTAAAGTTTATTTCTAAAAAAAAAATTGGATTTGTAATATTTAAGATCTAATATTACCCGGAAAAAAATACAACTCAAAAAACACAAAAGGTAAAGAAATTTGCATAGATTATCTACAATTAAAAATATATGAGGTACTTTCCGTTTCGACTATACTGTTAAATACATTTAATATAATAATATGATGAATAAATCTTATAAAATAAAAAAAATTTCGCTTTGAATTTTAATTTTGTGCTCTTTTGTTAAAGTTTATTCCTAAAAAAAAAATTTGGATTTGTAATATTTAAGATCTAATATTATCCGGAAAAAAATACAACTCATAAAACACAAAAGGTAAAGAAATTTGCCTAAATTATCTACAATTAAAAAATATACGATGCACTTTCCGTTTCGACTATACTGTTCTTTTTAGATGGCAAATAAGTAATTATAGCACGCAAAAAATTTATATTTATTTTTTTAAAAAAATGTAATATTTTAATTTATAATGTGTCAGATTTAATATTACTGAGGAAAAAAAGGTAACTCATATTTTTTTTTTTACAAATTTACCTAGGTTATCTACAATTAAAAAATATAAAAAATCACTTCCCATTTCGATCACACTATATAGTATGTGAAACTAAGTATATGTTTTAATATTTATTTAATATTATCACATAAAAATATATAGAAAGAAAAAAAAATTACCAACGATTTCTTGCAAAAAAATATTAATATCGGTATTCTTAGATATATTTAATATAATAATATGATAAATAAATCTTATAAAAAAAACTTTGGCTTTGAATTTAAATTTATATTTTAGACTCTCTTTTTTTTATTTTAAAAAACGATGACCTTTTTTTCACATGTATTTTTTATTTTTTAGTGTCCAAGTCAGTTGTGTTTTTTTAACTGGGTTTCTTTTTTTGTTTTTTTTAACCAGATAATCCGTGACAACAAATTTCTAATAAATCATTTCACCTCCTTAGCAAATTTTCTAACAAATTTTATCAAAAATTTTTTAGCAATAGCAATATTCAATCACATTTTGGTTGAAAAAAACTATTTTTAATATATTTTATCAATTACAATTATACTAATTAAATATGAAAATAATAAGATACAATATTTATAAAATCAATTAATTTTCTAGATAGATAAAAAACCCTAGCGAAGCGGGCAAATCGGCTCGTAGCGTTGCTATAAAGGCTACAGGTTCAGAGGGCCTGTCTCTGGGCCTCAATATTGGTGAACAGTGATCACTCAAAAGGAATGTTGCGAGGAGGCCCAACAGGAGAAAAAGCATTGAATGCAACGCAATGTTTTTGCTGAATGGCCCAGGGTGTTCTATCTGCCCGGCCAGTTTGAGCTGCCGTCCTCGACAGTGTAGGAGTCGGCTTGCTGCAAGCATGGAAGCTCAACAATAATGGTTGAATTTCTTTATTGAACACTCAACCTGGCTTTTCAACCCGTCTACAACTCCCTCTTTAATTCTCTTCCGGAAACTGCCTCTTGAAGCCGACGTGCAGCAGCCTGGAAGTCCCGTTCCCGCAAGGACTGTTCCGCCGATTCTTTGCTGCTCAGCTTCTCGATCCAGCCCCGATTATTTATCATGGAGGCATGGGCTGTGCCGTCGAGCCTAGCTAAAGATATAATAGCAAAAAAGAAATGCTTTGGGAGGGAAAGATGAAAGAAAAATAAACTACGAAGCCCTGCACGTGACCTTAACCAGCTTAAAAGTCAGCTCTTAAACTAAGAACAAAAAAAATAAGAGATTGAGGACTAAAATTGATGTTTTAAAATTGGTAGTGACTGCGAGTTTATAATTTAAAAAGTTTGAGGAGCCAAGTGAGCTTGAAACAACCATCCTTTTCACTGTTTCATCGCATCTTTCATATTATAGTTAACGAGTGAAAATATTGTTATAAAAATATTTGTCGTTTATTTTCTTGTATTTGTCTGGAGGGTTTATATCTTTACTTTATCAAGGAAATTATTATATTTATTATTTTCTTTGAGTGTTTGAATTGAAATTTATGAACCAATTTCTACCAAACAAATTTGAATTTATCTTAAATATATCATCAAGTTTATGCGAGGATATCCTTCAATTAAATTGTTTGGAGAATAAGCTCGGCTCCAGATATCACCATCTACTTCATAGTCAAGATCTTGCTATATACTGCTAGAAAAGTTGTCGTTCATGCGCACAAAGCTCACCTAATGTTAAGATATATACATGTATGTATATTATATATCGAAGACAAATTAATTTAGCACCGGACATATATATCTACATCTATATATCTATAAATAGAGAGAGGAAGGGACAAATGAGCTGTCCATGTTCTACTATATATATATATATATATATAGAACTCATCTACCTTATACTTCACTGGATACCTGTGAATTTGTAATGCCAGCAAATTCACGAGACCTTGAGGCCCTGCTGTTTTTTTTCCATCTTCGATGTGGTGGAAATATTTACAGCAAATTTAAAAGCATGTATGGACTCCTTGTTCTCGAATACGAGTGTTGCCCATCCTGGTATAAGTGGGAGAATGACAGAAACTTCTCTAAATTCAATGAGAAGTAGCCGCCGGAAAAAGGATTCTTTTCTTCTTCTTAAAGTTTCAAGCTTAACCGGCCGATTGTTTAGCGGATATTTATAGAATGAATGCTATACGTTTTTCATACACAATCTATGCATTTAAACAGGGAAAGACAAATGAGGACAGAGGATCTGTCCATGCTCTGTCTGTCCTCATCTATACTGGATACGTAGTTATTGTTCATGCCAGCAAATTTATGGGACCTTGATGACCTGCAGTTTTTTTCATTCTCTGGTCGGAATCAATTTGATTCCCATTTACAACAAATTTAAAATCATGTATATGCTCTCTGTTGTGGAATGCTGTCATTCCTGATATAAATGAGAGTGGGAGAAGGAAGAACATCATTTTCTCTGTGAAACTTGCCGAATTCATCAAGTAGCCGGCCTATTGCTTCACTACTACACACACACACACACACACACACACACACACACACACTTGGTAAAGATGATTAATTACTGTGGCGGAAATTACCCATACGATGGGGGGTTGATATATAAGCCTAATTAAATTTTTAAACAAATGGAAACACGAGTTCAGGTTTGGTGACTTAAGTATTTTCAATTTTTTTTTATAATCTTGTAATTTAATTGATGCATGTTGCCCTAGTGTTTATTAATGCTAATTAACTACAAGTTAATGCAAAAGCTACTAATCTGGCGAGGATAGAAAGAGAGGAGAAGGTGAGATTGAAACACTCAAATAATTACTCCCTCTTGAAGGAATATTGCAGGCATGTGAAGGCCGCCTTAGTAAGGGCAATAATAAATGTGACAAGCAACTTTGTTGGTCCAGCAGCCGGCAAAAGACCAAAGCTAGCTCTGGATTTCGAAGCTTCATCTCAAGATTTGCATGTGATCATGGCTGCTTCAACAACCTTGTGGGCTGCTGTACAATGCACTTGCTGCTATTGTTATTAGCCAATGATAGCAGCTGCGAGCTAATAATTTTTGGTGTCATGAAGGCACCGCAGTTTTTGAGATGAATTGGTCGAGAGTGTTTTAGTAGATTTAATTTCAATTATATATTGAAAATGGTCAGCATAAAAAAAAGAGAAAAGGATTGATTACTTCCATGGTAATTAGTACTGTCGATGCACTAAAACTTAGTAAAACGAAGTGTCCTAATAACCCTTTTCTATTCATGCTATCAGTTAAGTACTGAGAAAAGAGTCAAGATTAAGGCCAGCTGTGGCTCTTCAAATATTCAAACTTGAACCTCCCCAACAAAACCATCATCCTTGTAAAAGCTAAATTTATCTCAACCATGGATGGCAAAGTTTAAACCCAGGTTGCAGTTTCTGAGCTACCGGCTCTGCTGTTTTTGTTCGAGAGAATGTTAAAAATAACATTGATGTAAAAAAAGTTGGAATCAAACCAGAAATGTGATAGCTTTGAATTGAGTTTCTGTTATATATATATATATATATATATATATATATGTATGTATGTATGTATGTATGTGTACACACACACACATAAACTTGTGTTGAACCAGAAACTAGATCTTGGATCCACTGACAGTGCGATCCGATTTAATAAATGTGTCACAAACAACTAAGCAAGCAATGCATCTGTATTTTGCAACAGCTCACAACATCTGCAAATGCACATGACACCCACCTCCCAAACGTTCCTCAACTTTTCACCTCCGTCCAATATTACCCTAAAGAACTTCTCTTATCTCCCATTTTCTCCATTAATCCCAGCAAAATCCAAGGTCAATAGACAGCAGCTTTGAAGTGGGTCCCGAGCAAGGCTGGAGCCAAATGGTGGGGACCCTCTTTTTTTTTTTATCGGATTCCAAATCGTTTATGGATTATCATCTATGTCCACTTCAAATCTTGCTGTCCAATTAAAAAAAGAAAAAAGAAAAAAAAGTGGATGGCTATAATTTTAGTCCCTATAAATTAAAAAATGTTTCATTTCTGTCCCTTTTTTTTAAATACTCCATCATTATCCATGGTTTCTGAATCTTGCCCCTAATTTTAATGGAAGCACCCGTTATTTCCTTATTTTTCTTTCACTTTTTTTTTCTACCTGAACTTGCATAGATGCATGATAATAACACCCTTAGAAAAATAATTCTAATATGATTTATTCACATTTTGAAAAGTTCTCGATGAAGTTCATCCATTGTGCACATAACATCTTTACATGAAAAAATAATTATTCAATGCTAGCCAAGTGATCTAAGGATTTGTCTTTCAGTAACTTTGTTCTTGTGTTTTGCTTTTCTTAGCTGCCATTTGAAATCATGTGAGAACTAAGTAAGACATCTGCGTACATATTGTAAAGTTAGTGCTGCTTTTCTTAAAATCCAAAAAGAAGCACATAAAATGAATTCAAAAGTGGACTTGCTGTTGTTTTCCAATAGCAATCAGCAGTCAGGGACTTCATCCAAACGTATTGGAAAGAATGAGACTAACATCATCAGTATGTTTTTTTAAAGTACATTAACCCGAATGAAATGTTTCTGAATCTATAGATGTCGAAATATAGTTTACCCAAAAAGGCAACCTTGTATAGAGATAGAGAGAGACTGAGATCCACGAAAAATCTTGCATCCTTCTCTTGTTCTATAACAACGTCAAAGAAACACAGATAGAGAGACTTTGAGTGTCCGAGCAGAGAGAGAGAGAAGAGACTGTGTGAGTGTTTAGAGTCAAGGAAAAAAGATGAGAGAAATAATAAGCATTCATATAGGACAAGCCGGGATTCAAGTAGGCAATGCTTGTTGGGAGCTTTATTGTCTTGAACATGACATCAAACCTGATGGAATGATGCCCAGGTATCTTTTCTTTTCTGGGTTTTCAATTTTTTTTATCAAGTTTCAAGCTTTTTAGTGATCGATGGTCAAGCAGCAAAGTGTTTCTTTCTTTCTTTCTTTCTATGCTGTTATATTATTTGTAATGGTGTATTGAAGTATGCTTTTTGATGGGATCAAGATTCTTTATTTTGAGTGTTGAAATCACCAGATCAAGCATCCTCTTTTTTTGTTGTGGAACAATTACATGGCCTGTCTTCATAGATTTTTATTCCAATTTTTTTGCACATATCATCTGTAGATAAAACCATTTTTTTTTTCAAGAATCAGTAATGATTTGACACTTTAAGAAGGTGCATTGAAAGCCACGGCCTTTTTATGGGTGAATCTTTAGACACCCAGAGCTGTACTTCGAGTATTGTGTGTGTTTTTGCCCTGTTTGTGATCTTGATTGGAGTCGTGCTTTGGTGTGCTAACACAAAAAGTTAATTTCTTTTTTGCAGTGACACTTCAGTGGGCGCTGCACATGATGCTTTCAATACCTTCTTCAGTGAGACTAGCTCTGGAAAACATGTGCCTAGAGCTATTTTTGTTGACTTGGAACCAACTGTTATTGATGAAGTCAGGACTGGAACTTATCGGCAACTTTTCCACCCGGAGCAGCTTATGTCTGGAAAGGAAGATGCTGCTAATAATTTTGCTAGAGGACACTATACAGGTAAAGGAATTAACTCTTTTTCCTTGTAAATTTTGGTGGGATTAAACTGATGTAGTTGTGGTTTGTAGTTGGGAAGGAAATTGTGGATCTCTGTGTTGATCGAGTGAGGAAGCTGGCTGATAACTGCACTGGCTTACAAGGGTTTTTGGTTTTTAATGCTGTTGGTGGTGGAACGGGGTCTGGTTTGGGGTCTTTGTTGCTAGAACGCTTGTCTGTAGATTATGGAAAGAAGTCAAAGCTTGGATTCACCATTTATCCTTCTCCTCAGGTACTTATTGTTAAAGAAGTTAAAGCTTGGCTTCCTTGTTCTCAAACATTATGAGGGAATGCCACGGGAAGCATGATTTCAATGATGGCTAGGTTTGTGTATGTTAAGTGCATTATATCATCGATGGACAGAATACTGTAAATATCATGGTGTTATCACATACTATGTGTGCCACCCATTTGCTATTTGTTCTGCTGTGTACTTTTTTGCGTTCTATTAAGATTTAGTCTTCATTGAAAGTTATAACATATGGAACAATTTCAACACTAGAAAACAAGTTACTCTTATGGAACTCGGTTATAACATCTCTCTTTGGTTGCAGGTCTCAACAGCAGTTGTGGAGCCTTACAACAGTGTACTTTCTACTCATTCCCTTCTTGAGCACACAGATGTGGCAGTCCTCTTGGACAATGAAGCTATTTATGACATTTGTCGAAGATCCTTGGATATTGAAAGACCAACATACACAAATTTGAACCGATTGATATCTCAGACCATATCATCCTTGACAACTTCATTAAGGTTTGATGGAGCCATAAACGTGGATGTTACAGAGTTTCAGACCAACCTTGTGCCATATCCCCGTATCCATTTCATGCTTTCTTCATATGCCCCTGTTATATCAGCTGAAAAGGCATACCATGAGCAACTGTCAATTCCAGAGATCACAAATGCTGTCTTTGAGCCTGCAAGCATGATGGCTAAGTGTGATCCTAGGCATGGAAAATACATGGCCTGCTGTTTGATGTACCGAGGAGATGTTGTTCCAAAGGATGTAAATGCTGCTGTGGCTACTATCAAAAGCAAGAGGACTGTTCAGTTTGTTGACTGGTGAGAAAATACACAACTGGAGAGGAAAAAAACAAGGAATGGTCGTGTTAAAGAGACACGAACATCACTAGTTCATCTCATCTTTGGGGAACTTTTCTACATTTGCCAAAAAAATTGGGCATCGTTTTCACTAATAGTCTCGGATTTTCCACTTCTATTTTTGTTATTCCAATGCCTGATAGCATGAAATCTTAAGCTGACGTTTTCCCGCTGCCCTGCTTATCATTAATCTGAAATCCTGTTTTACTTGTAATCCACAGGTGTCCAACTGGCTTCAAATGCGGGATCAACTATCAGCCACCAACTGTAGTACCTGGGGGTGATCTTGCCAAGGTTCAGCGTGCTGTTTGCATGATCAGCAACAACACTGCTGTGGCCGAGGTGTTTTCTCGCATTGACCATAAATTTGATCTCATGTACTCCAAGAGGGCTTTTGTTCACTGGTATGTTGGTGAAGGCATGGAAGAAGGGGAGTTCTCAGAAGCTCGTGAAGATTTGGCTGCCCTTGAGAAGGATTATGAGGAAGTTGGCGCTGAAGGTGTAGATGATGAAGAGGAAGGTGATGATTATCAATAAGTTACTGCCACTTGCAATAGAATTCATCTGGGAAATGGTTAGGCGAGTGAGGGTTGGGCCACCAAACCGCCCGTCTTACTTTGCCGTTGTTATGTTTGTGATGTGTCGCACCACTATCCTTCCTCTGTAAAATAGTCAAGACCATGTCAGTCTTCCTATTTCAAGTGTACTTTATTGTTTCCAGTTTGATATTTCAGAATCAAGTTTCTCATCATGTCCATGATCCCTTTCTCGTATTTCTGCGAACTCTATTCGTAGGTTCGTTTCCATGTAGTTATTAAATCGGACGTAGTGGAACATTGACCTAATCAAATTTAAATAATCTTGCAAGTTAACTTGCGACCACAATTTCATTAACATTGTATATATAATCACTTGAGTTTAAACAGCCACGACGAAAAAATTCCAATCTTAACTCTAACTCAGGTTTCCTGAACCCCTCGTGTAAACAAATTGTTGGGAGAAATGAGAAGAAGATGGTAAGAAATGCACACCACTAACTGTATGAAAAGCTGTGTCAATGCCTTGTAATAGAAGGGTAGCATCCATGGTTGAATGAATCAAAACTTAAATAATATTTGACATCAAAACATAGCTGCTGCCTACATCTTTCATGAAATTGAAAGAATCAACTACGACAGAACAATTGGCAGAGTGTAGGGAGATCCCAGAGAGCATCACTTGAATCATTAGCATTCTCGAAGTATTCACTCCCTCCATTCATGGCATATAATGATGCTGATATCTGCCTTTCCACCGTCATGCGTTCGAATTCGGCTAACTCTGGAACAGATGCTGTATCAGACAACAAAGCATCATTCTTCGGCAGCCGCATCTCTTCTTGAACAAATTGAAGTTGAGGATCAAACCCAGATGGCAGTGAGCACGAGGGATGGAACTGAGATGTAACCGGTTCAAGCCCTCCAATGCAGCAGCCACTCAAGTCTGGCCTATATGCATCATCGAACACTTTGTTTTCTTGTTTGATGCCATTAATAAAACTACTATGGTTATCAATAGAGGATGGGAAACTATCTATGTTGCTATCATTAGGAAGAAAACAACTAATGCTACTATTGAAACTACTCTTGGTGCTAGCTATATTGCTGGTTTTAATGGTAGATTTTGTGGTGGAAGTTGCGGAAGAGTTCTGTTTCAAACTCCTTTTGTGTCTGAGAAGGTTTCTAATTTTCATAGAAATAGGAGAATTGGAGGAAACATGGGTGCTAAAGTTGGTCCGGGTATTCGAACCACGAAGAAGGCAGGCAGCTTCATCATAAGCTCGCGCAGCTTCTTCAGCTGTCTCAAAGGTCCCAAGCCACATTCTGATCTTCTGTGACTGTGTAGTGTCTTTGATCTCTGCCACCCATTTTCCTGAAGGCCTTTGTCTAACGCCAACAAACTTGTTCTTGGAGGTATTGCTTAAGCATCTCTCCCTGCATTTGCTGTGTGAGACTCCTTTTGGCTGCTTTTGGAATTGATGATACTCCATTTTGCAGATGTTGAGAGAGAAGTGGGACAAAAAAACTAGAGAGAGGGTGGATTTATACAGAGATAAGGAGGGGTTTAACCTTAGTGGGTGCCTCGTCTTTTTTACTTGTCAGCATTTTCCATTGAGTTTGTTCTGTTTGAAGCATGACCCAGACATCAAAGTTGAAGCGAAGACCCACTTGCAAGCACATCTCTTAGGGACATGCAGGCCATATCTAGAAGAGATCACCTGAGAAACAATAGTCAGCATTTTCTTATTGGTTTAAGGTTTAAGTTGCTGTCCTCTCCTCCATTTGGTCAACGAAAAAACAGAAGGCAAGAATCGTGCAAGGCGCCGAGGCAAGACACTTGGAGCCCTAGCCTTCAAAGAAGAGTGTTATGGGGCCCTTCCACCCCCCCAAAAATGGTGGCATCTGATATTCCACGCCCTGCCTCTCCTCGGAGGAATATTCACTCGCATTCGTGAAATGAAATGATAGTCTACCGGTTATTGCAAGTGCTGCCACTGCTTTGCCCAACTAATAAGAGTCCTGGACAAGACAGCAGTGATCGCCACCTCCTTTCCTTCCTTCAAGTCCACAACATTAATTACAACAATGGAAAGCATGACTATTCCATGAAACGTAGAATAGATTGCGCTTGAGAAACAACCACTAGCATAGCTATAAATCCAACTTGGCCTGTGTAAGAAAGTGGCAGACTCAATTCTTTAAAAGAAAAGGTAGTGATATATCAAAATTAATCTTGGGTTGGCCAATTGAGGAAAAAATAGAAATAATAGCTTGATCCAATAAAAAAAATAAAATTAATATATCAGAATTTTAAACCGAGACGAAACAAGTTGGAAACCAAATTAGTTTTTTAAAAAGAGATTTAGTTAAAACAATATTTTGATCCTCTTAGAAAATTAGGATTGGTCAATTCAGGTTGTTTCTTAACACGTGATTTAGATTGATATTTATTGTGATATCATGACAACCTTAAGAAACTAAGTATCTCCTAACATATATTTAAAATCTTGTTTCTAGAAGAGAAATGTCTGGTTTGAGAAGTCATCACTTGATATCATAATCACTAGAAACTCTAATTGGACAACAAAAATTTAATGATATGATCCTGCTTATGCAAAAGAAAATATATTATCACCCTTTAAATGTCTTACCTAAAACAAATTGCATTGTTGATTTTGCATTAAATTGCTAAGGTTTTTTTGTATTGTGACATTGAAGATTTGCATATAATATTTAATGAATATTTAACTCCAAAATACTTTCAATTTTAACATTGAGAAATATTTAATAAAGAAAACATATGGTATTTTTTACTTGCATGTCAGTAAATATTAAACAAATATTGCTTACAATTCTAGTGTCAATAAGTATGATATAACGAGAAATACAATATTCTTAATTTTGATGTTAGTGAATATCCAGGGTGCAGGAAATTTCAAATTCTAATGATAACACTTCTAACTGATATTAATGAATATTAAATATATGTTTAATATTGATATTGATGAATATATTCATGACTGATGCAAAAAATATATTTTCATTGAGAATATAGGAATGCTAGTCTAAAGGGTCTATTAAATTTGACACTTCTTATAAAATCCAAAAATACAAGCAAATATTTTGCATCATGTTTATTTATTGGAAAAATAAAAATGCTGAAAAGGTTAGAGCTAAAACGTGGGTAGGTTTTCAGATTTTGTTTTGTGAAAAGCAAAGTTTTTTTTTTTTAAACCACAGTAATTTTTTAAAAGTAATTTACCACATGAAAAAAAAAAAAAGGCATGAGAATTCTTTCCTCCAGCCACAAACACAAAGTACAGTCCGGGTAACGAAGCTTCTATTTTCAAAAAAGTTTAAATACGAGAAAAATGGTGTGAAAATAAAATAATATATATAATAGAAGCACTGCTCACTAAATCACGAGGCCAGGCACTGCAATCTATCTTTAGCTAATGAAGAAAAGGGTGTTAAATCTACTGGTAACTTACAGCAGTCTTCCAGCACGAGATCTCATTGAGTAGTGTTGTATCAAGATTCAAACAACTTTAAACAGTAAATCCAATGTTGCCATTATAATGAAAGAATCACCATTTCAAAATTTCAGTGCATACAACTGACCACAATCTCAGATGTTATTTGTATGAAACCCAGAAATTGCATCACAGTGACGGACAAAAATGCGACAAGAATTGTCTCCATGACAACCCTTGGACTGGCCAGGTATCAGCCACAAAAAAGTAGAAAAACAGGCATACAATAACAATACCTACACTCTTTTGTTTTCCTTTTCCTCCCCGACTGGATCTTGATGGATGCAGTGTAAAATAATACTTTTAAATCATATACACATTCTACCAAAAAATATTATCAATGGCATTGACTTTCACACTCAATCAAACTGGCTCCAGGTGGTTGTAGAACGCCATGCAAAAAACAAATGATGGGAACCGATACCATCTTATCAAAAGAATGGGTAATAAATAATATTTCAACAGCAGACTGGGGATTGATAGCATCTTCCCCAAAGCCATCGCTGCCTACCCAAGAGACTATGATGAGAGGATGGATTGCAATGCCAACTGTTGTTGTGGATGCAACAGTGATAGGGTTGAGGCCAAGGTAGCTGGTGGCAGGGTTTGTTGAAGGTGTCTCAGCAGATTAACCATTCGGCTTAAAGTTTGTTCAGTCGCTAGATCCTTGCCACATAAAACCTACAGGAACAGTAGCATCCCTCCATGAGAAAAGGTAATTGCAAACATAACCCACATCTACCATGCAAGATGTATTTGATCATTTCCATCAAAGTTTATCTAACTATAAAAATTCCTTTTAAAATCACAAGGAAATTATAAATCAAAATTTAATGTATGTGTTGAGTTCGTATCAAACTCAAGCACAGCTGCAACTGTAAGCATGGTGGGTTGAAGGACTTAGCTTGGAGTATAGACACAGATGAGAGAATCAATTACTTATTAGCATGTACTTGAATCAATGACAAATGGGTAGAATCAATGACAATATGGGTAATCGGGAGTTCAGGGTAAAATTTTGCAATAAAGTACTTGTGGATGCAACATTGACTTCATGGCAATGTTGCCCGATGTCAGATACTGGTGTTCAGGAATTATACAGTTCCCAGGTTAAGTTGGAAGCAAAGCTAGGAGGGGGTTCTAACATGTCATCGTTTCATTTCATTTTGGTACTTGTCAATTGGATAAAAAAATTGACTATTAGATCCAGATCAGCCAACAAACATTGAGAAATCTAGACTTTTGAGCAATAAAAGCGAGTTCAAAACAAAATATCAGAAATTTATTCAAGTTGTAAGTTAGTCAGGTGGAAGCATAAATTATGAACTTACCTCAGCAAATACTGAAACAATCTTAGGAAGATACTGATTGTTGGGTCCCAAAAGTTCAATGTCTGACCTGTAAATGAATGGTGAGGTACATGTTCATTATTAATGGATGGTGATTGATCAAAGCGAGGCATGCTAAAGTTTGAGTAAATCAAAACAAGAAATGGGAGGATACTACTCCTTACCTCTCCACCATTGAACAAAGTTGTTCGTGAACTACTTTTGCCTCAATCAAATCGCCTGTTATTGGCAAACAGTTTAACCATGCAGGAACAACCTGCCAAAATAGACAAGGGTCAGCCAACAGGAATGCCGAGAGAAATACCAAACTCATTAGCAAATCAAATCATGGAAAACCTCCTGTTATTTTTAATAATTCATACAACCCCTTGCCTACAAGATGCAGTCATAATTTTTCAGTGAGCTTTGTATGAAAAAACAATTTCCAGGTGCAGAAGCCATCACACAGAAAAGGATGGGAATAGACTTGAACAATGCAATGTACTTAATGACAGAAAGATCAAATACCTGAGCTGAATCAATACTGTCACGATGAAATTGGCAAATTTTCCCTAAAGCAGAAACAGCATTATCATATGCCATGACATTGTCTGCTTGCTTAGCATTAGGATGCCTTATGACCACATTAAGTCTTGATAGAGCCTCTGGAAAAAACTAATAAATGTTACTCACATGATGTGCAAAAAATTGATCAATGCTTTTACTCCCACTAGAGTATAAAATCAACTCCTTTAGGACACGGACAAAAATTACCTCCAACTAGAGATTTAAACACAGACCCACCAAATTCTGCACAAACACCAAGTCCATATACAGCTGCCTGAAAAATAAACACAAAACTTGGATGAGAATGTCGCAAAATTGAGGCAAACAACTACCAGAGCATAATATGTGCAGACCTGCCGAACATCCGGGTTTTCATCATTGCATGCCTCCAGTAAGAAAGGAAGATATGTGTCATAATATCTGTACATCCACATTGCAACCGTAGAATCAAACAATGGTTCTAGATAATGAAAACCAGTATGTAAGAATGTTTTTGTGTGTGTTCTCTAGAAGCTTACTTAAGAGCTGCCTCACGACACTGCTCTGCAACATCATCAAAAATGCATATCGCAATCCTTCTCTCTTCAGCAGTCTTATCCTTGCCCTACATTCACGAAACAGGTCAGGCAAATAAAACTAGCAAAACTATTCATAGCAGTGTTGTCAATCAATGGCCAAGGATGTTGTCAATCAATGGCCAAGGATGAAAATCACGCTTTCAGCGCATTGAACTTTGCTTTCTCATAAAAGAGATTCTATTTCTGAATAATGGTTGCTACCCTTGGTGCTCTTTGGTAAAAACACTTGCTCATATGGATGGGAACAATTTAGCATACACCAAGAGAAAGCAACTATCTTTACAATGTATGCTAATGTGAAATGGAGATGTCGAAATCAATTATATATGCACAAATTTCAACAAGTTCATGCAACCTTAAATCATGTAGTGTGGATGTTAATTAATGTCATTTAGTTTTAGATATGTAAAAAGTAAGCAATTTACACCATAAACACAAAAGTTAAAGCTAATTCATCAGAGCATCTCTACCCCATATTATCATCCATTAAACAGCTACAGTGACCACCGTAATAGGCATATTTGCAGATAAACACCACCGTTCCAATCCCTAGATTTAATGCAAAAATATTATCCACATAAAATTAGCCTTTCTATATTTTCTAAACTATAGTTGTTGGAAATAAATATGTAAACCCACAAAATCCAGTATCAGGAGCTACAAACACACAATCAACCTTCTCATTGGAAAAAACAGAGAAAAATATAATTATAAATACAAGATTCCTCAAGGCAACAAAGCTCTGAAAAGCAATTGTAATCGTGGATAAAGACTTACCCACATAGGAGTTAGGTAGGATGATAGTTCCTCAAATAAAGGCAAGAAAGAGGCTTTGAATGTTTTAATCAGAGTTCCCAAGATCTCACCAACCTGAAACCAGAAATTATACAACTAAGGAACATGAACTTCAAAGTTTATGACGAAGAAATCAGCCCATGCTATTGTGACATATACTGACTTGGTCAAAAACATCCTCCTCTTGCTCATTTTCCTCCTTGATCAACTCACTCTCCTCTGCATCAAAGTCTTCAGCTTTGGCTCTCTCCGCTCTCTCTCTTTTTCGGCTGGAGCTGGCAGTGATGACCAGTTTTATCTCATCTACAATGGATCGCACTTGGTTTTCATCAACAAATGTCCCAGATATCTGAAAGATGAAACAGAAGATTGCAAAACACACTCAAGGATTTCACATTGATTGCAGCATAGATTGAGCAAGAGCACAGGATTCCAAAAACAAAAAACTAATTCCTAGTTTTCTCTTCAAAAGTAAGATGAATTCCAACTTTAATCCAGAATTTGATGCAGGATGAATTCCAACTTTAATCCAGAATTTGATGCGGGATGAATTACAAACACAAAACACGGTGGGAAAGCAAAGAAATTGACATAGAGAAGTTCATTGAGGAATACAACAAACCTGTAAGCATTCATTTAACGCATCCAACATGTTTGCACAGATCTCTGTATCAGGTTCCTGCAATCAGTTTTAATAGTCAAGAATTTCAACACTTCAAATGGAGATAAATTTAAATGTAAGATTCCACCAACACAGGAAAAAAGAAAAGAAACACAAGTGACCTTGTGCAATGCTTCAACCAGAGCAGGAATAATATAATCAGACAGCTGCTTTACATAAGACTCATTGCGACCTTGAGCAAGTCCTTTCTCTACAGCTAATTTTGCAGAGCGCAGAAGTTCTGGCATGGCTGGAGAAGAAAGCAAATGAATCCAGTGAGCATTGCCGGTTTTCAAAAAAGGACAGGGAACCAAAGGAAAAGAGATCCACATTATCAATTCAATACCTGAAACAGCTGCTTTCCTAACCTCTTCATGGAAATAAAATTTAAGAAGAGGTACTAAAGTTGGAGCAACCTGCATGTAGAATGCCATTATATCAGCATCATGGAACTGGAAAGTTGCGATGAGCATAAAATAAAGCAGTTGCTAACATGTTTTACTGACAAACCTGATCGATCCATGGAAAGAATCCTTCCTTCAGCTCATCAGCGTAACAACATAGCATGTTACAAGCAGTAGCTTTTTCTTCCAGAACACTAGTCTTGATCCCAATTCTTTTGTCACCAAGGGTGATGGTTTCCATACTGTAACAAAAATACACATCTTAGCAAGACACCGAACTTGAAGTCATCTATGTCTAGATGCATGTGATCACAACCAATCATGTACATGTGTGTGTCTGAGAGAGAGGAAGGGAGTGCGGGGTGCCCTAGCTAAAGTCGTATAAATATAGTAACTTCCATATGCATGCATCTCGTATAAATATAGTAACTTCCATATGCATGCATCTTGAACTAATGATCTAAGTAACTGAACTTAACAGAGTTCTGCCAATAAAAAACATAGATGAAATCAGGTTCAAGGAAAATATATACACCTTTCATCATCAGTATCATCAATGTCATTATCTGAATCTGCAGATGTAATGGTTACATCTGGCTTGAGTTGAGCAGACTGAAGCAAAGGTGGCATTACAACACTCATGTAAGGAAGGAAATCTTGTCCCAAACACTTGCAAAGTCTGGCCCATGCCTATGACAGCAAAGAATAAAAGATCACAAGACAAGAAAATAACAAGATGATTTTAAGATATTTTTGGCACAACTTTTGGTGATCAAAGTATACTTGGAGCATGTAACTTGTTGTTGGATCATCCGACTCCATCTGAGACCCTTGCAATGACATAAGTACATCCATAACCTGGACAAAAACAGAAAAGATAAAAAGACATGTCAAAATATAAGAACCAGACTTGTCCATATATGGGTGAGTATTTTAGTACATAGTGACAAGGATACAAATGTCAAAAGAAACCAAAAGCAGATCATTGACAGATTCTCCTCTATCCCAGGGAAATTTTAAAGGTATTCCATGAAAGACGTGATAAACTTAAGGAACCACTCCTAAAAATTGAAAAAAGTGTATGTAATGACACCTACCTGCTTGGCATCATCCCTGAACTTATCCTTCCCCACAGCCATCCCAACTAGACTAATGCACTCCATAGATTTGGCACGGAGCATGCAGTTAGCCTTGTCATTTGCATTCACCAAGATGGTCTTCAAGTAAGGCATAACTGCATCATAGTATTTTTGGAAGTGCTCCTATGAAACTAGATACTGTTAGACCAAATCTTCCATAAGATGAACTATATAAGAAACAAAGCCAATATTATACATTACCTGAGAGGAATCAGCAACTGATGCCAAAGCAGTCAACGCTCCCTCTTGCACCATTTGTTTTCCATTCTGCACCACATATATGCCATATAAAGACAAAAGAAATTTGTGTTTGTGCTGAAGAGTGTATTCAGAAAAATTATTTGAAATTTTAATCCATACTCTCTTGTGAATATACCTGTAAAAGAACAAGCAATTTGCTCACTACTCCATCTAAGTAAGGAGTCAAAATTTCTGGAGTGCAGTTCTCACTAAAGTTAAGCACTGCTGAAGCAGCATGTGCCTGTCACAAAAGAATACAGTAACTAATCAGTTACTGGAGAGAACAGCAGCAGCATCTTTGACTGTGTCTCCGCCATGTAAATACTAACCCCACCCAACCAAAAAAAAGGTAACAATATGGAATAATCCAATGATAGTAGGAACGAGAATGAAAATTGGTAACAAAATTAGTGAAACGAACTGTGATTCCTGCATGATCACTTTCCAAATTCTCATCCGGGCATATAAGAAATCAAGCACAGGCATAAAGGAAAAGAAAATGAAGAGCATACCATAATATCATCCAAGTAATTTAAAATCAATGTTAGATACATATTGATATTGCCGACACTTTTTGTGTGCATGACAGAAACTTATTGACAATCACCATTTGTTCCTGATTTATATCCCCTCAGAATTAACTGAAAAGGTGAAAGAAAAAACATCAACAAACCCATTTATGTTTTCCAACAGATTCAGAGGAAATGCTTTGCTGACAATTGTTTAGAAACATAACTTCATCTTTTATGCAGACCACCCATGCCCAACAAAAGACTTAATTCAGTCAGAGCTGCAGTGAGCTAGAATAGATGCAACAACAGATAATCATACAATTCATGCCAGTAAGAGCAGTCAACACTAGTCCCCTGTCTTTCTAGCAATAAAAAAAAAAAGCGTCTCAGCAGCAAAAACTTGGGGCCACAAAAAGCAATTTACATAGCTCAAAACAATCAAATGGCCATAAAAGTTACCTTCTTACTCTACCATTGTAAGGGGGTTTAAAGTTTTTATTTCAAAAATCAGATACTGACATCAAATACTTTCTAGCATCATTAGCTATTCAAGTATTCTCTACTGCACTAATCAATTGAGACAGTCATCAAATCAGATGAATAGATAATAAATGGATGATATCTCAGCTTATTAACAAATCTTTCAAATCCAATAAACAAGGCAAATGGTTTTGGCACAAACAGATGCACAGAATGAAATGAAGCATTCAATATGGGTAATGGAAAGTGACATGAGCTTTAATTGATCACAAGATCACAATTAGAAGCTAATCGCAATTGTTTTATATAGTTACTATTCACCAAGTTGAAAGCAGCAAGATCAATCACAACAAGAGCTACCTTAACAAAGAATCAGCTTTAATCAAAACCCCAGAAAGCAAATATATTCTAATCAAGATACTGTATACCAAATTTAGAATTGGTAACTTGAAAACATATAGCAATGACCAATGGCTAACCTGCACTCGAGGATTCTGAAAATCATCCATGGCAGATGCCAGTGCAGGCAAAACCCTTTGATGGTATTGGTTTTGCAGATCTGGACCCAAATCCGTGGACAACTGCCCAATTGCATTGATAGCTGCCCATCTCACACGTGGATGTGGATCAAAAAATGAATTTAGGACCATGGTAACTACTTGTTCCAGATTTTTTAGCATTACCTATATCAACAAAACAGTGGCATAAATAACAAGAGAAATCAAATTCTTTCTAAAATATCCTAGATATGTCATGGTACCAACCAATATAATTCCATTTCAAACTTTTGCACAACAAATTACTTCAAGACTTTGAGGATTTTAACAGCAACAGTCAGGATAATTGGTGACAATAATTGAGTGATTCTCACCAGCATCCAATACATTCCGACACAAAGAAAGCAAACGCATACAAACAGCATTACAGAATAGCATACTGAAACTTAAAACAGCTTCTTATTAACGATGTGACTACACATGACTAAGAAACAAAAAAAATGAAGGCCATTTGTAAAATTACAAAATCAAATGCATAATGCAGTAATTAACATTAAAAATACAACTTCATAGAAACTGACTATATAATTAGGCATTACAATTATATAAAAAAACGATATATTTCCTATATCTTGGAGCACCCTTCAAATGCATATGTACATAATCAAACTTGAACAGCATATAATCAAGACGTTAATCACAACTCTCAAAAAAAAAAAAAAAACAATATAGTCATCGTTTATTTCTATATACCTTAGAGCAACCCTCAGCAATCTGAGCTAGTGCAATAAGAGCAGCATGATGCTTCTGCCAATCAGGAGCTGCCAAATAGGCAGGCAACTGTTCTGAAGCAACTGGAACGATAGTATTCCCACCCAAAGAAATCGCCAACCTATCCAAACACTCTTGTCCCATACTATAATTACTGGTTTCCCCTGCATCTTCATCCTCGTTCTCTGCACTATGCCATGCTGGATCATCCTCAATATCCAGCAACATCCCCATCAATATCGCAAACAATCTACTAATAAACTGAGGTAACTTTCTCATCATCCCCGGTGCCCTCTCCCTAGCTTCCGCCAAAGTGATCACAAACTCGATAGCCAGATGCCTAGTCCCTTCCTCCAAACTCTCTGCCTCGGCAATCTGTAACATTGACCCCACAACATCCACCAATTGCCTCCTCAAAAACCTGGGCTCAGCCCCTGCCAACTCAATCAACAACTCCAACGCCTCCTGTGCTGTCGCCTCATTCCCATTATTCAACGCCTCCGTTAAGGTCCTAATCATCGACGGCAACAAATCCTGAAACCGATCCCTCTCAGACGAGTTATTCAGACACTGGATAAAGTTAATCACAGCATTCAAAGCCGCGATTCTCACATCGAAATTCGTGCTGGATCCCAAACACTGCAGAAAAACCCCGTGCAACTCCTTAATGTAGGGAACCAAACTCTCTCCGATATACTGCGACAACTGAGCGAAAATCAAAAAAGCAGATTCCTGCAACTTAACGGAATCTGACGTCACACACTGGAACATAAACGGCAAAAGATCGGGCCATCCATTATCAGGCAAAATACCGGAAGCAAGCTCGGAAACGGTGTCGCACAACTTCTTGGTGATCGATTTAACAGATTCCTGCTGAAGACAGGCAAGCAGAATTGATTTGAGAGAGGACTGAGTCTGTAACGAGAGGCGCGGCCAGAGGTAGGAGTCGTCGCGAGTGAGGAGTTTACGGAGGAGGACGGCTGACATGGCACGAGCATCAAGGTGAGGAGAGAGTTGAAGGAGGTGAGCGAGTTTGAGAGAGAGTGAGTTAGGATCGTGTTGTTTGGCGAGGTTGAATAGAACCTCGGCTTGAGATCGGGTTTCGTTAGAGGAAGACATGAGGGAAGAGATTAAGATTTCGAATTGTGAAGGATCGCCGGCGAGGATGGCAGCGACTTGGGATTGCTGGAATTGAGTTGACTCGTCCATGGTGGTGAAGAATTAGGCTTGGTAGTGGTGGCAGTAGTGGCAGTGGTACTGGTGGAGGTGGCTAGGTTTCTTTTCGAGGGTTTAGGGATTAGAAAGAGTGAGAAAGAGTGATTTTTTTTTCCTCTCTCTCTCTTTGGGTATTTTTTGGGGGAGAGAGGGAAATAAGGAGGAAAGGGGAGGAAGTGTGGACGGATTAGGGCAGGTAAGAAAGAATAAAGGGTAGGGTTGGATTAGCTAGAACTGGTGTTGAATGATTAATGTCTTTTAAAAAAAAAAAAACATGTTTATTTGGAAAATAAAGAAAGAACGTGTTTTTTTAAAAAGTAAATTATTCTTGAAATGTGATGGTGTTATTATATAAAATAAATTAAAAAAATATTTGAATATATCATAGTTATTGGATGGGAAATAATTTATCAATATTTTAGTTTTTCTAAAATTAGCTAAAAAAATAAAAGACATAAGTGTTTTGTTGTGTAGCGCATTGGCCTATGAGGTCATTTATTGTAGATTTTAACAATGCACAAATAATTTTATGACCTCGGTTGTGTTTGGTGGTGGCTAGGGATTTTTTTGGTTTTTCAATCTATTTTGAAACTATGCGTGTGCATGCTTGTTGGTGGACGAGAGGTTTGGTGTTTTGTTGAGACCATTTGGGCAATAAGACATGGGACGGGAGATTGTGGTCTATTATTGATTCAGTATGGTGTAGGCATGTTATGGTTTTCTTACCTAGCTTGGCTGGTTTGCTAGGTTTGTTGATTGGGCAATGAGGGGTAGTTAGTTTTTGATTGGACCAGTTCAGTTGTGTTTATTGTCGATTCAGTCTAGTATTGGTGTGTTGTGGTTTTCTCACCTGGCTTAGCTGATTTGGTTGCCGCGTTGGGGATATGGTTCCGACCATTGTTTTTGTGTGGGTTGTGAGTTTGATTGATGTGGTTTGTTTGAGTTGATTGACCGCGTGGCTGAGTTTTGCATTTATTTGGGTTTATTAGGTTATACATTGGTTTGGGTATGATGTTTGGGTGTTTTATGCCCATTTTATGGGTTATGTTCTTGTGTATTTTATATTTGGGTTATTTGTTGTTGTTTTGCTTCTTTTTTTTCTTCTCGTTTTTATGATTTATGTGTTGGATACCGAGTAACCGATTAGGTTGAGTTGGCATTGATTTTTTTTTGTTATTTTTGTGTAATAAGTGTTGGGCAATTGGTTTGATTGGGTTGGAATTGCCTGGGTTTTGTATTTTTGATGTGTTGGGTGTTGGATAATCGGTTTGATTGGGCTAGTATTGGATGGTGACGTGTTCAATTAAGTGTTGGTTTGGTTTACATGTTGGTTGTGGATCATTCATTTTAGTCTAAGCTTTGGTTTCAGATCATCCTTTCCAATTCAAACTTTGTCCCTCTTAGTTTAAAGAAGAACTCACTGATCTAATTTGGTCATGTTAACTTATTATTTTGTTGATTGGTTTTTTTGTTGGTGTCATAACTTCATTGAGTTTCTTTAGCTAATGGGATAATTTGTTGTTACTTCATATTTTTTTTTTTTTTTGTATCTTTTGCACATCTCTTTGTTCCCTGGTCTATAATTTTTTGTTGATTATATAATATAGATTTATGGTTGTAGATTTAATGATGTGAAATTATATACACAAGCATGCTCATGGCTGGCAATATATATATATATATATATAAAACATTACATATAAATATATGACAATTTACAATAGAATAAGATATAGAAAGTGTAATAGTAGAATTCTTTATGTTATTTCATGTATTTATACATAGCTTATTTCATAACACATAACTATATATATATATATATATATATATATATATATATATATATATATATATATATATATATATATATATATATATATATATATTTTACTAGTAAGTAACTTGATTAAGATGTTTTAATAAAAATAATTAGCTCGGATTGATTGTTAATAGGAAAGTTAATGAAGGTTTGTATAATCACTAATTTTAGAACTTGTAAAATTAGTTAAAGTATATACAAGTTGACCCGAACATCCACGTTAATAAAAATAAAATTGTGCGAAATGGTGATCCACCATGGATTCCAAATTCATTCCAACACATTTTATTCCCTGGCTTGGTGTTAGAGCAAATGTAGCTGATAAGGCATGTGTAGAGGCAAAAATAAAAAAATAAATTGTTTAGCATGTTTGTTTAATTTTTTGCATTGCGTCGGGAGTGTCATTTGCATGAGCTGCTATTTGCAGACCATGTAAAATTTTGGCCCCACCCCAGGGCCACCTTCTCTCTCTTTTTATATATAATTATATCAAAAATATTTATTTTTGTTTTTATTTAAAAATACCTCAATAAAAAAGTAAAAAATTATACATAAAGTTAATAATTATATTGTGAGAGAGTTTTTTTTAAAAGCAATTATTTAATTATATAACCTATTCCTATTAATTATATAATTAATTGTATAATTAAATTACATACAGAATAATTGCATTATATTTAAAATAATATAAAAAATAGCTCTCTAAAATGGTTTTTACCATTAGAACACACATAAATAAATAAAACTATATATATATTATTCAAAAAACTATTTTAAAATTTTAGCTCTCCAAAATAGCTCCTGTCATTGGAGTTGCTATTAGGGTTCATATTAATGAATATGATTGATAATAATATTGAGTGTCGTTGAGTGAAGTTTTATTCATTGCCCATCAATTGAAATTCGTTGATGCAATCAGTATCTAAGTATTTTCTTCTTAAATTATTAATTTGATTAGTTTTTTAGTTGAATTACTGGTTGCATGAAGTATACTTAATTAGATTGATATTCATGTAATTATATAATATGAATTTGAAAATACATGAGCATTTAAGAATAAATCTAGAATTAATTAACTTAAAACTCTACAGTTCACACTAGTTAATTCAAGACTTTATTATTAAATTACGAAGACCTGGCATACACACAGACAAACACAAAAAGCCTCACATCCAACTAACAATTGATGACTGCAATGAAAATGTGACAGCACAATGAAAAAGTTCAAAATTACTACGAAGTTTAGAGAAGAGATGCAGATTAATTAATGCTCTTCTTGGAACAGAGCATGACATGCCAATTTAGTTGGAAAATGGAGTGACAACATGGAATGGCTGCTGGGAATTCCCTGTCCCCAGGGTCATGCCCTCTGCTCTCCAAACCCTTCAGCAGCTGCACGAACGCATTCGATTTCTTTCTCCAGCTCAGTATAAATGGTATTGAACTGCCCATAAGAGAAAAAAAAACGAAGGGAGGAGAATCAGAACAAGCAGGCCGGGTGTATTAGCTCATCAGTTCCTTGTTGGTCAGGCAAAGAAAAAGAAGGGAAGTTACCCTTTGTTCAATGAATTGTCGCTCGCTTGTAAGAAGAAAGATTTCTTGCCGGAGTTCTTCTACAGCGCGCTTCAGGTTTTCATTCTCAATGATGGTCATGGCCAGCTGGTTCTGGGTTTCCTGGACTGCTGTCTGCTTGGTCCATAAAAGAAAAGGTAGAGAAGAAAACAGTAATGAATAGAGGTAGCAGAGCTGAAATGTTAGCTTCCATTGTGAAACATGCACATGATCATGTATAACCTCATGATGAGCAGTGCTACTCCTGAGAAAAAAAAGAAGTTAATTACCCTCTGTTCAATCAACTCTCGCTGGCTTGTAAGGTGTAAGATTACTTGCCGGAGTTCTTCTACAGCGCGCTTCAGGTTTTCATTCTCAATGATGGTCATGGCCAGCTGGTTCTTGGTTTCCTGGACCGCTGTCTGCTTGGTTCATAAAAGAAAAGGTGGAGAAGAAAACAGTAATGAATAGAGGTAGCAGAGCTGAAATGTTAGCTTCCACTGTGAAACATGCACATGATCATAAATTCACACAAAGAGGAAGACACTTTCGTTCTTTTCTAGCTTAGATATTTTAACCTCGTGATGAGCAGCAGCAGTACTGCTGAGACTGGCATTTACCTTCATCTTCTGTCGATAACGCCTATCAGTTTCCCGTTTCTTTCGCTTCTTCATTTCCTTGGTGTACAGTTCCGTCTGAGCAGGAGTACTCATGAGGCGGGATCGGCAGCCCTCGAGGGAGTGGGAAAAGTAAGAAGGGAGAGCAGTGGATCTAGCAATAACACCAGAGAAGAGTGGCGGGGTTTATATAGTTTATTTTATTTCAAAAATACTTTTTAAAAAATGGAAAATATCACTCAATCTCCTCGTCCATCAAGAGGCAGAGGCATCAAATTGACGCGCGGTTAATGGATTTGAGCTATAAAAGAATGCTAATTGTTTTTTCTTTTTGTCTGCAAAAATATTAAATCAATGTTTTCTTAATAATTTTGATAGACACGCAACTATATAGAAATGCTGCCTTGGGTTTGACTTGGAAACACACCTACACAACTCCATAGAAATTCTTGGCCCGGGTCGTTTGAGGACTGGCATGGGAATCAATTCCCACGTCATCGATGCATTCCAGAAGTTCCAGGCCACCATTTATTTGAAAACGTCACCAAAGCCGTAACCAAAGCTACTTTTCTTTTTCTTTTTAAAAAATTCATCTTCCTGTCTTGTTCGCACAATTATCTGAAGGCAGATCTCTATTTGCTTGGCACACCGTGCAACTGGGTTTTGACAAATTTTAATTTTTTTATAAATTTTAAATGAAATTTTTTTTTAGTGTGTTTAGATTATTTTGATGTGCTGATATTAAAAATAATTTTAAAAAAATAAAAAAAAATCATTTTGATATATTTCGGCATGAAAAATTCTTTGAAAAGCAACCACAACCACACTCTCAAATACCACGTAAGATCATTTCCAAAGACCACTTCAAAAGAAAAAAAAAGTCATTAGAGAATTCAAGTTAGTTATATCATTTTTTTAAATAATATAAATATAGTACTTATCAAGAGAAATAAAATAAAATAAAATCTTACTAGAGTTGAGATAATAAAAAAAAAAACTCCTTATTTGAGCCCAAAAGATATACCGTTATCATTATTAAAATTAATTTTAACTCTATTTGATATTGTGGTTATTGTTGTTATTGAGATTAAATAAATAATTTTATAAGAACCACTTGTCTTGTAATTGAATTGAAGTGTTAGGTTATCATACTTTTCATATTGTTTTTACTTTAAATAATATATATATATATATATAGATATTGTTTTAAAAATATTGTAAGTTTAATAATTATAATAGCATAATATAATTAATAATTCTTATAAATTAAATTTTTATTTTTTCATTGAATTACCTGTAATTATATCAGAGACAAAATTAATACGTGATGAAGTCATTTGTAATCCTTTTAAAATACAGTGAGGGAAGACTAAATATAAGTGGGGGGGGGGGGTGTAAGAAAATTCCCCTCTCATTCTTCTATCACTAGCTATCGATTGATAATGATAGTTGAAGATAATTATAGTAAATTAATTAATTTATGAAATAAAAATAACTTGTACCTACATGTAGTCGGTGGAATTCTTTCCAGTCGGACCTGCGATGACCACCTTGCCTTCCGTTCTCATTCATCTACAAGAACCTTGATTTGTGGCGTGTTAGAACTTAGAAGTTTCTATCTTAGTATTTCTAATTTAATATTTGAGAGTTTGGTTGATTTTATTTTTAAAAGTGGTTTTTATTTAAAAAAATAATATTAAAATGATATTTTTTTTTTAGAAATTATTTTTTATATCAGCATATTAAAATATCTAAAAATATCATTTTTTTAATTTAAAATAAAAAAATCTTTTTTTTAAAAAATATTTTCCATAAATAGTGTTCTTTGTCATTACTATTCAATTATGTTTTTCAAAACGTTTGAGCTTTTTTTTTAGCTTCAAATTAAAACTTTTTTTGTGTGTGTTTTTGGATTATTTAACATGTTAATGTCAAAATTATTTTTTAAAAATAATAAAAATATTACTTTCATAAATGCTCAAATAAATAATGTATTTTAAAAATAATTTCTATGAATTCTTAAACATGCACATTTGCTTGGCTAAAAAAAATTCAAAAATATTTTCTAATCACAATCTAAACACTCCTAAGTAATGTGCTTTGACATTACGATTCAATTATGTTTTTCAAAACGTTTGAGCTTTTTTGTAGCTTCAAATTAAATTTTTTTTTTAGGTATTTCCTTAGATTATTTTAATATATTGATGTCAATAATATTTTTTAAAAAAATAATAAAAATATTATTTTCATATATGCTCGAATAAATAATATTTTTAAAAATAATTTCTATCCATTCTTAAACATGCGCAGTTGCTTTCAGCCAATTATCTCTAAAAGTTCGGCCTCCCTTTCTACCTTGTCGTGAACATGGTGGTTTTGGAGTTATGATTATTTGCCAATGAGAAGCTGTTTGGGGCAGTTTATGATTCATGATTTTTAATTTTAATTTTGTTCAAGGAGCCTCTTTTGAGTGACGATGATTTTTTGGTTATGCATTTTAATTTTTGAAAAAGGTTCTTTTTATTTATTTGTTATTGTGTTTTATCTTGTGTGTAGATGAACTATGTTTTTAAAATTAAAAATATGTATTTTAATTTAATATTTCTAATATGTACAACCATGCATGATATTTTTATTTTTCCAGTTAATTAAATGTGTTTGTCTATTTTTATTATCATCTTACAATTAACTCTGAATTCTAATAGTGTTTTTTTAATATATTTTTTAATCCTCAAACTTTTTCTTTACACGAGCCCTCAATTTATAATTTATTGGAAAAATATAATTTAACCCCTCATTTTTTTAATACACTATCAATCGATAACGACTGTTAAAAATATTAATTAATTAATCACATACAAATAACTTGTATAGTGGGTGGTATTCTTACATCATCTTTTCGGTCGCCCCATCGACCACCTTGCCTTCCGTTCTCGTTCATCTCTCAGAACCTTGATTTGATTTGTGGTGTGTGACAACTTTGGAGCGCTAGGATCGTTCACCGAGTTTCTAGCATTTTTAATTTAATATTAAACGATCGTTTGAGCTCTTTTTTAGCTTCAAATTAAAACTTTTTTTTGGGTGTATTTCTTGATTATTTTAATATATTGATGTCAATGATATTTAAAGAAAAATAAAAAAAAATATTATTTTCATATATGCTCAAATAGATAATACGAGCCAACTTTATGCTTGTCACTCTTGGATGTTTATTTATTTATTTTATAATTGATAAACAAATCTCTCGAGAAAATAAATAAATCTAATGATATTAATAAATATCACTTGTATAGGGTTATTTTTATATACATATATTAACAATAAGCTAGAATATGGGAAAATCACTGTAGCTCCCTATATATTTTACTGTGAATTTTAATGGTGCTTCTTCTTTTTACTTTTTCAGATTTCTTGTTTTTTTTTTCTCTTTTACTTCCGGATTATCTTTTCTTTCTTTCTTTTCATTTTATTTGTTTATTACTCTTTTCATTACTTTTTTTTTGTTTTTTTAATTTTTTTTTGTTTCTTGTCTTTTTTTTTTATGTTAATATGTTTTTTTCTAATTACTTTTTTTATATATATATTTTCCTATGAAATATTTCTTTTTGTTATATTTTTTTTCTTTTTTGACTTATATATATTTATTTTTTATAATCAGAGTATTTAACTAGTTCAAACGCACAATGATTAATTCTCGGATTCAATTTTTTTACAGCTCTTTTTTTCTTGGTATTTTTTCTTGATTATATTTTTTTTCATCTTTTTCCATAAAACTTTTTTTCTGGTTATATTTTTATAAAAAAATTTTCACTTATATATATATATATATATATAATCGAGGTGTCCGGGCTAGCTTAAATGCACAACAATTAATCCTCAGATCCAATTTTTTTATAGCTTTTTTTTTCCTGATTATGTATTTTTTCCTGATTTTTTTTCCCATGAATTATTTTTTTTGTTGATTATATTTTTTTAATTTTTCTTTTTTTCTACTTATATATATATATATATGATTGGGGTATCTTGGCTAGCTTAAGTGCTCCACAGTTCATCCCCCAATCCAATTTTTTTTTCTATAATCAGGGTGTCCAGACCATTTTATGTGTACCGACACTAATCCTCAGACTCATTTTTTTTGCTAAAGTGTTTTTTTTATATTTTTGTTTTGTTCACTTATATATTTTTTTTTAACCAGGGTTTACGGGCCAGCTCATATACACTACAACTAATTCCCAAATCGAATTTGTTTTTAAAACAATATGGATTACTAAAGTACTTTCATGCTTATATTTTTTTTCTTTAACTTATATATTTTTTATAATTATGGTCTCTGAGTCAGCTTATGCTTTTATTTTTTATACTTATATTTTTTTTTCTTATAACCAGGATCTTCGTGCCACCTTAGCACACGATAACTAATCCCCGGACTATTTTTTTTTTATAATCAGGGTGTCCAGGTCACCTTGAGTGCATCACGACTAATCCCCCGATTAAATTATTATTTTTTCTAAATTTTTTCCTTGTATTTGGTTGTTCACTTATATTTTTTTTTTTCTTATCACCGGACCATTTTTTTTTGGTAACTAGTGTCTCCGGGTTAGCTTAAGCACGCCATGACTAATTTCTAGATCGAATTTATTTTTTTAAGCAATATGGATTGTAAATGGTGTGGAGAAAGCACCGTACCTCCCCGCACATGGTATTGTTGATTGCAATAGTACTTTCCCGCTACAATGTTTTTTTCCCTAATTTTTACTTCCTCTTATTTTTATCTTTTTTTCTTTTTTCCCCCTCATTATGCTTATTTTTCATTTTTCATCTTATTATGTTTTTTTTTCCCAAAATATTTTTTTTGCCCATTATACTTTTTTATTTTTCCATTTATATATTTTTTTTGTTTTTTATTTTTTTAAACGGAGTGTCTTAAGCGCACTACAATTAATTCACATATCTATTTTTTTTTATAATCAGGGTGTTCAGACCAACTTAGATGTACCATGACAATCTCTGGACCCATATTTTTTTTTCTAAAGTTTTCCCCGCTAATACTTTTTTTTCTTATATTTTTATTTTGTTCACTTATATATTTTTTTTTTTTATAAACAAAATCTCCAGATCAGCTTAAGCACACCATGACTAAATTCTAAGTTGAATTTAAAAAAAAATAATATAAATTGCTACAGTGCTTTCACGCTTGTATTTTTTTTATTTCACTTATATTTTTTCTTTTATATAGCCATGGTCTCTCAGCCAACTTAAACTTATATATCCCTATAAGACAAAATCCAAAAGTTGGCTATAAAAGTGTTTTGATAATTTACTAATTTTTAATTATATTTTTTGTAATAGTGTTGTGGACGCGTCTTCGGGCACAATGTCAATTTCAAAGATCATGCACATTATTATTAACACAAAAATAAAATAAATAATAATAATAACAACAACAACAATAATAATAACAATAAGTTTTTTTTTCTTGCTTACTCTTTTGATGATGTTTTTAAGGTTATTTCCATCAGGATAATTTGATAATTTTTATTGTTTTGACAGTAATACCAATGATAATTTTTATTTTTATTTTATTTTTTGTTTGATCTTTTATTATTTATTTATTCTTTAATAATAATAATAATAATAATAATAATAATAATAATAATAATTTAATTGTTTTTCTTGCTTACTATTTTGTTTTTGTTTTTGTTTTTTTTTTCCTCGATATAATTTGATATTTTTTATTATTTTGATAGTAATAGCAATAATAAATATTGCTCCCTTTTTCCCTTTATTTTTTTTTTGTTATTTTTATTTGCTATTTAGATTAGATGAGTTTTATGATTTTATTATTTACGCAATAATAAGGATAATTTTAGTGATTAATTTTGATTGTTTTCTTATAAAAATATTTTGCTTTTTTGAATGATTTTTTAGGTCAATTTAATTATTTTAATTATTCTGACAGCGATGTTGATAATGATTTGAACTATTATAACAATGATAATGACAATAATGTGAGGATGAATTTTTAATTTATGTTTTTATTTTTTTATCGAAAGAAAATTAACTATTTATATTTGTTATTTAATTATTGCATATTTTTATTTGATATTAATTCATTTAGTTTTTTTGATTATTGAATAATATTTATTTTTTATTCGTATCTATCAATCCATGCTTTTAGTTTTTGCTTTTTTATTTAAGTTTTATTTTTAATCGGTCCAATCCTGATATTTTAATTTATGTTGGTAATCATTTTAAAATTAATATTACTCCATTTTTCCCTTTATTTTTTTTGTGTGTTTTCTCTTATTTTTATTTGTTATTTCGATGAGATGATTTTTATGATTTTACTATTTACGCAATGATAATTTGAAATGTAAATTTTCTATAAAATATATAAATTTTAAATTGATATAAATTTATCTTTTTAGTAGATTTTAACGAAATAACCAACATAAAATTATCATCATCTTTAGAAAAGCAAGAAGATTCAGATATTTAAATGATTGAATTCATTGTATTAAAATTAATTCATTTTATAATTCAATTTAAATCACGTTTAAAAACAAAATATAAACTGTGAAAAGACCTGCAATAATCAAATAACAAATAAGTAGTTAATTTTCTATTCATAACAAGATGAAAATATAAATTGAAAATCAATCCCTGTGTTACTGTCATTTTCATTACTATAACAGTTAAAATTATCAGTAACATTACTGACCAAACAATTAAAATCATTAAATTGCCTTGAAAAATAAAAAAATAAAAAATTTTAACAAAAAAACAATAAAAAATAATCACTAAAATTATCATTATAATTATAATTACTAATATGTGTGTGTGTGTGTGTGTGTGTGTGTGTGTGTGTGTGTGTGTGTGATCTATTTATTATTTTCAAAAAAATAATAATTTACTCTCAATATTATAAAATATTTTAAATATAATAATATGAGAAGTAAATAGTCAAAAATAAAAAAATAATTTTGTTTTAAACAATTATTATGGTGTCATTGATAGTATGACCAATAATAATTAAATAATCAATTATGTATAATAGTATTTATAATGACAGCTATAACAATTGTAACAAAAATTTACTGGTCAATGTTATTTTTGTGAAAAATAACTTCCATGTTTTTTTTTATGTATGATATTTCGGATCCCATATCACGAAAAAAAATGAAACCACATATATACAAGACATGTAGAAAAATTATGTCAAATTATCTATAATAATCAAATAAAAAATTGCCTTGCATTTCACCACAATCGACATCAAATTTTTTAACATGTAACGAAATTATTAATGGTCCTAAATTTTTATATATATTATTTTTAGGATTTTTTCCTTAAAAAATAGGAGAGACTAATTATATATTGTGATATTTTTTTTCATATTAATGTCTTATATATATAAAATTGAACTGACTTTTCTTTAAACAATTTACATTAATTTAATCATAATATTCTAATTTTTTTAATATAATAATATAAAAAATAATCTGAAAAAATAATCTTTGATAAATTTTAACAGTTATATTTTTTCTATCTGTCAAATAAATTATATGACAGATAGTTAAAACATACCTAAGAAATAATTAATATGTTGCAGACAACAAATAATATATTTTTAGTCAATTGTGATTTTGTTATCTACCAAATAAATTATTATTAAAGTAGTTAAAAACAAAACCATAAATCAAATTGTTTGCTGCATAAAATACACCACTCATCTGTGCTACAATTCAACAATTGTAATTTTAATATTTTTAATGAAAAAATTCATGAAACAAGTAAAACATACATAAGAATCAATTAATATGTTATACGGAGTACATGACTCATTTAACATAATTTTTTTTATTTTAATTGTATAATCTACCGATTAAATAATTATCAAAACAATTTTAACAGTAGCAATGTTCAATGATTTTTAGGCGGGAAAAAACCCTGTTTCTAGCATATTATATCAATTACAATTTTACTAATTAAATATTAAAATAATAAATTATAATATGCATAAAATCAATCAATTTTCTATATAAAAATACCAACAATTTCACTAGTAGACTCTAAAGTAAGTATTAAGAATTACATTGGTTTTTTTATTTTTAAAAAAGAAAAATATCCTGTCTGATCATAATCCAAAACAAAATCTTGTAAACTAATTGAACTGGTCTAAATCCTGACATGAAATCTCAGTCCTCATATCCCTTGGAATTAAGTGTTCGAGTTTCATGACGTACCAGTATTGATTGTATCCGATTGAGATCTGAAATTCACATCTAGGCTGTGACCTAATTTAAAATGAGCATTGAGGATAAAATTTAATACAAGTACAACATTCAATCCTCAAACAAATTATCAATCTAAGAGACTTTTTTCCTATTATTTTCTTTTTTCTTCCCTTAAAATCACAACTTGACCCTCTTAGTTGCTGATATTTCCACTTCAATCTCTATCCTTTCATACTGATTTATTTATAAAATTTTTACTTGTTTTTAATTTGTTCATTCAATCCTAATTTATCAAATATTAAAATTTTCAATTTTTCAATATTAAATTTTTACTGTAAAAGATTTAATTGTATCAATTTCATCATTCAATTCATACTAGAGATATTATATATTTTTTTTTAATTTGGTCTTCATTGTTTTGATCTATATTTTTTTGATCTTCTCTGTTGTAAAAATTATTATTATTTTCAATTTCACGATCTAACTACAACAATATATATATTTTTTTTCAATTTCAATCTTTGTTCTTTGTAGTTTTTTCTTGTTCTTCTACTTAATTGATTTTATTTTTTAATCTCAATTTTTAATTAAATATCAATTTAATATATTTTTCACCCTGATTCTTTGTATTTTTATTTTAATTTTATTCTACAATTAGTTTTTTTTCTTTAATTTGATCCTTCAATATTTATTTGACCGAGAATTGAATTTCATGATTTTTAAGATTGGATGATTCAAATATAATGACTTGGTTCACATTTATGAAATTTGATATATTTTTTTATATAAAAAAACTCTACAATTCTCTTTATTTATTTTTTATCAAATTATTCTAATTCCATGATTTATATTATGAGCTTGATGAAATGACTTGAATTACCGTATCTCTAATTTGCATATTTACAAGTTTTTAATGACCAATTTCTCATGTCCTATTTTTTATTCCATTTCAAATCATGAACACCATTACTTACACACACACAAAAAAATCATCCTGAACCTATAGACTTAGATCAACACAAAACAATAACATATTTAAAGCACACACATACACATATATATGATGTATAAGTCTCCGTAAGATTATATGGATAGAATACCTCCATTGTATAGAGAAATTAGAACGAGACAGAAAAAATAAACAAAAAGAAGGGAGAGCGGGGGATTTGATTGAGAGGAAACGGTGCGTTCTACCGCTGGCATGAAAAGGCGGGCGTGCCTCTTGGTTCTGTCGTAGAAGGGCAAAGAATCAACGAAGATAGAGCCCGGCCTCCTTCCTCACTCTTCAAACGCCATCTTCTTCTCCGGTGACCGGTAACTACACCGGATTTTTTGTCCGCAGTCTCGGCCTCGTTTTCTCAATATCTTCCTTCCTTGAATTCTTGTTCTTCTTGTCTGTGCGGTTAACCAAAGTGCATACCGACTGTTCAACAATTTGTCTAAACGAATTTGTCTGGTCACTCTTTCCATTTCTCTAAACGCAAAGCAAAACATATTTAAAGGACACCAACACTCCTTTATGAAGAGAGATGTTGAATAGAGTTTCAAGGAGCTGTTTTTGCTCTGCCGCTGCTGCTCCAACAACACTATCGCCTTGGCTTTTTGTTGGGTTGGGAAATCCCGGAGAGAAATTCAAAGGAACTCGACACAATGTATGTATCAAAATCTCGAAGAACCCCGATGGGATTTAGCTTCTTATACTGTTTCTTTGACTCACACTTGGATGGCTGCAGGTGGGTTTTGAGATGATTGATGCATTTTCTGAGTCGGTAGGGATTTCTATGAATATACCTCTTTGCAAAGCTCTTTTTGGAGAAGGTGGTTTTCTCCCAAAGCATGCTATTATAGCTCATTTCGTTGCTTCTTTTTGTAGAAGATATGAAATTTATCTATGTGGAAGTACTAATACAGGTTTGTTGATTTCAGGGTTTGTTGGTGACGCTCCTGTTCTTCTTGCGAAGCCTCAAACTTACATGAATCTGAGTGGCGAATCAGTGAGTGAATCATCCACTTAATTTTCTTTATCCTTGGTATAAATTAAAAAAAAAGGGGTTCAATTTTGATGGATATTGCTTGTCTCGACTGTGTAATCAATAGTTTATAGGAATATAAAATTTGTGTGGAGAAAGTTAATGAATCTTCAAATAACATGCAGTATATTTTTTTCCTGTTCAAATGCAGGCAGGACCGCTTGCTGCTTACTATAAGCTACCGCTTAATCGTGTTATTGTGGCAAGTTTGCTCTCATTATCCACTGTTATTTCCTTCACTGGGTACTGAACGACGATGTAAGTTTTTTCTTTACTGATGTTGTATAAGTTTTGCAACTATAGTTTCATGACGACTTGGAATTGCCATGTGGAGTGCTCCGACTTCAAGAGAAAGGAGGTCATGGATGCCATAAAGGGTATGGACCGTGAAGTCTTGTGCATGTATCCCCAGGATTAGAATTTGCAGATAGCTGTGTAAAAGAACGTACAATTTCTACTGAAAGAATATGTTTGAATAAATAGAAATGGTTGATGAACACCATGTGAGGGCAACCTCCTAGAATTCAATTAAAAATGAAATGATGGACAGTATAATGGAGTGATAAAGCCATTTCCTGTGTACATTTGAAATAATATTTGTTTGCATTTTTTTTTCATCTGCTGCTTGCGCTCTTGCAGTAGTTTTTAGTCCTGACTAAGGCTTTTAGTGTGGTTCCTCAGCCAATATTGACGTTGCTGTTGATGTGACCACAGTAGGCTGCAAACTAGTGGACCTTTTATGGCTCAGGGTTAACCCTTGTTTTCTTTTCTTTTTTTTCCGAAACATTTTTTGTGCTTTTGGAAGTATTGTGTGAGCATAATGTTTTATTCCTTTACTTTTACCAGTTTGAAGAGTGTGATCAACCATTTTCGAGGGAACAGAGAATTTGCTCGACTAAGAATTGGTTAGTGTGAAACCTCAGTTGGCATTTATTTGCTTCCCACTTCCTTCTCAAGGCCAAATCTTTTATCGTTCTTCATAGGAATTGGGAGGCCTCCTGGCCAAATGGATCCCAAGGCTTTCTTGCTGCAGAAGTTCAATGCAACAGCTCGAGAACGAGTAAGTTAACAGTTCCAAATTTTCATAATAAGGTTCATTTGGAATTGGCTTATATGTATCCTCTCGTCATTGGTTCGTTCATACACGTTTTTCTAGTTAGAATAGCATCTTCTCAATCCTCATGGTGCTGTGTGCTGTTGTTGGACAAGATTGATGCTGCCTTACCAGAGGGGGTTGTTGCATTAAGGTGCATTCTACATGAAGGCTTGACAGGAGCTGCAAGATGGTTCAACCAAGAACAGAAGTACAAGTATCTGAGATCGGAAACCATGTCGACATGACAAACTTAAGAGTGATCTTTTTATGATATTTAGGGTGTATTTGGAATTGCGATTGTTGTTATGGTTGAAGTTTAAAAAAATCAGTTTCATGAAAAACATTTTTAGCTGCGGTTTATAATTGAAATTGAAGTATTTGGTTAAAATTGTGATTGGGCTTGAGGTTTAATGAAAAATAGTTTCGGATGTTTGGTTACCATGCTTTTCATATTGTTGTCAACTTGTGAAATTACTTTAAAGGATATAAACACACACACACATATTATTTTTTAAATATTGTAGATTGAATAATCATAATAATATAATATAATTAATGATTTAAGTAAATTGAATATTTTAAAATTATTAAGAAATATTTTCTTATAATGAGATAATTAAAAAATCATGTAATAATAATAATCCATTGCCATACAATTAATTAACAAGTCTATATCATATAGGGTCTTAGATCTAAGCATAAATCTTGTATAGAATGAATACCATTTGCAGTAGTAATAACAATAGTAGTAGTAATGAGCTTATTAAATTGTACAAACTAATTTGCACAAACTAATGCTTCAAAATCTAGATAATGGAGTCTAATATCGAGAGGCAGATTGATGAATCTCTGAGTGAGTTGGACAAGCAAGCGCCATCACAAGTGAAGTGGGTGTCGGATCACGTAGCCTACGAAGTTCAGTGAACTGGTGTGGTGGACGCGGCGAGGAACATTATAAAGGTGGTAGAGAAACAACAAAAAACAACTATTCTTGAAACACAACAACACCAATTTTATTACGTAAGTCCCATATAATTTTTTCAGTTTTTTTTTTTTTTTGTCTTAATCAAACACTAATACATCAATTTTGTTGTAAATTCAGCTTAAAATACAATACCAAACACCCATTTACATGAAGAAGCGCACCCATCCTTATCTCATGGGAAATCCTTTCATAATTGTAAGGTATATGTTCTCTCGAGCATTCTTTTGATAGTGTGATTGTATTATCAACTCAGCAGTTTAGGGCCTTCATATTCACTGGTATACAATAAGGAAACTCTGCCTTCCTTCTTGTTTGAACCCTGAATTACGTGCGCCTGTGTGTTCCTCAGGTGTTTTCCTTATTGGAGCTCAAGTGCTAACAACTCACCCTGAAGAGGATTTCTCGGGTTGAAGCTTTTCTAACTCACCCAGAAGAGGATTTCTCGGGTTGAAGCTTTTCCTTGGTAACAAAAAACAAAAACATAATTGAATGTCGGTCCCCAATTATTGGTTCCCTTTTGGTGTGTCGGGCAGGCCCAATATTTTTGGTTGACAGGAGGCCGGGTTCAATATATAGTTGGGACACCAGCTTTCCCAACTTTTAAACCAGGCCGAAAGGAAATTGTCATGCTAGTCAGAAATTTAGAAAAGCTGGCTACAAAATATGACCTTTCACCGGTTTTCCACGATGCAAATTTTTTTGTATTTAAGACGGTGTCGTAGGTGGCGAAAGCATAACCTGCGTGCAACAGACATACGCAGCTTTTTAAACCAAGGCGAAAGCCCATTGCAGCCCACAACTTGATAGAAAGCTGTGAAGTGATCTGAGTGGAATTATTTTTAGAAATTCATCTAGCAGTATTGTTTTTGTTTTTAGTGATTTATAGTTAATAAATATATTGTTGTTAAACTTGGTTTTATTCTATAAATTCAACTGACATGTTCATGATTAATAACCTAGTTTGAATCTAATTTTAATATAAATTAAATCCAGATGACTTAAATCCATTTATTTAAAATACTCAGATGAAATAAGATTTTATTTTCATAAAATCAGAACACAATGTTTCGATTAAAAAAAAAAACATGAACCCGGTTCAACAGAAAAAACCCTGGCCAACAACCACGGGTAGACGGACAGACAGGCGCAAGCATCGTTCAAGCTATCTACCACATCTTGTGTAGCCGAAACACAAGGGAGAAGAGTGGTTATCACGTGCAGCTCATTCCTAACTCCCAGAGATGAGTGGCAGAGTGAGCCTGTGTGGGCTCCAGTTGCTGCTGTCCTTCCTGCTTCTCGGAACTATTGCAGTCCCACTCGCGAATGCACATCCACTCTCCCTGACGAGTCTCATGCCATGGGGGCAAAAACTCAAACTTAATCCTCTCGTTTCACTGCTTGTTTCTTAAATGCTAGCTGCTAGTCAAATTAGAAAATGTCATTTAGCCGATCTTTAATTGGGACTCTGCTGTTGACAACTCTATACATATCGATGTTCTCTGCCGTTTATTTTTGGACAGCATGCGTTTGACACATTTGAATTAATTTCCTCATAAACCTCGATCTTAACGTGTATATTATATGCAAGTACAAATATAAATTGAAAGTCAAATCATATGAAATGAATGATAATTCTATCTATCTATCTATCTATATATATATATTTGAAGTGAAATTGGATAGATGGATGGATAGAGTGCAGTCACACTCCCCTAAGGCGACTGACACTATATCGCTATCTTCCCTGTTCCACAACAAACCTCACCCTGTCTGATACAAGAAGAAATTACTCCAAAGGCGAACAAAAGAGAGAAGAGTACTCCCGTGCCACTACCCTACCCTGCTCATCCTCCCCGAGCTCCATCTCCTTTTCTACCCATCAAACCCCAATCTACACTACATTCTACACACACATATACAGCAATATTCTACACCACTACAGCTCAAAAAAACAAATATAGAAAGAAAACAAGAAAAAGGTAAGCTTAGTTGAATCGATCGATCGAGTACTTCCAAAGATATTACTAATCAGGATGAGAAAGCCAACTTCAGCTACAGCTACAGCAAAGACTACCCCATGTTGCATCAAGGTAGGGTTAAAGAGAGGACCCTGGACACCAGAAGAGGATGAGCTCCTTGCTAACTATATCAAGAAAGAAGGTGAAGGTCGGTGGCGAACATTACCCAAGAAAGCGGGTCTCCTCCGCTGTGGAAAGAGCTGCCGTCTCCGCTGGATGAACTACCTCCGCCCTTCTGTTAAACGTGGCCAGATCGCCGATGATGAAGAAGATCTCATTCTCCGCCTCCATCGCCTCCTAGGCAATAGGTACTAATTATTTATTCTATATATCCACAAATTAAGGAATTAAGACAAACACTAATATTTGCATCATTTTTTTTTTCAATACAATCTTTATCTGGGTTTGTCTTAAATTATCCCCCCTCCCCCCTGAATTGGGTCTCTTTCTTTTAGGGTTTTGCCTTTTGGTTTAGTTAGTCTAGCTTGCTAGGTTTAGGGTTTCACTGTATATATATATGTTGTGGATTGCTCGTGAAAGAGCTTTCCTTCACTTTTTTTTTTTATGCTCCTTTTTAGAGTTTGGTCCATTAACATTCTAGCTAGGTTTTGATCCATATATAATTTACGTGAGTTCTCTCTTCAATTAGTTTTAGCTAGTTTAGCTCGCATGAATCTGGTTCACAATGAATCATCATGTGCTTGAATCTTGTAAACGATCCGTACGTGTTCTTAAATCTCATCACCATTCTTCTTCGTTGAAGATTTGAGCTAAAAAGGAAATGTATATCACTCTAATTTGAAATTTTTTTAGCTTGGACTAGCTACTTGTATTGATTTAATCAAAGGGTTGTTTCTTTAGGTGGTCATTGATAGCTGGGAGATTACCAGGGCGTACAGATAATGAAATAAAGAACTACTGGAACACACACCTGAGTAAGAAGCTGATAAGCCAAGGAATTGATCCAAGAACCCATAAGCCTCTCGATCCTAAATCTTTTGATCAATCAAAACCTTCTTTGTCGAAGGCGAATCTGAGCCAAGAACGCCTAAAAGAACCTATTAAGATTGTCTCTTCTGGTTTGGAAGAAACTACGAGTGACAGTACTCACATAGTCAACAACAAAGAAAATGAGTATTTTCAAAACGACATCAATGCCCACCTGGATGTTCAGCATCTCGCCAACCATTTTATCGCAAGTCAAGGCTATACAAGTTTGCTGAATTATGATGGTACTTCTGGGATGCATTTGAGAGGCAATCAAAGGCTCGGTATTGGAGAAGCTGATGATCAAGATATCAATTCCGGCACCGACGATGTGTTTTCGTTCCTCAATTCATTCATAAATGAGGAGGCTTTCCAACAACATCAATTCCTTAATGTGCCTAACGTTAATAGTGCACCATCCAGTTCAGATCCTTTTGTCTCCACATTTGGACTTGGAACTGGCTGGGAATCAGCTCTCATGTCTTCTGCTCTTAACCAAAATGATTCCAAATAGGGTTTATCATGAACGTGTTGAGTAGTCTTTCATCTATTAAACTATGAGATTACAGATGGTAATCAGTTTACAAAATCATTAAAAAAAATGCTGGGATTTGGTTTGTTATTTTATGTATTAACTCTCTCTACGTACTGCCACTGTTCTACATCAGCATCCTATTTATCATCTGCTGTTGTGCCGTATTTGTAAGAACATGAATAATTTGTTCCTGTATCCAAAAACTTGGCCAGACAATAAATGATATTATAAATTTGTGTGTATGTAAATGTCTTTCATGTCATAATTATATTTCCTACGATTGTAATTCAGCTTATCTCAAATTTCTCATGAAATCAAATAGATAATATAAAAAATTAATCTACTTAAATCAGGCACCGTTTGGCAACACCCGCAACAAAAACATTTTGCTTTTTCAAGTGAAACATATATAGGCGCAATTAATTGCAGTGCACTGTGCTGTCAGAAAAAAACACTGAGTTGTTCTATAACAATTACTGTCAAAAAAGAAGAGAAAGAAGCCACAAACTTCAAATAAATGTTGTCGATCATCATCTATGGATCATACTTCTTAGATGCTATGCTAAATATGGGAGGATTATATATTTTCCAATTCCTGATTTTTATATTGATTCATAGATAGATGGATAATAAAAATAAAAATGCCATAAATTTCAATTGTAGTAACGAAGTTAATATCGGAGAATTAATAAGGGAGGGGTTTTATATACAATATTAATCACCACAGCATATATCTATTCTTCTGTCTAATGAAGTGCCATGTCAATTCATAGAGTAAAGATAAGAAAACATGAATATTAATGCCTCTTCTCGAGCTCGCCAACGAAATTCATGAGATGTACTAATTAATGGGAAAATTACGAGGAAAACAAAATGACATGCGCGTGAAAATAGAAGTATGTATGATGATTTATACATTTAATTAATCATGTAGTTCGAGCTTAATATAAACAGGAATATTGGTATTTGAACCTTGAAAGTACTCCCCATCTCTCAAAAATTGTAATTAGGTTCACAAACCCCACATCCAAACAAGTTAGTAAGATAAATACTTGGACTTTTTTGCATGTTGGTTGAATGTGATAGAAACATAAACGAATGTTGGACAGTACTAGCTAGCTAGTAATTGCTACTAGATGGTCAATGATAGTAATTAAAGCTGTCACCTTCTCTTGAATGATAGAACTTGAAAGAGAACCTGGTGTTTCCATGCATGTTAGCATATTATCAAGAACACTTTGCTGGGATTTCGCTCAACAAAGATACGTCATAATAAACTCTAACTTGGTTTCTAGCATTTGTTAAAAGAGAAGAGATAGATCCAGTAATGGGGGATAAATAAAATGCGTGTTTCAGTATAGAAGCGATGGGTTAACTCTAAGAGATTAATTGTTAATTACGTAATCAGAAATTAAGGCTCTAGCAAGCCAGCTTCTCTATTTCAGATCAAAATTAATAATCAGTCAATCGCAGCATTATACATTTATATATGCTTGCAATATATCAAGCTTTCTGCTGCTCACCTATCGATCGACTACTGATGCATGCATGCATGGGTAATACTGTGCGTTGGCAGCCTGCAAAAGTTATGGCGATGATCACTGGGCTTCCCATGCATGGGATATTAATTATTCTTACAGAATGCCCTGATGATATCTTTGAAGTTTTTCTTAAAGAGATTGAAGATGCATAAGACAGGAAAATATCCCCACACATTATTGTTTATATACATAAGTACTCTATATCTTGGGTGGAGAAAACACTTACTAGTCGCCCAGTCGATGAGATTTGATCAGTACATGCTTATGTGGTTGCAAATTCAGCCTCCTGAAAAACATCAGTAAACCTAGTTACAGTCATACGTAAGAGATTGGAAAGATTCAGGCAATTACAGATATATATGATGCTTGTTTGTACCCGCAAGGATCGAGTCCTGTTCTGCTCAAGTAAATTTTTAGCTGTTTGCTGGTATTTATTTATTTTTTAAAATATTTTCATTGTAAAAATAATACATTTTTTAAAAGTTTATATCTTAATATCAACTCATCAAAGCTATACGAGAGTACCCCAGAAAATAATTTGTAAACATGAAAAGAAACATTCTCCAAGAGATAAAGCAAGCCACACAATTCTGAACTTAGATCTGTAATAGGGCCGGCGGCGTGTGGAGTCTACCGCTCTTGGATTATCATGGCTTCAGGATGTGGGGTCTTTTTAATTCCCAGTCAAGCTCAACCGAAATTTCATATGTCTCCTAGCTAACAACCAATCCCAAGGTCAGTTCCCGAGTCTTCGATCTCTCTTCTAACATTCAAACTAGGTTCTAGAACTTGAATTTTTTTATTTTTATTATAAATACAAAAACACACACAAATCCACCATCCCTGTTTTTTTAAATAAAATTAAATACTTAAAAAAATAAATATAAAATCATTCTTAAAATCCCGATGTACTCGCCCAATAATTCAACCTTTTGCATGTGTGACAAACTCAATCTTGGCTGACAGTTTGATTCGTTTCCCTACCGCCCCCCTCTCCGTCTTTAAACACATGCATTTTTCTTACAGAACACCAGCCAACTAATGGATGATTTAGCCTCTCCATTTTTTGTTTTGTTAATGTTGAGTATTCGAGTCCAATTAATGATCATATAAACTCACACCCAGTAACCATATATTAACAATATAGTAACCATATATATACTAACAATATATTAATGATCATAAAACTCAAATTTAATCCATAAAAAAAAAACAAATCCTTTGTTCGTATCACCTAACTCGTACTAATGGTTAGGCTCTCCATTTAAATATATGGGAAGATGCGTGTAACTAACAGTCAGAAGGTATCATTAGCAATTATATTACCCTGACAACCTTGCATTCCACTAGCTTGCTAGTAGAGCACAGCATCCACGACTCAGAGATGAACTTCCCGTAAAATAAATACTGATTATTTGAGTGTCCATAGAATAGTGGCTGAGGGTGAGTAAATTACTAATTGGGCGACAAAGGGACTTCAATAAAACACACATATTTTTGAGGGAGAATCAAACAAGTTCAAATTGAAAGACCATAACGGGACATTGAATAATTCTGAGGGGACCATGCTCAGACTTTTGGATGCTTACTGTGATTTCAAGATACCTCAACGAAGATATTCCCACTTAAATATTTATAATTAAATTGCGGGCAGAAGAAGAACACACACACACACACCCCACACACACACCACACACACACACACACACACACACACATAAATGAAAAAACAACATGTACCTTTAATTACTAAAAAAAAGAGCAATTACAAGAGCTTTAATTACTGTTGTTAGTGTTAGATATATAGCTTGATCTTCCCAAAATCACCCGGCCTAATATCCCACAAGACTCTTATCTGACCCTCCCACTCCAACTACCAGTCTTCTATTACAGCATCGGATTGGTAGCTGGTTGGTTGACTTGTTGCCCATGAATAAGTTAAGAGTAAGTCATGGTGCTCAGAGGTTGACCCTTTTTTTATTTTTATATGTAACTTTTGTGATCCATGCTACCGAATCTAACTTTACAAGGAAACCCAATAACATTATTGCAAGCTGGCTATTAATTTGAAGGTGGATACTCTCATATAACCTTGAATCTCTTAATTAGAAACACCTTAGGAGCCATTAATTGTCTTGGTTATATTACTTGATATCCAGTTTTTGGCATCATTATCTTGCATAATCTGAGCATATAATAATATAGTGGCATGTTGTTTTAGCTCAACGGGCTTTAAGATATAACATGGAGCTAGCCACTCATTTCCCACCCTTAATTAGTTCTCATATCTCCTGTTGATCAATATTCAACGAGCGAGATCTTCAGCTGAAAATCTCGAGTATTAATTAATGGGCACACGCGTATGTACGTATATAATATAGAGTGGGTGCTATTAATTATATATGGACCCAAACGGTGGTACTTTGCCTTGGCTATTGGGGTTGGTTTTTTTTTTTTTTTTTTTTTTTAATTTTCTGATGTCCCAGATAAAATTATTTTATATCTTAAATATACAACTTAAACCATACGGTACGCAGGCATTGAGTAGTAGACCTACATGTATTGGACTTCTGCAATCTAGCCTTCTTGACCAACTACGCACAATACCATCTACTCCAACGATGCTAATTACTGTAGCACAATCGATTATTAATCTAGATAAAAGCTTGATAATAATAATTGTTTTGCTAATCTTCCTTCTTCAACTGATTAGCACGACATTATTTTGATGATTCTAACTCTTTTTTCCCTGAGAAGCTGATGGACTAGTAACAAAACGAAGAGAAACTTAAACACCAGCACGTTCAAGTTGTTTTCCATGTTAAAGCACTCACATGAAGTAAACAAACTCTTCATGAAATATAACATCCATGTATAGATATAAAAATTACAAGACATTTCCATTAATATTTGTTCGCTAATTTCATAAATCAATAACAGCCGAGACATGCATGCTTGAGAGAGAAAAAAGCAAGAAATGGACCAAGAACAATAGCAAGACACAATTAGGAGGAGCTAGGAAGGAGTGGCTCACCTGGGTTTACCTTGAAAATCGACCATTTAAATGAAGTCAATGGAAAGATTCGAAGCTTTTTGTGGAATGCGTTTTGGTAAACGATGGAAGAACGATCAAATGGGATCATGCACGATGAGAATGTTTTTATGTAGGGAAAGAAAGGGCTGGGAATTCTTGCGTTGTTCCTGTAAGAAAGTATCAGGGTTCTGATTTTGAAATCAAATCTCATTTTGTGTGAAGAATGAAGCACAGTTGGACACCAGTAGGTTTCCAAGTCAGGCAAGATTAATGGGCCTTATACGGGGGGAAGTTTGTATGTTTAGGCTGAATTTGACCAGTAGATTTGTGAATAGTTTTGGAGGGCTTACTGACGAAGCAGTTAATTGACAATAGGGACTAACCAAACGTTCTAAGGTGAAAGGGTCAGGTTTTGTTGGGCAAACCAACCTTTCCTTGTCTGATATCACTGTACATTCCCTACTGGGTGTCAGCCAAAGGGTCAATGGCCTGCTATTTTGAAACTAGTGTGTGTTCATATTCCTGAGCATCGATCCTCCATGGACAAACGTTCAGGTATTTGCTCTGCTACTCGTGTGATCCTCAAGTCAAGCCTGGAGGCCAAAATTCCCTATTTCTGAAGCTGTTATTTAACCATGTGAAGAATACATGTCTTAAAATGGCACGTCATATGTAGATGACCTGTCTTTGCAAAGATCGATAATGCAGAGGACAGTAAAATTGCTAGCCGAAGAGACATCATGACCCCATTTACGTGCCCGCGCTTTCCCTGAAAAAAAAGAAGATCTCCATATATATTCCTATACAATAAGATGAAAAATAAACGTTTTCTTCTGTTTGTCAAATTTAGAACCATTAATAACTTAACACTAGCTAGAAGCATAATTATTTGAATGAAAGTTGCTGTGACCATATATATCAGCTGCTTCAAAGGAAACAGGAAGTGCATAGCAATTAGATAGAAATGAGTTCTTGGAAACCTGCAACTCACAGTCAAGTTGGCTAATATATGGTCAAATTAAGAGTAATGAATCACAAGGGAAGTTTCGTATACACACAAAAAAAACAAAATAACATGAACTACCATTCCAACGTTAAATATGTCACTCATCAATCGATTCGAACCTAGAACAACGCAAAAACTGAGGTTAGTTAATGCTCGATTGGGGTCCATGTATAATGTTATTTTTTTTGTTTTGCTTTATTCTTATGAAGCCCCGCAATTTAAATGATCAGGACATGACAGTGTAGATGGATTCACTCTGTTCACTGCGCTTGCCAATCTCATGAATGAAATCCCGCACCTAGTTTGAGTTCCTACTACTAGTTTGAGTTCCATCTATGCTAAAAAAATAGAAAACGTTCATGTTGTGAAATCCAAAACAAAGCATCTAGACAAGTTGATTCAGGAAATCTACAACTCGAAACTTCTCAGGATTGAAATTTAAATTGATAAAATTAAATCAATTTAATTTAATAAAAAAATAACACTATAATATCCAACCCTTAACAAACCTAGAATTTCCATTTCTATCCCACCAAGAAATAAAGCAAAAGCTTTTTTAGCACAACAGTGTCATCTCTGATACTCCTCTCACTCCTTTCACCTGTAAATTCCACTTTCACAATAACTTCAGCGCTGTTTCTCAAAAAAGTTCAAAACTTTGAAATGGGTTTTTTGCACATTTCTTCTTCAAGTGATTATTCAGTTAATAACAGTCAGATTGATGTGAAGAACAGCAGTTCATCAAATTGGTCTGTTGATTTCTTTAATTTATTGTGCTTATATATCTTAACTGTGCTATTGGGTTTTCGAGAAATGGAAGTGATGATCTTTTCAATTTATTGTTCTAGGTATTGATGAGTGCTGTTGATTATGTTGCTTCATGCAGTAAATTGGTTGGTTTTGAGTGATCATGAAACAGTATTTTGTTATTATTTTCTTAAATTGAATACTTTCTTGGCATTTGATTAATTTTGAATAGTTAATTGCTTCTATGCATTTTTCCACTGAGATTATAAAATCTCAATCTTTGGATATATTCTAGGATTTAGCATTAAGATGGAGTGATTCATGGCGGAAAGAATCAGATTGTAGATCATTACTGCAGCGAACAAAGTTTAACAGCCTTTCATTCCTAATGCTATGTATCTGGCCGGAAACATGGAATCTAAAGGCACGGTGAAGTGACTGGCCTCCTCGATTATCCGATGCAAAGGAGTATCGGACCGAATGTAACTGTTTTATTTGAGTCTTTCCCCTCAACTTATTGAATTCAAAATAATGTGAAGGGAGTTTCCATGGTAGAAATGTTCATCATTTTTGCCAAAATTTTTTTGTCTATGAACCTGTTATGCACTGTTTTGCTATACTGTTTGATAACTTTGTAATCATTCTTATCATTGCAGTATGGAATTGGAAGGGTCATTCGATTCGCTATCAGTATGCTGGGAACAGTGGCCCTTCTCTAGTCATGGTTTTGGAGCAAACAGGTCTATATCATTGACATTTTGATTCTCATTAGCAGACAACTAATTGATATAGGTATTAAATGTAGCAAATTCTTCATATTGTCATTTTTCATTTATTTTTACGTTGTCTATTGCATGTGTTTCATAATTCTGCTTTTAGATTGGCATGCTCTGGGATTGAGTTATGTTTTATTGAGGTCGGGACTTAAACTTTTTAGTCTTGCATTTAGTATTCTTGTTTTATGCCAGAACTTTTGGTAGCATGGATTCAACCTCGCTCTCTCTCTTCCTATTCTTGGTTGCAAAAATCTCAAGGCATTGCCATGCATAGTCTTTTCGTAGCACAAATTACTATGTAGACCATACATGACTATATATTCAGAAAAGTTTCTGAAGGTGTTTGGTATTTTTTTCTTATTGCTTAATTCTTGATTGAATGTTCAATACACTTTTGGCTATTTATATAGTCTTATATCCTAGCCTAGCCTAAGAAGGATTCTACTTGCTGAAAAATTACTAAAAAAGTAGTCCTCATATAATTTTAAGATTGTTTTAACAAATTAAAACTCAGAACTCAAGTCAAAACTAACAGCTCCACCTAGTTTTGTCAAGTTGAATTGCAACTCAAAACTCTAGTTTTGTCAGGTTGAGCTGCTGACTTCAAGGCTGTTTCTGCCACTTATTGTGGGGCACTTCCTCTCCAGTAGTTGCTTGGAATCTGCCTTCTTTTGCAACCTACTCCAGCCACAAATCCACCCCCTGCAAGGACTTCCAGCACCGACCTACTGCTGGAAACTTCCTCTGTCTGCTGATTCTTTGCTGCTGTTTCCTCTTGGTTTCTGCTGCCGCCTTCTGCCGTAGCTTCTCCTGGCTGGTTCTCATTAAACCCATCAATGATGGAAACTCAAGAAGAGAAAGATAGGTACAGAAAAGTTTCTCAAAGGTGATTGATATTTTTCTTATTGCTGCTCTTTTTTTTTCTTGATGAAAGCCTTACTAGAATTCTGATAAAAATAAAATTGCTACACTAATAAAAATAATCCTACTTGAAGATGTAATCTAAGCTAAGATAACTCCCTCAGAACTCAGAATTCCTTTAAGTAGAGAGCCTAATCCTGTCACATATTAGCATCGATATAGAATAGGGAAGCTGAGGTCAAAAGAGTATATTTATCATGAAGCAACTGCCAGATAGCTGCAACCATCGAGATTGAGAAATTGGAGTCATAATCTCATACAAGGAGCCAAATCTAGTGTATTGTAAATGTCTAAGCTTGAAAAATAACTCCATTTTAGCTGTTGCAGTCCATGCCATTCCATAAAAGAGCTGCTATAAACCATGGTTCAGAACTCATATTATAAAAGGATTGTTTGCAGTTCTGCTTTAATAGAGATGCGAGCTTCTAAGATTATCTTGAAATCCAAAGGCTGCCATAGGAAAGAAAGAAATATAACAGAATAATGCATGTCTCATGGTATTCTTGGTGATGATTGTGTATTAATTCTCTTCTCTAATCTATTTGTTTTTGAACTTAATATGTATAGTTCATGACTGGTAACTCACTTCTTCCTTGCACTGACCATTGGAAAAAAACTATCCCAGTTCTTGCAAATTCACATAAGAGTATATTCATTTGATCTCATTGGTTATGGATACTCTCACCAAATCCTTGTGAATTTGGAGATATATCCTTTTATACATTTGAGACATGGGCTACTCAGCTATATGACTTCTGTGTCGATGTAGTCAAAGATGAGGCTTTCTTCCTTTGCAATTCCTTACGGTAATCATCTTTATGATGTTTTGTTTATGTAGATGAATCCTTTGGTTTCCCCTCATTATTTTTGGTAAATGTTTGTTGCTCATTTTAGTTTATATATGCATGTCTGTAATTACTTTTAGATATCATAGCAACTCAGTTTTTATTTGTCGAGAATGAGAATAAATGCTTGGGCAAAAATTATATGGACTGCCATTTTAGTTAAGCATAGTGAGATGAATTCTTGGAAACTCATAGTGATCATAATTTTTGCGTCTTAGTTTTTCTGGTCATTACACAGAAGTTGTTGGTCTTCAGGCTTCAGTTATAGACCCACAGATCCGTGGAGGCATTATGTTGTTAAATATTTCGTTCCGTCTGCTACACATTAAAAAGCAGCCATGATTTGGCAGGCCTTTTATCAGATCATCCCGAAGTTTGCTGAGGTAAACAGATATGGTTTCATTTGTTAGTCACGAAGTTTTAAATTTGACATCTTTAACTTTAGCTGTTTTTGCTGGAATGCTGCCTTGGGAATTTTTTTCTTCAAATCATTTGCCACTTTAGAGTCTGCGAGAAACACTCTGAGACCAGTGTTGTTCGGTGGCATGTTAAGTATTTTCCTTTTGCCTCTTGGGCTATGGCGTTTATGAGTATGAACGCTGAATACAAAGAAGGGTATGGAGTTTGAATAGAAATTTGAAAATCTGCTTCTTTGTGTGGTTTGTAATAATATTTTCTTTTATGAGGCGCATGCAGGTGTTTTTGATATCTGAAACTATCATAATTGATCTGGGAGCTTATAATTTATATTCAGAGTCATCTATATTTTGAGGCTGTGATGGAAAAATGAACACTCCTTATAATTGATTGTTGTATTTCATTGTTCCCATGACACCTCCCAGGTGACAGAGAAACTTGTACAGAGGACCCTTCTTCCAGGTCTCGAGCTTGGTGCTGCAGATGTATTTCTTGAGTTCATTTGATACCCAGGGGGTCCCCTTTCTGAAGATTGCTACATGAAGTGAATGTCATTCTCAAAAACCGAACCTCAAATGTCTTCTGTTGTTTTGCAAATGTGGAATGTTAATATGGTGATGTCAATCTCTGCATCTTGTTTCCTCGCTGTTGCTTTTTTGGTAGTGTCCCGTTTTGATAGCGTGGGGTGACAAGGATGTATGGGAACCCATTGGACTTGGAAGAGGATTCCATTGCACTCCCTACTGTTGGGCACTGTCCTCAGGCCCTTCTCTTCATCTCTCTTATTTAAAACGCATGTTCATCCGCGCACTGTGCATACCTGGCCTGTGCTTGTGGGCTGGTCATGTGCAGCATTTCCAGGACATTTTGGATTAGAATGTGCGAGCAATTATGCTAAACCTGGAGTTAGTGTGTATTGCACATGTTTCTACTGTTAGATAGAAGACGACACCTCGTGGGTTATTTCCATATATACCAGTCCAAGTTCAAAATCCTGAGTTCTTTCCATGCTTCCATAAATACCATTTTCTCACCATTCACAACAGCCGGAACGAAGATAAATTTAGCAATTTACATATAATTTAACATAAGCAAAGCAACAATAAAACACAGAAAAGTTATATTTAGCAAAAGCATAATTAAATTTCATGGCTAATAATTCAAGATGTTGAGCACCTGCCTGATGCTTGTGTTCAGCTAATGATTCCATGTCTCCTTGATAATCAATTCTCAATCTTCTCATAATATTTTATCTAGCCCAATTAAATTATTTTCTCCCATATCATCTAATAATAATAAAATTATATCATTAATTTATATATTTCACATTTGGCTAAAATAGCACCTAGTGAAGAAAAAAAAACATGCAGTAAAAATTCTTCCCCTCCTTAGCCTGAACATTTATCAAGAGGGAGATTTTCTTTTTTTATTACCCAATATCCATCTGACTCTATTTAATGGCATAACAAAGCATGAAAATCCAAATCATCACATAAATTCATTCAATTTATTCATTGCATAATATTCCATAACAAAATGACTCATAAATCCATCAAAATAATTTAATTGCATCCAAACTTCAAACAAGTTGGCTTACCACCTGAACTCCGAGAAAATAATGGGTGAAGTGTTTCCCATTTTTTCCTCCTCCTCTCTTCTTGTTGTCCCTTTACTCCTCTATTTTTATCAAGGCAAATCTTAGAACTCCATTAACTCTCCTAGATCACTTTAATCCCCCTTGTTTATTTTGATGAAGCTTAGAGTGATTTTAGATCACTTTAATCCCCCTTGTCTAATCAATGTAAAGGGAGTTTGCATCATTTCAGTTTTTTTTTTTTTGAAAAAAAGAAGAAGATCGAAAAACATGTTTCTTATATTCCAATTATCATCTGCCTGCTCTTCTAGTAATCAAATTGAATGTATTTATGCTATCGGTAGCCTCCATTTATAAATGCGTGTGTATAATTAATATCCTATCTCTCGTATATAAAACGATCGAGTTCTTAGATATAGGGTCCCCAGATGCGGTAACCACATCTGATGTAGCTGTCCTTAACATCCTCTGTGATTGCTCATCATGTTCTTCAGCTAAACTAACACACCCAACCCACAAAAGGTTATGAACACGGAAACTGTCACCTTCTAGTTCGAAACTGGCTGGTGAATATTTATATATATACATACATATGTGCAGGTCTTAAAAGCATATATATATGCTTAGGAATCCTTAATTACTCAAGACCTTTAGCTATAGGAACAACACGAAACCTTGAAGAAGAAAGTAATGATACAGACTTTAAAATATCTGGGCTAGCTAGCTTTTAGTTCACCAATAGCTAGCGTGGCAACTGCCATGATTATCAAGCAATATTCATGGCATAGAGCATGCAATATCTAATCTCCAATATATCAGTGGCGGGTTTAATGTGGCCCCTAAAGCATCATCATCATCTTCAATGCACGCTTGAACCCTTTTGCTATTCAACATTGTCTCGCAGTAGGCGTGGAACCCATTTATCAGATGTTAAATATATATATATACACATCCCGTCGAAGCACTCAATCATAAAAATTGATTTAAAAACAACGATCGATCCTTATTGCTAGGTTTTTTCTTTTCTTTTCTTTTTTAAAAAAAGAAGAAGAAAGATTCTACTTCAATCAGCATTAAAAGAAGATTAGCAATTAGCAATGATTGTGGCTGTGCAATTTAATTGTTTCTATTAATTAAATAAATTGTGATTACGTACATTTGCGCTCTCAAGATCAAGGGAAGGTTCAACATAAAATCATCATAGGCTTATAGATGATCATTACATAAGGGCTAAGCAGGCCGACAGATGCCACCCGAAGGAAAAAAGGAGGAGCCGATCCTCTTCAGAGAAAGAAAGATATGGAAGTTGACAGCCATTTCTGTTTTTTGTATAATAAGAAAGGAAATAGAAAACCTGAAATAATTAAATCAATGGATTATTATCAAAGGAAATAGTCAAATTAAATGTTGCGCAGCCTCCTTCCACTTGAACCCTAAAACTTCTACTCTTTAGTATTTTTTCTCACAGGAAAGTTTTGATTATCAGACAAAACTGTAATTGATGAAGTATTGTGAAGTACTCGGACATCCATAATTGATGAAGTAAACCTTGCTTAACGTTTGGAAAGACAAGGAAGGATAGAAGGTTATATAATTACTATAACCATACGAATCTCTCAATGATTCCATGTCGATCCCTGTTCAAGAAGAAATAACTTCTAGAAAAAACATGGATCCTTGGATCAAATTATCCTGGTAAAAGTTGATGTGCTCACTGTTTTACAATTAGATATCTCTTATATTTTCAGTCTCGAAACAGTAAACATTGCTTTTGAGATGAGAAATACGGTATGGCTTTGTTTTTGTGATCCAAACTATCCACCAAACATGAACCCAAATTGGATTTTTCAATCTAAAGTAGGAGATGAACATCTCTATAATTTTAAAAAAAATGAACAGTTTATATTATTGGTGCACCCACCAAGCAAATTGGATATAGAAAACAAAAGATTAGAAGGAAAGCTTGAACCAGCTTTGACTCAGATATTACACTAGCATTATTATTCATTGTATGGGCCATGAAGCATCCATCATGGCTCACGTGTGATTGGCCTAATCATGCACAGAAAAAAACCCTAAGGTACAAGCACGAAGGACTAAGTTACAACTGTGATGAAAACCTAAGGACTCGTGAACAGTAATCTACTCTTGATTATTTAAAGCACTTATATATAAAATACACAAAAAAAAAAACTGAGGACTTGTGTATAGTGATCTATTGTAGTATTCCTTGGAAGTGAATAGAGAACTATACTCATGGGAAAGCTCACTAGGGTTTGTGTGTTTTGTGGAAGTAAGTCAGGGAATAAAAAGATATTCAGTGATGCAGCGCTTGATCTTGGAAGACAACTGGTGAGCATACATTCCTCACTCTCTTTATTCCAGCTTTTCAGAATTTGGATGGTTTTTTTTTTGTTTGTTTATGAAAGGGGGAATTCTCAGGTTGAGAGGAAGATGGATTTGGTGTATGGAGGAGGGAGTGTTGGATTGATGGGGCTTGTTTCTCAAACAGTTTATGATGGCGGGAGCCATGTTTTAGGGTAAGATTTTTTTTTCTTTTTAATTTAACTATGCTAATTCTGGCGTGTTTTACATACATGAATATCATTAATTATATTTCACTTTTTTGTTTCTTTTTGGATAGAGTTATACCAACAGCTCTTGTACCGATAGAGGTATGTGAAGCTTCATCTCCTCTGTCACACCACTCACTCACTCCTCTCATGTACATGCATGAATGATTTCTTCTCAGATTTCAGGTCGAACTGTTGGGGAAGTGTTGATTGTATCCGATATGCATGAAAGGAAGGCTGAGATGGCTCGGAGAGCTGATGCTTTCATTGCTCTTCCTGGTAATTACATGCACGATCACATTTCACAAGCCCTCAAGCATTCATTTTAATGTTGAAAAACAAAAAACAAGAACATGCTTCAACAAGACTGTTGATTATTGATGGCTCCTTTTTATTCCTTGCGTTAATGAAGGAGGGTATGGAACCTTCGAGGAGTTGCTTGAGATGATAACATGGTCTCAGCTTGGAATCCATAACAAGCCAGTAAGTTATTAGTTTTCGTTTATTTTGATCTTCATATGATATTACTGTGCTCTTCTTGCTACCTACGTACATGTAGAGAATTCACGTAAGACTTGAAAATAAATATGCCTTGCTTTTGAGATGAATTTAAACCTCTTAAAATAAAAGATATATGTATATATTCTACTATATTTCTCTTTTATTTAAGGATGCAATTAACCGCTATAATATTGTCTAGATAATTCAATATTCTTTTGAGCCAAATTAATGATCTGTGATTCTCCACAGTCCCTCTCTCCTTTTTAAAAATAAAATAAAAAAGAAGAAGAAGAAGAGTTCAAGCTGAAAATGCTATTGCCTGTTGGACATCATCACTATTTCCAAAAGAAGAACAAACATGCAAAGGAGCCACAGAAAATGCAATTTGTGCCTTGCAAGAGGGTGGGGTGTTAACATCAATGGCACGGTATTGGGAGGGTTTAAGTAAGATTCAAGCCTGGTAGCTGGAGAACCAGGCTTCAAATAAATAAGTATTTTGTGTTTTATAAATACTAAAAACAAGGCCATGCTACATTTTTTTATTCTTATAATAATTCTAATCACTCTTTGAATCTTCGAATCAAGCTGTTTTTTTATATGGTACTGTTTATATTATAATTAGAGTTTTGATGTATTTTTTATTTCTTTTTTCTCATTGTGATTTATGTTAATATATTTAACAATTCTTTTTCAAAAAAGTAATCTTTTTCATTAATAATATCTTAAAATATTGTGTTTTACGATCTTCACACTAAACTACGCAATTTAAAAAAAAAAAACCTATATTATTTTATTTTATTTTAGAAAACCGGAATGAAATGAAATGAAAAATCATTGTTGATATTAAGAGCTATTAAAAACCATCAAATCAATCGGTTTGTGGTTATATATATATATAGGCAGTAAGTAACCTTGACAGCCGTCCAAATACTGAGGGGGTTAGCTGGATGGCCATGAACTAGACTTAACACCCATTTTTAGGCCCATGATTATAACCTGAGCTTTTGCTTTCTGAAGTGTTGTTTTCACTTTTTCGGTGTGTTTGTTAATTGTCAAAGCAATCCAGTAACAGATGCAATGTATGGAACTCAATTGTATTTGTACATTTATTTGCCAAGACACGAAATAGGGAAAAGGGAAGCTTGGCTCTTTCTAGCTTTATAGAATGTTAATGGCAATTGTGACTGCGAGTGCTACCCTTGAACTACTCATTTGTAATGCTTAAACTAATTATTAACAGAGACGACAATGAATATTCATGGGATTAAAGTAGGATAGCAGCAGGGGATTTCCCATATTTTGCTGAATGTCTGCCATTTCTTTCATATGCAATTTTAACCTCTCTCTTCCTTTTTCTCAAATTGGCTGGGGGGAAAATGCAGGTGGGTTTATTAAATGTTGATGGGTACTATGATAGCTTGCTTGAATTATTTGACAAAAGTGTAGAAGAAGGATTTATCAATCCTTCTGCAAGGAACATTGTCATATCTGCACAGACTGCTGGAGAGCTAATCCAGAGAATGGAGGTACTGACGTGCACTTCTCATCTCAAAAGCATATGTTAGTTTTGTTGCCTTTAACTCTTGTTTCATGTGCTCTCCGTAGGATCATATACCTGTCCATGAACACGTGACATCAAGTCAAAGCTGGAATGCAGAAGAGTGCAATGCAGATTTTTAGTTGTTTGCTCTTCGAAAAGGAAAAATATTTCTCTTTTTTTTCTTTTTTCTTTTTATTCCTGTAATGCTATCTTTACAATTGATTCTTTTCATTACGCGTGCAAGCCTCCCAAAAGTGGAGGATATGATGCATAAAAATTGCGTTGAATAGGATCCACTAGTATTTGTGTAAGCGGAAACCCTGATGTGGTTGTGGGCTATATTTCTCACTTCAGAACGAGCATGGAGCTTGGAAGCAAAATGCAATTTAGCTTTTGTTATATTTTCTTCTAAACTCCAAAGAAAACAATCGATGGTTGCATATGCTTAGCAAACAGGTACCGGTAAAGAAAACCCCCCATTGAAAGCACACTCGAAATGAATTGGAAATCAGTCAAAAGAATATCAAATTGAAGAACCCATAGTGACGATTCTGGCACTCAGAACCATGACTGAGCTCTCACGGCAGAGTTGATTGCAAGGAAAAAGCTACAGAGTATCACCTGATTTATGCATTCAGATGTGTATAACCACTCTTAGTTCTACCACACAAGTGAATGCTGGATTATGTCCATAAACATCTAAATAATCTCATATGCTACGCATCACAAAATTTCCTGTAAATTTCATGACTAAGATCCCAAGTCATCAGAGTGCAAGTAAAGCTACCTTCTACTGCTGATGGTACATGATAAACAATGCATGGAGGAGCAGGAACGCTTCATGAAGCTCAAAAAAAGAGGATAAGATTTCCGATCCAATTCTGCTTCAGGTAAGCTTAAAAGCTGGTCTCTCCTGCATCAGACCTTCTCTGAGTAGTGGGAGGTACAACATGCAACCTGATTTCGGATGAATTAAGGAAGACCTAAAGGAACTCTCCCTTAATCTTTCATCGACCATTTATAAGATATCCAGTACATTTTACTTAAAAATCATCATCAAAAGTATACAAACATGCATTTGTTCACATCTTCAGAAGCGAATTAAGGGGCATAACAAATTGAACACAAAAGAACTTACAGCAACACTTCATAAGTACGATGAGATGAAGAGGGCATTCATTCACTTTGAGAAAAGAGCACAGATCAAAAGAAATCCACAAAAATCGAAATTATATTTTACAGATATAGGGTTGTCAGGATCAAACAGGAAATGCCAGTGGCCAATAGAATAAAAGAACCGAATGGAAAAATAAAAATAAAAGGAGCTTTGTATCATTCTGTAACTGAATCAAGAATTCGGGTGACATGAATCAGTTTTTTGGAAAAGAAAAAAGTAGCATCCAACCTCATCAGCATGTATTGATTCCATCCTTGCAGTCACTGGTCAAGTTATAAAATGTTTCCACACGAGTCTTTCCTCTGTAAAGAACCTCAGTATCCACAGCAACCCTCATGTATCCGTCAAACTCAACAGGACGACCATTGTTCAAAAGTGTTGTCTCATTGTACCAATCACTTGTATTTCCCCACAATTCCTTGTAATCATCAATTAAATGGACCTTGAAGTGAGACCTCAGTTTATCGAAGTAATTGTAGAATGGTTCATTGGTTGCTATATACAGATTCCTCCAAGGCTGAATCATCCCTTGAAGCTTTGCAACGAGTGCATCAGGTGATGTATCAGCATCCAAATGTGGCCAGAGCTCTTTGTTTTGAGCTTTCTCCCCGCGAATCACATGAACTGCATCAAAATCCCAGTCCATTCTCCCACTGATGTCTGTAACTATATTCATCAATCTCTTTGACTTCCAAAGTGCATACCATGGCCTCTGAATGTACTTTGCAGCCTGCCCTTCACACACCCTATACCAATAGTTTTCTGGCTCCTGACCATCAAACTGCCTCCATATGATTGTGCTCCTGTCTTTCCTTAGTTGCATTGGTGTCATCTTATGGGTCACAACCTTCTTAACTGGAACTTTCTTCTTATGAGAGCGATCCCATTTCTTCCAGTCTCTCAAAAATTCACCCTCTTCAACAATTGATGCCTCCTCCTTAAGATGCTCAAAATCAAAATAAAACCTAAAATCCTTCCCCTCCTGATCCTTCCCATCCGGATTATAATTACCTGATAAGCATATACTCAAGTCCATGACAAATGTCCTGTTCAAATACATAGCCTCCCCCAACCCACACAAGAAACTCCACATGTACTGATTCATTCCCTTACAATAATCCCCTCCTCTTGAATAATACAAGTACTTCCCCTTTCTAAAGTTCGTTTCCGATCCCAAGCTTGGGATTGTGTCATTAATCTCATCATCCCGAACCAATGGTGCAACTCTCGGATTTTTTCCACCACTCCTTGTGGAATTAACTCTAATCCTCATCCTCCTGGCATTAATACCAGAATGCCAACCACCGGCATGCACAATTTTGTAAGAACAATTATCTCCAATTGCAAACTTAAACCTCCTAAAATCCCTATATTTCCTCCACGACTTCTCCTTCTTATTCCTAAACCTCCATGACACGTCACACTCATCCTGCTTCGATCCATTAACAGGAGTTTGATAATCCAAAAACACAATTGACTTAAACAGCCTCAAATTGAACTTCTCAATTGTAATCAAAACCCTCGGATCTGAACAATTCACAACCTCCAAATCCTCACAGCCAGATGATTTGAGGGTCATATTGCTTACTTCCTCCTCCTCTTTCTTAATCACCTCATCGGTAATTGGTTTTGTATCCGCAGTAGGAGAAACTGCCCGGGCAGTCTCAGTTTGCAAATCCTCGCCAGTTTTTGCAACAGTATCGTCAATTTTAAAAGTAGCATTCTCAGTTTGTGTAAAGAGTTTTGTTAAAGCCGGAGCTGATTCCAGCCATGGATCTGGTGGTTGGTAAGTGATTGCAATAACAGTAAATATCAAAACTGAGAACACAAACACTGAGAAACACACATTACTTATCAACTTTATCAGATTCTGCCCTATAGGATCAGCAGCTGGATTAGTTTCTTTCATGGATTTTTTCTAACCTTGAAATCCCAAATCCAGAATTTACTCAGATCTTGAACTCAAACAAGAAAATAAAACCAGCCCAAGTTTTCTTAAACCAAATCCAATAATGGGTTTGGTTCGAAATCCAATCTTTTTTGAACTTGAGTACTGAATCAAGTAAATGCAAAAATAGGAAAAGAAAGCCAGAAGGAGACCTCTAAATAAGGTCTTACTTACTTGAGATGAAATAGAGAGAATGAAAGCACTGAGATTGGTGAGATCAAACGGGGATTCAGCATAAAGCTATGAAATTTAATGGAGAGGAGGTGAGAATGAATTGTCTGTGTTGAAAGTGTGAAGCTTTGATTAGAAGGAAAGCAAGAGACTGTTGTCAACGGTGGGTGTGATTTTTCCTTGTCTGAAAGTGAACTCGGACGAGAGTGAGTTGTAGCCAGAAGGTCAGGCCCTTGTGATTTATAAGTTTAAGATTACGCCTGGCTAGAATCAAAGATTTTTATACTCAACACCTTTTGGGGAAAATCAATCACTAAGAAATTATTAAAAACATATATATTTACGAGGTATGTCGCCTTCCAAATTACAGTTTAAAGAGATAATAATTTTAATTTTGAACTGTAATTTGAAACGTGTTATTTTTATTGTATAAACAAACGAGGTCTAAATGTTTTAAATCCGTTGCAAAAAATATCATGTAATTTATTTTATATTTTAAAATAGAAAGAAACTCTAAGAGCAAATATAAAGACATAAAGAATATCTATACTTATTACAATAAATTAGATTTCAGGAATACTCCCACTACAATCTTTAATGTTTTTAAGGATAAAAGTAGGGGGGAAATAGTTATTTAATAATAGATCTATGATATTATTTGAAAAAAATATATATTTAAAGATAAATGTTTGATAGTTCGAGGAGACAAAATCAAATTTAAATCAAAACACTTCAATAATCCTAGAACAATAATTCAATCCTTGCAAAATCAAACCTATCATTTTAACTATATTATCTTATACAAATCAATTAATAAACCTTTTGAACATAATAAAACCACAATGATGAGTCAACATATTTAGAAAAATTATTTTAAAACCAAACTCCTTGTTTAAAATGTTTAAAGTATTGTGATATTTCAATGACAGTTGCGCGAGTATGTGTCCATACCCATCATTCCTAGGGTTGATAGAATTTTAAGTCCAGGTGACATGAGTCTAGCTAATTTTCAAGCCTTACAAAATAGCAATGAACAAAGTTCAAATGGACATAGATCTAACAAGCTGCAAGATTCAATATCTTTGGGATTCAATTACATGTTAAGCCTGAGTGAACGTGAGTCTTGTGATTTGTCAAACCTCATATAATTTGAGTTCATTTATATGTTAAGCCCGAACAAACATACAAATATAGGTATGATGAGCTATCAACTTCAACATCCTTGAGTTCGGCTATTTGTTGAGCTAAAACAAACATGATTGTTGTAAGCTTCCACCCCCCCACGTCTTAGTGTGTATAGATACGACAAGCTGCCAAACTTAATGTTTTTAGATGTGGCTAGTTGAGCCCAGTTAAACATGGGTCTAGCAAGCTGGTATACTCATTGCCCCTTAATTTGGCTACATGTCAAGCTTAACTGGTCATGGATGGACTCAATACCATACCTTTTGACCATAGGCGTGATGTTTTGGCAAGCTTGAGAGCTAAACATTTTGATATCATTATGGACCTCATGTTGGACCATAACTCATTAGGTTCTTTTTATTGATCCTCGTAACTTTTAATATAAAATGTTAATGATAGAGATATTTGTCTTCCTACACTTATAGGTGTATTAAAATATCATAATAATCTAGCTTATTTTTATCTCAATAATATTGTATAAGAGATATTTATTTCTCCTTACACCTATAATCGTGTAAAAAACTTTCAATAATTTACTTTATTTACACTTTATTACTATCGAGCAAGGAATATTTTATTAATGTTACTAGAAATAAAATGATTCTTAAGTCTCTAAACTCTAACAAAACAATAAAGTTTAAAGCTTATTTTCTTCAAGATTTAGTTAGGAATTTTTATTCTATAGACATTAGTACTTTTTAATCTTAGAATATTTATCATATTAAAACAAAACACAAATATTTTTGTTTTTAGAATTTAAAGCTTATTTTCTCATTCATTACAATATCTCTCTTAAAAGTTACAGACTATATCATGTAAGAGTATTTAAAACTCTATGAAAATAAATTAATTTACAGTTGTTATGTTTTCTATCACCAACCATCGACTTCATAAGCTCTAGAAAATGGAATATTGACATGAACATAAATTACTTATTGTCCAAAAACCAAAAAAATATCATTAGTAAGCATACCAAAATTTACAGCAGCATCACATAATAATACAAATAAAATCATAAAAAATAGTAGCATCTGCTATCAATTAACCTAATGAAGTAAAAATCGGTAAATAAAGAAAAGTGTTTGGGTGCACATAAAAAATGAAGAAGATTAATGACTAAATTTCTAATTTGAAACAATTCATTTATATACTATTTAAACATATTAAATATTAATAAAATTCACATGCATAAATATAAAATCATAGTTTTGATTCGTTGATGTAAAAATAATAATAATTATAATATTTTTTAAATAAAAAAACTTTTATAAAATATTATACACGGCAATAAAAAACACGCATTAAACAAATAATTGAATTTTTATATAGTATTTTAGGAATAATATCTCTTTAATCTTCCTATTTTACAAAAGATAAAAACTCATTTCAAAATAGATAATTTTTTGTTTATTTTATTTGTCACTTGTATTATAAAAAATATTAAATCAAATACAGCATTGAAAATTCTTATAGATTACTTACGTATATAGACGTATATTTCTCCAACGTTTTGCAGTAGGTTTGTGGTCACATGAAAGTTGGGCTGCAGATACTGCTAAGAGCTAGCCACTACATGTTTACTCTTGGGATTGTATAGCCCATAAAAGCCTCAAATACGCAGCACAGACAGGCCCAAACTACGTCCCCCAAGCAGCCCATAAAACAACAATCAAGCCCATCAATGGCTATAAAATTTAAACTTGATCTAGCTCGGCAAAAAAAAACAAAAAGGGTCACACCCACATTTATCGGACAGGCTCACAAATTACCACACCAGTCCAAATTAAATTATTTTAGCTACTACTTCAATTACAAAAACTATAATGAAAAAAAAAAAAAACTAGAAAAAATAAAATGGGTTTTGAAAATAAAAAAATAAAAATTTATTCTTACTTTATTCTGGCTTGTATTTCAACATATTTTCTATTAAATAGATTAGATTTATTTATTATTTCTTATTGAAGTAATTGAGAGAATTAATTTCTGGGTTGGTGGGACAAGTAAATTCCAATGCTTGTGCTACACATGTCCAGGAAAATCCACATCAATTTTCTTTTCTAGGTCAAGGGTCAGAATTTACATTTATATTATAGGGTCCAAACGAGGAGCAACAATTGTGCTGAAAACAGCTGTTTAAAAAGGTAATGGACCGGCATACTGTTTAACTGGGCCAAATTAACCTTCTATTTAAATCAATCAAGCTAATATCTTATACTTCAATTATGCATGATATTCACCATTAGGGTATTGTTGTATGACTCGGATCTGCCCAGCATTGACCCGACCCTAGATCAAAGAAAAAAATAAAAATAAATTCTTGTATGAAAACCTACCCCTCTATTTATTTATTTTTTTTATTTTTTTAAGGGTTTATATCTTTTTACTCTTTACTTTTTTTTTCCTAATATATATATATATATATATATATATTTTAAAATAAAAACAATTTTTTTTTAAAAAAAGAAAAGCACAAACATCCCCTTAGTCAAAGTAGTCCAATATGAAGTATTCAGTAATGATGATAAGACTTGGAACTTTGGAATTCCGTTGACTTGAAGTCGTCTTCTGTTACCTCGAAGTTTCATCATTTTTCACTTTCCATTTTCCACCGGCGATTGCTTTCACTGTAGCTATTCTTACAAAACACGCGGCGCCATTTTCCTGTATTTTAGCCACCTCGTTATTATATATATGAAGGAGATGGATGTTTCTTTCCCTGTCAGCAGCAGCTCATCCACTGTCCACTGTCCACTGTCCACTGTCCAAGCTCTTGCCCCCTCGTATATTCTTGGGTTTGATCTGTTTGTGAGACGGGGCTCCTCAAATTTTAAGAATTGTTCGATTTAGCCCTTATACTAAGGGTAATTTCGGCATGTCAGTCCTTGCATTTGTTTGGTCCCCGAAACTATTTTTTTTTTTTGGTCTACCCTGCTGCTTTATTTTATTCGCGAATTCATTTCTATATTTTCTTTTACCCCCTACATATTGTTATTGTTTGTTTTAAATTATTTAAAGTTATGATGATTTACAGCTACAAGTCTAGCTAGCTTACTACTCTGCTTGTAATCTGGTTTTCATCACCTGCATTTGGTTCTAAATTAAGAACACGGAAATCCATTGCTAGGAAATGTTGTATTAACTTCTGTCATATATTGGTTTTGCATGGACAGAAATCCAGAGAGTACAGATTGCTAGAAACCCTTCTTTTTCCTGCACATTCTCTGTGCACAGAGATGCGGATCAGACTGGCTTACAACCTGTTATATATTGCGAAATCTATCAGCTTCTGACACGACGAGGCAGCCAGGGTTTTGAGTCTACAGTATTGAAATCTCTAGTCTCTCGAAAGATGGTGGAAGTCAAAAGATCAGTTAGTTTTAAAAGGGGAGAATCGGAAAGAACGATGCCAATTACAGGTTCTCCTTTGGATCCCTCCACCATGTCTGCTAGTATTAACAGCGAAGAGATGGACAATCAGTCCCTGAACTTAGATAATCATAGCGTCGAGACGATACAGAAATCGTTAACTCTTTATCCCACCAGCCCCAAACACCAAGCTGCTGTAAGATTGCAGAAAGCTTACAAAAGCTACCGGACTAGGAGAATACTTGCAGACTGTGCAGTTCTTGTTGACCAGAGCTGGTAGGTGTTTATTGATCAGTACAGGTCCTGGTTCCTATAAATAAAAAAGTAAGGATGCATGACCTTGTTCTGATGCAATTATATGTAATTTGTTATAATCACAGGTGGGAACTCTTAGATTTTGCTGAGCTCAAATGGATTTCTATTTCCTTCTTTGATATCAAGAAACATCAAGCTGCCATTTCTCGATGGTCACGAGGGAAAAAGAAGGCTGGCAGAGTTGGAAAAGGCTTGTCAAATGATGACAATGCACAAAAGCTTATTGATAAGCACTGGCTTGAAGCGGTTCGTCAAATTTACACAAGAGATAATTGCTCTTCAGAATTCACTCTTACTGATTACTGATTCCAAACCTGTCATGTCTTTTGTTTAAAACAGATCGATCCACGACATCGATATGGACATAACCTTCATTTCTATTATGAGAGATGGCTTGATACTAAAAGCAGACAACCCTTTTTTTACTGGCAAGTTTCTTGGATCCTTATTGCTAGACTTTCAACGTAAGACGTGGTCATGAATTTGAAGTTGAACTTGTGTGTGCATGCTTGTTTTGGAACTGCAGGCTAGATATAGGAGAAGGCAAGGAAGTAAATCTTGAAGGATGCCCTAGATCAAAATTTCAAAAGCAGTGCATCAAGTATCTTGGCCCTGTGAGTTTCCATGAACTACATTTTATTTTTATTTAACCTAAATAAAATGCTTTTACCGATGAAGATTCACTATAACAGACAGAAAGGAAGGCCTATGAAGTTGTTATAGAGAAGGGCAAGCTCCTCTACAGGATGACAGGGGAGCTTATTCACACAACAGAAGATGCTAAGTCCATTTTTGTCCTTGATACATCTAAGACCCTGTATGTTGGCAAGAAGAAGAAAGGCACATTTCAGCATTCTAGCTTCTTGGCTGGAGGAGTCACAACTGCTGCTGGCAGATTAGTTGTTGAAACTGGCGTTCTTAAGGTATAGCTTCGTGCTTAATGATCTTCAGATATTAACATGGTCTGTTAATAATGGTTTCTTTCCACTTTTCAACAGGCAGTCTGGCCTCACAGCGGCCATTATTGGCCTACAGAAGAGAAATTTCAAGACTTCCTTTCATTCCTCAGAGAAAACAATGTGGATCTCACATATGTAGAGGTATAGAAAGAAAAGTGAAGTGCTTTTCAAAGGCATACATATCCTGAACCTTTCCTCTTTTCTTGTTATTTCAGACAAGTCCCCTAGACGAGGAAGACAGCATGCTCTGCAATCCTCTTAGAAGCAACTAACTTGATCAGGACACAGCAAACCACTGATTCAGTTGGACCATGATTATATGTCCAGTAAAAGATTCAAACACGAGACGCCTTTTGTGGAACAAAACCGCGAGGCCACATAGTTAAAACAAACAGTGTCTTGTCTTCATAGTTCAATTAGTTTGCTTTTTTTTTTTCGATAACCGAAGAGCCTATCCAGACGGAGAAGAGCATGGGTGTAATAATGGAAATGGATTTTTTTTAAGATGAAGTGAGACAACCACTTTGATGCAGCAAAGCATACTACTGAAAGAGAGACAAGCATAGTCCTTGCAGCAGCAACTTCTATTGAAGTCACTGAGATGATCTTGCGGCATGACAATCCAAGGGATATAACTCTTGGTGAATAGTAGTGCAGAAAACCGTATTTCCTGTTCGCACGTCGCCGCGCGGCTGCCCCCGTCAAGGGGGGTCTTTTTGGTGTCTCGCAATGGAGTTGTTGAGGAGTCGCCACCTTGCTGTTGAGGGTCGCTAGGATCACCCGATTTGCACTGGTCTTGTCAGAGATTCGAGAGCAAGGGACTTGTTGTGTACAGGGAAGGTATTAGCACCCCTAGTATGCCTTACCTGAGGTAAGCTGCATTGACTATTTTTGACGTGATTTTAAATGTTTCGACGGGTCATAATTATTCAAATGAAAAAATGTTCCGATTTGCGAAAGAAATCGGTTGTCGCTCAAAATAATCCAGTGAATTTTATTGATTATTTCCAGATATGCAAATGCTAGCCTACTTGTAGTTTCTTCATTTACCACCTGAAATTAACCATTAATCCCCATGCATTAATTTCATGATTGATCGATTCATAAAGAAATCGACCACCACTCAGAATAATACTAACGATTTTGGTGGTTATTCCCGAATATGTAAATGTTAGCCTACGCGTAAATCCAGCAATTACTACCTAAAATTAATCGTTAATTCTCATGAATTAATTTCACAATTTGTTTTAATATTAGCCAAATTTGCAAGATTTAATAAACTTGTTATTAAATCTAGGATATATTTTGAAAAAAATGTTTTGGCCGTTTGCAAAGAAAACACATTTTTTTATATTTTCAATTTATATTTTTTCTTAACAAGACAACATAAGTAATTGAATAAATAAAACACAATACAAAACACACACACACACACATTTTCTTTTTCATTTCTTTTTCATCCTTTTTCATAATTAAAATACAACTCACACACACACTATCCTTTTTCATTTCTTTTTTTCAATATATTTTACAAATAATAATTCAAATACAACACATAAACATAAAAAAATACAAAAATATACTTCAGGAACAGTGCTGGAACAGTGGCAATAGCAGGGAGATCTGGCGGCGCGTCAGTCCCACGCGCCGCCGCAATGAACAGTGAGTACGGGGGAGCAGATCGGCCTCTTCCCTTCTTCCTCTTGCCGGCGGTGACCTCCACGGCGACCTGCAAACAAACAAAAACATACACAAACAGCAGACAAGCAGGTGGGTTCCTCTCTCTTCCCGGTCCGTTCTTCCTCCTCTGTTTTCCTCTTCTTCTTCTCTTCTTCTCCTGCTCTCCACTACTTTCTCTCGTCTTCTTCTTCTCCTTCCGCCAGCGAGAGTGGTCTGAAGACCTGCAAACAAAACAAAATCCAACACGCAAAACACACAAATTCAAATTACTCTTCTGCAAATTTCAGATCTATCCTTCTAGGCGTGTTCTTCTCCCGTCGTTCTCCCTCTTCGATATGTTCTCCCTCTGCCTCGTGTGGCTGGAGGAGAGGCTGTTGCAGCTGGAAGGGAAGAGAGGGCGACGACTGTGTTGCAGCTGGCTGTGGCTGCTTTGTGTGAGGTAAGGGCTGGTGAAGGGGAAAAGAGCAGGGGTAGTGGGGCTATAGTGTTGGCTGTGAGAAGGAGAGGAGAAGAGACGGTTGGAGCAGGAGCTGGAGGTCGGGAGAACAAGGAGAGAGTGAAGCTGCAGGGGCTGTGGGGCGAGGAAAAGAGTGTGGCCGTGAGGGAGATCTGGAAATGGGGGTGCTGTCACGGCTGGGAAAGGAGCTCTGGTTACTGGCCAGAGAGGTGGAGAGGAAGGAAAAGGGTGGAGCATGGGTTGAAAGCAAGACTGAAATGGCAGAGTAAAGGTTGTGTATGGGGGAAGGCCGGTCACCAGAGCAAGAAGAAGAAGGAATCTGCAAAATCGAAAGGGGAAGAGGGGCTGCAGCAACACAAAAGAGCTGGCGGCTGCAGCCCCCAACGGGAGAGAAAAAATGGGTTTAGGGTTTTCTTAGGGTTTTTTGAATGTATATTTTTTTCAGTCCCCCTCTTTGTTGAAGATGCACTCTATTTATAGAGTTTTTATTTGACGAGATTCACAATCAACCCTCAGCTTGCACGCCTTTCCAATTTGGTCATTGATTTCCAATTTGTGCGATTTGACCCTGCATTGACTGTTAAATTCTTAATTTATTCAATTTTGCCCTTGTAGCAAGATATTTTTGGATTTTATCTTTTTTTTATATTTTTTTGCCTTTTATATATTTTTTTGTCTTTTTTCGAAACATAAAAATAAAGGGTTAAAATTTGGGTAGCAACATTTCCCACACATGTTTTAGAGTATTATTTAATTTAATTTAAAAATAACTTCACACGGAAACCATAACTATATTGTGCTTAAGTTTATTCAGCTTCCACAACAAATTCTACAGCAGCACTTGAGAGCAGAAGAATCCAGCGGTGACTTGAAATTCCATGTCAGCCAACTATTGCAGGATCATGCGCTCACCAATGAAGACATATTTTCAACAAACCTTAGTGAAAAGCATGATCGTAGTCTTGGTAATGGAAGCTCTTGTAGATGAATTGATTCAACCATTTTGAACATGCAAAGCATACTACTGCCATGGCTACCATTGTATTGGCTTTGTGCTTGGTTGCACCAGCAATCCCAACGAAAGCTAGAGAAGCAAATTGCAGGATAACCTCTAGTGCACTGAGACCCTTGTATGCAGATTTGCAACTGGAACAGTTTACTACATGCGACCAATACCTGAAAAATTAGTTCCCAAATTTAGGAAAGTTATCAGACTGAAATCTTGAATACTCATCTGTAGTTGTAATGTGCATTAATTACTTGTCCAAAAGCTGTTCTCTAGGAGGAGTTGGGGGGAGAGCCCCACTGTGGTTGCCCCTCCAATCAACTTGACCACCAGCATACTTGTTTAACCATTTTCGGAAACCAACCACAAAAGCATCTGATTTTGTTGGCACAAAACAAGCCTTCTGCCAGTTGGAAGATTCATTTTCCATTATTTTGCGCTCCTGCGGAGAGAATTCTATAGTAAGTTAATGCTAGAGAGTACAGGCTCCAAGTTTTTTTGCTTCGGAGGAAGAGCTACAAAAAAAAAAAGACACAAAAACTCTGGCGTGCACAGAAAGAAAAATGTTCATAAAGCTAGGATAAATGGCAACTCCAGTCTTCACAGGGAAAAATTATAAGGAGCATGGGCTATGAAGATGAAAACTTATCTTATAGCCTTTGATTTATGAGAAATAATGGAGAGTGGCAAGTAACCAACTCCACTTGGATATATATTTAAAGAGTTAAATGAGAAGATAGGTACATGCAGGTTTGGAACCAAAGAGGAATGTTGAAGAATTTGGTTCTGATTTTGCTACAAATTAGTGATAAGTTTTTTTTATTAATGTTAGTGATTTAATTTCAGCATTTAATAATGTGTTTTGATAGTTCTTTTCTACTTCTAGTTTAAATCTTATCTATGATAAGTTTAGTGTAGGAGTTTGTGTTTAACTAGGGTTTTTTTTGTAATGCTTTGATTTCTAATGTAAATACAATTAGAGGGATGACTATAATTGAAACCCTTGGATTTTACCTATTGATCTTTGTAATTTCTTGTTCTTTAGCAACGTACTATAATTTTTCAATTGAAATAGTGGGTATCTCTATAATCCAACAATTCACACTTTTTTTTTTTGATCTTTGATCTATCAGTCTCATATAGGTACTGGTCTGGTGAGTATTTTTATATAATTGATGCTATAATATATAAGCAGAAAAATCACCTCCAGATGAAGGAGATACAGATCTGAATCCAGAATTTTGTTGACTGCCCAATGATGAATAAATCGTGGAACAACTTTCGTAATCCAAACATTAAAGTTTTTTGGTGCAACCGAAATCAATCTGCTATTCCCTGGACTGACCGGAATACAAAAGAAAATTAAGGCCCCGTTTGTTTGCTGGAAAGTGGTTTCCTTTTGGAAAGTGAATTCCGGGGAAAATGAATTCCTGAAAAGTGAATTCCTAGAAAGTAAATTCCGATGTTTGGCAGTGTTATGAAAAATGAACTGGAAAACACTTTCCAGTGTTTGTTTATGTTATGGAAAATGATCTGGAAAATAATTTATTAATAAATTATTTTTTTTTCAAGTTTATTAAAATAATGAGAAACAAATCTTACAAATTAAAAAGTTGAATGAGAATGAAATTGAAAAAAAATATAATTTCATAGATTATCTCAAATAAAATAAATAATAATCAAAATAATAGAGATCAAATCTAAATTTTTTTTTTTTAAAATAAAAGATGAATAAATTAAAATAATAATAATTAACATTTCATAAATTATTTCAAATAAAATAAGTAACAATAAAAAAAATAAGGACCAAATTTGATAGATAAAAAATTTCAATAAAAAAATGATAAGAAAAAAGCAAATAGCAATTATAAAAATAAGAACCAAAATTAATATAAAAATTAAATTTTAAGAGATGGAATTGAAAAATAAATATTCAAAACAAATTATATATAGCAATCAAAAGTTTGAGGATCAAATTTGATATAATCAGCAAATAATGACATTTCTAAATTTTTCACAACTTCCGGAAAGTATTTTCCGCCCAAATTTTCCGGAAAACACTTTCCTGAAAACCAAGTCAAATTCTTCTTTGACCGGAAAGTGTTTTCCGTTGACCAACTTTCCAAAAGACAAACAAATACAGGAAAGTTTAGAAAGTGATTTCCCGAAAAGTAAATTCCGGGAAACAAACGGGGCCTAAGCATGGTCTCCGTTGCATGGAAGGTTGCTGCAAGAATAAATTTTTCATGAAGAAACATGACAGGAACAAGAGAACCGCGTAAATACAGGAGTAAAGTTATCAACATAAAGCCTAAGATCACATCGACTGATGATTCTACAACAGGCAGTGTCTTTGAATTAGAATCAAAGAAATAATGGAAATGTACTTCGTAAACTGGCTAGTATGCTGCAGCTGTCAGCGACTATGCAGACAAGTTAATTTATCTTTCGATTCTTACACGTGCCACGACAGCAATATATGTAGTAGAGATATAAACGTGTTTGGTTGAAGAGATAGATATAAAATAAATCTGTCTCGAGATAGCTTTGTACCGAATTTCTATACTTAAAGCAGCAAATACAGGCAGACATGCCCTGCATATCTTCATCGTCTCCATTCTAAAACAATAATCGAAGTCTAAACAATGCTTACCTTTTCAGCATCAGCAATTGCACTATCACCTAGATCAACCACAGGACTGCTGTGAGCATAGGAGATACAGGGAGCTATAAATTTATTAATACCAAACTGGCCTTGATCTCCAACGAAACCATCTCTGTCTAGTTTCTTGATACTCAATTCAACTGGGCTGCCCCCTTCTCTATCACCCTTTACTGCGAAATTGTTTTAGTTTTAATCATATGAACAACAAATACAATGAGAAGGGAACACAACACTTCAAAATTAATACCTTTTGGTTCTCGTGTTCTCATAATTCCATAATGTGCATAGGGAACATGAGCAGGATCCATCAGGTTTTCGATCATGACTTCGTATCTGAATGTTGTTTAGAAGAGTGAAGAAAATAAAAATCGATCATTAGCTTTTATTTTACAGCTGATTTAAATTTATTTTTTCCCCCATTTCTGAAAAGTGTATCAACTATGATATGTGCACTGTACGTAAAAATGTAAATTAAAGTTTTCCCCATTTATTTTTTATCTCATCTTTGCATACCCATAAGGCAAATCTCTGGATATCGTTATCTTGATATATGATGGATCATCTAATTCTGGGATGAAGGGTGGTTGCTTCTTCAAAATGATATCTTTGTATTGTGGATCAGTGTTTGGCCAAAACCACACGATGTCATGATGTACTGTGCTTGGATAAACTGCTACACGCGCCCTCTTCGATGTGCAGACCTGCAATATTATTTGATGGAAAGTGATGCAAAACTTTAGCTAAGCTCTATAGAAGCTAATACTGGTTTGGACTCTTTACCGGAGGACCATCAGGTGGTGCTTGAGGAATGAAGTTGCAGTTACCGGAGCCATTAAAACACCAACCATGGTACACACACTGTAACCTTCCCCATCGATCGATCCTTCCTTCAGACAACGGAGCCAGCCTGTGAGGGCAAGCATCGTTGAATACTCTCCATGAACTCTCATTCTTGTCCCACCACACCACGATATCAAGCCCCATCACCTTTTTTGCATGCGGCGCCCTCTTGTCTAAATCACAAACTGGCATTACGGGATACCAGTGTGCGTACCAATCAAACTTGTCTGCTTGAGAGTCAGCTTCAAGCTCTGGCTCGGGTGTCGAGACAAAGGATGGAGATGATGGCATGGCTGTGAAAAGCTTGGATTTTGATTTTGTTTTTCTTGAGAAAGTCGAAGAGGGTAGTGGATTAAACTGGAAATTCAAGAACTTGTGGCTGGTGAATGGGGGTTTGCTGATCGAGGTTGGGATGTGAATCGATGAAAGAACAGAGGGAGTTCTTAAACCTTCCATGGCCGCTTGTTTTACTGATCAAGCTAGAGAGTAAGATTGCAAATTAAGTTGAGAGGCGAGCAGGGTATGGAATTGTGGACTTGATCCTCGAGCTTGTGGATCCTTTTCGCAACTGTACTCCCTTCACTTCTTACAGGAGATTAGTATTTAATTTTTATTTTTAATACGCAGGAGGTTAGTTGCAGAATCCATCTTTGACTCGATGCACAACGAATACTTGAAAGTAAACCCCCTCATTGATGGTTTTGGTGACATGGGATTTCATGTCTATTTAATATTGATTTTAAAAGTATTTTTTATTTAGAATTATATTAAAAGATGACATAATCTATCGTATCAAGTGAGTTTTAAGTGATATATATATATATTAAAGATAGCATGATCTACTGTATCAAGTGAGTTACAAACCTTGGTATATATATTTTTTTTTTACACGTGCTGGTTTCTTAAAATATCTCTTAGCCCTGGTTAGACTGCGTCCTCCAGAATTAATTAGAATTATTTTATTTTTTATAACAGTGGGAGAGGTGCAGAGTCTCTGTTGAATTTATGGGGCAGGATTGTGAGTGACCAGTGGCCCCCTTCAGGCGATTAGTCCAAGTGAAGACGCAGCTTTGGGCGTCTCTTTTTCTTTCTTTTTTGTAATGGCTGTAGCGATCATCGGTAGCAGTTATTTGCCTACAGAAGAGCAACTTCAAGACTTCCTTTCATTGCTCATGGAAAACAATGTGGATCTTGTTAAATAATAATTATGTAATCTTATTTAGTTTTATTTATTAAAAATAAATTAATAGTTTATATTTAACCTACGTATAGTTTACTAGTCATTTACTCGTGTTTTATTGTGGCTAGAATAATATTTTTTCTAACATAAAAAAATATTAAGAGTGTAAATTTATTTTTATTCTATAAATTTGGAACAAAAATATATCTATGCAGAATTCCTGTGGAGCACAAGTTTCCAATAAAATATACAAATTATAAATCGTTATAAAGTTATTTGTTCAACAAAACCACTGGTATAAAATCATCATCCTCATTAAAAAAGCAAGAAGATTCGAATATCCAAACCATCAAATTCACTATATTAGGATTAGTTCATTTCATAATCTAATTTAAATTAAACACAATAATAAAATATAAATTGTGAAAATACCTACGATAACTAAACAACAAAAATAAATCGTTGATTTTCTACCTATAAAAAGAAAAAAAATATCATTAAAAAATCATTGTTACGTTACCATCATTATCATGACTGTAACAACTAAAATTATTATCACCATTACTGCTTAAATAATTAGAATCATCAAATAGTCCCCAAGAATAAAAAAAAAACATTTTTATAAAAAAGCAAGCAAAAAATAATAATAAAAATAATCACTAAAATTAAAATTATGTCGAAGAATAAACAAAAGAACAAAAAAAAAACTAAAATAAATATTATGAGCATAAAAAAATTATTTGGTCCGAAGAACAAATAATAATAACATAAAACACTAAAAAAAGGGGGAATTAATTTTAAATTATCATTAATATAAATTAAAATTTCAGAACTGAACTAAATAAAAATAAAACCATAACAAAAAATAAACAAAAAATTAAAAAAAAAACTAAAAGCATGGATACATAAATATGAACAAAAAATAAACACTATCAAAGAAGGATAAAAAACCCCAAAAGAATTAATACTAAATAAAAAATTAAAAGAATAAAAGTCAAAATGAAAAATAAAATATATAATTAATTCCAATTAAAAAATAAAACTACAACAAATCAAAATCTTAAGTAAAAAAAATAAAAATTAAAGGATTTTTTTTAAAAAAAAATACGATGTAAATTTTTTTAAAAAAAAAATAAGGACAAAATAAAAAATATCATATATGACCAATTTTAATTGAAGAAAAAAAACAAATGTATACCAAAACAATTAAAAAAAAATAAAAACAAACCAAAAGCAAAAAATAAAAAAAAATAAACATGATCAATTTCAATTATTTATTTATTTATTTATTTTTTATTATTATTTGAATAAATAAAAATTAAGTAACACGCCACACCGTGGAAGACACAACACATCACAAATAAATTTTAACCTCGATCCTAGCAATTAGCTCTCTCAATTTGATTAAACACTTGCTCCCACCTTCACTTTACTTCTTGTAAACAACAATTGAAGTCACAACCTTTTTAAATCCCTTTCATCTTCTTCTACTTCTTCTCTGCTTTCCCACTCTTCATCTCTTTTTTAACTTCAACTGGTTCAAGCTTCTAGTTTTTACTTTTTGACTCTTCATTTCATATTTTTCTTCTCTGTTTTATGTTTTTATGAACCGTAACCCACATCTGGAAAAAAAACTCATCAACCCATGCTTCCCTGTCTCTTGAACAAAATCAATCCAAAACCCGTCACGTAGAAAAAAAAATATATAGATGAACGAAAAACCTATAAAGCCCTTCACCCAACGACATACATGCTCGATCTCATTAAGGGCGCAATCGTTTGTGTACTGTCACAATCCACAGTGAAACATCTCATAAGCTACAGTGTACTCAATAGTAAAACAACCACACATTTTATATTTTAGTTAATTTGTAATTAGATTAACCTAAACACACATAATTGTAGCATCCTTTTTGTGTTTTGCTCTTAATTATTTCAACATGGTATTAGAGCAAGTTTTTATGGAACGGGGCTTAATCTCAAACATAGTTTCGCGGATCCAACTTTTTGGAGTGATATTGTCTTCAGCTTCTATAGAATTTGGTTTTTCTTTTTCCTTTTAGCTTCTGCAATTTGATATTTGCGTTCAGTTTCTACAATTATTTTGGTATTGGTTTGTGTTCAGTTTCTACAATTATTTGGTGTTGGTATTTTGTCTTCCACTTCTGCAATTTTATATTTTGTTTTTTGCTGCTTTGCATTCTGGTTTTCTGTGATTATTGATTATGACTACTAAAAGAGACGATTCGTTTCAGTCTGTAAGTGTGAGGTTGGATGGGAAGAGCTATTTGTATAAGAGTTATGTGATGAGACATTTTCTTAAAGGTAAGAAGATGTAGGGGTACGTTAGTGGAACTTATATGGTACCTAAGAATATTGAGGAGGGGTATGCTGGTTTAATAGATACATGGGAAACAAATAATGCAAAGATCATTACTTGGATCAACAATTCTGTTAAGCATTCGATAGGTGCGCAATTGGCAAAGTATGAGACAACAAAAGAGTTTTGGGATCATCTGCAAAGGTTATTCACACAGTCAAATTTTGCAAAAGAATATCAATTATAAAATGACATACGAACTCTTAATCAAAAGAATATGAGTATTCAAGAGTTTTATTCTGCTATGACGAATCTTTGGGATAAATCAACTCTTACAGAATCAACATAATTAAAGGCATGTGGTGCCTATATTGAGCGTAAAGAGCAACAACGCTTGGTACTATTTTTAACAATACTTTGCGATGATTTCGAAGGATTTAGAGGTTCCTTTCTGCATCATTCTCCACTGCCTTCTGTTGAATCTATTGTTGTGAGTTATTGGCTGAAGAGATACATCTTCAATCTTATTCTGAAAAGAAAATTCTTTTTACTTCAAATCCTTTTGGTACTAGCAGTATCTTCTAAGCCATTCTCTAATTATCAGAATAAGTCTTACACAAAGGTTGACTTTGATGAGTGTAGTTTTTGTAAGCAGAAAAGTTATTGGAAGGCTCAGTGTCCTAAGTTAAGACATCAGAATCAAGCTTGGAAGCTTGATAGTCAGTCACAATCTAATGCTCATAGACTACCTCAAGGTTATAAACCACCACATCACAACACTGCAGCATTAGCTTCCTCAAGCTTTATTACCAATCCTAATACTTTGGCTTAGCGATTTCAGAAGTTTCTCTCCTTGCAACTACAAGCTATGTCTACTTCTCCTTCCATAGGTTAGTTGCCTACAAGTTCCTCAGGTATGTCACACTCTGAATGGGTTCTTGGATTCTGGTGCTTCCCATCATATATCTCTAGAGTCCTCATCTTTTACCTCTGTGTCCCTTTTGTCCTCTAATCCTGTTATGACTGTTGATGGCACTCCCATGCCCTTAGCAGGTGTTGGTTCCATTGTCACATGTCACATGTCTGTCCCTAATGTTTATCTTATTCCAAATATTAAATTGAATCTTGTGTTTGTTGGTCAAGTATGTGATTCTTATGATTATTTAGTCATTTTTTCCTGTTCTCTTTGTAGTGTACAGGGTCTGTAGTCTTAGAAGCTAATTGAGACAGGGCATAGGGAGAATGGAATATATGTTTTGGATAAGTTAAATGTGTCAGTTGTTGTTGTTGTTTCTGTTGCTACCAATAATATTGACTTGTTCTCTTTTCATTTGAGTGTTTCATCTTCTAGTTTTTGTTTATGGCATTCCTGTCTAGATCATGTTTTGTTTTCTCGTTTGAGAGTTTTGATATCTACAAGAGCTTTAAGAAATTTAAAAACTTGTGGCATTTTTCTTGTAGTGGAATAGGTGCTATATTTATAAAGCAGAGGGACACTGAGAGGGGGATTACCAATATCTTGGGAGAGACTTTTTTTATTATGGAGATACAAGTTACACAAAAGAGGAATGTCCTTGTATAGCTATTGAGGCAATAAAAGAAGAAAAAAAAAAACAAGAAATTGCGACAAATAGTTAACAACAGTCATTTATAATTGATTGACCTATGAGGCTTACTCAGTCAAGATGAGTGCCAACAGAGGTAAACCCATATTTCAAGAAGAGTTGAGGGAAGAGCCCCACTATACTTTCCCCTCCCATCAACTTGACCGTCAGATTACCTGTCTTCTGTATCCAACCATAAGGGCACTAGACATTAGTGGCACAAAACAAGCCTTTTGCCATAATACAGAACTCGCACGCTCCTGTAAACAGAATTTATTTGATTTCTTACAATCAATCATCAGTTTTTGACATTTTTTTATAACTAAAATGAACAAGTTTTCTGGATAAAACATAGAACAAAACAATACCAAACCATCCTTTATTTTTTAAAAAAACTTCCGTACTAAGAGCTTAGATGTTTCATTTGAATGGCAAGTGGTTCATAGGATATTAGATTTGATCTATATGAGTTCAATGAGTAGCAAGTGGTATGATAAAATATTACATATGGCTATTTACATTTGACCTATAAGAGTTTCATGAGTAGAAATAATTTGTTATCTTCTTATAGTCAGTCCCCCAAAACATGTCTCTTAAAGCTCGGATATCATTTGAGTTTACAATGACTGTACATTAAAGCCCTGACACAGTAATGTTTTGCAGTAAACAGTATGAGTATCTGCCTCAACGAAAAGCATGGTTGTAATCATGGTAATGGAAGTTTTTGTGGATGAAGTGAGCCAACAATTTTGATCCTGCGAAGCATACTACTGCCATTGCTATCATAGTATTTCTTGCAGCTAGTGACAAGACATTCTGCTTGGTTGCAGCAACAATCCCAACCAAAGCTAGAGAAGCGACTTGCAGAACCACCTCTAGAGCATTGAGACCCTTGTGCGCAGCAATGCAACTGCGGCAGTTTACCACATGGGACCAGTACCTGAAAGATAGTTCCAAATTTAGCAGTGAACTAAGTTTCTCAAACTGAAATGCTGAATCTCCATTTGTATATGAGACAGTCATTACCTGTCCATCAGCTGTTCTCTGGGAGGAGTTGGTGGGAGCGCCCCACTGTACTTGCCTTTCCAATCAACTTCACCACCAGCATACTTGTTTAGCCATCTTCTGAAACCAACCACAAGGGCATCCGATTTAGTTGGTACAAAACAAGCCTTTTGCCAGTTGGCAGGGCCAACATCCATGATCTTGCGCTCCTGCAAAGAGAAATATAGTCAGGTAATGTGAGCTGAGTGCAGGCTCCAATTTTTAGTTTTAGCAAGGTTATTCATTGAGCTAAGACAAATGACCACTTCTCACAACATGAAATGTTACAACAGTTTCTGTTCTATCAAATTACAATCCCATTAAAGTAATGGATGAGATTTCAAGTATATCATCCTTGTGCAGAAAGGAAAATCATAGGATTTTAGATTTCTGTTGATACTGGATGAGCATGATCATAACATTTCTAATACATAATTTAGTCGAACAACAATGTCCTCAGCCCAAGTTTTTGATTACCGGAAGGAATTTAACTGCACCACTAAATGCAATTCATGAAAAAATTTATACCGAACTAGTCAAATAGACATTTATGAACCCTTATAAAGTTGCTATACCTATCAGTGAGTTTGACAACATCTCAAAAGGTTTTCTTTTCAAAATCATAAGAGATTAGCTATGCATCAATAGTCCTCATTTATAAAATAACCATAAAGAGCTTAGTGTTAAAAATCACCATAGGCTTTTACCACCCATTACTATGCCTCACTTTTAAAAGCACCCGAGGCCAACAAGTCTTAATTTCTTGGGATCAAATAAAACATCTGAAATATTTATAGTCATTTTCTGGTCAATTATTTAGTATTGAACATTTTTGTCGTTAATTTCTTGTTTGATTTGTTGGATAGCAGTTAGACCATAATCTTCAGTTTAACGGTCCTTGCTTTTCTATACTATTAATACACACTATATCACCATATTATACGGTAAAGCAATGAAATTTTATATTTGATAGATGTTTTCTTACCTATCAGTGAGTTTACTTTGATATTGTTCATCCTAATTAATTATAAGTTAAGTTATAATCAATAAGGTAACTAGATGCAAAAGAAAACTCTGTTTTCATAAACAGAAAAATCACCTCCACATGAAGAAGATACAGGTCTGAATCCAGAATTAGGTTTTGTCCCACATGAAAAATCCATCTTGGAACAACTTTATCAATCCAAACTCCAAAGTTTCTAGGAAAGACCCATATCAACCTGCTATTTCCTGGACTAACTGGAATGCAGATAAAAATTAAGGCCATTTTCCGTTGCACAGAAGGCTGCAGCATGACAAAATTCATAGAAAAATAGAAGGATGATGAGAACTAGAGAAGTAATTGTATAAAAAGGAAATCACATTTTAAAGGACAAGCCTAACATAACTATGAGTTTTCAAGACTAATTTATGAAAAATCATCTCATATTTTTTATCAGGAGAGTATTCAACGAGCAAATGCTTACCTTTCCTGTCCCAGCTGGCGATGCATCTCCATTACCTTGATTCTCCGTAGGTTTAGTATAGGCATAAAAGATACATGGTGCGATAAATTTACTAATACCCCACTCCTGATCTCCATCAAAACCATTTATGTCTAGTTTCTTGACACTCAACACAACAGGTCTGCCCCCTTCTCTATCAACCTTCACTGCAGAAGAAATTTAGGTTCAATCACATGAACTACACAAATTGAGAACAAAACATAACACCCTAACGCCCTAGCACACCTTTTGGTGTTTGTGTTCTCATGATTCCATAGTGTGCATAGGGAACATGAGCAGGATCCATCAGGTTCTCAACCAAGACATCATACCTGAAAATGAAGATGTAGGTTAGAGAAGCAAAACTTAAACAAGATAACTTCGACCTTACAATGGATGTAATTCTAATTTCTGCAAGTTTTGCATGGAATTTAAGTCAAAGATACTCAAGAAAAATTACTCCATTAAGAGATATATCAAACAATCATTTACGAAAGCTAATTCTTACAAGAATTAGTTATGCCCAAACTCTACAGGCAGAAACAGTAAACATGACAGTGTATCTTGTGAATAATAGAAATAAATTTTGATTTTGATTTATAGATAACAATAGGAGCATTTTAAGCTCAGCGTCTTTGCATACCCGTAAGCAATATCTCTATTTCCCATTGTTCTAGTATAGGATGGATCTTCCAGTTCTGGGATGAAGGGCGGTTGTTTCTTCAAAATAATATCTTTGTATTGTGGATCAGTGTTCGGCCAAAACCATACAATGTCATGATGCAAAGTGCTTGGATAAGCAGCTACACATGCTTTCTTGAATGTGTGGACCTGCATCATTTGATGGGAAGATCAACTAAAATCTCATTTTACAAGGAAAAAGTTTGCTGAACATAAACAATGAAGCTCAATCAGTGCAGCAAGAGGAACAGCATAACATCCTTGACTAAAATAATCATCTCAAGGTGATAATAATGCAATTCTAACATGTGAAATTTCATCAGAATTTTCCCCACTCCAACATATATAAATACAGTATAGTTTGTGCATATTTTTTCGTCAAACACAGCATGCCTTGTGCCATTGCCATCAATGTAAATGAAGGACCATATAATAATACTTCAATGCAAGCATCAAGGAAAATAATATAATATAATGCAGAAACATCCGAGAATAAAAAATAAGCATTAAGACAAGAAATATAATTATTACTGGAGGACCATCCGGAGGTGCTTGAGGGATGAGCTTGCAGTCACCAGAGCCATTGAAGCACCAGCCATGGTACACACATTGCAACCTCCCCCACTGATCAATCCTTCCTTCAGACAATGGAGCCAACCTATGAGGACAAGCATCATCAAAGACCTTCCATTCACTCTCATTCCTATCCCACCACACCACAACATCAAGACCCAACACTTTCTTTGCATGTGGCACCCTTTTGTCCAGATCACAAACTGGCATGAGTGGATACCACTGAGAATACCAATCAAACTTCTCTCCTTTAGTTTCAACCTCAACTTCTGGCTCAGGTGGGCCTATCGATTCTGTTGAAACGGAGGATGGTGATATGGTGGTAAAAAGCTTGGATTTTGATGATGTCTTTCCATGGATCCTTGAGAAAGATGAACTGGGTATTGGATTAAGCTGGAAATTCAAGAGATTGGGTTTGGTGAGTTGGGTTTTGCTTATTGAAGTTGGGACAAGAATTGTTGAAACGGAGGATGTTCTTAGAAGTTCCATGATTGCTTGTTTTAGTGGTGAAGCTAGAGAGAAGAGAGAAGGGAGGGAAGGCAGATCATATAGGCTGTGGATATACAAGTCTTCAACTACAAAGTGAAATTATCATCTCTTGAACTTGAGGCTAAGAATGAATCCGCGTGCATTGGTGTATAGGACAAAGAACACGACCATGCCTTATTGAAAATCTTAAATTTTGTTTAGATATATTAATATCAAAAACTAAATTTTAAAAAATAGAAAATGTACATTGTTTAATACCATTTTAAGTAGCTACCAATAATTTTAATGAAAAAAACAATTTATCTACATGTTATATTTGAATTACTTATCAGTCCCTATAGTTTAATCAGATTAATTGATTAATCCTCATGTTTTGAGAAAGCCGACTGGAATAAGGTTGGTCAATATTACTTGAGGACTATTTAATTATTTTTATACCACAAGGATTAATTAATTACTTTCAATATACAATGATTACTAAATTACACTCATCATAGGTAAGTTTTATTATTAATTTTTTTAGTTACATGGCATAGGTTTGTTGTGGTTGGCTGTTGAAAAAATACAAATATGTTTAGCTAGAAAAACAAAGGGAAAAAATAAAATTTAATGAATTTTGTTTTTATATATATATATATATATAAAGATAATATTAATCAAACACTATCTTAATATCTATAATTTTAAAACCATCACTCTACTTTGGTATTTGTAATTTAAGATCTATGTCCGAGCTCTATGCATGGATGAGAAGCATGTTCTCCTTTAGAGGCAGGCTAAAATTCCACTGCTTCGTTTTTCACTTTATTGCATGAAGTTTACACGCATTATATACCTAGCTGGTACATACATTTATTTATTTATTCGCTGTGTCTTGACAATCTTGAATTTGACGTGAACGCTGTGATGAACTGGTAGAGGAAGTGGTTGGTAATTTTGATCCTCTCTCAGTAGGTCTTCTTTACTTCTCTTTCAGCCTGAAAACCAGCTCAAAGAAGATTAATTAATCAAATCACCATATATATATATATATATAGAGAGAGAGAGAGAGAGTAACGACACTGTTTCATCCATGGAAGGACGGGAATTGCTTACAGCTTTGATAGCTTTTTCAACAGCAGTCCATCCATTTTTGTCAATATATTGCATCACTGCAATCCGTGCGTCAAGGCTCATCATCTGGAGAAACTTCTTTCTTTCTTCTGGGAAATCTCCGGTCACTGTGCCACCAAACTTCACATACTTCCTCACAAAGTTCATATAGATATATGAAGCCCCACTGAAAATGGGCAGTACTAGCCACATACAGAACAGCAACTTTATGTATGGCCAGAAGGGTAGCCTGCAATATCACACGTACACATTTCCTTCTCAAAATTAGAGAAGGCAAATAAATATCTAGGGTAAATTATATAGGTGTGTGTGTTTTATAGTTTTAACATTACCAAACTAGGATTCTCCAAAATGATAGCTCGAAAATGGAAATGAAAGAGTATATTATCCAGTAGGTTAGCCACTGCTGGTCATCAAGAGGTGAAGGGCTTTCGATGGCTCGCAATGATGCATACCTGTTCATTCAAGCCATGATACAAAATTCAAGTTAGTTATCCCATCGTATTGGTCTCTTCTTCGTCATTTTTGTTCTTTCATCTCTTCGGCCAGAGTAAATTTAAACAGTACTTGAAAGATAAATAATAGCTAGGGGGTGTCTTTCACTACTCACAGCGGGAAAACAAGCATAATCCCAGGCCTGGTTAAAACACAAGCAGAAAATTGAAGTTGTTAGAGTAGTCATCAATCAATATATAAATGAACAAAACCTCTTACGAGGTTTAGCCTCGATGACAAGTTTGTTTCCACGTCTTATTTTAAGAGAAACAACAAGAAAACATAATTGACAGTTAAGAGACTTGATCTGATCAAAACGCTGGCCTGAAGATACTGGGAATGGTTAAGACTGGATCGAAATATCTTGTTGATTGGACATGCCACAACCAAACTGATCGAGAGAGAGAGAGAGAGAAATGTACCCGACAAATGCATCCAAACGCTTCGCAACTACAGCAAGAACACCCATGTTGAAATGCTTAATCTCCGTCCCGCAGTCAGATATTGATCATCAATATGAAAGGATTGTGGGAAGTGTGAGATACTCTTGATAGGATTTAATAGTGTGTTTTCCCATTGAATCAAAGCAAAGCAAAGAATCTTTGTAGGGTTAAGCTGATGGTTTTTCATTCATCCGGCAAGAAGAAAAGTATACAGAGAGAAGGAAGAAAAGAAAGCAGGGGAAAGGATAAAGTTGGATCTTCCAGCTGCCTTTGGCTTGCAAACCCCACCGGTAGTCCACGAAGGTAGATATACCTTACTTCCCTTTCAATGCTTTTAGAGGAAGAATTTTGTTAGGAAAAAACAACCGCCAAATATTAATTATGGTTTTACTAGTAAAGAAGTTTTTTACTTAATTTTCCTACAAGACTCAAAAGAGATGGTTTTTTTTATTTATTTTAATTAAAATTGAAGAAACAAAATTCTGAAAATAAAAATAATAAATTGATGTGTCGTTAACTCAGTTTAAAGGTTTAGATATCCATTCTTATAAATATATTGATCACCGAAGTAAAATAAACATCTTTTTTAATTCAAGCAAATAAATTTGATGTCCCTTAAAGCAAAGAGAAATCAAGAAGAATATGAGTAAAATAATTTAAAAAAAACTTCTTCATCAATTCCTTACCATCAAGAAAATTACATATTAAAAAGAAATTCTAATTCATTTGGCAATAGCCTTAAGAGCAAAATCTATATTTATTCTAGGTAGCTATTCAAAAGTTTGAATAATTTAACTTAGTTTATTCTTCATAATAATTTAAAGTGATAGTTGCAGCAATCAAATTAAACTTGTTTGTTTTTGCTTCTTATTCTTACAACAATCAAAGCAAATATTCAAAAATTTGAGCAATTTAACTTAGCTTATTCTTCCATAATAATTTAAAGTGATAGTTGCATTAATCAAATTAACCTTGTTTTTGCTTCTTATTTTACTTTCTGACAACAATTATAAATTGAAAGAAGTTATAAAGCATATGTATATCATCTCAAAACAATGCAATAAGCATGAATAGAAATCAATAATATAATTATGAAATAAAGATAAATAAGTACTTGAATATCAAAAAATTATAATGATAATGTTAATTATCACACCTTAATAATAAAGATGATATTTATTCTCCTTGAACTGAAGGTCAAAGTTTAGTTCAAAGTTGCTGGAAAATCAACCCAAAAAAAAGAGAAGTCATTCCTCTAGTGGAAAGAGAGATTAGCTATTTATAATGTGATTTGTTTCTTTTATTCTCTCTTCTAGCTACTGTATTTCATTAATGGAAAAAGAGATTAGCTATTTATAATATGATTTGTTTCCTTTATTCTCTCTTCTAACTATTGTATTTCATTAAAATTCTACTCGTTATTAGGATTCCTTAATATTATGGAGATCTTCCTTCTATATCTAGTTATTAACGTTGATAAAATCTCTCTGAATTTATATTGAAAACTAACTTTATTGTTGTCACCAATCTGTTGTATTTTAAGTTTTGTTGTAACTTTGACTTTGTTTCTAATTTGGTTTCTTGCAATATTCTGCTACTCCATCTATATCCTTTCATTCATAAATGTTATAGGATTGATTTGCATTTTCTTTTGGATTTTAAAGTTCATCTTTTCTATGTCACACTCTTGTAGGACTTAAAATTATTGGTTTTCTCGTCAAATCATAGAATCAATCTCATCCTCCAAATTGCATCTTGATTTTCATCTTCAAAAGGATTTTATCTTACTAAGAGTCTTACGTGAGAGTTGTAGTCATTTGATGTGTAAATGAGTTTAGGCTTTTGAATCATTTGATTCTAATATCTTAGACTCAAGATGTGTTTGTTCGAATATATAGTGTGAAAGCTAAAAACCTTGCTCCAAGTAGAATTTTGGTCTGATTTTACAGGTCTGATTAGAAGTTCAAATGAGCTTTAATTTTTAAATGAGCAATTTTTTGACATGATATCAGAGTTTTATTAACTAAACGATCACGAGTTCAAATTTCATCAACCTCATTCTATTTGTCTAAAACGTTTTTACTTGAAAGTGTCACCAAGAGACATGGCGTGATGACAAAAGTCTTGAGATCTACACAGCAGGTATTGAGTTCAAGTCAGGACATGCACCTCTTATAAGAACATAGGACAAACGGGGTTTTATCCTCTCACTTGGATCTACAAAGTGTATTTTTTGGCAGGTGAGGTTTTCTTGAATAAAAAAATATATATATTAAAAAATAATATAAATAATATTTCATTTAATAGTTATTAGATTTTTAAATGAGATAGTTATTAGATAATTTCAAAATAATCATAAGACACTAAAAAGAAACATCGGGAGCATAAGCCGATACCTTTGAGCCAATCCCTAATCACACAAACATCCAGCCAAGAACTCCTTGTGAAATGACCAGATCTTATGCGTCAGTTATGGTTCTCTGAGCACGATTCTTATGCTATTGGACTGTTCCAAAGACATTGAATACACAACCTTAGTGATAGGCTGGATGCGTTACCCAAAATAAGTAGCACATGAGAGCCAAGGAAGCCCAGGCATTCAACAAAAACTGATGAAATCGTGAACAGCAGGATTGTAAGAACTAAATCAATACTAAAGTTGAAGAAAGATAAGAAACATGCTAAGCTGGAAAAGGCCTGGTACTGCGTATATTAATTCTCACAAGCAAAAGGGAGAAAAAAACTTAGTCTCTTGATTTGCATCTACGATTGATTACATATCGTAGAAAATCGATACATTTCAAGGGTCCAATTTACAAAAACTTTGGGCCTCCAGATACATCCACACTCTTTTAACTAAACCTACAAATGTGAAGCACACTCTTCCTAATCAAACTTAGGATCCCTTCTAAGGGGAGTCTACTGCGACCTCGGTTAAAACTCTCCCATCCATCTGGTCCGGTCTAAAAGCAAAAGCTAGTGGAGGCCTATCTACAGAAAGTGTACCTTCTAATACCTTAACCACTTCGCCAATGGAAGGTCGTAAAAAGGGTTGATTTTGCATACACCACAAAGCTATTCTCACTACTCTTTCTACTTCTTCAGAGAGTATGCTATCCTCTGAGTTCAGTTCTTCATTCATCTTCTCAACCAAATGGTTCAGGCTTTCACTCAGTATATCCCTCTTGCAAGTGACAATCTGCAGCAGCATCTCCCCAAACATGTAGATATCTCTATCTGAAGGAGACTCTGAGGAGGAAGCTGCCTCCTCCTTGAACAAGCTTCCAATTCCAAAATCAGTCAATTTAGGAATGAAATTTTCATCAAGCAGGACATTCTCGAGCTTCAAATTCCCATGAGCTACACATATCTGACATTCTGAGTGCAAATAAGCAAGGGCCCGAGCAACTCCCAGTGCAATGTCAAGCCTCTGCTGCCATGTCGCTTCATAGTGGTCAGGTTCCATGTTGAGCAGCCATTTATCCAGAGAACCATTCTGGACATACTCATACATTAAAAACCTATTGTTGGCCTCAAAACAGAAACCCTTTAATAGCACAAGGTTTCGATGATGCATTCTTCCTAATGTAGAGACTGCAACTCGGAATTCCTTCTCATTTGCTGTCACGTCACACAGAGCCTTCACAATAACAGGTGTTTTGTTTGGTAATGCACCTTTATAAACAGAGGGCGCCAGTTCATTTGCAAGGTCAGATGTTATCTCTTTTATCTCTTCGAAGGATAATCTGATAAGACTATTGTAATGAGCATTCATTTGAGCATCCTTGCCAAAGGGAATTCTTATGCGAGCTTTAATTTTCCGTTTGCGGTACATAAACCAAAAAACAAACATCTCAATGGCCACAAAACCTGATGCTGTTACCAAAACTATCAAAGCAATAGTTGCAGTGAAGTTCTTGCTGTCACCTCCTCTGGATGTTGAAATTGGCTTTGCAGTTACATGAGGATTAGTTCCCCGAGCTGAAACAGCCTGGGGAACTAGACACACTTTTAAGAATGAAGTAGCAGAAACAGAAGGATTCCTGTACCCAGTAATGAAATTGGTTCGCTTGATTGTGCAAATACCCGAGCCATCATTTTTTGAGGTTGCTGCAATGCAATTCGTGTCATTAGAGCAGTATTCCTTACAAGCTTTCTCGCTCAGCATGACATCAACATCCTGGGGAGGATAAAGACCATACAAAAATGTCTTTCTCATCACCATCATGCTTGTATTCATCTTGCAGTTCCCCAAATCCACCATCTTCTTGCAACCAGAACTACCTGAATCCACTGTGGAAAGGCCAGATCCCCAATTTACCGAATCCTGGTAAAGACAATCACAGACAGCACCAGTGGAGTTAAGCCCGCATAAACTATAAAGACCACATGAACCAAACACATCACATTGATTTTCAACTGCTTGCCACCCAACCTTCCATTCATGGAGCACATGGTTCCACGAGTAGATTCTCAAATTCCCATCAGAATCCATCTTAAGACGCCTCAATGTCAGAGAAGGTTCATCAAAATCCTTACTTGATATGGACCACACAGTTTTATTATTAATATCAATAAGCCCCAAAAGACCATTACCATCAAACATTGCTTCCTTAACACTCCCAAGAAGGTTCACATGATTACTCCAATAGGTCACATTATTCTCCCAAACTAGAGCAAGCTCTCCTGAGTGCCGAATCACAAAACTGTAGTAACTAGATATTGATTTTTTGGAAGGGGCTCTTAGGGTTTGAGGAAAATGCAAAGACTGACCAGGAAGGAGAGTGCTAGTTGGGCTATTAAAACTTTGCCAAAGCACATTATCTTCGATGCCCACAAGTACTAAGTTCCCATTATTCAAAAGACTGGCCTTTCTAATACCTAAACTAGAACTATTGCTACTCCAAACAATCACACCACTAGGGTTATCTACCAGAATTAGCCTCCCATCCATGGAAAGCCTAATAGTGGAGTTCATAGAGACCCTAAGACCACCACCAACACTCCATACAGGAACATTTACAGCTTCATTATCTCCTAAATTATAGCTAATTCCCACAACAAAGCTATCAACTTCATCTTCTTTTGAACAACTCTCTAAGAACCCAAATGCAAAGACCCCATTTTGAGACACCCAAATTCTACTTCTATCAAACCCTGAAATCTCAAAACCAAGAGGCACTGATACCATGGCAACCTCATCACAGAAGCAACAAAAAACAGAGCCCAAAAACACAAACACAGCTAAAACAAAGCTACACCTTTCAAAAGTTTCAAACTTTCTGGTCTTACCTTGAAAATGCTCCATGAATTTGTCATAATTCACCCCTTTATTCCTAGTCACGTACATTTCAGCAGCCAACAAAAAAATAAACTCAATTTTTCAAGAGTAGCAGCAGACTAGGAGCCCCCAGGTAGTGGTCCTAGTGTGTGTTACAGCAGTGGATGAGGCATGTATCAAATTTTTTAGGTGACTTTTTGGAGTCTTGACACTAGGATAAAGAATATCCAAGTTAGTAAGACTAACAAAATGGACTTTGGGGGTTTTTCCTTTCTTTTTGAGCTTTTTAGCTTTTGAAGAGTGACCAAGTTTGAATCTTTGGAAACTGTATACATTCATACGCAGCTTTTTGAGGAGTTCAAGATTCTGTTGTTTTTTTTAGTGGTTTTGTTCCACTAATTGCAAGTTTTTATTCTTATTTTTTTGATACTTTTTCTAAAAGGGTTTTGTCTTGTTTCAGCTGTGGTAACATTTAGAAGGATGATTTGTCACATAACTATAGGCTACTGTCACTTCAAATATGAAATATCCTCTTCTCCACTAGGCCAAATGGAGGCCTATTTTGGTCCTCACCTTGTGTTGTTTGTTGTTAAGGTGTTTTCCATAAAGTTTCCCCTTCTGCTTTTGTATTTAAAATTTTTTTTTTATATAAAAAATATATATTTAATGTATTAATTTAAAAAAATAATGTGTTTTCAAATAAAAAGGTACTATGATTTTAAATATACATTAAAAACATATTTAGAAATAAAAGTGTTTGAAAGTTAGGTATGATTAAGTTTTCTTTATAAAAAAAAAAAAAACACGTATTTTTAACATTTTTTTTTTAAAAAAAAAAACTCAATTTCAACACACCACACTTCAATCCTAAACACTGAGGAGTGTCTGGAGAGAGAAAATAACAGGGCATCTAATTTTGGCTGTGGCAAAAACCCTATCTTGTGTTGCATTTGATAACCAGACGTTTGAAAATCGTAAACACAATTCAAAAGTTGTTATCTCTACAGAAAAGAAAGGAAAAAAAAATATGTTTCTATACCTAACACTAACCAAAGTATAAAACGCAATGAATGGCCAAAATAAATGACTTGTTTTCTGCTTTCTATAAGCCAGAAAGGTAATGTTCTAATATGACTATTGACTACTCATAGTGATGGAAAGAATGAAAGGGTATTTTCTTGGTATTAAAGGGTTTCAAAACCCTAAAAGTGTTTACAATTTTTGTTGGAACTTGTACAAGATTATAACTATAAAGGGGGGAAAGGAACTGTATAAATGAAAAATCAACTAGGAACTACTTCTAACGAGGCCAATGATTCCCTTTCCCAGGAGGAAATGAGTGTGTTCTAGAAATGGGAAGCCGTCTTCGCATTATTTTTATCCTGCTGACAATGTATGCCTGTAGTTGGTCTCAATTCCCCGCTAAAATTAGTCGGTGTGGATGCCTTACAAGTAAACCAGTGATTCTTGGAGACAAGTTTACTTGCTTCAAAGCCCGGAACTGGAGTTCTGAAGGGCAGTCCCTGACACGGCTAATCCGAGGTCCAGCTCCTGCTGTCCATTTGCGAGAAACCTGACTCCCCAATTGATACGACGTAATTCCTTTCTTAGAATTAATCCTTTCCATGACTGTTTCGTCGGGAATCTTTTCAGCGTCATTCCCTTCTTGTTCTTCATCAAACATGTTCTCATTTGGCTCCGAGAAATGTTCTGTATTTCAGTCTCTCAACCAATTCACTCCTTTCTGACTCTTTGAGATTGATCAATTTTCTACCAAAGTTGATGAGCTGCCTTGGTTTCTGTTGTTCTAACACAGAAGATGTCTTCTCATCGACAGAGAAGGTATTTTCTGGAGTCAAGTTTTGAACTTCCTCAATTTCTAAATCATTCACTGCATGACTCAAGTCCTCATCTGATGAGTTGTTTCTACGATGTTTGTAGCTTCTTTGTCTGTAAAGGACTGTCTTCCTCATCCATAGGGCTTGTCTGCTATATCAGGGAAATAAAAGGCTCAGCAAATGACCTAATTCTTATCACTACAATAATAATTTATATCACAACAAAAGAATAAAAATGCTTTAAATCTTTTTACCTTCACATCTGTGAGATCGACATTGTTTTCTCTGAGGAATGAAAGGAAGTCCTTAAAACTTTCTTCTGTAGGCTGATAATGACCACTGTGCGCCCAAACTGCCTGTCAAAAATAGAAAGAAGCCATCGTTAACAGATATGTCGAATGTCAGAAGACCATCAGATCAAACAGGAGATTTTGCATCAATGCAATCAAAGGATATTTTATAGTAGTTATACACTTATACCTTAAGAACTCCACTGTCAACAACTAATCTACCAGCAGCAGTTGCAACTCCTCCTGCCAAGAAGCTAGAATGCTGAAACTTGCCTTTCTTCTTCTTGCCGACATACAAGGACTTGGAAGTGCTGAGAACAAAAATCCACTTAGCATCTTTTGTGGAGTGGAGAAGCTCCCCTGACTCCTTGTAGAGGAGCTTCCCTTCCTTGACAACAACTTCATAGGTCTTTCTTTCCATCTGTAATGGGTAAATGTTTATCAGGTAAAGCATTTGGATTATTAAATAAAGAGCTGAGCACAAAAGTGTTGATGAAAGCTCACCGGACAGAGATACCTGATGCACTGTTGTTGAAGTTTTGAACGAGGGCATTTTTCAAGATTCGCTTCCTTGCCTTCTCCTATATCTAACCTGCAGTTGCAAAGCCAGCATATGCAAGTTTAACTTCGAATCCATGGAGTCCAGTATCAAAATTTTAAATAACTAAGTAATAATGATCAAAGAATCTTGCCAGTAAAAAAAGGGTTCTCTGCTTTTAGAATGAAGCCACCGAACGTAATAGAAATGAAGATTATGCCCGTATCGATGCCGTGAATCGATCTGTTTTAAACAAGATACATCAAAGGTTAAGAATCAGTAAGGAGTGATCGAAGAGCAGTGATTAGCTAATATCATTTCCATATATATCCTTTATTTGACTCACAGCTTCAAGCCAGTGTTGTAAAGCAAGTTTTTGTGCTTTGTCGTTCTTCGATAAACCTTTTCCGACCTTTGCAGCCCTTTTTCTTGCTCTTGACCATCGAGAAATGGCAGATTCATGTTTCTCAATGTCAAAGAATGAAATAGAACTCTTTCTGAGCTCAGCAAGATCTAAGAGTTTCCACCTGAGATTATAACAACTAATTTTGTTAGAACAAGGTTGTACATCCTTACGTTTTTTGTAAGAAAAACACCAGGATCTGTACTCGTCAAAAGATACATACCAGCGTTGCTCAACAGAAACTGCACAATCTGCAACCTTTCTCCTGGTTCGCAAGCTTTTACACACCGGAAATTTTACAGGAACCACGTGTTTGTGGCTTTGGAGATTAAACAATATCGGTTTTCGAATCCTCTCTGAACTATCATCTGACAGTAGGGGCTGATTATCCATCTCTTTGCTGTTTATACTAACTGACCTTGTGGAGGCATCCTTTTCTTTGTCCGGTGGAGAGGCTCTAATAGAAATCATTATTTCCAATTCCCCACCTTTAAATCTAACTGATCCTTCTACTACCATCGTCCCAGAACCTAAAGATTTCGATATTGCAGGCTCAAAACCTTGACCACAAAAATTAATCAACCTTACAGGGGTTTTAGCTTCATCGTCTCCAAAGCTAATAGACTTTACAGTAACAGATTCCAAGCCAGTATCCACATTACTATACTTGGAAAATGGATAGGAAAAGAATATCCCCATTCAGGAAGGGAAGAGTTTCCAGCAATCTGTATTTATCTTAATTCCTGTTCAAACAAAACCAATACACAGAAGTTAAAACCAAAAGCAGAAATCTCAGAACACTCATGCTCTCGTCCTAGCCTTGTCTTATAAGGTAAATGATAGAAATTTCAACAGTCCAATGCCACATCACAATATAAACAAGCTAGAGGCTACAAATTATAGAAACAGGGCAGGGTTTAGCTATGAAGAAGAATTTAACATAGCAGAATACAACTCCAGGAATATCCAAAACCCTTTAACCAAAAAATGATAACATTTTGCAAACCAAAAATGATCTAAAAAAAATCAATTTCAAGAAGACACGGTCTCAAAAAGATAACAACAATCACATTACCATGATAGTCACCATGTAATCATGACCCAAAAATGGCCAGGTCCGCAACTTTAGAACAAAGCCATCAAGCATGGAAAGAGACCAAAAATGTACCATTGTAGAAAATCATGTTACAGAAACAGCAAACAAAATAAAAACAAATCCCAAGAATATAAGAAGGGGGCATTACCTTGAATTGTGGCTAAACCGAGTATGGCTAAATCCAGGTATAAAGGGCTCAGCTTATCAGAATTTTGATGATTTTTCTCAATTGTTCTTAAGAAAGAGAGAGAAAGATGAAGAGAGAGAGTTGAAATTTTCAAAGGTGAAAACAACAAACACAGAGAATAAAAGTTATGTCGTGATAGAGGAAGATATATAGACATCGAAAGTGAGTCTTTAAGACCGGGGGGTGGTTAAGACATCGATCGATCGAGAGTGGGAGGCAGACAGTCAGTCTTCTGTTAGAACACTGGAGGTTTGGTTTCAGGATTTAGGTGGGACCAAGATTTGATAAGTTCTCTTTCTTTTTTGTTTTCTATAAAAGGATTAAAATAGGCAGCCTTGTGTTGCAAGTCTGAGGCGATTTAGAAACAGAAATTTTGTATTTTAGTTTTTAAAAAAAATTATTTTTTGTAACTGTGTGAACCATGCAGGTGATGATCTGTAGAGAGATGGGTTTGAGAAAAAAGTTTATTGGAGTATTAAATCAATTATTTATTTGAAAATAAATTATCAGTATAAGGAAGTGTTTATAACCATGTTTCAAAAACATTTTGACAATTTTCATTTTTATTTTTTACTTGAAATTAAATTATTGATTTTGTGTGTTTTTAGATAATTCTTATATGTTGAAAATTAAAATATTATTTTAATATATTTTTAAACGAGAAACACTTTAAAAAACAACATTAACTACACTTTAAATCAAACACTTACACTATAGTTAGTTAATTGAAGTTATTAAACATCTAACAATATCGATTAGTTCTGAAAAGTTAATGTTTTGTTTAATTTAATTAAAAATATGATATAAATCAGCTTTTGAATTTCAATGATAAACTCATCAAGCCAAATTTTATGCAAATAATATGATTTTTTTTTTTGTATGCAAATTTCAATGTTAATGTAAATAACAAAAATACCATCATTTAAATAACTGAATATATATATATATATATCATAATTTAATGTAGCATTTAGAAGTAGAAAAGGCAGCTAAGAATTAATATTACCATTTTCTCTCCTTTGACACGTGGATGGAGGGAAAATGTCAAGTGATTATTTTTATATTTAACCCTTATCTCAAGCAAAACTAGGACAAAAGCATCGAACATTTCATAAGAAAACGACACGCGTCAATATCATAGTGACCATTAGGAAAGTGATTTTTATTTAAAAATATATCAAAATAAAAAAATATATATTTTGGATATAAACATAAAAAAATAATCTAAAAAAATTAATTTAAAATAAAAATAAAAAATTTGCATATTTTTTTTAAAATACAATATCAAATATCTCGTTTCTTATCATACAAGAAAGTGAGAGATTGGACTTATATTTAGGATATGCTCAGCACTCGATGGTCATCGAGCAATATTCTGGATGGATAGGAAGTGTTCATGATTTTATTTATTACAGCAAATTAGTATTATTTTTGGTAGAAAGTGAGAGCTCGAATGACGTCATGACTGAAACTTCCATGCATTCTTCTTCATTGGCCCACTAGTTGACCATTGAATATCTTAAAAAAAAAAGTATTTTTTATAGGCCAATACAAACGAAAAGTCCATGTAAAGTTCAAACCTTGTTTTTAAAGAGTGTTTGGGAATTTCTTTTTTTAAAAAATATTTTTTATTTTAAATTAATTATTTTTTATATTTTGATATGTTAATATCAAAAATATTTTTTTAATATATTTTTAAATAAAAAATATTTTAAAAAACAATCTCAAATATACTCTCAGTATTCACTTAGTTTAATAATTATATCACAATCAATACGTATTTTCTGAAACAATTATAGAATAAATTTCTCGTATATTATTTTTATACCGAGACAATAAGCAAATAATATCTTGTATACTCGTTTGAACTCCATTTTATTTTTTTCTGATTTTGGCATTATAGATATAGAACCTTATTTAATTGTTAGAAAGAGTCCCATGAATATAGATCGGTGCTGTCCTAATCATAACCATACAAGAAAGTGATCATATAATTACGTGATCCCACATGGATTAATTATGCCCTAAACTAAATTTAATTATTAATAGGTAGAGATCTTGGATTAAATTTAAACTAAATTTAACTAAATTTAATATAAAGACATGAGCTGTCCAAGCACGTCTTTTGACAACGTTTGCAGCATTGAAGATATAAATGGCTAAAACGTTGTTCTCGATGCAGTTGTTTGCTCTGAACCCCTTAATTCTAGCTAGCCCATGGGCAATGTCAAACCCTGAAAGCGACGATCCCTTGATTGTTTTTGTGGTAGAAAACTAGTTATCAGGAACACATATGGCGATCATTGACGAAATCATTGTCGCTTACATCTGTCATTACAGACCTCCATGCATATAAATGAAGCAACAGCGAGGTGGTGTCGATGCTGTGCTGCTTTCTGTGGGATGAATTTAGTTCGTACTGCTGCGTTCACGGAGCCAAGAATTCACACCACCGAGGTGGTGTGAAAGTGGTGTGAGCGTAACGAGCCGGTGCGCAAATCAAGCATAGCCGGAAAACACGAGTGTACAAGAAAGGAAACTGTCGGTCTTTATCATGATGTGGCGGCGAAGCGCGGTCGGCAATCGGCGAACAGCGAGCACAGAAAATTATTTTAATGTACCTGCGTTCTTACAGAGAACATACTTTATCAAACTTTCAAACATTCTTAAAAGAGGATGCGTGAGATAAAACCACTTCATATCTTATATTTTATTTTATAATTAAATTATATTTTTCTCGAGATTGAACTTTACTAGGAATCGGTCTACTCAAAATATTGTCATTTTAAAAAATAAAATAACATTAATTTGATTTGTTTATTTTAAGTCAGACCTATTTTGAGCCCAGCCAATTAACTCATTTTTTTTTTATCAAAACACACAATTTAAATCATATTTGAAGCAACTGATTTAACCCCTTTGACCCGTCAGTCCACACTACATTTAGCGATACGTGCCGTCAATTGCTAACAGCAAGCCCTCACACGTTTGACACGGCTGGAAGCTCTTTCCCACGTGACTGTAGCAGCAAACGAGTAGCCTGCCAACAAAGCTAGCGGCTGCCTGATCACACGTGGACACTGCATTGTCGATGCAGGATAACGAGTTCCATGCATCCGCATGGTCTGCATCCTGTTACGTTGAAGGCTGTGGGTTATGACTTCAAACTTTTATGTTCTGGTTCCGACATTTGTCTTAATTTTTAATTCTATCTCTTGACCATGTTTTCATAGAATTCGATTGATAAATGGAAGACCATTTGTCTTCCCGGTCGATAAGACTGGAAAAATTTCTAGGACATAAAGTGGAGGTGACGGAGAATACTGTGTGTATAAAAAGATAATACTGTGTGTATAAAAAGATGGTGCTATTTGAACTTAAATGTTTATAAAAATATTTAAAGTCTTGTATTAGACTTGAGATATGAAATTTAGTAGGTGTTTGGTAGTGTGATATGATATGAGGCTATAAAAATATTGGTGTTTTAGTATTTGATTAAAATAAAAAAATTGAAAATTGGGTCCCACTTAATATAATTGATGAAATGATGTTTCACGAAAAACAACAAAAAATTGTTTTTTATTGTGTCTCGACTGACCTGTGATTTCATGATCTCCAACAAATAATACCATTAGCATTTAATTCCAAAATAAACCTTCGCCATTTGTTCTCCCCTTTACTTTCACACTACCCCTCCTGTCCCTCACTTCTCATCCTTTGCAATACAAACTCATCTGCTCTCCCCTTCTTCTTCGTCTTCCAAGCCCTCACTTCTCCTGCTCTGTAACAAACCCAAATGTTCTCCTTTTCTCGAAATGTACCAAAATCATTTGGTAACAAGGAGCATGTGTTAGAATTGCTGGATGAGGAGACTTGAAGGAGGTCATGGCCTCTAGCATGGCCAAGCAGGGCAATGGTCCTAGGGTGGTCGTCATCCACTATGAAGAAGGATATACCTGGAGAGGGAGAATTAGAAGGAGACAACACTGAAATAAATTGATTCACATGAATCATTAGTGGTTGCTGGATTGACCTTCGCCTTCTCCTTTCACGCTTAACAATAGAGGAGAACACTTTAAAGTAAATAAATGTGCGTGTATATATCCATGTCATTTAAAGTAATTTCACAAGTTAACAATAATATGAAAAATTTTATAATAAAACACATAAAATTAATTTTCATTAACCTTAAATTCAATCATAGTTTTAACCAAACACTTCAAATTTAGTTATGAATTGCAACTAAAAGTGTTTTTTATGAAACTGTTCTTTTAAAATTTGAACCACAAAAAAAACTCAAATACCAAACACACTTTCAAAGAGATTAGCCGTAGAGAGGTGAGCCCACCTGGTGTGTGTGTGTGTGTGTGTGTATATATATATATATATATATATATATATATATATATATATATATGTTTTTCTATGATAACTACTTATAAAATATCCAAGTCTTAATATATTTTATATAAACATTTAAGTTATAAGATATTCATATTAAACACGATAAAAGTTGTAAGAGCGACCAAGAAAAAGAATTGGGCTAACAGGTGAGGGTCAAGTTGTCCGATCCTAATGGCTTCGATAAAACATGATGTATCATTAGCGTTTTAAATCGAATTGAAAAACTATTATTTCTTGTATTTTTGTTAAACAAAAAAAAATGTGTGTATAAATATAAAAGTAAATGTATTCATTGTAAATTATATATATGATTTGTAATTTGTTTGTTTAGAAACAACTTTCGAACGTGAAGATTGATAACTTGAAATTTGAATGAATCATGGACACCAACCAACCAACCCATCCACGAGTGAGGTTCTTTTCTTTTCTTTTCTTTTCTTTTCTTTTCCCCCTTGTTATACAAAATGAACTCCCAAACAGGTTATATTTGAAAAGAAAAGAAAAACACAAAGATGGCAAAATAAATGAATGAATCATGCATCACCATCACCGTCCATTTTAGCTACCAAGGTCGGTGTAGAAGGTGTTCCATGTTGACTTGTAGCTTTGGGTGTAGCCTGAGCTTATTTCTGTGCTTAGTTGTCGTGCCTTATACAGGTGAAAATGATTTCAGCTATTAAATTAGAGGACAAAGTCGTCGTTCTTCGAGTCAACATTCTTATTTAAATAGCATCATTTCATTTCTTTTTATTTACCTTTGATACAATTGCAAAATCGAAGAAAATCTCAATTATATTATTTCCAATAAAAAAAGATATCCTTAATTATAATACGCACCGAGATTAAGAAAGAAAACGTAACGCTAATATAATTTTAAAGTGGAGACAGTAACTAGAATATAGTTTCCCTATTCCATGAATTGTACCACATACAGACACCACGCCCTCTATGTCGGTCCCTTCCACAGGAAGCAGCTGCCAGGCTTCTGCTCAGGGCTTGTCAAGCAAGACTGCTGCTAAATTGGGTGCATGAAGCTTGTCGTGCAAGCTGCTGCTGCTGCTGCTAAATTGGGGTGCATGACAAGCAGCTTGTCGTGCAAGCTGCCGCTAAATTGGGTGCATGAAGCTTGTCATGCAAGAACATTGAATTTTTGGATACAAAAAATATTTTAAAAAAATAAAAAAATATCATTTTAAAAAAAAACAAGCCAAGTTAATCAAAGTTGAATCATTAAACACTGTTATTGAGTAATGAGGTTATGATAAATTAATATAAAAAAATCAAAACAAATCAAGAAGGCAAATTCTCAATCAAACATAATATTAATTAATAAAATTAGAAATAAAAAATCAATCGTAAAAAACCAAGTTAATGAGGTTCAACTCCAAACCCCTAACTCGAGCTATGAGATGAAGACAATCTGATAAAAACAAAAATCTAATGATGAAAGATTCTTGATATGAAAAAAGATAATGAGATAATCTCTTAGAAAAAAATGAAAAAAAAATCTTTTTAAATTGGGGTTAAAATATCAAAACTTGAGAACTTAATCACGAGACCAGGATATTTTTATAGAAAATAAATCAAAATAAATTATGAAATTTAATTTATAACTAACCCAATATTAGATAATGAAATTGAAGAAAAAAATCTCAACTAAAAACACACACAAAAAACAACTCATATCAATTCGGGCTAACCAATTAAACATTATTTAAAGGACACAAGGTTGAAATAACTTAACAGAAAATAATTCATGAAATGTAATTTTTCATTAATTCAATATTAAAAAATATGATTGTGAAAAAAATTAATTAAAAAATAAACCTAGTCAACCGAATTAACTCGCTATATATCTTATCAAAATGTGATAACTTAATAAGAAACAAATTTAATATTAAAAAATAAAGTGTGTAAAAAATCTTGATTGGTAAATAAATTTTATAAAAACATTATTTATTAAAATAGTGAACGGGCTTGATAGACAGACTTCTTCAGAATCCTGAACAAATGCCGGGGCGAAGCCTTTTGCCAGATAGTGCCTCCCCAAGCACAGCATCGCCTCATTTTCATTACCTCTCAACGAAGGATACCATTTTCAATTCAAATTTGGTGGGATATCATCAGATGAGTTGTTAAAAGGTCTACGAGAAAGATGTGCGATTTGCTGTGGTCAACTTCTTACAAACCATACCTGCTGAACCTAGCTGGCATCTCCATTAAGCCCACCAACCTTATCCTAAATGGATAGAAATCCTCCATTGTTATATCTGCACGGCAAATCACGAGCTAGCTAGAGCATGCTTGCAGATATAATAATGGCTTCTTGCCACATGAACAATCATGCTGTGTAGCAGTATATTATCTGGCTTACAGTTCTGCTCCAAACGTGAGAGGCTGTGGCAGAAGGTCAGTGAACTACTTTCAAATGAACAGCAAATCCTAATGAAACCAAGGCAGCTGCCGCTGCATATGGAACCACTGAAAATCAAATCCGGAAATAATTCAATAACCAGTTCATTTGGGGGCGTGGGGCACATGAAAACTCGCATCAAAGTTTAAGACAAGGTCCAGGATTATCCAGCATTCAAGTCAAGAGTATTAGCTGGCTGTGATACCTGATAAATGTCATGTTTACAGATATCATCTCAGATCCAAGGCATGCAGCGCATCTAGAACTATTAGTTTTTCTCAGTGAAATTTTCTAGTTACGGTCCTGGGGTTCATCACAAAGCTATTCTGACTGGCAAGAGTGATTATCTCGCCAACCTGAATGTGGCCATCGAGCCCAGTTGTGGTCCAACTGCTAACACCTCAGACACAAGCGGTATCAAGCCCGGATTGACAAAACACAAAATCCTGGTGTTTGTATGAGCGCAGCAGATTCCTACAAGAAGAGTATGTTCTGATGAAGCCCAATGCTAGGCCGACAGCCACTAAACCCTGCTCATTATGGTTTTCCTTGTTTTCACTTTGCTCCTTGCTTCTAGGAGACAGGAAGGGGATATTTCATACTGGTTCTTTTCCATAATTCCAAAAAATATTCGTGCAGCAATCATTCAGTATTTTCAATAATAATAAATGAAACTACAAAAATGTACAGGCAATCGTCAAGCGCCTAAGCATGAAGTACATGATAAAGGAAACAATTGGAGGCTAATACAATGCATGCCATATGCATACAAGCTAGATTCGTTATATTCAGAGGACATCTCATTATACTGAATCATCAGAATCATCAGAATCACTTCTCTCAGGCTCCTCTGCATTAGCTGTTGTTTCTGGCACATCAGGCTTTGCTTCCGGAGCAGGCTCAGGTTTCTTATTTGCTTTGTGAGCATTCTGAACACCTTCCTCTTGCTCATTAGCTTCAGCATGTAAAATTTCAGTTAAGGATTTACTTGAATAGTAACGCAAAACATTTTGACATTCAATCAGATAATGCAGTCAATACACTATAACAAGTGTGACTCCACTGACACGAGTCTCCCTTGAATCCCCTTCTGGAAATGTTGCTTTCCCTTGCTCACAAAATGAACACAACCAAATTTAACTTTCAGAACATAATCTACCACTGATTAATGCAGGTATGACTGAACCAAGGCTGGTTGGCAGCAATTATTAGTGCAAATGGTGGTGCTTTTGGTGTTGCAGTCCCGTAGGATTATAATGCAAACTGGACAGTAAAAAATTTCCCATCTGCCAAAAGCATCCCTAAAATTGTGCATGCTCAATGAGGGGCGATTCCCCTAACTTTACATTTTTCCATTATATATATACAATTCACAAAGAGCACACATGCTGACCCATACTGGAATCTATACCCCTTAAGCTAATCTAGAACAGCGGAACCTATGGCTTGCTAGAAAGTGGATAATTTTTTATTATCTTTCAGCTGAATAAAAAAAACTGAGTTTATGCATAATACTGTAGGATATCAGCATTATCTACTGTGCCCCCTGCCATGATGTTTAGAAGATCTTTCTCAACACGCTGTACAAGCTCAGGCTGCACAAGGTAATATAGACATAATCAGTAAAGACAGTAGGGTGAAAGGGAAAAAAGAACAGCACGGGTTAGATCTCAAACCACCAAATATTTCTTGCAATCTTAGTTTCAACAACATAGTTTTGAAATCAGTTAGATCACAAATACATTGAGGTCTGGCTCCCTGCGGAATCTTCGCTTTCGAGCATCCCTCATAGGAGGAGTGAGCCCATGTCTGTACTCCACCACATCTGGAGCAGTGTCACCTGCTTCTCTAACCATGAGCATCTGCCAAATTAAAACAGTTAATATTGCAGCAAGTACGAATGATTTACCCATCTCTTGTCAACAATATAAACCGAAAGATTAACAAGCATTATTACCTGACCAATGTCTGAAGTTTTTACTAGTGCACAATCATCATATGTTTTGTAGGACTCTACAACACAAGGAAGATCCAAGAGAGATGCAGGGAAACGTTCATCACCAATGACAAATGTGCCACTCCTTCCATCCTCTGCAAAACAGGACATTCCATGTTTATGAGCAAGCAAAGACTAGGCCAAAAGAATGATTTTCATATACAACATAATTCCCAATCAATTTTCTCTATGGTAACACGAATAGAATTAGAAGAAATAGAGGAAGAAGATAGACAAGGGAGAGGGAAATAGAGGAAGGAGATAAATCAGGGAGAGAGAAAGAAGTGTTTTAGAGCTGTGGAGAATGAACACAGCGTTGCTATGACACTGCTGGCTATATCATCTTCTCATCATTGCTACCATTCAAATCCAACACAAACTGGAAGTGACAATTGTAACCAACATAAGAAAGGATAAAGAACTCATATATAACAATGTATTGACAATCAATTGGAGCTATTTGGTGGAAAATAGAAACTGGCAGCAGATTGATACATGTCCTTCTCTTCATACCACTTCAATGATGGAATGCACACTAGATGGATGGGAAAGGGTCCAGAAATAACATTTGAAGGGCATATAGTTTCCAAATATAAAAGGAGGCAGCTTGCCGTATAGTTATTTTCATGATAGAATTCTTATGCCACCCAACTGAAAACCCAGAACAGAGGCTTTAAAATTGAAAGGATAGAGATTGAAGGCTGAATTTAGGGACCATATGCATGAAGTAAACATGAAACGTATGCTTTCACTGCTTTTATACACTAAACCTCAAACACCTGCGGTGAAATTCAAAGGCAAAACCAATTTCCGTTTTTTCTTTCTATATATGATTACAAGTGGAATGCGGGAAGAAAAAATTCTCACGGTCACTGAAGAAACAATACACTGGATTAAACCAATGTAACACCTAAAACACTATACTTGTAACAAGCACCAAAAACAAACAAGCAACAACAAAAAATAAACTATAACAAACAAAATCCTCTCATAAAATGCAAAGAAAGTATGCTCTCACCTGAAAAAGACAAATCCAAAGACTGCTCCTCAGAAGAAGAAGCAGTTTCACTCAAAAGGCGATCCAATTTCTCCGCAATAGAAGGTGGAACTCTTAGTATAAGCTGTTCCTCCATTCCTACTTCACAAAAATTCAATATCATATCAATCTCTACATACTTTAATAATCTATCCCAAATCAACACAAGTAAGCTCTCCTCAAAAACCTCCAGAAAGTAATTATCAATTTTTTCTTCTTCTAAAGATGCAGCAATTTAAACCAGATATCCTTGAATAAAAAAGAGTTTAACTTCAATGACAGAGAGCACAAAGGATTAGAGTGTGCAAGATATGGAATTTGAACATTCAAAGAAGCTCTGAAACAAAAGATTCTCTCTGAACTCAACATGGATAATAATGGGATATTTATTATATTAAAAATATATAATTTAATGAAAACACTCCTAAAATGCAAGCTAAAACCTCAAGAATACAAGAAGAACCATGTACACAAGCATCTAATCTATAAATAAATACCAGAACAGAAATCAATCAAAATGAGATTTAAAACCCAGTTAATATCTTCAGAAATAATCAAAACCTAATTACAATACACCCAAAACTGTTCAAAACAAGCATAGATGGACTAAAAGAAATTAAAAAAAAAAAAAAAGAATCATCCTTTGCTCATTTAAATATTATATAAAAAAGCAAAGGCTTGTTAACCTGTATAAAGAGCTCCTTTAAGGAGATGAGAATGATCAGCTTCTCTCTCCTCCTTGAAAAGAAGTAAACGTCTCTGCTTCCGAAGAGATCGCGCGCGCGCTCCCGATTATATCCATACATACATGCTAGCAACTTACATACGTTTCGTCACGCTTAAAACTATATTATTTTAATATCAAAATAAATACTATGAGTGCGAGATTTTATTTATTAGACAATAAATTTAAATAAAATAATAAATATAAGTAGAATTCCTGTGGGACATAAATTTTTAATAAAATATATAAATTTTAAATTGATATAAATTTATATATTTAACAAGTTTTAATAAAATAATCAATATAAAATTATTATTGTTATTAAAAAACAAGAAGACGTTGATACCTAAATTATCATATTTACCGTATTAGGATTAGTTTATTTTATAATTTAATTTAAAAACATAATAGAAAAATATAAATTGTGAAAACATCTATAATAACTAAACAACAAAAATAAATTGTTGATTTTCTACCTATATAAAAAAAACATAATTGAAAATTCATCGCTATGTTACCATTATTATCAATATCATAACAGTTAAAATTATTATCATCATTACTACTTAAACAATTAAAATTATTAAATTACTCTAAAGAATAAAAAAACAAAATATTTTTACAAAGACAAATGCAAAAAAACAATAAAAAACAAATAATCACTAAAATTATTATTGTTATTATGCAAACAATAAAACTATAAAATTATCTTGAAGAATAAAAACTTACTTTAATAAAAGAGAAAAAACAATAAAAAAATAAGAGGCAAAACTAAAATAGATATTACAAGCATGAAAAATCATACAATCCAAAGAATAATTAAAAATAACAGAAATACCAAAAAGAACAAAGGAAAAAAAGAAAAAAATATTAATTTTAAATGATTACCGACATAAATTAAAATTTTAGGATTGAATCGAATAAAAAAATTTCCAACAAAAAATAAAATGATAAAAATCAAAAATCAAAACTAAAAGTATAGATGCATAAATACAAATAAAAAACAAACATTGTTCAAGAAGAGCCGAAAAAAACCAAAGTAATTAATATTAAATAAAAAATTAAGAGTATAAGTGCCGAAATAAAAAAATAAAATATGTAATTTTTTTGAAAAAAAATAAAAGAATAAAGATCAAAATAAAAAGTAGTATATTTGTCTAATTTCAATTGGAGAACAAAATTGAAACAAATTAAAACCTTCAAACCGAAAAAATTAAAGAAACAAAAAAACAAACAAAAAATCCAAAGAATAAAAGGTGAAATGAAAAACAATAGATATGATAAATTTTAATTGAAGGGTATAATTAAAAACAATTATTTAAAAAAAAAAGAAATATGGAAGAAAAAAATTAAAAGACCAAGGATTGAAATGAAATATGAAAACACAAAGAGGACTAGAATGCATTTTGTTGATTCAGGAGGGAGAAAATGAGGGGAGATAAAAATTGACCATCAATAGCCTGTCACTCGCCGTACAACGATACGAGCACCACAAAAAAAAAGGACATGATGTCGCACTAGTATAGTAGATATTTTAAACCACCTACCTACACCTCCTGAAAGACATGTACGTATGAAAACTAATGGCATATCTGGAAGACGTGCCTACAATAATCTTGAGGAAAATTAACTACAAAAATAGAAAATTACCTAACACCCCTGGACTAAGCAATAATCACGGAAAAAATGAATAATAAAAATACCACCATACCCCCAGTATCAAACATTCATTTTTTGTCCCTTTCTAAAGATATTTAAGTAGTTTCACTCTATACAAAATATGAAAAAACAAAACTGCCTTCACCTCCAGCACCCAAGCCATACCTCACCCGTGGGCAAATTATCCCACTATTCAAGATCAAGCATAATACTGAAAATACCTCAATCCAACTTTCATCCTCTTGCTAGCTTTCCGAGGAAAATAGATAGTTCAATGTGCAAATAAAAATAAAAAAGATTAGATTACCCCTAGCACTAGGAGTTAAAATTCAAAAAAGATAATTTCACTATTGAAATCTATAATATTTTATGTCCTGGGACGCAATAAAACATCTTAACACCTTTTATTTTGTATAAAACAATTGTGTTTTGCTAAACCTTGTAGCTTTGAAGTTTTTCATTTCTCTGTGTAAACTACAGCTGCACCCTCCATACATATCACATATCAGCTTCTCAACGGTGTGGAGAAGCTTTGATGAGAACTAGGCTGGAAATGCTAGGACAGAATGCAGAAGCGAGGAAACAGCAGCAAAGCCAGTAGGTCGGCAGGAGGATTTTTTACGGGGAAGGAAGAGGAAGTTTCCTACAAGGAAAAGGAGAAGGAAAGTTCATAAATAAGAAGCGTTATATGTGGCAGAGGAAGTCTTGGAGTTCAGTAGCAGAAACCAGCAGAACCAGTCTCCGACTTGATTTTACTACAACTATCTTAGAATAAATTAGAATTATTTTCATGAGCTATTTTCCAGCAAGTAGAATGCAGTAGGGTTATAAATAGAAAAAAGGTGTATTGAACAGAAGAAATAAAATATCAAACACCTTCCATGAACTCTCCTATTCTTTCTTGAGTTTCCATCAAGCTCCTCATCCTCCTTCCTCTCCATCTGTAATAGTAAATATTGTTCATGCACTTGATGATGCAATGTTGTTGAAGTTTTGCAATCTCAACTTCAAATCCATCCATCGAGTCCATAATCAAACTTTTATTTGATACCATTTACAGTTTCTATTTCTGTTTCTGTTTTTGATTTCTTGGAGAACTCTAAGAAATTTACACAACCAGTCTTTTTTAAAAAACCTATGCTAATAAAATTTTGAAATCCCATCAAGAAAAAAACTAACCAGGAAATGAAAAATTAAAAAACAACACCATCCAGGTCTAATTTAGGCAATATTCTCACCTCAGCCGGTTTATCATGGCCGATAGAACTTGTTTGACACATCCATACTTTTTTTTTATCTGCTAGACATTCCGGTCACAAACTAGACAGAAAACCAGCAATTACTATCGTAAATTGGATTTTTTTTATGCAATTTTGACATTTGTTTGTCAGGTTTTTCGCTTGTTTGAAAACAAAGAAACAGGAAACGAAAGGAAATGATATCCAGAACCTCTAAAAGTAACATGGATCAAAGAATCTGACCAGTATCTGCTTTTAGAATGATGCCATCTACGGTAATCGAAGCGAAGAATATGTCCATATCAATGCCTGGATCAATCTGTTTCAAGATTTCAAATCAGGGAAGATGATTGAAGGAGAATGTTTAACAATAAGCAGCTCCCTGGAAATCCTGCAAGTGTGATCACCTGAAGATGCCTGTATTCTGAAGCAAGTTTTTGTGACTTGTCATCCTTTGATAACACCCTTTTCCAATCTTTGAAACTCCCGTCCTTGCTCTTGACCATCGAGAATCGGGAGATTCATGTTCCTCGATGTCAAAGAATGAAACAGAACTCTGCTAAGTGTAGCAAAATTTAAGAGGCTCCACCCTCATGATCATAGGGAGCAATCATGGAGCAGAAATTTTACGATCAACATACACACACCAGCTTTCCTCGACATCAACTGCATAACCTGCGAGCTTTCTCCTTTCTCGGTAGCTCCTATAAGCTTTCAGCAATATCACAGCAGCCTGGTGTTTGTTCATATGCTGGAATTTCTACAAAACACACATAAATCTATGATTTTATAAATATAAATATTGGATTAACATATTATCCAATTGCTTTTGAAAACTTTTAATATTGTTAGCTTTAATTTTTTTTTTTTTACCTTTTGAATTGTTTTAATTTTTTTATATTAAAAATAAAAAATATTATTTTGATATATTTTTAAATAAAAAATATTTTAAAAAATAAAATCCGCTACACTCACGAACAAATAATATATCATTAAAATTGTTAAAAAAAAGATTTGCTATTAAATAAGTTTACCATTGAATAAGTTTTTATATTTTTATTAAATATTAAAAAAATAAATTAGGTTATTGTTTTTATTTAAAAATGTTTCTATAATATCTCTTAATAATTTTGTTTAGTATTTTTTCCATAACAAAATTCCACATTTACAAAAAAAAATAAAAAAAAATCTTAGCCATTAGATAGTAGACCTCAAAGATGACCCTTGTGTCAAAAGGCATTGAATATATTAACTCAACCCTAGTTAATTTTTACCCTTGTTATGCGGCACTATATGTACAATCTCTCTACGACATCTTGCCCTTCTCTTCACGCATCCGTTATCGCGACCACATCGCCGTCAGCTCTCCATTTCTCTCCTCCATAAAACCCTAACTCTTTTCTTTTCACAGGTCTCTCTCTCTCTCTCTCTCTCCTTATTTTCCTTTTCCTGTCATGGATTCATGTTGTCGTTTTGATCTCTGTTTAACTGCACTTTACGCTAGAGTTCGAATATTAGAGTTAATTAATTAACGCTGATTTTTGAAGTACTTGCTTGGAGCTTCATAGAGTATAATACTCTACTTAGGTTAATGGGTTTCTATTAGGGTTTGCTGGAAAAAAAAACAAAACATGAAGGATATGATGGGTTTAATGTGTTATTACCAAGGAGATGATGGATTGGAATGTTTCTTACATTACATGCTTAGGTTGATGGTATCGTTAATGGGTTTCTTTTGTATTATATGATGGATGAGTTGATGATTTTCAATATGATGTGTAAATACCATTGTTGACCGAAGTGCTAATCTTTGATGTGTGAAAGTGGAAAAAGAAAACAACAATGAGCAAATGGAAGTCATCTTTAAAAGCTATGAAAGTAGGGATTTCAATGAAGAGTAGCCCTAGTTAGATAGTGTAGTTAAGTGACTACGAGGATCAAGACAAGGTATTGAAAGGAAGATATTATGGGTTTGTTTAACACAAGTGTAATCTCTGACATTTAGTGTCTTTGAATTGATGTATGACATGCTAAGATCAAATTTAGGCATTGCACTCTTCACATGTCGTGTTAGTGGAAAGTTGTTTGCTTGAGATGTATAAAATTTATTTACCATATGAAGATGGTTGTTGAATTTGTAGCACATAATTTAATATTTTCTTGCTCTAGCTGGGGTTTTCCTTTGTTCGAATACTATTTCCTTGACTGGCGAGTTTAAATTTGCACAGAGAGCAAACAATTTTGCATAAATGAGGGGAAGGAGTTATAGTCCATCGCCTCCAAGGGGCTATGGTAGAAGGGGACGGAGCCCTAGTCCTCGGGGACGTTATGGTGGTCATAGTAGGGATCTTCCTACTAGCCTCCTTGTTCGCAACCTTCGTCATGATTGCAGGTTCACTATCTTTCATAACATCTGCTCTGACATTTTTTCTTAGATTTTTCCGCTGTTGCAAATAGTGGTTAATCTAAAAATTTCTGCTTCAACATCTGTGTTTCCCTGCCTCTATACTTGTCCAACTGAGACATCCTGGGCACATGAAGGTTAGAGTGCCAAGTTTTGCATAATAATCATTGCTGATTCTAGGTGCTTACGAGTGCATAATGAACATTGAATCTATGTGGCCTTAGAGCTTTGTGCCGGTGGGCCATAACACTAGTTACCACCTAAGGATAGTTTTATGTGTGCACAGGAAATATGAGTCGTGATGACAAGTTATTTTGTCTCCTTGCTGAGAGAAACTTAACCCATGTTAATGATTCAACTAGTGACTTTCATGTTGCCAAGAGTGGGAACCTATCCACAACCTAACCTGCCATTATGCAGTATGCACAACTTCCTATTGATAGCTGAATAATTTTGGACCATAAACTTTATGCTTTTGCAGGCCAGAAGACCTTCGTAGGCCCTTTGAACAATTTGGTGCTCTCAAGGACATTTACTTGCCTAGAGATTATTATACTGGGTGAGCAAGTGCTTTAGCTGTTCATGTATGAAGTTTTTTGCTGTATTTCATTATTTTTACTATTTCCTTAAAAAAATTCCAGCGGGGTTTTGCCTTTTCTAATCATGGTGGATAAATGTTCCTTGGGGTTAATGGAGTCAGTAGTCCTATTTGTGTTCAATTTTAAAATTAATCCCTCTTTTGAAACAGATGGGACAAATAATGTGAAGCTCTTGCCACAGCTTTCTGTTTTTCTTCCTTCCTTTCCCTTAGTAGTAACTCAGCTATTCGTATTTTTGTATTGTCTGATTTCCTTCCTGCACTGCATCTGAAACATATTAGCTTGAGTTATCAATTTTTTAAAAACTTTTTGATGTTATCATTCTTAAATTTTTTGTGAAATTCATACAATGTTTAGCAATCTTTTTGGTTTTCTCCAAGCAGGCCCTCTAAGCCCCCCCCCCCCCCCTCCAAATTTGGTTTAGGTCATCGCTTAATAATATACTCTTCTGTAATCATAAGTTGGGCTCCTTGATTGAAGTTCTTGAGATTTAACAGTGAAATTAAAGTTTTGAAGACATCAATCAAGTAATTAGAGTTCTTTTGAAGATGATGTTAATGGTAATGAAGATTTGAAGGAAGTTGGGTTTGAATACATTGTGAAGAGATTCCAAGTCTTGAAGAGTTTCAAGTCATCTTTAAACTGACTCTTGCAAGGTCAGCAGTGTGCTTGCTTTTTCATATCATGACCTTCATATAACGGGGATTATGTTGGAAAATTTAATGGAAAAAGGCTTATGGTTCTTGTGCTCTGCCCCTGCTTTTGTAGGAGATGGTGGCACTCATCTTCAACTTGTTTCTTTATCATCTTCTTTTGGCAGGGAACCCCGTGGTTTTGGCTTTGTCCAATATGCAGATCCTCATGATGCTGCAGAGGCAAAACATCATATGGATGGTCGTGTTCTTCTTGGCCGGGAGCTGACTGTTGTATTCGCTGAGGAGAACAGGAAGAAGCCAATTGATATGAGATCAAGGGAGCGCACAAGGTATACTCTCTCTTTTGTTTTTTGGCTTGCCTGATGGGATTGGTTTTGATTAGCCTGAATATTTTTCCTTAAACAGCAATTTTTCTACTCAGTTGTGTTTTTTGATGATTGCTGAAATAACAGTGTTTTGTTTGTCCATCTCTGTCTTTGAACTTTGTTTTTCATTTCGAGCTGAGCTGAGAGCATGGAGGCATTGTTAGCATGTATCTGAAATGATATGTTTCAGGGCTCAAGATATCAATCATTCTATTGGAAAACGAACTTAAACAAATTCAAATGACAAGATTAGCTATTTTGTTGGATTGTGCTGGTTTCATAATTTGTGGATTATAAGGTGGAGTTGTTTCACATGCCAATCATGTCATGACATGATATAAAGATGTTCATGAGACCTGTATTTTTGAATCTATAAATTGTGTGTTCAGGACATGTTTTAAAGCTCTCTTGGTCCCAACTCAGGGTTTTATTTTATGATTTGTTTGCATGCAATAATCTTCCAAAGTCCCAACTCCAAATGATTTATTTTCCTACAGGGGTCGATTTCGTGATAGAAGAAGATCACCTCCTTGTTATTCTCGGTCACCTCGCCATTCTCGTTCTCCACCTTCACGCCATGCAAGATCCCGGTCCCATAGTCGTGAGTATTATTCCCCTTCTCTGAAAAGAAGGCATCACTCAAGGTATGTAATTATTTCTTTCCAGTTGCTATTGAACTAGTCATGTTTTACCTTTTGTTTTCTGTAGGCACCTAATAATTCTTCGTTACATTGGAACTTGCATGCCTTGTGCTTTCAAAAGCAAGTGTGTTTAGCTGTTCCAAACTGCTTGTGAAACACGGCCAAGCACTCATTAGTTCTGAATCCGTTACAACTCCCTGGTTTCTGATTTACTATTCTATGTATTCAGCCTCTATGCCCGATAACTGAATTGCCCTGTCTGATGTAGGATTATGGTTATAGAAATAGGATACTTTCTGCGGTTGTCACATGTCTTGCCCCACTGAGGTGCAGAGCTGTTCCTTTTAATAATCCACTACGCCTACATTTAATATTCATATCTGGCCTTTTGCTTTTAAGCAGATCTGCTTCACCTCAAGCGGGGAGATACAGTAAAGAGACGCCATATTCAAGATCAAGGAGCCGCAGCCGAACTCCAAATAGGGGTCAGAGCCGGAGCCCAGTTAGAAGCAGGAGCCGGAGCCCAGTTAGAAGCAGGAGCCGGAGCCCAAATCATGTTGAATATCCTAGGGAAGCAAATGGAGAACGGTCGCCTAGTCCGTAAACCCTGCATTGAAACAGATGTTTGTAACGCTGATTGTCTTTTTGGATAATGTTTACTGATGTGAGTGCTGTTCAATCAGATTGAATTTGATCTTAGGTTTTGATGGCGTTTGGTTTCAACCCTGTAGAATAACGCTGGTTGTCTTTTGGACAATGTTTACTGATGTGAGTGCTGTTCTATCAGATGGAGTTTGATCTTTAGGTTTTGTTGGCGTTTGGTTTCAACCCTGTAGAATAACGCTGGTTGTCTTTTGGATTATGTTTACTGATGTGAGTGCTGCTCTATCAGATGGAGTTTGATCTTAGGTTTTGTTGGCGTTTGGTTTCAACTCTGTAGAATGCTTTATTGCTGTTGCGATTAAACCTGCTGTGTAGAAGAATCTGATTTCAAAGACAAAAAAATCACTTGCTTTTCAAGCCCTATATCAAGGGGTGGTTTCATGAAGCAAAATGTCGGGGGGCATTACCACCCTGATTCGCAATGTCTAGTTTCCAGCAAAAGCTGCAACGGAACAGCTAAGCTCGTTGGGGTGGCGGCGGAACGAGGGATAGGATCTGTTTTGATTCCGTCTTTTTAGCAAAAGTGGCATTTATAGGGACCAACAAGTGTAAAAAAAGAGGTGCTTTTGACGTTTGGTGCCCTCTGCTTTTCACTTTACAACTAAGTGAGACCATCTGATTTTTCTTTCAGTGCGGTGTTCGGTCCCATATCTAGTCGGATTTCCAATCAAAATTATGTTATGGCCAACTGCAATGGCCGTAACATGTTCTTTGCTTGTTTTAGGGCTCCACTCGACGAGATTAATATTTTTGCAGAAAGTTTTTGCCATCACATTGACGCTCCCTACAATTTCGGTCCTCAGTTAGCTTGGGATGGAGATACCATACTTTGGGTGCATGAGCTAAATATTCATTGTTTCTGTTTCTTGCTGCTTATCAAAGCTATCAGAAGGGAATATGCCTCGACAACCCATCCCGAATAGCCTGATTTTTTTTCTTTATATTTAGTCCCAAAACAAATCCTGAATTTGGTGTTGAAGACAAGCACACTTATCAATGGCCACTGGAATTGAATTAAATTCCTTTATCTCTGCTTTTATCACCAACCTGTTTTCACAGCCAAAGCCATTAACCTTTGGAGGGAAAATAACCACATAAAGGCCTTATTATTTTAATACAATAATTCTATTTCTTCTTACATTAAGTTTGAACTAAAAATAAGCAGTCATCACATCCGTATGATTTGCCCCAGAAAAGGACTTTCTTAAGGCAAATAAGACAAAACAACAGAACAAAAGTTTGCGAGGTGTTTGGATGTGGTCATGTTGGCTATCCAACTTTGGTCAAGCTTAGTGACAACAAAGTCTTCCATCAGAGGTTTGTTTCATATCTGGTAACCTTCCAATGAAATCTAAACTGATTTTCCATATTTAGTTTAGTAGAGTGGGGTGTGTGTATTTAATGAAAGAGTTAATGTTTAGGTAAGACTTAAGTATGTGTTCTAAGAATGGAAAAATGTGCGTGTTCTTCTGCCTCTTTGATTTTATCCACAGAAAGACGATGCCGTTACATTAGTGGGGCAATTCTTATCAGTGTACATTGAATATCAGATTCTTTGTACAGGTTCAAAGTATAGTTATTTTAGTAGGAGGAATTGTAGTTGCTTTTGTGGCTATACAAGGATTTGTAACTCTTTGAAAGTTGCATACAGGGCTTGGTTTGGTTTCTTGGAGTGTTTCTGCTTTGCTGAGACCAGGTACTGTTTTCAGTCTCTTTTCTTGGTTTTCCTACCTGGGTTCTTTGCTATGTGGTGTTTTTCTTTGTAATTTAGGCTCCTGGGTGCTTGTTGTTTAGGGTTTCAGCATCTGGGATTTTTTAAAATGCAAGGCTTTCTGGGTTTTTGCTTGCTGTTTGTGGAGTTCTTTGGATTCTTGAAGTTGAGATTTATCTCCAAGTTTATCTTTTTTCTCAAAGAGTTAATGTAGGCATGGACTTGTGATGTCTCTCTGGCAGTTTGTATGTAAATCTGGACTAAATCCACACTCTAGTATGTGTTTGTTTGCTTGAAATTTGCTGTATTGAGAATTCTCACATATTTAAAGGCAGTGTCTTAGGCATCTGGAGAAGGTCATCGAATAAGCTTTAATGCAAAGCAGTCAGCATAGTATTACTTTTTCTCTGTTAAAGAGGGGTGGTTATGAATCTGATTGTAAGGTCTTTTGGATGGGCAGGAAGGTGGGTGGATTCTCAGATGGCTTGTACATCATAATTTTGGGGTCAATGTGAATGCATGGACATGAGTACATAGTTTTCTCTGCCATATGGTGTTATTTACACCTCCCTTTCCCCTTTTGTATAAATGGATTTGATTCATGTATATGTTTATTTCCCTGTGCGACCTATTTTGCTGCACTTCCTGGTTATTTCTGGACTTCTAATGTGATAGATGACATTTTACTTAGTTTTGGAGGCTATTGATTTATGATTTCCAGGGTACTCCTAACTCCATTTTTGGAATCTTTACAAGTTTATGTCTTTGTATTAGCATCTTCAGCTAGACCGTGCTTTCTGGCCAATGGTTTCTTATTACATTTTGCTTGTGTTTGCTGACCTCTGGCAGATTAGAGTAGAATCTGGATTGAAGTTTTCTTGGATTTGATGGTGCTTGGAAATCTTCTTTTGTTTATTGCTGGCATTTTCAGCTATGCATCAGGTAACTTGGTAAACTTATTCTGGTCCTTTTGCTTCTCTCTTTGTAAATATTAAGAGCAAAGTCCGGATTAGATCAAAGCTAATTCGACAAGGAGCTCAATCTGCATTAGAAAAGCTGAGTCCTTAACTTGAGCCCCTGGAACTTTAGTAATGCTTGTGAGGAAGATCTGAAGATTTTCATTTTCAAAAGGAAAATCTGGATGTGAGAATTCATGTTTCTAGAATAGGATCGCCCGTCTTACCATTTGTTACTGAGATCACATTCTTGCATTTGCAGGCGCATTTGTAGGAATAAATATTGGAACTGATGTTTCAAACATGCCATCGGCTCCAGAAGTGGTTGCAATTCTTAAAGCCAATCAGATTACTCATCTGCGCCTCTATGATGCTGATGCCCACATGTTGAAAGCCCTTGCAGACAGTGGGATTGAAGTAATGGTTGGCGTTACAAATGAGGAAGTCTTAGGGATTGGAGAATCTCCATCAAAAGCAGCAGCATGGATTAATCAAAATGTTGCAGCTTACTTGCCTTCAACCAACATTACATCCATTGCAGTTGGCAGTGAGGTTCTTACCTCAATCCCTAATCTTGTCCCTGTTTTGGTTCCTGCCATGAACTACCTCCACAAAGCCCTTGTTGCTTCAAATCTAAATTTTCAGGTCAAAGTTTCAACCCCTCAAGCCATGGACATTATCCCTAGGCCTTTCCCCCCCTCAACTGCCACCTTTAATTCCTCATGGAGCGCTACAGTTTATCAGATTCTTCAATTCTTGAAAAACACAGACTCGTACTACATGTTAAATGCATATCCATATTTTGGATACACATCTGGAAATGGCATTTTCCCTCTTGATTATGCTCTTTTCCGATCACTTCCCTTGGTCAAACAGATTGTTGACCCCAACACTCTTTCTCACTATGACAGCATGTTTGATGCTTTGGTTGATGCTACCTATTATTCTATAGAAGCTCTGAATATGTCTGGGATCCCAATTGTAGTTACAGAAACTGGCTGGCCTTGGCTTGGTGGAGCCAATGAACCTGATGCCACTGCAGATAATGCTGAGACCTTCAATAGTAATTTGATTCGGAGAGTTCTAAATGATTCAGGGCCACCTAGTCAGCCGAAAGTTCCCATCAACACATACATTTATGAGTTGTTCAATGAAGACAAGAGGCCTGGGCCTGTGTCTGAGAAAAACTGGGGCTTATTTTTTACCAATGGCAGTGCTGTTTATACTTTTAGTTTGAGCACTTCGAATCAAATTACTGGAAATAATTCTGATTTCTGTGTTGCGAAACCAAATGCTGATCCTGGTAAGTTGCAAGCAGGGCTGGACTGGGCATGTGGGCAAGGAGGGGCTAGCTGCAATGCTATCCAAGAAGGGCAACCATGCTTTCTTCCTAATACTTACCAGAACCATGCATCTTATGCTTACAACGACTATTATCAAAAAAAGCGTTCTGTTGGTGCAACATGTGACTTTGATGGTACTGCTGCCATGACTACGGCCGATCCAAGTATGTTCATCTATTATTTTCTTGTTATTTCTTTAACTTATTTGGTGGGCGTAAGTGTGTTTTTGCAGATGACTCACAACTGATTGTTCCAAGGAAAATGATCACATAGAACTCGCCTTTTATTCTTATTTTTCTGGTCTACTTCTTCCATGCTGAGAACTTCTGGGTTTCCTTAACAGGGAATTTCTCCATGCATGGTGGGATTTTATCATGCTCTTGCTAAATGAAAGATGGTTTAGAAGTTTATGCATCAAATATTATTTCTACATGTCCATGGCTGTGCCTTATATTCACGCGGTGCTAGATGTTCTAAGGATCATGTTAATTGTCATGTCATATAACTGGAAATGAACCCATGAAGCAAGCTAGTTCCCGCTGACAGTCTCTGAAATGCCAGTAGTTGGTGGTAAATAGAGGTCCCGCCAAATGGGTTTTCAATATTATTTTCACTTTGCTTCCCTCACTAACAAGAGGGAAGAAAGTGATGGAATTGCTACTGCAAATCAATAGTTTTTATCGCTTTTGTTCCATATTTAGTTATTTGTGGTTTGTTCTTGCAGGTCATGGATCCTGTAAATTTACTGGGAGGTGAGAATCTGAAGCTGCTTGTGGTTGATCCATTCACCTACTCTCTGCATTGTCTAAACTTGTAAATATCTTGAAACAGCTCAACTATCACGCCGAACTCGATTGGAGGATTTACAACAACTGTGGCACCTGGACCGGTGACTCTTCAAGGAGGGAGTGGGACCATGAACCTGCAAGTTTCAAATACTCAATCTCTAATATCTGCATTGTTTCTTGCTCTAGTCTTGCTTTGACACTTCAGGCCATCCGGTTTTGCATCTTGTTAAGTGATTCAACTAGTGCTGAAGATCATTACCTCACTGAAAATGATTAGAAATGCATGATGCACCCCGTTTAAATAATAGATAGGAATGCCATGTGTTATTATTTAGCTCCATTAATTTTGATTCTGTTCAAGCATTTTGTTTTCTCATTTTTGTTTCCTTCCCCCTCCCCCTTCTCCTCTGCTCTTTATATTGCTGGATGTGTCTTAGGGTGCACTAGAACGTGTAACATTCAGGCAACTAGGCTTCAATTTTTTGGTACAACGTGATTAGTTAGACGTCCATTCTGTAACAAGTTTAGGGAGATATTCCCTTCATACTTGCATCATTCTTGAAGCGAATTGCTGGAAGTCATATGGGAATGAAACGCTTTCCTTCTCAATCTATTATGCTATGCCAGCAAAATGTCTTGAGATCACGACGCTCAGTCGTGCGTTTGTGTGAAAGTCCGGGAGCTCATGATGCTGCAAAGTTGAATGTGAGAGATGAATTCACATGCTGGCTTTCCACTGTCCTGGAAACTCAGTGGTAAACTCGTATAGTTGCTAATACTTTCAGTAGTGATGGTAAATGAGTTTGCTCTCCGTGTTTTATTTTGCGTTCGAATCCGAGAAGAATAAATCTCTTCGTTTGGTAAAAAATTGAAAAAAATGATCATAAGAACTTCAGGGGTGTTTAGGAGTATGGTTGCGGTTGCTTTTCAAAATATTTTTTATGTTGAAATATATCAAAATGATATTTTTTTTATTTTTTAAAATTATTTTTGATATCAGCACATCAAAATGATCTAAAAATACCAAAACATATTTTTTTAAAATGAAAAAAGAAGAAGGCAAAAGTAGTTAAATGCTGGTTTGATCGCAATATCAAACAGGCACTTCCAAATGATTCTTATTTATGTTTCTTTTTTATTTTTATTTTAAAAAAAACAATTTAAAATAAGTTCAAAATAAGGTTTGAATCCAGATTGATGTGCCTACCAAACTAGACATCTATGATCAGCATGAGAATAAAGGTGTAGTGTTTGTTTTTTAGCACAAACCTGCTTTTCAATTCTTTTTGTCAAATTACAACGATTTTATAAGCTATTAAATGACTTTAATGCATTCATATTAAAAAGAGATTAGAAAATATTATTTTAATATATATTACTCTACAATACCAAAGAACAAATTATGATTTCTAGAAAATAATATAAATTATATTTTGGAGTCTTGTTTAAAATTTTAAATTTTTAAGTGAGATGGTTCTTTAATATGATATCAGAGTTCTATTGATCAAGTGATAATAGATTCAAATATCACCAAATTATTTTTACTTGAAAATATATATTAAAAAATAATATAAATCATCTCGAATATCCAAAAATATAACAAGTGGGTGTTTTTGTCGCATGTTAATCACATGTCATTGATTGGGGTGCAAAATGACAGAAATAAAATAAAAGATTTAATTAACGTGTGTATTGAATTAGCCCTTAATCAATTCCACAAATCTGAAATTAAAAATATTAGAGTGATTTGGTAGTTGAAACAGACCGAATCAAAGGTAATAAAAGTGCTATACATTAATTCCTTGAAAAGTCAGAAGAATCACAGTCGCGAATTCCAAACGAGATCTGAGATCATCAAGTTTAAGAGATTATCTTTGATCAAATAAAAAAAAACCCCACTTTGTCGGGCCATGAAGAAAAGGAAAATGGTGCCTTGAAGACAATGCTTTGAGCCTTTGACTAAACAATACGGCAAGCAAAACTTTCACGAAGCAATAATGCAAAATACAATTATTTTTTTTTATCAATACATCGATATAATATTTTTATTATTATTTAACAATTATTTAATATATTAAAATAATTTAAAAATATATAAAAAAATTAACTTGAAATAAAAAATAAAAATAACTTCGTTTTAAAAAACATCGACAAACAGCCCTTTAGATTTGATGCGTTGATAGTATACTACTGTTATTTTGTCAACACCCAGACCAGCGCGGCCTGTTTTGATTACCTACACGCACGCATGCACGCAGGCAGATATATAGATATATATATTTGCAGCAACGTCACATGAAACTTATGGGATGCCAGAAGGTTTCTGTCATGTGTAATCACATGCGGTTGTCGGTGGGCAGGAAGAGGCCCCACAGAAAACTGTCGTCTACCATTTCTGCCTGCACTCCTTTCGATTTGATGGGACAACAGAACACACGCCAATAAGAGAAGCAAATCTAATTCATGGGCACAAAGTTAACATAAAATATTATACATCAATACCTGTATAAATGAAATCAGTAGAATCTTCGACTCCTGGATTCTTTTTTTTTTCTTCTCAGGATCAATGAAAAACTGACACAAAACCATAATGTATCGAGGCTGGTTTATCTGTATTTATCAAACACAATGGGATGTGAAATCGATATTCGTAACGGTAATATATTTATCCTATTCTCTGACAACGTGAAACATGAACCGGCACGACTCTGCTATCTCTTTCTGCGTCTGAAGTTTTTATCAGGACAAAAAACACAGGCACAGAGAAATGGAGATGAAACGGAAGCGAGTGATATATGGATTGACTGGTTTTCTACTCTCGCTGGGATAAGACGGGCTGGTTCTCTACTCTCACTGGGATTCCACAACCAGTAGTGGACCTCCTCGTTATGGCTTCCCTCCTCGACAACCTTTCCCATGCTTTGGATTGCAGCTTTCAAGATTCAGGTCATGCAGTACTGCTCTGTGCGTTTATCGAGCTGTGAATCTTGTCTGCGATAACTTCGGGATCCATTTCAGCCAATGCGTGGTTCATAGGTCGCGACTCTTAGCTTCGCTGCACGTCGCAGAGAATTCCATTTCTATGATTAAGGGGTATCCAATCTCTCCATCACAGCACTAATATGCTAAGTCCTATCACTCATATTTATCTTAGCTGCTGTACCCAATTTCTCTCTATATTTTTAATTACATTTATAGATCAAGTATCATTTCATGTCATCCTATTTTGGCTACAAATTAGAATTCTAATTAGAGCTGGCCCGTGCTTCCGGCACCACCTTTTACATGTTAGTTGCAGTAGGTGACCTTCCATTTGAGCAAAAGCATGTTCAAAGAAAAAAGAAGAGCCAAGACCTCATCATATCGGATTTAAAACGTGCTGTTGCTTGGATTAAATAATAAGAAAAAAGATTTAAATTATACTGGGGGAGCTCATCTTTCAGTTTTTTAAGCAAATGGGAGTGAGAGGATTGCATCTATTTGATTTAAAAAAAAAGAGTTGCAAATGTTGTGCTTGATGATTCATTAAATTTACTTATGGCTATACATGTAGTTTTTGCTCTCACATGTTAACATCCTGTTCATGGTGTCTTTGCTTTGCACACAATTGCGTATTTATTTGTCGCTGTATTTTAAAAATATTTTTTAAAAAATATTTTTTTAAATTAATTTTTTTGTGTTTTTTATAGCTTTCTAATGTGTTGATATCAAAGATTATTTTTTAAAATAAAAAAAAAAAATATCATTCTAGTAAAATATTTTGAAAAACAACATCAATTAGATGCCTATAATGAAATCCATTTGTGGCTATCTCAACTGTTATGATGCAATTAGAACACAAGATTATAGAGTTTAATTAGGTGAAAATAATTGGGAAATAGGTTTTAAAGGTAAAACAAATGATATGCTTTGATTTTGTAGCCTTTGAAGTCATCTCTAGTGATTGGAAAAGATAGTAAAGGAGTAACATATTTTTGTATTTACATGGAAAATTAGAGAGGTTGATTATTCTCTAAGCAGAAGAAAAGACATGAACTTTAATTCCTAGACCTAGCTAGGTATACTTGAGTCTTCATGTGGAACACACTAGAGTCCTTTGCATTTCTTTTTCATTCTCTTTTCACATTTTATTTTAATAAACAGATTTTAACTTTCCAACTCTCAATTTAAACTCTTTCCTGGGTTATAAAAATACATCGACAACTCCTTTGCAGGTGTTGGAAATCAAAATCAACTTGGAATTTTCTAAGAGCGTTGACAATGGCTATACATTTTCTATACCGTTAAAAATAACTTGGAATTTTTCTCACGCGCCTAGCGTGGGTAATTGGCTGGTTCTATTCTATAAGAATTCAAAGTTTTCACCTGGCATACGTACCAGCTGACCACACTATTCTCCAATCTCTTCCTGCTTCTGAATTATCAGGACACGGACACACAGGGAAATGGAGAGGAAAGGCATGGATGAACTGGAGATGAATGATATAATCAAGGCAGGTCTATGCATAGAAGATGCCGAAGAACTTCACAAAATCATCAAAGAAACAATTGGTGCTGCTAAAGGGTCAGACCCCAGAGAGGTGTGGCAAAAACTGGTGGCTAAAAGAGTGCTAAAGCCATGGCATCCACATGCGCTGCACCAGCTGGTTTACTACTCTGTCTATGCGCACTGGGATTCCACTAACAATGGACCTCCTCTTTTCTGGTTCCCTTCTCTGTGAGTTCTTTCCCTTTCCCTTCTCTATGGTCGACCTCTTGTAAAGCTAGCTATGGGGTGCGCGCGCTCGCTTTTCTATTATGATGTTCATGAATGAGAATTCTCCGTGTCAGGGATCAGTCAAAACATACAAACTTGGGAAGGATAATGGAAGTTCATGGTCCAAGGCTCTTAGGGACTTCATACAAGGACCCTATTTCAAGTTATAACCTCTTTCAGAAATTCACTGCTCAGCATCCCGAGGTAGGCAAGCTCTACTTCAAGAATCATGGTTATAGATTATGTTTTCTGGCGAGTTTAACATTTTTCTGATGGAATTCCAGGCTTACTGGTCAATACTTCTGAAAGAACTTCCTGTCGTATTTCGTGAACCTCCAAGGTGCATTCTAGACGCCACTGACAAATCGAAACGAGGGGGAACTTGGCTTCCAGGTTCAGTTTTGAATATTGCCGAATGCTGTTTGCAGCCCTGTAGACATCCTCGAAAAGATGATGATAGTTTGGCAGTCATATGGAGAGATGAAGGTTGTGATTCCAAACTTAATTGTATGACATTAAAAGAACTTCGAGAACGAGTAATGTATGATCCCCTCTTCTTACTCCATTAGCTTTTATCTTAGTGAAACATGAATAAAGTTAAAACTAGCAGCGTCTTTGAATTTTTTTTTTTTTGTTTCACTCTATGTCATATTTGCTCTGCTTTATATACTGTTAAATTAAAGTCAACAACATGGGTTGCAGGTTAGTGGCAAATGCAATGGAGGCAACATTTTCAAAGGGGGATGCTATTGCGATTGACATGCCAATGACTGTCCATGCGATTGTGATATATTTTGCGATTATTCTAGCAGGATGCGTTGTTGTATCCATAGCTGACAGCTTTGCAGCAAAGGAAATAGCTACTCGTTTGCATGTGTCTAACGCAAAGGGTATTTTTACTCAGGTCAAATTTCACTTCTATATATCACTTCATTTAGTAATACCAAAGGATATGAACTTGATCTTGATGATAGTTACAGCATGTTTCAATATTGTATTCAGAATTGATTCCTGCCTTCAAATTGAATGCAGGATTTTATACTGAGAGGAGGACGAAAGTTCCCCTTATACAGGTGAATCTTATCTTTCAGTGCTCCCACAACGTAGTTAATTAACATATGCTTTGTATTCTATATTTTTATGTGCATTCTTGTTTCAATCTAGATTGCAATTGATGATGATTCTTATTCTCAGCTTATGAGATTATTTATTGTAGAATGACTATGAGGTACAGAAGTCCTTCTACATATCATAGATGCTAACTTTTAAGTGCCAAATAATACTTTTTGTTTGAAGGAATTCCAAAAAAATGCCTTCATGCATGAAACATCTGCCTAAGATGGAAGTCGATTCTGCAATGTTAAAACTTTCTTTCTGGAATGTGACGAGCAAACGCATTCCTGTTCTGAATTTTGCTACACTTGAGACAGCACGAAAAGGAACATCATGGTGTATTCTTTCTTTTGCAGTCGAGTCGTAGAAGCTGCTCCACTTAAAGCTATTGTGCTCCCTGTGACTGGGGAAGATGTATGCATTAAATTAAGAGAACAGGATCAATCTTGGGGAGATTTTCTTGCCAGTGCCAAACACCTTCCAAGGTAATGTGCTGAGACACTGTTCAAGGATGGTCTTTCAAGACAATCATTATCATTCTCTAGGGAACCATTTGGTATGAATCTGACAGCAAACATCTTGTATTTCAATGGCCTGTGACAGACCAAATCACTTCTCTCCAGTTTATAATCCGATAGACTTTCCGACCAACATACTCTTTTCATCTGGAACCACAGGTAACAAAATTGCTCACCAAGTATTTAGTGCTTGCCATACCTTGGCTTTCTGTTGTCTCATAAGTTTTTTACTTGGTCATTGGTCCGAATCAGGAGAACCAAAAGCTATATCATGGACACAGCTTTCACCAATTCGAGCAGCTAACGATGGATGGGCTTACGTTGATCTTCAAGTCGGAGATGTTTTCTGCTATCCTACAAATCTAGGATGGGTAGCAGGACCAATTGTGCTTTATGAAGCCTTTCTAAGTGGTGCAACTTTTGCTCTCTATCATGGATCTCCTCTTGGCCGAGGTTTCGGAAAATTTGTTCAGGTAATGTGTCCGATTCTTATTCTTCTTTGCCATAAATGCCATGTTTCTGGTGACTCTGTGCTTACCCTCAGCTTTAAGTATTTATAACAAATTGGTTGAATTTCTAGAATAAACAGAACAGTTTGGGCATCCTTGATAGTAATTGAAACCAACAAAAAAAGAAAAACAAATATGGCAAAAAGCAACACAGACCACAGGAGGCAGAAGCTGCATGATTAAACAGCCAAGGCAGGCTGAGTTCTTCAGTAGGATGAAAAACTACCTTATCCTTTTCTATTCCATCTTTTCAGGATGCCGGAGTGTCTATTTTGGGCACGATTCCAACTATGGTAAAAGCTTGGAAGAGTACAAATTGCATGGAAGGCTTAAATTGGACAAAGATAAGGTTATCTTTTCTTTCAACTACGGTTAAATCTTTGCTTCCACATTTCCTGAGGAGTTAGAAATAACAAATGCATCTGCAGATCCTTTGTTACTGCTGGAGAAGCCTCTGATGTTGATGATGGCCTGTGGCTTTCTTCAAGAGCTTATTACAAGCCCATTATTGAGGTTTGTGGAGGCACGGAGCTTGCATCAAGCTACCTCCAAGGAACTCTACTGCAACCACAAGCCTTTGGAGCATTGAGCACTGCCGCAATGGCAACAGGTGTTGTCGTCCTTAACGACAACGGAGTTCCATATGTAGGAACATTTTTTAAAAACCTGAAATAAATTCATGATAAAAACTATGGAACTTATTAAATGAATGCTCAGATTTGTTACCTATTTGGTCTTGTCTGTATAACAGCCAGATGATCAACCATGTGTTGGTGAAGTAGGCTTGTTTCCTTTAATCATGGGAGCATCAGATAGATTGCTTAATGCTGATCACGACAAAATCTACTTCAAGGGAATGCCAATGTATAAAGGAATGGTATGCTAATTCCTGCTTTTTTCACATTTTCATTTTACGAAGATTTTGGCCGTCTCAAGACATAAGAAACAGAGACAGAGGAGATAGAGAGGACAAGTCTCCTAATAGCTCTTGTTTTGTTTTGAAATGACATCAATTCACTGTAAAACTGTCGTGGAGACAATTCATTTTATGACTTTGTTTCTCTCTCTGAAATCAAATACGTTTCTGTCCAAACTTGTAAGTAAATAAAATACTTATAAAGAAGTTGACAGAATTACCGTTTTATATCCATTTACAGCAACTCAGGAGACATGGAGATATCATCAAGAGAACTACCGGAGGCTATTTCATTGTGCAAGGCAGGGCTGATGACACCATGAATCTTGGTGGCATTAAGGTACTCCATTCACTAGCACTGCTCCTCTCTCAACTTTTGTGGGGCTTGTTTTCCAAGTTTTGAACTTCAAATTTTTTCCCTGATCATTTGCAGACAAGTTCTGTCGAAATCGAACGTGCATGTAGCAATGTTGATCAAAGCGTAGTGGAAAATATTGCAATAAGTGCAGCACCAGAAGATGGAGGTCCAGAACTCCTTGTGATGTTTGCTGTACTAAAGGAAGGATATAGTTCAAAACCAGAAGATTTGCAGAAGAAATTCACCAGAGCCATACAGACCAACCTCAATCCTTTGTTCAAGGTTTGTCACTTCACCTTCTCTTGTCAATATTCTCACATTTCTTAGGTGTTTCTGTAGTGGTAACTGGTAATGTTCTTGACAGGTAAGCCTTGTCAGGATTGTTCCCGAGATTCCCAGAACTAGTTCCAACAAGTTAATGAGGCGAGTTTTAAGGGACCAAGTGAAGAAGGAGCTGTCCGTTCGAAGTAAAATATAACTGGAAACCATCCCCCTCCCCCAGTCATACTGTTATGTTTGGTTAGCGCACCGGGAACAAAACCTTGTCCGATTAAAGGAATGGACATGAAACTATAAAAATAAACCTATCTATTAAATATTTCAAGGGTTTTGATTAATAATATATGGAGAATACTCCTCGTTTTTCTCTTCTCTTTCTGTATTTTCTTCCCACCAAAATAATAGTTGATGATAGTGTACAAGGAGACATTTGTCAGGCAATGCCACTAAATTTAATAAAGCCACGTTATGGATGTCATGAATTGAACTTCAGGTCTGTGGCCGGCAACATAGAAGTGGCATCATATAAACACCCCACATACACATATACAAAGTTGCTTATATTTCATCTAATATATGTTAATTCGATTTATGAAGTCTAACCTCATCTGAAAGTGAGTCAATAATATTCTTAATTCACCAATCACAAAGTTGACTTTCTCACACAATGACTCATGTAGCTTCCTAATCAAAGGTCTCCTCACCTTTTAAATATGAGCCAAATTACCCATAAGATTTTTGCTCGAAATATCAACATCAATATTCACCTTGCTTAGATGATACTAAATCATAATCACTCGCTACTTTTTTCCATCTTCTCAATCTTAAATTCAGATTACTTTTTTAAGAAATACTAAAAACTCTTATAATTTGAAATATCTCACATGACTCCCTATGTAATTTGTGTCTCTAGATTTTAAGAGCAAACACTACCATAACTATATTTAAATAGCGAGTGAGGTAATTTTGTTCATGTTTTTTCAACTTCCTCAAGGCATAAGCAATCACATTCACATTTTACATCAAAACCCAACCCAACCTAGTTTTTTTATGCATCATAATACACAATAAAACTACCAAACATAAAAGGTATTATCAGAATTACAGTCGTAATTGATCTTTTCTTCAATTTCAAGAAACTCTTCTCGTACTGTTTTGACCATTGAAACTTGACACTTTTATATATCAATTTAGTCATCAAAGTTGTAATTCATGAAGAATTCTCAATAAACCTCCTATAGTATCCTGTTCAAACTAGAAATCTCTTAATATTAAATATTGTAGTTATTTTAGGACACTGCTTAACTTTGATCCACCTTTTATCTAACAACTCCAAAACTCTTTAATAAAAACCTAACAAACTTGGTTAAACCCTGTTGTTAGGTAACAAGTCAACTAAAATGATCAACCGATCAACCACTGCCACAAGTCAATCAATCAGCCAATTTAGACTAATTGATTGATCAGTTGTTCAAGATTTCCAAAGTCTCGATTTGTCAGTCTTTTAATTTGCAAATCCCTAAAATAATCAACTTATTCTTATAAAACTCATAATTTCACTCATATAATCAGTTTGTTTTAAGTCAACTAACATTTCAATACATTAGTTAAAGCTTTTATTTAAATCATCTAATCATCAAATCAAAATGAAACCTTAAAATTTTCTATAAACAAATAATCTCTAAAGCAAAAAAAATAAAATAAAATTGCTTCCTTCTTAAACCCTTCTCTAAACACAACAATTTAAATTTCAAGGCTAAAATCTCTAAGAGAAATGTTACAATAAAAAGGAAAAATAGAAGAAAATATAACTATATCTTTAAAATACTTAGGTTTAGGTCGATCTTTATGCTTGAATCTAATGAGCTCAGAATATATATACACGCGTGCGCGCCTTACAATGCTCTGTATGGTATGATTATTTGATAAATAATAATTTCTTTCTCTCTTATGAAAGAACTTGCATTAATCAAATAATAAAAATAAATGGTTAATTTTCTATCTCTAAAAAGAAGAAAACATAAATTGAAAATTCATTCCCACATGTCATTATCATTACTATAACAGTTAAAATTATCATCAATATTATTATCAAAATAGTGAAAATTATTAAATTGTCCTAAAGAATATAAAAGAAAATTGTCAAAAAAAATCACAAAAATTATCATTATTATTGTGCAAACAATAAAATCATAAAATCATATGATTTGAAAATTAGATAAAAATAACAAAAAATTAAGAAAAAAATAGAGAAATATTAATTTTGAAATGCACACCAACATAAATTAAAATCTCAGAATTGAACTGAATAAAAATAAAATCCTAATAAAAAATAAAATGACAAAAATTCAAAATAAAAACCAAAAGTATAAATAAATGAAAGATGGATAAAAAAGAAACATTGTTCAAGAAAGATAAGAGAGAGAGAGAGAGAGAGAGAGAGAGAGGAATCAATACTAAATAAATAAATAAAAGAATAAGTGCCAAAATGAAAACCCTAACAAAAAATAAAAACAAATCTAAAAGCACAAATGTATAAATATGAACAAAAAATAAAATGTCCAAGAAGAATAAAAAAACCAAATTAAAAAAAAATAAAAGAATGAGTGACAAAATGAAAAACAATATATATATATATATATATATATATATATATATAAAATCACAAAAACTAAAAAAAATCACAAACATTATCATTATTATCGTGAAAAAATAAAATCATAAAATCTGAAAATCATATAAAAGTAACATAAAACAATAAAAAAGAGCAAAGAGAAAAATGGTGAAATATTAATTTTGAAATAATCACCAACAAAAATTAAAAACTCATAATTGAACCGAACAAAAAATAAAATGACAAAAAATGAAATCTAAAATGTATAAATATGGACAAAAAATAAAAATTATTTAAAAAGAACAAAAAAACAAATGAATTAATAAAAAAAATTAAAAGAATAAGTTACAAAATAAAAAATAAAATAAATAATTAAGTCTAATTGAAGGATAAAAATGAAACAAATCAAAAATTTGGTAACAAAAAACAATAAAGGGATTTTAAAAAATCAATATAATGCAATTATTGAATTAATTAAAAGATTAAGGACCGAAATGAAAAGTGATATATATGAACAATTTTAATTTGGGGATAAATTTATAACAAATTCAAGTTTGCATACCAAAATTATTAAAGGAAAAAAATCAAAAATCAAAAGATTAAAGACCTAATGAAACTTACCGTATATAATCAATTTCAATTCAAGGGCATAATTGAAAGAAAGCGGAAATTTCATTCAAAAATCAGTGATAAAAATGAAATCCAAAGTTTAGAGACTGAAAGGAAATGTATACAAAGCTGAAGGACTGGCTTGTATTTCACCGGCGCAGGAGAGAGAAAAGAGAGGGGGAATGAAAAACCATCAGTCGAAGCTCATACAATCCTATTTGCTATACACACACCGCGTGTGGAGAAAAAGAAGATGGCGACGAACCATTTGAGACTATGGACAAATATTTTCCGATGCTTGAGTGCACGGCATGCGCCTCTTTAAAGGCGTGTGTGGTTGGAACGCTGGTGGCGTGTGCGGATGACGTGCCTACAATGTTTCAGATAAATTTTTTTAAAAATAGTCAATTACCCATATAGCCCTTGATCTCAGTCATAATTATGAAAAAACCAGGGGTGAAAATTCTGAAATACCCCTGGGTGATGGTGGCGTGTTTTGTCATTTAGGGGGGCCAATTTCATTGTTTCACTATGTAACAAATCCGAAAATATCATCCGTGTCCCATGGAAAATTCGAAAATACCCCTAGTCCCACGGGCTAAAAATTTCCAGACTTGGGGGGGGGAAATGATCATTTCACTGTAGCAATGAATAGTGAACTAAGTCTAGGTGAACAGTTAAGAAATGCACAATAAAAATGGGATGGGATTTATATTTTGGTTAATAGTGTGTAAGGTACTTTTGTTCATGTTTCTTCAACTTCCTCAAGACATAAGCAATCACATTCACATTCTACATCAAAACACAACCCAACCCAATCTTTTATGCATCATAATACACAATAAAACTACCAAACATATAAAGTATTATCAGAATTACAATCGTAATTGACCTTTTCTTCAACTTTAAGAAACTGTTCTCATACTGTTTTGACCATTGAAACTTGACACTTCTATATATCAACTTAGTCATTGAAGTTGTAATTCATGAAAATTCTCAATGAATCTCCTATAATATCATGTTCAGCTTAAAAATCTCTTAATCTTAAATATTGTAGCTACTTTAGGACATTACTTAACTCTTATTCACCTTTTATCTAACAACTCCAAAACTCTTTAACAAAAACCTAACGAACTTGGTTAAACCCTGATGTGGGGTAACCAGTCAACTAAAATGATCATCCGCTCAACCATTGCCACAAGTTAACCAATCAACCAATTTAGACTAATTGATTGATCAGTTGTTCAAGATTTCCAAAATCTCGATTTATTAGTCTTTTAATTTGTAAATCCCTAAAATAATCGATTTATTATTATAAAACTCATAATTTCACTCAAATCAAAATGAAACCTTAAACTTTTCTTTAAACAAACAATCTCTAAAGCAAAAATAACAAAAAAAAAATCGCTTCCTTCTTAAACCCTTCTCTAAACAAAGCAATTTAAATTTCAAGCCTGAAATCTCTAAGAGAAATGTTACTATAAAAAGGAAAAATAGAAGAAAATATAACTATATCTTTAAAATACTTAGGTTTGGGTTGATCTTTATGCTTGAATATAATGAGCTCAGAATATATACACACGCATGCGCACACGCACCTTATAATTCTCTATATGGTATGATTATTTGATAAATACTAATTTCTTGCTCTCTTGTTATAAAACCAAATCTAATATGTCAATGTAATAGATTAAACTTGTAATTTATGGAGTGAATAACAATAGATTTCTGATTTGGTAGTAAAGAATTTCTTACACTTGTAAGAAAGATAAGGGTTAAAATTCTATTTAAAGAGAATTTGATATTACAAATTGATAGATCAGAGGAGGAGATCTAAGTAGTTGATTGTCTGGGAGTGTGGTTGTAGTTATTTTTTAAAGTATTTTTTATTTAGAAATGTATTAAAATAATTTTATTTTTATTTTTTAAAAATTATTTTTGATATTAGTACATCATACTTATTTAAAAATACTATTTTTTTAATTTAAAATAAAAAAATATAAAAATTTAAATTTAAATTTTTTTATAAATATTTTCTAATCACAGTGACAAACCACCCATAAGTCAACGTGGAAATATAATTCCTTTGCCATGTTAAGTACTAAAAAAACCCTAATGGAATAATTATATAAATTGAGTTACTTGGCCACCGAAACATTATAATTCAATGGCATCTTCCACTTCTCCTGACATTTCTCAAAAAAAATTCTTGTGATTTTTATTTTAGTGCAAAAAGAGGAGACAAAAATTTAACCCGTTAGAAAGCTCTCTAGCATGACTGAATCACACGCGCTAACAAAACTTAAATAACTTTTTAAACTGTTTTTAGGAAGTAGGAAGTACAAAACAGGTACCCACGTGGTCACCTGTCACTCTTATGTTAGACCTACTTCAGCACTTTACATTGTCAGAGAAGCATACGGATTCACCAAACTTTGTATGTGTTTCAGAGAGAGAAGTCATGATGGAGAAGAGGAAGAGCATAACTGAAGTGGGAGTTGATGATATAATCAAGGCAGGTTTGTCTGTAGAAGAGGAGGCTAAAGAATTCTACAGAATCCTCAAAGAAACAATTGGTGAAGCAAAAGGATTAGACCCAAGAGAGGTTTGGAGGAAAGTGGTGGATGAGAGAGTGCTAAAACCATGGCATCCTCATGGAGTGCATCAACTTGTTTATTACTCTGTCTATGCTCATTGGGATTCCTCAACCAAGGGTCCTCCTCTTTATTGGTTTCCTTCTCTGTAAATGTTTCTCTCTTTCTCTGGTTTCATCAATGGTTTCTCGATTGTTTTCATCATTTTGCTGTTTTTTTCTAATTCTTTCTCTGTTTGGATTTCTTGATTAGTGAGTGACGACAAGCAGAATGTCGTTTTCTTGAAATACAAAGTTGTTGACCATTTACTCTAGGGGAAATTACTTGTGTGATCCTCCAAGTTTCAGAATTTTGTCATATTAACCCCTGTATCAAATATTTTCGATCATGGGTCCGTACAATTTATGTCCATTAGGTGGATGCCATGTGCTCCAATAGGTACACTTATGAGTGGTGGAGGGACAAATATTGCTAGGAATTGAAAGTATGAGGACTGAGATGCCCAGAATTATAGTAGAGGGGCTAATGTGATCTACCTCTTAAACGTGGGGGCCATGCAAGTAATTTGCACTTGGTACTATGGTCAGTTCAACCCATGCTAATGCCAATAACTTCTGCTTCTAAATCTTGGTTATTATGTAAGTTGCAATAGAAGTTTCTGTGCATCTTGGCTTTCATATAAAGAGTTGAAAGTAGATTCCTGTTGATGCCTCAAATCTTGCTAAATCTACAGTTGAATGTTGATTCCTGTTGATGCCTCAAATTCGTTATATGTTATAAAGGGTCAAGGAAATGCTCGATCAATATGTGAAAGTGTGTGGTTTTTAATACTTTCCCTTCCTAAATGATCTAGTTATTGAAATGTTATTTAACTGGTAGGAACGAATCAAGACGGATGAACTTGGGACGTGTAATGGAGATTCATGGTCCGAAGCTTTTAGGTACCGAATACAAGGATCCTATCAAAAGTTTTAGCCTCTTTCAGAAATTCTCTGTTGAACATCCTGAGGTAACTAAGGACTGATGCCATATGATCATAACATTTTAGGTACAGTTATGATTATCAGAATGCAGTATTTTATAAGGTTCATTTCCTTATTCAATTTCGTGTTTGCAAATGATTTCCAGGCTTATTGGTCAATTGTTCTGAAGGAGCTTTCTGTTGTATTTCGTGAATCGCCAAAGTGCATTCTTGACACCACTGACAAATCAAAGCCTGGAGGAACATGGCTTCCAGGTTCTGTTCTGAATATTGCTGAATGCTGCCTGCAACCTGCAAGCCATCCTAGTAAAAAGGATGATGATGTGGCTATTGTCTGGAGGGATGAAATGGATGAATCTGTTTTGCACCATTTGAAACTGAAAGAATTTCGAGAGCAAGTAATGTAATGCTTCATGTGCCTATACCATTCATGTTTGGTTTTTTGTTTTGTCGTACTATGACTAGCTGCACCATGTTTAGGTTTTCGACGGCAACGATTAACTGTTGTTAATGATTTCTTTTACATGATTATGTGATTCTTTTCCACAATGAATTTTAAAGAAGTTAAAGAACACATGGAGTCATAATTTCTTATATTGTGTATCATGAGAAAGAATGATCCTTGACAATTTTTGTAAATGAAACGTGGCGCAGGTTGGTGGCCAATGCACTAGATACAAAATTTACAAAGGGTGATGCAATTGCTATTGATATGCCAATGACAGTCAATGCAGTTATTATATACTTGGCCATTGTATTAGCAGGATTTGTTGTTGTATCTATAGCTGACAGCTTTGCAGCTAAAGAAATTGCTACTCGTTTACGTGTCTCCAATGCAAAGGGTATCTTCACTCAGGTGACATTTCACTGTCACAGGTCTTAATGTGTCCATTACTTTTCTGCTTCGAATATTTTTTCCTGCCACATTTAACTACAGTCTGCAGAGGGTAAGGGATCAGGATACCTGCCTAGCAAATAGGTTGTGGTTTCTTGGAATGATCAAAAGATTGAAGTGGTCTTAGCTTTCTGTTTGCAGATATTGCTTCTTTCTGCATTCCTTTTTAGACTCTGATTCCTATCTTCAATCTTGTATTCAGGATTTTATTCTCAGAGGAGGTCGGAAATTTCCTTTGTACAGGTAAAGACTACCCCACTCTTATTATTAGATTGTTATGATGGGGACAAACTTTCTGTTAAAAACTGATCTCGCCTTAAGTGAGATTCTGAAGATGTTGTTGCCATCAAGACTTGCTAAATTTGGGGTGATATTGCAAAACATACCCTCTCAGATGCTCTTATATAGATTGTGGCCACGTGCCGAACTCTCATGCAAAACACACTTCTTCTCTTTCGCAGTCGCGTTGTAGAAGCTAATCCTTGCAAGGCTATTGTGATTCCTGCGATTGGAAATGATGTAGGTCTTCAATTAAGAAATCAGGATCAGACATGGAAAGATTTTTTGTCCAGTGCCAATCATCTTCCAAGGTAATGTTTGCACTTACGCCTTGAAGCAGTGTATTGTATATTTGTATTCATAATAGAATTCTCATTTTTATTAACATGTTTCACTCCTTTGTTTTATATTTTAATCCACGAATGCCAATTGTAACAGTAATCATTCTTTGATAGGCCAAATTATTACTCTCCTGTTTATCAACCAGTAGACTCTCTGACTAACATACTCTTCTCATCCGGAACCACAGGTAGAGAAATGTTTGATGTACTTATTTTCTTCCCTGTGTTTCCTCTTCCCTATTATCAACTAATTTTCTAGCTTATTTACTGGTCTAATCAGGGGATCCAAAAGCTATAGGATGGACACAACTTTCACCAATTCGATGTTCTGAGGATGCATGGGCTCATGTTGACATTCAAGATGGTGATGTCTACTGCTGGCCGACGAATTTAGGGTGGGTGATGGGACCAATTTTACTTTATTCCACCTTTTTATGTGGCGCAACTCTTGCCCTTTTTCATGGGTCTCCTCTTAGCCGGGGGTTCGGAAAGTTTGTTCAGGTATTACCTCCTATGTGTCTTTTTGATAAAATCTAATGCTGTCCGTCAAAATCTAGTGTTATCCCACAAAGCATGATTTTTTCTGCAAGCTGTTAAACACCAGAAAACACTACATAATCCATTTACAGCAGAAACGTTGTCATTCCCTAGCCAACCATTGCCTTATTATTCTTTTCAGGATGCAGGAGTTACTGTTTTGGGTACAGTTCCAAGCATAGTGAAAGCTTGGAAGAGTACCAACTGTATGGAGGGCTTAGATTGGACAAAGTTGAGGTAATTTCCGCCTTCAAAAGATATTAATTTTTGCATATGGTTTTCAGGAAAAATATGACTTAAAATGTATGTACAGATCCTTTTGCAGTACTGGTGAGGCCTCAAATGTTGACGATGACCTTTGGCTTTCTTCGAGAGCTTATTACAAGCCCATCATTGAATGTTGTGGAGGCACAGAGCTTGCATCGTCTTACATCCAAGGATGTCCATTGCAGCCACAAGCTTTTGGAGCATTCAGCACTGCATCAATGACAACAGGCTTTGTCATCCTTGATGAAAATGGAGTTCCTAATGTAAGATAACTTTAATGTTTGACAGTTGTTCCAGGTCCAAATTTTACTTCTACCGTTGCAAAAAAACCTGTGTGGCCTGTCACTGGATCATATCTAGTGTGTGACAACGTGCCAGGTGGGAGATTACAAGAACTGTCATGATAACAAAATAAATGTGAATGAGTCAAGCTGAAGGACTGATATGTTCATTTATGTTCTTTGCATATGTATCTGATTTCTTTGATCTATTGCAGCCAGATGACGCACCTTGTGTTGGTGAAGTGGGTTTATTCCCTCTATATCTAGGAGCAAGTGATAGATTGCTCAATGCTGATCATGACAAAGTTTACTTCAAAGGAATGCCGATGTACAAGGGAATGGTACATATTTTCCATTCATACAATTGATAAAATTCTTCATGGAACATATTCTTGAATGTTTGGTTACAGTCTAATTACAATTCCATACAAAGCTGTTTGTATATACTTGGTTGTAACATTACTATCCTACCTAAAAGGAAAATTTGGACGTAGTTCTTGTACTATTACAAGGAGATACCTAGTCCTGATATAGTTTGACATTTAGACATTCCATTCCTTGTCTCACCAAAATAAGGAGATCTGCTTTGCTGGTTTCTTAGCATTTTCAGGGTTTACGATTATATAAAACTGGCCTCATAAGTCTTTAATGACTTGGCACTTGCATTTTCAGCAACTTAGGAGACATGGAGACATCATTAAGAGAACAGTTGGAGGTTATTTCAGTGTACAAGGCCGGGCAGATGACACCATGAATCTTGGTGGAATTAAGGTACGGCATTCACTATGAACAAGATTGCCCTTCAGCTTTTGTCCCTCCTAATAAGCTTTTTGGCATGGCATGCTTTCTGACTCTTGAATGAACTTCACCTTCATCCCTTCTGTTTACTTTGGAATGCTTGGACAATCTCTGAATTTTAAAATCTTGACTCTTTCTTGATATACAGACAAGTTCTGTTGAAATTGAGCGTGTCTGTGACCATGCTGAAGAAAGCATCATGGAGACTGCCGCAATCAGTGTAGCACCAGTAGATGGGGGTCCAGAGCTATTGGTAATTTTTGCGGTACTGAAGAAAGGATTTGATGGGGAAGCAGGCAAGTTGAGGATGAAATTCTCAAAAGCCATCCAAAGCAATCTCAACCCTTTGTTTAAGGTCCGACTCTGAATTTATGTTTTCTTTCACATGACATCTGGTATGGACACCTTGGCATCTAGGCTATTCTACACGATTGTTTTAAAGGTTAATCCAGGATATTGTTTGGGTTCCTAACTTGATTGTTTCCATATTCTTGGTTGTTGACAGGTGAGCTATGTTAAGATTGTTCCTGAGTTTCCCCGAACTGCTTCTAACAAGTTACTAAGGAGAGTTTTGAGGGACCAAATGAAGCATGAGCTATCAGTTCAGAGTAAAATTTAGTTGAAGCATCTTCAGAATCTTTTATGCGTCTGTCTAAAAACCACTTTGTGAATTCGTTCACAAGAATTTGAAATCAAAGAATTAGAGGACTGCCTGAAGCCGGTAAGGTGGATCCCTAAGATAATTGTTTTGTAATAATGAAAAAGAGATGCTAGGTGGGCATTTTAATCCCATTGTTCTCAAATGTTGGATAGATGGCCTCAAATGAGGCATGCATTCTTGTAATTCCTGCAATGTCATTGTTTGTTGTCAAATAGATGTAGCTGAGTTGCTTGTGGTTTTGCTTAAAGGACCGGTGTAAAATGGGAAAATGATTCTTGCTACCTGATGATTTATCAGAAAGTTGGAATAAATATTTTGCTGCAAGTCTGTTTTCTTTGTCTCTTTCTGTGAAATTATAGTATGATTTTTCTGGATTTGGATTATAGATTTTGAAGCTTGAAGTATTTTGTTGAAGAGGTATTCTGCAGGTTGCTTGAAGGAATGCCGGGGGTAAAGGATAAACCATGCAACATCATATCATTTCTTTTCAAAGAAGATAAGTAGCTGTAAACTAAAACTTCTTTGTACAAGATAATCCACAGGTGAGGTGCTGGTCTCTGACATGTTGTGACCGGCCTCAACCCCTGTAAGAATATGGTTGCTGTTATTTTTCAAAGTGTTTTTTATGTCAAAATACATCAAAATGATGCTTTTTTTATTTTTTAAAAATCATTTTTGACATCAACACATCAAAATGATCTAAAACTATCAAAATATATTTATTTAAAATGAAAAAAAAAAGAGGGTAAAAGCAGCCAAACACCGGTTTGGCTGCAGTGCCAAACAGGCACTAAATCTTCTTGCTCCTTATTAGACGACATTGCTGTTTATGTCGTATCAAAACAAGTTACACACCTGAAAGAAAAGGGGAAAAAAGAGAGCACCATATCTTTGTGAAATAGATTGTTCTCCTCTTTCTTTCAAGTTACACACCTGAAAGAAAGGGGAAAAATAAAGAGAGCATCATATCTTTGCGAATTCGATTGTTGTCTTCCCATCATGTGCTTTTTGGAAGAAATGCTTGACGTAATCCGAGTACAGAACTTCCTTATACACGGCCTTCTCGCCACTGGCCAGTACTTCAGGGAAAGGAGAGATTTTTTCTGATGGCCCGGGGTTGATGAAAATAGGAACTGAAATCCTGTTATTACTTCCATTCGCAATAACACGGTGCTCAATGCTCTTGTATCGACCATTGCTCATTATTTGTAAGGCATCTCCAACATTGATCACTATGGAACCGTTAACAGGAGGAACATGAATCCAGCTATCATTGTTTCCTCGCACGTAAAGTCCTCCGATGTCATCTTGGAGGAGGACTGTGAGTGTTGAGACATCCGAGTGGCGGCCGACCCCTACAGTGAGCTCAGGGTTTGGACAAATCGGATAGTAGTTAAGATTAATCCTTTTAGACCCCATTAAGAGAGATTCTTTTGTCTCATCGATCTCAGTCACGTTCAGATTCTTCATTAGCACATCCAGTAGCTTTCTGACAACAATTTCTGATCTCTTCATGTACTCTAGCACTTGATCCCTGAAAGAGAAAAATCGTGAGGCCGACAAATTGATAGTCTTTTTAATCAAGTATTAATGTTATATGTATGTGCAATGTGCGAAGTATTGATTACTTGCAAACAGAAGGCCACAATGCAGAAGCCTCATCCTCGGAGACATAAAAGAGACTAAGGTAGTCTTTCCACTCCAAAGCTTTCTCAGCTTCAGGACTAAAGCTTGTGCCGAATCGCACGTTATTAGAAGGAGAGAACTCTTTCAGATACTTCCTCTTCTCCTCGGCTGATAACCCGAAGAACTGATGAGTTGCTTCCTTAACATTCTCAAGCACTTCAATGGGAACTCCATGGTTAATAATCTGAAAGAATCCCCATTTCTCTGCAGCCTCACAGATTGCTTCAGCAACTTCAGGGTCATCCCATTTTGAAATGTCAATGAGGGGAACGGATTCTTGGGACATGGTTTTGGTATCACACATTCTCTCCTCGAGGGGTTGGATATATTGCTCGGGGAGGCTTTCGAGGCCCATTTCGGAGAGACCCTTTACTCCATTGCCTTTTTTCAGGACAAAGTCAGTGATATCTGAGGAGTCATTGAATGACACTGCAAGTGTTGGAGCCATTGATTGGACTTCTAACTAGCCAAGCAACCAAGGTAGAAAATGTAGCGTGTGCTATCAGGTTCTAGGGCTTTACTATTTATACTATAGATGTCTCCATGCCTTCTGCCACATGTTCTTTCAGCTGATAAATTCCTCTCCAACTCACCTGACAGCTTCCATGCCTTCTTAATTTCTTACCTTTTCCTTCTCAAAGTTGACTTGCTGCTGCTCAATCTTAATTCCTTGCATGCATGTCACCAGTTAAGTTTCTCAAGTGTTTTTTTTAGTTAATTTTTACAACACTATTATCAACTCAACTCTATATAATAATTAAAACCTAACTTAGCATAAGAATATCAAATAGATTCAGTATGAATTTAGCAATGCATTGTAAGTGTATTTTTCAATTAAAAATGTATTAAAATGATTATTTTTTAATTTTTTATATCAATACATAAATTATCATAAAACACCTAAGTATGTTTTTGGTGACGTTGTTATTCCATAATGCCAAGTTGCTTGATTGGCTTAGTAAATTAATTAGTAGTGGTTTCTTGCCTGCCAACCTCGCGGCATGCATGTTGGAGTCGGGGAATGAGGCAAGAAGCACGATTGCGATAAAACATCAAATTAGTCCCTGGTTTATAAAATTATTTTCATCTGGGTCCCTAACCGGTATTCTTAATTTGTTACAAGAAATGGAAACAGCTAAAGTTTGAGCCAGAAGCTAACATTCATGCTTGTATCCAACAACCTGCGATGTTAATCTGAAAGAAACCCCATTTTTCTGCAGACTGCTTCTAAAGGCCATAGGGTAATTATGATGCGATTCACAGAGATCTTGAGAGATCTCTCCCTTGAAATTCATGGCAACAGACATAATAGATATTACAATTCATCAAGTCGATCCGCTTTGAAAAAGTTATCATCAAGAACTTCTGCTTTCTTTGATCAGCTGTAAACTGATATATAATTATCAAGGGTGAACACCATAATTTACAGATCATACGAGCCCACTTATGGCCATCAACTGACTGAACAGCCACGGCAGGGTGACAGGAAAATCCTCCGAAGGGCTCGTACAATGAATGCCAAGAAATTGAAGTTTGTAGATTGATAATATAAAGATATATATGATATGTTCTTGAAATTATTTCTGAAGAAAATCTTAAATTGACTTGCAATTGATCTGAAGATTCCTTCCGCATAAAAGTGTTTGAATGGTGGTATTTTTTTTTTTTTTTGTGCATGTTTAGAGTATATTAGTTAATTGCCCGCACTAAATTGCAGGTCAAATAAATAATTTTTATAACTATTAAGATTAAAATACAATGTTTATACATAAAAAATTAATATAATAAAACATATTAACAACATCTAAAATTATTATTATTATTATTAATGTCAAAACAATAAAAATCTTAAATTAAATCGAGAAAAAACATAAAAAAAATTTAACAAAAGAGTAAGTAAGAACATAAACTAAAATTATTGTTGTTGTTGTTATTGTGTTAATAATGAAAAAAAAAATAAAAGACTAAAAAAATCCTAAAAACTTTAACAAATGATCAAATAAAAAAATAAAATAAATGATAAAAAATAAAAATCATTTGATGAAAAAAATTCATTTGACTTGAAAATAAAAATAAAAAAATAAAAGAAAGAACAAAGAGAGAGAAGAAAAATAGAAATATCAATTTTCAAATTATCATGGACACAAACTAAAATTTAATAGCTAGTTTTTTAAAAAAAACAAATATCACCTCAACAAATAAAAAAATAATAAAAATTAAAAACCAAAGCTAAGAGTATACTTATATATACATAGACAAAAATATGAACTATTCTAGAAACATTAAAAAAAAATCAAAACTTATGTACCGAATATATTAAAGTATTTAAACCCAATTCAAAAATTAAAATAATGAGGACCGAAGTGGAACCTAAATATATAATTAATATCAATCCAAAGACTTAATTGAAATAAATCAGAACTTACATTACAGAGATTAGAGCCATATAAAAAAAATTAAAAGTGCAAGGACGAAAGTGAAAACATCATAAAACTAGGGGTCTCTCCTGTACTTTAGCCTGCAGGAAAGAGAAACATAGAAAAAAAAGTTCAGATGGCCACCGTCACGGCTTCGACTATCCTTTGCCAAAACACGTCATACTATGAGGAAGACTACACAGAGGCGCATCGGTTGAGATGCTAAAAGGGCATTTTCACCGCCCGGAGAACGCTACACCCGCTGCCCGAATTGAGTGTGAGGCCGAACATCGTCGGTAGCACGTGGCACACGTGCACACAATTTTCGGCAAATAATAATAAAAATATGGTCAATTATCGATATACCCTACAAATAATTCTTCAATTTTGTCTTATTGGGGGCACATTAGGATTTAACCATTTTCAAAAAATAGGGAACGCACGTGGTACCCCTCCCGACCAAAATTATTTTTTTTTTGTCTTATATGGAGACAAATTAGTATTTAGTCATAATTCCAGTGAGGCCCCTCCTGGTTATATATGTATTTTATGTTTTTCGAGGGACAAACATATTATTTTACTATACAAAAAAATATAAAAAAAATTCAATAAACTAGTGAACCAACAAACCTGAACTACTCGAAAACCAAACTGGCCCAAAAATATATTATTACAATCCATAGTGTTTTCATTTACATGCTACAGTGAAACACTCACCTCTTTAGTTTATTTTATAATTTCACTTATTTTGTGATGATTTAATTGGTTAATATATAAAAAATTAAAAATATAACCGCAAACTAAATAATAAAGTTAATAGATCTAGATTTTATATTTGTAATAATAGCTGATTAAACTATATTTTAATGTAGTTTATACATTCCAATTAATGTCTTGATACACAAACTATTGCAATGTTTGTCACGCAAATCCCATCTCCTTTGTGTAAAAGAAAACGTAGGGAAAGGCAAAAGAAAAATAAAATCTCAAAGGACGCACCGTGTGATGGCGATTTATGAACAAGATGATAGAATGAGAGTTCTGTAGGAATGGAAGGACCATTTGGTGAGCAAAGGACACGATCTCGACATCAAGAAGTAAACTCTCGGGCCTAAAGTAAAAAAGAGGCGGGGCTTTCGGGCCGAAAGTAGAAAAGAAGTGGGGCTTTCGGCCCACAAGTAAAAAAGAGGTGGGGCTTTCGGGCCGAAAGTAGAAAAGAAGTGAAGCCTGTCTCAATCCCAATCGGTGTCACTTTACAGATTTCAAGAGACATCACAACTGCTGCTGATTGAAACTTCAAGCTAATTGACTTTATTAATCGTTTAAAATCCAGTTATATGCCATCTTTTTTTATTAAAAAAAAAAAGCTTTTTTATAAAAACATTAAAATAATTATTTATTAATTTATTAAAATTATTTTTAATATCAGCACATAAAAAGATAAAAACAATAATTAAAAAAAAAGAATAATTTTGACCAAAACATTGTTTAATTGTAGTTTTTCGATTTTTTTTAGGGTTTCTTAAAATTAATTTCACTTATTTTATGCTCTTGAAAATCAATTTTTTGACATTTACTCTAAAATTGAAAAAGGATATGCTAGTGTAAATATGAATAGATAAGGGAATATTAGAGTGAAAGTTATTTCAAGAGACTCAAAGAGAAAATTTGAAGTTTTTCTCCAAGTGTTTTCTAGATGAAAAAATTAAGGTTTTTCCAACCTGTTTTTTAATTAAGTTTGAAGCTTAATAGGAATGACTTTTAAATTAAATTAAAATAGATATTGATTTAGTAAATCTTCATTATTTTAATTAAGTTTTTTAATGATTTGATTGATTTAATAGAAGAAAAAACTTGAAAAAAATATTAATTAAACAAATGTTACTTTAATCATAATGATAATTACGAGGTGAGTGAGGTAGCCGAGCCAAACAGCAGTGTTTTTAGAATAAAAATTTATTTTTATTTTTATCTTTTTTTTAATATTTTTTTATTACTTTTATATATTAATATTAAAAATTATTTCTAAAAATAAAAAAAAAATTATTTTAATATATTTATAAATAAAAAATATTTTTAAAAATAACTACACCACCTTATAACAAGTGACTGAAGTGACGTTTCAAGCCGGCCCAAGCCATTTTAAAAACTTGATAATGATATACCTTTTCCATAAGTCATATAAAGTGATTAAAGAAAGGTACAAGTCTCCAATGAGAGGCTTTTTTTTTTTTTTTAAATAGTATAATATAAAATTATTTTAAAATATATTAAAATAATATTTAATTTTTTCTTTAATTAATTGATATCATTATAGTCTATAAAATATGCAAATGTATTAAAATACCATAATTTTCTTACAAGCTGTTAGCAGCCTGGCAAAATGGTCTAGAGTGGCTACATGGTTAGACAAAACTTGTAGAAAAAACTAGAGAACTGCGCCGTTTCACCGATCAATGAAGTCAACGCACTTGTTCTCTCGTCACCATGCGAGTATATACGGCTGTGATTCTCGATCTAGAAAGCAACTAGAAGAAAAGGACAAGACATGGATGCCAAGAAAAAATACGAACGGAAATATAATTCTGTCGTTACTAAACATTGACGGAATATTCTGTTGGTATGTATAATTCTGAGGGAATTATTGAGAGAAGGTTTTGGGCTGTGTGGTTATGGGGAAAAAATCAGGACAATTAATTTGGGAATATAATTTAATAGCCAAATAAAAAAAAATTAAGAAATAATTTTGAAGAACATTTTAAGGTTTATTTTCCAATTAACAAAAGATATCCAAGGTCTATAAATAACTAAAGGAAGGGTAGTGATAGATATCAAGATTTTCAATACCGTTCCGGTCGCTATTCCAATTTTTTATTGGTATAGAACGTTTCAGCATGTCGTTTCGGGGTTGTACTGTATAATATATATATATATATATATATATATATATTAAATTATTAATTTAACAAGCATAATTAAAATTCAAGATAAATTAACTTTAAATTATACAATACAAACACAAAATCAAACAAATATAATCTCAAAATTAGAAACACAACCACAGGTTAATCAAAATAATTTTAATCAGAATCTTAAAATAAGAAAAGAAAGAGGATTATGAGGCCGAAACGGCACATCTGAAATGATACTGAGGCGTTCTAGCCAATATTTAGCCGGTATTTTCAGAACGGACCAAAATTAAAATCAAAATGAAAACGACGTCGTTTTATCTCATTTTTTTAATGGTACGAAACGTTCCTACCATTCTAGCCGGAACATAACGGTATTAATAACCATGATAGATAATGTCAATTCTGAAAATTATTAGATAAGGAAAAAACAATTATTTACTCAACTATGATAAGTAATAATATAAATTGGAAAACTAACACATGACACCATCAATTATCAAGAAAGTTTCATATTCATCCTCCGGAGCAAAATATAATAATAATAATCCAAATATCAAATTCAAGTCCCAATCAAAGAGTAAGAAAATCATCATCCGCTTCCGAAGACGTGTCAGCTAGTCATCAAACATGATGGATCAAGTACACTCGTAGACGTCCACGTATGCAGCTATTTTTCATTCATGTCACAGCCAAATTGGACCACGTAAGCTGGGACCTCCATCTTATCCATTAGTTATAACAACTAGTAGTAATAAAATAAAATAATGTTAAATAGAAACCCAACATTTTATCGCTAGATTCACCATTTCATGCTTTTGATTAAATTATATATTATTTTAAATACTTTAATTTTAATATACAATCAATTTGCTCACGAAAATATTCTTATTTATAATATAATTAATCTATTCAATTTATAGAAATATCTCATCCCATTGAAAAACCTTAATTATAAACTGAACAGTATACAGTTAAACCTTTATAAATTAATATTCTTAAGCTACAATAATTTATTTATTAATTAATATATTATTTATACTTTAACTAAGTTTAAAGTATGATCAAATAAAAATATTATTTAATCAAGATTATAAAACTACCAAAAAATTTAAAAAACATATATATAAAAAAGAGAAAGATTATAAGTATATATTTTTCAATATAAATGAAAATATTATTATTATTTTTTATGAATCTTAAATTTATTTTTTTATTTTATTTTATTACTCTCTTATTCCTTTCAACAGTGGATAATACTATGTTGCTACTGCCACTTGTCTTATTTCTGTCTATAAATAATGACATTTGATTCGGTCCGGTTAATAGACACTGCAAAGTGCAAACATCACAGAGAAATCTTCCAGAGCTCGAGAAACTTCGTACGAATGGAAACGACAGAGTTCACTGAGTTTATCCCAAGTTTGCCTCAAGAACTTGGTCTTGAGTGCATGACTCGGTTGCCTTACATGGCTCACAGAGTTGCATCCAAAGTCTGCAAGCAATGGCGTGAATTACTGGAAAGCAAGGATTTTTATTACCGTAGAAAGAAACTACGGTACACCCATAAGGTTGCTTGTCTTGTTCAAGCTGTTCATAGGGCTGACGTTCTGCAAGGATCGAAGGCAGGTAACTCTCCTAGTTTTGGGATCACTGTGTTTGACTCAGTGAGTCAGACATGGCAGAGGCTTGACCCGGTGCCCAAGTATCCAAACGGGTTGCCTTTGTTTTGTGAATTGGCAAGCTGTGATGGGAAGCTCGTGGTCATGGGCGGGTGGGACCCAGTGAGTTATGAGCAGGTGAGTCATGTTTTTGTGTATGATTTTACAACAAGGATTTGGAGAGAAGGGAAGGAGATGCCTTCAAAGAGGTCTTTTTTTGCTATTGGGGCGTATTCGGGTCGGGCTTATGTTGCGGGGGGGCATGATGAGAATAAGAACGCGTTGAAAACTGGGTGGGTTTATGACTTGAGCAAGGATGAGTGGGCTGAGTTGTGTCAGATGAGTCAAGAGCGGGATGAGTGTGAGGGGGTGGTGATTGGGGATGAGTTTTGGGTGGTCAGTGGATATAGGACGGATAACCAAGGGGAATTTGAGGAGAGTGCCGAGGTGTACGAATTCAGGTCGGGTCGATGGAGGAGGGTCGAGGAGGCGTGGATTCCAGGGCGGTGCCCGAGATCTAGCGTGGGGGCAGGGAAAGACGGGAAATTGATGAGGTTGGCTGACTTGGACCCGGAGGTTCGGGATGCGGGACGTGGGATCATGTTAGGTTCTCGGGTCATGTTTATCGGGTCGGAAAACCCAGGCGCACCCCAAGGTTTCTATATGGTGGAAATGAAAGATGGTCACAATGGCCACTTGGAAAAAGTCAATGTGCCTGAAGAGTTCTCTGGGTTTGTTCAATCTGGGTGCTGCGTGGAGATCTAAGGGAATGACTTGAATTTTTTTACTTCTTCAACTTGTCCCCACCTCAGCTTTTGCCATGCAAGGGAAGGGAAGAGGATAAAAAGAAAAAGAAGCTCATGAGAACTCTATGTTTTTAAAAATAGGAGAAAGATTATTTTGATCATTAAAATCTGAAAAGGTTGTGCTGACAGCAGTTCCCTCTGAATGCTTGACATGATGGATCATGTTTTTGAGGCAACGACAAGGAGTTAACCAAATTTGCAGGCCTACCTAGGCAGCTGTGATGTAGGCTTATTATGGATGTTGTTTGTCAATCTCTTTCTTCTGGGCTATCATGTCTCTGCATTATTGAAGTTTTTATCTATTTAAATCGATTTATCTGCTATACTTGTTTTGTTTTACTGACGATTACATTCATGTAACTCTTAAATTAATTAAGTTTCTAGATTAATATAATGTAAGTTAACTTATTTAATTAACTCCCACTTAATTAAAACACAATTTAATGTTAAAATGTAACAGCGGGAAACATTTACTATAACTTCATGAGCTCTCTCTTAATTGTCCAAGCCACAAGTTCAAGCAATGGCTCAAACTACTGCAGTGTTTATCAATCACTCCTCGTCGGATGCCATCACTGATTTTGTCCTGAAACATGGCAATGGAGTGAAGGGACTCTCAGAAATTGGCCTAAAAAACCTCCCTAAACAGTATATACAGCCCCTTGAGGAAATAATCAGTGAAGCCAAAATCATGCCCCAAGCATCCATTCCCATCATTGACATGTCAGAACTGGATGATCCATCAGTTGAAGAAGTAGTCCGTAGGGCTGCAGAAAAGTGGGGGTTCTTTCAGATTATTAATCATGGGGTTCCCATTGAAGTACTTGAGAATGTCAAGGAAGCAACTCATCGGTTCTTCAGGTTACCAGCAGAGGAAAAGAGGAAGTATTTAAAAGAGTTTTCTCCTTCTAACAACGTGCGGTTTGGCACAAGCTTTAGTCCTGAAGCTGAGAAGGCTTTAGAGTGGAAAGATTACCTCAGCCTCTTTTATGTCTCCGAGGACGAGGCTTCTGTTTTGTGGCCCTCTGTTTGCAGGTAACAATTTTTTAACTTTCAACAAGCTGCACATGCGCAATCTATTAAAATGCATCAAAATCATTTAGTTAGAGTTGGCTTGGACTGGACTGGAATGTTTTACTTTCAGGGATCAAGTGCTAGACTACATGAGGAGATCAGAAATTGTTATCAGAAGGCTACTGGATGTGCTAATGAAGAATCTGAAAGTGACTGAAATTGACGAGACAAAAGAATCCCTCTTAATGGGGTCTAAAAGGATTAACCTGAACTACTATCCGATTTGTCCGAACCCTGAGCTCACAGTAGGAATTGGCCGCCACTCGGATGTCTCGACACTCACAGTCCTCCTCCAAGATGACGTTGGTGGTCTTTATGTCCGAGGAGATGACGATTACTGGATTCATGTTCCTCCAGTTAACGGTTCCCTTGTGATCAATGTTGGCGATGCTCTACAAATAATGAGCAATGGTCGATACAAGAGTGTTGAGCACTGCGTGATGACCGACGGAAGTAAGAACAGGATTTCAATTCCCATTTTCATCAACCCAAGGCCATCAGACAAAATATCTCCTTTTCGTGAAGTACTGGCAAGCGGCGAGAAGGCAGTGTATAAGGAAGTTCTGTACTCGGATTACGTCAAGCATTTCTTCCGAAAGGCACATGATGGGAAGAAAACAATTGATTTCGCTAAGATAAGAAGAATATGAAGCTCTTCTCTTACAGGTGTTGCAACTTGTTCAGACCTGAGGAGGTAGCTTCTACTCAGATTTTGCAGTTCCGCAGAAAGTATCACCAGTTCATTCAACTTTCATTCTCTGATGACTCTGCATTCAATTCATAGAAGAGCTGAAGTGGTAACCATGACTTCAAAATGTAAACTACAACCAGTCAATTCAAGAAATGAACAAAAATAAATTTGATTTTTCTTTTTATAAGACCAGAAGTTGTTTATATACATGACTTCACAAATGACCAGAAACAATTTCAATACAAACAAACAATTCCTGAACAATAGAATAAACAGAAGAAAAAAACCCTACTCTAAACTATCATATTCCAGTTTTTCTCTAGTGTTGTTAAATTGAAGCCACATCCTTGATTTGCAAAACTTCATGAAGAAGTACCATAAAATCCCAAGAACAGTCAAAATAAAGCTCACCATATACACAGTCCTAGTTGCCACAGCCATAACATAGACCAAAAACACAGATGGAATCAAGCACATTATGATCAAGCCAGGCAATCCCATTGGAACCCTAAATGGCCTGTCTATACTTGGCATTTTCCTCCTCAACCATAAAAATGATGCAAATTCCAACAACATGCCTAAACTGTACAAGAAATTCACTGAAGAAATTATGTCTGCAAAATCCATATAACAGCCTGCTAATGCTATTACTGTTGAGACCAGAATTGCCACCCAAGGTGTGTTAAACCACTTCGATCTCACCCCAAAAAATTGTGGCAGAAATCCCAAGTCAGCCATGCCTAAAACTTGGTATGCACAACTACTCAATTGTGCTTCATATAATCCAATAACAGATAAACATGCACCAGCTTCCATCCAAATTTTCAACCATTTCCCAGCAACCATTTCAGCTACATGAGCAAAATAGCCATCGGTCCAATCTTCTTGGCATAATGGTATAGCCCCTGTGGCAGCTAAAAGAGGTACCAAGTAACCTAAACAAGTGAGCACGCCAGCAGATAAAAGTGCTATTGGAAAAGTCTTTTGAGGTTGCTCAACTTCACCAGCTAAAGTACTCGCACTATCCCAAAAATTTAAGTTCCAAAACAGAGTATTAAAAAACAATGTCCAATCTTTTTGGACACCCTTTTGTCCTAAACTGATCCATCTTGAAGGGTCAATCTTGGGGATTGAAACCAATGTCAGTACTAAAAAGGGTGAAAGTGACACAATACCTAAGGTAACAGCAGTGTAACCAACAATTGCCAAACCTGTATAGTTTAGAAACGACAACACCAAAGTTGAGACCAATACGGCAATATAGCGAGGCACACCTGAAGAGAAAACTGGGAAAACTAACTTGAGATAGTCTATGCAAAGAACTGGATATGAAGCCAAATTCAGGACACCAGTGAGGAACTTCCAGGAGCCCATCAGGGAACCCCAGAAGGGTCCAAAGGCCTGATGGGCCCAGATGACAAAACCACCGTTGCCTGGAAAGGCGGTTGCGAGCTCGGCGGTGATAAGGGCCTCAGGGATGCTCCAAATGAAGGGGAATATAAGGAAGCCCAGTATGGCCCAAAGAGGCCCAGCAGCTCCCACAGCTGATTCTTCACCATAAGGACCCCCTGATACCTCAAAGAAGATGAGGAAAACAAGTGGGATTAATGCTAGTTTTCCATGGCTTTTCGTGGTGGTGGTGGTGGTCGGTGGTTGTTCTTCCAGGAGATGTTGAGTGTCTGAAGAGGAGAGGTTGGGTTCCATCCTTTTTTTTGTGTCAAAGCTTTGAATATACTGGTAGGTTTGTAAGGCTTTATGAATGGAATCTGGTGGGGTGGTGGGCCATTGTTTTGTCCTCAGTCAATTTGATAAATGAGACAAGGCAATTGAATATCGATATGGAATGACAGTTGAAAATGGAAAAAATCTTTTAGAAAAAATTACCAATACTTAGAGAGAGAGATAGAGTACTCGTATCACATGATATTGTAATAAAAGAGAAATAATTTAATAGAGATAATTGACTCAGTAATTCTAAAATTAACAAAGATCCTTTTTCCGAATAAAATTCGACAAGTTATCATCCCAATCATAACCAGCAGGAGTATTTTATAATTGATGCAAGTTGCTCTGGAAATCTTTCCCAGCCCCTGTGAATATCTTCAATAATATCCAGAGGTAAGGTCATGCCAGGCTGCAGTTACATGGCATCTAAGATCCACCTCCCTCGTTCACAGCTAGCCAAATGCGGGCAAATCGGGAAAGAGTTGCATGCCTTTTATTTATCTTAATAACAAAAAATCTTGTGGGGAAAGATATGCAATCATACATGTCATGCCCCTCCACTTTCAATTTGGTGACGCAAGGAAAAGTCAAAGCAATCACATTGCTTTCAATTGCTTCTGCATTATTTTGCTAAGTTCCATGCATTAATGGCCACTCTCGAAGTTCTAACTTCTAAGCAAAGTCATTGTCATCTCATTTAAATCAAATCGAAAAGAAATTGAATCACAGAGATTCCTTGGTATAATTTAGATTCAGCTCTTACATGCCGTTCTTTGCACGCAGTTAACGAGTGTTCATGACAGTGCCAAAGAAAATGAAACTGTCTATTACATGATGTTGAGCATCAAATTTCCCCACTGCTGTTTATCAAAATAACACTAAATCATCTCCCTTTTGTTAAGAAAATAACCGGGAAATATTTCATATTAATGCTAATATCTTCCTGTACGTCCTATCTTTGTTCCAGAGAGATTCAAACTTGTGGAATTGTAAATGGATTCAGCTGGGGTGGTGAAAGCAGCTAGGGGTGCATCCGCGTCTTTGATAAAGGACCCTCTTTTAAAATAGAATTTTCAGCTTATTCATCATGATTGGGATGTAGAAATCACTATATTTATAGAGGAGGGTAATCACTATGCTAATAGCTGACTTCTTTTCCTCTCCTCGTGGAGATAGAAAGGGTTTTTTTTATTTATTATTTAATTTAAATTCATTGGTCTAACCATCGATGTTTATCAATTCTAGACTCTTTCATCCCTTTGTTAGGGATATCCAAGATTGACAAACGCTACATCAAATTGAGTTAGTTTAATCATCAGGGACATCTTTTAAGCCAAAAAGAGTACAAATCCAAGGAGATTAGAGCTAATAAACAGGGAAAAAGCAGGAGAGGATAACATTATAGAAGCTGTTTTCCTTAACCTAATTTCTTGATATCAGAACTTGACAACCATACAACCCTAGTAGAAATAGGATCTTTAGATCAGTATTCAATGACTTCACCGCTGCTAAACTTGAACCACTTCTTTGTCTTGCAAAAATTCATAAAGAAGTAAAATCCAATGGCACCCACAGTCATCAAACCACTCACCAGGTAAACAGTCTTAGTAGCAATAGCCATTATAAGAACCAGAAAAGCAGATGGTACCAAGCACATAACAATCAAACCTGGAAGCCTCATTGGAATCCTGTAAGGTCTTTTCAACTCTGGCAATTTCTTTCTCAACCAAATAAAAGATGCAAACTCTAACAGCATACCTAAACTGTATAAGAAATTCGCTGACGAAATGATATCTGTAAAGGTCATATATGAGACACCAATTGTGATCTAAGTGGATAGCAATATCCCCGCCCAAGGTGTGTTGAACCTTTTAGACCTAACGGCAAAGAAGTTTGGAACAAATCCTAAATCAGCCATACCAAGAAGCTGGTATGCACTACTACTTAATTGAGCCTCATATAAACCAATACCAGATAGCACGGCACCAACTTCAATCCAATACTTTAGCCACTTCCCTGCAATCATCTCTGCAGCAGTGGCATGGAATCCTGTTTCCCATTTACTTTGATCCACAGAAACAGCACCAGTCACCGCGAAAAGTGGAATCAAGTAAGACACACAAGTGAAGATCACTGCCACAAGTAAGGCCGTAGGAAATGTTTTCCGGGGTGCATCCACTTCACCAGCCAAAGTACTAACATTGTCCCAAAAATTCAAGTTCCAAAAAAGTGTGTTAAAGAACAAAGTCCAGTCCTTTTTCACACCCTTCTGGCCAAAACTTATCCACCTATGAGGATGAATCTTAGGAATTGCCATCAAAGACATGATTATAAAAGGCGAAAGCGAAACAAGACCAAGCAGAACAGCAGCATAACCAACAATAGTCAATCCAGTGTAGTTTAAAAAAGACAGCAGCAACGATGAAATCAAGAGAGCAAATTTTCTTGGCCAACCTGATTCCAAAGCAGGAACTACCTTCTCCATGTAATTAATGCAAAGAGCAGGAAAAGCAGCAATATTGATAACACCACTCAAGAATTTCCAAGAACCCATCAGAGATCCACAGAAAGGACCAAAAGCCCTTTCAGCCCATATAACAAAACCTCCATTTCCAGGATAAGCAGTGGAGAGCTCAGCAGTGATAAGAGCCTCAGGAATACTCCATATAAATGGAAATATCAAGAAACCAAGCAAGGCATACAGAGGCCCTGCAGCCTGGACTGCAGGTTCTTCTCCATAAGGACCCCCAGCAACTTCAAAGTAGATTAAGAATATTAGAGGGACCAGGGTGAGTTTTTTTGGGAATTTTTTGGTGGTGGTGGTGACAGGGAGTTCTTGAAGGCTGTCCTGTGCTTTTGATGGGGTTTCGGAGGTGGTTCTCAGGTCTAGAGCAGACATTTTTTTATAGTGTTTTGGTGCTCTGCCTTTGGATTTCTGAGAGAGTGTATGTACATATGTGTACAAGCGGACAAAGATTATAGAAGGGTTCCTATTGAATCATGGAAAACGTGATTGCGAAGGACATCGAGCCATGACAGAGAGAAAGAGAGAGAGAGAAGAGGCGTGTTTTTTCTTCAATCACGATACCTCCCTTGTATTTTAGAAAAAAGGTAACCTGTCAATTCGGTCAGCAAAATAATTGAGCCACCATATATTTGGATCTTCAAACCCAATTTATTTATTTATATAAATAAAATCATTTACGTCGTAAAGCTCGATTTGGTCCTAATATTTTGGATTCAAAAGCATAACAATTAGTTTATTTAACTACAATTAAAATCAGAATGACGTAAATAAACTATTTATCTCCAACCATTTATTTCAAATAAAATTCTATTATTTTAATAAAAATATTTATAAATAATTAAATTGATTTGATGACCCGTAAATTAGTATAAGCCCCTTGACTCAAATATTTCTCAAAATTAGTTATCGAATGAGATCTTTACTTCTATATTTATTGGATCGAGGAAATCTTCCGGGAAATCATCCACTCCTTTATTTTCTATACAATTAGCCCCTCTTGTTGACCATGTTTGCAAAGCCAAACAGCTATACTTTATAATTGTAATTGATGGATACAGGATTACATGGAGCCCAAGCGGACCAAAAAATAATAATAACAATCTTATATTAAGAGTCTGGACTAATAATTTTGTTAAGAGCAGTGGTTTTATATGAGAACGCATGCATGCAGGTAATAATAGAAGAAAAACATGATCATTTTTAGGATCTGCATTTCGTCTCGATCTGCAACTATCAGACCCATCAGCATGTCAATGTTCTTGAACATTTTAAAGCTCCGGCCGAGCTTGTCATTGACTGGACAGAGTTTGCATTTCCGACTTTGAACGTTTGCTCCTTGTTGTAGTTAGGCTTCGCCGTACCTCGGCGGCCAGTTTGGACGAAGGAAGCTCCATTTGTAAACATATCCCCTACAGAGTAGAAGCTCCAGGCCTTGCCTTTCGCACCTATCCCCGTATTTCTCCAAGTTACCTGTTAAGATACCAGATTTTTATTTTAAAATATGAACTGATCGATATAAAGATCAGTTTATACTTGACAGCTTAACGCATGGTTACCTCCTTCTTCCCGGACTGTGCAGGTGCAATAAAATGGTTGGATTCACTCTTGATGCTAGGATTCATGCTTCCTCCAATCGCATATTGCTCCCATCCCAGGTACAGATTGTTGGCTACATGTGCATATCCATGGCGAACCCTGCATTGTTTTCAACGATTTATTTATCAGTATGGAACACGCGATTCATTACACAGAATGCATGCACAAATGTGTATAGCTAGAAAAACAGAGATATAGATCCGTTTCTTGGACAGTTTTGGAGTCAATTTCAATCCTTTTAAAACGAGAAAAGCAATCCCTGCCTCTCCTATCCAGGATAATGTTAACCAGATGCCATGAATTATGGGATTTAATTAGGCAAGTATTAATCACCTGGGCATTCTTTGGTTGCAATTAGGCCCAAAATGATTGAAGGCGACCGTGACCTTCATGCCCTTGTCTCTCAAGAACCCATCATCATGGCCCAGAAGCATAACCTTGTCCTGGTCTCTAAACCAGTTGTTAGAAACAGTAACAGATGTAGATCCACGAGTGACATCGAGAAGACCATCCTGGCACGAATATAATGTATTGTGGTCTATCCAAACCTTGGATGCAGTGACCAGCCTTATGGCATCCCCATCCATCTGACCTAACGGCATTAGTTTCCCATCTGGTCCCATCACTGTGCTAGGTCCTTGTGACTTGCAATGGTGAATCTTTAGGCCATGGATGATCACGTCGGTTGCCTAAACAAACAGCATAAATTCTGCAAATTAAACTCATGCAGAGCATACATAATCAGCACTGGCAACCAGAGAAAATTATAATGTACCTTGTACACCACAAGGCATCCGATGCCTTGAATGCTGACATCAACACCACGACCATCAATGGCAGTATAGCTGCTAATAAGAAGAGGTTTCCCAAGTTTAATGTCCATGTTCTTTTTGAAAGTGATCCAAACTTTTCCCGCGATCATGGTCGCTCCATATCTTAATGTCCCTTGTTTGGGATTCACCGGGTCGTCACTAGGATCGGTGACCTTGTACGATACAACATTTTCCCCAGCATTGCCAGTCATTTTCCCTGCAAACCCCACAGAGCAAGTAGCCAGTTGCTGCCGGGTTCTTTGCCAATTCGGATTCATTCTCCAACACTGATCAATGACGTTCATCTTGCTGGCCCCATGACAAGCATCAGGAATGATGGAGAGGATGGAAATGGAAAGAAGTGCAGCAAAGAGCATGAAGACAGCCATGGTCGATGATAGGGTAAGATGGAGATTAAATTTGCAATGTAAGAGTTGGAGAATGGTGGAGGTATTTATACAGGATCAAGAGGAGCTAAGCAATGATCGATGCAAGCTGGTGTAGTTTTATCAGTTGGTTACAACAGAATGGTTGCAGTGAGAGCCAAATTGCTGTATCTGTGATTAAATATAACTTAAAACCTAAGGTATTATAGCTATGCAAGTGTTTTCGTCCTAAAAATAGAGTGATTGCAATAACACCTCCATTATTTTGTGCATTGTCGTGGCTTGCCTGGTTGTTTATCCTCCATGCATGACTTGAATTTAGCATCCTTAATTGTAGCCAGTTATCACACCTGAATACCACTTTTTTTAGAATTTGAAGAGGCAAGAATATCAGTGCACTGTAAATTTTGTTTTTTAGTTCAACCCTTCGATCTATGATCAAGAACTTGACTCGAGTCGGGATTTTTTTGTTCTGATTGTATTTTGGAGCTATGTTGGCTTATGTGCTGTTCATGCAAATAAACGAGTTATTGCTGTGACTAATAATTATTCCAAAAGTATGTGGTTCATGAATTTGAGCTGTGAATAATGTGTTAGAGTTGTGTGATTGTTCTTTAATTGACACTAGCAGAAAGAAGGGTATGAACAGAGCGGTGATTTGGCTGTGATTAATTGTAAATTCTTTTGCGAAATATATTTAAAAGTATGAAAAGATACCGGAGAGAACCATTACAGTAACGTGTTATCACCACCATTAATTTAGATTAAGCATGCTCTGATGATGAATCTGTCTTATCCTAAAAAATGATTATCGAAAGATTTTCCTGATGAGATTATATGAAAGTGGATTTAGAGGAAAATGAGTTAATGATCCTTATGGTTGCCAATTATCACGCTTAATTCAACATGAAGTGGCTCTGATCCTTATGATTGCAGATGAGCAAAATGCGTTTGCCGGGAGTCGAACCCGGGTCTATTGCTTGGAAGGCAATTATCCTAACCGTTGGACTACAAACGCGTTTGCTTATTAGCTTCTGTGCAGCTTTAAAATAATCTAATATTACTAGCGAAGTTGGGGTTCTTTGGAACAGCCAATCAGAGCCATTTGGCATTGTCTTTTCGAGTCTCCAAGATGTTCTTTTTCAGATCGTACTTTGTACCTTTACCCATCAAATTTCCTTTCGAGTTTTGGCAAAGCATGGTTAACTTTCTCGGCACCTCACTTGTCCTGCTTCGGTTGAGCCAATGCAGAGATGGTCTCAGTTCTCAACTTATACAGGGGGCAATCACATCAATGGACTTTCAGCCTTTGTAGATGGATCGAGTCCTGATGTTGAGATGTTCAAAGGAAGTGCTGCACAGAGCTCGTCCAAATGATCATGCATCATGGCCTCCATGATTGGAAAATGACGTTTACATGACCTATCATTTGATTAGTTAATCCATGGGGGAGGGTTTTGTTTTACTTCTATATTATAAAATTAACTTCAGGACATGAATAGAATCGAAGGGTATAGGGAGGCATCGAAGTGATCAAGATTCTTATTGAGTAGATTTAGACAATGTCTTGGCAAGGTTGGTATTGGACAAAATCTAGCATCTTCGGGATGCCCTATATTCTCTACACGACTCATGTCTTTACTGGAAAATAATAAGCTACAATTTTTTTTTTCTAGGTTGAGAAAACTTTATTTCCATGAAAGAGTATTTTGTGAGTCTATATAACTTTCTGTCTTAAATTCTTATAAGAATTGTACATTCTAACTCGACCTCAAGAATCTCAAAACCCTTTGTCTTCCACCAAGCATAGTGGGACATACAAGTGATCATGATTATGTAAAACAAATTGTTGTCATTGATAAGAGCAAGCCAGATGACTAATCCCCCATCAATTTCCTTTTGACAAAGAGATTGAAAAGCAGAGAAATTGAGGTGGAGAGACAGCTAGTTAATTGACTTCATATTGCCAGAGAGTATAAATATCTGAGCTGTTCGATCTTGCGGTATCATGATCAAGCTATTAGGTAACAATTTCTGATGTTTTGAAGGGAGTTCTAAATCCTCTCAAGCCATTTTATCGTTCTTCCAGACCTTTTTCGTACCCGAGAGGAATTGCTAAACGTTTCCGGATGTATTCTACATTTTCACTTTCGGCTAAGCTTTGCACTGGGGCGGATAATGGCAAGTTCTTGCATTCGAAACCCTTGGTTACAGGAGCACGAGCTGAAGTGATCACAGATCCTAAGAGATCAAGCCAACGTGCTTTTCCTCGGCTACTAAAGCAAGGAATTCCTCATACTGATCTTCAAGTGCATGAAATTGTTGAGAGACAGTCTAAGGCTAACAGCTTATACAAGCAAGATATCTGCAGAAAGCCAGAGTTCCATCCAGCGTTTCTTGAAGAAGCCTATGAAAGGTGCAGAAACATCTGCGCCGAATATGCTAAGACTTTCTATCTAGGTAACATTCATATCCATTCACGTTGCTCATTACACGTATAGTTCTAGATTTCATGATTCTAGGATTTCTACATGATATGAGAACTATCACGTCGCTTCGATGCATGCTTGATTGCTTACCAGCTCCCATTAGCGTAGGTTTCCAACCTGTTTTATGACTTATCAAAACATTTAATGGCCTTTGTCTCTCGATGCAGGAACTCTGCTGATGACAGATGAGCGACAGAAAGCCACATGGGCAATTTATGGTAAGAAATTAAAGAGCAGAATAGATAAATTTGCCGTTCAAAGACAAGAGTACCAAATTATTTATAGTTACAAGAAATTACTTGAAAACAATTTCAGTTCAGAAGATCGAAGAAGAATCTCATTTGATCCTAACAGTCACACTAGAGATGAATTAAACGAAGAGATTTACATAACAAGTAAACTATTATGAAAGCTGTTCTACGGAAACTGAAATGTTTTCTGCAGTATGGTGCAGGAGGACAGATGAACTGGTCGATGGACCTAATGCAGTGCTCCTGAGCACTGCTGTTCTTGATAGGTGGGAAGAGAGGTTGCAAGACATCTTTGATGGACGCCCCTATGACATGCTCGATGCTGCACTTACTGATACAATTTCCAAGTTCCCTTTAGACATTAAGGTACTTGGAATATTTACTAGATGGATTAATTCCTAGCATAGTGTATGCTCTCAGCCTGATAGAGTTCTTTTTTTTTTCTTTTTTTTTAATCATCCCACAGCCTTTTAGGGACATGATTGAAGGTATGAGAATGGATACGAGAAAATTCCGTTATGATAATTTTCAAGAGCTGTATCTTTATTGTTATTACGTTGCGGGCACAGTCGGCCTAATGAGTGTTCCAGTGATGGGAATTGCGGCAGAATCTGAAGCTTCTGCTCAAAGTATTTATAATGCAGCACTGTACTTAGGTATTGGAAATCAGCTTACAAACATTCTTAGGGATGTGGGAGAGGAGTAAGTTCTTTTTTCCATATAAATTCCAATCAGTTTTGTCGTTTGAATCTTCTAGCTTAGTTCAGTCCTTTTTCTTTCAGTGCTTTGAGAGGGAGAGTTTATCTACCACAAGATGAGCTAGCACAGTTTGGGCTATGCGACAAAGATGTTTTCGCAAGAAAAGTCACTGATGGATGGAGAGAGTTCATGAAAGAGCAGATAACAAGGGCAAGATTCTATTTCAACCTTGCAGAAGAAGGGGCTTCAAAGCTTGAAAAGGCTAGCCGATGGCCGGTATGAACTGAAAACTTTCCATTGCTTGTATGATAAACTTGCGCAGCATTTCCAGCTCTAACCTATATTGTACCTTGAGATTTTGCATATGCTGACACACTGGTCTATGATTTGTTGCAGGTATGGTCTTCCCTACTAGTATACCAAAAAATCTTGGATGCAATTGAGGATAATGATTATGATATTTTCACAAAACGGGCTTATGTTGGAAGAGCAAAGAAACTTCTCACATTGCCCCTGGCATACACAAAAGCTCAATGAATGTCTAGCTTGATCCTTCAGTAAATCAAGATTTTGTCAGCAGCCCTAAGGTGGGGGAGTTATGACAGGAAACAGTGGAGAAGTGGAGAGATTAGTGAAACAAGATTATGCTTTCCATCGTAGAGGAAATCGTCAAAGTTTGAATGTTTACAGGATTGGTTCATTGCTTATATCATGTTCTCAATTCTCTGATAGAACTAGAATTTTCATGGAAAGTAAATTGCAAATAAATTTCTCAGTTTTCAAAACTATGACATTGGATCAAAAATAGCTTGCTACAAGTGTCAAACTTCTTTGAGGCATTTATCAGACGATATGCTGTTCTCTATATGGCAACATCAGAGAAGACATGCTGCTATGGCATCCATATCCTGTTTTGGGTTCGAGCTTTCTCTCTTGCTCTAAGCCAGAGATGAAAGAGAAAAAAAAATTAAATATTTATAATTATATGATCTGAAAGCACTTCAATTCGTTAACATTAATAACAAAATAAATTTGGGTTCTCAAGAAGAAAGGAAGTTTTGTTACATACTATAGCATTGTATCTTTACGTTTTGGTCTCCATTACAGACAACTTCCCTCATTGTAATTATCTCAAAATAGACAGCGCTATTAGGTTGACGATTTCGCAAGAGATTCCAAGCTCGGTGGGTATTGAAAATGACCATACCCACTGCAAAAGATTCCAAGATAAATGTAGAAGCCATTTGCCTTGAGGTGCTGCCTCCCTGCCTTTCGTTATCAAACAAGTACTGGCAATCATCCATCCGCACCATACATCGCATAAACCGTCCACTAACACAAACCACCAGTCTCTTCTCCATCAATTACTATCCAAAATATCAAGGAACAGCCATTTAAGCCCCCCACAACCTTTCAAGGGTGGGAGCCAGCTGATAGAGACAATTAACTGATTGTTTTGCTTCAGTATTTCTAGAGGAGACAACACCTTACTGAACTGAGCACTGGTGACATGATCAATATCTTAGCCATCCATGATCAAAGCAACTAATAAAGAGTAGATGATAGGGAAAAAGCGCTCAGGCGACACGTGTCTATGTTTAGCGGGAAAATCAAAGCCAACGCTTGTAAGAACTATGAAGATTAAAAGAGGGTTAAAATTCAATTCAGGTTCAACTTTCGTATGCAATGTGCAATAAAAAATTATCTAGAAATGTTACGAGGCACCTACTGGAACACATGATTAGAAAAAATATAAAAGCACCCATTATAAGTCAACTCAATGTCTCTCTACACATACCCAACCCTGAAATCATCCTTCTACAAAAATGAATAAGATAACAAAAACAGAATCAAGGCAAAGGAATAAAAGATGCCACATTGTTTGCTGGAAATGGTACATTTGCGGCTATTTGATCGCCAGCTCCACTGCTTCCTCCTATGAATACTCGAGTATAATCAGCAAAACAACTGAATCAAGGAAGCTCCACCAGCCCGTTACACATGCTTTCTGCCTCCCACCCACCATCATTGTGAATTTATACTCTTAAATTTGAAAAATGCCCTCAACAAGTGAACCAGCCAGCAAGCACTGGCTGGAAGGATTCAGCATCTCAAGACCCAGTTTCAATCATAGGAAATAATCTGGTGTTCTCCGGGTCACATCTGGCTCACCCCTCCTTGGAGCAGGCTCAAACTGCAAACATATTTTGATGTTATTGTGTCTAACTTATGAGACATTACCCATAGAGTGCTCTAGCATCAGACACCAACCTGAATGAATGTGTGTTCCTTGCAGTCATCAACTTCCAAAATAGAAGCCATGTTACCACAGCGGTAGCAATAGTTGGGTGCACTAAAGATAGTAACCACCTTTTGTTCCTGTCACAAGAAATAAAACACAGTCAATCAGATGAAATTTGCAAACCAAAGCAAGACATTCGCAAAAGAAAAGCATCAAAGGAAAGTAGTTACATGGCCCCAGTTGTATCCTTCCATAACCAGTTGGTGAGCTCTAGCAATCAGCTTTAAGTTGTTTGTATGGTTAAATTGCTCAGATATGTCCTACAGAAACATCTGTAAGCATCCCAACAAGAGAACTCTGTTCTACTTAAGTACACAAGTGAAAAAAAGGGAGTGGGATGAGTATATTACTTGACCAAAGGTATATCCAGCACCCCTAGGTGAGATGCCCCAACCACAGCGATCATCAGGGTCAGACCACAAAAGATCACACATGGGACCCTCATGAGGAACTTCTTGAACACGATCAAAATTACGAATGTTATCAAGGGTTTCAATGGAGGGTGATAATCCACCATGGAGGCAAAATATTTCTGACTCGACCTTCAAAAGAGAACAAAATACATGACACCATATCCACATTAAATGCCCAAACTAAAAAGTAATGCAATCCTCCACACTCACCAATGCTGTCAGTGGAAAATAATCAAACAGATCTGTAAAGATCTTCCAAACATTAGCATTGCCATACCTGCAAAAAAAGAAAAAAAAAACACACAGATCTCATCTTTTCTGTACATACTTGTGCCAAAAGAATTGTATAAAACCATTTGAATAACATGATATACAATGTTAGAAGATGTGAGAGGCAAAGGTTCTTGGAAGCCTGTTTTCCAACTAGTCAAAAAGTCTTAACTATCATCAAGTCCACATCCTTTCAATTTCATTTACAGGCTAGTGCACTTTGGCAGGTTCATCAAAAAGATGTGCTTTTCTTTTTCTTTTTTATAAAGTGTAGTGTTGAAATTACAGAGAATTCCAATTCTTTTCTGTAACAACTTATATCCATGCATCTAAAATATGTTACATACCAACGTGACAGTGTCCAAGTCAGAAACAAAGAAGTCCATCCACAAGGACACCTAGTGCACTACCATGCAACTTAGATAGACACGCAGTATGTCCACAGTTTCCGTTTGCACTATGCAAGTATCACTTGTTCAACCTAATTTTGATTTCCCATGCTTTGAGAAAAACTTCATTGTCATGCTTTTTTTCATCTAACTTTCTTATCCGTGTCATTTATAAAATCTTATCCAGGTCACAATTGTATGCAAGTAAAATGCATGTTTATGCATACTGTACACAAGAAACATTAAGAGAGAACTACAAACCAAAGATTGTAGGATTCCAAACTAGCTTAAAAGTTACAATGTAATTCCATTAGACTAAGAATTCAGAAGAACTCACTTCCGTAGGCATTCATCATAGAAACCATAAACTTGAGTAATCTGAAATGGGAACAAACATCCATAATCAGCCAAATGAGATTTGCTGCTGAGAGAAAACTAGGGTATGAAAGAAATGAAATCATAACATGTTTAGATGTCTTAAGAGTTTACACCCCGCCAAGAACAGTACCGCATTAAGTTACAAATATTATTAATTAATGACCCTTCAACCTAGGATAAAACAAATTATAGCATCAGTTGGCAAAATACATTCGGAAGCATACCTGACGACTTTCATGATTTCCCCTGAGAATCGTAATCCGTTGAGGATAACGCACTTTCAAGGCAACCAGGAGCTGATAAAAAAAACCAATCAGTATCACAGTTAAAAAATTATGTGCCTCAACAAACTAAGGCCAAAGTTTATCAAAATCTGTGTAGAGGTAAGAGAATGTTAGAGGTGTTCCATTCAGCACAGCTTAATTTATATGTTATTCCAATTCAAATCAGAAGACTTTGGCATTCATACAGTTACATAGACAACTCTAAAAATACAACCGATTATAATGGCATAGATGCATCAAAGGAGAGGGGAGACATTGAAGTTGGAATGAATGACAAAATATGGAATGTTGGAAGTCCTTACTGTTACAGTTTCTACTGAATAATAGCCACGATCAACATAATCTCCCATGAACAGGTAATTTGTATCTGGACACTACAGAAAACAAAAAAAGCAAAAGTAAATAATACCAAACTAGGTGAGCACAAGACATATGGCAGAAGCATAAAACCTTAGATGGTAGTATGATAAGGAAATAGAAATTACAAATAGTAAAATGTGTGTTGAGCTCAGAATGTTGTAGCATCACTGGCACGCACTGTCAGTTATACACCATGTATGATGATAAACAGCGGTCAAAAGAACCTCAACTAAAAATTTTTGCATTTCCAGTAAATGTTAAAAAAAAATAATAGATGGCAGAGAAAGGGAGGGGTTGATCCTTTGCTATTGCAATGGTCTCCAAACAAACTAAGGAAAAGGAGGAAAGAAAGTGCAGCAAAGTGGCTCCATTTGTATCTCGTTAACTAAAAACAAATGCAGGATTGTGACCATTGCAGCTAAAAGAAGAAAACATTGGAAGGAGATAACAATTGACATTAATTTGAATTGCCAAGTCTGCAAATATTAAAACATAAAATTGCCCAATCAGAAACTTACCTTCCCACCAATGCGAAAAAGCTCAGCTAGATCATGAAATTGACCATGAATATCACCACAGATTGTAACAGGGCTTTTAACAGGCTGCAAGATGTACAGCCATAGAAAGTCAATTACAACTCAGTGGATTCCAGAGTCCTAACAAGCTCATAGCTTGCATTGCAGAATAGATAGAAAAGGAGGGATACTGAACAGCAACATGAAAATGTCATATTAAAAATAGTAGAACTTATGCTCTGATACAGAGAAAAACAGCATGGGAGAGTAGAGCACCTGAACATTGCTTTCATCCATCAATATCTCCTTAGCTTTCTCGCACAATGCCCTTACCTGAATCATAAAAACATTTCCATTGAAAACAATATCCTCGAAGAACAGTCTGAGTGTTTCCAGTTTGAAATCAATCATCCTAAAACAAGTAATAACAGTGCACACTTAACTCCTAGACTTGAACATCTTAGCAAACACTTCAAACCAAAATAATAGAGCCAAGGTCACCCACCAGAATCCAACTTCATTAATACATCTAGAAAGAACAAGTTCGAAGTATCCACTCCGATTTAGAGTACCCCACAGAGATCCAAGTTACCATTATGACAGCTTAAGCAGTAAAATCCAATAAGCAAAGAACAACAAATTCATGTTCTCTTAACCCTTCCAGAGTATGAAGAAGTCTTCCAATCAATAGCACCATCAAACAAAATAACAAACTCCCCCCCCCCCAATTTGACACCTTAACATCAATAAGTCCTAAGAATAAATTCAAAAACCAAAACCCATTAACAGATCTATTCCAATCACCCACCCAAATCTACCTCAAACCCACCACAAACCCTTCAAAACACAGATCACACCACACATAAACCCAAAATAACAGCAGATTCCCAACTTTAACCCTCACAAACCCGGCCAGATCCACGCCATTTCTACTAAACTGACCTCAAACACTTTAATAATCCAAAAATCTCCCAAAAAACACCGAAATGAAGTATTTTTATTACAAATTCCCAATTTCAACCCCCAAAGGACCAACGAGATCCACACCATTTCTACCAGAAACAGCTCCAAAAATCCAAAACCCGCCAGAAAAAAACCAAAGAATAAACATCTATAAAAAAACATAAAAGTGTCAACTTTTTATGGCAAAAAGGGTTACCTCTTGTTCTGATAAGGGCTTGCACTGCATAAGCTGACTAATTTCTTCATCAAGGTTTCCATGTGTGTTTGTAGCCACCGAGTCCAAGCTCATTTTTTTTATCAATCCTTTTCGTTTAACCACTAATTACTCTCCAATTAGAGATCCAGGGATTAAATCTCTCAAATTTATATAAAAAAATTGAAACCCTAGATTTTTCGTTTTTCTCTTAGAATTTTTCTTTTTCTCTAGGGAGAAGCAAAAAAAATAGTTCGAGAGAGAGAGAGTGTGGGGGAAAGAGGGAGCTGTGGAGAGATGCCAATGGCTTTTAGTTTTTTTGTTTGATTTGATTATAATTAGAAGACTTGCGAATAAGTCCTCCAGGTTTATATTTATTATAAAATTGACCCTTAAGTTTACAATTACACAACTTCATCCTTAAACTATAAAGAAGCTGTTTGGCGAGGCGTTTCACCCGCCGCGCCGCAGCTTTTGATTTATTTATTTTTTACATTTTAAATAAAAAAAAATTAATGTTTTCAGATTATTTTGATGTGCTGATGTCAAAAATAATTTTTAAAAAATAAAAAAAATATCATTTTGATACATTTCGGCGCGAAAAGTACTTTCAAAAGCTATCGCAGCCCTCCCAAACACCCTCAAACAAGTGTCATGTAAATCAGAATATTCATTCTATGGTTGCTTCTAGATAATGTCTCCCTCTATAACAAAGAAAATAGACAAATATAACAAAAATGAAAATTGACTTAATTAAAATTGAATGGCTTATTTAATATTTCTTTTTTATTATAGTATACTTTTTAAATTGTTGTTCACATTAGTATTTTTTAAAATTATCTTAATGTGTTTATATTAAATTTAAAAAAAATATTTTTTTAATAAAAAAAAATTTTAAAGATATACAATGCATCATAATATCATCAATAAGTTAAACCATGACCATAGATTTAAAAATCTATCCACATGTCAATCCACTATAAAGCATAAGTCACATAAAACTTAAAAATAATATTATAAAATATTTAAAAAATTAAAATAATATTTTTATTTAAAAAGGGGTTGATGTTCGGGTATTGTCCTGCTGTTTAATATATAATATTTCTTTTTTATTATAGTATACTTTTTAAATTGTTGTTCACATTAGTATTTTTTAAAATTATCTTAATGTGTTTATATTAAATTTAAAAAAAATATTTTAAAGATATACAATGCATCATAATATCATCAATAAGTTAAACCATGACCATAGATTTAAAAATCTATCCACATGTCAATCCACTATAAAGCATAAGTCACAGAAAACTTAAAAATAATATTATAAAATATTTAAAAAATTAAAATAATATTTTTATTTAAAAAGGGGTTGATGTTCGGGTCATGCCAGATTGACCGGGTCAATTCTAATTTTGACTAAGGAAGCTAGATTTTTGTTTTAACTCGATTCATCTTTTTTTTAGATAAACTAAGTTATTAATTAGTCTTAAATAGGATTTTTAATTTGAATAAAAATATAAGATAATTGAGATTTTATTTATTTATTTAAAATAAAAAATATATTTTTTTTAAACAAATATTTTCTATCTCGAGAAAAAAGTTATTAATTAATATAGAATAGATTTTAAGAGACGTTTGAAATTGTGACGTTGATTATTTTTTAAAATATATTAGAATATTTATTTTAAAATTTTAAAATCTATTTTTAATATTAAAATAATATAAAAATATTTAAGAAAATTACAAAAATAACCCGACTGTAAATCAATACCCATTACCCAATCAAAATCTTGAGACGAGATACACAAGACTTGGACGGGATTTTAACCATCGTACCAACTCTGGAAAAAGAAAAAAAGAAGAAGAAAAAACTCTGCCTACAAGAATATAGACAGAGAGACCTTCACTGGTGAACGAGAGTTGTACAGACAGCCCCCATCAACAGATATTTTTGTATTTCCGATTTCTTCTCAAGAAAAAAAAATCTTCTCCTTTTCATTTGTTTTATTTAATTTAATTTCCAGGTTTTCTTCCTTCTCTTCGATCTTCTCCTTTCCAAACGCATCCTTTCCTTCAAAATCTCTCTCTCCCTCTCTAGCCTCTCTGTTTCGTTCTCAGGTTCGCTCACTCTTTCGCTCGAAAGGTTGATTTTTTTTGGAATAGTGTTATTGCTTTTCATTTTTGGTTGTCCACGAAGCAGATCAGGTTTTTTGTTTCTTTAGGGTCTGTTTTTTTCCTAATTTATCTATTTATTTTGCATTGTTTGCATGGAAGATGATGATTGTGTTTTTGATAGATTGAGGATTTGGCAGGTTTGTTTGTATCATGAATTGGTTTTTCTTTTGCTATATTTTTGTGTTATTTTTTTTTTCTGGTTGTGTTTGATTTTTAGCCATTCGATTTTTTTATAGTTTTAATGTGATGAAGATCGAGATTTTGATTGATTTATTATTTGTAATGATGGAGTGTTATGAAAAAAAAGAAATTAATTTCGGTGAAATTTGTAGTTGAATTTGTTTCGTCGGGTGTAGAAAAAAGGAATTTTGAATGCGTTTTGGTGATTTTGCTAGATATGTTGGAGTATTCTCTTTGCCATTGGTGTTTTGTTGTATGCGGTGAGTATATGCTTTGAACATTGATAATTTGATAGATTTTATGGTGTTGTCAGGGCTTAAATTGAAGTTTGTGAGATCAAAGAAGAAAAATTGCATCAAGTGTGAAATTGTGTTGGCTGAAGTTGAAATCTTTCGAAGAGGAAAGTATTGGGGCTTTTGCGTTTTGGTGAAAATTGTGATGAATAAGAAGAATTCATGGGCAGATTTGGCTGCAAATTCTGCAGCTGAGAACATAAATGCTGGTTCTGCTGCTAACAGTGGAAGTGTAGGTGCTACTTTTGCAGCCTCCCCTTCCCGATCCACTTACGTCCCTCCTCATCTCCGTAACCGTGCACCATCATCAGGCCCACCAGCTGCTGCTTATAGTGGGCCTGCGTCGAATAATGATCATTCTGGGTATGGTGGTGGATCGCGCTTGGGTGTTCCAAGAAATGATTTTCGCAGTGGGTATGGTAGTGGTGGTGGGAGAGCTGGTGGGTGGGGAAACAGAGGTGGCTGGGATCGTGGGAGAGAGCGGGAAGTGAATCCTTTTGGAGATGATGATGAAATAGAGCAGCCATTTAGTGAGCAAGAGAATACTGGCATTAATTTTGATGCATATGAAGATATTCCAGTTGAGACAAGTGGGGAGAATGTGCCGCCAGCTGTAAATACCTTTGCAGAGATTGATTTGGGTGAGGCGTTGAATCTGAACATCCGCAGGTGCAAGTATGTGAAGCCCACGCCAGTGCAGCGGCATGCCATTCCAATTTCTCTTACAGGCCGGGACTTGATGGCCTGTGCCCAGACTGGTTCTGGGAAAACTGCTGCTTTCTGTTTCCCAATTATTAGTGGAATTATGAAAATGCAAGATCAAAGTGCGCAAAGGCCGCTTCGTGGAGCACGGACTGTATACCCACTAGCTCTTATTCTCTCTCCAACCAGAGAGCTTTCAGTGCAGGTGGGTTTTGTCAATTGGCTGTTTATATGATACGCTTCTATCTGTGCTACTTATTGTAAGGAAACCTAATATGCTGCAGTTATGATCGCAGATACATGAGGAAGCTAAGAAATTCTCATATCAAACTGGTGTTAAAGTGGTTGTTGCTTATGGAGGAGCGCCAATTCACCAACAGGTTTTGTATTAGTTTGTTATGCTGGTGCCTGCTATTTTCTTCTTCTTTTTTTTTGTGAAACTTATTATGTTGGCTCCTGGCATCATTACTTGATTAGCGATACTTTCTTATACTGTCAGCAGCTGGACTTTAATTCTGTGGCTGGAACTATCCTGTTTACCGTTTTCCTTTGTGAAATTAAACAATGAACTCTTTTGGGAAGTCAAGTTTGAATCCAGAATCTTTTGTATTCCCTCTACTTTCTCAAACCTGACGTGTCATGCTGTTTTTTTCCAAGCTATTTCCTGGATCTCCAGTTTACACCCCATGGGTCCCCAGTGATCCTTTTTGCTTGTTTCTAGCGACCTAGCTTTGCCTTCATTTCAGTTTTATGTATTCTGCTACAGGTTTCCTGATTCTGCTGTTGATAAATAATGGATGCTGTACTTTTTTTCATGCAATACTAGTGGTGCTTTCTGGTAAAGTGTTGAATACAGCTGTTAGAATCTGCTATCCAATGAGCCACATGCCATCAAATGTCATCATATGTTGTTATACAGTGATATTAGGTTTGCCACTTTCCACAATAATTCTATTTTTAAATGTTGATTTTTATGTGGGCAGCTGCGAGAATTGGAGAGAGGTGCTGATATTCTGGTGGCAACTCCAGGAAGATTGGTAGATTTGTTGGAGAGGGCTAGGGTTTCATTGCAGATGATCAAGTATTTGGCCTTAGATGAGGCAGATCGGATGCTGGATATGGGTTTTGAGCCTCAAATAAGAAAAATTGTGGAACAAATGGACATGCCTCCACCTGGTTTAAGACAGACAATGCTGTTCAGTGCTACATTTCCGAAAGAGATACAGGTCTGTTTTCTGTTCCATAAGTTTCTTTTAGAAGGAGAATGCTCCCATTACTAGTTTGAGAGGTCCCAAAGCTTTTCTGGCATATGTATAGAAACATTCCTATATGAAGTCTGCTTATCTCTTGTGAGGTAGTAGATGCACGAAATAATTAGAAGTAAATCTGCTTTCACTTCCTTTGAATACCTCAAGTATATGGAAGGTGGGGCCAATCTTTGGCACCCTGATTGACATGCTTGCCTTGCCGATAAGAAAAAAGGGTTTTGTTTAGGTAATATTGCATTTAATGAACAAAACACAAGACCCTTGCTGATACTGATTTTCTGAAATTTGATTGAAAATTCCATCAAGTACATCTGTCCATGTTGTTAAATGTGATAGGCTAGCAGGGGTTATACCTATGAAATGGTGAAACACATGCAAACCTATAAAGCTTCAAAACTCCTTTTCTGGTCATGTACACTGCATCATCTTTTCCAGAGCAGATTCAGTGAGGCAGAGTTTGGTTTGAGATGTAAATGATGCACAAGCAACTTGGATGTGGTGTCAAAGATTTGCTTATGATGCTCAAAGTCTATAATAATGATACCTTTCAACCTTTTGTTGCTATGCAGAGACTTGCTTCTGACTTTTTGGCAAGTTATGTCTTTTTGGCTGTTGGACGAGTAGGATCAAGTACAGATTTGATTGCCCAAAGAGTTGAGTTTGTTCATGAGTCTGACAAAAGAAGTCACCTCATGGACCTCCTTCATGCACAGCGGGCGAATGGAGTTCAGAGCAAGGTAACATTGGCAAAAACAATGTTTGCTTCCCAACTTCTACTACTATTAGAGAAGGGGGAATGTTTTGACTTGTTAGTGGCATGCCCTGATATATCTTAGATAAGCCTTATTCGCGGATAGATAATCATTGGAAAAATCTTGTTTCCTTGTTAATATCAGCCATTGACTGTTGCATATCTTATGTAATATTTCAGCAAGCTTTGACGTTAGTATTTGTGGAGACTAAGAAGGGTGCTGATTCACTTGAGCATTGGCTATGCATTAATAATTTACCTGCTACTAGCATACATGGTGATAGATCACAACAGGTATTATTTTTCTTCATTGCTGTAGATATTCTTTCATGCACGGTATCTATTCCAATTCAAACATTTTGTCTCATGATCTTGATTCTGATTACTGAGAACTTTGTTTGGGACCTTTTTAAAGCTGCTGGTCTTGTGATGGGATTAGGTGGGAAATATTGCAAAAACACACTTCATGAAATACTTTGTAGAGCAATATAAAAAAAAAAAAAAAACATCATTAGAATTTGGGGTTTGAAAATATTCATTATTTTGGATGACAGAGCATTCATTGCCAGCTGATTTTTTCCATTTTTCCATTCAAAACTTTTCCTATTTACTTGTCTTTGATGGTTGAGCTTGTTATTCTTGACAAATAAGATCAACTATAAGTACCAAGTTCCTAGATAGTTATCACCAAAACTATAAATGGAAGTTTTAGTGAGACAAATTGAATGACTGGGAATCTGGTAAAGTTTAGCTTGTGAAAGATTCTTGTCTGTCAACAAAAAGTATCAGAGAAAGCCTTTGTTGGGTGGAATTTTGACATTTTCTGGAAATGGAGGTGGCAGACTGGTTCAACTCTGAACTAGGTGCTTCAGAATTGAATTTTATAATGTTTGTCGTTTGGGGGAAGGAGTGGTTGGTGTCTGTCTGGTGTTACCAGGGTTCGTGATTGGCAGTTGTAAACTTATAGTAACCGTAGCATGGGGTGAGTGGTTATGCATCCCCTCCTTTTTCAAAATTGTCTTTTAGAATTGTTTTCTTTCTTTTGGCTAATAAAAAGGCTGGTGAAGAGGCAATAGTAGTAGCAAATCAAACATCAAGATGTTATGTCATTACATACCAGACCACTGTTGGGAATGAATTGGTTTGATTCCTAGATAAAAAAACCGCTTCATCTCTACTCTTGGAAGCAGGCTGTTATCTTTTTTCTGATTTTGTCCTTTCATTATTGGACTGTTACATATTCATATCTTTTATCTGGTAAATTTGTTTCTAAATCATGCAGGAAAGAGAACATGCATTGCGCTCATTTAAATCTGGCAAAACTCCAATTTTGGTGGCAACTGATGTTGCAGCACGTGGTCTTGATATTCCTCATGTTGCACATGTGGTTAACTTTGATCTTCCAAATGATATTGATGATTATGTCCATCGCATCGGACGAACAGGACGAGCTGGAAATTCTGGTCTGGCAACTGCCTTCTTCAATGAGGGCAACGCATCATTGGCAAGGCCACTATCTGAACTAATGCAAGAAGCAAATCAAGAAGTACCTGCTTGGCTCTCTCGTTATGCAGCTCGTGCTTCCTTTGGAGGGAAGAACCGTCGTTCTGGGGGAGGTCGGTTTGGTGGCCGTGACTTTCGGAGGGATTCCTCTTTCAATAGGGGCAGTTCAGATTATTATGGTGGAGGAAGCAGCGGTGGTGGATATGGAGGGGCTTCGGGCGGGTATGGTGGTGGAGGCCATGGTTCTGGGGTGACCAGTGCCTGGGATTAAACAATTGACCATTTTAAGCATTTACAGGGCTGGGTGTCTAGTATTTGTGGACTTCTCCCTCCCTTCACAGGGAGCATTTTCTCATTTTTGTGGCTTCTTTTAGTTAGCTGTCTCTAGCCATCATCATTACCTATACTCTTAGAAGTAACTATCACTGAAAGGCGGATACAAGTTTGGGGTTGGTGCTCTGCAGGAGTAGAAATGTACAATGCTCGGTAGCTTTTGGTGAAAAAAGTTTCAATAGAATAGGTATTACTCGGTGCCCTTCTTTTTTCCTTTTGACTCTTTACTCTGAACTTTGCTGGCTGCTGAAGGGTTGTAGAATATGTGGTGGGAGAGGGCATAGGGTTTCTTGCCAGCCATGTTTGTTGATCTCTTAGGCATGTTTTTCCAACCGGTTCGAGGGGACATTATTGCGGCATCTAGTCCTTGCTGTTTCTCTACTTCCCCTTTGGAAGAAGTCTTTGAAAAGGATTTTGTAATGTTTTGATGGTCACTGAAATAAAAATACAGAGCGTTCTTGGAACATAAATGTTTTACTACACTTGTATTCTCCCCTGTTGAAATACCTGTCCATGGATCCATGCTTCTGCAATCAAGGTGGTAAATTTACCAGGTTTGACACTTCTTGCCTTCATCAACCTGGCCACTGCATTAAACTGACACCTCTCTTTTTTAGGTTTAAGTATTTTGGTTAGCATTAACAAGCCATCGAAATATGCATTAACTGTTTATTTCTTAAATATGAAGCTGTTGGATTCTTCTATTACAGTGCAAAATAACTTGGGATTTGACTTGTAATATTACATTTATTTTGTTCTTTTTTACGGTGAAAATCGCAGTTCAAAATAGTTTTATTTTAAAATATATTAAAGATAATATTTTCAGATTAATAGGAAAAATTAAAGGTATCATCACCGAAATGTTAGACGGGATTTTCTTTGGCTTCACCTTTTCGCTGTCTTCATTTGTGCTGCCCTCAGGGAGGGCTGATGTGAAGTTGTCAAACCCTAAAATAGATGGATGAAATAAATTTCTCAAAAATTGACTCGTGGCAAGAAAAACAGCCCAGAAACCCATGCATGGCAGTGTGTGATGGTGTCATGTGAAGACGAGTCCAAAACGGAGGAGATGGAGCAGTTGTGCTCTCTTTGGTTTTTCTATGAGAAGGAGGGCCCCATTGAAATCTTGTTACGTAAAAAGCTAAACTGCTGTGTTGAGTTTTTTAATTATCTTTTGGCTCACACATGCAAGACGATCCAAAAGGGCAAGTACACCAAAATATGCTACATCCCTATCAGAGCTAGGGTTTTGTGCTCTTGTTTATATTTTTATTTTTTTAAATCAATTATACCTTTATTTGCTATTCTAATATATTATTAGCTAAAGATAGCGTGCTTAAGCATGACATGATTAACACTGCCATACTTGGAATAAATATAAAAAATTTTAAATTGTTTTTCGTTTAGAATTATATTAAAATAATATTTTTATTTTTTTAAATCATTACACCAAACTGATATGAAAACACTAGAATTTTTAATTTTAAAATAAAAAAATATATTATTTAAAAAAAAAATATTTATCAAACGGACCCCTAAGCAACCCTGAAAGGATATAATTTTATTATTATATTTTCATAGTGTAAATCTAGATTTTATTCCACGTCATAAACAGTTTGATTTTTGTCCCATATTCCAATCACAAGGCATACTAGATCCCATGCCCTAATTGTGTTTAAAGTCAATTAAATTTAATGAATGTTATTGAATTATGAAGAGGGGCTGATGATAATTATACGTGTTGAAAGTTATGGAATTATTATGTGGTGGGTTGACTATGATCCCCTTGCGAGAGATCGGAAGAGCACAAGCACGGGCCAAGTAAACTAACAAAATGCTTGACATCATTGAAAGAAACTACTTGATGTCGAATTTCAATCATTTTCCAGGAAAATAAATAAATAAATATAAATATAAAAGAAAAATGGTGAGGAATATGCATATGGTGTAGCAAGATCTCGGCATCAACTAACTCGGATTAAGAAATTATTATGGTGATGGATTTAGTTAACGATGATGATGACACCATGGAAAATTATGCCATTTCTACAAATCATGACACCCATTGGAGTGGTTGCACACTCCTTCCTAATGGAAAATGCTCCTCTCATCACTCCTTCTTTCAAGATTTTCCCCTCTTTTTTATTCATCCAAGATTAGGGTTTTGAATTTTTTTAATTAAATCATCGTTTACAAATACTAACAGCTTGAAATGACCGGTTTAATCTAAAGCGATATCATTTCATGTTTTTCTTTTTAAAAGAAAAACAAAGCAATATTGTTTTGAGTTTTTTATAGTCTAACAATTGTTTTGACAAGGGTATTTTGATTTTTTAAAGTCAAATAAGTTTTATTAGGATTATGAGTTGACCTGTCAAGTTGATTAAGTCAATCCTCGTATGATTTTATTTGTTATTGAAATTGGACTCAATTCAAAATAATGATGCTCTTCTAAGAAAATCTTCAATATAAAAACAATACATCATCTTTATTTTTTATAAAGTAACGATTCACAAACCTAAATTATATGTATAAACAGGGTTACATAACTTTCTTTCAAGATTTCCCTCTCTTTTTGTATTCATTCAAGATTAGGATTACAAAACATTGTACATGATTCACCATTTACAAATACTATCTTAAATCAACCGGTTTAATTTAAAACGATATCGTTTTGAGCTTATTATAGTCTAACAAGGGTTTTGACAAGGGTATTTTGATAATTTTTTTAAATGAAATAAGTTTTATTTAGATTACGAGTTGACCCATCAAGTTGATGAGATCAATCCTTATATGATTTTTTTTACGGTTGAAATCGGATTCAATTCAAAATAATGACACTATTCTAAGAAAATCTTGAATGTAAAAACAGTATATCATCTTAATTTTTTTATAAAATAATTTTTTAACCATGCCAATGTTTTAGGTCGATTCACCGACCTGAATTTACATGTATAAATAAAGAAAAAACAAAAGTTAAAGCATGCATTTAATACGACGTGTTGACATGGGTGCAATTTTGTTGCAAGCAATTGATGTCATCGGGGTTGAGAAAAGAATCGGTGCAGCTTAAAAGGGATAATTTTCTCTGCTTCCATTTAGCCATTAATTAGCTGGTGAGACTTTACTATATCAAAGCCATGGGCGTCTCTGATAGCCAGCTCTTGATTGATTTTCATAGCAATTAATTGCTAGGAAATAGAAAGGCACTCTCCACCTCCATCCAAGGGAAATATTAAATTGTTTTTAATTTCTACAAAAATATTAAATTAATGTTTTCTCGATAATTTTGATAGACAACACAACTTTATAGAAATGCTGCCTAGGGTTTGACTCTTGGACACACAGCTTCACACGTAGAAATGTTGGCGTGGGTGCTTTGAAGGGTTTTTTTAGGGTTGGTATGGAAGCACTTCCACGGCATCGATGAAGAAAATTGAGCCCACCATTTATTTGAAACGCATCACCAAAAGCTACTTTTTTATATTAAAAAATCATCATTTCTTGCTAGCCCATGTTGTCTCTTTGCCACAATTATCTTATATTACTTGTATTTTAGCTTTTCTGCTAACCCAATTAAGCATCGTAGTTATGAAACGAAGACTAGTTTGGTGTGAGGATGAACTGTGCCTGATAAACAGGTCAGTAAAGGAGCTTTAAAATGTAAAAATCACGTTGCTTAGAGAAATAAATAAATAAGTCAACAAAGTTTTTAATGGATCAATTATATAATGAATTTACATCTAATCAACTATGAATTAAATAAATAAACTCAATAGTTGTGCTAAATATATATTTGGCATTGTGGTATAAAGTGTTTTTTAAAAGTACTATTTGTTTAAATACATAGATTTTTTATTTTAATTTTTATATCAATATATTGAAACCATAAAAAACATCGATTTAATGTACCTCATATACACGCACACAAGCCATGGTACCTCAAATTTTTTATTTTATTTCAATATATTTAATTTTTATTTTTTTATTTAGTCTTTATTTTTTTGATCTTCTATAATAGTTCTTATATATATATATATATACACACACACACACCCATCAATACTATAGACTAAGATGGGGCATTGATTTGAAACAAAAAAACAAATGTGAGAAGGTGAATGATTCCTCCATGGAGAATGATGGATCCCAATTCTCATACCATCAAAATCCTGTGCCCTTCAAAATGGGTCTTGACCTATGCATGGAGTCATCGAGTGAGCAATCACAAGACCCCACTAACTATGAACCCTTCGTCCTCTCTCCTCCCCCTCGATCTCAAGAGCTGAAAATCTGAGAATTTTAACAAATAAATAAATAGATTCAAGTTTATTTTTGTCAAACTTGGACCATAAATGATAGAATAAAGTATATTTGTTCCTCCCCATAGCAGTACGTGCTAGTCCACCGGATTTTGTCGGATCGGATAAATTGACCCCTCTACTCAATAGGTTAAGTTTTAAATTAAATTACATGGAATTTAATTAATTTATATACATTGGTGCGTCAATTTATAACTTGATTATAACCCCTCCTCCAATTAAAACCCGGTTTGACTTTAAGAAAAATCAAAACAATATTGTTTTAGTTTTTTAGATAAAATTATTTTGAATCGACTTGTGTTAACCCAATTTAATTTATTTGATTTAGATTGAGTTTATTAACTTTGTATTTATATTAAAAAGCTTGAAAATGATGATGAGAGGTTTATGATTTGATTAAAAATATTTTGGTTTTAAAATATAAATATTGTGAACAAATGATTTTATTGTACAAAGAAGGGTTTAAAATCTAAAAGGAATCCAAAATAAATAAACAGTATTGCATTAAATAAAAATGGAAAATCAATTATTTGTAAAGACAAGAGTCACAGAGCCCATTAAAAAAAAAACAAGAAGCTAAACCGCATCGATTAAGCATTGTAGCAGTATACTCAAATTATTATGGGTTGTTTTTAATTTTTTTCAGGGCCGGTTGACATTATCTAATTAATGGAGGGTATTTTCATCTTTTATATATATTTCTTACCGGTTATGGTATTTTCAGCTTTGTACACTGAGCTTGAACAATAAATTCATTTTTTACCCTCACACGACACAAAAATAGTGCGGTATATTTGGTTTTTTATATTTAGATGGGCGGTAGATCTACTAAAATACTTTCATAAAAGATAAAAATAGAGCATAAAAACTATGTACAGATTCTACAAAATGGTATTTTGATAACAAGTTTTTTCGTTATTATCTCCGGTTCAGGGAATGTTAAGTGGTTTCATGTTTTTTTTTTATTTTTTATTTTCATGCATGCACGCGACACGCTTGTCGTTGCCTCCACTTACCTTTCAGGCGGCGCATTTTGTGTATAGAGGCCAAGGAAACTACTTGATCATCATGTCTTCGGATGCACTATTATGTTCTCTTCCACATGGCGGCACGTGTCGATGGGTGAGTGGTTGTCAGTTGTTGATTCTGCTATTTTTGTGTTCTCTCTCATGCAATGTCAAAATAAATTTTTGTCTCTAATCTTTTTATTTCATTTCATGGTTGCTTCTATAGAAGTTTTTTTTTTTCTTTCCATTTTACCCTTTTAATTGACATTTTATCATATATGTTATTTTTCAATTTGACTCTTATTCTTTTGAATTTTTTTCTTTTAAATCCCATTTATTTTTTTTAGTCTTAAGGTTTGAATTTGTAATAGTTTTGTCATCCAATTGAAAGCGATTATATATTTTATTTTTTATTTTGGCCCTTATTATTTTAATTTTTAATTTAATTTTTATTGTTTTTACCTTCTTGAACAATCTTTATTATTTGTTCATACTTATATGTCTGTGCTTTGAAATTTGGTTTTTGATTTCTGTCATTTTCTTTTTTTGTTCGATTTAATTTCTAAATTTAAATAAATATTAGTGATCGGTTTAAAATTGATATTTCTTTTTTTTTTCCTTTTTTTTTATGTTACTTTTAGTTGCTCTTCGGATGAGATAAATTTTTTATCCTCATAATATTTAATTCGTTTTTTTTTTATTAATTTTTTTATTTTTCAAGATAATTTCATTGTTTTTTATTTTTTACACAATAATAATGATAAGTTTAGAGATTTTTTTTAATTGTAAAAGTTGTTTGCTTTTTTCCCTATTTATTGTATATGCTTTTAGTTTTGTTTTTAATTTTTATTATTTTCACTTTTTTATTCAATTTAGTCCTTAAATTTTAATTTGTGCTGATAATCATTTAAAAAATGATATTTTTTTTTCCTGTTTTTCCCTTTATTTTTTTATTCTTTTATTATTTTTATTTATTCTTCAAGTCAAATGGTTTTTTTCTAAGATGATAATTTTTTTTTTGTCATTTATTTTATTTATTGTTTGGTATTTTGTTAAAGTTTTTTTTATTATTATTCTTCAAGGTAATACTGTTATTTTCATTATTTACACAATAATAATAGTAATTTTATTTTTCTTTTTTCTTGTTTGTTCTTTTGTTAAAATATTTGAGTTTTTTATTTTCCGGGATAATTTAATATTTTTTATTGTTTTAGCAGTAATAGCAATAATCATTTTAAGTGATATAATCATGGCAATGATAGTGATACTATTAATCATAATGATAATAGCAATAGTAATGGTTATAGTGTTGACAATATTAATAATTATGACTTTGATGGTAATAATAAACAAAAAAAATGAAAAATATCAACAATGATAAAAATAATTATAATAATGATAATAATACTAGTTATAATTTAAATGATATTAATAAAAATAATAGTGTTGATTATCGTAATAATGACAATAATAATAACAATAATAATGGTGATAACGATAGTATTGTCAATAATAATTAGAATATTGATTATTTAAAATAATGGTTATAATGACAACTGTAATTATTATGATAATTTAACAATTAAAATAATAATCATCATAATTCATTAGTCGATACTGTATTTATTGAGGGTTTTTGATGTATGATATTTTAGATTTAATATTACGAAACAAAAAATATATGATGTCACACGTAAATAAAATGAATGAAATAATTGAGGCAAATAATCTACAATAAAAAGATACATATAAGTCACTTTCCTTGCACTTCACCACTGCCATAACCAATTTTTTAACATGGAAAAAAATATTGAGTGTATTAGATTTTTTTTATGATGTTATAAATTTGAGCGAACTAATCAGTTTGGGTATACTTTTTATGAGGTAAAAAAAACTAATCATAAGATATTTTTTGTATTTAGTACTAATGTTAATAATATAACTTTTAAAAAATAAGATAAAAAAATTAAAAATAAAATTGAGTTACAAGATTTTTAATAACAACATCGAATGATAAATTACTACATTTAAGACATTATATATAGAGAAGCTGTAAAATTAATTCTTAATAAATACGACATTGAATAATAAATTATTTCAATTTTTATTCTTATGAATGAAGGCAAAAATAATATTATCAACATGAAAATATATTGTTTCATTTGAAGAACAAATGACAATAGTTAAAAGATAAAATTAAAGGTTTGAAGCAAAATTTCTATTACTATCATTATGGATATAATTATTATAATTGTTTGGATTATAATAGAATTTGTTGTTTAATATTTTTTGTTTAATACTAATGTTAAGTCATTCAATTTTAAAGAAATAAGATAATTTAAAAAAAAAATATTGAGCCATTTTTTTTCCAATCATTAATCAAGAATATTAGATTTGAAACATTATATGTATAGAAATTGCAACACTTAATTCTTAATGAATACAACACTGAATGATAAATTACTTGAATTATTATTCTTATTGTTATTATTATAATTAAAAGTAAAACGAATAACAATATTAGCAGTATTGAAAAAAATGATATAAAGAATAAATAAAAATAATTGAATAACAAAATTAAAAGAAAAAAAAATGTATTATTATTATTATTATGAAATTTTACTAGACTATCAAATACAATTTAAGTTAATTTGCTATTTTCTTTTTTGTTTGTCTAAAAAACTTTTGATTATTTAGTGTTTTAAAATAGTTTTAATATAATAATATCAAGAATAAATATTAAAAATAAAAATATTTTATTTTTTTATAAATAAAAATTACTTTAAACTAAAAGTATATCAAGTCACACATAAAAAAAAACATAGGAATACCAAATTACTAACAACAAAATATTTATTATATATACATAAGAGAGAATTTTACTCTTATTTTATATCATCACTAAAACTAAACTTACTTTATTTTTTAATAAAAGTTATATCTAATACAAAGATAAATAATAATCAAAATTAAGAATATAAAAACTATTCCAGAAAATAAAATAAAAGAATTCAAACTAAAATAAATAAATAAAGATTAAAATACAAACAAAAAATAGCTTGAGACGAGTCAAAAAAAAAATTTTTTTTCCTCCCATGCGGAGCGAAGGGCATGGCTCGTGTAAATTAAAGAAGTTGTCGAGCTCAATGGGACCAGCTGTTAATGTTAAGAGAACAAACTCTCACCATGGTCTGGGAGAGAGTCTGAGTTTTAGAGAGAGAGAGAGAGAGAGAGAGGTGCTCTCATGTTTTGTTAGCTACAACAAAGTTTGTAGCCTGTTTCTTTGTTTGCATTTGTTAGAGGGTGAAAAAGGGACAAACAATATCAGCAACAAAACACAAAGTTCTTTTTTTTTTTTTATCTCTCTTTGCTGTTAGATTCGACTCTTGAATCTCTCAATTTTGGCCATCTTGATCTGTTTGGTCTCATAAAGGAGCTATCTTTTCCTTAAAGCTCTAATCTTTCTATGATTCTCTGATGCAAAAGATGGAATATCATCGGTCATCAAATGGTCCAAGAGGGTTTAGAGTTCATGCTCCACTAGTAAGCTCACTTGGTCTTTTTATTGCCTTTTTTGTTGTTTAATTTTCTCGTTTTTGAAGAATTTATGAGATTCTTAAGCTGCACAGTTGGTGATTTTGGTGGAAAATGTGAAGACTTCGAGGGAATTATATGGATTTTAATGTTCGGTAATTGAGTGGTTTAGTCCGTGTTTGCATTTTGGTTGCTGGGTTTTTGTTTTCTTGGTGTTTGGAAGATACCCAGATAGAATGGCTTGTTAATTCAGTGATTTGAAGCAAATATCGGGGGGTTAATGGTAGGTATGTGAGGCTTAGAATTTGGTTGCTTGCATTTTTTTTTTTTTGGTTTTTGTTTTATTGCTTTTGATGATACCTAAATGAAAATGGCTTGCTAATCATGCCACCTAGAGAAGATTTCTTGGAATTTTAGGGCTTGCATGTTTGAGATTTTCTTTTTTATATCGATTTGCTTTGATGGTCATTCCTTGTTGGAGTTGTTGTAGATGCCATGATCAAATTCTATCACTAATAACAAGTGTTTTGGGGAATTAATGTTGAATTTTATGAGCATATAGTTAGGGATGCTCTCCCCCCCCTCCCCCTCTGACTTTTGTGACTTGTGTTCCCACTTCTATCTTGGGTGTCCATGTTATCTCTGATTGAGGTTGCTGTGCAAAATAATTACTACTGTATTGAACTGTTCAATGTTTCTTTTAGGTTTGGAATGATGATTTTGGAAACTGTCAGATAGAAAGTGCAATTTGTTGGCATTTAGAGTGGATACAAGCTTATAAATGTAATTGTTTTATGAGAGAATACAACTACAAAGTAGGATTTGTTATAAAGGTGCATTGTCTGAGCTTTTTTCAATGTTTGAATACTTTGGGGACTATCCATAGGTCTAGTCTTCGCTACTTGCTGGATTGTTTGTGTTCTTGAAGATGTCAACAAGACATTGCCTCAAACTCAGGCCATACTTCAAGGACAATAATATTTATCTGGAACTAGCATGTCTTTGATTGTTGATGACCAAAATTAGACTCTTTATCTTTGATGCAAGTTTTATCTCTGTCCTAATCATTTGATGTATATTTAGAATGGGAAAGAATGAACATGTGACACATCCTTTCCTGACCTGGATAATGTCACTTAAAAAAGATCCATGCAAGATCTGGCCACTCAAAAATGTCAACGCTTGAACTACTGAAATGGAAAGTTTATGAACTTTAAGAAATGGTGCACTTAAAAGTAATTTGTAGTTCTCTGTTAAATCTCTGATTCTGCCCATTTGAGAAATGTTCCAAACCCTCCTCCTCCATGGAATCTGGAAAGGAAGCTAATAAAGCAACTTTTCAACATGATACTATCTACTGTGACAGCGTTGACCTGTCAGCTTGGATAGATTTCAATGGGCTATGTGAAATCTAGCTAAAGCCACGTGAGATCAAAAGCCTTCATGAACGTATCTGACTTGAACAGAGAAAAATTAAATGTGTTGAAATACATGAAATGATTGGATAAGATATTAGGGCGTTCAAATGAAGGTGGAGGTTGCATCCATTGAGGATACTTTGGGAAGGGATCATGTGAAATGGTCTTCCCATATTAGATGCAGACTAATAGATGCACCATTGCAAATCATTTATTGGATTTAAGTAGCAGGAGTAAAGGAGATAGGTAAACTGGAAATGGCATGTATTGAAATTGTAAAAGTGGGATTTAGTATTGTGGCAATCCACAGAAAAATTGACTGTATAAAGAACAAATTGAAGAAAAGGATTGGGATTACATATAAGCTCATCTAGTTTGGGATTAAAACTTACTGGAGGTGGATTGAATTATATCTTTCAGAGACAAATGTCTTTGGTGATATATAGGCTTGTATACTGGATTGGGAAGGAAAACTGAAGATAAAGCAAAAGTTGTTACTCCACATGTTAGACCACTTCTTGTTTCCTTATGGGCTCTAATGATATAATTCTGGCACTAAGACTTTTTTTATTGCTGATGTGATTAAATGATGCTTGTCATGTGATGTTAGCCTTAGTACAAATTGTTGATGTTAAAGTAAATTACCCACTTTTCCATTTTGTTGAATGATTACATTCACTATCTGTGATCCATATCTAATTTTGTGTGTGGGTAAGTATAATCATGTAAGCAGGAGTAATGGCATGTATTTCTGCAGAATGTGCTCAAATCTGAAACTTTTTTTGCATTCTAACATGGATTGTTTTGCAGGTTGATTCCGTATCATGTTATTGCAAAGTAGATTCTGGTTTAAAAACAGTTGCCGAGGCAAGGAAGTTTGTTCCAGGATCAAAACTTTGTATCCAGCCTGATATCAATCCTAATGCACACAAGAGCAAGACCTCACGCAGAGAGAGGACCCGAGTCCAACCACCACTTCTGCCTGGACTACCTGATGATCTGGCCATTGCATGTCTGATTCGAGTTCCTCGAGCTGAACATCGAAAACTCCGTCTAGTCTGTAAGAGATGGTCCCGCCTCCTTACTGGGAACTTCTTTTATTCTCATAGGAAAAGTCTTGGAATGGCAGAGGAGTGGGTTTATGTCATCAAGAGAGATCGTGATGGAAAGATCTCGTGGAATGCTTTTGATCCTGTCTATCAAATCTGGCAACCACTTCCGCCAGTTCCTCGCGAATATTCTGGGGCCCTTGGTTTTGGTTGTGCTGTTCTAAGTGGTTGCCACCTATACTTATTTGGAGGAAAGGATCCACTAAGGGGGTCTATGAGACGAGTCATTTTCTATAGTGCCCGGACAAATAAATGGCATAGGGCACCAGATATGCTTCGTAAGCGTCATTTCTTTGGTTCTTGTGTCATAAATAATTGCCTGTATGTGGCTGGTGGAGAGTGTGAAGGAATCCAAAGGACTCTCCGCTCAGCCGAGGTTTATGACCCTAACAAGAACAGGTGGAGCTTTATTTCAGATATGAGCACAGCTATGGTGCCTTTCATAGGTGTTGTTTATGATGGGAAGTGGTTTCTAAAAGGTCTTGGGTCCCATCGTGAGGTGATGAGTGAAGTATACAATCCAGAAACTAGTACCTGGACCCCAATTAGTGATGGAATGGTTGCTGGTTGGCGCAATCCTAGCATCAGTTTAGATGGACATCTCTATGCCCTGGATTGTCGGGATGGCTGCAAGCTTAGGGTTTATGATGAAACCTCAGATACATGGAACAAATTTATAGATAGCAAGCTCCATCTAGGGAGTTCTCATGCTCTGGAGGCAGCTGCTCTTGTTCCTCTCAATGGGAAGCTTTGCATTGTGCGGAACAACATGAGTGTTAGCATGGTTGATGTTTCCAGTCCTGACAAACATGTAGAGAGTAACCCTCACCTTTGGGAGAATATACCTGGGAGAGGTCATTTCAGGACTCTTGTTACAAATATATTGTCAAGTATAGCTGGCCGAGGTGGTTTGAAAAGTCACATTGTGCACTGTCAGGTGCTTCAAGCATGAGAGCTAGATGCATTTTTTGCTAATGCTCGTTGTAGACTACCAGCATTTCCTTCAATTTGTCATGATAGATCATTACAATCGCAGCTCATTGATCATTAGGGTCTGCTCTTCCTACACCAGAAAGCTGCCTATTCTCTGTTAATGTTCTGCTATTTATACTTCTGCCAAAGTTGAATCAACAGTAATCTGTCTTGGGTTTGGTAATGATGTTCTCCCATGTGGTGAGATTTGGAGGTGAAAGTTGATGAGCTTAAAATATCCAACGACATATTCACATCTAAGATTGATACAGGAAGTAGTGGTGCTTTTTGTGATGTACAACGCCAACAACTACTACGTAAGATCATTCACTGCTGGCGTTAGTGATCGATGAGTCCATTTCCTTACATTTATGAAGAGAAAGCAGATACTTGTAAATCCAAGTCATTCTCTATGGCCAAGTCTCTTCTGTGGCGGGATCTTTCATTGTATCATGTAATCTTTAGTATGCTTTGAGAGTGTACATGGGGTTATCTGGAACGAGTCAATGTATACTTAGATTACTTCTCAATTGCCATCGATCAACAATGCTACCCATTTGTTCCGCTACTTTAAGATTGGATCCGGTGCACATCATCAACATCTGCTTTGTATATTGTTAGCCTTCTAGAACTTAAAATTGATCATGAAACTGGTCGGCTAATGCTTTCAGTCTCACCATTAACTTCGATTAGGTGCTGGTTTAGATCAATCCAGACCCTGGAAATTTGGAAGGGAAGTCTGCGCGAATATAACCTTTCATTATAGTAGCGTGAAGTCTATTTACATGAAGAACTGGAGATGATTTCAACTTCATAGCTTATCATCATTTACCAATTCTGATACATTCCTTTCTGCTAGAACATTTCCAATATGCCAAAGGCAAAAATGGTTCAAGCTTCTCGTGTCATCATCTGAATTTTCAGATGACTGTGGAAGTTCTTGATGAAAGCGTCTGCCAGGTCATTGATATCTCTTCCCTCGTCCTCGGTCATTTTCCGCCTCCCTGAACTCCCTTTCCTCCCCATGCTCACTTCATTGCTTCCATGAATAGGAATCTCTCATGCTCCATCATAGAACAAGCCTATAGGGAGATAGAAGAGAAAAAAAGAGGCTGAGGAGATGTTATGTGGTACAAGAGCTCGTGTCTTGTGACGGACGATAACGAGGAAGCACGACTTTTATATAGGTAATTAATTAATAAGAAAGCATTGGTGTTTTACTGTTGATTCCCAGATTCATTGTGGATTGAGATGCATGATCCACTGTACCATGCATGGCGTGAAAAAGAGACCATAAGTTCACGTTACCATCATAGCAAAAATTGAACGAACTCGCTCACGCATAAAAGAAAAGAGAGAAAAAAAATTCTAGAAATCACAATAACTACATAAAACAACATATCATGAACCTCAGAACACAAAAAATAATCAAAATAACAAATGAAGTTTGTTTCTATCTTGATCCCACATTGGTAAATTTCCTAGAATTGACTCAAGTCCAGTGCAACAAAAACTCCTCTACTTAAAATCTACACTCAAAGCACACATTTTTAACCATTTATCTATCTGAATCTTCATCATATGTGTAAACGAACACGCAGAATGAGAGTTACAGAAAGAAAAAAAACAACCACAACAAATCACTCAAAATTTTAATCTTTTTTCTTTTCTTTTCTTTTTTTGCAGCGAAGATTAAAGTTTTGATGGAGAGAAAGCAAACCAAAGAATGAGAGACATTTTGGAGTGGAGAGGAGGTAAGAGCAGGAAATAAGAGAGAGAGAGAGAGAGAGAGAGAGAGAGATGGAAAGAAAAAAAGAAGAGGAAAAGGATGTATTTGTATTTAGTTTTTAAAATAATTTTTATTTAAAAATATATTAAAATAATATTTTTTTTATTTTTAAAATAACATGTTTTATAATAGTATTTTTTTATTTGGTCATTTGTTTTAGTTTTTTAGTTTTTTTTGTTAATATTGTTAGGTCTTAAAATTTCTTATTGTTATAGATAAAACATTTAAAATAATTATAATGATTATTTGTAATATTTTTTTCCCTATCAATATGTGGGACTAATTATATATTTTGATATTTATTTAATATCAACACCTTCATATATATATATATATATATATATATATATATATATAAATGACCTATTCATTATTATTCTAAAATATTTTTAATATAATAATATGAGCAATAAATTTTACAATAAGTTTTTTACATAGAAAAAAATTCATTTTAAATAGATTTTATCAAAAGAGTTTTGGTAATAGCAATATTCAATCTTTTTTTATGGGAAAAAAAATTTATATCTAATAAATTTTATCAATTATATTTTTACTGATTAAATATTAAAATAACAAAATATAACACATATAATATCAATCAATTTTATATATAAATAAAAAAATCCGGCTAACCGCGCGGGTATATCGCTAGTCTTACCTAAAACATGAGTTCTGCATGAATAAAAGCAAAAGACGACGGTAAAGAAGTCTCAGTGTATTGTATTCATATTAGAAAGCCAGAAATATTTGGAAGAATATCACCATATTTTATTGTCCACTAGCTGGAAAAAGAAACTGTTTACTATGTGTAATCACGTTTTGTAAAGAAGATTGATTCTAAGTTATTTTTATCAGAACAATCAGATTCTTACGTTTTGATAATGACAGGCAAAGAACATAATTAGGACCAAAATCACTAGTTAAACCTGTTCTTTGACAATATAACTCATGACTTGATAATTCATTTGGTTTTTTCTAAAGAGAACTAGTTGCCCCTCCTCGAAAGGTATTCCCCATCTTAGATTCGTGATCTCATGGTGGGTTTCGTCCTGAAAACTTAATCCTGAGCTTGAAAATGGAACTGGAAAGATACGACACATCAAAACAGCATAAAGAACAAACAAAAAGCCTTAAGACAGAAACAAAACATAACCAGGAAAAGCCAAAACAAACCTGCAGAACATGAAGAAAGAATCTTCAAGAAAAGTTGTTTCCATCACTAACTAGACAAAAATTAGATGGGCAGAAAGCATCATGCGCCAGCCAGCATGGAATATAGCATCTGATTAAGTAAACAATTTTCACAGCTAATTGTGAGTTTGGGTCATGAACAGCATCTTTGGCGTAACCCATGCTTGATCATGCCTGCCTGCATAAACAGCCCACACATCTCTTAAAATGTTCTTGTCTTGCTATTTTTAGACGTTTCAGATTGATGAGCCGACGATTTTAAAAACTGAAAACTTAATGGCAGCAAGAATCAAATTAGTGCAGTATCTTCCAATTTGCTCATGCAAAAATATAGAGAGCAGCTTTGAGCTATAGGATAGGAGGATACGTGTGTTTTAATTTGTTTTAGATGCCCTCCTTCCACCATTCCTAGTCTTCTATTCCTACAGCATAATTATATCAGTATTTATTAGGCTGTAATATATATAGAAATGTTGATGTTTGAACTCATAATCATTAAACTCGGTTGGTGAGTTGATTTAGATAGCCAAAGCTTGTTTTTTAGTCAAATCAATAACGATATTAATATAGTAAAACTTGAATAGGTTTTTTGACAAAGAAGCATCTATGAAACTGTAAAATATTTTCCTTGTAAAACTTAATTTATTGATCGACATCATTACAATTACATTTTATCTTGAAATGAAACTTTGCCAATTTACCCTGGCATGCTACACAACTGATCAAATTTTTTAAACTCCCCGGGAGTTCATCTCCTGGAAGCGTTTAAGCGAATCTTGGCGCTGAATCCTTAGTTGAAGACGGAAGTTCTTGATGAAAGCATCAGCTTTTTCATTTATATCTTCCCTGGGACCGTCCTCCACAACCAACCACCTTCGCATCCTCCTCCCATCTCCTTTGGTGCCATTAAAGCTAAGACCATGATCATGCTCAGCAACTTCTTTATGATGCTCCATTTAGGCTGCTTGGTTTGTCAAGGGTTCTAGCTCGAGAGAAGAGAGGTATAAAAAAGATGAGCTCGGTAAATTCCTTGTCTGATGGTTAGGGAAACAGGGCATAATCTCGTATTTATAGTCACACACACATACAGTAATCTGCGTTTTGAAGCATGTTTTTGACATGGGTCAAAGCGAAGGAAACTCCAACGATGTTCGATATGAGTGTTCAGATTTGCTTGATAACATAACGACAAGTGAAAAGAAACAATTAAAGGGCTGCTTAACTTTAAAATTATAAGCATAGTAGCTTGGAAGGGAATGTTTTTTAAATTACTTTTGGTTTATGCTTTCTATGCTCATGTTTCTTGCATTATTCTTCGAAATTATTAGTGCAAACAATATTAAAGAATTGCCTTGTGGGGTGCGAGGATAGAGCAAAAGCCTTGTACTTATTCGAAGGATCTTAATTATGATAGAACACAAGAACGTACACGAGATAAACAAGTTAAGATTAAGAGCCAAGAGTTTAGTTGAGTTTTTAAATGTGCAAGCTGACTATGAAATTAAAGCGCAACCTTAAGATTGGGAGAAACACTTTGTGTTTACCTTAGTTGTCATAAAGTACTCTATAAATCAGGAATCTATTGTGTTAAGGAATCATCTCACCTAAAAGCTTAAGCTTGTAAGTGAGGTCCCAGAATATGATTTATATTATTCTCTAACACACCCCCTCAAGTGAAAGTCCTTTGGGATTGAAACTTGCACAGGTCCACATTACCTTGTGCTTAATTTTTATCAAATAGAATGGGGGTGGTGAGGTTTGAACTCGTGACTGCTGGGTCAACAAGGCTCTGATACCATGTTAAGGAACCATCTCACCTAAAAGCTTAATCTTGTAAGTGAGGTCCCAGAATATGATTTATATTATTCTCTAACACATTGTATCAAACTAATTCAAGCAAAGGCTAGGGTTTTCTGAAACATTCCAAGATAGAAGCAAAATCCTGAAATTCAATACTACAATGGGGGGAAAACTATATAAAGTTATAACTGACTTAATCAAAAGAATCCCAAACATAGTAATTAAAATCCAAAATTAACTAAGAAAGTAATTAAAGCAATAAAAATAAATTTGATGATTAATTGTCGGAATTTTGAAAAGTGAGTATACATAATTTTGTTTTGTAGGAATAAAGAGAAAACCCTAGACTAATAAATAGATTTTTTGTTTAGAAATTTATCAAAAAAATATTTTTATATTTTTATTTTATTATCACATCAAAATTGTATACTTTCTATCTTTTATCTTAATTCAAGAATTGTATCAAATACAAGTTTATTTTATATTTTTAACTTTGTTTTTCCAATTAACATGTTTCTGTTTTTATATATATTATTTGTCTTGTGAAACTATTAAAACACAATCCCATATTCGGATTTGTCTTGACTATTTTCTTTTACTTTTTCATGAAATTGATGAGTCGAGGTAGCATTCACTATCGGATAGTACTGTAAGACAAAACAAAGAGTTGAAGCAACAAAGCACGAAGTCTCGGCAAAGAAGCATCAAAGATAGGTCACACAGTATTGATCAACATCTTTACATTTACATTTTATCTTGAAATATAATTTTTCCGATTTATCCTGACATGCTACACAACAACTGGTCAGATTTTCAAGCCCCCCGGGAGATCATCTCCGGAAGCGTTTAGGCGAATCTTGGCGTTGAATCTTTAGCTGATCACGGAAGTTCTTGATGAAAGCATCAGCTTTTTTATCTATATCTCCCCTACTGTCCTCCACGACCAACCAGTTTTGCATCCTTGTTTTCCTACTTCCCTCACTTTTCCAGTCGCTAATGTTAAGACCATCATGCTTGGCAACTTATTTATGGCGTTCCATGTAGGCTGCTTGGTTTGTCAAGGGTTCTAGCCAGAGAGAGGAGAGGCGTGCTTGGGAGATGAAATTCCTTGTGTGATGGTTAGGGAAGGAGATCGAGCATGAACTTTGAAGCATGTTTTTGACAAGGAAACTCCAATGAGGCTTGGTAATGGTGTTTAGATTCGCCTGATAACAAAATGACAAGCGAAAAGGGAACAGTGAGAAGGCATGCTTGATTAAAATTATCAGAAAAAAGTATGCATTGCTCTTAATTATGCTTCTTATCCTCACGTTCCACAAGCTATTATTCGAAAATGCTATGAAAGTAATGTTAAGGACTAAAGAATTACCTTGGGAAGAAGACGAGGAAAGAGCAAAACCTTTGTATTCCATAGGAAGGATCCTGTTTTTGTGTTGCATGGCTTCGAGGAATGGAAGTTTGAAGTGACTAGACTGACGTTGGAGAAGAACTCTACACAAAGTTGATTATAAATTAGTCTTTATTTCCAATAAGAAAATAATTTAACCCTTTTATTTTTTTTAAGATTATAATTTAGTCCTTTAATCAATTTTGATTTTGAAAAGAGAGAACTATTATCTTTTTAGCTGTTAAGAACATTTAAGAGGGTTGTGAAGGGTGAAATTAGAAGCGAAATTTATGCCTAATGGCTTCAATAAGTTAAATGTTGAATAATAATATGTTTTCAACCTCTCTAAGTCGAGGCCTTGTGTGAAAGTAAATTCATGAAATAGAGAGTGAGCCCTCTCTACGATTTATAATGGATACAACAGGTCTATCAATTTCAGGCCCTGATGAACACAGCAACAGCGGCGGAGATCCGCTGCAGACTTGGTAAAATATGCTGCCCTTTCTCGACATCAGAGCATAATAAAAGAGAATTGGCAAGTTGCTTTCCATGTTTGTTTGTCAAACTCAGCAAGTAATCAGATTCTTATATCATCCATCAATTCAAATCAATATATTATGATTTTTTTTTTTAAAAAAAAGAAAAGAAATCTTTTTTAAAATTTCATGGTCTAACGAAGTCATATATTAACCATCAAGCCACATGGATTTCACTTGGTTAATATCAGAATTGAAGTTTAAACCAGCTCAAAGAGTCAACGGATCGCAAGTTTGCCTCCCTCTTACTCATTAAGATTAAATTTACCTTTACAGTTCATACTAGGACAATGCGATTGATGAGAATTATCCCAACAGTTTGAACTACTATTTCATCCATAGTTTCTGTAATTATGCACATCCAAATCATTGCTCGGCATAAGGTGAGTCCCTGTACAGAAAAGTTGAAGAGCAGCATTTATTTACGAAGAGCATAAAGGGCAATCCATATTACATAATTTTGCTTCCACTTCTCAAAGATATAGATTATGCTGGAGAGCTTCAATGTTCAAAGTGAGCAGGCAATGCATGAGAAGATTTGGTCTGCTTACACCTGCAACAAGAACAGGAAACCTTCTTAAGTTGTTGAAAAACTTCATGGAATCAAACTTATGGCTATTGCATCAACTGGAGGTTGACTCTGCAAGGTTTGTAAGAGAAACCAAAATCACATCTCTCATTGGTGATTGCATAGCAATATGAGTAAGTTTTTGGCCTCCGATTTTTGACATATTAGATCAATAGATGGTTAAAATTCAATAATTATCAATGAGATTTGGAAAAAACGGCATCAGCTGAGGTGGCATGAGAGCAATCTTAGCAAAATGAAATCAATTTCTATCTAGATCATGATGCAGCTTGTCAAGACAAACCATAAACAAAGAATCCATCGTCGACTTTCTTCGCTAGAAAACATTACAATTCCCTTTCCAGGATGCTCACACTGCTGGATTCATCACAATTCTCGAAATTAAACACAACTTTGATCGTTGAGAATGTTTAAGAAAAGAGGAAGCAACACCTCTTTCTGCTTTCAAGTGCCAAACACCAATAGACATTACTGTTGCACATTGAACGGTTCGCTCATTTACATTGTTTTCTAAAATGTTTGCTCAATGAAACCTCCAAACCTTGTATAGGTTGTTAATGATCCTAATACACCAAACAAAATTATTAACTTCTAAATCGAAATTCGACAATGTTAACCACTAAGTTCATAAATTATCCTGTCTTTTGGTTCCAAAATCAAATCAGACCACCGACAACAAAGCTTCTAAATTTCGTTTTAGAACAAGTGATCATCAAATTGTCTACTGAAATCTAAAAGGAACCCACAGCTCCACATGGATTGCATGACCATCCCAAAATGATCTGGAAACCCCCTGATCACCACTGCTAAATCTAACCTCTAAACAAAAATTCCTCAACTTTAACTTACAATTCCCATCAATTTTCAATAAACTCTAGCATCTCATAACAAAACACAAAACCCATAAATTTAATAACAAATCAGAGAAATAAAACCCCAGGGATCACAACTTTTTACCTTCACATAGACTCCAAATCTGTCCTTAGCCCACCAACCTTCCTCTTACAAACAGGAACATCCTCAAACTGCTTGGCAGGCAACTCCTCGGAAATCGGACCAACAAAGAAACTAACCATACCAGCATCAGCCTTACTAACTTCAATCCCAGTAACTGGCAACCAAACAAAAAGCTTCTTTGCTTGAATCCCTGACACATCATGCACAGAACCATAACTCATTTTCCCTTTGATTACTGTATCATAGTACACAACATCATCAAAGTGAACATAACATGGGGTCTTAAGTTTGACTTCAAAAGACCCATCAGATGATGGTAGAGTGAAGGATTCCACATTGTCTGGGAGTAAACCACGTGGCAGGCCATATTGAGGAAGAAGATCATGGATATCCGAGGTGGTTAGGGAGAGAGCAAGACGGATTTTAGATGAGAGGAGTAGGGAGAGGAGGTAGAGAGATAGAGAGAGGATATTGAAGGAAGCCATTGTCGATGTAGAGAGACAGAGAAAATGCTTGTGGTAATTTAAGAGGGTTGTGAAGGGTAGAATGGGAAGAGAGATTTGTGTTGCGTGGCTTCAAGGGATTAGATGTCGAGGCGGACTGGTGTTGATTTTAGAGGGTGATGATGACAGGTGTTTTTGGTGAAGTGTTCTACGGAGTGATGTTTATTATAAGCTAATCTCTTAATTTTCAATAAAAAGTATTTTAGTCCTTTTATTTTTTAAAATAACAATTAAGCACTTTCACCATTTTTTATTGTAAAGCTCGAGTTTTTAAATTGTTCTCTTTTAGTTTTTCCGGAACACGGGGATCGTGGAAGATTTATTTATTTTTTCATTTATTTATGGTGCTTTTGAGAAATTATTTTATTTTAAAATAAATATTTTTTATATCAACATATCAAAATAATCTAAATATATATACTAAAAAAAATTAAAAATAAATAAATCAAACTTCTGTCATTTGGAGTACAATTTCAAACCATGCGGGCAATTAAAGTATAAACTGATCTCTTATCGTCAAATAATTATAAGAATAAATAATTAGTTTTCAACAATAAAAATAAAAAGGGATGAAATGAGAGTTCACTGTATATTTTCGTACATGTTTGGCACTTCGGTTAAATAGGTGTTTAAATGTTTTTGGATTTTTTTTAAATAAATATGTTTTAATGTTTTTAGATAATTTTAATGTACAAATGTTAAAAATAATTTTTTAAAAATAAAAAAAATACTATTTTGATGTATTTTGACATGAAAAATACTTTAAAAAACAACAAAAAATCACATTTCCAACCACTCTCGAAATGAGAGTTGACCGTACATGGAGGTTCAATGGAACTTGAAGAAAAAACAAAAGAGTTAGATGTATCTGTCCATTCTTGATTTAATAATATTCTATGAAAGACTTTCTCACTAAACAATAATCATTATGGGATGATAAAAAAATTATCATGTACAATGAATTTTAAATTTGAATAAAAAAATATTTTTTTTTATAAAAATTTAAAATAATTAGAGTTTTACAATTCAATTAGATCAAGTTTTCTTGTATGAAAAAACTCTATAAAAGAGCATCTTATCAATTAAATTGCTATTATAAATACTTAAGGTATTTAATTCCTTCAATATACACAAAAATTACCTATTTTTAGATTTTTTCATAGGTGTGTGGAATTGATTTTGTTTTTTTATAGGTGGGACAGCTCGTAATTTTTATTTTTTTTAATTTTAAATTCTAGATAAATAATGATTTAAGTTTTTTTTTTATCAATTTTATCCTTATTTTCGAGCAAGCTAAGCCAACCAAGTTAGTAAAAACATTTCTCATGTGATTTAATTTTAGAATAAATAAAAATTCAGTGGATAATAATGTTTAATTTTAATTTAAACTAAATAAAAATTCAAAATGAGGAGTTTCAATGTTCACACCTAAATATCTCGTTAGGTAGAAAATTATTTGTAAACGGGCCTGCAGCCAAGCACACCAGGCAGCAAACTAGTAATCTGTCCAGAATATTATGAACGAAAAGACAGCATCCTCGAAGATAGCTTATTTGGATTTTCTTAACCATCCAAGTGAAAGAAGGGAAACCATCATGAACTGCCGCTTCCACTCCTACTAGGTGCCTCGTGCAAGAGCCAATACACCTGCCCTCATCGGAAGTGCTATGTGGCGGTGCGGGGCATGAACAGGGCTAGATGGAGCAGTCACGGCAGCCACAGCAGCCTCTAGCGGCCCCATTAGGGATTTTAGTCCTAAACAGCATGCAATATTTATCCATTTATGACAAATCCTTGCTGGTAATTGAGCACATACATTCAATCTAATATCACAAAATCATAATCTGAACTAGTTCCTTCTTATAACTTTCAATAGGCACTGTTCAGACATTTGGTTAATATTAGGTTTGGTACTCGTCCAAGGACATATATACACACACACCACATTCCCTCCTTATTGATGTTCATAAAGCTCAATAAGAGGAGAGATGCTCCACAACTAGTTTACATTGGACTCTGCCAGACTCTTGGTTGTGAGTTGAGAGATAGAACACTAAAACTAAAATGCTAACTCCCTGGACATCGAGCCCCCTCAGCTACATTTCCATACAGAAGAAGTGTTGTTTGTGTCTACTCGGTGAGTAGCATCTGAACATCGTCATCTGGAGCTGGGAGCTGTCAAAAAGGCTTATGATGAATTCAAAGAAGGGATACAGAAAATTTCCAGGAGCTAATTCCTGATATTACCAGGTAGAATGCAGCATTTTGCAAGCATATGCATTAATTTCATATATAAACACCATTAGAGATAATAACACTAGAGAAGAATTAAGGTTTACAAACCACATAGCAAGCTTCGCTAATCAACTACTGAAAGAGAAGAAATTCAAACAACCATCAATTTGAACGGAAAATGAATTCCTCGCCTTCGATAAACCCTGCAGGTTTAACATCATGACCAACTAACAGATAACAATTTTGTGTGGCGTGAGTCACCTTTCCAGTACATGATGATCCAATAAATCTGGAAAATGTAGGCATCCATCTAAAGCTCGAAAGTCACCTTTACAAACAAAATCATTCTAAAATTTCCACATTTACTTCCTCCTCTTCTCGTGATACTAAACAAACATAGGATTCAAAACATGATGCTAATAAAAAGAGAGTCCACTTTCAATCACAGACAACATTCTATGAATGGACGGTTCTTCTTTCCTTCTATCTATCTTGTAGTATATTCTATGAATTAAATCTCCACAAAATCTCAATCAAACATCAAAACAAATTCGCATGCATCTAATAGAGGAAACACAAAACAAATCCACAACCAAAACCAAAATTAAGAACAGGAGAAAAACAACAACAACAATAACCAACCTCGAATTCCTAAGAAGAACAATTACTTTTCAAATAAATATTGATTAAACAAAACAAGTAAATACCTCGAGAAACTGCTTCCACAATCCACCAAGAGACCCATGGGAGACACCAGCACGGCAGGAATGCACAGTCTTAAACTGATCAGCATCAAGCTTCTTATTAATCCACCCAACTTGAAAATAAATCGAATCAGACGGCGGTAAATCAACCTTGATCTCATCGACATCGAGCCAAAGAAAGAACTTTTGGACCTGAATCCCCTTCAAATTTGTGATAGACCCATAACCCAATTTCCCAGTTATTATCTTCTCATAATTGACCAAGTAATCAAATTCAACATGACATTCCTTTTCTAGATAGACAGTAAAGCTACCATCATCAGAAAGACTGTAACTTTTAACTGTGTTAGGTAAAAGACCACCTGGGAGGCCATATTTTTGCAAGATTTCAAAGACCGTAAGAGGAGGGTCTTGTGAGAGAGTGGATTTTGGGAGAGAAAAGAAGAGAAATAGAGATAAAAGAGTGATGCCCAGATGAGAATTTTCCATGAATTTTAGTTTCTCTTGGTGGGTTTTGGATTTAGGAGGTTGAGAAGATGGAGGTTGCTTAGGAGAAAAAGAGGCGTTGTGTTTTTCCAAGGATGTTGGGTGCCCGGACAATTGTGTCAGGTCCGTGGATTTCCTCTTGGAGATGTTTTGTAGTAAAAATGAATTTTCTTTGTTATTAGTAGCCGTAGTTTGTTTTTTACGATTTTTGAATTAACATGTTGTAGAAGTGAACGCAAAGAAAATCTTATTCTCTAAAATATTAAATTGGTATGAACAATATCTTTAAAACTGTCTCGAAACAGAATTTAATCTGAATTTACGTGAAAAATATTCAGAGAGATTTTATGATATCGTAGCTTTAATTATATAAAAAAAGAGGGTTCTTTTAATAATTTTTAAGGGGATCAAATATAATTTTATCTCCTTGTTCTATATTTATTTATTTATTTTTATTTGAAAATCATACCATTTTTCTATATTTAACTCAAGGAGATAAGATTTGGGCTATAAGAACACAAGTGGAAGTGATTGGCAGAACAGAAAAATGAAGTCTGGTTTTATTGGTGGAGACGATGCACCCACCATGTCTTGGATTTGGCTGTCTCGGTCGTCTTGACGACCTTGCTTGAGACAGCTACTTGTGTTGGGTTTTGAAGCTATCTTGGGATAAGAGTTTTTTAAAATAAAAAATTATTTTGATGAGAATGATTTTTGGCTGTTTTTTAAATAAATACATAATTTTATTTCTCCAAGTGTCAGAAGAGTTAAGAGATCACATGGGCAATTATAAAATATTGATTTATCTTGAATTATAGATAGACTTTATTTACGGCAATTTTAATGGTAAAAGCTATTTTAAAGAGGCAAATCTTTAAAATAACTCTTTGAATAGTATATATATAGTTTTTTTATTGATGTGTGCTTTAATGGTAAAAGCTATTTTGAAGAGCCATTTTTTTATTATTTTAAATATAGTGGAATTATTTTGTATGTAGTTTAATTATGTAATTAATTATACAATTAATAAGAGTAAGTTATATAATTAAATAATTACTTTTGAAAAACTCTCCAATAATAAAATTTTTATTTTTTTAATTATATTTAAATATAAAAATGAATTTAAAAGTTCAAATAAAAAAGATCCAATTTTTCAGTATCTCAGTAGCACATTAACTAGTGTGATGTAAATAAATTGTATTTTATAAAAAAAATACAAAACTTTAAATTTACATAAAATATATATATATATAGCTTTGGTCATCTGCTCATGCCATATTTGGCATTGACGGACGGGACAGCTATATTTAGCTACCCTAATACATGCTCCATTGCATACAACACGGTAAAAAAAGAGAGGCAAAAGGTACATAAAAATATATTATTTTATTTATACCTCTTCATTTAGCACTGCTGCTGCAGATGCTCTTACTGTTTGAAAATATAATTAATATTGTTTTTTAAAATGTTTTATTTTTAGAAATGTATTAAAATGATATTTTTTATTTTTACAGAATTATTTTTGAAATAAATGAAAATATTCTAAAAACACCAAAGATATTTAATTTGAAGTAAAAAATAAACTTAAAAACAATTTTAAAATGCAATATTAAACAAGAGCTTAGATTGTATAAGTTTAGAAGGGTTGTTTGGAAGTATATATGAGGTTGTTTATCAAAATATTTTTCGTTAAAAAAAATATTAAAATGATTTTTTTTTATATTTTTTAAAAATATGTTTTATAACAACACGTCAAAATTATCTAAAAACAACAATTTTTTTAATTTAAAATAATATATATATATATATATATAATAGATTTTATGATTTGTTTTGTTTTGTTTGTTAAGAATATATCCCGATCTTATAATCTAAATCAAAGGTATTACAGGTTACCACTTGCAAACTAGAGTCACTTTATCATGTCTTGTTTTTATTTTTTTTTCAATTTAATCATCCAATAATTAATTTAATATGGATTGAACTACATAATTTTTATTTTGACATGCTTTCTATAAGGTTATACAGGTCTCGTGATCAAGATTATGAATTTGATGAATTAACCTGGGTTGACTTAGTGAGGTTATCATAGTCTCACAGCTCGGGGTATGGATTTGATGAATTCACTTGGGTATTTTTTTAACCTTTATTCAATTGTTTTTTTTATAATGTCAGAGAATTAAGTTTTCATAATTTATTTTAATTTGTATTTTATGGAACTATTTTGCTCTAATGACTTGTATCATGGGACCGGGGTTGATTAAGATCTCTCTCTATTTTTTTAAACAATTTTTTTTAAAAAAAAATATTTCCCAAACATGGGATTGATTGAAAAATGAGTTTCACAATTTTTTTTTATATATAATAGGGTATTATGGTCTCCAATCATGAATTTAAAATATTAATATACGATGATCTGATGTGATGTAATATATTGCCATCTCAATACATGAAAAATATTATCTAGAATTTTTACAATTCAAACTATGTTTTTATCGACTATTTACATCACTTCTACATGATTGATTTTTTTTAATATAGAAACATTAGCTAATATATATATATATATACTGGAAACTAAAGATTAACGAGAAATGCATCACTCTAGAGGCTAAAATGAGAAACATCAATCTTTGTTAGGGCAAGTCCGACGCGTGAATATTTGAAGAGGCAAAAGCAAAAATTTGCCTATTTTGCTCTAATGAATCATTTTTTATTGCTCCAATGGAGGAGCCATTTCAGGAGCTAAAATGGTTGCTCCTTTCTTTAGGAGCTATTTGTAGCTGCCTTCAAATAAGAAGGCATAAATTATAAAGTTTATTATTATTATTATTTCACGTGAGAGAGAGAGGGGGTTCTTCTGCAACCATAGGTATAAATTATAAATAAAAAATTTAATTTATTTATTTAAATACAATTAAAATTAATAATTCTAATGTTAGTTTTTTAAAAGTAATTATTTAATTATATAAATTACTTAAATTAATTGTAAAAAAATAATTGTTTTTTAATTAGCTTTAAATATATTTTATTGTATTATAAAATTAATTTCAATTCAATTTATTTTTTAAAGTTCTTCTAACACTCAAAGATAATAAGTAGCATTAATTAAAAGCATCATAAAAATTAAAATGATTCATGATGAACTTTGATGAAATAAAATAAAGATGGTTATTCTTAATAATTATATTGTTGGAGGATTTATTAAAAGCAATTATTTAATTGTATAACTTACTCTTATTAATTACATAATTAATTGCATAATTAAACTACATACAAAATAATTGTATTATATTTAAAATAATATAAAAAATGGCTCTCCAAAATGATTTTTACCATTGGAGTACATATCAGCAAAAAAACCACATATACATTATTCAAAGAGCCATTTTATAAATTTGACTTTTCAAAATAGCTCTTGTCATTGAACTTTTACTTAATTGAGTAACATACACCCCTTGCCCTGCGCTAGTAGTTGACCTCATGGAGCGAGTAGGCCGATTCATCTTTGTCCTAGTAGTGATTGATATTGTTTTAAAAGGTAAAATAATTTTATTTTTATTTGAAATTATTTTTTTGATATTTGAAATTATTATTTTTGTGTCAATATTAACAATATATATATATATATATATATATATATATATATATATAAAAACAATTGAAAAACACTTAGCCACCAATCACGGAATGAAGGGAAAAGGACAAGATAAAAAAGAAAAATCGGACCCCATGACATGACAGGTATTGACAGGGTTCCCATCCTGCTCCATGCTCGTTTACACGATGACTGCATTTTCAAAACCGAAATAATTTTATAAGAGTTATTGCTATGGTAAACACGAAAGTCGACCCGAGAATTCCCTTGCGGCCAAAACAAAAACCTCAATCGATCCAAGCATCACTCAACAGTTTGCAGAACCAGAGTACTAAATGCAAGAATTGATGATTCAAACTAAATCTCTTGAAAGACATGATCTGCTCCTCACAACATTTCCATCTAATCCATGTTCCCCTTTAATAACCATCACAGTTGGGAATATAATTGTGAGGCACTGAAGCTAGAGAATTAATTAATGAGTTTCTTCCAAAACAGAAGGATCAGAAGAAACAAGGGAGATTGTAGAAAACTGTCTATAAATTGAGTTTACATATTTGATGAACATATTCAGGGAGAGAATTTTTTCATAGCCGTGCATAGAATGCCTATCATCAGATACCAGAAGATGTGAAAGTCCAAAGTAACAATCCACACAGAACCTCTGCTACAAGCCATCGATTTGCTGGCCTCTCAGCACCGCTCTTTTCTGCAGCAGAACTTGATTTACTGCTAGTTGAGTTCCCTTTTGAAGAAAACAAACAAGGAATCAAAAGGGCTAAACAGAGACATCAAATACAATAATAATCTGGGACGAGCTTAAATCTTAGTAACCAAACCATAAATAGTCATTTCTAAACTAGAGGTTCTTACCACTGGCAGCTGGGGTAGTAACATTTCCTGATCCGGTGATGTTCGCAAATCCTGCAAAGACCTTTGCATCTGGTGACCCAGCAGGCAGGTGCAGAATATCTGGAGAGAGAAAAAAACACTCAGCAGGGCACTTAAGATTCCTGATTCTGTTTCAATGGACAATATCCACGAGCTCTTGTGGACTTACCGATGCACTTTGTGACATTAACCGGTACATGGCACAAGCTAGGAAGTTTAGCAATCAGACTAACATTGAGCTTGATACCAAGATTAGGGTTATCACGATCTTTGATAAGAACACACAGACATTTCTCACTCTTGCCCAGCACTTGTTTAAGCCCACTGCAACAATCTAAGGTGGGAGTTTTAGCATCACCACCAACATATGGAAGACACGTGGCTAGACCTACTAGTTGGTCTGCACATTCTGTTCTATCTTGCTGAAAGTCTGATCTTGCAGTACCAGCTAGCACCAACAGCACCAGAATGTATGAAATTGCTGAGGTAGTCACGAGACCCTGTGAGCCCATTTTTTGAGAGAGGAGTATTTGGTCTTGAAAGAGACGAAAAGGCACCTCGAAAACTAGTTTTTTCATGCTTAGCTTGTGATCACTTCTCTCAATATAAAGGATGTGAAAGGTAGTTGGTACGCTGATGCCGTGACAGGAAATAATTATTCTGCTAGCAAACATGAAACTTATATGTAGAGTTCACATGCAGGCAAAAGGTTATTTGTCATGATGCAGATAAGCATCGTACACGGCGTAATATGGATACCGTCCGATCAAAAGGTATTCAAATTTGTACGCTTTTCTAACCCGATGAACTCGGTTGCAACCCGAATACAATTTAGTTTGTTTTTTTTAGGAAAAAAAAAGAAATAATAATCCCAGAACAGCACCGTTTTCCTGAATCCAATATCGATTGGGAATTTTGTCCTTTATAGATGGTTTCTTTCTGTAATCAATCAATCGCAATTTTCGAAAGAAAGAGAGAGATATTGATGCGAGCATGGATAGCCCTTTTATTTTGTATTGGCAACCCGTGATATGTCTTCTTACATGAATCCGTGATTGCATGGATCAAATCTGAGATTAAAAACAACTTTTTTAAGCTCACAGCTTGTCTCTTTAGCTGCATGATCATGAGTGACAAAGTCAGACAACAAATAATGCATGGCTTGCTTTAACTGTTTCCTGCTAGAATCCTTTGTGACAGGACACAAAATTCCGTTCTGTGAATAAGGTATTATTAAGTCTAAAATAATTAGGTTTACCAACACTTCCCATGTGATGATAACTTAGCTCTCACAGGTAAAGTTACGAGGATAATTAATAAACTGATCTAGCCTAGTAGATCTACTGAATTCAGGTTTGACACAATGTTGATTGCAATTATTTAATTATTATTTTTAGAATTATTTTTTATTTAATTTCACCTTTATTGATCAAATTATAGTGTGATTTGTTAAGGAAGAGTCGGATTGAAAGATAGAGTAGCAAAGTAAAAAACATGGAGGGAATGCGTGCCTTTAACAAAGTTTGGGAGAAATATTTATTGTAGTTACTATACTTTCTCAAATTATAAATATCGGGTCCCTTTTATTTTTAATTTTTAGAAAGAAAAAAAAATCAATTTTGATCTCATTTTTTTATTTCATCTTTAATTTGAAAGAGGTGAGAGAAAGTCATCAAAATCAGACACTAGAGAGAGAAAGTTAATGTTGACATTGATCTCAACCATAAAAAAGTCAATATTGATGTCAAATTATCCCATTTGAAACACAAGAGTTTGCTTTATATATATTTTTTTTACATTGAGATTTCATATAAAACATATATGAGATTTGTATGAGTTTTTATTTCTATTGGTTTCAGGTTTTGAGATGATTTTCTATGCTTTTTTTTTTTAAGATCATGAATGAGTTTATCGAGTCGTCTAAAATAACTTTGATGTATTTTTTAGGAAAAAAAATATATAGAAAAACTAGTTTTGAGTAAAAACAAATAAATTTCTCCCCTATTTTTTAAGTCATTGTGGTTGAAATTAGATAACATTAGACAATGTGTCATTTTATTATTTTGTTCTAAAATATTAGGGTCAACCACATAAAAAAGGAGCTCAATCACATAGGCTCTACTAGATGGGTCATATGTGCTGCCTTGACTTGTTAGGCCTAACAATATCTTATTTTTTCTATTACATATTTTTTTTCAAAATAATTTTTTAGTTTATGTATAACTAATACCACTTCTCTCTTTTATTTTGTTTATCTAACCTATTTTAAATAACAATTATTTTTAGTTATTTTATATGCATTTAATGTTTCGAGATATTTTTCTAAATCATCCATGTTTTTTTTTTTTTAATGTTTTATGTAAATTAAATTTTAAAGAATACATATAGTTATTTTCACATGATATTTTTAATATATGTAACTTTATATAATATCTTATCTCATTTTATTTTATTTAATAAATTTCACGTGTGTCTATTTTTATCATCATTTTATAAAATAAATAAACAAAGTTTTATGAACAAAGTCGTTAAACACAGTAGTTTCAAAAATCTCCATTACAGGTCTAAATATCTCTATCATGACTCTTAATTTTTTTCATTTATATCTTTATTTATTGTCAATAATTTTTATTTATCTATTAATATATATGATTCTCAATTTATTTTAGTAGATGTATATATTTTTTTAATTTCTTTTTTTAATTTTTTATATAATAAAACACGTTGAAAAAACTTGTATATTTATTTATTAGGAAAAAAAATCCCAGCGAAGCACGAGTAAATTAGATAATCTCCTCTATCATCCTCACTTTATCATCATTGTTATTAAATTAAATCTGTTTTGAAAAATTAATTTTGTAACTTGTAAAACCAGGATCTAACCCCAATCAAGTTAGACACTAACCCGGGTGAGAATTGATTTAATTTTAGTTTTTTTTTTTTTACCAAAATAACCTTGTTCTAAATGTATAAAATTTGAAATGACTTGGATTAATCCAATCAGTTCATGACAAATAGCTTGGATTAATTCATGAATCAAATCAAGTTTGATAATTATCTTCTTATCCCCGCCATAAATCTTGACCTGATGTTGGATAATTGTAATATCATCATCTTGTCAGCAAATTGTTCATCGAGATAATTTTTCAAATGGTGTCTATTTTGGATTTTGTACTTAGTGGGAAGCTTTTATGAGCTTGATATCAAGAAAATATATATTATATTAACCTCACAGCTTTTTCTAATTTGTTGTGCAATTAACGTCAATTTGTAGTTCATAAAACGATGTCGTTGCCAACAAAGATCGGCTCAGCTGTTGATTGTTTACTGTAATAATTAAGCCTATGTGTTTAGTTAATTTTGAGAATCAAAAATTAAATAATGAAACCCACCTAATTTTATTTGAAATTAGCGTTTCACAACCCTCCTAATTTTATTTGAAATCCGCGTTTCATATAAAATAATAAATTATTGTTTTCTGTGCATTGTTGTGAGCTAGGGGGTATTTTAATTTATTATTTATTATATTTGTATTTTAATTTACTATTTATTATATTTTTTTATGAAAAATATATTTTTTATATTAAAATAATCTGAAAAATAAGTACAATAAATAAATGTATTAGAAGGAGATTACAGTATAATTTTTGTCTCACACTCCTAATTTTATTTTAGATGATATTTTACTATATATTATTTTGGGATCGCAGAGGCTTTTACATATGGATTTATAGTTCATAATGAAATTATAAGTAGTTTGACGGGACAATAAAAACAAGTGTCTAGTTTACTTGAATTATTAATTATATTTTATTATTATAATTATTAAATATTTAAAAAACTATATATATATAAAATAAAAATCATAGTTTCTAAAAATAATTTATTAACTTTTAAAGTATTGTCAAATATTTAAAAGCCACTAGTCTGATCACACTTGGATCTATTTAAAAAAAAAAAAGACTATGACTTTTAATTATGATTATAATTTTTGAAAATCAATAAACTATAGCTTCGAAAAATAATTTATAATATTAACTTTTAAAATACCATGAATATTCAAATATTCAAAGCAACATCTATAGTTTATAATCACATACAATTTTATTTTATTTTCAAGAAAATCTTATATTTTTTCAGATATTCTTTACAAATATAGATTAAATAAATATAATTCTAATTATCTCGAGTTTTTATAAAATAAACAATCCCTGACTCGAGTCCAAATTTGCAAAATATATTCAAGCCTCACTCGACATCACGCCACTGTGATGCGATGGTACCACGTCCATATTGGTGATGACTACATGTGCACTTAAATTGGCCTCGAGCTTACAGGGGGGACCCATTGACTCTTTATCAAGCACGGGAAAGGCAGCCATGCCAACTCGGAATTTCATGCTAGAAGCTTGGGGTGGGGTGGGACCCATTGCTCCTCTATGGGAAATGCAGCTCGAGATTCCATGGAAGTATGAGAAGCCCTTTCCGTGCTTTCAATTTTTTATCCAAAGCAAAAATTGATTGATTGATTGATTATAGTATTTCCTTGTTAGAAATTTAATGCTGTCCCACCTCACTAGATGTGGCCATGGCAGGTCCCTGCTAGGGGAGTTGGCTTCATGAGATATTTTCAGTTGAAGCAGTTGCCGAGCTTTATACCTGCATCTCCAGTATCATCTCCGGCAACTAATTTGCTCCGTTCTCCGCTATGTTGGGGTCACAACCTGAGAGGATATCTTCGTTGGGTATACGAGCTTTCTAATGGAGAGAAGAGGTCTGCATGCAGTTTCACTGTTCTCTCTTGCTGCAGTTTGATGAGTTAAGTTTATTTGATGAACTGAGAATTTGTGTTTCTCTGTCACCATCACGGGATCCAGAGCTTGTTTTTTAGAAGAGGTCATAAAAACTAGCTGAGAGTGTTCATCTCCTCTCCTTAAAAGCTCCTTAAAAGCTGTTAGAAACTGTCTCTGTCCATCAAAATCGAGTTCATATCGTGAAATATTTTCCTTTTGGCTCACAGCAGCAACGGGAGCAAGTGTCCTGGATTCATCATTTTTCCTACATCGATGAGAGCAGTTTATGGGGTTTTCAACCATGCAATGAAGGTGATGAAATAATATAAATTATATTATGAAATTTTATTTATTAATTTAAATTTTTAAATAAGATAATTTTTTAATATGGTATTAGAATCTTATTAACTCAGCGGTCATGAGTTCGAATCCTATCATTTTATTTTATTTAATAAATATTAAACATAAAATAATATGAGTCTATATAAGTTTTAAAACTAAAATACTTTAATTTGAAAAGATATATTAGAGAATAATATAAATTATATTATATTATTTTATTTATGATATTAAATTTTTAAATAAAATTACTTTACTTGTAAGTGATTTGACCTGTATACTAATAGTGATTTGTCCTCGATTCATTCATTTGACAAGATATCATATTTATTAAATACGACGGAAAGTTTGCGATGTATAATTTTACTTGGATCGGTTCTAATTTAACCAAAAATAAATAAATAAATATTGATTTGATTGCACTAAATTGACCAGACGAAGTTCATACTTTTTCTTATTAAGCTAATTGAATCCAACCAAAATCCAATTATGTTAACATTGAAAAACAAATTTCAAGAAAAAACAAACAGATAATAATTAACAGCACCCAACAGCTCATGTTTATTTTGGGATTAGACCGGGCCAGTATGGGCCGGTCCGAATATGCTAGAAGCATAATTACAGCTCTTATCTAAGGGTACATTTTTTCAGAAACAGGGCCGAAAGTTTTTAAGGAAAAAAGATTATTGTAGGCCCATATTTGTCCTGATGAAGAAGGATTCACATAGTCCAAGCCCAGATCCCCAACGAAATGAAGATATTAGCTTGAGACGGCACGTATAAAAACCTAAAGCGCCTGCTTCGCTCTGCATCGAGCTTTACCAGTGGACTCAGACCGTGTTGTCTCTCTCTCAAGTAATCTGCCTTTTGGAATCATCTCTTCTGTTTAAAGATACCTTTGAATCTGTGTAGATATATTTTTAGGGCTATGGAGAATATTTTTTTTCCTTGAGAAACTCAAATGGTAATTACGCAGTGAAGTAAGAGGGTTTTTGGCTCTAAGTTTCGCAAAGAAACGGTATAATATTGTTTTTAGCTAAATAGTTTAACATAATTTCCGCTTTTTTCTTTTCTATTTATAAATAAGAGATTTAATTAAATATATATTAGGAGATGCTTATTTAATAAAAAAAATTTTGGTATTTTCCTACTTGTCTTTCATTTGCATCTGTCCTTTTACATTAAGAAAAAAACCCAGGTTTTGGATTTCTTGGAAAGCTGGATATTTTCTTGATGCTGTATTGGAGAATCAGGGAGGAGTTGTTTTTTTTAGATTTTTCAGGATAATCTTTTAATTTTTTTTTTTTTGCAGTTCCATTGATTGAAACAATTGCAACCTACACAAATTTAACAATTTTGAGTTGAGTATAGTCTGTGTATTTATTAACTCTGTGGATACATGGTGAGGATTTAGTCTAGAATCTGTCAGTGGTTATAGTGTCTTACTTTAGAATTGATATACCATTTCTTGCTTATGTCCTGGAGTAATTTTTGTTTGGCTATAATCAGTTTGCATATTTGTGGCAGCCATGTTTAGTTCGCAGTGCAAAGGTATCCCGAGAATGGAATGACTGTGAAGGTAGACCAGACATCTGTAATTGACCTTCAGAGTATTGAGATGACTGCAACAAGTTCTTCATCTGGTGCATCGACAACTAGTGGTCCAAAGGTGTCATTATTTGCAGCCAAGTCGGGGTATGTTATCCCGAAAAATAAACTTCTGGGTTCATTAGTTTCCATCGTCAAAGGAGGTAAAAAGCCGGGCAGTAAAGATGCAGTGAATGGACAAAGTACCAATCAGGAACAGGTTCAGAGGAAAAGCAAATGGGGTCCTGATTTAGCACAAGATGCTTCTGTTAAAAGGGGAAGAGCCTTGGCTTACCAGGTAAGGTTAGGAATTCATCGCATGTAATATGTTCATTTTAACCCTATTCTTTTGTAGATTATAACCCCCTCATTTGAGCTTTTAATTTCAAGATTTTAGTTGCCTGGATTTTCGTATTTGAAATATTTAATCTGTTAAATTTAAAATGGGCTCGAGCCATTTATAGCATCAGTTTGTGGGAGAATATATTGCTCGGTTGGAGGGAATTGTAGATTTCTTTTGTTCCCATTGGGTGCTAAAATGTCAGTCTTCTCTGTGTGAATGACTGACATGGAAGCTTCCCGTTCCAGGTGCCACTAAGTGATATAAAATTTTTGGGCAGATTCGAGTGGATCAAATTGTGCAGCAGCTGGAATTGGGAATACCAGAACCTGGGAGGGATCGAGACTCACATGGCTCCCATGAGCTTGAAGACCACAAATCTTCGATTCCACAAATCCATACTAAGGTAAATTTGCTGTTGATTTGGCATTGATGCTTATCTTCTATTTACCTTGTTAGTACTTCATTTACTTTTCGTTTGACATCAAGAACTTTTTGTCGGACTTATTGTGTGTAGAACTCTGAGATCTTGGAACTTGAAAAACAGGAAGCTATAGGCATGTTTGATGTCTCTCATTGAATCATATGTTACCTTTACCATTTTGTTATGTCTGGCTTGATGCTATCTTTCTTGATTTTCCAGGTGAGATACTTGTATTGAATCCAAGCTACAAGGCTCCACCCGGTTATAAGCCTTTGCTAAAACAGACCTCAGTTCCCATCCCTGTAAGTTATATTTAGATGGTTTGGTTTCCTTTCTCCTTTTTCATACACCACATGAAACGATACCTTTTGCTTTCCTAAGAGCAGTTTTATGACAAATTTGTAAACTTTCCTGAGAATGAACATTTGCTTTATCTTGTATATTTTATCATAGAATGAAGGTAAGGTAAGGAGTTTGGATTAGCAGGAATTTATTGGCTATGGTTTAGCAGTGGGTATTTTTGTTATTTTTGTTTACTATTACCTGCCATGACTGCTTGCTTTCCTATTTATAGCTAGTCACTTGTTGCTACCTATTTTTTGGACATGATGTATGTGCAAGCTAGGGTGTAAGACTAAGTTATAAACCTACGAATATGAAAAGTAAATTACTTAAAAATTTTGAATGGGACTTTTGAAGCCAGACTGGGATTTAATTTGAGGTCCACAAAACTCCCCATGCAGTCATTAGACATTAAGCATGCACTAGATATGCTGGATGCATGTAGCTGGATTGAGCTTCCAATATTTTTGGTCTTTATATTGGTCAATCTGTGTGCTGTTTTGTTTTAAAGCCACCTAGTGAATGCTACCCATCTGCTATGTGTTCTTTTATTTCGTAGCCAAGCTGCCGCCATAGGGACTTATTTTGAGAGTACATATTACTACATCATGAAAAGTAATTTGCTAATGCAATGTTATGATATATTGCCTCTGTAGGTCAAGGAGTATCCTGGATATAATTTTATTGGTCTAATATTTGGGCTTCAAAGCGAGACTCAGAAGCGAGTAGAAAAGGTATATCCTTTGGCTGAATTCCCTGTCTGCTCTCTGAAAACATGGGATTTTGTTTTTTTCCTCTTCTTTTGAGGGTGGGGTGTCTTCTTTGATATTAGTTGTGCTTTCCAGTCATCCCTGTTCAATTCCTGATTTTGTGAATAGGAAACTGGGGCCAAAATACAAGTGCACGGCTCCAACACGAATACAGGAGAGAAGGTAACACATCCTCTTAGTATGAAGTTATCTTCCTTGGATAATTGGTCATGAACTTGCTCTTCTTGATTTCCCTCTAATTGTTCTGTTCATTTTAGTCTCCTTTTTGTAAATAAGTTTTTACTCTTATCTAACTGCTGAAACATCAATATCAAAATATCTTCCTTAAGGTGAAATGTGTTCTGCATTTGAATCCTTCATTTTGAACTTTTTTTCCAGGTTGAAATTTCTCCATCTGATGGCAATGAAACTCAGGTTTCTTATGAGGAGCTGAGTGTTCTTGTGACAGCCGACACATATGAGAAAGTTGATGCAGCTGTTGTCCTGATTGAATTGCTACTCACCTCGGTATCAGTGAGTTTCACTGAATTGAAGACCACAGAACTATTTGTCTCCATTTGCATCTTACAGTTGGATTGTATATTTATTTTTTCTCTTAACATCTGCTGGCGATTTGGTCTTAACTAACTCTCATCTCCTTTTGTGTAGGGAAATTTAGCAGCTGGGGATAATGCAAATGTTAGTCAAAATCAGGTGGCCTCTACTCCTTTTACGGTCTCTACTGCTGTAAACCAAGGAGTGGCGCTATCTGTTTCTCCTCAACATGGCCAGTTCCTATATCAAAATTCATGGTTCCCTGCTGCCACACCTCTCTATCCACCTCCGGGCTTAATTTCCCCTCAGTCTTCTTCAGCACCAGTTGTAAACAATCCTATGCTTTTACAGTCAGCATCTTTCAATTCTTCAACCATGCCCTCATTATTCGGGCCTAGACTGGCACAGGCCTTTTCAAATCCATATCAGCCCATAAACTTTCCCACGTCTACTCCACAGCTTCAATCTTTTACTGGTAGCCAGCCCTACCCGACAGGGTTGTACTCTGTTGCAACGCTACCGTTACTTCAACCCCTGTCAAGTGGTCCACATGATGGGCTATTACTCCCTTCAGGTAGCTCTTCTGGGTGGTCTTCACCTGGTCCATGGCCTACTGTTCCGCAGCTAGGTTTTCCATCCAATGCACCACCTCCGAATGCAGCTAATATGGTTTCTCCTGTAACCTTTTCAGTGGGACCATCCTCTCAGCAATCACACAGTGTTTCTACGAATCGTCCCACCCTAATTCAATCTTCACTGGTTACACCTTTGCCATTTTCATCCATAAGCCCGGTACTTGGTTCCACACTAATTTCAGGAGCTCCCTCAAATTTTGCTCCAATGAGATCACCCACAATAACAGATGCAAAAATACAGCATTCTGGTCCTGGTGATTTTACTTTTCACCCACATCATCTGCAGAATCCAGCTTCTCAAATAGCTGCCAGGCTTAGCAGTCACCATGCTACTCAAAACGGTCCACTTCCTAGACCCATGATGCAATCGCCAACACCTCAAGGACCACCTTTCCACCCTGAGGTCCCTAATTCAACTCCCCAACCTGGAAGGCAGATGTATCCTAGACCACAGGTCAGCTACCAAATGGGTCAAGTGCCCTTTGTTGGCAATCCTACTGGTCCCTCGCTTCCCCCCAGCCTTCCAGCATTTTCAAATGCAGGTTCAGTTGGACAACCAGTCATGCAGGTGGGGTCGAGGAACTTAAGTTCAACTACCCACATACCCTATTTAACAGGTCCTTTACCTCCCAGGCCCGGAAACCCCATGCAACTTCAGCAGAATTATCCAGCTCCAGTAGCTCCTCGAGGACAATCATTCGCTCTGAATCAGCAGCCTTTCATCTCATTGGCATCTGCTAGACCAGCTTCATTCCACGGAGGTCAGCAGGTTTATGATCCATTTTCTCCCACTTCTGTGCCAACTGCGTCTCAACGAAAAGGGTAATCTAGGAGTTGGAAGAAATCCGGAGAATGATGTGCTGTAATTTTGCGTAGCTTATAGGATGTCCTAGGAGAACACGTGAGGAAATCATGTCACGTCAGCTTAAAGAAGATCGTGTGGCCAGTCTTAGTTCCTTCCTCAATGTAAAAACCGATAAATCTGGCCCCCTCTCTCGACTTCAAAATGACAAATCTATAAATGCTTTCTTTTCATCAAATGTTCGAAAGACTAATAGATTCAACAACTTCATGCATAACTCCCAGATGACTTGTCTTTAAAATCCAGCCTAATCACTGGGAGATAAAACAGCGGATCTCATAGGTAGACCATCTATCGCTCAAAATATACTTTTCCCAAAATGTCCGCTGAGTCAAATCCAATTGTCATAAACAAGGAATACCTCTACCAAAGCCAGGATGAAAAAAGAAACAGAGACGATGAGGCACGACATCTAGCATATTTACAAATGAACTATTAAAGAATAGCACCAAGGATTTTTCTTTTCCATGTTCTATATTTACAGACACATGATTGGTTAAATAATTACATTGGAACATAAATTCATCTTCAATTTTGATACATGAGAGACCATGAGTTCTCGCATCAGAGAATTACTCTGGATATCAAGCTTCTATGACAAGCAATACATTCTAAACCTATTTCGACTACAAGATGAGGCAATACATGCTAAAACCTACTTCGTCTACAAGATAAGAGGTTTCTTCATATCTTAACAAACCGAACATCATTCTGACCAAATGCAGTTCCACATCCAGGGCATTTCCGATGGCGAATCTCTAAATTCCTTTGGATGCATGGATTGCAGAACAGATGATAACATTTCACAATCACAACCTGCCACATATAAAGCGAGTCCAAAATAGTCAGCCATTCTAGTTGTCTTTAAGAACAATGACAAGGTCATCTTAGTGATAAAATAAACAGCCAGAATGTTCACTCACCTCCTTAGGCCGGTCAGAACACACACTACATTTGAGAATACTTTTGCAATCTTTTATCTCATCTTGAAGCCGCTGTATTGCAGCCTCACCAGTTTCAGAAGTCAACTCAGCAACTCTATTGTTCAACTCCGTGAGCTCTTCCTCAAGCCTTTTCCTTTCACTCCTGGCATAGTGAAATTACCTTGTCAGATAGATAATAGGATTGCATAAAGTTTTTTTTTTCCTAATAAATATAAAGGAAAGAGAAGATACAGAAAAGCAAAAAAAGGCACAGAAAAGTCATCTAAAAATACAAATACATTAATATGTTACAGGTAATTATACCAAATGCTTAGTCTGCATTTTTTTCTCCTCACACAATTAACAGAACATGCTACACCTTCTCCAACCATTATACTTCAATCATAAAGTATAAAATACTCTAGTGAAGTGTAAGAGGTGCACAGCAATTACTTGAATAGCCCAATACAGCATCAACAAGACCACAAAAAAATCACTTTATCCAAAACTACAATTACCTCAATAAGCACAAGGCAAAGTTGTTCCCCCCAAAAAAGGTTGCATTCGAGAGAAAAAACTATTCAGCCCTTATCCTCTATCCAACATTTAAAACACCATGCTACTCTGCAATGCTGCAATGCACAGAGATTGCATATCTTTCAAAAAGAAGGACACCTCACCTTTCACTGTCCAGTTCCGTTTGGATTTCATTTATCTTCTTCTGGACTTGCTCATACTCCTTTTCAGATGAAGAAACAGCGTACTTAAGCCATTTCAACTCCTTCTCTGCATCCATCAATTCCCAACGTGCGCTTTCAAGATTGATTGCAAGACGCCTGTCTTCTTCAGTAGATCTAACTGCCTCTATCAAACAATGCTTCATCTGCAAGATTCAGCAACTAGTTGATAGAAAAATTACCAAATAGACAAGCCCTGAAGAATGTTTTCAAACCAAATTTACCTGCTCTTCACTTTGAGCAATCCTCAATTTTAATGATTCCACTGACACATTAACTTGTTGAAGGTGCTTTGCCAGTGCTTGCTTCTCGGAAAGTAGAAAGCTTTGAGCTTGCTTTGTCTTCACACTCTCAGATACCAGCTGCATTTTAAAACCTAAGTCTAATTAGAGATCAAAGTCAACATTTCAACCATACCTTGTTTTTTCGCCAAAGCTAGCAATTAACATTAGTGGTTCGAAGTGGTTGGTAGGGCATGCATATGGGGGTGACAGGCTTATATTGGCACAAGAGGGACCAGATTGACCACTACTGCAAAGTTGAAGGGCTAATTTGGCCACCTCTGGCACGTGGCAAAGAAAGGCTGAACGTAACATACTGCAAATTTCACTTACCACTTGGGCTAAAAGGTCATCATTTTTTACCCCAGCCAATTAACAAGGTAATAAACAATGTTTTGATAATCAATAATAAAGACAGATAACTATAAGACAAACCTTGATATTGTAGTCATCCCTCTCACCAACTTGTTGCAATAAGTGTTGGTTTTGTGTCTGCATATCTTCATAAGCTTGGCCAATGTTCTGGATGGGTACAGAATTAAGTATAACAGTGGTGAGATAGGTGAGTCTGGAGATTAGAAAGCGAGGTGATAGTGGCAAGTACCAAGGAACCAAAATTGCTGGATGTAACAAGAACTTATGGCTTCATGGGAAACAAACAAGACATAACCAACACACCTCAATTTCAGAAATGTATGCCTCAGCTTCCCTGTCTTTACTTTTGATGGCTTCTTTAAGCTCCAAAACATCTCTGCATGTGAATAATTTGCAGAACATTGTCAGGTACAGGCAAGGCAATTCGTAGTGAATCTCTATAAAAAGAAGGGTGATTTTATTGGGAAAAAAATGAAATGTAGATGTCTTGAGAAAATAGTCCAGGAACCAAAAAAAGGGGATTAACTTAATGCAAAATTTGACCATAACTTCAAGAGAAAAAAAAGATCTTCCTGGCAATCAAAATATTCATTATGCAATAGCAAAACCAACCGCTCAGAAGCATCCAATGTGGCTCTTAATTCAGCTATTTCAGCTTCAGTAGCAGAAAGCCTTTGTTGGCATGCAGCCTCAGCTTCATTAGCAGCTTTGACTCTCAACTCTAGACTGTGTTCATCCAATGCGCTTTTCAGAACTTCAGCTTGGTTGCGAGCTCTACGTTCTGATTCTTTTATTTCAATAAGATTTCTAGAAACAAAAAATAAAAAATGAATATCATGAGATTTAAAGGACTCAGTAAAGCACAGACAAGAACAGGCATGTGTTCAAAGAAACAAAAAAAAAATTCCTAAACTAACCACATTGATATTTGAGATACCATATATTTCTGAACTTATTTATGCAGGTGCTCAAGTAGTTTTATGCATTTAATTTTGCAAAAAAAAGCATAAAGACGTACTCTCTTAACTCACCAGTTCAAGATGAATTGCCAGGTAAACATAATTGTGAAAAAATAGAAAGTTATGCCCTGTTTCTTCAATGGACTATACTGCAAATTTATAATGTCACTTGGGTAAATTGAGAAGGGAGCAAACTGTTTAGCAACAATTATCCGTTGTTTCAAAGGGTTTTAATATCTTTTAAAATGATGACACTCAAAATGTACCACACGTCTGTCAATTTAAGTGTTTTAGCCTTCAATGGTTAGAACAGAAAATAATGTCTTGCTAATTTTCATCTTAAACTATATACAGAACCCAAAGGCCATTAGCTTGTTGAATAGCTTGCATGATATCAAACTCTCAAAAGAATGTACCTGTTGTCATAGCCCTCTTGTCCATACATGTCCAAGACTATTTGCAGTTCCTGTTTCTCCTTCTGCAACTTCTCAATCTGCAACATTAATACCCTTCAGTAACTGTTGTCAATTCAGTCACGAGTATCATAACACACGAATGTTTTTAGCATTATTGCACTAAGCTTTGAATATTGCATTCCTCTTAACTATATCTTCATGATCTAGAAGTACCCAAATTCCTTGCATGTGCACTCAATTATATGATTCGCCCAAATTGGTTGATTCATACAAGGGATATGAAAAGAAAGTGTTTGTTTTGGTTCATTTGAGAAACATAAACCTTATAAATTAGATATGAAGATGAATCGTGTTCAAAAAAAAGTAATTACCAAAGTCTTGAGAGATTTTATGTCCTCCACCTGCTCAGCACATTTGCTTGCTAAGCATTTTTGTTCATTTGTCTGCATCAACAATGAAATGAAAACCATATATTTCAAAGATAAGAGCCCGTTAAATCAAGACTGCTAGTGGAAGGTAAAAGAAAAGCAATACTTTTAGCTAAGAGCAGTGGAGGAAAGCAAGATAAGCTTTATTTTATAAATAATTAGGAGACTGTGTGGATTAAGTATTGTCTCTTCCACAGGAAAACAGCAAGCTTTTGATAGATAATAGATTATTTCCCATGAAAACTAGGCAGGCAGTTTCTTCTTTTTTTATAATCAATTACTGCACACTTATATAGAAATCCTTGCGACTCAGCAGTCTCCTCATCAAGCTCATCAAATCAGCTAACAAGGAAATTGCCTGGAAACACAAAAACCCCATTCACATCTTCTCTTAAAGAAAGTTCACATGAAGAATGCTCAACCACTCAGCCGAACAAATAAATGAAGATAGATGCACTAAGAAATCAAAAAACAATTGAAGGCAATGGTTGACAAAGTAAATGGCATCCATCATGAAACGTTTTCAAGGGCTCATGTGAATGTTCCACCATCTTCAAACCAAGAGTCCTATACTTTTAACTATAAAGCCACCTTTGGAATGAAACACAAAAAAAACTAAGGGAAAATAGAAAAAATTTTAAATCAAATCATTTCTCTCAATTTTTGTGTTTTATAATTGAAAAGGATATGGCCAATACAAAAAAATAGCAGGGAACCTTTTCATTTAACGAGGCTTTTAGTGATTTAGATTCTTCACGCAAGGAAACTGCTTCATGTGCAGTCTGTTTCCATCGGTTCAACTGTGCTTCCATCATGCCCATTTCCTTAGACAAAGCTGAGGCCATTACGCGAAACTCTTCTTTAATATCCTTTCTACCTGCAGCAGGTAACATCTTAATAAACCAGAAGTCCCACTAAATATCATCTTCCATGGGAACAAATGCAGATATTAAATTCACCTGAATCCTGAACAGCTTCTTCCATTTTAATCTCAAGATCATTTTTTTCAATAATACACCTGCGCAGATTAAGCTCGAGCTCTTCAATCCTAGGCACTGCAGTATCCATTGTATTTCTAGCAGCATCTGCTGACTCCACTTTTGCTTTCAATTCTTTCTCCCTTCTCACAACAAAGGACCTGTCGGCCTGAAATCGTACTTTTAAAAGAGACTAGTACATGTGACAAAATCATATGGAAGAAAAAGGAAAAACAAAGTCAATAACCTGCAAAGAATCTGTCAATGTTTTGAATCGTTCCACTTCATCATTCCAATGCTGGAGCTGATCATCTAATAAACTGTAGAGACGAGATGAATATATATGTTTGTCATCCTTGAGTTCATTCTGTGCAAAAATAATATCATGAGTTAGGTCCACCGAAACAACAGCTACTTTACAAAACAAGTACATCACTTATCCTATCAAATCATATTTACAGACTTCAAGATCTTCCAATTCTTTTGATAAGGTATGATTTTCATCTCGTGCATCTTCAAGCTCGGAAAGACGGTCAGCTGCCAGAATCTGCAGCATTTGCTCAATAGCATATCAACCAGTTAGTTGGTGTCGGTGTGTTGTGTGTGCGAGAGAGATCGAGAGAGAAATGGACAGATGGTCTAATATACCTTTGTCTTGTCAAGGAGATCCCTCAATTCCCTCATACGCTTTGACTTGTCTGCAGTCTTTTCAGGTGACAAGCTTCCGTTTACTGCACTTGGGGCTGGCATATGAATCCCAACTGCTGCATCCTTTTGCATTCTCAAATCTACTAGTTTTCTTCTACTTTCTTCAAGTTCAGCCATGATCTCTTCCAAATCACCTTTAAGCATAAGAAAAACATATGCACATTCAACAGATATTCATCATGTGCCATAATATAGACGATTGAGAAATGGGTTACTGATCAACAATAAGTTAATGTACATCATAGAGTTGTATTTGTGTTTAATTGTATGGATTTGATAAAATTCTTAAAATATACATTCTGATTTGAAAACCTATCTCAGAGACCTGCAACTCGTTTAATCTCAGATTGATCTGTAGAATGGTTGCTTATACAAGTCTGAATCTCGTCAGAATATTCCTTTTGCTTTGAGTGGAGAGCATCAATCACCTCACGCAGATTCTTAGCCTCATCTTTCATCATATCATCAATCTTGGACAACCGGATGATGACATCTGGGAATGGCAAAGATGCAACAACGTCAGTATAAATTAGAAACTGCTGGTGAAAGAACTGAAAAATCATTGATGAAAAAGACTAACCTAATATATGAAATAAATATGAAGAATGATCAAGTAACAATTGGACTTCACATCAAGATTTCTTCTGACCTTCTGTATATAGTTTTCCATTCAAATCGTCTGCTATGCTCTCAGTTTTTGCCCTCTGAGCATCAATAGTATATTCAAGAAATTTCATCAGTTCCATAGTTGAAGAATGTCGTGAGGCAAGGGCTTCTTCTACTGATCTAACAATTCCATCATTTTCATTGCTTTGAATAGAATCGGTCTTTAGCAGTCTACAGAGAAATATCTGCTCTGCAGGGCATGGTGGAATTGAACCTGGAGATTGTCTCTAGTTACTATGACATATAATAACATGAAAAATAACTAAAGAACCATATTCAAGTTTAATGATTGTATAGAGATCAAAAATCCAATCTTATAAAGAGAACTAAAAATGCTGATTGGTACCTCCTGAATGATCTGCATGATCCAAGATTTGCAAAAAATCTTGGCCTCCTCCAGCTCGTATGCCAAGTAGTACTAAATCATCAACCATCTATATAACAGAATCAGGAAAAATAAATACAAAAGTAACAAAATGGAGTGAACTGATAGCAAATATACAGTATAAAATTACTCTTCAGACCTGATTCCATAGTTTGTTCACTGTGATCAATATACCATCATATGAAGCTTGTTTTTCTTTAAGCTCTTTAATTTTGGTTTCAAGACAATGGAATTCATGTTTCTGAGCATCTGATTGCTGAACAAGCTTTTGCTTCTGACACTGAAGAACTGTAACATCAACCTGGATGGAAGCAAAAAAAAACACCAAATCTTTTAAATCAAATTTTCTGACAGCCTTTGACATATCATAAAATGAGAGAGAACAAACAACGGTGATAACTGACAAAAACGATTGCCATTTCAAAACCCATAAATCGAAATCCTTTCCAATTACTAACATACGTCATGTCCATCCATTTTCTATCTTTCCAAACAATACATCTACAGGCCACTTTAAGATTCCCTTTCCCACTACAAGTGCTTGACAGGCTAAAGGGGTTTCATCAATAGTTTCATAAAATCTGCCCTAAGAAAAACAATCCCAATATTACTTCAACAGCTCAGGTTAGAGTAAGCTCTGAATTTCCCCGATAATCTGTCACGCAATGATCCATCACAGCAACAAAGCTCAAACCCGGTAGGGTTCAGCTATACGCATCCCTTTGCACCAATCCCAGCGATTATTTCAAATAATGGGTTTCATACATAAGCTCTAAATCATCTAAAAACACCACTGGTTTCGTTCATAATCATACCCTGACACGACCAATCCCAATTACTTCAAAAATCCTAAACACACAAGCAGCAAATTTATCACGATTACAAGAAATTTATTTAACAAACTGAAATCAGGAAGCAATCATGAATAGAGACAGGATAGGAGAGAGGGGGAGAGATTTTACAGATTTGTTGTCGGGAGGAGAAGTGGAAGAGTTACGAGCCATAGCAGGCGAAAGCGGGGAATTCAAGTGAGGTCTCTTCTCATCTGGCTCTTCTGATTCTGTGTTTTCCATTTAAGGGTTTCTTCGTTTACTAAATTACTATATGGATATTTAAGCAGCCTCGGAACTACTGTGTGATTTCATTTTTTTTTTCTTTTGTGAAGAAACAAACTGCATTAACACAAACCCTAGAGGGGCAGCGAAATTCTAAACGAGATAAAGCTAAGCTGGAGACTATTGGGACCAACCCGGCAGCAACTTGGCTTGACTGGTTTGGAAGAAACCCGATTCTTGACGATCCAACCGGGGTGGGTGGGTGGGGATGTATTATTAAGGGTTGTTGAACAGTTTTTTGGAAAATATTTTTAAAAAAAAAATCATTTTAATATATTTTTTAATATCAACTATATTATCAAACAATCACTAAAAATAGTCTGGCGCATATCAGCTTGGTGATGCCCCACTGGGCCTAATTAAAAATGGTCTGGCTTTGTCATATAAACTTGGTTAGAACATCTTTATTGATAAAAGTCGTTTCAGAGAGTTAAATTGATAAGATAGTTTTTTGAATAATGCAAATATAACTTTGTTATTTATATGTATTCCAATGGTAAAAGTCATTTAGAAAAATTATTTTAGATATATTATTTTAAATATAGAGCAATTGTTTAATACCGTGTTTTAATAGTATTTTTTAATAAAAAATTGAATTTTTGTGTTTTGAATTAGGTTTTTTTTATGTTTTTATAAAGTTTTGATATGCTGATGTTAAAAATATATTAAAATAATATAAATTAAAATAAAATAAATATTATTTTAATATATTTTTAAATAAAAAAATATTTTAAAAAATAACTTCAATCATACTCCCAAATACAGCTAAAGTGGATGTGTGAAATCTAAATCAATTCATAATCATTTGAAGCTTTCTTTTGCTAGGAGATATAATATAAAACAACTTTGAAAATGAACAATAATAGCTTGCTAATTTAAGGGTGCAAGTTTTTTATTTGTCATTTGAGTATATGAATTTTTAAATGCTTTTAATAAAGTATTTTTGTTAATTTGAGCCACTGTGACTATGTTGTTTGGGACATATATTGAATATTAATTAACATTAACAACAAATTTTCATGAACCATTTTATGTTAATTAAAAAATAAAATCAAACTATTTGAACATTAAAACTTTTATATCACATTAAATAATTATTTCAATCTAAAAATATAAATTGAGATTTTAAAATATAATTTATATTATTAACCAACAATATAATTTTGGATAGCTTTCCATTCTGGTGTTTAATTACAGTGAGAATTAATTAATGTAATTAATATAGTCACTAGGTATTGGATTAATGAAGAGCCTCGGATAAAATTAACGAGAGCAGCTCTCTTATTGTATTGCTAATATTCATCACGCATTTAAATAAATATTTTATTTAATATTTTCTTACTTTTCCAGTCCATGATTTCAAAGAAAGAGATCCACGTTCATCGTCCCTCCGAACAATTTTCTTAAACAAGGACCGTACGGGATAAATAATTGATTATGAAATAAATTAATTTATTGAGATCTTCCATATATATATATATATATAAACAATTTTAAAGATTCTTAATATATATAATTCATTTCTTCAAGCAATCAAACTCCTATATCGCTAGCTATATCACCTTTATAGAAAACTTGGAATATTTTGGAATATTTTTTTATATGAGAAAATCTCATTTCCTAATAAATATATTTTGTGAAATAAAGTACACAAATAAAAACCTGATTATTTAAAATTCTTATAAAATATATATATACATGGTCAATGGTGTTTTAAATTCTGTGTGAAAAAAAAATTAAAAAATAATGTTTTTCATGTGACTAATCACAGTTTAAAACATAGTTAGTCTCGTGGATAAAAAAACCCTGAAAGTTAAATATAAAATCGATACGATATTAATTTGAACTTATAAATTAATGAATCAATTAAATAATCTAACTAAACAAACTTGATGGAATGAAGATTTGATTAAAGTGATCATGATCCAAAGCCGATCAAATTAATAATTGATTAAAAATAAAGATTTCCTGGGTGTATTAAGGATAATATAAATAAAATAATATCTCAAAGCTTATTTTTTTACACTTTACAAACAATCAAACACAAATCACCCACCACCTCTAAGGTCTACAAGCTGAAAACCTAGAATTAATCCTAGCCAAACAATTCCACACCAGTTGATCCCTCTCTGGCTATGATAACACCACACACCTCTTTCTTCCCACGTCATTGTTTTTCATCAAGCAAACGTTATTGAGGGCTTAAATTGAACAAAGTGAGACACCACGAACATAAATTACGAGGAAGAAAAAACAATTTGTACACACACCTAGCAATCATATTTAGCCCGTCAATTTCCCCACCTATCTTGTATCCTTACCTTTCCATGTCAATCGGTACAAAGTCTTTCCCAATATCCATAAAATTCTTCTTCTCACCAACTTTCTTACTCTTTTGTGATTCTACATCATCCAAGTCTTCATCTAGATCGTCTTCCCTTGTCAATGTCGAGTACTCGGCTTTCTCTCCATAGAACTTGACCAGGACCAGATAAAAGAGCATCACAAAAATGGTGATTGCAATCAACAACCAGCTAAATTGAATGTTCACCAGCGATTTAGCACGATGCAGAGCCTCTTTATCATGGCATCTAACCACGAGGTGACCTTCTTCCAGGTTAAGGAAGCATCCTTTAGAAATCAAAGATGGGGTCCATAATGCGTAGCCCATGACTATGAACCAGACTCCTTGGAACATAATGCTAGCTGACCTAACAAAGCTAACCATGAAACTTTTAGGGAGGCCGATTCCCATGAGAGTGGTGGCTAGAGAAACAACTATGATAATTTGCAGAAGCAAGTGGTATTGCCCTTCAACTCCCATGTGATCAGCCGAGTGAAGGTGGAAGAGGAAAAGTTGCTGGCCAAAGGCTAGTGCTCCAAGAAACTGAGTTAGACCGTACTGAGCTTTAGGCCCAAATCTATCGAGAAGAATGGCAAAGGCTGCATAAACGAAGAAGGTCAATGATATGGAGGAGTGTTCAAAGTTGTGGAGGTGGTTCGATGGTATGGTTCCATCGGAGTCAAATGGTTGGTGCCTTCCAGGGCCAATAAAAAGCTCCATGGATACAGAAATAGAGCTGCCTAACATGATGAGAAAGAGCTCCAAGTGCCTAGATTTTGAAGCAGGGAACCATGGCGAGGACGTGTAGGAGTTTGGTTGTTGAGCATGGAGTTTGATATGGCTAAAGAGGTGCCAAAAACCAAGAGCGAGGAAGGCAAAGCCTGGCGCCACATGACCCACTAGAGTGCCCATTGTATGTTGTGCGACACAAGTAGCTCAGTTATTTCCTTCTTCCTGGTATGTTTTGTCCTAAGAAAAAGAAGACGTTTACAAGTGCGGCTGCCGCCGTTATTTTTTGATAGAGAGAAAGGGAAGTGGCCTGCTAGAATCAGGGGAGAAAAGAGCGCGTTTTATGGCTGAAATTTTAAAAGGCCTAGAGGGTTCTATAAGGATTAATTAAGCTTTGAATATTTGCTTTTACGTAATCCATGGTTGACCGTCACGGTACATCGGCTATCGCCAAGATGAGCTAGCAGCCAGTCTTCTAGAATGGAATGCTGTGTCCCATTTGACAATGACTATCCCTTCACGAATCCAATTTTCTCAAAAAAAAAAAAAAAACGTTTTAGATTTTTGTAATTAATTTTAACTGCAGGCTACGCTTATGGACGTTTTTATTTTATTCTTTTGTAGAATAATTAAGATGAATGCTTTTTGTTTCCACCCGCAAGCAGTTCATGGTTTGCTTTTCCTTGCACGAAACATTATGCTCATAGCTTGATAGAACAAAGTGTTTCGAGGAAGACATGTCGTAAGAGCATCCAAACAAGTAAAGCTACAGAGAGTGGGAAAGGCATGCGATCATACATGAATGGAAAATTGAAGAGAGAAAAATCCAAGCTTTTAAAAACTTTTTAAGAAATTATAGTTTTTAAAAATATTAAATAAAAAAGCTATGATATTAATTAACTAGCTTTTAAAATATTATTAATTAGATGATAATTTTGCTAAATACTAGTGGATTGAATCCCAAGATAGTTAATTACTCCATAGAAAGTGCTGATCTTCAACAATTATCCTGTCGAGTAAATTCTTGGCGAGAAAGTCATGATGAGAGCTGAAGTTGACTCTTTAATCCATGCATGATTCAACCAGTAAGAAATTATTTTATACACACCAAATTTAATAGCACTTTCGTCCATGAAGCATTCCGTGGTCAAATTGCTCGTGATTTATTTATTAATTTCACGTTCACTATACAAAATCTAATTTGTTTTTGCCTTTTCTTCCTGGATTAGCACACAGTCTATGCCTAACACGTATGCAGAAACTCCCAAAGAAAAAAAAAGGTTGGAAAAGTAAAAAATTGATGTCACTGAAAATGTCATCCAAGCAGGCCAGGTGTTAATTTGCATACTCAGCCACCGTGGAATCTCGAATGATTGGCCTCTAATGTGAACGGCAGGGTAAGTTCCATTACAAGAGCTATTTTTAAGAGTTAAATGATAGAAATGATTCTTTGAATAGTATATAAATGGTTCTTGAGCTGATGTGGTCTCTAATGGTAAGAGTCATTTTTAAGAGTCATTTTTTTTAAACTTATTTTAAATAAAATTCAATTATTTTATATATAGTGTAATTATACAATTCATTATACAATTAATATGAGTAAGTTATATAATTAAATAATTATTTTTGAGAAACCCGTCAACAATAAAATTAATAAAAATGATAAAAAATCTATTTAAGAATAAATGCACAACATTTCTTAACACAAAATTTACACAGTCTAAACATCTATCAATAAATTTAAAACATATAATTGATCTAATTGATCAAAAAATTCATAATTTATTAATTTCATAATTAATCAAAAATACTATTATTGATTTTACTAAATAGTATGAAATTAAGTTAACGGACAAAAAAAATCCTAATTAACAAATTTCACATAATTATTTTTCTTTGTTAACTATTTTTTTATGCTAACTATTTTAACCGAAAAAAATCCTAATTAACAAATTTCACATAATTATTTTTCTGTGTTAACTATTTTTTAATGTTAACTATTTTAATCGACAAAAATATCTTAATTAACGAATTTCACCTATTTATTTTTTTGTTCTACCTATTATTTTTTACTAACTATTATAATTAATAATAATAATATATAAAACCCCTATACTATATAAATAGGTGAAAGGATCCAATCGGTTATTTTTAATGGTTCTAAATGGTTTAATATTTTAACGAATTTCACCTTCCCTTTTCTTGCCCTATTTTTCCTTTCCATCTCAGCACCGCCCCCCTCCTTTCTCTATGTCCAGCCCCTCTCCCCTCCCAGCCTCCAGCCCCCTTCCCTTCTCTCCGTCCTCCTCCTCCTCCTCCCACCACCACCAGTAGCAGCAATCCTACTGAACTCGAAGAATAGCAAAACGGCACAGACCCACATCAAAACGACACTGAAATAACTCCAATTAACAACATGACAGCCAGCCAACAACCTCAACAAGAGGACGCCTTTGTATCAGCCTCTGAATCTCTCTCCGAATCGGACCACCCGACAATCTCAAACGACACCGAGAAACCCACGCCCAAATCTTCCAAAATCGAAGACACTGAAATTGAAGACGATGAAGATGAAGAAGACAATCTCAAACGACACCGAGAAACCCACCTCCTAAAAAACAGATTTGTGGTATTTTCTGTGTTTTTCTTGTTTGAGTTTGTTGTAAAATATATGTTGTGTTGATGAATTTTTCAATTCGTTGTATTGTTGTGTTCATGTTGGTTTTTATTGATACAATGGCAACGGTCAAAAAAATTACAACGGTTGGATTATCTGGTTTGGCTCCCCGGATGAAACCTGTGGGAATGCCTCCTGAAAATGGAAAAGGCATTTTATCTCTTCATTTGACTCTCCCCGTTGGAGTGACAAATTTAACAAAAAGAACTATTTTTTTTTAATATGGCTTTGCCTTCTTAGATGGCTAATCCCGTTGGACTTGCCCTAACCAGCTCCTGCTAATTTGTTTTTCATGGAGATCAAGAAAAAGAATAATCTAAGATGGAATAAAATAAGAATCATAATTAATCGAATTATTAATTTACCTTGAAGATTTCGGACAGCTTTCTATGTATCTTGACTTGGCGGCTGCGATTCCTTCTGCCGTGACTATGCTGGAAGTACATGCTCGCTTGCCGTGCCTTGGCTGTGAGCTATATTGCAGGCATTTCTTAATCTACCACCTTGGTTCTCATCATCGAGAGTTTGGAATTGAGATTCTCACTGAAGATTCTATTCATTTGACAGGGAAAAGTCATCAGAGAGTTAAAGCGAGTTCGTGTTAAGTCCACAGTAAATTGATTGTAAAAGCTGACAGGGAGTGGCTGAAAAGGAGAGAGGAAAATGCTTCAAAAATTCATCCTGGCCCATGCATGGAATATACTACTTATCTCAGGTACAAAATAACATTCTGACAGCACTAGGTTTTCTAAATTCTGTGGTCAAGAAATGCTGTGGATTCGATGTTTCGTAGGTGTGATCAACAAATGGTGCTGTTCAAAACTGAAGATTTTTCAACCACGAAAAAAGAAAAACACCTCCGGAGTCAAGATTCAACCCATATGGGCACTCGAGTCTGTCCAAATGATTTGTTCTAACTGGGTATTATATTAATGTGTTGGACATCAAACTCTTCTCCATGTTTTGTCTTGGTAACAACATCTAGAAGAGCTTCAAATCCCAGAATTCACTTTTCTGAAATAACCAGGAAACCCAGACGACTGCAGCGATGAGTGGTCTAGACAAAGAGGGATCTAGTCTGCATGGACTCGTTCAAAAATTATGACTTCTATAAAAAAAATAATTCACAACATTGAATCCAAAAATGGTTAATGCTATATCATCATCATCATCATCGAGAGTTCTTCCGGTTCCTAGGTTACATATTTTTAGAGAAATTATAGACAATATTGAGTTTACAATTACACACACACACACACACACACATATATATATATATAACATGAAGTAAATGTTTAATTTAAAAATAACTATCAATATTTTCTCCATAACCCACTTTGAACACGATAAACAAAAAAATCATAACTAAATTCAACAAAACTGATAAAAATCATAACCAGTTTATTGTTGTTAAATCACATTTTTTTTTAAAAAAATATTTTAATATTAGCATATTAAAACAATTTAAAAACACAAAAGACTTATTTTCGAACAAAGAAAAAACCAAGAAAACATGATTTCTACTGCAAAAACAAACAACCATGTAAACCTAATAAAGGTAACCATGAAATGCGAGTGGTGGCGATAGAAATAAATATGACAATTTCCAGAATCAAATGGTATTTGCCTTCGATACCTTTGCGGTCAGTTGAGTGGAGGTGGAGCAATAGAAGCTCTCGGCCTACGGCTATTGCTTCTACAATCTAGATTTTTGTTTTTGAGAAGAACTGTTTTCTTTCCCCTTAAAATAAATAAAAGGAAAGTAAGAGAAAGGTATGTAATATTAAAAAAATCAAGCTATGGGCCATGGTACAAATATGGGGTAACCTACATTTGGATGGGCTGATCCCAATATTGGAATCAAGCCTAAGATATTGTATTTTCAGAAGCAGAGAAAGGGCTAGGCCCAAAAACCTTAATCACTAAAATTTAATCTGAAAAAAGCCTTTTCTTTTCCTTTCCATGAATTCGATAAAAAATAATTCTTTTTTGGGTAAGCAAAAGTATTAAATTTACCATTCTTTAGCAAAACGAGATAAATGAATAATATATAGCATAACATTAAGCTAGAATATACTCTGTGTTGATTCTCTTTTACATTTTAACCTGAGGTTTGCCGAATAGATTTGTAGTCTAACTTGAAGAGATTAATCATGAGCTTGGCGATCCCTAAAACACTTGCTCATCCTGCCTTCAACAAAAAGTATAGAGTTAGTTAGAATATTTCAATATATGTGAAAGTGAAGAGCACTCTCTCTTGACTTCTCTCGCCAGAACCTTAACTTGTTACTGCATGCTAATTATTAATCTTCTTCTCATCAAACAGTTCACAGTCAAGTGCTCATTCCTTGGAAAGTTAACTAATTAGCTGCAGCTTCCTAGCAGTTTCCTAAATCATTTTCTCCCTCTTTCTTGCACAAAAATCCTCGTCATTACCTCTTGTCCAGATTAATTGCCATTACTGAACTGCAATCAATCACAGCTGGTCCATTGTAAGCTTCGATAAACGAGTGTGAATCTTGAGCCCCAGTAAAGCCAGGTCAGGATGAGGCAAAGTCCATTGATTGATGCTGGGTCTTGAGAGAAGGGATGCTCTAAATTGTCGAGGAGAGCAGGCTTACTGTCTTTAGTCCATAAGTTTTCACTCGCCCAGTAATGTTGGCTTGAGATCCATAACGTGGCCCTACACATTTTCACATAGAACCAGAATTATTTTTAATATTTAATTGGTTTCCTGCAATGGTGTCATGGAGCAATTATATTTTATTAAAGCAGGCCTTAAATTATGTGCATTTTGGAAGTCAACTAATGGAAGGGCAAATCAGAGTAGGAGTTACTAACTCAATCCTGTTTCTTAACATAATCATCATGGTCATGAAGTAGTAATTTCTTAATGAACAATCAGTACGTGTTTATTGGCATGATATTTATAGTGGCTCGAACCCCTGATCAGTCATTGCCATCGGGAAGAGCTCATCAGCAACTCTCGCTGGTTTTGTAAGCTCAAAATTGGCATGCAGGAAGAGCTCAGAGGTTTATGGATGCTAAGAAACTCATTGAAAAGCTTAAATTTGTAAATAAAGTTCTAGAATATAATTTATATTATTTTTTAACACATCCTCTCAAATGAAAGTTATTTGGGCTTTAAACTTACACAGACTCATATTATCTTGTATTTGATTTTTATCAAATAAAATAGGAGTTATGAGATCCGAACTCGTGACCGTTGGATTAACAACACTTTGATATCATGTTAATAAATTAACCCATCTAAAACTTTAAATTTATAAATAAAATTTTTAAATATAATTTATATTATTTTTTGACAATTAACATAGCAACAAGAATAATTCCCATTTGATGGAAGAATAGTACGAGACAATTGTCAAAATAATAGATGGCAGGCGGCCGAAAGTCTAAATCAGCAGCAAATATCAACTCTTAAAGTTCCACGCGAGACAAATCACGGCAGGATAATTTCCTTGCTCTTAATTAATACAGCTTTGACAAATTGGTGGGTGCAAGTTGTATTGCTGGGGCTAATGCATTCGCAATATTGTTTATGATCCTTGAGATCCCCACTTTCCTGCCGCCGGCCAGCTGAAAGTGGTGTAATAGCTGTTAACATTTGCCCACGTATAATACAGGAGTATACGATACAAGATCAAGCTGTGAAGCTGTAAGGTGGAAATCAAAAGAAAAATAAAGAAATTCTAGCTTTCGTCAAGAGTAGAACAGCACAGCAAAAGGAAAGGGGAAATGATAGTTTATTCAGTTGTAGAGTTTCAGCAATGACTCCATCAAGTTTGCGTAGGCTTCGGTTCAAAGCCTTGCCAGCCAGTCCTGCAAGCAGGATGACTGCTTTGAACACTTGTTGCTTCAGATCATGTCATAATTTTAATCTGATTGGATTTTCTTTATGGGTTATCATTTTAGCTTCAGATTTAAATCAAAATAATAAAAATTACATTTTTCATGAATTTATAAATTAAAATATGAAAAAATCATGTTGAGTTTGATTTTTTTATTATAAAAAATAGTCTTGTTTATTAAAAAAAAATCATTTCACTACTATGTAAATTTTCAATATATAATTCATATTATTTTTTAATATAGTTTTTTTATATAAAAATTTACACAAACTAACTATGAAAAAGTTGAAAGCATTATTCATATTATTGTCTATGAGTGCGGTAATTTTTGTTTTTAAATGTTTTTTGAAAGCTTATTTGTCTTGCAAAATATAAATATGATGATTTTTAGTGTTTTTTTAAATGATTTTTTTTTGTATGTGTGTATATATAAACACTTTTGAAATATATATTATACCAAACATGCACTATTGTTATAACACGATGTTACGACACTATTTGACTCGTGGTTTTGAAATTTTTGAGTCTATTATTTTTTGTTATTATAGTATATTGATATAATAAATAAATAAAAATATATTTTATTGCACGAAAACTACAATATTATTTATATTATGTTCAGCCATGTTTTTCAAAGTTTTTTTCATTTAATTTTTTCACAGAAGAACTTTAAATTATTTTATTTTTCTAATATTTTAACATGATGATATGAAAGATAAAAATATATATATTCAAACAAAAACCATTTTAAAACATAAATTCGAACACCACAAACAAGCTATACATCACAATACCATGTAATAATGGATATATATAAAAAAAAAAAATTGTTGAAAAAAACAGCACGTAAGAAAAGTGATATTATTATGCCTAGCCCCGTATTCTAGGAAGTTACCGGAGCTTTAATGCACCACGTCCTTGGCCTGGGTTCAGAAGACTAGAAAAGTCTCCGGTCAACTGTCTTCCCATGTAGAGGGACGATCAATGCCCACCATAACGAACTGATTGGCTAGAAAAACCGAGGACAATTACCTCCAGAGATGCATCAAACAGACAGTCGCTCTATTTTAGAAATATTTTTGAAAACATTAATTTTTTTTATTTTTATATTAGATTAAAAAATTAGTAATGTTAGATCTATTATTCAAAGTAATTTTTAAAAAATAAAAGATATTATTTTAACATATTTTTTTAAAATAAAACTTTCAAACAAGTCCTCAGTCACATTTAAAAAAAAAAAGAAGTTGAGCGTGGAGAATTCTCGACAAAGACAGCTAGATTGTTGCAAGAACAACCTGTTTATCGGACATGAACTGCCTGACGTGAAGGGCAGGCCGGTGGGTCCTCACCGTTTGAGATGTCAGGCCCCCGTCTTGACCATTGTTAATATATTTTAGCACGAACATGGAAATGTTAGGTCCAACAAACGAGCCCCTCACTTTTATATTTTTGTTAATTCAATCTGATTGGATTAAATTGTAAACAAACTAGGATGAATCTTGCCTACAATACAAAGATCATGATTTGTTTTTGATTTATATAGCTCAGTTGAGCTGAATTAACATTATAGGATGAAAATGTCTTTATCGACTTGTTTGCCGTGGATTTGTTTGAGTGATGTATAATATATTTTTAATTATTTATTACTTGAAAATATGTATTTTTTTATCTTATAAGTTCATTAAAACTATTGGGAAAACATTAAAAAAAAATATATCAATCTAATATTTTTTAAAATAAAATATAATTTTAAAAAACATGGGTTATTGTATTTCAATGTCTCCAATAGATGTGGCACGGTGGCAAAGAACTTGAGATCTACATAGTAGATCTTGAGTTCGAGTCAGGGCGTGCACTTCTTATAAGAGTCTAGGATAGCGAGGGTTTTATTCACTCACCTGTGCCCATAAAATATGTTTTTCGGAGGTATGGTTCTCTCGAATCCAAAATAATAAAAAAAAAAATATATATATATATATATATATATATATATATATATATATATATATATATATATATATATATTTTAAACACCCATGAAACGAAAGACGCATGACTATTTAGACTGGTGGGTTTTTCCTGACGTAGCTCTCATCATAAGTTGCCATTTTTTCCAAATGATCATTAGAAAAATCCATCTCTGCACCTTTGTTCAAAACTTTGAATATATATTATAGAGCCATAAATATGGACAAAGGGGGCGAGATCGGAAGTTTTTACCAAATCAGACAAGTGTTATGTGGCACTAGTTTCAATGTTTCACACTCCAATATTCTCAACAAACCCATTAAAATTAACCATAGTAGGTGTTCAACCATAGGAGGTATCCAGTTATAATAAGATAATGGCATTACGAAATTTACACTTCCTGCCATTATATTAAGATGGAACACTTATATAAGCGTGAACTTTAAAAATTATAAAATTAATAAAAATACACAAAAACCAATGATGGTAAGTCCAGGATTTGCGTGCGTTTATCATTGTAATACTTTCATTTTATATCTATTATAGTATAAAAATATAATTTAAAAAAAAACTATAGTTTATAGTTTTTTTTCATTAATATTTCAAGAGTGTTTTATTAGAACCGACCATGTATGTTTAACTAGTCCACTTTTTTTTTTTAAAAAAAAAAAAAAAACAATTACATCATCAACACATCAATACATGAGTGGAATTAGTTTGTCACGAAAAGTTTGTGGTTGGTAACTACAGTGGCAGAATAAGAAAAAAAGAAGAAGAGTCTGCCCAATAGTAGATCACCAGTTCTGGAAGAATTTGTGCAAATTCAATATATATATATATATACACACAAGTTTCAGGCACACACCAGCTACTCCAACATCACTCCGGCCACTCAAACATTTTCAATTCCCATATTATACTCCATGGCTAGAGTTCCCATCTTTGCTTCCAAGTTCATCCTTCTCTTACTCCTCTCTTCCTTTGCCACAGTTTTGGTCTCCGGAGACCAGGATCATGAATTTGTGAGGAGGTTGGACAGGAAGCTACTGGGTCTCAAGAAAGAAAAGCTCAGCCACTTCAAGTTATATTGGCATGACATCCTCACCGGACCTAACCCTAGTGCCATCCAGGTTGTGCCGCCGCCATCAAACACATCAAGAACAGCTTTCGGGTTGGTGAGAATGATCGATAACCCATTAACCTTAGGGCCCGAGATGAGCTCGAAGATGGTCGGAAGGGCACAGGGGTTTTATGCGCAGGCATCGCAACAGGATATTGGGTTATTGATGGCCATGAACTTTGCTTTTATTGAAGGCAAGTATAATGGTAGTACTATTACTGTTCTAGGGAAGAACTCGGTGCTCTCGACGGTAAGAGAGATGCCGGTGATCGGAGGAAGTGGACTTTTCCGGTTTGCTAGAGGTTATGTTCAGGCAAGAACTCAGAAGTTCGATATCACCACAGGAGATGCTACCGTTGAGTATAACGTCTACGTTTTTCATTATTGATGGCTGTCCTTTTTCTTTTTTCTTTTTTTTAATTATCTCTTTTTCTAGGGTTTTTTTTTTCAATTATTTGCTTTAATTTATGAGGCACTATCTAATTTCAATAATGTTGACCACTTTTGATCACTACATCCATGTCGGTGCGCTATTTCTTTAGAATTGTGTGTGAACCCACTTGCAGTGTCTTTACGCTTTCCTTTGATAATTATTGAAAAATAAAAAATAAGTATTGATTCAAAGTTATTTTCTTCTGTCTAGATATGATCCATGCATATTGATGAGATGCATATATAATTGTAATAAACACGGATATTGTTCTCGTTGGTCTTTATTTAATAGCAATCCTCCATCGAAGGTGTTTAGGAATAAGATTGGAACGCTTTTTGAAACATTTTAAAAATATATTTTTATTTTTATTTTAAATTAATTTTTTTATGTTTTCATATTATATTTTTGTGGTAATGTCAAAATAATTTTTTAAAAATTAAAAATATTATTTTGATGCATTTCTAAATCAAAATCACTTTCAAAAACAATCTCAACCACACTTTTAAACAAACACTAAATTAAGTCCTTGAAAGCAATACCATTATAAAACATTTTATTTGTATGTGGTGTGGTATCAGAGGGCTTGAAGTTAACATGTGAGATCTTGAACTCGAGTCAGGACGTGCATATCTTGTAACAGCCTGAAATATCCTGAATTTTTCTCGCTTATAAAATATATTTTTCAAGAGGTGAAGTTTCCTCAAATAAAAATAAATCTCGCATAGAAGCATGTGTGTGGGCGCGTGTGTGCGTGTGAGATACAAAATCCAAAACAATTTTTTATAAAATAACAGGGTAATTTTTTGGTAAATTCTTAGACTTTGAAAGCATAAAGTACATAAAAATTTATGTCATGTATCCCTATTACCTCTTTATTTTTTTATTACTCTAAAAAGATAATTAATTGTTATCTTAATGTTTGTTTGGCTATGCAACGCTAGCGCTTTAGTAAAATTGTATATAGATTGATGTCAAAATTATTCAAAATACTGTGAAAATATGTAGATTTTATTATATTCTTTCACTTGTATTTTAAAAAAACATTTGTTGCATTTGAGACAAATTACCATCTATGTCCGTGTACCTATGAATGATGTTATTGTTCGAGGATTGAAACTACCCATGTTTGTGACAAATGTTGTTTTTTTTAAAACAATATTTTAAAATATGTATTTTAAAATAATTTAAAAACATTAATTTAATTTGAAAAATAAAATAAAATACGGTATTAAGAGTGTGTTTGGTATTGTCTTTTCTTTTATGGTTGAGGTTTTAAAAAAAGAGTTTTATAAAAAACACTTTAACTGCGGTTCAAAATAATTTTTAAAGTATTTGATCAAAACTATAGTTGAGTTTAAGGTTAATAAAGAGTAGTTTTAAGTGTTTGGTTACCAAACTTTTCATGCTGCTTTCAACTTGTAAGATTACTTTAATATATATATATATATATATATATATATATATATATATATATATATATATATATATAATATAATTTTTTAAATATTTAATAATTACAATAATAAAATGTAATTAATAATTCAAGTAAATTAGACACTTGTTTTTATTCTCCTATCAAACTACTTGTAATTTCATCACGAACTATAAATCTATACGTGAAGTCCTCTGCGATCCTGAAAAAATATATAGTAAAATATCATTTGAAACAAAATTAGGATCACGAGACAAAAATTATATTATGATCTCCTTCTAATATATTTATTTATATTTCAATTAATTTTTAGATTACTTTAATATTAAAAATATATTTTTTATATTAATATACATATATTATGTAAATATTATTTATATTTTAATTAATTTTTAGATTATTTTAATATTAAAATATATATTTAATATTAAAATATATAAGTATTAAACACGTTATTTTAATTTTTATCTCTCCCCGACCGACCCCTAACCAACCCCTCTCTCCTCACTGCACGGAAAGCAACATTTTGCTGCATTCCCTGACTCGTAGGTTATTAAAAATTTTGAGGTGACGCTCACATGTTTTTTTCAAATTTTTACATTAACCAAATATCTAAAATATCTCTTTTTTTACACCACTAGTACACTACGCTCCCAAACACCCTCTGAAACCCTTACTATGAAAACAACATCATCATGGCAAACATAATCATGAGTTGAGGGAAAGTGGGAAACACGTGGCAGTATGAGTTACGAGGGCAACTTGTTTTTCTTGAACATGGACTTTGCTTGAGTTCAAGTCTAAATCACAACAAGGGAATTTGTAATTAACATAATGAAACCTATTTTTATCAATAATATATTTCATTTGAAAATTTAAATTGATGATGAGATCATAAAATATAATATATATTATTTTTTAATATATACCCTCAAGTAAAAACCTTTTAGATTTGAAATTTATGTGAGTTTACACTACCTTGTATTTGATTATTTTATTGAATATAATGAGGATGATAAGATTCAAACTTGTGATTCCTGTATTAATAAGGCTCTGATAGCATATTATAAAACAATCTTACCTTAAAGTTTAAATTAATAAGTAAGGTCACAAAATATTATTTATATCATTCCCTGACAATTTGTGCCTTACACATTTTGGGCCTCCACTCACAAGTTGGATCCAATTTTTACGGGCCCAAGACTCGGCCACCCTAATCAATTTAAATTCCTGTCACACTTCGAGCCCTGTTAAATTGGATCTCTCAAGGTCCACTGGACTCAAAGAAGTCTTAGATGGGAAAATATAACCTTTTGATTTTAAATATAAAATAACAACTCACCCAGAACAGTCACGACTCATTGATTTCATACTTTCCTCTATCAACTCAATATATACTCAGATTTATTTTAGTAGTTTTAGCAGTGATAAAAATTATTTTTTAAAATATTTTTAACTTGAAAATATATCAAAATAATATTTATTTTTTTATTAAAATTTATTTTTTATATCAGTACATCAAATCAAAACAATCTAAAACACTATAAAAAATAATTTTAAAAAATCAAAAAATTTAAAAACATAGTTGGAGCTTAAAATTCACTTCGCCACTGTTTCTTCTATAAAGATGAGCAATGGATTCCCAGTCATGACAAGGTAGCAGCTGGTCCATGATCTATATGCTATAATAGCTACCTCGACCTTCCCACACATTTGTTTTTCTTCTTGCTCTTTACTCCGGTAACTTGGACGGGGGTATTCAAAAAATAATAATTATTTTTTTGAATTTTTTATATTAAATTAAATATTAATGATATTTTTATATCATTTCACTTTTTGATATTAAAAATATATATTTTTTTAAAATATTTTTCAAAAACAATTTGAATAACTATGAAATTTAATCTAACCATGGAAGACATGAGTGTGCTGAGGATTAAACTATATTTGTCACAACCAGTGATAGTGTTCAGGATTTGAAAGTTGGGTGATTGTATTTGTATCAGAATTTCAGGTATCGATAATTTTTGAAGGGAGAATCAACGTTCCATCAAGATAACTATACAAATCCTACCTATGAAAATAGTGCAGCAGTTCCGGTGGGAAGAGTTATCCTAGGTTAATTTGAGTGAAACAATACTGGAGAGTGGGGTTATGGCGGGCATTTGAGAGGAGTTAATCTGGTGGATGAGGAAGGAGAGGAAGACATGTTGAGACGTTGATCTTTTTGAAGTTCTGATACCATAAAAAATCACAACTTTAATTATAAATAATATATATATATTTGCAAATAACGATAATACACGTATATGACAGCATATTTATAGACTTATATACATCAAAAGATTCTAACGAGTATACACAATTAATTTCCCTAATCTTCTTCCAGATTTCACTTAATTGTGATCTTTCTTATCTCTTTCCATATATCCCTCATGTTCATGATTGCAGGTGTGTGATTTGCTAAATTATTCATCATTTTAATCTCTTTCCAGATTTACCTCATATTTATCATGGCAAATGGGTGATTTGCTGAGTTTCTCAATGTTATCTTTTACATATTAATATTAAAAATAATTTTTAAAAATAAAAAATATTATTTTAATATATCTCTAAATAAAAAATAATTTAAAAAATAAATTTCACGGTATTCTAAATTTCTAAATATCACTTCAGCGCGGAGAATTCTCGACAAAGACAGCGAGAAGCTCTGGACAGATTCTAACGTCAATTGCAAGAACAACTTGTTTCTCGGACAGTGATGGCCTGACGTGACCCGGTGGGTCCTCACCGTTCGAAATGTCAGGCCCCCCATCTTGACCATTGTTAATATATTTTAGTTCAAACATGGAAATGTTAGGTCCAACAAACGAGCCCTTCACTTTCATATTTTTGTTAATTCAATCTGATTGGATTAAATTGTAAACAAACTAGGATGAACCTTGCCTACAATACAAAGATCATGATTTGTTTTTGATTTATATAGCTCAGTTGAGCTGAATTAACATTATAGGATGAAAATGTCTTTATAGACTTGTTTGCCGTGGATTTGTTTGAGTGATGTATAATATATTTTTAATGATCTTATTACTTGAATATATATTATTTTATATTAACTCATTAAAATCATTAAAAAAACATTAAAAAATATCAATCAGCATAATAGATCTCGAGTTCGAGTCAAAACATATAATTCTTATAAAAACTTAAGATAACTAGAATTTTACCCTCTCATCTAAGCATATAAAATATGCTTTTCAAAAAATAGGTTTTTTAAGGGAAAAAAAGTATTTCAAACACTTATGAAACGAGACGGACGCATGACTATTTAGATTGGTGGATTTTTCCAAACCTAGCACTCATCATAAGTTGCCATTTTCTCCAAATGATTATGAGAAAAATCCATCGCTGCACCTTTGTTCAAAACTTGGAATATACAGAGCCATAAATATAGACAAAGAGGGCGAGATCGAAAGTTTTTACCAAATCAATCAAGCGGTATGAGGCGCTAGTTTCAATGTTTCACACCAATATTCTCAACAAACCCATTTAAATTAACCATGGAACCATAGCAGGTGTTTAACCATGGTAGGCGCCCAAGTATAAGATTAGAGACTTTACTCCGCTTATGATATTAAATTTGAGAAATGTTGTTTATAATTATTATAAATTTACACAATAATTAAATTTAATTTTTATAAAATTAATTAAAATACACGTAAATCAAATCAGGCATCCATTTTAATAAAAAAACAATCTTAATTAAAATTCACAAAAACCAATGATGGTGAGTTCGGGATTTGCGTGCGTTTATCATTGTAATACTTTCTTTTTATATCTATTGTAGTATAAAACTATAATTTAAAAAAAAACTATAATTAATAGTTTTTGTAATTAATATTTCAAGAGTGTTTTATTAGAACCGAACAAGTTTTTTTTAACTAATCCACTTTTTTTCTTCAAGGCTTTCTTTTCTAAAAAAAAAATTAACATCATCAATACATCAATACAAGAGTGGAATTAGTTTGTCACGAAATGTTTGTAGTTGGTAACTACAGTGGCAGAAGAAGAAGAAAAGAAGAACAGACTGCCCAATACTAGAGCACCAGTTCTGGAAGAATTTGTGCAAGTTCACTATATATACAAGTTTCAGGCACATACCAGCTACTCCAACACCACCCCGGCCACCGAAACATTTTCAATTCCCTTATTATACTCCATGGCTAGAGTTCCCCTCTTTGCTTCCAAGTTCATCGTTCTCTTACTCCTCTCTTCCTTTGCCACAGTTTTGGTCTCCGGAGACCAGGATCATGAATTTGTGAGAAGGCTGGACAGGAAGCTACTGGGGCTCAAGAAAGAAAAGCTCAGCTACTTCAAGTTATATTGGCATGACATCCTCGCCGGACCTAACCCTAGTGCCATCCAGGTTGTGCCGCCGCCATCAAACACTTCAAGAACAGATTTCGGGTTGGTGAGAATGATCGATAACCCATTAACCTTAGGGCCGGAGATGAGCTCCAAGATGGTGGGAAGGGCACAGGGGTTTTATGCGCAGGCATCGCAACAGGATACTGGGTTATTGATGGCCATGAACTTTGCTTTTATTGAAGGGAAGTATAATGGTAGTTATATTACTGTTCTAGGGAAGAACTCAGTGCTCTTGACGGTAAGAGAGATGCCGGTTATCGGAGGAAGTGGACTTTTCCGGTTTGCTAGAGGTTATGTTCAGGCAAGAACTCAGAAGCTCGATATCACCACAGGAGATGCTACCGTTGAGTATAACGTCTACGTTTTTCACTATTGATGGCTGTCTTTTTTTTTATCATCTCTGTTTCTAGGTTTTTATTCAATTACTTGCTTTAATTTAAGAGGTACTATCTAATTTCAATAATGTTGACCACTTTTGACCACTACTTGCATGTCGGTGGGTTATTTCCTTAGAATTGTGAGCGTGAATGGGTACTTGCAGTGTCTTTACGCTTTCCTTTGATCATTATTAAAAAATAAAAAATAAGTATTGTTTCACAATTATTTTCTTCAGTCTAGATATGATCCATGCATGTTAATGAGATGCATCAACACAGTTAATGTGTTGATTATATTGTTAATTTATATAATTGTAATAAACACGGATATTGTTCTCGTTGATCTTTATTTAATAGCAATCCTCCATAGATGGTGTTTAGGAAAGAGATAGGAAAGCGTTTTTGAAACATTTTTAAAAAATAATTTTATTTTTTATTTTAAATTAATTTTTTTATGTTTTCAGATTATATTCATGTGTTGATATCAAAAATAATTTTTAAAAAATTAAAAATATCATTTTGATGCATTTATAAACAAAAATCATTTTCAAAAGTAAATTCAACTACACTTTCAAACATGTACTAAATCAAGTCCTTAAAAGCAATACCAATACATAATATTTTAATTGTGTGTGACATGATAGGAAGGACCGAAGATCTGTATAACAGGTCTCGAGTTCGAGTCAGGATATGCACATCTTGTAAAAACCCATGACATCTGAAGTTTTTCTCGCTCACTTGAACCCACAAAATATATTTTTCAAGAAATAAGATTTACTCGAATAAAAAAATCTAACATAGAAGCATATATATATATATATTTGATAAAAAAAAATCAGAAACATATTCATATAAAATAATGGGACAATTTTTTGGTAAATTCTTAGACTTTGAAAGCATAAAGTACATAAAAAATTTATGTCATATATCCCTATTACCTCTATCTTTTTTTTATTACTCTAAAAAGATAATTAAATGTTATCTTCATTTTTGTTTGGCTATGCAACGCTAGCGCTTTAGTAAAAATGTATATAGATTGATGTCAAAATTATTCATAATACTAAAAAAAATGTAGATTTTATTATATTCTTTCAATTATATTTTTAAAAAACATTTGTTTTGCATTTAAGACAAATTACCATTTATGTCCGTGTACCTATGAATGATGTTATTGTTCGAGGATTGAAACTACCCATGTTTGTGACAAATGTTGTTTTTTAAAAACAATATTTTAAAATAATTTAAAAATATTATTTTAATTTGAAAAATAAAACAAAACACAGTACCAAAACCCTTACCATGAAGACGACATCACCAATGCTGGCAAATATAATCATGAGTCAAGGGAAAGTGGGAAACACGTGGCAGTATGAGTTACGAGGGCAACTTATTTTTCTTCATCATGGACTTTCCTCAAGCTAAAGTCTAAATCACAACAGGGGATTTTGTAATTAACATGATAATAATCATTTTATTTCAATATTTAAATGGACAAGTCACCTCCTAAAATATTATTTTTTAACATATCATCTCAAATAAATTTTTTTCGATTTAAAACTTGTATAAATTCATACTATCTTATATTTAATTATTTTATCAAATAAAATAATAATGATAAGATCCGAATTCATAACTGCTAAATTAACAAGACTCTGATATCATGATATAAAACTATATTTGATAGGCAAGATCACATATTTGCCTTACACATTATGGGCCTCCACTCTCAAGTTAGATCCAATTTTTATGGGCCCAAGAATCGGCCACCCGAGTTAATTTAAATTTCTGTCACGCTTCGAGCCCTGTTAAATTGGATCTCTAAAGGTCCACCGGACTGAAAGAGGTCATAGATGGGAAAATAGAACCTTTTGATTTAAAAAATAAAATAACAACTCATCCAGAACAGTCACAACTCAGTGATTTCATTCTTTCCTCTATCAACTCAATATATACTCAAATATTTTTTAGTAATTTTAGCAGGGTAAAAATTGTTTTTTAAAATATTTATATACTTAAAAATATATCAAAATAATATTTATTTTTTATTAAAATTTATTTTTTATATTTGTACATCAAATCAAAACAATCTAAAATACTATAAAAATTAATTTAAAAAAATCAAAAAATTTAAAAACATAGTTGGAGCTTAAAATTCACTTCGCCACTGTTTCTTCTATAAAGATGAGCAATGGATTCCCAGTCATGACAAGGTAGCAGCTGGTCCATGATCTATGCTATCACAGCAACCTCGACCTTCCCACACATTTGTTTTTCTTCTTGCTCTTTACTCCGGTAATTTAGATGGGTTTTTTTTTTTAAAAAAAAATTACAATATATTTTTATTTTTTTATATTAAATTAAATATTTATAATATTTTTATATATTTAACTTGCTGATATCAAAAATAATTTTTTAAAAAAAATATTTTCAAAAATAATCTTAAAAAATATTAAATTTAATCTCGAATGCAATATAAAAAGCAATTATCCAGAACATTTAAGTTTGATTCGAGGATCCATCTTCAAGAGAGTTGAATAATTCGATCATAATTAGCATATCATCTTCTAATTGATGAGGTGATAATCATTGCTGAAGATCGTTGGCATGTAGAATTCTTTGTATAAAGCCATGAATGAATGGGGACCCTTGCGATGCTGTGTGAGGTTAATAAGTGCCTGTTTGGTAGGGTGGTTGTAATAATTTTTGAAAATATTTTTTATATTAAAATATATTAAAATAATATTTTTTTATTTTTTAAAAATTATTTTTGATATCAAAATATTAAAATAATATAAAAACATTAAAATATATTCATTTAAAATAAAAAAAATTAAAATTTAGCTGAAACGAGGGTTTGGCCACCAGCAAAACATGCACTAAACTGGCTAGGGAATTTCTCGATGATCAGAAGTTTATGGGGTTTTTTTAATGGATAGTGGATTATAAATGTCTAAGAAATATCCCATTATTTGCATCCAAGAACATAGCTTTACTGGTTCGAAAACCAGGAGTACCCACGTCCCTTTCCTTGCACTGGCTTGAAAGAAGTCAAAGTGAATAGATAAAGCTAGCAGAGCTGATGTGGACCACCACCACGGCTAGCTAGACACAACTTCCCCCCCACTAACAATTCCATGCTTCATGGTCCATGGATGGCTGTAGATGATGGCTCTTTCCAGTTGCTTCAGGCCTTTACGACCCCGCCTGTGATTGCTTTCGTGTTTTAAAATGCATGTGGGTGTCTTTTGAAATTCTGTATACCATTTTTTTACCATTTTGATATATTGATTTCAAAAATAAAAGAAAAACATCTTAGTATATTCTCAAGTTTCTTCCTGGATCAAAAACCAGTTCACTCTATCAAAACACGCTTCAGGAATTGTCCATATCTCAAGTCATGTCTTTCCCACAAAATAAATCCACTTACAGAAAACATTTTAGTCATACTCTCTAACCATGGCTAGGAACTACAATAACCACTCCTCCTACTCAGACTATATCTCCTACTTCTTCATGCCGATCCACCTCTTCTTTTTTTATCTTCATCCCCTTTTCCATACTATGTCTCTCACGGCACATAAACTGTGTATGAGGACAAGTTTGAGGACTTGATCAACCAAGTGAAGTTGTTCCTCATGCTTTCCCCTGTAGTTTTACTCCTTGTCCACCGTTTGTCTGTTAGTTTCCCACTTTTCTTACCATTTCCTGAGAATGGAGGGTCTCCATGGGGTGCTGCTCTTTTGCTTGTTTTCCTTATTGTCATGTTCTCTTACGTATCAATCTTCCTTTCATGAACGTTTTTGTATGCAAAATAATGTTAATTATAGTGTTGCACGTGTACAAAGAGGGTTGTTGGGCGCTAGCTATGAGAGCTGGCAGCTTGCCTTGCTCAATATGGTGTATGTATACAAGACTTGCTTTCGTTTCTGTATTTTTAATTAACTTAATTCCATGTGCCTCTGTAATATTTTTGGAAAACACAATAACTGATGAGTTTTGAGATGTTGTTGCTTTACTAATTTGTAATCAAATTATTCACTTTATGAGTTTAATTGGCCGAAAGTCTCATCCTAGTTGCTCTTCTATATATATATATTTGTAAGCAAAATATGACTCATTTAATAATCCCTCCTATTTTAAACAAAATTTGTTCAAAAGTCATCGAATTATATCAAATTTCAATTAGGAAATTGGTATCTGTAATGATGCATCCAACCAACACTTTTTTTAGACACAGAAAACACATCTACTTTTTTATATATATGGGTTAACAGTTGTATTATTGAGGTTGAGGTGGGGGGGAGGTGGGTTTAAAATTTTGATTTCAAGGACAAGTGGTCCTCTCTACCATTACCGTTACTGGTATACTTCTATCAGCTACATGCTGAGTGAGCACACCTGAGAAGGAAGAAGCATTGCTTCAAACTATTTACCATAGAGAAATCAGGGTCCAGTACTATATATGGCATAGGCTTAGCATTTGATTAGAACAAGTTCAGTTATTATTAACTGAAGGCAAGAAGAAAGACAGTAATAGAGGGAGGGAGATGGCCCAAGTGGTGAAAAATTCTTGTGGTTCGAAGGTGACTCTGCTCCTTTTATTGTATCCTGTTAAGATTTGGTAGGCATGGAGTAGAAAGAAATTATAACAATAAACTAGGAAGATTAAAATGAAAATAGATATGAGAGTATTAAAGACATTTTCGTGGAAGTGAAAGACCCTCTACCTCTAGCTATCAGATGGTATTTATTTCAATAATTCTCTTGATCTGCTTGTTTCTAGGAATTGGCTTTAGGGCAGAAGGCATTGGATTGGATTTCCATATTCAAGTACTGAAATGATCATACTTGAAGCTCTTCCATGCTAGCTAGATTGTGCTCTAAACCTCAAAAGAGGCTCGGACATGTTGCCAATTTTGAAGAAAACACACAGAAGAAAGTAGATTGCAGTAGTTTCTTAACAGCATGCCCAAGAAGAAAGTAGATAAGCAGGCGAAAGATCATGATCCTGCTGTGCTAAAAGGAAAATAACAAGAAGGATTTTGACTTCATCAGGTGGGTTTAAAAGTTACACCATATTTAGTAGAAGCCAACATACAAACTTTGCTCCCACCCTCAGAGCATGCTTAACTATGCTTGGACAAGAGAGTTAAACTAGAAGATGAGGCCGTGCAAGGAAGGTTGGTAAGATATGAGGAAGACAAGAAGCAACAACACAGAAGCTACACCCCAAGGTGAGCCTCCAGCTCTGTGGATGGCACCGGGCTCCGACCCTGGAATAGGAATGCTGAACTGGCTGCCTGCAGAGAGCAGATGAACTGCAATTATCAGAATCAAAGGAGAGATGAGCAGTAACCTTTGGAGAATCTCAGATGCTGTGGCCATGACTGCATCATAAACTACATAACCCAAGAATCCACAAATGAGTAACGTGGCTGCCATTAGGACCCACTGTTCCGAGGGGGTGAAGTTTGAAGGTCTTGACCTTGGAGCTGAAGCCATTATGAGTAGAAGAACAGCTCTTTAGTGAATAATGCTTGCTTGAAGTCCTAGCCAAAACACTAAGTTTCGAGGAGTGACTGTTTTCTGGGAGAATATAACTCATGGTTCCTTGTCCCTTTATCCCTGTTGCAGTGGACTTGCTATCCACTACCTGGTTCATAATTTAGTGGTAAAAACTATTTGCATCTCTGACTCTTGTCCTATTCTCTAATTTCTTATGCGGTCTGAAGATTCTCAAAACTGGAAGCCAGATTTTGAGTCTCCCAAGTCCCATGTGAAGGCATGTGATCAAGTAAACTCAGGTGTTAGTACTAGTTAAGTTATTATTATTCACTAAAAATCATCTCCATTCAGAAACCTATTTCTTAAAGAAAGCTCAAAAGCAATCATTAATTGTACTTAATTTTATTAAATAAAATATATTTTAAGCTAGCATGCTTGAACCTATTCATCTAATCAAGTATGTGTTTCTAAATATAATAAATTTGTATCTGATTCGTCAAAAATTCTAAATCGTAAATTATAGACCTAAACAGTGGGCTTGATCATTTAGATATGCCCCGATGTGATACTCATTAAACCTTGGCAATTTCCTCTGGACGATGAATTATTACATGCTAATCAATTTAGACTTTATAGGATATCTGGAATCCCTTTTCAATTGAATTTCATGTTTGAGTCAAGAATTTAAATTCCTGAAAAATAGTACAAAGATAAATTAAAAGTTAACCCCTTTAATTATTGCATGAAATTGAGAAATTAATGTTAAAATTAGCTTTCTTAAGATACTTATCTACCCGTGTTATTTTAAAGAGATCTTTGAAAAAATAAGATGAAAGTGCTGAGGGTTATGTAAAAAACAAAATGGATGAGATTTTATTTATTAAGTGAGTTCATTTATTGTAGAAAAGTGTTTCCAAATGGGATGTTAATTCCCTCTATTCATTGTTAGAATCTATAGAGCAGAGGTATTTAAATAATGAAACGAAGTTGTGAGCCATTGAATAATCTTGTATATTATAGTACATGTCAAAATTTCAATAATCTGTACTGCAAGCAGGTATGAGTTTGATATTTCCATGAAGAATTTGTGGTAGCAAGACAGTACTTACATTTACTGTAACTCAATACTACATTATTGAAGCTGCAAAGGAAGAGAACTCAAAATCTTCATGAATGTTTTGTCCTTGAAACTGTGAGGGATATTCATAATCAGCAACGGTCCTTTGTCTTCCGAAAATGCTGACTGGGGCTATGGGATCTTCTGTAACAGCTGCATCTTCTGTTATCTCAGGATATGCCATTACAATAGCATTCATACGGAGACAGTACTTAGCAAACCATTTCGAGCAGCCTCTTTCCATGTACAGACAAGACTACGGGTTGATCAGCACTTCGGTCGCGAATCCCATGGTTTCCTACTAGAACGTCAATAAAATGCGAATGGCCACTAGACTCTCCAAGTACCTGAGATTTTGATCCTGTCAATTCTCAGGAAGTGGAGGCCTTGTAATTGTCTGAAGGCAGTCCTTATCGGGCAAGAAACTGAAATCATTACCCATAGGACTAATCCCATAAACAGAGTCATTCCAGGAGACAACATTCGCGAAGTTGACAAATGAGGAACGAAATTTATCTTGGTTCACAGAAAGCTTCCAATGCTTGGTCTCAGATAATTATACATAATTTTTAAGCTCTGGCCTAACGAATTGAGTGCGAACAACCTAGGAACTAGGTTAATCTGAAGGATGGAACAGCAACACCATTCGATTATACGATTAAAATATTAATGTCTAGAATACCATCTCCATTTAGAGTACAAAAGCTGGCCATTGCAGGACTGAGAAACATATGGACTTCCTCAGATAGCGGGCTGGTAAATTATTAAGAAAATAGTCATAATTAAGTAATGATTTCCCATCAAGAGAAACATATTCTTGGATAGGCGGTTGCTTAAAATCGAAGAGCAGAGATGGTCTGGGGATAGAAAGCCATTTCCTGGAAACAAACTTCGCTTTCAGGATTGCTTTTGCAGGAAATGCAACAGAATCTCAGTGATAAGGTCGTCAACGCCAAGAACAGCGTCAATAGATGATGAATTCTTCTGCTTTGGTGAGTTCATCATAGAAGAAGGTAAGGAAGCCATTCATCCTATAACTAGTTTGCAATTCTCTAAAGCATTTCTAGAGAAAGAACCTAGGAAATAAACTGGGTGGGATTTTCTGCAAGAAACATGAAACCTAGATGTCAAGTACTGGAACTGGTAACTCATATTTGGAGCAAACAAAGGTGGTGGTGGGATTTTCCTTGTCTTTCATGCTAATATAAATGAATTTGTTTTCCTGAATACTAATTTACTGAAGCTGAAATGAAATACAAAAGATGTCGGACAACACCAAATATATACACCATTACACACAAGATAATGTCTCACTGTAGTTGAAAGCACAGCAGTTAGCATGCTTAAAAGGAAGCCTCAGAATCTTCTTGAATGTTTTGTCCTTGAAGCAATAAGATATGATCTCACCAAGGATTTCCATCACCAGCAATGGCCTTTCATCATTATCCCCGTCAATAAACGACAATAAACGAACTGATCCTTTCTCTGCTGAAAATGGTGAGGCTGCAAGATCTTCATCTTCTGTTATCTCAGGATATGCCATTACAAAAGCTTTCACATGGAGACAGTACTTAACAAACCATTTTGAGAAGCCTCTCTCCATGGTATAGACTACTATGGATTGATCAGGAATTTGGTCATGAGACATAGCAGGAGAGACAATACCTTTGTTCAAATCATCAGGACTTTGGTTTCCTTCCAGAACCCCAATAAAATACAAATGTCCACCAGACTCTCCGAAGTACCTGAAATTTTGTTCCTGCCAATTCTCAGGAAGTGGAGGCCTCGGAATTGTCTCAAGGCATTCCTTATCAAGCAAGAAACTGAAACCATTCCCCATAGGACTAATCCAATGAACAGCATCATTCCAAGAGACACCATCCGTAAAGTTGATAGGTAAATACTCAAAATTTTCTTGGCTCACGCAAAGCTTCCAGTCCTTGGTCTCAGATGAGAACACATAAATTTTCAGCTCCGAGGTAAAGAATTGAGTGCAAACAACCCTGTAACATGATGATTCCGAAGGATCAAACACCAACTGAATCGAATCAAAAAATTGTCCATCGTCAGGTGGTGGAGGTAGCATTGCAAATTGCCTTGTGGTAGGATTGAATATATAATTTATTGGTTGAAACCTCTCTGGAAGATGCCATCTACATTTAGAGCACAAAAGCAAGCCATTGCAGGACTGAGAAATACAAATACATCCCGGGTTATTGGTGGGGTCAAAATCAAGAAAATCATGGGAAAAATAAGCTAATGATCTACCATCAACATCAAGAGAAACATATTTGTGGGTTGGTAGCTCCTTGAAAAAGAAGGAAACTCTGAGGAGAAGAGCTGAAATGGTATGGGGATTGAGTAGTGTATGGCGGGTAGCAAAACTTGTCTTGGAAATGATAGAAAGCCATTTCTTGGAAACTAACTTGAATCCCAGGACTGCTTTTGGAGGCACACGTAATAGAATCTCAGTGGTGAGGTCATCACTACCAAGAACAGCATCAATGGATGGTGAATTCTTCTGCTTTGGTGAGGTCAAGATGGAAGAAGAGGAAGCCATTGATCCTACCATCAGCTTACAACTGTCTAGGAAAGCATTTCTTTCTCTTTTAAAGGTTAAAGTTCTATGAGATACATGGACGGCAGGCACATTCTTTTCCTGAAAGTAACATGATTTACTTTATATAGAGATTTAAATACTATTGTTTCAATCGCCTGGACTGATCCCACAGGTAAATTCAGTGAAGTTTTCAACATTTTCCTTTCATGAAGGAACATGAACCTTACATGTCATGTTATGCGCAAATAAGGTCGTGAATGACGGAATTATAGGATAACTATTGAAAATCACAATGTGATCAGAGGCCTTCAAAAAGAATTCATAGCATAATTAGTTACGAAACCACCTTTGCCCGACATGGCCGACCAAACTCATGTTTTAAATCAAAACTCTTAAAAATAATAGCTAGCAAGTTTATGCGTTTGTATATATTTTTTAAGTCTTTTTCAATTATAAATCTATAGAAATATTTTAATATTAATACATTAAATCATAAAAAAACACTTAAAAAATGAGGAATTTAACAAGCAACGAAAAATAACACGAGGATATACACCAGTAAACTACCTGTCGTTTGCTCCTTGAAGGGAACCATATTAGGTGGCAAACTAAAAGGCCGACGACGTTTCAAATCTCTATTTTAATCTCACACCGCAACAATCGTCGGTGGAAAGCCACGGAAAACAAAGAAGCTTGGGTGGGTCACTGTCGAGAAGAAGCAAAAGAGGCAGATGAAAGGGTCAAAGATATCCTCATCAACACCAACAGCAACGATCAAAACCAGCAACAGCAATGTTTTGAAGCCACAAAAACCACCGTTCAGGCCAGCTCAAGATGACACTAAGCCTCCACTCAAAGACCCAGTAAGCAATCTCTCTCTTTCCATTGCATGCGCACACACAGAAAACCATAGTTTGGAGCATGTGGGCATTTTTTTATGGTTATGGTAACACCTTTTGTTTTGGGATTTTTTTTATTGAATGTCAGATTCTGAGATCAGACCCAATTGAGACTGAAGAAGCAGTGCTAAAGCTGCCTCCTTTCCCTTTTTGCAAATCAAAATGAGGGGCTTGGTCTTGTTCTCGTTTCTGGGTTTTTGAAATTAAATTGATGGATGGCGACTATGATGATTTTTTTTACATGTTTAGTGGTGAATTTGGGGATGATCTGTGAATGTTGGCTTGGAATTCATAGTTGATTAGTAAATCCTTCTATCTTGGTTACCTAAAAGTGAAAACACACTTTCTTGTTAACCCCTTCCCCAATTTGTGAAGTAGGTTTAAAAAAATTAACATTTTTTAAAAGCAAAATGTTTTCTTTTCTTATCCTGGAAAATACTTTTCAAAACACCTCGCTCTCCTTCACAACATCATTTTACTTTTTACTTTTTTATTGTAAATTAAGACAACATCTCAGCACTTCTTACAGCAATGAATTTGATATGTTGACCAAAAACTATATTTTAAGAATTTAGGGATAAAATAATTTTGAAAAAAATTAAAAATATATATTTTTATTTTTTATTTCAAATTAATTTTTTATATATATTTAGATATTTTAATGTATTGATATTAAAAATAATTTTTAAAAAATAAAAAAAAATATTTTAATATATTTTTAAATAAAAAATATTTTTAAAAATAATTTCAGTTATATTCCTTCCTGAACAAGTATTTTATTTTAATAAAATATCATTATAAACAAGTTTTAAGAAAAAAAAATATTTGAAGTTGATCATCATATGTGCTTGTGTTTGGGATTGTCATACAATTTATATCTTAAAAGTATTTTTAATTAAAAAATAAAAATAATATTTTTGAAAAATCAGCATTAAAATTATCCTAAAATATTAAAAACGAAAAACATTAATTTTATACTTTATACTTAAAAAATCAAATTACAATGCATGAACAAACATTCAAGAATTATCAAATTTAACTAAGTTGGTAGAGAATTTTATTAATTATTTCTTAAAATTTCATTTGATAGTTTAACTTGAAATAATTTTCTGGCTAGTATCCAAACATGAACTCGATTTTATTATTTTTACTTTATTTCAAAAATATAAATGAACATAAAATAGTGTAAACCTTTTAGTTTGAGATATTTTTTATCAAATCAATCAGACTAAGCTGTGATAAAATCTTATAAATCATATATTAAAATCTTATTTTAAATTCAAGGTTTTAGATTGAAATAATTTGTTAACAGGTTGATTGGATGCTTATGAGTTGGTATTTTATCATTTTCACTTTATTTAATGAAAAAAATTAAGTATAAAATAGTATGAACATGAATAAATTTCAAGCATAAAGATTTTCATCAAGAAAATATATTTGAAAATTATATAAACTATTAGATTGAAATATGGACCCTCATTAAAGTGGTTTACATTTTCATTTCAAAATAACCAAAGCTTACCATCTAAGCCTTTTAAACGAGAGAGCAAGAATAGGGTGCTCATAAATATTTTGTTTAGTACATGAGAAAAATAATGATAAATTGGTAAATATGAATGTTCAGCATTGGGCTTCAGATGAAGAAGAAGGATCTTCGGTAATCCTAGGGAACTTTTTTGGCAAAATAAACACAGGATCATCACCGGCCAATCCTTGAAATGCCCTTCCTAAAGCATACCCGAGAGCCCTAGCTACAGGAACCGCCACTGCATTCCCAACTTGAATGTATCTGTGCATCGGGGGGGGGGGGGGGGGGTTCAATGATCACTTGTCAAAAATATATATGTTGCTAATGTAAACTTGTAAAGGCCTAATGAGGGTCAACCCAAACCTAATCAAAGCGATATTTATAAATAAATTAAAAAAAAAAAAAAAAAAGATGATGATGAAAATGCAGAACAAACAATCCAGCAAATCAATTCAACTCTCAACCCAGGCCTTGAGCAAGTTCAAAAACCAAAATGAATTTAATAACTTAACATTATTGCAGATATTCAAAACTTAATACATTAATATTTAGAAAAAACACTAACCTTTCTTTAATAGGTCCACATAGCTGATAATAATCAGGAAACCCTTGTAATCTTGCATTTTCTCTGATTGTTAGCACTCGATCTTGCTCAGGATGCATAATTGCCTGATTATGAGGCTCGGCACGGGTCACCACTGTGGGGACAGTTTCATCCCACCATAAACGAGCAAATGGCCTATTTCAAAAGGTCATAATAATTATTAAACCAAAAAAAAAATGCTGAACAACGCACATAAAGGCCAAATCCTTACTTGGAAGAACTTCCATTAACAAAAGTCATCGCATAATCAGGAACCTACAATACCAAAAGTCAAAGTACCATGAACAATGAGAATACATAAAAAGATTTATATTCAGAGGCGTAGAAATTATCCAAAATACCAAGGGTTTTCCTGAGCTCAAGTATTGCCTTGGAACTTCTGGATCCCACTCCACCTTTTTATCAGGTCTTACTCGTACACCAGGTAAATCCCTAAAATTTGCTCCCTTATCAAACAAAATTGGCCGTTAAATAGATTACATAATGATATAACAGTAATTTGTTTCAAATTAAACGTTAAAGAATACCTTTCTCTTTGGGATTCGACAAACTCGTTGATGGTCATCTTCATTTAGTTCAAGAGGACGATGATCAAACAATAAATCATTTAATTTTAAACCTGCATAAAAAATTAACAATGTTGCCAACATTACATTGATACATAGCTGTCAGAACACAATCCTAACAAAATAACAAGAAATCCACTCACCCATTTTCTTCAATCTAATCATTCGTTGAAATTCTGTTTTAGGAGATTCACCATATGGCATCTCATCACGCTTTTCATCGTTCGCAACCTGATTACATTAAAATGAATCAAACAAGAATATGTTTCAAGTTTACAAGATATTAAATTAAATTAACGAGAAATATAACCAACCTCCGGGAGGTCAGATATTGCATCCTGTAAAAATAATTTCCTTTCTAATTGAGGTTTAACACCCTCCTCGTAAGCCACTGTATTACCCTACATATCGTGAGTAAAAAAAAATTTATAAAGTTAAAAAAATCAAAAACATAAATGATATGATAGTAGATTGTAATTAGAAATCTATTGTGATCAATATGTGAACTCGTACTTCAAACTCTAGAGGAACAACACCCCTAACAAGAACATCATGGGTGGGAAGAGGATACTGTGGCAACTTCTGCAAAACATAAAAGATTTGATAAGAAAAATCACAAATAATTTCGAAGTAGCATGTAAAAAATATTATATACCATACCTCAGTAGCGCAAGCACCCCATAGAAAAACTCGCATTCGAAACTGTGGAAGACCATATGCCCCGGCAGCCAGCATACCCAACCGAGCTTGGTATTTCATACTTACAAGGCAGCCCATGGCATATCGTCCTAGAAATCCATCAGCAAACTTCAGAAGGTCAACCACATTCTCCATCAGCACAAACTTTGGCTTGAGAAAGTCTACAATATCCATAAAAACAACAAGCTGCTTGTTTTTTGGATCCTCCAAAGGATTTTTAACATTCCTAAAGCGATTGAAGCCACTAATTCCTTGACATGGAGGTCCACCACAAATCACTTCAACATCTCCCTAAATGATATATTTAGAAAATGAATCAATCAGCAATGCATCTAAAACAATTTAAAATGTGAGTTAAAGCCAAGTAAGCTTACTGGTAATGGCAGAATATTTGACTTGTAGCCATTCATGACAAACTTCTTTATAGCTTCCCGACAATTGCTATTCAAAAACAATTGTTGTTAGACGTCGTTCAAAGAGGAGAAAACACAAAAAGCATCATGGAGATAGAATAAGCATAGTGAGTATTCTGATTGCATACCTCAAACCATTAATTGGTTCCCAGGTGTCATAACTAGGTCCATAATTTTTCCATCTAACCTACATTGGGAAAAGTCAAAGGAAAGCAGGGAATAAAATTAGAAGATAAAGGGGTCAAGGAAAAAGCAATTGGACTTCTAATATATGTTAGCGCAAGGTAGATTGGTACTCCAACAATGTCAACACTATTGCAAAGAGGCTTGGAACTTCATGGATGACAAAGGCGAAAATTGCAAACACATGATCAAGCAATCATCATTATCTTCTTGGTCTACTCTTATTATAAATATCAGAAGATACCCTCTCACTCAAAGATGCAAACCTTAGCTGGGTTTCTATTTATCTGTTAAAGATATGCCGATACAGTAAAAGTTGACTTAGTGTCTGTTTATTTGTTAAAGAAATTCCATAACAGTAAGCATTTTACACTTCAAGTTGACCGCGTAGAAGTTAAAGTATACACTATACGGTATAATTTTAGCAAACCTTGAAGTAAAGGTCACGCTGGCCGCCAATCTCCTTGGGATCTCCATAGCACACATCAAGTACTTTCTCCACCTCGAACACTTCAGAATCATCCTCATCATCGCTAACATCATCACCACCATCATCATCATCATCCTCATCCATATCAAAACAATATGGTTGTTGCTTTTCCGGGTCATCATTTTTCACTAGGGAAAACCTTATGCAGAGTTTTTCCCACTCTTTCAGTAACATTAAGAAGTCTTCAGCAGACTCATTTCTCACCTAATCCACAAAGTTTACCGCGTTTAAGTTTAACTCTTGAATAGGGTGAAGCAACAATAGAAAGTCAAAATTAAATATAAAACGGACAACCTGTGTCTCCGAATGGTTCAACCTCAAGCTTTCACATGCATGCTTATTCAAGTCAATAGCCCATTTCTGCAATTAGAAAACAAAATTTGAGGCGTGGATTCCAAAATAAGCTCTCAAGACAAGAAATTAAAAACCAAAATATATGATTAATTATAAACAATGCCGATTGTGGCAATCAAATCACACGTGCATGAAAAGCAGATAGGAGAAACTTACCGTGACAAGATTTATACCAGACAAGTTAGCACCTAGACAAAGACCAGTAGACATTGCTCCACAACCAGAATACAAATCCAATAAAGTCACCTCTGATTTCCTGCGGCCACTGGTTTCACAAACTTCATCACACTCGTACTTCACCCCAGCTGCATCAATATCACTGGATATTGTTGATGAACTCTCAGGTGCAGTTGTATTGTTTTCTACAAGTAAAAAATAAAAGCAACATAAGATAATAACATACAGAAGACATGGATTTTAATTAGTTTACCCTTGAAAAGGAAAAATCGTCACCTGACGGTAGCTTGACAAAAGTGGAGTACGGAAGCAAATAAAGCATGTCACAATAGAAGTCACAATTTAAGGTCTTTGCTCGTCTAGTCTCTGAATCCACCTGAAATGGCAACTCCAACATTACTAATTTGGTGACAGTAAAATCAAATGAAAGGAATAAAATATAGTATACTTACAAGGAGTGTTAATCTGACGATTTTCAGCTTCCGAGTAAGACACTCCAAGGGATTGTCGTTTCGAATCTCAGAATAGAAAACACACTTCGGATCCGAAATGTACTTATCCTTAATAATCTGTTTGAAAACAATATAGTTTTAAAAAATTTGCGGCACATTCCCACAAAAAACAATATATTGTCAACCGACAAATGTGCTTCATTTAACTTACCGTGTCAGTTGACCTATAGTACCATTGAGCAGTAAAATGCGGGGTTCTGTCTTCAGACTCGAACATCTCAATTATCCTACATATATAGTCTGCTTCCCCATCAGAAGCCTAAAAACCCAAAGGAAAATCGGTTAGATGAACTTAAAACCAATGAAGGACTCAAACAACGTCTGAACATACATCCAAAACTCAAAAAAACAAAACTAGTGAGCAGCAAACTCACTTGAACATGAGCATCGTCGTAGAGATTATAGATGATCCCATCAACCAATGCCCGCTTGTAATGACATCTAGCTTTTATTATCTCTTCAGAATCATCCAGGCTAGAAGAAATTGAATAAAATGAGATAATTTAAACTAAAACATATATCAATGCACTGAAGGAGAAGGGAAGTAAAGAAAGAATGGTTGAGCAGAACACTTAAGCACGGAAATTACCTGTTCGAAGATTTTGAAGTTGATGTTTTGTTATTTATCTGAAATAAAAAAAAAAAAAAGGGAAACGCAAAATCAAGGGTTAACTTAATTTCAACCAAAACTTATAATCAACTAAAGTGATGTTCTAAGTTCTCAGCAAAAATAAAATAAAATAAATTCTTCCCAAACACGATCTTCATTTAACAAGTACTTGACATTACTATATTAAATTTTGATAGAGGAATAGAACCCTCTTCTAGACAAAATTCAATTAATAATATGATCGTTTTCACAAGTTCACTTCTCAGCAAAGCACAAGATGTTTTCTGATCTCGACAAACATTCAAATCCAACGAAGTTGTCTGGAATCTCAAAGTAAATAAATAGTTTAATTGACTTCATCACAGTTATTAAACATAACATGACCTACCAGTTGGACACAGAAAACCCACGACCCAAAGTCTGGTTCGGACCATTCAATGTTAAAACCTAGTTGATTTCAGCAGGACTCGTTGGAAATGATACGAACTCGGCTAGGTGAACCCTGAGATATAATTAATTTATGAGGGTAATAACTAGCCCTGTAACTTAGACTCTTTAAAGTCTAGGAGATATAAACATGAGAACTTTGAAATATTTAAACCGATTATCAACAAAAATACAATCAAACTGCAATCTTTATCCATGAAAAATATTTACATATTTGCACCAAACACTGTTCTCGAATAAGTTTTCTTTCGTATTTTTGCGCAGAATAAGTTTTTTTTAAAAAAAAGAAAAGACAATTAGAAAGACAATGACCGGAACAAGCAGAAACCGTTACCTTATTAGCATATCGATGAGGCCACTTCTTTCTCGCTTCTGCGTCTGGAATTTGATTTCCGACAAACCTCGCCGGCGTCTCATCCTCCTCCCTAGCCTTTTCAAGAGTCGATGTCTTCTTTGTTTTACCAGATCCGCGCTTCACTTTTCCTTTCTCCCTCGTTTCAGATCTAGAAACCCCGTTAACACTCCCCATTTTAGCTCCTACTTCATCAACCGAGTTCGTATCATCCTCCTCTGCATCTAAGAACACCTCCTCTGGCTCCTCCTTCTCCATGTTCTTCTCCCACAAACGACTCCGTTTCGGCGCTGTCGAATGCCCTTCCTCTGCTTTTTTCTCCTTCAAAGGACTCCGCGTGGCCCTTTTCGGCTGCTCTTCCTCAGTTTTTTTCTCCTTCAAACGACACTGTTTCGGTGCGGTCACCACTGTCGCCTTCAGCATCATCTTTCTCGTTTTTGGAGGAGAAGACGACAACGTTTCTGGCTTTGAAGCTGCGCTGCGCTGGCGTTTTCGCGGCATGGCGGAGGATGAGAAGGACAAGGAGATGAAACGGCAACGTTTAGAGAGAGAACGGGGGAGAGCGAGAGGGAGGGAGAGAGAGAGAGGAGTAGGCGGGGTGAACTTTTTGAACCCGAATTAAAAAGAAGGCAAATTACAGCGAGAGCGGGAAACGAAAAAAGGGGAGGGATTTGAGGGGTTTCGATCTTATGGTTTGTCTGGGAATCGCAAAAAAAAAATGTATTTTTAAAAAAAATGGATTATCTTTTGCTTCAATTGAGATTTATTTTTTAAAAAAAATATTTTAATATGTAAATATTAAAAATAATTTTAAAATATATATATATATTATTTGGATATATTTTTAAATAAAAAATATTTTAAAACACCACTACCACTATATTCTCAAACACTATTACTTTTTTATGCGGGCCTGAATTGATTGCCTGCATTGGAAGGTATATTTTTAAATGTATATTTAAAATTGTGGATTTGATTGCTTTTAAAAATATTTTTTATTTAGAAATATATTATAATAATATTTTTTAAAATTATTTTTAATATCATTATATAAAAATAATCTAAAAAAATAAAAATATTTTTTTTTAATTTTTTTAAAAAATATTTTTGAAATGTAATGTCAAACATGACCTAGAACTCTAACCAGAACTCGGGTTTGAGCCTTTTAAGGAGATGTTCCGCATTGCGTTTCATTAATATTTTTGAAAAAAAATTAAAAATATATTTTTATTTTTCACTTTAATTTTAAAAAGAATAGTATTTTTAGATCATATTTTTATGTGTTGATATCAAATATAATTTTAAAAAATTTTAAAAATTAGTCTATTTTAGATCACTTTAATTTAAGAAAAAAATAATGTTTTTATATCATTATTATGTGTTGATATCAAAAATAATTTTTACAAATATAAAAAATCATTATTTTGATATCAAAAAATATTTTCAAAAATAATCTCAACCACAATTCTAAACAGACACTAGCATATAAATAAAATAAAATGATTTTATTTTTGAAAAACACTAGTGAATTTTAGTTAGTTTTTATTTGTCATTGTGATAGTGTTTATTTGAAGAAGAAAAAACATATCATGATAATCAAATTAGATATATTTATATTATTATTTTTTCCATGACACTAAGTGACGGTTTGGTTATGCGTTTAAAAAACGCATTTTCAAAATATATATATATATTATTTTAATATGTAAAAATCAAAAATAAATTTTAAATTATCTGGGATGTAAACATGCTTTTCTCACATAGCTTTTCGTTTAATCTTTTATTTTACATGTAAAATCAATGGCTTCCACTCTCCTCTACAAATTATCTAGATATCTCATGCAATAATTATTATAATTGTCTAGTAAATAGAAAACAATAAAATATTTTTTTCAGTTTCCCAGTCACCACATCATAATTTTATATGCAGAAAAAAAAAAATGTTATCCATATTGGTGTGGAGAAAGTCACACATAACACTTATATTGTTACAATGCTCTCTTCGCTATAGTTTTTTTTTTCTTAATTATGTTTTTTGTTTTTTTCCTGAAGTTTTTTTCCCCCTTGATTATTTTTTTCCCTTCATTTTCTTTAAACATTTTTCTTTTTTACACTATTTTTTATTTTTTTATTTCTTTTTTCTATTGTAGCTACTTTCATATAATAAATAATAATATGGATTGTTACAGTACTCTCTCTATTGATTTTTTTCCCCATATTATGCTTCTTTGTTTTTCATTTTTTTTCCTTTAAACATTTTTTTCTCGATTATACTATTTTTTCCCACTTATATAGATAGATAGAGAGATAGAGAGAGAGAGAGAGAGAGAGAGAGTCGGGATATTCGGATCAACTTAAGCGCACCATAACTAATTCTCTGGCCCTAGAACCACGGTATCCAGGCCAGCTTATGCACATTGTGACTAGTCCTTGAACCCATATTTTTTTTATAACCAGGCTGTCCGAGCCAGCTTTCATCTTGTCACAACACACAGTGGATTGCTACGGTGCTTTTCCACTTCTACATTTATTTGTTTTTTTATTTTTATTTTATCATTTATACAACTTTTTAAATAATTTGGTTGTCCAGCTTGCGCACATAACGATTAATTCCTGAATCTATTTTTTATTATTTTTGATAATCGGGGTATCCGGGCTAGATTTCATCAAAATTGATAATATATTTAGGTTTTATTTTGATCATCAGTTTCTTAATGTCCGAATTGGTTGTGAATTCTTTAATATTTTCGATATCAAAGGTTGCATTTGTTTCAATTTTGTCATTGGAATAAAATTGATTATATATTTATTTTTCATTTCGGTCTTTATACTTCTAATCTTTGATTTTATTTAATTCCTTTATTTTGTTAAATATATTTATGAAATGATTCCTATTTTTATCAATGTTTGTATGTATATGCTCGTAGTTTTTATTTTTAATTTTTATTATTTTCTCTTTTGTTATGGTTATATTTTTCAAATTTTGTTCTTAAATTTTAATTTATGTTAGTGATCCTTGAAAAATTGATATTTATTATTTTTTCTCTTTGTTATTTTGTTATTATTATAACTGTATTTATTATTAAAGTAAAATAATATTTTTTAAAGTAATAATATTTGTTTTTGTTCGATTATTAATTTTATTTTTAATTGATTTTTTGTATATATTTTTAGGTGTTAAATTTTATAATTATTGTAGATAAGACATTCAAAATAATGACAGTAGTTTATAGGGTTTTCTTGTCTTATAAATATGTTAGACTAATTATATATTTTGATATTTGTTTAATATTAAAGCCTTAAAATATTACTTCATTTTTTTTAAAAAAAACTCAAATTAATTTAATGTCAATGTTCTAAAATACTTTTAATATGATAATATCAAGAATAAATATTATAAAATAAAATAAAAGTAATTTATATTTTTTTAACAATAATAATGGTGTGAATGAGAGTATGAAAATAATAATTAAAATATTAATTATGTATAATAATAGTAATAATAACAGTTATAATAATTGTAATAATTTAACAATCATGATAATAACAATGAAAATAATATTCAAAATAATTCATTAGTTGATGTTATTTTTCTTAAAAAATGATCTTTGCAGCTTTTTTATTTATGATAGTTCAAATTTAGTATCACATAAAAAATATACAAAGTCACATATAGACAAAATAGGTGAAAAAATTATGTCAAATTATCTATAATAAAAAAATATATAAGTCACCCACCTTGCACTTTGCCGTGGCAAAAAAAAATAACATTCAAATAAATATCAATGGTCTCAGATTTCTTTTATGATGCTATATATCCGAGTGAAATAATCATCTTAGAAATTTTTTTATTGCTGCTATAATAAAATTATTTACAACAACAACAACGATGATGATTGTATTTTATTATTTTAGATATTCATTTTAGTATGTAAAATACGTTTAAAATAATATTATGGTATCAAAGGTATTTTTATTTATTTATTTATTTTTCATGCACTGTACAATAGTCATAATAACTTCAAAGTGTCAATGGGGGTGTCTTGGTAATTTCACATTTTCAATGCACTGTGAAATAAACTTTCTAGTCTCAAATAAAACAAAATAGAAGAGTTACATGTGCGAGTATATTAAACACTTTACGTCTAACTATATATGCACAAGAGAAAGTTTTACTCTTATTTTACATCATCAAAGTTAAACTTACTATGTTTTTTTAACACATACTACATTTAACATAAATAAAAATAATAATAAAATTAAATATTTAAACTAAAAATAGAGGTTTACAGATATAAATTAAGAATTATCTCATAAGGACAAAAAAATCATGGAATCGAAACTAAATCAAAATATAAAAGAATAAACACCCACCCACCCACCCACACACACACACACACTAGAAAAAAATTTAAAACGTGGGTTTATGGCTCATTCTATGCTAGACAGGTTGCCCGCGCGCGCGCCTATATTTTTAAACGGAATGCGGTGCTAATTAACAAAAAAACTAAATGAAAACGGTGTTATTGTTCGTTTACTGTTCAGTGTGACTCATTGTCACTGTGGACTCGCAATATGATCCGGTGGTGTGCGCGAGTTTGTCCACCTTTTTTTTTTGTTTTTTTTCCGCCCACGAACAGTGCCATGACGGTATCGTCCCTCGAAAAGGACAAAAAAAGGGCTTGGTCTAAGGGGCTAAACGGTCATTGCGCGTTTTCAGTCTGGTCTGGTCCGGTTTGTCCGCCCAATTTTTTTTTTTTAATATTTCTTCAAACAGTGAAATCACTGTTTTAACCCTCGAAAATGACAAAACAACGTCGAAGGTGTGAGGGGCCATACGGTAATTAGCCATTTTTTTATTCTTTTTCACACAGGATTACTGTGGGCGCGTACCATCACGCGCCATCCGTTTCCGCTCTCCAGACGCCGTCCAAACATGCCCAATCAGCGTCCATAATGCTTTTCCGCCATATTCTCTTCCATATAGGGCGGCGCATGTAAGCATGTGGTGTCCGGGAACGTGTCAATGGTCGTTTGAATTCCCCCCCTCATTTCTCTCTCCTCCTGCGAAGGTTGACGTCAGCGAAGCAGTGTTTTTGGCAAAGTTCATTTCAATTCCTAAACGTCCAGATTTGTTTTTCTGACTCTTATTGCAATTATATAAGTTTTGATTTATTTCAATTGCATCCTTCAATTCAAAGTAATTATATAATGTAGTTACAGTTCGGTCTCTGTTATTTTAATTTTGCGTTTTTGCCTGAAATCCTTAATATTTTTTTGTTTCAAAGTTTTAATTTATTTCAATTTTATCCTTCCAAGCAAATTAATCATGGATCCTTAATAATTTTGGTGTCAAGGTTTGATTTCTTTCAATTTTATCCTTCCATGCAGATAAATTACGTATTTGAGCTTCATTCCTGGTTTTATTACGGATTATATAATTTCCATATTAGGATTTATTTTAATTTTGTCATTTAAATTAGATTTATTGCAGATATTTTTATTTTATTTTATCCCTTATATTTTTAATGCTATACTTTTAATTCTTATTTTTGTCCACGTTTATATATACATGCTCTTTGTTATTGTTTCCAAACTTTTTTTCCATTGTTATTAAGATTTTTCTCAATGTTTAAATTTTAATTTATATTGGTAATCATTTCAAAAATAATATTTATTATTGTTTCTTTTTTTTATTCTTCAAGTTAAACAATTTTTTTAAATATAATAATATTTTTTTTTTATTAATATTGTTAGATATTGAATTTTCTAATTATTATAGATAAAACATTCAAAATAATAATAATAATGGAATACTTCTAGTATCATAATATGAAAATAAAAAAATTATGGAATTTTTTTCTCATCAATTTTATTATTTCTACTGTTATTAAGTTTAGTTTTTTAATATTTACATTTTAATTTCCATTGGTGATAATTTTAAAAATAATATTGTCTATTTTTTCTCTTTTTTTTTCTTCAATTCAAATAATTTTTTATGCCCATCATGATTTTTTTCCCATACTGCATAAAAAAAATGTTTTCCCCTTGCATTTTTTTATGACAAGATATTTTTTTTGTTTTTTGAATAAACGGGTACCTTTTTTGAATTTATTTTTTCTAGAACCAGGGTGTCCAGGTCATCTTTTTTTTTCTTTTAAACGGGCTTCTTTTGTTATGTTTTTTTTAACCAGCGTATCCATGACAGCTTACGAGTACCACGACTAATCTCCGGATCTACTTTTTTTTTTTTACATTTTTTTCCTTTTTTTCTCCATTTATATATTTTTTTTTGTATTTTTTTCATGACTAGGGTGTACATATCAATTTACACACACCATAATTTTTTTTCTCATTACTGTTTGAAAAAGTTATTTCTTTTTTTAAAAAACCTGGGTTCTGTTTTTTTTTATAACGGGGTGTCCGGGATAGTTTACACGCAACACGATTAATTTCCTGACCTGTTTTTGTAATATATTTTTTCTCTTTTTTTTTCTACTTATATATTTTTTTTGTTTCTTTTATAATTGGAATGTTCATGCCAGCTTACGAGCACCACAATTTTTTTCCCACGTATATTTTTTTTATCTCTAGATCATTTTTTTTTTTACATTTTTTTCCTATTTTTTTTCTCATTTATACTCTTTGTTTTTTATAACTGTGGTGTTCGAGCCAACTTACGGACACTAGGATTTTTTTTTCACGTATACATTTTTTTTATAACCAGGGTGTCCGGAACAGCTTACGCACGCCATGAATAATCCTCGGAACCACTTTTTTTTAGCATTTTTTCTTTTTTTTCCCACTTATAATTTTTTCTTTTATAACTGGGGTGTACGGGTCAGCTTACAAGCACCACGACTATTATTTTATAGAAGGGCTAAAGGAGATCACAATTTCAATCAGTAATAAATAGTTATTTCAACTGTGGTTTTCACTTTTCATTACTTTTTGAAAAAAAAAAATTTTTTTTTATATTGTTTATGTAATTCTTATTTCTGTCTATGTTTACATATACATGCTCTTAGTTTTTGTTTCAATTTTATTTATTCCACTATTATTAAGATGTTTTTTAATATTTAAATTTTAATTTGTCTTGGTTATCATTTAAAAATAATGTTCGCTATTTTTTTTCAAATTAAATAATTTCTTTAAATATAATAATAGTTATTTTTGTTAATATTGTTAGGTATTGAATTTTCTAATTATTATAGATAAAATATTTAAAATAATAATAATCATTATTATTAAGTTTTATTTTCTTTTAAATACATCAGAATAATCATATATTTTTATATTTATTTGATATTAGAGCTTTAATATATATTATCATTTTTTGATAGAAAAAAATCTTTTTTTAGCATATTTTATCAGTTAGAATTTTACTGATTAAATATTAAAATAATAAAATACAATATATATAAAATTAATTAGTTTTCAATATAAATAAAAAAAAACCCATTACGCGAGCAAATTCGCTTGTCAAAACTTCGCGAAAGAGTTAAGAAGAATATATTGACCTCATAATTTTTTTATCTTAAAAATAAAAAATAGACGGCGACTTTTATTCATAGCCCCTCTGTGGAAGCACCACGAGGAGAAGTCTTGCTTTCTACACCTTAGGGATCGTCGACTTGGACCATTCCTCACGCGTGGACGGTCCATCTCAGGAACGACTCCTCAACGTGTATATCTCTGGACGTGTTTAGAAATTCGTTTCAAAATGATTTTTTAATTATTTTTTATTTTAATTAATATTTTTAGATTATTGTTATGTATTAATATAAAAAATAATTAAAAATTCATTTTAATATATTTTTAAATAGAAAAATATTTTTAAAAACAATTCTATCACACTTAAAAACAAACACTTCATCTGATGAGATCTTTCATCCTTTTGCTACTCTCGATGCCGACTATAAGCTGAGATCTTTCACTGTAAATACACATTTGTCAAACTTTTCGAGCTATGTAAAAATACTTCAAAAAAAATAGATGTGATATTAACATGACAAAATAATTTAAATTTATTAAAAAAATAACATTAAACAAAAAAAAATCATAAAAAATTAAGTTAAACCACAACCCCAAATAAATATCAAAATTCAAGAGACCCAGTCTAGATTATATTTTTAATTAAATTAAACAATATACTTATCATATAAAATCACTCTCATACAGCCTAATATTGAATATATTTTATATTATATGCTAAAAAAGCCACGAGTTAATTATTGTATATTGTGAGACCATTCATTATGGATCACAATAGTGTTATTTAGTTTTCAGGCTGGTTTGAGTCGGTCTGGTTTGTGCGGTTCACTAGTTCACTGATATTTTTATATTTTTGCATAATAAAATAATCACTTTATCCTTTAAAAAAGACAAAAAGCAGACGTTGTCTAGAGATGTTCCACTGTAACTACACATTTTTTGTTCGGTTCGGTTTGGGTCATTGATTTATTGATTTTTTTATATTTTTTTACATAGTAAAATAATCATTCTATCCCTCATAAAAGATAAAAATCAGCTCTGACTGGGAAGGGCGCCACGAGAATTTATATTTGTTGAAAATAGTTAAAAATGAATATGTTCCATAATAAGATAAAATTGAAGAGTTGACTGCAAGGGTGTCTCGATAATTTACCATAATTTAAAATTATTTTTCTCTGAATATTGTGGGTGCGTGGGGCACGCGCGGCCGACAGTATTTGGCCTCGCATCCTATTTGGACGAGGCGTGCAGTGTCTTCCAGTGTACAAAAATGTGCATCCGACGTCATTTTGATTGTACCACCATGTTTCCTTCCTCGTGGTGTGGCACATACATTCAATAATAGGTGGTTGGATACAAGACGGTGGGTGGTTGAACTTCCCCCCTCTCTCTCCCCATCCCACTAAACTACACGTCAACCCCACGGTTTTATGGATTTTTCATTTCGATCATTTCTTTTTTAATTGTGTTTTATAGTTTTTATTTCTTCTATGTAAGTTTTGTTTGGTTTCAATTATATATTTCGATTGGAATTAATTACGTATTATATTTTTTATTTCGGTCCTTATTGTATTGTTTTCCAGAATACTTTAAAATCCCTTGATATTTTAAGTGCATGAGATTTGATATTTTTAATCTTGTCATTTGATTGAAATTGAAAATATATTTGGCTTTTATTTTGGTCCTTGTACTTTTAATTTTTTTAATTTTAATTCATTTATTTTTTATATTTCTTAAATAGTTCCTATTTTTGTCCATGTGCTATACATGTGTGTTCTTAATTTTAATTGTATTTTTTTTTATTTTCTCTTTTGTTGAGATAGAATTTTTTTTCAAAAAATTTGTTATTAAATTTTAATATATATTTATGACCAGTTGAAATTTATATTTCTTATTTTTTCCCTTGTTCTTTCTTTTGTTTATTTTCACATCAAATGATTTTTTTAGCATTTTTATTTTATTTTTTGTTTGCTCTTTTATTAAAGTTTTTGGTTTTTTTATTCTTTTATTGAATTTATTTTTCTATTATTCACTCAGTAGTAGTAGTAGTAATTTTAGTTTTTTTTATTGCCTTATCTTTTGTCAATGTTTTTGAACTATTTTCTCCATAGTAATTTAATACTAATAATAATAATAAAATTGAAATTTCTTATTTTTTCTTTATTTTTTTGGTTTTTTAATAGTTTTTTTTAATTATATTCACGTCAAATGATTTTTATTAGCTAATATTTTTTGAATACTTTTTATTTTTTGGATGCTCTTCAGTTAAAGTTTTTGTTTTTTATTTTTTTTGAATTTATTTTCCCATTATTCATGCAATAATAATAATAATTTTAGTTTTTTTCTTACTTGCTCTTTTGTTAATGATTTTGAGTTTTTTTTCTCGGAGTAATTTAATAATTTTTATTGTTTTAACAATAATGTAATGATATTTTTAGATATCAAGCCTTTGATGTTGATGTTGTTGTAATTGAGCGTGTTGATGCATTTTATTCTATGAAACCTTGTATGTATAGATATTATATTATATTTTTAAATTAATAACATTTATTAATTGTTTCAATTCCAATGATTATAAAAATTATTTGTTTAACCTACAACATAGTGTGAGCAATTTAACCAGTATAACACCACAATTTAACTAGAATAATACCATAAAATAGCAGAGTATTGGCTTGTTACCGTTAGGGATATAGGAGTGTTCGGGATTGTGATCAGAAAACGCTTATGAAAAAATAATATTTATTTATTAAAAATTAAATTTTTTTAGTGTTTTGAAATCATTTTAATATATTAATATGAAAAATATTTTCTTAAAAAATAAAAAATATTATCTTAATACATTTTTAAATAAAAAATATTTTAAAAAATAATAATAAGGTGACTTGATTGGTAATTGATAGACAACAAATGTCATGCAATCGTCTGCGTGATGGATTCGTATTTGGTTTATTTATTATTGTTTGGACCATGTTTTTTTTTCTAAGAGAAAACGTGATTCTTCCTTTCAATTTATTATTTAATTTTTGACACCACGTCACCACCTCGAAAAACACAGCCTCGTGTTTATCACGTGTCAATAGTATTTAAGAATGGATTTAATAGAAATTAGATGGAGACACCAACTTAAGAACGCATCAACCGCATATTTCATTAAAATATTTTTTTTATAGCTGGGAATACAAAAGAAATAAAGCAAGTAAAAATTGAGGGGTGGATAAAAAAAAACTGACAAAAAGAGATTAAAACAATAAAATAAAAAATAGATTAACTAAGAAAAGCTAAATTATTAAAAAAATCATTAGAATTTTTTTTTTAAATTTCTGATCCATTTTTTTAAATTAAAACTAGTAAATTAAAATCAAAACCGAACTAGTTCAACTTAAAAAAATATACTATATAATTCAATTTTTATGATGTAATTTCTAAGAAAACCGAAAAACATAACCGAACTAAATCCGATTAGTTTATTTGATACATTGCTTTTATAAATAAAAATTAAATAAAAAATATCATCCTGTGTGAAAATACATCCTGTATATGTTTATATATAATGCACGTAATTATAGATCTTGACAATGAAATACTTTATATATATAAAATAATATTATCTCAAAAGTATTTCACTATCAAGATCTATAATTACGTGCATTGTTATTTATAATTATCAACGTAAATACCATCATTAGTTATCGGTACTCTTGTCAACTGCCGAGTGAATGGACATTTTGTTTTTTAAATAATCGTATAGATAGTAATTAAGAGCTCATTGATTGGACGGGAAAAGGGAAGGGCAAAATTCAAGTCTATCTATCCAGCCGGCCCTTGGTTGACTGTCCACGGGAGAAAGGTCTGCGACTTTTCACAGGAAAAAACATTACAAGGAAGGCATCCTTTGATCGTGCAAACTGCAAACACTCGTGTCTTTCAAAATACTCCAAAAAAATTATTTTGCTTTTTACTAAAAGTAGGCTGTAAAAGCACAGCATCTCCTTCGCGTCATTTGCATTTACACTGCTTGTTTGAATAGATACGGACATCTTTTCTTCCGAAAAGTTTTATAGTAATTATAAAAGTGTTTTTTTTAATATTTTTCTATTATATTGTTTTTTTTTAATTTTTGTTTTATTTTATTTACTTATATTAAAAATAAAAAAAATATTATTTTAATATATTTTTAAATTAAAAACACTTTCAAAAATAACTTAAATTATGTTTTAAAATTGTTATTTCGTGCTGTCAAACTCTGAATTTATAGTGTCAAACTCTGAATTTATAGTGTCTGTTTAGGATTGTATTAGAAGATTTTACAAATACTTTTCAATCAAATGAATTAAAGTAATATATTTTTTATTTTTAAAAATACTATGAATACTATAAATATTTAATTTAAAACAAAAAAAATTCAAACTCTTTTTTTTTTCTTTTTTAAAAAAGCTTTTGAAGCCGGTTCCAAACAGGCAGCAATAGTAAGCGTTTTTGCCACCGAACTTACCTTCATCCCACAACACAACCAAACCAGGCGAGCAAACCACTACGACCGTTTCCCCCTCTTTCTGGTCCCACCATAACCCAAAACGCCATTCCCACTTGCTTTCACCATTCCCCTTCCTCATATTCTTGTCCCTTTCTCCGCCCCTCTCCCAATCAAACCCTAACCCTAGAAAGATCCCCAACTTCTACAACCTTTATTTCTCTATTTTTCTCTCAAATTGATCTTCGATTTTATGATCGAGACCATAGAAAACCCTATTTAATTCGATTTTTTCCCCTAAGGAAGCCATGGATTATAGTTCGAGTTCACTATAATGATAATCAGAGTAAAAGTGCCAGGGTTTCCAAGGGACGGATTGCATGGCCTTGATCAGCTATTATGCCTGAGCTTAGAAGGAATCGCGCAAGGTTAGCGCGAAATCAACAGCAAGAGAAGCAAACAGACACACCAGTTGCTGGAAATCACGCAAAGACCCGTGCTGCTGTAGCTAGAGAAGCGAAGAAGAGGCCGAGGACAAGATTGGAGGCGAAAAGGCTGAAAGAGAAGGAAGAAGAAGGTGATCAGCGCAACAGTAATAAAAGTAAACGAGTCAAGGAGGAGGAGGAAGAGGAGGGTAAAAAGGTAATTTTGATATCAGAGAGTGGTAAGAAAGGGAAGAATTTGGTAGTTGATATCGAAGAAGAAGAGAAGGTTGACAGAGTGAAAGGTGTAATGGCCGATGATAGCGGAGGTTTAAGTGCTAACAAAGCTGGTGCCCAAGAAGAGGAGGGGAGCACTGCTCCTTTTCCTGAAAAGGTATGCTTGTTCTTTTTAATTTTTTTTTTGTGGCTGATCTGATGTTTTGTTATCTTGTTTTACCTTGCTTTGTTGTGATTTTGCTGACATATAGAGTATGATTCAAATCATGTTCATTTCGTTTTTAAATGGCAAGTCTTTGTGTGTGAAAAGTGATTCTTAGGTAGGATTCTGGTTGTTGATGTTGTAAGCTGTTAAAGGAATGGTCATGAAGTGGTTTTTTTAGCTGAATGAGTGGTTTGTATTTGTGGGGATTTTGATTTTGTGCTAGTTTGTTCTGGCTAGGTTTGGCTGATGTTTTTCTCCAGAAGTTTGGCTTTAAATGCTGGTTTTGTTTAGTTGCTGCTGCTCATTTATACTTGTAGCTACAAAAGAATGGTTCTGTTGGGGGTTTAATATGCAATCTCATTAGCGTTTCTGATACTCCATGAAATAGAATTTACATTTTTTTGGAATGTTTCTCTTTTTCTGATATGTTTTACGTTTTTTTCTGCTAGTTGTGTACATGGATTTATTTGTTCATGATTTAAGTATAAAAGCCTGCGCTGGATTTTTTGTTAGTTTCCATTGCTTTGTTTTGTTGTTGCATGGATGGCTTTATAAATGATGACGTGCTCAGCCTTCTATTGCCTTTTATTGTTATGGTAATTAGAGTTTTTTTTTCTTCTCTTATCCAAGGTTCAAGTGGGAGGGTCGCCTATATATAAGATAGAAAGGAAGCTGGGGAAAGGTGGTTTTGGTCAGGTGTTTGTTGGTCGCCGTGCTAATGGCGGCAATGAACGTGCGACGGGCTCCGGGGCCATGGAGGTAATATTAATGTAGCTACTGCATTTATCTTTTTGGATGCACAAACTTAATCTCGCTGTAATTTTATTTTTCCTGCTCATGTTTCTTTTAGGTGGCTCTGAAATTTGAGCACAGAAACAGCAAAGGCTGTAACTATGGCCCCCCATACGAGTGGCAAGTTTACAAGTATGTATATTCTCCTTCTAGATTAGGTTGTTCTGGTGGTTTTCAGATCTATCATAAATATTTTAGTGACTCTGCAATGTGTTTTTGTTTGACAGCACGCTTGGTGGCAGTCATGGTGTGCCAAGAGTACACTATAAAGGAAGGCAAGGGGATTATTATGTAATGGTATGATCTACAAGCTCACCCTCTCACCTGTTCATCATGTTTTGTTGTTTAACTTCAGCTCATATATTTTCAGGTGATGGACATGCTTGGCCCTAGCCTTTGGGATGTATGGAATTCTTCTGGGCAAGCGTGAGTATACATGCATTTTTTCCTTAATAATATTGATATTTTTGAGCAGGGTTGAGTTATATGCTTTTGTCCCTGGAAATGGTTTTAAAGAAATTTTGTGAAGTTTTTATACTCACCTCACAACATGTTATGCTTAATCTCGTCTGCATTGCTGCATCCAATTTGTCAATTCCCTATACTTTTTTTTCCTGGCCAAAAAACGGAGGAAGAATAGGGCATTTCTTTTATTTCCAGGCTGGATTCTTTTTTGTGTGAGACATATTTGCCTTCGTTGTTCTCCACATTGATTGATTGGTTTGCCATTCTTTTTTAATGCAGGATGTCCTCGGAAATGGTAGCATGTATTGCAGCAGAGTCTCTGTCAATTTTAGAGAAGATGCACTCAAGAGGGTATGCTATTTAGCTATGTATGAAATTGTTTTCTTGGTTATGATGTCATAATGATATTCAGGTGGTACCTTTATTAATTCTTCATTCCACATTTTCTGTGAAGAACTTATGAATTATACAACCTTGTTTGATTTTAGCTATGTGCATGGAGATGTGAAGCCTGAGAATTTTTTACTTGGTCAGCCATCAACACCTCAAGAGAAGAAGTTATTTCTTGTGGACCTTGGACTAGGTGAGGTCAAAGTCATTTATCGTTGAAGTACTTTTATTGCTATTTTTTGAAATTCCTTATGTGTTATTGGTACCCTCTGCAGCAACAAAGTGGAAAGACAGTGGTACAGGACAGCATGTTGAATACGATCAGCGCCCCGATATGTTCAGGTGAGACTTAATGATTTTTCTTCTATGGTCTTTTTGACAACATGCGGACCTGACCATTATTCATGATATTGTTCTGTTTAATTCCCCAGGGGAACTGTTCGATATGCTAGTGTTCATGCTCATTTGGGAAGAACTGCCAGTAGGAGAGATGATCTTGAATCTCTTGCTTATACACTCATCTTCCTTCACAGAGGCAGATTGCCATGGCAAGGCTATCAGGTACTACAAGGACATACAATCACACAAGCCATGCATATGCTTGTATTAATAAATGCAAAACACACATGCATGCAAAGGGAAGTTTGCCATCCTCATGTGTTTCTTTCATAAAATGATATGTTGACTCTGTTTTCTTTTCTTATCAAATTAATCTTAGGGTGACAACAAGTCCTTCTTGGTTTGCAAAAAGAAGATGGCAACATCTCCAGAGATGCTATGCTGCTTCTGTCCCCCTCCTTTTAAACAGTTTCTTGAAATCGTGGTGAATATGAAATTTGATGAGGAGCCCAACTATTCCAAATTAATATCTTTGTTTGAGAGCTTGATTGGATCTAATCCAGCTATAAGGCCAATAAACACTGATGGTGCTCAAAAGGTAGGGGTAGTGCTTGAATCCCAAACAAATATTACTTTTATACTTTCCCTTCCCAGGTCAATAATAATGTATCCTTTGGCAGATCATTTGTCAAGTTGGTCAGAAGCGTGGTAGGTTGAATATCGAGGAAGATGATGATGGGCAACCTAAGAAAAAAGTCCGTCTTGGAGTTCCTGCTACGCAATGGATTTCTGTTTATAATGCTAAGCCACCAATGAAACAGAGGTACAGTGTTATGATTTGGTCTTCTCTCTACATTTTTTCTTTGTTCTTTTGGATTGTAGTTCACCTTTATTAAGTCGAGGCAATAAGAAATCATATAACACTGGGTATGCAAGTAAAGAGAATTGTTTTGTAACAGAGAAGTGGCTGTCCTAAAAGGACTGCTACATGCCCCAACTAAGCAAAGCTTCAAAAATGATCGTTATTGCATTTATCTGTTTGAAAAATCCTTTCACAATTCCATTGAGTTACATGGTTTTTTTTGGTTCCCTATACAACCACCTTGTTTGGGAATTGGCATAAGGGTGAAGCACTCCTGGCCATGCCTCCCCTACTCTCCTCCTCCGTCTCTCCTGATTTCTTAAAATTTTTTGACATTGAGGATGCTGGGCACACCCTCCTTTGCTTCACTGCACAGATCCTGGAGATGTATTTGTCTTTTGAATGTGGTTTCCTGAATTCAATGAGGCCTGATGACATCTGTCTGCTCTTTATATAGGTACCATTATAATGTCGCTGATGGAAGGTTGGGTCAACATGTGGAGAGAGGAATTGCCGATGGTCTGCTTATAAGTTGTGTGGCATCTTCTTCCAATCTTTGGGCATTAATCATGGACGCTGGAACTAATTTTACAAGCCAAGTTTATGAATTGTCACCGTTTTTCTTACACAAGGTGAATCTCCACTGCGCATGTGTAAATGCATAAATATAAACACAAATTCATTCATGCATCAATACAAGTATAAATGTGTTACTTACATATGCATGTGTAAGTATGCTCAGGTTTCCTTTTCCTAATCATGTTAATAATTGAATATGGAGACAATAAGTGAAATTGTGACTTCCCAATAAACAGGAATGGATAATGGAACAATGGGAGAAGAACTATTACATCAGCTCTATTGCTGGTTCAAACAATGGAAGCTCCCTTGTGGTCATGTCCAAAGGTTAGTTCACCTTATCTTCTAAAGTTATCTGTATTAACGCCCAGCTATTGTTAGTCTGGTCCCTAGTTTGATGGTTTATTTTGACTTTGATGTGGCTGTTGCAATTGAACATGAGCCTTGCTGCAACTTTTCTCTCTTTTGCTTTAGGCATGAGGGACCAAGGTGTTGCTGTGTTGCAAATTTTAGCAAATTTTTCCTTTTGGCAACTAAAACAAAGTGATGCTTTAATTTATGCAGGCACCCAATACACTCAACAGTCGTACAAAGTAAGTGATTCTTTCCCCTTCAAGTGGATAAACAAGAAGTGGAGAGAAGGATTTTATGTGACATCAATGGCGACTGCTGGAACCCGCTGGGGTGTTGTAATGTCACGCAATGCAGGCTTCAGTGATCAGGTCAAATTTCTTGTCATGTGACAATTAGACAATTGAATTCATTCATAGGCTATGTCCATTTCATTGGCTGCTGCTCTTCTCACTAATTTGCATGAGCTGTGTGCCCATGAATTTATACATTTCATAAGTCTGACCAAACTTTCCATGGTTTGAATGTGAACTTCAATTCACCCTGGACCTATTAGGTTTTGGTTTTTCTTTTTCAAAACGGTGCCATTCAAATGAAAGCTCGATTTAAAATAAATAAACAATTTGTTTGAACTTAACAGTGGATTCACAGTTATATACCTAGCCTGAAAGCTCCTTTTGCCTTGCCCTCAGGATTTCATTTTTATTTGTGATCTCATCGGCACAAATTGCAGATTAAGCTAGAAATTAACATTGATTAAGAAGTTTTGTTGCTTCTCTAGATTTTGATAGTTATGGATGGCAATAGACACATTGATTTAGAACCAAAATATAGAATAGAGTAACCTTGGTAACTTGTCAACCATATTTTTAAACGAAGTAGTTTGAAACACACTTTTGTTGTGGTTTGCGTGTTGCTCTAGTTTAAACCATGTGAATTATATGCATACTAGCACTATATAAGCAGTTTATATGTTTTCTTGCAAGTATTTCACTCATGAGTGGGTTCTGTGTCACTTGCCACTGGCTTCAACAGGTTGTAGAGCTTGATTTTCTGTATCCAAGTGAGGGCATTCACAGAAGGTGGGACACTGGTTTTAGAATTACATCAACTGCTGCAACTTTTGATCAGGCTGCTCTAATCTTGAGTGTCCCAAAGCGCAAACCTGGAGATGAAACCCAGGAAACTTTACGCACATCTCAATTTCCAAGCACTCATGTCAAGGTAAAACATTCTGTTTGATCATGAAGCTGTTGACTCTGTTCTTCATTTATCTGAATGCTTTGTGTACTTGAATCCACCTCTATCACAGAAACACACTGCAGTTTTTTTTTTTATTGTTAGAATCATCATGCAGCAAACCAACAGGCCTAAACTGTTTTCGTCAACTCTTCTTTAACTTATAAACTGCTGTAGCATTTGATATTTCACCACTACCTAAACAGTGCCTTAGCTAATATACAAAAGTTTGAACCATGATTGTTCCTATTTCATGGCATGCTAACTACGAGTTATGACAAATTATAGAAATTGAAGAAGTTTGCACAATAATTTCTTGCTTGTATGTGGGTCTCCTGTTTCGATATCTTACTAGTGTTAGTAGTAGTCATTTTTACTAATGTGAGCATTAAGAAATTTATATACACTGTTCATTCTCATTAATATTAGATAATGAATTATGAGACGATATCTCACCCGGGTTTTTCTTTCAATGCACAGGAAAAGTGGGCGAAGAACCTCTATCTTGCATGTTTGTGCTATGGGAGGACTGTTTCTTGAAATGACAAATTGTAGGGAGCAAGAAAACAACACAAAAAGGGATTTTGATGATTCTTGCCCTCCCCACCTCGCATATTTTGTTTCTCATGTTAATTATACAAATTGGAGTAGAGAGCTTTAGCTGCAGCAACTGAGAATTGTAGTCTTGTGCATGGTTGATATGGAAGCTGTAATTTTAGCTCTTAATACACAAGGTTTTAGTTTCGCACTTCTTTAGTGCCTTTGATTTTATTACCCAAGTGTTCCAAAAGATTTGTGTAAATGATCTGCAAGCCAGAGCTTTATTGTCTCTTTTCTGCATTAGCATTTCTTTATGCGGCCGCTGCACCGACACCATGGATTGCCTCTCACATTGGTCAACCATAAACAAGGACCACTAATCTGTTTTTAAAATCTAGGTCTCTCATCCATCTTTCACTAGGTCTGGTGAAAGATTCAGGATCTGGAGCTTATTCTGAATTGAATTAAGGCTGACTAAGATCAAATATTCACATGATCGAACTCAGTTGCTCCAATTGGGTCAATTAGGGTTTTTAGTGTCTTGTCTGATTGATAATCACCAAGTTTTTTTGCTGATTCTGACGGGTGAGTTTATTCAATAATCTAGTATTTTTTGGTGTCAGAATAGTATTGAAAAAAGAGTAATCGCTTTTAGCTTGGTGGATTATTGACCTGTTTGAGAACTATTTTATTTTAATAATTTCTAAAAATTATATTTGAAATTTTAATATAGTTTTTTTTTTTTTTTTTGAAATGAATGTGTAGAATAGGTATTTTACATATTTGTAATTGAAAAGTTAATAAACAATGGATGCTACACTTTTATACCTTATATTTTTTATAATATATATTCATATGAATTATTTCTTTAATTTTTAATGTGTTCTAACCACACTAATACTTTATTTTTTTATTTTTATAGTCCATGTCTACACGTCATTTCAGAACTTTACATGTAAAATATTAAAATCTAAAATATAATCCATGAAACCTGACACTCAATTGCTTGGCTGAAACTTGAGCTGATTTTACTAACTGTGCTTCTAGTTGTTCCCTAAAAGTTTATCATGAAAATACATTAATGGACCGAGTTACTGTATAATTTTAATTTTACAAAATTAATCACCATTTCTATCTATATTTTACTGGCAGGCAAAATATCAGCCATCCAAATATCTAATCAATGGCTGAAACACGATTCACGTCACCATTTTATAATTATCTGAACAGCCATCTCCCTCCACAAGTTCTCGTCTCCCATGCCTTCTGCAGATTACATTTACGCGTCATATAAAAACAGAAACTGATTTTGTTACAGAGAGACAGAGATGGAGAGAATGACATCGTCACTATCATCTACTTCTCATCTCTCTGTTATCCCACAACGACTGTCTCTGTCCTCTAAAACGTCCCAACACCACCGTAAGACTAAGCTCTCGATCTCTCTCTTTCTGCCGTTTTTTGGAGTACCCCATAAGTGAATTTGAGCTTCTTGTAAACTGTCTCTTACTTTCCTTTCTATGTTGCTGAATTTTCTTGGCTTGTAAACTTTGTTATTATTGCTTGGTTTGCTTTCCCAGTTTAGTTCTTGTTTTCCAGTCGTCTACAGTTCATTTTTTGTCAGCATGTATGAGAATTTGTCACATAGCAACTATAATTATGTGAAAACTTAAAGCATGTTTGAACTAGCTTCCAGTTATTTCATCATGGTGTTTTTCCTCGTTTAATTGATGGATAACAGTGTTTGGGCTCATGTATGGTTTGTTGGTAGACAAGACAGTGGTGTGCTAACCAAGATAGCATGTTTGTTTTTAACATGTATACACAGCACTAAATGTGAAACCAGTTGGGATTCGTGTGAAATCAAGTTTGGAAGATGAAAGCTCCTCCTCTGGAGGTTTCGATGACCCATCACAGTCAATCAAGATGAAGGTTTGTGTTTTCTCTGTCGAATGTCTGTCTTTGTAATCAATTTTCTTATTCTCTCACTTTTAGTTATGCTTGTAGGTTCTTGTCATTCTTAAGTGATGTTCTTAGGGAGAAAACCGCACTTTTCAATTTTAGGGGGCATTTAAACTGGCCCTCGATGAAATGGGATAATAGAGGAATCACTGTTTTAATTTCAAGAGATTAGCTATTTAGATAGTAAAAGAATAGAAAACTTGTAGTGATTTTGTAGCGGAGAGTATGTCTTCGTTAAGCAGAAAACATAGAATGCTTATGTTTATAGTTCTTACCTATATACAAGGTCTACCATAAGTCTATGATAAAATGTGAGATGTTGATCTTATATTCAGCAATATCCCATTTCTTGCAACAGGAATCTCAATTGTCAACATCCAGGCGTCAGTGTCTTTCTTGTTTGTGTTCAACCTTAGTTTTAATCGGTACTTCTGCAACTTCCATTTCGATCCCAAAAGCAATTGCTATGGATGGAAAAGAAAGACCCGTATGCCGGAATTGTTTGGGCAGTGGTGCTGTACTTTGTAAGTATTCTCTTGCTTTTATCTCGTGCTCTCAGCATTTTTCGTTTTATGATAGTAGTTTTGTCAGGTTTGCCTTATTTTAGCACACTAGGGATCTGTAAGGTTTTAATTCAAAATTCATCTCTCCTTTTAAACTGGCCTTCAAGATGTTGATTTACCTCTTATATAGGTGATATGTGCGGTGGTACTGGAAAATGGAAAGCTCTCAACAGAAAACGAGCTAAAGATGTTTATGAGTTTACAGAATGTCCAAATTGTTATGGTACATATTCTCTGTCTGATGCTCCATCTTTATATTAGCATCTGAGATTATATATATTCTGGTACTTGTTTTCACACTTTCTCCTTTGTTTTCATTTTTCATTACTTTGAGATGAGAAATATTCTATTTTTTTTTATCAGCATTTGAATGCGGGAATGATAAATTGGATACAAGTTCAGCATATCTCGGCATGTAATTAACAATTCTATGTGTCATTCTGAAGATCCCTGCATTAGAAAATCCAGATACCCCCATTTCAGCATGCTTCTTTATATTGCGGCTCTATAGAAACATGTTCATAGTGGTTCTTCGAGCATCTGATTTCTGATGATGAATCAACCAGAGATTAAAGCCCTTTGGAATCCAAAAATATTTTCACGATATAAGAATTAAGGAAACATTCGGAAAGTTTAAAATTTCCCTTGCCAGAAATTCTGTGATAGAGGTATCGGCCAGCTGTTGATGGAAGTAACCATTATACGTAAAGGAGGTCAGCTTTATAGTATATTGAAAAAAAGGTTGCTGGATAAACTGGGACTCCAACTAAAGACAAGTTTTTGCAAAACTTCCAAACATTGTCGACTTGACAAGTTGTTGGTTTCAAGTTTAGAGTAAAATATGTTGGAAACATTGCTGCGCATTGGTGTACAAGATATAAGAGCTTCTGTTAAAGCTACATCTTCCAATCTCTATCACGAGTTGCAAACAAGTCCCATGTATGAGTTGAGGTTTCTTGTAATTTACTGTTCTCTTTTGTTGAAAGTCAGTAGATAGCACACCCTCTTATTCATTAGTGGAACATCACATGAAGCTAAATCGATCCCTAGAAATTACACAAACAATACTTAAGAACCTATTTTTTCTGCTCAACATGTTGAATGTGAAAAAGATTTAACAGTCAAGTCTCGAACTTTAGCTGGTACCTGTAACCTATGGTTAGCTAGACATTTTTAAAATAACATGTTGCAGATTTTTTTTCCTGTTTGAGAAACTAATCATGCTGCTATTAGCTTAAAATTTTTTGTTTTGGCAGTAAATGTCATCGCCCGCTAAAAGTTTCTTGTTCTCCCATTCCAACTCCAAATATGTAACCGCTATTGTTACAGCTTTTAGCTATGAACCCTTCACTCACTTATCTCTTTTTGCCTGCAGTATTGCTGATAGTTTATTTTTCTCTGAGAAATGACTACCAGTGCTTGGCTTGTGCAGGTCGAGGGAAACTCGTTTGTCCTGTTTGCTTAGGTACTGGTTTACCAAATAACAAAGGTCTTCTAAGGAGGCCTGATGCACGGCAATTACTTGATAAGATGTACAATGGTCGGATACTACCTGGTTCTTAAGTAAGTCATCATTCTGTACTTCTCTGCAACTTCCCTTGGTAAATTTTTGTTTTTTGTATTCTAGGAACAACCGATGCTTTATAGCATTCTTCTTTTCATAGGGGGGTAAAGAATAGATTCTGACCAGAAAAAAAAATTATGTGGCAGTTTTCATGAGTATGTAAAGCCATAATAGTTAATCAGCTTCATGGGCTTCACTCTTTAATTAGTCCTTTGATCAACAGCAAATCCAAAGGATATGTTAGATTGCAGCTTGACCATTAAAAGAAGAGATGGGAGGTCCAAGGCAGAAAATCAAATTCAAGTCTTCAGACAAAAATCTTAAAAGGAGTTTTGAACAGTCCTGTTAGATTATCAATTAATAGTATCATGATTATTGATTTTGAATTTAATAATTTAAATCAAAATATACAGATAATTAAATTGTTATTTTTTTTTATCTTATATTAAATCACATCTATGTAAAAGGTATGAAATCTACAATATGAATCTATTTTCAATGGACAATATCTTTAAACAAATCAATTGATTATCTTTTTTCCACCAGTTATGAATTCAGAATTTTAAAGCAGATATTTAGGTTTTAATGATTTTGATAATGGGGTTTTCACCAAAAATAAAAAAATAAGTCCATTGAATGCTTCTCTATCACAGTAACAAGAAAGCCAATAGAGCAATAATTGACGCTGTCGGTATCTGAATCGACAATTCACTTAATGCCATACAAGAATAAACTTATACGTATCCCCTTAAATTTGGAAATCTATTTTCCTGGATTTTATATTTTCTATTATGTGATTTGCCTTTGGGTTACCGAATCTCAATCCTAATTGAAGAAAAAAAGTAGTATTTATAATATTCAACCCAATATAAATTGAGCCAAGTATCAAATATGATTTCTATTCACTTTAATATAAAATATTTCTTTTACTGAAGGGGCTTTATAAACCAATTTTCTCATGCCTCAAAAACTTTGCTTCACGCTTGCTGTTCTGATACTGCTTTGCCCTTGTAGGTGCACTCTCATGCGTATAACGAGTAGTGATACACATTGCTTATTTCGGCTCCAAAAGCTGAATAAATTAAAAAAAAAAACACTAAACTTTATTGATTTTAGAAGCCTATGTAAATTACAATCATCCAGCCACATAAGTTAATAATAGTAATGTTTATAGTTTTAAGACCTGACTTCCACGACTTGAGCGTCAAAAAGTGAGATCTCTGAATTCTTTTTTGTAAAAAAAACCAAAATGATATTGTTTTCCCGTTTTTCTATCCTTTTCAACTAGAACCGGTCCAAGCCTTGAGTCAACCAAGACAAGTTTTAAAACAGTGCCTCCAATGAAAGTAACTTCACTTTGCAAGATAGTTGCCAGGATGCATCGGAGGAGCTCCAAAAGTCAAGGATCATTGCCAGGAAGCTTGCTTAGAACAATATGTTCTGGTTTATGGCCACATTCGAAATCAAGATGAACAAATGCTCTCTCAACCTCAGTCAATTTCTCAATCTTATTCTGCAAGGTCTCACCAATAACATGTGCTTCCTTCAATGGCAATTCTTGTGGGAGTTCAATATCTACCTGTTTCATGGTAGTACAGACTGTTACATGCTTTGAGAAAAGGATACGCAAAACTTGTAACGATTCAATGCTAATGAGAATCCCATATAGCATAACAAACCTCTACAAAATAAAGAGCACCAAAGGTGTAGGATCGGATAGTGTCAATGCGCTGGACTTGAGGATGCCGGATAACAAGATATGTCAACTTCTGCAGGAATTCAGGAGGTGCAGATTGCCCAACAAGTGAGACTGCATAAAGAGGTTCATGCATGGTTAGAAACTGTGTGTTCAAGGAGGACTAGTCATATTGGTGAAGGAAGGTACCTGCGTTTTCCACAACAGTTCCAGACCAATTTATAATTGTGTAAACTGCAAGGAGGATGGCACCTGTAGGGTCCATCCACCAGTAGAACTTATCGCCAAGAACAGCTGCAATCAACCCTACCACATTCGTTACTACATCGAAATAGTGATCCTGAACATTGGCATTTGGTTTAGTTAGAACTGATGACAAGAAGTCCAGAACTAAAAGACACAGATTTTCAGTGACAAGGACGGGAACAAAACCTTTGCATAGGCACGAACAATCTCATTTCTTGAACTTCTGCAGTAAAACCAAAGGGCAAGCTTTACTGCCGTTGCAGTTAGCATTATTACATATAACCACGTTAATTGATTAGAAGACATATTTTCAGTAGCTTTGTCTTCAATTATTTGTTCGACGGCCTGGATCAATATCTGAAACCCTGCAAGAAAATGAATCAGAATGACAATCCTTGTTCTATGAAGAAATCAACCTGCCATTCACATTAGGTTAGTTTTTCTGTTCCTAGTTCTAGCTCCTTGTTTTGCCAACAAGTTATCACTCACCATGAAATCAAACATGTCAAGATGCAAAATCTACACGTTACGAACAAAGTTGTATCGAAAGAAACTAAAAGGATATATAGATGCGATAGGCAAAAGGAATAAAAAATAAAAAAATATGCTAGTTGCAGCTGGTTAACATACCAAGTGTAGCCATGATAGCAGCGAAGATAACTATCCCCACCGGCTGCGCCCTCAATTTTCCAATAGGATACTTATAGATATTTATTTTTTTCATTGACAAGTGAGTGAACCAAAGAATGCCACCAGCCATAAGATCAAGCAGAGAATCCAGCGTCGACGCTGCTACGGCCAAAGATCCAGTCTCTATAGTAGCATATATCTGCACACTAGGCATATCTCCATCACTAATAATTGGAATAAGAGATTGATCACACAGGCCAGAACCAATTTATTAACAAAATAAAGTGCAGAAAAAGAAGCAATCAAAACTTTTTGGAGTTTGATTGACCTTGGAGAACCAAATGGTGATAAAACTACACCTTAAATGCTAGCAAGACTATGTTTGCAATGTTGGATATCTTCATAGCCTTTTCCTGTTGAGCTTGTTCTTCATCATCACCCTCATTGTTGTCGTCATTTCCCATTAGAATATCAACATCCTCAAAGGATTTCAGTGTATCCATTTGCTTTTCATAATATTCCTTTTCCCCTGTAAAAAGATCGAAACAATAAAACATTCAAAAACTTGTACAAAGAGTCAGAAAGCTCTGTTGGATTCAAGAACTGGTAAATAAACCACCTTGAATTGTTTTCACATACCAAGGACCGATTACCTTTTGTTAAGCCTGTTGTTTTGGATAAATTGATCTGATAAGGGGACTCGGTATCCAGGCCAGATCTGACCTTGTCAGGCAATCTTGCCACAAAATTAGCTCTCAGCGAGTTCACCGAATTCCTTCTACTCAGTCTCCTGCTTCTTCTTCCTTCACTCATCAACAAAGGTGTTTTTGGGCCAGAACCTGAATCCCCCTCCATCTCCAAACAACCGATTCCACTTCCAGCTGAAATATCTATAAGTATCTATAGCTTTAAATTTCGCTGATATTTTGGCAGCATGAAGATGCCCGCCTGGTCTGGCTGCTTAAACACCAGGCGACTATTTTTTTTTTTTTTTAAATTAAATGCTTATTAAACAAAAATTACTTTAAGATATTTTAAAACCCACAGAATCTGCTGCTGAACACCCACTGAAATTAAGATACGATGCAATTGCAAAAGTTGACTTTTATAGTGGTACACGCATTTACACTTTTGCAGGAACATTCCCTAAATATAAATTACTAGTCATTTACCTATATTATTTGCCGCAGTTAAAATCATATATATATATATATATATATATATATATATATATATATATATAATATGAGATATTAAAATAATGAGATTTCTTTTTATTATACTATAAATTTGAATAAAATAATTAATTTATGTAGAATTTCTACGGAGTACAATTTTCTAATAAAATATATAAATTTTAAATTGATATAAATTTATCTGTTTAACAGGTTTCAATATAATCACTAACATAAAATTATCATCTTTATTAAAAAAGCAAAAAATATTGGATACTTGAATCATCGAATTCACTGTATTAGGACTAGTTCATTTCATAATCTATTTAAATTAAATACAATAATAAAATATAAATTAGAAAAACACCTATGATAACTAAATAAAAAAAATAAATAATTGATTTTCAACTTATATATAAAAAATATCATTGAAAATTCATTACAAAGTTACTATCATTATCATGACTATAACAGCTAAAATTTTTATCATTATTATTGCCAAAACAATAAGAATCACTAAATTATCCTGAAGAATAAAAAAGACCAAATATTTTTATAGAAAAACAAGCAAGAAAACAATAAAACAAACAATCACTAAAATTATTATTTTTATTGCGCAAACAATGAAACTATAAAATTATTTCATAAAATAAAATAAAAAATTAATAAAAAAGCAAACAAAAACAATAGCAAAAAAAGAAAAAAAAACCAAAATAAATATTATGAGCATAAGAAAATCATATTGATACGAAAAACAAATAAAAATAACAAAAAACACTACAAAAAGAACAAAGAGAAAAGAAATTATCAACATAAATTAAAATTTTAGAACTGAATCGAATAAAAATAAAACCCCAACAAAAAATAAAACGATAAAAAGTAAAAATACACTAAAAGCATAAATGCATAAATATGGATAAAAAATAAATACTGTCTAAGAAGAACAAAAAATATTAATACCAAATAAAAAATTAAAAGAATAAGTGCCGAATTGAAAAACAAAATATATAATTAATTTCAATTGAAGGACAAAAATACAATATATCAAAATCTTGATACCAAAAAACAATAAAGGATTTTTTTTAAAAAATACAGTGTAATTGTTTAAAAAATTAAATGAATAAGGACCGAAATGAAAAGTAGCATATATAACCAATTTTAATTGAAGGATAAAATTAAAATAAATTAAAACATGCAGTCCAAAAATATTAAAAGAACAAAAAACAAACAAAAAAATCAAAAGATTAAGACTAAAATGAAACATATCATATATGATCAATTTTAATTGAAAAACATAATTGAAAACGGTTGAAATTTTCTTTGAAGAAATCACTAAGAAAAACAAAATCAAAAGAATAGGGACTGAAATAAACCAACCAAAAATATGAAGGATCGTGATGTACTTTTAGGCTATAGGAGAGAAAAATGGGGGGAAATGAAAAACCATCCATTGACGATTCCATAATCACCTTTACACGACATGCGCCGCATCTAAAGAAAGGGGACATGAAGGTGCATCATATGACACGATGATCAAACCTTTTACAGCACCTACAGATATTGCACAAGCGTCCTGAAAGGCGCACTCACGTGGAAAACCAATGGACGTCTGTAAGACATACCTGTAATAAATTCAAATAATAATAATAATAATAAATTACAGAATTACCTAAACATCCTTGAACCCAATGATAACCACAAAAAAACTAGGAGTGAAAGTACTACCATGCTCCCAGCCACATAACCTCGTTTTTATCTTTTTCAGAGGATATGAAAGTAATTTATTATGCATAAATATGTGAAAAATCTAAAATATTCTTTGCTAGCTTTCATCTTTTTATCAATTTTTAGGGGTGAATAGACAGTTTCACTGTGCAATAAATATTGAAAAAACTAGAACACTTTTAGTTAAAAAAAGAGTCAAATTTTAGCAATTCTATAAATAAAATAATAATTTCACTGTTGAAATCGATAATAAATATATACATTAACATATTTTATATATATAGTAATTTGTGCATGATCTCTTCCCCTCTTAACGTCATATGAGGGCATGGATCCCCAATCAGTTCGTTTTTATTTCCATATTTACCCTTTAAAATCAATCATCAAACTTTACATTGAAAAAGAAGAAATGAAACCTAGACTGTTAATTTAATATTGATCCCAGTTTTTATGATATAATATTCATCTCAGTTAATCCTCAAAGACAACTTTATTAGTGTAAAAATAATAAGATTTCTAAAAACATATATCCATTAACCATAAAACTACATCTGATTTTCATGGCTTCGATTTTTTTAAGAAAACAAATCTAGTTCTAACAAGTTCTCAACGCTAAAAAACTTGTCACGGGAGAAACCCAAATAAAAGTAGCTATAAAGAAAGTAGGCTTTCAAGCTCTACTGCAAAATTTGCGCCTGAGGAAAGCAACAAGAAGAAAACATAAAATGGCACAGTGAAAGTGCTCGAACCATCAGCCAAAGCATGTATAACAACAGCTTGGCTTTTGTGGATCATCGGCGCTATCTCCAAAGAAAACATGCTTAAAACGCTACAAGCACCTCATTTGTCGTGTAGACTTCATTCAATTCCTAACTGGATAAACTGATTTCACAATGAAAGGGAAGCACTGGATCCCAAGTTTGTAACCTTCCATGAAACAAATGAAACCATCGATCTTTATACGGATCAATGCTAGCTGTTGGGTAACCTGCTGAGAACAGAGTGCTCCGGTTTGTGTTCACATTCAAAATCAAGATGAACGAATGCCCGCTCAACTTCTGGGAGCTTCTCAATCTTGTTCTGCAATGTCTCTCCAATGGTGTGTGCATCCTTTAGAGGCAGCTCTTCTGGGAGTTCAATGTCAACCTGTTTCAAGGCGGGGAAAACATTAAGAGAAAGTCTTAAATGACTCATCCTTAAACAGCAGTAGCAGAGATGTTAAGTCATACATAAGATATAGAGAATTGAAAAATTTCCCACTAATAGTTGAACCTGTTGACTTTTACAAAGGTAGATAGTTCAAGGAAGATTGAGACATAACAAGCCAAGAAAATCCAGTGTTCAGATCAGAAGAGTGGAAGATCCTTGTTGCAAGATAATTCACTCACCAAGTGATAATTACAGCTATGTATGTCATGCTTACCTCTACGAAATAAAGAGCACCAAATGTATAAGCACGGACTGTGTCTACACGCTTGACCTGAGGGTGCCTTGTGACAAGATAGGTCAATTTCTGCAAGACTTCAGGAGACGCTGTTTGCCCAACAAGAGAAACTGCAACAAGAAACCCATCTTAAAATGCTGGCAGATATGTCTTACAGGAATAACTTAATTGTGCATCACTTTATCTGCTTCCTCACGAAACAACTAGGAATGAAAAGTCGCACCTGCATTTTCAATAACAGTCCCAGACCAATTTATAATTGTGTATAGTGCAAGAAGAATAGCACCAGTAGGGTCAATCCACCAGTAATATTTATCCCCAAGAACAGCTGCAACTAATCCTACCACATTCGTCACCACATCAAAATAGTGATCCTGGATGTCAGAATTTGAACAAGTTAAAACAACTGATAATTAGCAGCTTGATAACAAAAAGCTATTTATTTAGAAAGAAGAGCCTAAAACCTTTGCATAGGCGCGAACAATGCTGTTTCCTGAGCTTCTACAGTAAATCCAAAGTGCCATTTTCACCACAGTAGCAGTTATCATGATAGTGTAAAGCCATAAGAGTTGATTTGAGGACATCTTTGGACGTGCTTCATTTACAACAAGTTCTTCAACAGCTTGAATCAATATCTGAAAACCTGTGAAGAACGAGTGTCAGGAATCCACGCAACACTCAAAGAAGCAAGATCGACACAAACCTTTTGTTTCCCTAAGGTTCTGTTCAATGCTGTAGAGTAGCTAACTAACTCCATGACAGGAGAGTGTGAAGGTATTAAATTTGTACTACCACGAAAATCCATGTTCGTTAAAAGGAAGTTAAACAAACAATAGAGTTTAGAGGTTCGTGATTGATGGAAAAAAAATATCAATACAATCGAACATAAATTTTCATATTCTGCTTCACATAGGTAAAATCAATGGACCACAAGAAAAGGTTACTAGGCAAAACAAAATTACCAAGTGTAGCCATGACAGCAGCAAAGATGATTATCCCCACTGGTTGCATCCTTAATTTTCCAATAGGGTACTTGTAGATATTTATGTTTTTCATCGATATATGTGCAAACCAAAGTATCCCACCAGCCATGAGGTCAAGCAAAGAATCTAATGTCGAGGCAGCAATGGCTATTGATCCAGTCCTTATTGTAGCGTAAATCTGATCAGTACACAAAATTATCAATCTTAACAACTTGAAAACTAAAAATTTGAATAAAACTAACATTAGAACATGCAATCAGAAGACTTCTTTCAAGTTCGAGTTTCTAAAAAAAAATGAATGGTCAGGTCACCTTAAACACCAGAAGCAAAACGTTAGCATAGTTGGAGATCTTCATAGCCGTTTCGGCTTCCATTTGTTCTTCGTCATCTTCTTCATTAACTGTATCAGTTGCCATCAAAGTATCAACTTCCTCAAATGATTTTAAGGTGGCGAATTGTCTTTCATAGTACTCCTTTTCCTCTATAAATTTCACAACAACAGACAAGAACTCAATCACTGCAAAACAGAAACTAATCTCTATTTGGTTACCTAGAAATCAAACAACATTCTAAGAGAAGAAATCAAAACCTTCTATAAAACAATCAACAACAAGACTTCGTTTGCCTTACATTTTCTCTGTCGTTTCCAAGCAACCAAACAAGTCCTTAACTTTTTAACCTTTTTTACGCACAAAAACACGCATATTCAATGATCCTCAAACGTTTTCAGCTATCTTTTTTCCTCAAAAGCCGCAACAACACCAAAAGAGATAACAAACTCCATTCTTTTTTCAATTTCCTTTACTTTCTTAATAACCAAACAACTCCTATGCTTTTACCATTTCCATACAAAAGAAACACATGCACAACAACTCTTTAAAATTTTAGTCATCTTTTGTACAAAAAACCAATATAAATTCCATCTCTTTCTTCATTCCTTAAAATTTCCTCAGCAGCCAAACAAAATTTTTAAGGAAAGAAAAAGGGAAGGCCAGACTACATACCTTGGGTAAGCCCTTTGGTTTTAGACATATCAACATGAAAAGAAGACTCAACATCAAGACCAGAGAGAACCTTATGAGACAATCTTGATAAAAACTCTGTCCTGAGTGAGTTGTACGAATTAACTCGACTATATCCATCATTTATCCACCTCTCGTTACCATTCAACAATGGCTCTTTAGGACTCAAACAACCGGTATTATCCTCCATTATTCGGGTTCAGATCAAGCTCTTGACCCGGTTCTCGGATTTCCTCTCTGTCTCTAACCAAAAACAGGCAAGGAAATGTCAACCGGTTGGGAATTGTCCTGTCTTAAGTAGCCCTTTTTTTTTTTTTTTTTCTTTAATCAAATTAATTGATTAAGAAAGATAATAGTTTCTTTTCTCGTTGGGATCAATTAAGGCAAGTGACACGTGTCACGCTTACATTTTGACAGCTCTGAATTTTTGTTAGCATTTTTCAGATTTTTAATTACTAACCACTAATAATAGCCTGCATTTCTTTTTATTTTTCCAGCATGCAAGAAGCATATTTATTAAATTCAAAGTACCTGGCAAGTTGAGATATAGTAAATTCAGAGCTTGAGTCGGCTACAAATGGTTTAGGTTTTTAATTTTTAATTTTAAATTGATTTAGCTAAATTAGAACGATTCAAAATATATGGTATAGACCCACCAAATTAATATATAATTATTCTGCTCTTGCCTCATAGTAGACTAGAGTAGTTATTTTATGTCCCTTCGACATTTTGATAGTTATTTTGATCTTTCAAAATATATTTTTATTAAAAAAAATATTAAACCAATAATTTAGACAATTTTTTATAGATAATGTCAAAAGATTCTAAGAAATATTTTAATTTATTTTCAATTAAAACAATATTTAAAAAAAACAACTTGTATCGCATTAATGAACACACATTACATTTACAATGAAGATGTTGATCTTATATAATTTTGGATTTTAGATTTTTTTTTAATTGTTTTTGAAAAGCTTGGTTAATAGATTTTAGAATCAACAGGCCATGGTTATTGATTTTAAATTCAATATTTAAGTTAAAGGGTAGAAAAAAGTATAATAAATAATTAGAGAATTACTTTTTTTCTTATCAAATATTACATTATATCCACCATTTCAAAACTTAAAAAGAATATTAGACCTAGCATTTCAATCTATTTCAAATGTGTGATTTCCATGAGCAAAACAATTGATTATAGTTTTTCAAAGAGTTATGAATTTTGATTTTTTTTAATTTTTTTGGAAGAATTAATGATTTTACACATGGGGATTTTAGTGTAGCAACAAAAAAAACAGGTCTCTTGTATGCTTTCTGTCACAAGACCATGCAAAGTTGCAAACCTATACAGGTTTCGGGAATGTTTTTAAAAAATATTTTTGAAAAAACAATTTAAATTAAAAAATAATATTTTTTTTTTATCATTTTCTAAGTAATAATATCAAAAATAATCTTTTTAAAATAAAAAAAATATTATTTCAATAATAAAAAAATAAAATTTAAAAAATAATCTTAACCACGATGTATCCTCTGCTGTCTACCCCAAAAAAGACAAATTATTTTTATTAAAATAATAAAATTTCAACATTCCAAAAATCCATTGAACAGGATTTATCTTAACGTCGATTTTTTCTTTCATTCGCATTTGCATTGAACCCATAACATGATTGTCAAATATAAATGGAAAAAATGTCTCATAATAAGGGGGAAAAAGAACCCTTTTCTGGAAAACTAGAGCTGTTAAAGAATTCCATTGGCTATTAGGGTGGTCGGTTTGTACAATTTGAATTATTTTCAATATGAGAAAACCTATATGAAGTACTTTGTTGAATCTTTTGTATGCAGAAAGTGAAGTTCTAACCTGCCAAACAGAACCCAACAGGAAAAGGAGCTCTGATTAATGTAACTTCAATGAACTTTCTTGTCTCCTTGCTATACATGTTTCATAATCCAAAATTTGACCCAGGCAGCATTATTAAAATGATACTGGAAATATTCGAAGTCATTTCTAGGATAGTCTGTAGAATATTTTAAGGTCTCACCCTCCTTAGCTGTGCCTGCATCTGCCAATTGGCCAGCACACATGATGCCTTCCACGAAAATATCACAAATCCCCATCCAAATCCCACTTATTGTTACGAGCTAATTGCTGTAAAAAAACATCTGCAAATAAGCTAAGCTAAGGAAAGAGATTACGATTTACAAGTCCAAACATGAAAACATTGAGTTAGAACAGGATTGAAAGGCACATAAATACAGGAATGGCTACAATCTGTAGCAGCTTTATCACACAAGTAATCAAACTCTTCCCGCAGAAGAAAAGCTGCAGAGTCTTGCAAAACAGCGGTGGCATCCTTCAAATTAATCATATGCCTGGTTGAATATTTCTAGTGGACAAACAAACTTTAAATTTGTTAAATAGATGAACCCTTTGTATCCATGTTTCACGGGGACAATGAAATAAGCCTCTTCCCCGACCACGTCCTCCAAAAACTTTGGTTCAAACGGGAATAAGCCTCGTTCCCATACACTCCATGAAAGATTTGGGTTTGACAAGAGGGCACAAAAATTAAAAATCTTCCCTCAACAGATGGTGTATGATGCCAGCTATTTCCTTCATATCTTGAAATAGGTTTGCAGCTGTTTAATTTCTACCATCACTAGTTTGTCAATCACCACCTCAGCAGCAGTTTTACATGCTGTTTCTTTTCTTCTATGAATCTGAAATACTAGCAAGAATTTGCATCTTCATGAACTGCTGATACTAATAATTCAGCTGATGCCGCTACTTCTTGGTTACTTTGTTTTCTCTTCTTTTCACTTTGGCTCAGAGATTTATTCAAAGCCTGGTCAGCCTTCGAGACGATTTTCGACACAGTAAATCCTGTTACTTCAAAATTCTGGGCTCTATAAGGAATCAAAGCATCACGAAGAACAACGCCAACTCCTTCATATGTCCAAACACCCACGATTGCCTCTCCTTTGAGTCCAATACCAAACCAACCAAGACCAGCAGCAGCAACATCTACAGAACTTGAGTCCCACCTGTTCCCAGAGACACGGAATTCCTGTCTCACCCATTTTCCAAGCTCTTTAACTCGCTTATCCCCAATTGGAGGCTGAACATGGACCAAAGGAAAAGAAAGCCAAAAAACATACATTATATATCATGGAACTTAATCAGAGAATATGAACAAAACAAATATCTTTTGACTAATCTCAGGCCTTTCGTATGAAGTTTGTAAGCACCACAGCAACGGATAATCTTTTGGACCTTCAATGATTTTGGCTAGAGTCAGGGACATGTCTAGAAGTCATGGTGATTCAATTATCTTGGCCAATTTTCATTCAAAATTTCCTTCAGTAGTGCCTCAAAATATCAATTGTGAATGTAAAGGAAGAGAGTCTAATTTGAATAGTTTGTCACATTGTGTACCCATTCATTATACCACAACAAATAGGACATTAAACTGGAAAACCAAGAGAAAAATAAAAATAAAAATAAAAATAAAAAAACGACTATTTATTAACAATGACCGTACCTGTAACTGATGACCAAAATGGTCTTCTACCATGGTGCCTGCATTTTCCGTTTTCCCCATATGCAATGGAAGGTATGGAGATGCCCACACTGTGACATATAGAGAATCTACTGATAATTCTTCAATATCCAGCCTCATGAGCCCGCCAATATGAACTGAATGACCTTCCTGTCACAATCAAATACAAAATCAGTCATAATTTTTTTTAATAATAAAAGTAAATCATAATTGATGTTCTTTAGCCTATATATGAATCAATAATTTGAAGCCAGAAATGTTTTCACAAGCCCTACAAAAAACTTACACTCACTTGATCACCGATTCATTATCATAATTGCTCTTAATTCAAACAAACTAACCTTGATTCTGTAAGTTCTTGGTTTCAACACCTTACTAATATGCGCAAGCCTCTGCTCCTCCCTATTCAATCTTGTTGTAATCTGCTGTGGATTCAAAAGCCCCGGAGTGTCAAATAGCTTTGCCTGCCCTGGAAGAACACCTTCCACCCTAACAATACCCAACGTCGTACCGGGCACAGGAGCCTCTGTCAGATAACTAACCTTCCTTACATTTCCATTAACACACTTCGCCATTGCATTTAACAACGTACTCTTCCCTGCATTCTGCGCCCCTACAGCCCACACATGACCTCTAGCCCCTGCCAATTCAATCACATCCTCAGTCAAATTCTTCAATCCCCAATTCCTCACCGAACTCACAAAATGCACTTTCTTAATCACACTAGCACCACCTTCCTTCGCTCTTCGCCTAACCCATTGTTCAAATCCTAAAGGCGACAATGAAGCAGGCAACAAATCAATCTTAGTCACAACAAGCAAAATCCTAGCTACATTCCCCGGCTTCCCTTCTTTCCAAGCAGTGAAATTTTCCTCAATCGAATCCGAAACCAACCGAGCTACTTTTTTAGGAAACGACCCATCAAAATCCACAGCATCAACAACCAAAAGAACCACAGTCCTGGCTCCAGAACTCGAAACCAGACGCTTACCAACTGTATGGTAAAAATCAAACTCAGGCAACAAATTCTCCACAGTTGGATCCTTAACTTTCCCATAATGTCTCAAAGAATGACACCTAGCACACACCACAGGAGGCCTTTTCTCCAAAACTGATTCATTTTCAGCCAAATCAAGATCTGGGTTTTGGTTATCAGGTTCAACAAAGAAACCCTTCTTAAGGGAACCTGGAAACTCCGACTCTAGTGAAATGGGTACTAAGTGGGCGTCAGACTTGTAATCCAGGTCTTTAACTGATGGCTCTTTGTAGAAACCAGGGTGTTTTGGGTTTGTATACTGCATGTGGACCCCACAGCCAGGGCAGACGGTGGCCGGAGGTGTTGCATCGTCGAAATTTCCATCTCTAGTGAAAGGAAAAATCTGATGCTTTGGTGGGTTTGAATTAGTGGGTTTTGAAGAGAAAAAATACAGGAAATTGGTTTTTGTAGGGTATTGGGGGTATATATTGCAATAGGAATTATGGGTTTTTGATGGTGTTAAGGTTGATTGAGCAAGAAAAGAGAGAGATAAGAGAGGCTTGAGTTTTGATTTTGAAGCAGAGAGGTTTCTAGCTATGATCATTTCTCTTTGATGTTTGGTGGTGCTGATTGGTTTTAGCAACTGGAGAAGAGGGTTTAAGGTTTTAGCAGCTGATGATGCTATGAGGTTTTGGAAGTTGAAGTTGGTGGGGTCATTTAAACCTTAAAGTGGGCGAAACGGGGTCGTTTTTTCAGGAGGACGTGGTCAATTGTTATCTTATTTTAGGTTTTGTTCTTGTAGACAGAAGTTATGATGACTGTGTGATGCAGTTTTAAAAATATTTTTAGAAAAACTATTTTTTTTTAATTTTTTTTTAATTATTTTTTTTTTGATAATTTTATATTATTTTGATTATTAATATCAAAAATACATTTTTTTTTAACATTATTTTAATATATTTATAATAAAAATCACTTTTAAACCAAAATTCCAAAAAAGCACAACCGGACTGCATCAAAATGCCAGGCAGAGAAGGATTATGTAAAAAATTGCAATCTGAGCACGATAAATATTGCAGATATCATAAGAACTATATCCATGACTCCATTTAGCTATTTGGATGGGTCCCTATTGATCTTTGCTTCGATAAGGGTATTGGAATTTTGCTTGAGCAAGGCTTGTTTCATCTGAGCACATAAATTTAACCCTATCCTCAAGAATTTTCACAGCATCCCAGAACGCAAAAACTAACATAAATTCTATTTCAAAAGTTTGGCGCCCACTTGAACCTGTCAATATAGATCAACTCAATTCTGTTGAAATGTGAGCAACTTGTGCTACTCATTTACCGTGCATATAAATTTCCTATCTTCCATTTATTTTCCAGGTACATTAAGTTTCTATACTATAATTCACTGATCTTTCCATATCCGTCCTGAAACTTTCAGTTTTAACTCCTGCCGGTCCCCTCCAGAGAAGAAAAGTGCCATGTTTCTCTGAATGATCAGTCCATCTTGGCTGTCTCTAACTTTCTGATGGCTATCCCTTATACTTCTGGGAACTCCTTGCCATGTAAGCTTTCTGCCATTACCGCCAACTTCAATGCTATAACTGAATTCCTTTGCCTCATCTTCGGTGCCCATGAATCTTAGGAAGGCCATGTAAACAGGTGACATTCCAATAAGAAAAGTCTCAAAGTGCAAGCAAAACTGTCGGCCGAAACAATTAAAAACCTGCTGGGGAGAGAGATCATTAAGAATGACAGATCAAAGTGCAGTTCGAACACATTAGACTATGAAGAACATGTTTAACGTCCATTGCTCTTCTGATTAATTTTACCTAAGCATGCTGGAAGATGGAAAATGGCAAGCCATGCTGAAAACCCCCAGGGTTTCTGATAGCTTTGCTCATAATTTTATGGTTTGTATACAAAAAACAGTTATTCAAAAATGACTTTATTGGGGGAAACAAAAAATGAATCGGGAAAGAGTTGTTGCAATCCTAGAATGTTTTAAAAGCTATCAATATCATCATTCAGATGAGTCAGATCATTAGTAATTCCATCAGGTTTATCACATAGACCATCAACTTACAGTTAACATCCAGGTGGCATTGTCGATTTCTCCAGCATCAGACTTGACATATCTGTGATTGAAGGTGCATCCATCATGCATATCAACTTTATGGTCATTCTTAAGATGCTTGATGAGGAGTGAAATGTCACCAGTGACAGAACATTCAGCTCCAGCATAAGGGCAGTTGTATGGACGATATTTACAGTTCTTTTCATGTTTTGGCTTGCTGTAGTAGGGAAATATGTCACAGCATCCCACACTTTGGTACATGCAAGGAAGTTCTATTGACTCAGCAATTTTTTCCAGAGCCAAGCACCTTATATTTCCTAGCTCTCCTCGGCAAATTGGGCAAGAGTTCTTTACTCTAGCCCTGCATTGTGAGCATAGAGTGTGACCATTTGGACACTGAAATACACATAACATTAGTAAAAATGTCATTACAATAATATAAAACAGGAAATTTCTGGCGTTCTAAGTACTCTGCTTATGATCAACTGGCATAATATTCTGGCAGAAACATACCTGGAAAATTGGAGGGTACATTATAGTGAAGCAAACAGGACATTCAAGAAGGTCTTGCATGTTACTAGTTGATTGCTTTCCCAGATTTCCAGTGTTAAGGGTTGCAGCTTTTCTAAATCGGGAGCCTCTTAACTCCGTTGCAGAAGTTGCCATATGGTCCGTATCATGCTCTGAATAGGCAATGCGTGACTCGATATCTTCCTCACTGATGAAACCTCCTGGGGCCATTGTAATATGCCTCTCCCCAATTGTCAATGCTAGAATAATTGTTTCTATCTCTGACCAAGGAACCCGATTCTATATCTCTTCTCAATTGTCTAACCTGTTAAACATAATTAACTTAGAATCAATTTTCCACAAGCTATTATTTTCAGGGATTCTATGCTAATTAATCCGCCTCCTTGAATGACTAGACAGTAACTTGGATTTGCAGCATGGACTGAGAATCAAGAAAAACAACAAAAAGCCCTAAAACACAGCAGCAATTGAAAAGATTCGTATATGACTGTTATACGAGTATCGTGGTTCTTCTTATATGAACAAAGAACAATGCATCTTCAGCTAGCAAAGGCAAGTTTCAGTCACAAAATAATAGTCAAATAGCTGCTGCTACTTGCACAACTATCTCAATTTCACTGTAGATGAAACAATTGTTTGATCAAGCAGTTGGATTATACAGAAAATCATTGTAATATTCATCAACTTGATCTAAAAAATGAAAGGAAGGAAAGATATTATCAGCAAATCTAACATCCCAACATGGAGTCAATTCTACTTTTTCAAGCAAATTCGAGGAAAACAAAAACTACCCAGATGAAAACTAAGGCTGAATTACAATCTCAAACTCCAAACAAGCAATTCAGCACTCAATCTAAGCCAAAACTGTTCATGTAATCATAAAATTGAAAAATACCAATCAAAGCACCACATGTATATAAAATTTGAGTAACCAAAACACTATTGAACAAAAATAAATAAATTTAGCAGAATCTGACCAAGAACTGCAGCACCCTGATTAGAATTTCAGCCGATAAACATGATAAACAATCAACAAAGGCAAGAAAAAGAGAAGAAGCGGTGCAAACTGGCCAAATATTGGTGGCACCCCAGATAAGAAGACTCTGAGTCCAAAATCTTGAATATTCAATCCACTTGAACCTTCCAATAATTGCAACAAAGAAACTGGTTACGTGTAGCCATAAGCAGAATTACAGGCCCCGGAAATTCCGTGTCTTAAAAATGGACTATAAGCAAACTATGATACATCCAAGAGTCAAAAGATCCATCTTGATGTGTTATCTTTGGTTGGAAGTCTGTTTGCTTTTCTTGTCATGTAAAGGTCGTTCGACAAAAAATCAAAAGGGATTTAGTTTCCTAAGTTAATGATAACATATTTTTTGATCTCTGGTAAAGAAAATAAAAGAATAAATTTCTTCGTGCATGTATAAATTTGATCGAAAATCTTTGTTTTCAGGCCTATAGTTGGGTTCTCAAGGTAAAACTCGTCTATCCCGAAATAACTGTAAAGATAAATAAATAAATAAATATCATTTCATATATTTTTTAAAAATATGATAAAAAAGAAACAATTTATAATTTTTTTTAAAAGATCTTGACATTGACCAATTAAATCTCACTTAAATTTAACCAAGTTAACTAAATTACAATATTAAATTGCAAATGGTTAAAAAAGATCTAGCAACTACTCTTAAAGCATATATTTGTCATTCATTCATTGGATGACAGGCACTGTATCCGGTGATAGGAGCAGGGGATGCCATACGTGTAGAGCTTTGAATGCATTTATACATTATTTTAAATTATTTTTTTTGTCTTCTACATATTTATCAACGGGCCTGATACTGTTTCTGCCATCTTTTCTCCCTTTGGTTTCGGATTCCCCCCCGGGAAGATGACATTTCCTCCACGCAACGTTTCTTGGTGAATTTTTGATTGATTTGAGGTGGGATCGGACCGTTAAATGTTGAAATAAAGGGCTCAAAAAGATCAGCTTGGTGATGGTAATCAATGTTATATCACCAAATAGATCAACTTGGTCATCATTGAAATGAGTTGGAAAGAGATTTTTTTTTTTTAACAGAGATATCTGGTTAGTTTATATGTATCATAATTAATTTTTAGATTCATTGAACATCTTATAAACCCAGAACATGTAAGACACTGCGGGGGTAACAAATATATATGGTGAGACTTGAATCCTAAGTGTGGAGGAAGGAAACAAGTTCCTTTAACTATTAGGTCAAAACCCTACTTGTGGAAAGAGATTTTATATCTTGTTTAACATTGTATTTTAAAAATATTTTTTCAAAAATATTTATTTTATTTTATTTTTATTTTAAATTATTTTTTGATATTTTTAAATCATTTTCATTGACTAATATAAAGAACGATTTAAAAAAAAAATATTATTTTAATATATTTTTGAATAAAAATATTTTTAAAAAACAATCACAACCAAACTCTCGTAGCATTTAAAACGAAATTCAAAACTTGGGTTAATTTACTACCAGTGAGTCAACCCTTCCAATCTTAAATTTCAATTTTGAATTAAATCAATGATGGATTGAATTTTATAATTATAATAAAATCATGAATAAATGAGTTGTTGAATATTTATTGGTTTACGGGTTACAAAGACTTATAGCATGTTTGAATTGAATTAATAACTTGCTACAATTCTCATGTTTAGAATAAAATAATAAACATCAAAATTATATTATTTAAAATATCCATAAAAATAAACTGAATTAGCTATGTTAATTATCTTTACTTCTTATTATGAAATCAAATATCAGGTATAACAAGTAAATAAATTACAAATTCAAGTAGAGAACTTATAAATATTACCTTGAAATTTATAATGGTCTCTTAAAATTCATCTATTATCAACAACATTTTCATTTTCACTCTAAAAAATAATCTATATTAAAATTTAATATATAAAATTTATTTGAAATGAAGATCCAGACAAGGACGAATCATGCAATAATCCTTTGTTTAGTATGGTGATTTAAGAGGTAATTACCCTATATAATTTATCTATTATCAACAACATTTTCATTATCACTCTAAAAAATAATCTATATCAAAATTTAATATATAAAATATATTTGAAATGCAAATCCAAACAAGGACGAATCATGCAATAATCCTTCATTTAGTATGGTGATTTAAGAGGTAATTACCCTATATAATTTATCTATTATCAACAACATTTTCATTATCACTCTAAAAAATAATCCATATCAAAATTTAATATATAAAATTTATTTGAAATGAAGATCCAAACAAGGACGAATCATGCAATAATCCTTCGTTTAATATGGTGATTTAAGTGGTAATTACCCTATATAATTTAGATAAAAAGATATTCTCTCCATTTAATTTTATTTTAAAAGGGTATAAATTGATTTCAAAACATTTTTATCTTATTTTTTCTAGCCAAAAATGATTTTTTTTTCTCTATCAAGACTATCCAAATGCAATTCTATATATTTAGATTAAGCACCCTATTTATGGCATTGATCATTACCTTTCATGGAGATGTTTGTTGAAATTCCAAGCATGGTAAAGTGCAAGGCTACCGCACGTTTTAAGCCTTTCAATGAACTTTATATTATAACAAAATATAATGCGTAGACGGCAGGGAAGCAGTCACCGCAGCATGCTTTCTCCGACCAAACTCACCGTACCCTTTTCCGGGTCACATTTTCCGTTTGCTTTCCCGCTTCTTCCTCCATGGCAGCATACTTTTGGTCTTTCTTTAAAGGTCCCTCGTCTATCCATGCGTTGAATTCCAACTTTACTCAACCATTAGCTTTGGCCTTTTCTTGGTTCCAATTTGTGGTTTAAAAATGTTTTTGAATTTTTTTTAATAGTATTTATAGGTTATTTTGATATAATAACATAAAAAATAATTATTAAAAAATAAATAAGTTTTTAAATAATAAAATATTTTAAAGTACATAAATAAAATATTTAATGACAAAAAAATATTTTAAAAAACAATCTGAACCCTGAAGAAAAATTAATTATTGCTAGGCTAAGTTTGTTTATTTAATCTGATGCCAGTGTAATGCTCTTTGCATTTTGCTTTAATTATTAACTCAAGAATGTTTATAACTATAAGACTGCATAAAATTCATAAAAAAAATGTGATTCATATTTCTTTTTTAAGGTTTAATTTTTTTTATGCTACTACAATAAAGCCAAACATAAACTTAGCTTGATAGCAATGATTAAGTTTTTGGTTGGGAGTATGGTTATAGTTATTTTTGAAAATATTTTTCATTGAAAAATGTATCAAAATTATATATAAATTTTTTAATTTAAAATAAAAAATAAATTTATTTTTTTAAAAAAATATTTTTATAATACAGTGTCAAACAAACACTATGCGAATAGCTTGTTACACATCCAAACATACTTTCTTGTAAGAAACCAAGAAGCATTCAGTTATGGATATGGCAGAAGCTTCCTTTTCAATTTACTTGGCGTGTGGTCAATTCATTACTACTATGACTTACGACTTCAACCACAAGTCAAATGTGGCTTCTCCAGCAACCCTTCAAGTTCTTCTCTATATAAGCAGCAGCTGCATCCTTAAGCATCATTGTCATAATATTCAGATCGATCATTCATACGGGTATATATCGTCAGGCTAGATCTCTTTCTTTACTCGAGAAATGGAGGTAGAGGCATCGTTAGCTGAAACTTTGATCAAGGTGGCCATGTTTGTGCTCGTACAGGTCTTGGTTTATGTGATTCTTTCAAATTCTTCAAATATCTTCTCCAAGAACAAGACAACATCATTCAGCTTCAAACCTGCTCGTTCTCTCAGCTTTCGTGGTTTCTTGGATGCTATATCTGACATACCACTAGGCAGCAGTGAGCCATCACCATTATCAAGGGGTTCAAGATCTTCCACCCAAGATTCCATCTTTGATGATTGTGGATCTTAATTTCAGTCCTTGGTTGAAAATATCATTGCAATTTATGTAATTAGTTCTATTAGAAAATCCTGTAATCATTGATTTATTTTTTAAATATGAATAATTTAAGAAATTTAACTTCTGAACTACTATTTGATTGGGCCCTTTAGGCTGTGCCAACTACTCTTCCTGCAGCTTCATAACCAGTTTCTAGGGACTGAGCCACCCTCGTTGACCATCCATGGATGCTCGGCTGCACTATTCAAGTTAATTCTTTGGATTGGATCTGCATATAATAGGATAGCAAGAGGAAATAATAAATTGGCTAGTTCTTACATTTCATGGCTAGTGGAAATTCTTGCAAATTCATCCGAAATAGGCAGCAGGAAACTCAATACTCTTTCGGATGAATTTTGAAAAATACAAAGAGTATTAAGTTTGGATGCTCCAAAACATGCTTCAAAACATATGGAAGAGGCTATCCATACCCATATACATATAATCAGATTTTCGGTCATCAATCACCTCAACTAGGTTGATTATGTTTGGATGCTCCAATGTTTTCACATGGAAACCTGCCAAAAACACACATTACAGGCCATCAACTTCCTGCTATAATATGGCCATGACGCAATCATGAATATGGAGTTGGAGATAAAATGATCCACAGTTTCAGAAGACTACTAGGTCTATTCGAAATGCATCAAATGGCCAGCCATTAAATTTTTCCAAAAAACATAATATTCTCCTGGGAAATCTTGTGTCGATCAGATTTCATTCTGGCGTTAGTTGCTCTTGTATGAAACAGAGTGAGCAGCTCTCCACAATCTGAATTTGTCGAAAACTGGACCATGCCAGGCAAGAAAATTTTCACCAAATAAGCTACTTGCATCTAGAGAAAATCTTTATGCAACAGATCAAGAATATGTCCTCGAGAAGCTAGAGGAACAACCGAGTGAAGTTCGCTTAAGTAACAATACATGGAAAAGAGGTCATTTGGTCAGTTTGGCGAGAACTTTGAAGATATTGTCTGTATATAGATATCCGAGTCATAGAACTTTAGCCTACTTCAAGAAAGTAACTGCAAGATGTTGAATCACAGTTGATGGAACCCTAAATAACCTTGCTAAGAAAAAAAAGAAAAGAAAACAACATCACACACGATCAAAAGAAAAGGCAAGCCATGATTTTGAGCATGCATAAAAACAAGAAACAAAACAATGAAACACACGTTCCTTCTCCGAGAACATCAGCCATGGCTGTTTCTGATTGAGTGATGCGCAACTTGCGCAAACGAGACTTACAAACAACCTACAACCAGAAAATCGGACAGAAAATCTATGCTTTTAGATCTTGTATTGGACTCAGTTTTTTTCAGGAGATCTCACTTCTATAGTGGGCTGGCTGCTATAATCAGCTAAGGTCGGAATGCATTGCAAATCTTGTTCAATATTGCTTCGTTTGGATTCTCAAAACTTTCTAGGTAGTTGGTGGTTCACAGGACAGAATTCCTGGACTAGCAAAGAGTGAATCCATGGCAATGAATTCAAGAGAAGACGACTGCATCGACACTGTTTCGAGGTTAATTTCTTTATTCAATCATAATTATGCTCGGAGAAGTAAAATTATGGATAATTCAAGCAAATTATTTAGATAAAGAACCTGAACCAAATACACCATATTAATTATATATATTAAACTTCGTCTAAACCCAACTATAAGAATTCAACTAAAAATCTATTTCAAGTTTCATTCATAGGAAAAAATAAAGTGATTAGTGAGTATAATTATTAACATTCTCCGCTCTATAAACAAGAGGGGATGTAGCTCAGATGGTAGAGCGCTCGCTTAGCATGCGAGAGGTACGGGGATCGATACCCCGCATCTCCACTTTTTTGCAAGTGTCACGTCGCTCTAAAATCACAGCACGTTTCTCACAACTCCAAATCAAACACCAATCCAATCTCATCCGGGACCCACATGTTTATTGTCCAGTCAACGCATCTCATTCGGTCACAGCCTTAAAACATGCTGTTATTTTATCATAATTAAACCTTCAACCCAAACAAATTGTAACATCATCATAATTTTGAACTTTCATTCCATTAGTTTCATGCTATCAGTTTGATTTATTTTTATGTGACATAGTCAAGAATCCATACTGAGTTTTTGTATTGGCTGAGGTCCTAGAAGGATGACTGTGGAGACAATTCTACCATCTAACACTTTTTGCGAGGACTCTCAAGATCCAGTTTTGCACGGTAGTGGTTGTATGGGTATGATTTTAAACCCCGGTATGATTGAAATTACTGAAGTTTGACTAAAAATTGTTGAAGATTCCTTTGTGTACATTGGCCAAGCTTGCTCAGTTAATGATGTAATAGAGCTTTATTTACAGTTTATTTAAAGGCTACTTCTTTTGGCTGCTTTACACTGAGCTTAATGCTGTTGCCATTGTTATGTTTTGTCTTTCTAATGGTAGAAGTTATATCAACATCTGAAGGTTGGCATTATTTAATTGGCGAGGGCCTTCTCGAGCTGAGGCTGAGAGTGTCACAAACTATTTTAGCCTGAGATGTGCATGGGCTAAGATAGTTTTTCGGAAGGAATGTCAGTGGTAATGAAAAGCCATAAATTCCTGATGAAATACCCAAATGTATGTTGAATCGAATTGCTTGCTAGGATGAACATGAACTATAGATTTTCAATGTTTGTTTATGTGAAAGCAACAGCTTCCTCCATGGCTGTTATTCAAAGTCTTAATAAGTTAATACATCACCTTCACACACAAATTTTCTGGTTTTTGGTATTTGTACACCTATGTTAAACAGCTGCATTTTTATATGGTAGAACTTTGGCAATTTTTCCCCGCACTCCTTAGCAATGAAAGGTGAAAAGAGCAGTAAATTTGGTCAGGCTTCAATATTTTTAGGAAGATAGTCCGAAATTTGCAATCTTAAAAGCTACCACAATTCTTCTGTAGCTTTTAGGCAACAACCCAGGAAAATGATCTCTGGTTAAATAACTACATTGCCAAAGTAAAATTTGTCCTGTTATTGTTGCAACAATTAGGGCCCCGAAAATGCATGGTGGTGGGCCAGAAGTGGTTGCTGGGAGGCCTCTTGATCAACCGAGACGTGTCAGTGGTTGAAGCTGGTTGTGTGAATTTAGCCAGGCATATTTCTAACACTAAGGCTTATGTTGTAAATGTTGCTGTTGCCGTGAACATGTTTGCAACTGATTCAGAAGCAGAACTTAATGCGGTCAGAAATGCAGCTTTGTCTGCTGGGGCATATGATGCCGTGGTCTGTACACACCATGCTCATGGTGGGAAAGGAGCACTAAGTTGCTTCTTCCTGTTTGTCCATTCCTATGCTATACAGAACCAGGATGAATATGTGCATCACTATGAAACCAAATAAGTCAAGGTATGGCTCTTACCTTTTCACCTAGAAAGAACTTTCCCATGTTAACCGAGCTTTGAGCAGAAGATGTGTCCTTGTCAATCATTTTTTATTTTTTATTTTTTTTTATAACTTTTGCCTCATGATAAACACCAAAATCACCATGGCATCTTAAATCTTACTCTATCAATTCATTGGTAGCGTTCCTCAGTTTTCCTTCTATCATAGCCCTAATATATATAATGCACACCTTATTTCATGTGTTATACAAGTCCTTTTAGTTGCTGGTGTTTGGGTTTGATTTTTCTGCAAGTGAAGACTTGCATGTCTGTTTCACCCACTTGCCTGTTTCATCTGGTTACATCTTTTACTAGAAATAAATAATTCTCATCACATTTTGGATCAGAATCACGGAATATACATGTATCAGTGGATGAAAAGTTCAGAGTCTGATATGAATTTATTGTCTTTTCTAGATGGATTGAAGCTGGTAAGTGGTCCTCTTTTGACAGTAGCACAAATCTGACTAGCTTCTTGAGCATGTTTTTTTAGACAAAATCAGCAAAATATCCTCAGGAGATGGAAAGAAAGGTTCTTGTTTTCTTTCTGCTTTTAATCCGCGCTTAACAGTCTCGTATCAATCATGGCAAGTAATAATTCAGGCTTATCTTGCTTTAGCTTTAGAGCTGTGGAAACTAGAACTCATGCTTGTTACTGTTAGCTAACAATTCTATCTCCTGGGCGACACAAATTGCATTTTAAGTTTCACATATTTCAGGCCTTGGTTTCAGCCATTTAAAATGATAATTCAATAGCAAGCAACACTCCTCTATTGCATCAAAGAAACCAAGAAGAAATTAATTAGAGAAACTGATGGTAATTAAAGTAAATATGTTAAAAAAATATATATTTATTTGTATAGATTGGATTATCAGTATGACAAGTGAGGTTCTATCGAGGTTTTTGTTAATTTATGTAAAGATTAAAATGTAATTTTGTTAATTGATATATTATTATTTCATGTGTTTTTGATAATATTCATATTTGTAAGAATATAAAGTAGTTTCTTAATAAAATTAACATTTAGTTATTTCTAAATATCTTAATTTTTAATAATTGCAGTTAAATATTTATTTATAGTGAACGATACTAAATATATGGTTATATATGATGAATGCTATTTTAGAATATAAACAATTAAATTGTCAAATAAAACCAACAAAAATGCTAAGTTGCAAGCAGCTATAAAAATAGTGTTTTTTTATACATATATATATCAAGGAAAATGAGAAATCAAACACATCATGGTTGACGCATGCAATTACTTGCATGAATCTCCAAGAACACAAAAACAAAACACACAAGTGCCAAGCAAGTCCTTGCACAGGCCAGAGATCCTCCTCCATCCCACCACAAAAAGGCTAGCTATTTGACGATGACAGATTCATCATTACCAATATCTTCTGCAAAACACCGACTACTCACGAAATCTGCAGATACATCAAAGCCTAATTTCATTCCTTTTACAGGAAGAAAAAGCGTGTCCTTCGCTTTTGGATTCACGTTTATCTTTATACCATCCACTTTTCTCTTGCTCTATATTCAATCATTTTCTGGCCATTCCTTCCCTTTTTCCTCCCTTATCTCTCACTTTCTCGCAAATTCTTCATCTCTTTCTCATCAACACCACACCCTTCTTCATGTTCCCAACGAGTCTCCGTTAGCTGATGCTAAATATGGGGTTCATTCTTTGTCTCAAGAATACAATAACACGTCTGAAAAGAACCCTTTATTAAGTGCTGGTTTAAATGACAACGTAGCACAGCATGGGAAGGTGGATGCAAGAAATGATTCTCATGGTGAGGAGGAGCAGTATGCTCTGAAGAGAGAAAATGGGAATAAAGAAAGGGCTGTGGAGAAAGAGAGAGTTGAAAGCAATGTGGTGGCACAGGATTCAAAAGGGAGAGATAGGAAAGCGAAAATTGAGAAATGGGTGAGGAAAATGGAGCGGTGCAATTGGTTTGATGGGAAATGGGCGAAGGATGATTCTTACCCTGTATTTGCACCGGGATCGTGTCCTCATATTGATGAACCTTTCAATTGTTTTATTAATGGAAGGCCCGATAGTGAGTATCAGAAATATAAATGGAAACCAAGGCATTGCAATATCCCTAGGTAAACATGTAATATGTTCGTATGTTTTTATACCTTCTCAATTGCTATGATATATATTTTGAGCCTGCATTTACAATTTCTAACTATAATATATTTGATTTTGGATAGCAATTGTTCTGAGAAATTCAGGGTTTTTTCTCCTTGCTATCAAACTATCAAACATAAATTCTTGAAATACATGTCAACTTCAATTTGCAGGATGAATGGTAAGCTTATGTTGGAGATGTTAAGAGGGAAGAGATTAGTCTTTGTTGGTGATTCTCTCAATAGGAACATGTGGGAATCTCTGGTTTGCATTCTTCTAAATTCGGTGGAAGATAAGTCTAAAGTATTCGAAGCCTCTGGCAGAGAAGAATTTCGATCAGAGAGTTCTTACTCTTTCATATTCGAAGTATGTGGTTTAGTATTCTCTTTTTCGTCTCTTATAAATGCTACAAGAAATCTGTTCATTTTTTGAAAACATTAATTTACTTGGATTGGTAGGATTACAATTCCTCGGTAGAATTCTTTCAATCACCATTTCTTGTTCAAGAATGGGAAATGGAAGGTAAAAATGGATCGAAGAAGGAAACTCTCCGCCTTGATATGCTTGAGAGATCATCCGACAAGTACAAAACTGCAGATGTTCTGATATTCAACTCAGGACATTGGTGGACCCATGAGAAAACTTTGGATGGGTGATATATATTCCCTCTCTTCAGATATAATTTTTACTAGGAAATAATCCAGGAACAAATTATAATACCCGATACTTGCAGGAGGGGTTACTATCAAGAAGGTAGCCATGTCTACAGTCAATTGAACGTCGACAAGGCATTTCGGAAAGCTTTGAGAACATGGGCTAGATGGGTGGAAACAAAGACGGACCCGCTCAAGACCCTTGTTTTCTTCAGGGGATATTCTGTTTCTCATTTCAGGTATGTAATAAAGAGATCAGGTTATCCGTGGATTCGAAAAAGAGGCTCACATGACAATTTTGTAACATTTCTGTTCCATTCACAGAGGTGGAGAGTGGGATTCTGGTGGCAAATGTGAAAGCGAGACCAAGCCGCTTATGGAGGAGACTTATTTTGAAGAAGATCCGTCAATGGTGAGAATCCTGGAGTCGACACTGAAGGGTATGAAGACACCAGTATTCTACCTAAACATTACAAGAATGACTAATTTCCGGAGGGATGCACACCCTTCAGTATACAGGGAGCAGAATATGACTGCAGAGGAGAGGTCATTGTCGAGGGTCCAAGATTGCAGCCATTGGTGTCTCCCTGGGGTTCCTGATACATGGAATGAGATCGTATACAGTCATTTGCTCTTGAAACATAAGCAGAAGGAACTGAAGCAGCAGCAGAGTCTGGTACACAATTCAATGAGGCTACATTAATCGGAGAGTAGCCCAGAAATCGACAAGCCCGTAACAATTCCACTTTCATATTAACTTTGTAATTGTCATGATATTAACTTTTCATCAAACTGATGATTTTGATGTATATATGTATGCCCTGTAGCCAATCCATTGGCTATACGTGGCCATGACTTTATAAATGCAAGCACAATGTTTAGTGCAGTCTGATTTCTCCTTCTGTTCCTGTCAAAAGGCTGAGAATCCCCATTCTTACGGGCCTCCTGCCTGGAGGAACCATATAGACAAGTTCAGGGTTAATCCATTTTACTCAAGTTATTTGTTAAAATTTATTCTTGGCTGGGAATCTTTTATTCTTTTAAAGGTGGCATACCAAGACAACTGATTCTTCAATTGCGGTTGTGAGTATATCAGCACAAGACACAATACCAGGACGAACACTCTCCAAACCTAGCCTTCATTCTATGAACAACTTAACCTAGCCTTCAGTTTTTACAGTATCGTTTTTTCCCAACAAAATTGACCCCTCACACACCCCCCCAAAAAAAAATCAACAAGAAGTTAGGGTTTAGTGAAGCTTAATTAATGAGGCTTGCACCAATCGGAGGATCTGAAATCAACGTCTCTAAAACAACTCCACGAACACGCTTCATCAAGAAATGTTAACTGGAGTAAGCTGACCAAAGGCTAATGACCCTCCAAGCAAAAATGCTACAACCACGATAAGTTTTTGGGTAATATTGATTACTGTTCTTGTCGGTCATCAATTACTTTTCTTGGATTATAAGCAAATAATTCAACTTGAAAATGGTTTAGAATGAATGGATGATCATAGTTCAAAATAAGCTGTAATTGTGGACTGCCTGCCATCTGTATCCCAATAACAAGTTATTGATTTCAAACAAGTAGACTTTTATTTATTTAATATAGGACATTTTTATTTGACTTTGCGTTTCAACCATGAAAATTCTTGATTATTTTTTAGTTTCAATTTTTTTTTTTGTAATTTTAGATAATTTTAATATATTAATATTAAAAATAAATAAAATAAAATATAAATATCATCGTCTTAATATATTTTCAAGTATTTGTTTCTTAAGAAACAATTTCTACAGTATTTACTCCCAAAAAAACATTAGCAAAATAAAATATTAAGATTGTATTTGATTAATGTTTTAGAATAGAAAAGACATAAATATATTTAGCTGTATAGACAAAATAAAAATATATGTTACTTATATTTTTAAAGCAATTTATTGTTGGGGTGTTATCGGAATTTCATATTTTCTATCCACAGTAAAATAATTATAATATTCTTGAAAAAATAAAAACCAAGAGTTGCCGGTTATTGTGTTTTTGGAATTTAATGTTTTTTTTTAATATATATATATATATATATATATATATATATATATATATATATATATATATATATAAAAGATAAAATCTAAAAATTAGCTATAAATTTATATGGATAATTTACTAATATTTTAATAATATTTTATGCCGAATGCTGTGGTCGCGCTGTGCATGCAGTGTACTGTAGTGATAAACAATGTTCATTTAGCATTTTATCTGATATGTCATCATTATAACATAAGCTAAAAGAGCTCAGTCTTTCACTGTAGACTGTGTCTAAAATCACTGTGGATTTCAATAGTGTATTTTTGGTTCGGTTCGGTTGGTTTTCTGGTTTTCTGATTTTTTTTTATTATTTGCACAGTGAAATCACGTTTTCAGCCCTCGAAAAAGACAAAAAATCAGTTACAGGTGGAGGGGCTCCGCGATAATTGCACGATTTTGGACTGGACCGGTCCGGTCCGCCTACCTTTTTAATATTTTATATTTTTTTAAATGGCCAATTACGGGTTTAGCCTCTTTTTTCTTTTCAACTGTCGGCGCGTTTGGAACACGCGCCAGACGGTATTCAGCCCCACGCCCTCTTTGTGTGGCGCGTGCGGAATGATACGGTGGCCGGAGACGAGCTACCGGCCTCTCTCTCGATGCGCCGACGTGTGGTTGTCCTCCCAGTGCGGCGCGTGTGGTCGCCAGGTGCCCGTGGACGCGGCAGTGGCCGGTTAAAGCCGATGACGCTGTTTCTCTCTCTCCTGCACGTAAAAGTGCAGGAGAGTCCCCCGGGTTTTCTACAATTTCACTTCGGTCCCTGGACTTTTTATTTTATATATGGTACTTATTTTTGTTATATAAGTTTTGATTTAGTTCGATTGGGTCCTTCGATTGAAATTAATTGAATGTTAATGTTTCACTTCGGTCCTCCTTCTTTTAATTTCCGGATTGAGTTTAAAAAGGTTTTTTATTCGATACTGAAGTTTCAATTTGTTCACTTTTATCCTTTTATTGAAATTGATAATATATTTTCACTTAGGCCCTTATACTTTTAATTGTTTATTTTAATCCCCTTATATTTAATTTTCATTTCAGCCCTAATACTTTTAATTTTTTTATTTTAATCCTTTTATTTAATTATTATGAATTCATATTATGATTTATTATTATTATTATTATTATTTAATTATTTTTCTTGCTTACTCTTTTGTTAATGTTTTTTAGGGTTTTTTTCTCTCGAGATAATTTGATAAGTTTTTATTCTTTTAACTGTAATAATAATGATAATTTTTATTTTTATTTTATTTTTTTGTTTGAACTTTTGTTCAAGTTTTTAGTATTTTTTTAGTCTTTCATTTTTTTTTCTTTCATTATTAGCACACTAATACTAATACTAATACTAATACTAATAATATAATTATTTTTCTTACTTACTCTTTTGTTAATGTTTTTTAGGTTTTTTTTCTCGGGATAATTTGATAATCTTTATTGTTTTGACAGTAATAACAATGATAATTTTTATTTTTATTTCATTTTTTTGTTTGATCTTTTGTTAAAGTTTCCAGGATTTTTTTAGTCTTTCATTTATTTTTGTTTCTTTCATTATTAACATAATAATTGTAATAATAATAGTAATATTAATAGTAGTAGTAGTAGTAGTAGTAGTAATAATAATAATAATAATAATAATAATAATAATTTAATTGTTTCTCTTACTTACTCTTTTGTTAATGTTTTTGAGTGTTTTTTTTCAAGATAATTTAATAATTTTAATTGTTTTAATAAGAAGAGCAATGATAATTTTAGATTTTAAAACTTTGATTTTGCTATTGTTATAATAGGATGTGTTGAGCTATTTTATTATATTAAATTTCACATATATAAATATTATATTTTAATTTTGATCCAGCAAATCCTATAAAAATTGTTTGCTAAGCCTGCAACGTAGAACGTATATTTTTTAAAATTTTAAAATTAAATTATTTTTTTCATCTAATAATTTTTATTTTTGTTTTATCATCTATTATATTTTTTTATTTTCTCTTTCTTTATGGTTTTTATTGGTTTTTTTTTTATATATTTTCAAGTTAGATTAATTTTTTTTGCTTGATAATTTTGATTTTATTTTTTTATCTGATCTTTTGTTAAAGTTATCAGGATTTTTTTTTCTTTCATTTTTTTTCTAGTTTTTTTATTCATTATCAACACAATAATAATAATAAATTTAATTATTTTTCTTGCTTATTTTTTTGTTAATATTTTGTGAGTGTTTTTTCTCTCAGAATAATTTGATAATTCTAATTGTTTTGGCAGTAATAGCAATGATAATTTTAGATGTTAAAACTATGATTTTGCTATTTTTATAATACGGCATGATAATCTGTTTGATTATATTATATTTTGTGTGTGTGTGTGTATTATATTTTAATTTTAGACCAACAAATCCTATTAATTTTTTTAATCCCAACAATCACAAAAATTATTTGCCCAACCCGCAATGTAGTACGGTCAATTTTTTTAGTTTTCAACTGAAATGATTTTTTTTCAAGTAATAATTTTTATTTTTATTTTATCATATTTTTTTATTTTTTATTATTTGCTCTTTTGTTAATGTTTTTACACTTCTTTTAGTCTTTGATTTAATTTTGTTTTTTTTGTTATTAACGCAATAATAATATTAATATTAAGAATAATAATAATAATTTGAGTTTCTATAGGTTGTTTAATAATTATTATTGTTTTGGTAATATTAGTGATGATAATTTTAGAAGTTAACATTTCGATGTTACTATTGTTATAATAGAATATTTTAATTTGTTTCATTATATCAAACTTTATATATAGAAATATTATATTTTAACGTGAACAATTATAAATTTTTTTTACTCCGCTCACAATGAAGTGCGGGCCATCAAACTAGTATTCTCTATGACACGTAGCAGCCCACGATGACCGGAATCATAACATTGGTCGGTTAAAGTCACAATTACCAGAACCTCACATCAATGATTCCTTAAGTACAAGGGGAGCTGCAGAAATGATGACAAAAACATGCACGGAAATTTAATTTTCATTTGGAGGGTGGTGACATGCATGCATGCATACATACATACAATTTTATATGGTATAATTATTTGTAACAGGACAAGAAAACAAAAATAATTTAATGCGAGCTCTCTTCTATTGGTCGGAATAGAAGGGTCACGTGGTGAAAGTGACTGGGGGAAATAATTTCCAAAAAGACAAGAGGAAAATTCCACAACCGTGATAGCATTAATTCACCAGCCATCAGATTTCTAGGTGATGGTAGTAATTGTCCCCCAATTATCACATCATCTTCAGCTAGGTCCCCAAACAAAAACAATTCCCAATTGGATTTGTTATCTATCAAACAATAATCGATTAGGGTTCACGAGGTAGTTTTCAAACTATTATCAAAATTAGCATGATAGGGAAATTTAATGACTCGTTGTCTTGGAGTAGAGCCTTATTTTTCTTCAAAATAATATTTTTAAAAACTTAAACGATAGTTTATTTATGCCTAAAAAACTCATAAATTTGAGTTGACTTATGTGTCAGCTCGTGATTCAGATCTTTATTTCTAATAGATCGGGGACTAAATTGCAGGTTGGATGATAATTCGAGGGGGGGAAACCGAATTCATAATAAAAATTTCCACCCACTCGTTCCAATTTCTATCCACCGACAATGATAAAAGCATAGATTATGATTTAGCTTATCTCTTCTTCAAAAACAAGCGGGAGCAAAAATAGCAATATCCTCTTCAATTACTGAAGAAAGAGCACGGGAAGAAAAATGATTCATTTTAGCGAAAATTGAAAAACATAAATTTCTCAATAAGATTTAACATAAATACGATTAAGTTTGTAAGAAATATGCAACAAAGACTCCAATATTTGGTATTCAGTCAAGTTCTTGACATTTATTACAGTGCATAGGATCGCTTGTTATCACTTACGTCTTGGCAGTAGCCTTTCATTCAAATTGAGCTAACAAGCAAACTTTCTGGCCCGGCCAAGTTTGCATTCACCACACTGCAGTTCAATCTGATCTCCCCTTCCGTTCCTGTCAAGGGGCTTAGATTCCCCATTCTTATCATGGACTCCACAAAGCTTTCAAAGAAAGCTGTTTGATTAGCACTGAATTTGTTAACAAGAGCGATGATATCATCTGCCCCAACTGTTGAAAACAGTTCTTGATCAGTCTGAAGCAGGCCTCGGTTAGCTTGCAGGTTGGAGTAGTAGTTACTGTCAAAGACATCAGGTGTAGTGAGATCAAGATCTGTTGTCACATTCCCATCTCCACCTTGGGGACATAATTCCTGGAGAGCTGCTAGGAAAGTTGGGTCCAGTGACGGGTCAGGAGCACCGGAGCCACTGAAATTATACAATCGGAAGTTGAATGTAGAACATTTTGCCCTTCCAAATGTGTGAGCACCTGAGAAGATAAAAAGGAGATTGCATCAGAGTAGAATCAATTATAACAAAGCTGTACAGTTTACAGTTGAGCCTGAGAGAAAATACTTACCAGATAGAGCTACCAAATCACTATTATTATTAAGGCTGACATTGGTGAAGCTCTCTCTGAGTAGATCAAGGGTTAAAAAAGGGGCGGGGAGGAAAGCATTTGCTGCATCTCGGCTTGCTGTTGTGCTATCTCTTCTTCCTAATGGAACCGTCCAATTTGGACCCCCAGCCTGCAACCATGCATATAGTTAGGGGATTAGTACTTTTCAACTCTTAAAAAAATCCCTACCTTAACTCCTTTTGTCCAGACCTTCATAAAATCATGCTGAAAAATGAAGTAAATTTGAGCTTCTTTCTTTCCTTCAAGTATGATAAACCTATAGTAATTGTGCTCTATTTTTTACTAGAATTAGACGGAAAGAGATTTATTTTATATTTTGGGGGATGGAGGGATCGTTTTAAGATACCAAAACAACAGATTCTTCGGCTGCGATGGTGAGTATATCAGCACAGGAAACAGTAGCAGGACAGGCGCTCTCCAACAAGGCCTTCATTCTATCAACAACGTCAAAACCTCTTGCGGAGTTGTTGTTCCCTCCAGCTTCCTTTTCGCTGACTATAGTATCACTGTTGTCCAGCAAAAGCGAAGCATCACAGCCCTGAAAATAAAATAAAAAACCTCAGAATCACAACTACTTAGATTGGACTGTGCAGTACATAAGATGTTTCATAGTAATTACATTAACAAAGCAGTCATGGAAGTGAAGCCTGATGAGGCTGCCTCCAATCCGAGCATCGGATACCAAAGCCTCCGCAATGACATTACGGATAATGCTGCTCACGTTTGGACATGTCTGGTCATAAAATGTTGGAGTAAGCTGGCAGTGAGCCAGTGGTCCTCCTCCAAGAAAAACTAGAAAGAAAAAAGCTGCAACTATACCCTTTGAAAGATACATTTTTCTCCAATTTCTCCTATGAAGAACAGACACATATATATTGTTTGTAAATTCTAAAACTTGCATGGTAGCTCAATGTTGTTTTAGTTTATATAGACACAGGGAGGTTTGGAAGCTAAGACGCGTTTCTTTGAATTTTCTAATAAGAATAGTAGCTATAATGATATGTTTGCCAAGCAATATTCGGTTGTGGTCACGAAAGAGGTTGGCGGGCTGCAACGTTGAAAAGTAAATCTATTAAATTCAACTTAAGATGCCTGACTTTCATTTGTGGGATGTTGTCTACCTTATTAGCTGAGGTGCAGTGGAAGGATCTAAATTAAAAAAGAGAGCTGCTGATGTTGCGTACGTAGCTCATCAAAACTCTTCTATCCTAATTAATATAGAGAGGGAGAGCTTTAACTTAATGATCACCATTATTATTATTATTTAAACAAGCTTAAAATATTTCATAAAATAAGGTTGTCTTTCCCATCTAGTTCATGTGTAATATGATAATCACTTGATATTTATATGATTATTAACTTTAAGTTCCATAGAATTAGTCAAGATAGGTACGTACTGTTGGAAATTACTTTTGTGCCCCTCATGACACACCCATGTTTTTGATCATTCAAACTCATGACCATGAAGATAGGTCATGGGGTTTGATCATGGGGATCAATTAATTGATCATGACTAATTATCTCCTTGATGGAAGGAGAAAATTGGGAAATAAATTAATGAGTGCTTGCAATGGAAGCTAGCTATAAAGCGAAAATATTAGTCATGTTCCCTTTTCTTGTGATTAAATTGGTGTTGAGGATCATGTGTAAAAGTGTTTTTTATTTTTAAGTTTATTTTCGTTTTTATTTGTTTTCATATCAATTAGATATCTTGTTGCTAGTTTTTTTTTTTTTAAATCATATTATTTTAATATATTTCTAAATAAAAACCACTACTTTGAAAATTCAAAAGAAGGGATACTTGAAAGCATTTGCTGCAGCTCGGCTTGCTGTGGTGCTCTCTCTTCTTCCTCATGGAACTGTAATTCAGTCTGGACCTCCTGGCTCCAACCACTCATATTCAAGGGGGATCTTTCAGATGCAATAGTACTGAGTATATTGTTTAAAAAAATATATTTAAACCAATGTGTTGTTGAAATTTTAAAAGATATATTAAAAATATTCTAATTACACAAGCGAGGAGTAATGAATCATTCAAGACCGTTACTCATCATTGATAATATTAAAAAAAAATATTATTTTAAAGTGCTTCAACAATTTTTATTTTAATTTAAATATAATTATTTTAATTATTAATATGCATGTCAATTATATATATATAAAATTAAACTTGTAGAATTTTTTTAAGTGTGGTTTTACAAAACAGTCATGGAAGTGAAGCGTAACGAGGGCGGATGCAATTCGAGGATCGGAATCTTTTTTTTTTCCTTGACGACTAGGCCTTTTGTGCTTTTACTTTTCTATGCATATGGGGCCTGTACATATATAGCTAGGGTACCAATGGGACCTCCGACATGAAATAGTAACTTTAAACATTTTTCTTCTAGAAACATTCCATTAATTTGTATTACCATGTATCTTTCATGGCTTGATTTAATAGCAAGTTCGTAGTTAATTGAAGTCTACACGCATGTGATCATCTAGTAGATGACACGGTGATAAAAGATTGAGACTAGCATGTTTGTTTTCCTTATGATTTCTGATTTGAATCTTATGATTATTAATATAATAATTATTTAAAATTTATATGATTATTAATTTTAAGATTCATATTATTAATTAAAATACACTCAAATTAACTCAGATATCCATATTAATCAAATAAAAAAAAATACGATATGCATGCGCACCTTGCAAACTTTAAATGTTCCTTGCAATGGAAGCTAGCTACAAAGCGAAAGACTTAGCCATGTTCCCTTTTTAATGTGATTAAATTGGTGTTTAGGAGTTGGTGTAAAAGTGTTTTGTTTTTAAAAAGAATATTTTGTTGTAATTTTTATTTGTGTTCGGATGTTTTGTTGCTAGTTTTCTTTTTAAAAAATTATATTATTTTGATATATTTTTAAATAAAAAAACATTTTAAAAGATATTCTTGAATGATGATGAAGCTTTTTTTAGAGATGTTTTAATTTGAAGTTAAAATTTCTACAAAAAGAAAAATAATTGTCAACAGATGAAATTATGAAAGGAAGAAATCTAAACGAGCACTGCCAGTGGAATGCTTGCAATACCCGTGAAGAAGCTGAAAGTGCATGCACGCACCTCCAAAATTCAAAAGAAGGGATATATGAACACACCTTCTTCACATGGAATGGAATCTGGACTCATTTTTTTAAAAAGTAATGTTCTTTTATAAAGATATGCAGAGAAATTATTGTACGAGGCATATGGTACATGCTTCAGTTGCAATAGTGAGTCTATCAGCACAGGAAACAGTAGCAGGAGAAGAAGCCTCCAGCATCAAAACCTGTTGCAGAAGATCTTGAATTTTTCTTTTTCTTTTTTATGTTTTGATTGTTCTCTTAAATCTAGATGGTAGACTCAAAGATCTTGTTAAGAGATGTTTGAGAAGACAAATTATTCATTATTGATAATAACAAAAAAATTATTATTTTAAAGTCCTTCAACAATTTTTATTTAATTTAACATAATTATTTTTATTATTCATATGCATGTCAATTATATATATATATATGTTTAGCATGCATGCTAATATTTTATATATATTTGTATAAATTTAAACTTGTAAAAATTTTAGGTTTTTTTTAACTCTGGTTTTACAAAACAGTCCGAGGATCGGACACCAATGTCTCCTCAATGACACCTTGGATAATGGCGGTCGCATTTGATCATAAAATGTTGGACCCATAAGCTAATGGCAGACCTCCAAGAACTATTGCTTTAGAAAGATTCATTTTTTTCTCCGTTCTTAGCATGGGAAGTCATTGAAGCTATGGTTTATGGAGAGGCTTGGAAGCCAAGACAGCACTGCTCCTCAAATTTCAACTGTATGATTTAAACAAGTTGAAATGAATTGCAGAAAATATCTCTTTTGGATCCCCTTTACGATCTGTTCAACAGGTTATACTTTTCCTACATTCAATGATGATACAGACTCCTTGCTCGTAGATATCGGTGATTAGGGTTTCTCAGTCAAAACCTTATCTAAACTAATATAAAATTAAATTCCTCAGTCAATAAATATGTTATCACTTAGCCAAATATATATTTCTGTTCATGACTTGACCTTCTGAGCTACTATACTCTTTCTATGCGTGTGGAAATAACGATTTGGGGGGAAATAGTCGTATTTTTTAGAGGCATTAATGCTTCCTTTTGCATTACGATATCTTTTTTCATGGCTTCATTTGACAACTAACTCGTACATAATTCATTCAAGCGACCATGCATGCACTTGAAAAACTTTTTGTTTTTTGCTTGCATTAGAAGCTACCGGCAATTAAAGTAAAATAATTAAATCTTTTTTAAAGACGCTCACTTCATCAATGCGATAAGAATGAAGAAAAAAGAGAATTCTTTTTGAAATATTTAAATTATAAAATATCTCACCTTTTAAAAGTGAAATTCTGGAACTAGTTATCTTAGACGGACTTCGCTAAAGGTTGATGTGAAAATATTGATAAAAAGGTCAACAAAACGACTTATGAGGGGAGAAATCTAAAGCTGCGTTGATTTTTCTTGCAACGGGGAAGATTTCGGTGTCCATGGAAAAGTTGATGGTTACAGGGATTCCTGCACTCCACGAACACGCGTCCCTTCAAAGCTCAAAAGATTGCACTTCAGATTGTAGCCCAGCAGAGGAAGAGATTTGTTTCTTTTTTCTATGAGCAGGTTTGATTTTGTTCGTGGTATCTTGATTGTCTTTTGGTCTGTTTTTTTAGGTTGTCCAATAAATTCAGTAATTAACTGTGGTGCTCCTAAATTGATTTGAATATTCTAATTATCAAAAAAGCTCAAAAAATTAGTATTATTACATGTTATAGTATTGAGAAAAAAAAAAATTTAATTCTAGCATCTTGAAATAATAAAAAATATTTCTTAAAAACAAGAATATTTAAAAAAAAAACATCTAAAAACAAAAATAGAAATCATGTTAATCACCCCATGTATTGAATCTAGACTAAGTTTTTTCAAAATAACACTGTTGTTTCATAAAGAAATACACTATATGAAAAAGGTATTTGAATGAATCGCGCATAGTAAATCATGAGCAATTCATGTTCTTTAGCAGTATATGAAGACTTCTTGTTTTAAACTATTCTTGTAAATATTCTTGTAAGAGTGTAAAGATAATATCCTTCCACTCACTCATACCTAGCATCTTTATTAACAAAAACATCACCCAATATTCATCTACTCGATGATCAGGTAAAACGAGCTTGGAATCAAGAAGTTTGATTTTCTTATGCTCTCAAAATTTAAAGTTTGTAATTGTTAATATAATGATCATTGATATCTATATAATTATTAACTTTAAAAACCGTAAAATTAATCAAGATATTCATAAACTAACCCGATAAGATTTGAGGTGGAATCACTATATACATGTATATATAAAATGCATATCACTTCTTTTTTCAGTCGAGATGAAGATAATATCAAAGCGGTGATGAAAATACAATATACAAGGGGAAAAAAAAGGGTTGCAATAGGTAATTATTTTTTTAAAATATATATCTTTGTTACTTGTTTTTTTCTATTCTCAATTCAATCTTTTCATATTAAATTGGATTTTTATTTTTTTAAAAGGCAATATTTGTGCGCGCGCGCGCATGTCATAATTATTTTTTATCTCATCTTCCCGTTTCAAACTTATTTTAATTAATATATTTGCTATTGTTTATTAACACATAATTGTTAATTTATCTTACTAGATGTACGTGTTCAACTTTCCAGTTTGCGGTTAATTTTTTTATAAAGGGTAAAAAAGAAAATTACAACGTTTGTATTTTTTGTCTTAAAAAAAAAGGTTGCTATTACTAGAACCACTTTGTAACTTTCAAAGGATTAATTCACAGCCTATTCCCGACATCAATTACATATACAAAAAAAAAAAAAAAAAAAAAAAACACTAGTTCGTTTGATTAAAGTAATTTATAATTATTTTTCTCAGTATTAAAAGATAATTCATTTAAAGAAAAAGTCCTGGTATTGTAATTTTATGGAAACTGCAAGGGCTTTCTGTTACTGTCAGGGGAAAGGCCAGAAGTTTAGTTTTTAGCATCGATCTCTCCCCATCGAGGCCTCACTAGTTTCCTTCCAGTTAAATATCCACCAGGTTCAGGATGCTGCTGGCCCATTACAAAAAAATAAAAATGATTTTATCCAGTCTTGTACTCGCTATTTCTATTACATTTTTTTTTTTATTCTTTTCGTGATTTTTTAATTTAGCCCCTGATTATTTTCTTTTATTTTTTTATATTATATTTGGTTTGTATTGTTTGATTTTTAAATTGTTTTAAATTCTTTTAAGGTTGAATATTTCACTTTATTGTCTTCCGACAAGGCAATCTAAGTGACCAATTTAAGTTTACGTTTTTTTCTTTTATTGAATTTTTTTTTAATTTTATTATTAGATATTTGATTATTAGGCTCTTAGTGTTCAGGCTATCTCGATCTTGTATCCCAGATAATAGGTTAGTCAAGTTAATAATAATTGACTTGAGTTTTTTTTCCTCAATGTTTTTTTAATAAAAAAAACTATCCTTTGATATTAAATTATTGGCCGTTGAGCTGTGATGTTTTCCATTTTTTTTATATTGAGTTATTTTGAGTGAGGGTTGATGAAGTTAACCCGAGCGTGGTTCATATGACTGGCCGAAGCAGGTTTTTTTCAAATTGTTTTGAACTTGACTTTGTATACAAAAGGGTCAACCCTGAACTCAACCAAACTTGGAGATGAGATTTGCCGGATCAACTTTAAAGAGCTAGTAATTGTTCTGTTATGTTTGTTAGTTTACATCTCTCTTGTCCAAGTGATCCGCAGCAACTCTTGTCTGTACTGCAGAGCTAGTAATTTTTTGACCTATATTCATTCCTATTAACAATATGTAATAACTACAAATTTCTTCCATTCAAATTATGTGTTTACCACAAATTTGGTACACTCCTAATACATCAACATAGAGGAGGATTCAAAGTTCAGTCCTGAGGTTCTGCTCAGAATCAGAAAAGATTCCACCCTTCTTATTAGTTCTAGCACACGTTGGATCTGAGGAAAAAACTGAATAGGACTGAAAATATTACACCCTTCTTATTAGATTCCACCCTAATTCACCCTCTTACATTCGGCTCTGATCTCTCCATTGCGTCCTGTCAAAGGACTTAAATTTCCCATTTTTATCATAGACTGGGCAAAGCTATCAAAGAAGGCGGCCTGGCTGTTAGCAAACATGTTGACTACGGCGACAGTATCAGCCTCACTAGTGGAGAAGAGTATTTGATCAGATTGGAGAAGGCCACGATTTTTCTGAAGGTTTGTGAAGTAGTTATTGTCGAAATCATCAGGAGTTGTCGGATCAAGATTGTTCAATCTGTTTGGATTTCCGCCTTGTGGGCATGCTTGGCGAAGTTTCTGCAAGTATTCTGTGTCTAAGGTTGGGTCAGGGTTTGTATCATCAAGTCTCTGGCTGAAAAATTGGCACTGAGCCCTCCCAAATGTGTGTGCACCTGAAATAACATTTTATCTTTTGTAAGAATAAAACAATATAATAAGAGCTGTTCCTGCTGTATTTTGACGGGGAAAATTTGGAAAGACTTCTAATTAATTACCAGATAAAGCAACTAGATCAGTGGAATCAAGTTCCTTGTTCGAGAACTTGAGAGCAAGATTTTCAAAGGTTTCGGAAGGACCAGGAATGTCAGAAGTTCTCGCGGCGTTCGCAGTCCTACTATCCCTTCTTCCTAGTGGCACTTCCCATGCTGGACCTCCTGCCTGAAACATATCATTTGCAATCAGCTCGAGGAAACTCAACTAAGACTTGAAACCTAAACTTGCTAGCACGAGCCATCTCCAGTTTTTCAACCCATGTTCGTTATTTCTTCAGTCATTAACCAGAAATCTAATTGATAGCAGGAAAACCATTAATTTGGAGGAGCCTTGCAGAAAGTTAAAATCGTGATATTTCTTACATGTTTTCTGATGCTGGCAAGACATTAAGAAAGGCTGATGATACTATACCAGGGTAACCAAAATTTCAGATGCAAGGGCTAATATATCCGCGCAGGAGACGATGCCAGGGCAAACATTCTCCACCGCTGTTTTAATGTCATCAACGACACCATAACCTTCGACGGATCGATTAGGGGGTTGATCTTGCTCAGTTTTGATGCCATTCGCTTCGACCAGCAGAATAGAGCCATCGCAGCCCTGCCAAAAAAACAAACGAAAAGAAGATATGTGCATTAGTACTTCATTCATAAAGAAAATCTTTCTGCTCTGCTATGTGAATCGTTAAAAAACTAAGGAAGATAATTACATCGACAAAGCAATCATGGAAATGCATGCGAATGAGCTTGGCTCCAATCCTGACATCACTTCGCGCAGCTTGCTCTACCACACCTCGCACTATGCTCGACACATTCGGGCAAGTGCTGGCATAAAATGTGGGGCTTAATTGAGCATCAGAATTGCCCCAAAACAACATTACCACTACACAGATCACTGTAGCTAGAACAGAAGACATTTTTCTTCCAGAAAGGAAATGCTAGATGTTTTGAATTGAAGTCGAACTTGTTGTGTCATTGCATCCTTTAAATAGAGAGAGAAAAAAAAAAGAGTAGCTAAGAGTTTGAAAACTACACCCCTGCATAACAAAAAACGAGGAAGGTTCACAGTTGTGATGGAGACTTGTATCCTTCTCATGTTACTATCCCCCTTTGAAGATGAAAATCTCTTGTTATGGCAGGACTACCTTGCAAAAAAGTAACCAAGTAGGAAAGATATCTAATAAAGCATGGATTGTCTAAATAGAAGAGAAAAAAAAACTTTCTATCTAATTACCCAAACCGAAGACAACGTAAAACCCAAAACACTCAGGATTCACAATCAACTAAATTCAAGGCAAATCCAAGACAATCCGAATCTAATAAATGTATCAAACCCAAAACACTTTGGGATTGAGAATCAACCGAACAATAAAGATTTGACAAACATGTCAGACTCAAAACACTTTAGTTTTTTCGCTATGTTCTGGATCGTAGATCTTTTATATTAAAAGTATTGTAGACATGATAAATCATCATATCTCTCCATTTATAACAATTACATCAACCTTCCATATTAGAAGTAATGGTCTCTCTTTGTCCATAGATGTGAAAAATATCTCTTACAAGATTCACTATGCTTGCCATTTTATTAATGATATGAAAGTGATATTTATCTCTCATTAAATATATGTAATGATATATATTTTTTATTAATGATATATAAGGGATATTTATCTCTCGTCGATGTCATTAAGAATAAATAACTTTCAAGTCCTTCATTTAACTTGAAACAAGGTTCTAGGATTATAAGTACTCTATGAATCATCCAAGTAAAAGGTTTAAAATTTCTCCTACGAATGATAACAAACATCCTTATTTCTTAAATTTAAGGTTTTAATAAGTCATTCATTGTCTTTCCCATAAAAATATTTATTTTATTATCAAAGAGTTTTTAAATCATCTTGATTGAAACTATTTAGCTTCCATCATTAGCTTGGTGCTCCTTGATCTAAGGAGAAGGAAGTTAATTATCTAAATATGTTAATTAACCTCCATAAAAATACCAAATAACTCTTTACTTTAATATTTTGGATTTTTGGACCATCATTATTATCAAAATAATATGTTTATTTTTAATATCAGTACATCAAAATAATATAAAAATATTAAAAAAATATTTTATATATAAAAAAATTAACATGCAATTACTAAAAGAGAGGTTTGTTGTTGTTTTCTTATTATGGACTTGTATCACAGATGAGACAATATGATTTGCAAGAACTCACAATCTGTTTAAAGCTTTCCTGCCAACTATTCAAATAGTGATGATTCTAATTAGTCCTTGTATTAATGAAGCCCTAATTTTACTCTTTTAATCTTGGAAATCACAATTGAATCCTTTTCCAACTTTGACAATTAACTTTTAACTATAGTTATAAAACTTGGTTTGGCATGACAAGTCAACTCAAGGACCTGCTGGAGCCTGACTTTGATTGAGTCTCGTTTCAAATTATTTAGTTTGCTAAAAAATAAAATAATTTTGTTTTGATAAAAATAAATAAATAAAATTGACTTGACTAACCCGTAACCTTGGTCTTAACCAAGTTTTATAGCCGTTGTATTTCCTTTCATTTTTACTGCCTATAACGATAGTGATAGGATTAAGATACAATGAGTATAAATAAGGATTAAATATGGAATTGTTTGAATAGGGAGCTAACTTATTAGCTTCTCGAAAATACAAGGCTTTAATTATAATTATTCCATACCGAAATCAACACTTGAAAACTTGGACTAATTCAGACTCCAAGATTACAACTCACAATGTACGTGAGGACCCACATCATAAAGGAGGAAAAGGTTTTGAGCACGTTATTGTGAATAAATTTCAGCATAAAATCCAATTCATGGGGCAGTTTTTCAGGGTGGACTTTTCCTGAAGATTAAACATCCATCTCAAGATGTTTGGTCAGGCTAGCTCAGCTCAAATGGCTAAACCCTGTCATTATCCATGCAATTACTATAATTATTAGCATTCATTGTCCTAATTATCTTCAATCTTCATCGGCCAATCCAGGGAGCTGTGATTCTGACAAACAATTCTGAGGATTTAGTTAGCTGTAGCTTACTGCTATTATTAATGTAAATGGAACCAGTCAAGGAAAACAGAAGTCTGATGTTTTCTCTAACAGCATAGCATTTATGTGCAGTCGATTCTTTCTTCGTTATTATACTTGTAAATGCTTTGTTGATAAACTCTCTACTTCTAGCCATGCATTTGAGTATTTGTTCCTGACAAGTTCTTACGGGAACTGAGATAGAAACCTTCACAGCTTCTTTTGACATGTTCTTACGGGCACTGAGATTGAAACCTTCACAGCTTGTTTTGACATGTTCTTACGGGCACCGAGATTGAAACCTTCACAGCTTCTTTTGACAAGTTCTTAAATGAGATTGAAACCTTCACGGCATTTATTCTCTGTTATCATTAAATTCGCAAATTATGTTAAGATGGAAGTCGGATTTGATTGTTTTTATTTGCGTATCTAAATCAATCCTAATCCTTTCTCCTTTTTAATCGCAAAGGGTTATATTTATTTTCCACCCTACAAAATGTATAGAATCCTTGAAGAGATTGTAAGGTTACCCCCTCTTACAATAGAAAAGACAGATAATGAAGATAAAAAAAATGCGTTTCTTATATTTTATTTTACAAGTTCAAAAATCCATGTTTAAAATTTTTCAATACTCATTGTCACATTTTACTTTGGGGAAACAGCAAGATCGCAGCTTATCATAATCTCATCATTGCTCAGTTGAATTTTAATTTTCTTGTTCTTTTTTCTTCTTCTTTTGTTTCTAACGAATTAACAGTCTTTGCAAATAGAGGTCTCGATCAAGAATTTTTGTGGCCTTGAATTTGATTTGACACGATAAACTAAGTAGGTTTTTTGGAAAAGTATCCTGCTTTACTAGTAGCCCTGCCAGAAAAAAATAGTCTGCAGCAAATGTTGTCATTCTATTTCTACTATATGTTTTTTTATCCCTGATACTTCTGTTTTCCTCCATGAACATTGAATTTAATGTTGGTGCGTTATCATTGACGATAGATTAAGGACCTAAGGATTGTCATTACAGCATCAAGTGGTTTGAAAAAGCCAGAATTTCACAATCACCACAGTATTTTCAGTTTAACACGTTGGAAAAGTCAAAAGTTTTGCCTGTTAATCATATCCAAAGACCATTTCTCATCTCCTTCGAACAGCCGATAAAAGATGAAGGGATCACACTTCCAACAAATTCATCCAGATTTGGCAGCTGATTTAATATTTTGAAAGGTGAAAACCACTTTTAATAGCATATGATGATGGTGCAGATTTTTGCTGCTGCTCAAAAGTCATAAGCTATTGTCTTCAGTGCTATTGTCTTAACAGAATTTGTTCTACCTGATCTGAGATTATACATCGCCATCTCTGCAGTGGTGCAGATCTAGTGCTTGGCAGTGATGAATATGTTTGTACCTTTAGTGCCATGTTTAATAAGATCTTTTGTTCTATCAGGAACAAAATGGGAAAACAGTTCTCCTGTGAGAACATAGAAATCCTATAGGACAATTTAAAGGCAATCCAACTTTCAGGTCAGAAGTTATAGCTCTTCTTGGGCTTAGCCCTCTACCATTGGCCTGTAAATTTCCGTGCAAAACCATCCGTAAAATGACTGACCAGTAACACCTGCATCACCTCACTTCACTGACCATAAAACTTTGATAGCAGGCAACAAACTTTTGTGTCTCCTTCCATTTCGTCGACTTATGAACTAGCCACTGTACAATTCTTCCTGATCTCTCCACCAGACCCTGTCAGTGGACTTATATTCACCATTTTGATCATTGAATTAGCGAATCTGCCGAAGAAAGGCTTTTGATTAATGTTGTAGATAATGCTTGGTCAGAAGTGACAGGCCCTTACTGTTTACCAAGTTCTGGAAATAGTGGTTGTCAAATAGATCAGTTGAGTTCCGATCAAGAGAAGTCTTGTTCCCATCATCGGTTAGTGGATATAGATTCTGTAGACAGACACCACCATACTTGATTTCATTGTAATTTCCGGAGAACCAGATCCCTAGAAGTTGAACAATCTGTAGTTGACTTTCCACGGAACTTTTTATTGCATCAACAACTTCAAATCCCCTTGCCGGATTTAGGTTCCGCAGGAAAACTTCTCACCTCCATCTCCATTGACAGGGGAAAAAAAATATTTTTGAAGTATTGTTTACGTTTATTAATCAAATTATAGTTTTTAGCCTCATTTTATTTATTTGTTATCCAGATGCTGGCAGTCATAAGTTAACTGGGGCTACGAATCATCACTCCTCGAAAACAAGCATGAAGCATGGTCCTCTAAACGTTCGAGGGGTTCTCTTTCTTGTTGCTCAAACTACTGATTTTGTTATTAGATCCCCTAATTTTATCGTTTCTTCAATTGGGTCCCTGTTAACTTCCATCGACCATAAGTGACTGTTATACGAAAGATGGCGGAACCAATTGAGAATATCGATAGTTTGGAAACTACAATGAGAATTTGAGCTTTGCAAACGAAAAAAATAAAATCCAGCATGAAGAATTTGTGAAGCAAACTGATAATGTCTCACCGATGATATCTTTTTTGATTGAAGATGAAAAAATTGTTTTTCTCACGACGATGATATCTTGTAGATAAAGTATTATTTATTTATTTTTATGATTCAGCGATTTAGCTATTTTCTAGTATATTTAGAGCACAAACCTTCTTATTTATAATTTATATTTTATTCATAAAGTCGTTATTTATATTTAAAAAAAAAGTTATTGTTATAGTTACAATGATTACATAATTAATTAGAGAATATTTTTTATTATCAAATATATTATATTTTTCAGCTGTGGCATGGATCATTTCTCATCTTTGCCATCACGACTAGAATTAAACATAAGGATAACATACACTACGTGTCAGAATGAGAACAAACCACGTGTCAGAATCCCATTAAGATATTTTTCTCATCTGGTTCCTTGAAGGCCACTAACTAAACTTAACTGACAGTCATACCGGCTTCGTGTTCCAACAAAAGAAAATAATAAAAATGGCTCTAAAATTTCATGCTGCCATTAATTTAAGCTTGCAATTGAGCCCATCTCCTACATTATTCGCACCATTATTTTGCAAGCCTCAAAAACTCTTGAAATCATCGTTAAAAAAGACTCATGTTTGTCAATCCTCTCTTGTTAATGAACAGCAGCAGCAAATTTCTTTCAGTGAGCAAGAGAATCAGCTGATAAATGCCCTTATTGGAATCCAAGGCAGAGGAAAATCAGCATCACCCCAGCAACTCAATGTACGGCTTCAACCCCCCCCCCCTCTCTTGATGAGCTGTTGTGATTGTTTTAAAGGTAATGAGACTTTTTGACAGGAGGTGGGAGATGCAGTGAAAGTTCTTGAAGGCTTAGAAGGAGTGTCTGAACCTGTAAGTGATAAGTTTTTGGAATCTTGATTGGTGGGATTTCTTTTCACTTTTATGTTATATATAATTCCAGATTTTGATTAAAATTCTATAAGGTTTGATAGGTTTCTTCTTCTTTTTGAAGCTAGAGTAAATCAAATTATAGGCAGTTTGTGTTTTTTTTTTGCAGCATGACCTTTGACCAAGCTAGAGTAATTTTTTTTTGGAAAAATGAGAGTGGCAAATGAAATTTTAATGATGTGTTAAATTTTGTTATTGTTCTGAATTGTGATGATTCTGAGTGCCCACAGACAGGCTCGAACTTGATCGAAGGTCGGTGGCAATTAATGTTTACGACCAGACCTGGAACAGCATCTCCAATTCAGGTTAGATTGCAATTTGTTGCTGTACATTTTTGTGTGCTTTTCTTGTAACTTTGTTTCTTGGTTTAAAATATTGGAATTTGTCCTGATTTCAAGTGACAACAACGGGACTGTATCTACTTTTCTGGTGCTTTTATGTCATTGACAATTTAGATATTATTTGCGTAATATAAAACTAGTTTTGGGAAATCAGTTAATAACTTAATTTTTTGGATTAAAAGTGTTTTTTTATATGATACTAGAGCTTTAATAACTAAATAGTCATGAATTCCAATCTCACCGCTGTCATTCTATCTTTAGTGTAAGTTTGTGCAAGTTTAAAGCTCTAAGAGCCCTCTCATTAGGGAGTGTGTTAGAAAAATAAAATCAGTCTTTAAGTTTCATCTAATAATTTAAGCTTTTAGATTGAAAATGTTTTTTTGGTAGAAAATTCAAGACTGCAAAGTGGATTTGCAGGGTTGATACCATTTTGAATAGCATAATTTCTCCCAATTGTTTTTCTTGTGCATTTTGTGCTGATTCTTACCATGTGCTTTGCAATATGTTGCAGAGAACATTTGTTGGTGTTGACTTCTTCAGCGTATTTCAAGAGGTATACCTTCGGACAAATGATCCTCGTGTGTCCAACATTGTAAAATTCTCAGATGCTATAGGCGAGCTGAAAGTAGAGGTATGAATCCACCATCTTTTCTAGTAAGTTATAAGCTTTTTCGCCATAATGGTCCCATCAAACACCATTAGCCACCTCGATTAAGCAATGCGAGGGACAAGATAGTCAGCCTGCACCTATCAAGTCATTGCACTCAAGTCATCTTTTCATTTTTGAAAGCATGGCCGTAGAAGTAGGGGCACTCGTAGAAGAAGGGACTAGTACAGTTAGCATAGATCAAATGGTTTTGTCCTTCAACCTTAAGAATTATCTGACAAGCATGTGCATCTTCAGAGCTATGCAAAAATGCTTTGACTAGGTATTTTTCTCTTTTAAATGATGAACATAGTGAACCATGTAGAGGTTATAGCCCCAATTTCCATGCATCTGAAGTTCATGTTTCAAGCTGTTTATGAAGGACCCCCTCCTCTTTCTCTTACACCATACACATCTCATTTTTCTCCCAGGCGGCAGCAACAATTGAAAATGGAAAGAGGATCCTTTTCCAATTTGACAAAGCAGCCTTTTCTTTCAATTTTTTACCATTTAAGGTTCCATATCCAGTTCCATTTAAGCTTCTTGGTGATGAAGCAAAGGGCTGGCTGGACACCACATACTTGTCTCCATCTGGAAACCTTCGCATCTCGAGAGGAAATAAGGTATATATGAACTTCATAATCTTGAGCGTACCAAATTTAGTGTTTATGCTGTAACCCTCTCTATTGATGGGTGGCAGGTACTAAAGATATTGGTTCTTAAGTTTTCTTTTGGTTTCATTTGCTAAAGTCATCGAGCAATGTTTTTGTAGTGCAGGGCACCACCTTTGTGCTACAAAAGAAAACTGAACCTAGACAAAGATTGCTGTCAGTGATTTCGACAGGAACTGGAGTTCTAGAGGTAAAATTACAATCATCTTTTTAGAACCTGTCATAGGACGTGCTTTGTTATATAATATAGCTCCACATTGCTAATTACAGAGCTATAACCTTTGCAGGCAATCAATGAATTTATAAAGTTAAATCAGAGTGTTGCTAAAGATGAACTGGAACTCATCGATGGAGAGTGGCAGATGATATGGAGTTCACAGGTGATGTGTGATGATGTTTGCATAGATTTTCGTATTTATTTAATGAAAGAAACTTGAATTGCCTGGAGACCGTTAGAGAGTAATGTACAATTAACCTTGAAGTCTCAACTAATAAGCCATTGGATTTTTTATTGAAATGATTTTTTCACGTGGTATCTAAGCCTGAATGATCAAAATCTCACCACCATATTTTATCTAATTAAATTATAAAAATTGAGTGCAGAGTAGCAGTGAGTATGAGCAAATTTCAAGTTCAAAAAGTTTTAGATGAAAGAGTATCAAAGAATAATATCATTGAAATATCACCCGATAGCTTAAATCTTTAGGGTGAGATAGTTTTTTGACAGAGATATCATTGCCTTGATTAATGTCTCTAGATGGTAGTAACATCCACTCTAGATGGTAGTATAAGGATGTTGATAAACTATTGCTGAATCATTAAAATTCAAGCGTCTTTCTTCTAAAAACGCATTCAGATATTAAATTTAAGTTTTTTACTTCACTGATTCTTAATTAGCTCTTAGTATGATTTCTTGTCAGTTCTACTTTACCTAGATGCAAATAGCATTTTTTATGATGCAGATGGAGACAGATAGTTGGATAGAGAATGCTGGCAGAGGTCTAATGGGCAAGCAGGTAAGCACAAAAGATGTCAATATTTCTCTTCATGTTAAACTCAATCTTCCTTACAAATCACATCCTAACTCCCTCACCCTCTATTCCTACCATCTCAGATTGTCACAAAGAACGGACAGTTAAAGTTTGTTGTCGACATCTTGCTCGGTGTCAGGTTCTCCATGACAGGAACATTTGTGTAAGTCTTTCGGCACTTGGTGGGAATCTACCGAGAAGAATTTCAAGTAAAACTCATATGGTGCAAACTTTTGGCAGGAAATCAAGTCCCAGTACATATGATGTTAAAATGGATGATGCAGCCATCATTGGTGGCATGTTTGGACTCCCAGTGGAGATGGAAACCAAGATTAACCTAGAGTTGTTGTAAGATTTCTGGTCTTAGATACTGTCAAATTGCATGATCCCATGATAGTTTTCTCTGCTGGGCATTAACAAGAGACGGTATATATGTTGTTGCAGATATAGTGATGAAAAAATCAGAATCAGTCGAGGGTACAGAAACATTGTGTTTGTGCATGTACGAACAGATGGAACAAGGCAGAAATAAACCAATCGGTGGATCAACCAAAGAGAATTTGCATCCTGTTTCTGTCAATTTTCTTGATGCATCATTGACAGAATATTAGAAAGAGGAAATTAGTGTTCTTATTCAATTATATATATAAATAGTATACAGAAAATTGGTTTTCCTTATATTTTCCTTGGGTAGAAGATTGAACTAATAATAGTATACCTGCTTGTCAGCTAAATGGAGATAAAATTGAGAAATTTTACGAAAATCAGGAGTAAATCTCGATACTCATGAATCCGTTTACAATGGTTGGCTTCTATATTTTTGAAAATAAATATTTTATCTTTTATTTTAAAAAAAAAAATAGAACGAAAACGGAAAACATGAATACCTCCAACCCCAAACAAAACCACAATAATAACAATGTGGGGACACGGTGAGTCTACGTCAATGGTCCACATCTGTGCATTGAGCCTATGAAAGTCCATCAACTAACAATTAATTGCAGAATGCAGCAGCCGCTATGATGTCAGGACTCGGGGGGAAACTACCTGTTAAAAGGATGCATATATTCTACGTATACAGAATAAAAAATCTAAATATTTATATATTATACAACCCCCCCCCCCCCCCCCCACCTTGCCGTTATCCCTTGTAGCTTTAATACGCGTGGAGGTCACGGTCAGCATGACCATCATCAATCCAGATCTTATCGGCCTAATGCCTCCTTAACCGGTCCAGGTTGAAATGCCGGCGATTCAAGACGACAAGCCACGCATACAGTTAAACTAAAAAAATAATAAACAAATACTGAATTACACCCGGAACCCCGAGTCGATGATAATAGCAAAAAAAACCAGCATCAAAATACCATCGTGCCTCCAACACGTGTTTTTATCGTTTCGGAAGACAGTTCAGTAGTTTGATTGTTCATCCAATCGTAAAACACCGACCGCAAAATGCTCTCACATGGGCCTAAATTATGTTTTGTGAGTATAAAACCAAAATCAGATCAACCACATTATTATTTTTTTAACACGGGCCTAAATTTTCAGACCTCATGGCTAAAAAAGGCATAACCGCTACCAAAACAAGACATCTTGGAAAAAAGTGTAATTAGGATACTTTTTTTTTTCTCGTGATCTTGTCTTTATTTACCTTGTTTAAGGCCCAAAAATCATGACTCGTTTGCTAGCTAAACCACGGTACCGCGTTCTACACAGCAAGGAACAGAGCCGTCAATTGAAGTAAAGCCAGCTCTGTGACCACACGAAAGGGTGCATTTGCTCTTTACACAAATTTAAAGGAAAACTCTTAGCCTTCTCATGCAGCTGTGATGTTTGAAAAATTCTCGAGGAAATACTTTAAAAGTATATTTAAAGATAATAAAGAAAGTACTATAGGACCCCTTGTACCCAAAGGAAAAAACAAATCATGAAAGGTTGCTTCGTGTATTAGCCACGCATCTTGGAAGCTGGATTTTTAAGGGTCAAAGCACACAGGAAACAAGGATTTGGGCTATCCTTGAGAGCAAAGATTAAGCAAGAAACCTATGGTTCTACATCACGAATCATGCCCCCACAAGAACTGTCAATGTTTAATTACCTGTCACCCAATACATGACTAGATTATACACATAAGCTAGCAAAAAAAAGAAAAAAACACGAATTCTGTCGAGATTCGACAAATGACATTGTGTTAACAATGAACCTCACACAGCAGACAAACAGTGGTTGTCATCTTCATGTCGGGTAAAGAATGCAGGAAGCCAGAAACACAGCTTTAAGCAGACGGAGAGAGACAAAATTGTCTTGCTGTTTCATAAACCTGACAAAAAGGGACCCTCAGTACCTGACACAGAAGGAAAGATTTTAGAAGCAAGTGATGGAACAAAACTAATGGAATGCCACAACGATTTAAAAAACGAGTGATGGAACAAAACCAATGGAATGTCAAACGATTTTAAAAACTAATTTTGCTAGTCAAGACTTATTGCAAGCTCATCAGTGTAGCAGACTTATAATCATGTCTCCAAATTTCTGCAACATCCACCAGGACAATCACTTATGTGGAAGCAGCATAGCCTGCTGCTTAAGACACCTATAATAGGCAACAAAAAAATAATCTTAATGCTACATCTCTGGGTAACTTAAGCATCACATTTGCGAGGTAACATTGTGAGTCCCAGGACTAAAATTGCTCAAACATAGGCCACCGATTTTTATGATCCAATGAACTATTCAAAGCATGAAAATGCTCAAAAAGAATTTAAAAGTTGCAATCTTTCTGCAATTATAAGTCAAGCTGCATTAACCTCATATGATGTTTTCATGCAAAATGTCTCTCTGAACAATACTGTAACGGATATATCAAGGGACAGCAATTGTTGAGGCCATTTATTTTCCAATTTTAGCCGCTGAATGTCGTCACTCCACCCTCTTTGACTTCAAACAGCAATAAGCAATAACAGTTATTGGCATCGAAATTACAAGTTTAGCACTAATAAGCAACGTTCAAAGAGCAAAACCCAGCCAGCTCTCCCAGCATTCTCAAATTGGAAACTGTAAATCAAAAAGTCTCAGATGGGAAGGTTTTCTTAGAATCTCCAACAACTGGCTTTCTACTTCTAATCATATCTGGAATCAGAAAGTAATAAGCCAACCATCCACTATCACTCAATCATGTATAATTTTTTATGGCTACATGTCATAAACAACCCGGGATTTCAAAGGGACAAGATCTTCAGGCTCAAAAGTTTCAGTTCTCATGAGAAAACCACCACAGAAAAAAGAAAAAGAAAAGGATACAGCCATGAAGAAACAACAAGAACAACAACAACTATAAAATCCATCTAGTAATTAAGTACAGAAACAAGAACCGAATGGTCACGACTACAAAGGTACATGTGCACAAATCAGAACATGTGCACAAATCAGAACAGCAGGACTACCTTCCCTGCAATCAAGAATTGAAATTATACCAGAAAGGTAATCACAAATCTAAGGATAATTTGTATAGAACATTCAGAAAGGCAATTCCATGGAAACAAACAAACAAAAAGTAGTGGAAATGTTTATGGCATTAGACAAAAGAAAAGCCGGTACATCATGGTTAGAGAATTACGCCACATGTTCCAGGTTACATCCAGCTCAAAAGCCAAAAAAATGCAGCATACAGATTTATGCTTTTAACAGAACCAACCTTGACACAGAAGAGACTTACATTAAGGCGGGAGAAAAGACTAGTCACCACCGCCAATGCTCTTCTCCAAGGACACTTGATTATCATTAGAAGTGTCCTTTGAATCCATTTTGTCTTGCACAGCCCTGCTGTCAGAAGTAACACCGTTAGACAGGCCCCTCCACCAATGAACCAGACGGTCTGGTATGAGTTAGCTTTCCCTCTTCATCTTTTGCTTCACCAACCTTCCCTGTTTCTGCATCAGTAGCTACAAAATCGTCTTCTTTTCCTTCATCGTTAACTTATTCTCCTATCAAATGCCACGAGCCCACTACGTGCCTTCTCATTCTTAGCCTCATGCTTCAGGACAACTTGATCATCAGTACATTTCTTCCATACAAACATCATTACTCCCCCTTCCTCCTTTTCAACATTGCTAACATTCCTCCCTACCCTCTCCATTTCCACCCGCACTCCATCACCTCCTCGTTACCGTCGTTAGCTACAGTATTCCCACCAATATCCGATCCTCCATCACTCTCATTCTCAGAAACATTCTCCACAACCTCCTCGTTAACATCTTCCAAAACCATAGCGCTACTGCTACTCTGACCATGCTGCTGGTGCCTCTCCAAAAACTGCAACCTCCTCCTCAAATCCCCTAACTCACTCTCCATCAAAAACAACCTCTCTTTCAAAGTCAAATTCTCCTCTTCCAGTTGCGCTATATGCGTGTCCTGATCATCTACCCTATTCTCCAAAACATTATTATTATTATTATTATTATTATAACTATACTCCCCTACGACACCACCACCACTCGGATAAATCATCTCAAACCTACTCAAATCATGATCCAATCTCCTCTCCACTTCCACATGCTCCTCCACATCACTCTCCTCATCATCCTCATCATCCTCATTCGCTTCATTTCCGGGCGATCTCAACCTAATCAACCCCTTCATCGACCCATACCCATCAACACCCCACTCCTCTTTCGCCATATCACCTAACACCTCCCTCGAAGGCGAAAATATCGGAGTTGGCAACATTGCCGGAGTCACCGGACACGGAGAAACTAACGAAGCAATCCCACCAGATTTTTTCGCCCGGATAATAAACGACGTCGTATTCCTTGGCGCGTAAGGCGCGAAACGATTATTAAATTTCTTCTTTGGATGATAATATTTCCGCGCTTTCATTCTGTTTTGTGTTTGCAATTCATTCAAACTCGGTGGCTTATACCCTCCGCCACTAACAGCACCTGATAAACCAGGGTTGTTATTGGAATTTTCCATTCTTTTGTTGTTGGCATTTTTACCCTTCCAGTTGCTGCTGCTGCTGTTGCTGCTTCTAGGCTTTAAGGGAGCGAAATTATTATTAAACTTCGACGGATTTTGAAACTTCGAGAAAGGTCTCTGATTCATCATCATCATTAACGGCTGTGGTTGATTCATGGCTTGACTGTGGCTCAGCATATGTGACTGAAGATGAATCGGTGGTGGCTGACCCATCAATTGCGGTGGTTGCTGATTCATGATCGACGGTGATGGCTGATCGTTCATTATTCAAACCCTAAAAAAAAAAAAAAAAACCTAAAAAAGGCTCGATTTTGCAATTAAGATCAGTTCCCGTCTACTGAGAAGAGGAAGATGGGAAAATACAAATCAGATGGAAAAACCCTACAAAGATAGGATTTTTTCAACTTCTTTTAAATTTTTTTAAAAATTTAGAGATCTGGAGAATTCCTAGTTTTTTATAGGGCCGTGCTCTTGTTATAGTGGTGGGGCATGGAGGGGTTGTTTATATAGGGGATAAGGGAGATTTATGGCGGTTGGATTTGGGGTTTTTTTGAAACACGGTGGAGATGAAAGGACGTGTCGGTTTAAAAGGGTTTTGATTGGACTGCTTGAAGGGGATAAGTAGAGTAATTGCACATTAGTCCTTATTCTCTGTGGATTTAGGGTTTGCGTTATGAGATACGGGATATTTTAGTTTGGAGAATGAAGCGACTTTGCAATTTGGTCCTTCTGGGTTTTTGTTGTTAATAACCATTGTAGAAGTACATCTTCGCTCCTTTTTGGAAGAATTTCGGGTTCCGGATAATCATCCAAAACAGTCCCTTTTAAATTACTGTTTTCAATAATATTAATTTTAAAAAATAGCATAACTTGAACATTCTGAGCGACTCACATTTTTTTTCCGAATATATCCTTATTTAGTGCTTATTTGGCATTGCATTTCAACTGGTTTTTTAATCAAAATTTAATTATTATGTTTTTATATTTTAAATGATTTTTTTTAGTGTTTTTAGATCATTTTGATATGCTAATGTTAAAAATAATTTTTAAAAAATAAAAAATATCATTTTGATTTATTTCTAAATAAAAAGCACTTTGAAAAGCAATCGCAATCACACTCTCAAACACCCCCTTAATAGTCAAAATTATTCTTAATTTATTTTTTACTAAATAATTATCTGCACTGTGGTTTAGATAGAAAAAAATAATATAGACAAATATTCAACTATTGCTAAAAAAATTAAATTAAATTAAACTAAACTAAATGAGGATTGATTTTATATAACTTAGTTGACTGATAGGTATAAAGACAACGTAAATAATCGATAAAAATACATTTTGATTTTGAAAACTCAAGATATTTAAAAAAAACAAAATAGACAATATATTGGATCAACTATATGCCATGTTATCATATAGAAAATATGTAGAAAACAAATTTTACGGAGGGCGATTCCCAATGAATCTAATATTGAAGTATAAAATTGAAAAAATGATAATTAAAAAATAAACAAAAAATAATTATAGTCAACACAACTAACTTGCAAAAATCATGAGCCGAACTATGAGATTAGGGCAACTCAATAAAAAAAAATCAAAATAAATTATAAAACTATACCTAATAAATTCAATATTAAAAGATAAAACTAAGAAAAAAAATTTGAAACTAAAAAATTAAGGACAAAAAAAAAAAAGACTTGTTATTTTATAGCTTATCACTACAGAGAAAAGCCAAACACTTTTAATATATGTTAATATGGCTAAACTAATTTCATCCCTCTTCTAACGTGTTAAAATAAATTATTTATGTATTATTTCAAGGAATAATCCTATGAGATGCTTAAAAGAGTGCATCATATTAAAGAGGTTAACCTTTTGAATTTTAGATTTAAAGTAATTTATAAATACCAATTATCTGAATTTATCATGTGAAATTCTCTTAGTGTGAAAAAATGAGAATTAAACAGAAATAAAAATAAATATTTAAAATATAATTTTGATATAACTTCTTGTATTTTTAGAATAAGAATGTATTTATTTATCATCTGTTTTGCTATAAATCAATAATCAAAAGTCATGTATAATAAAATATAATGCCTAAAATTATCAAAGAGAATAAATGTTTGTTTCAAAGTGTGGTGATGTAATTTTTGAAAATAATTTTTATTTAAAAATATATTAAAATAATATATTTTTATTTTTATTTTAAATTATTTTTAATGAATAATTTAAAAATATTTTTTTAATTTAAAATGAAAAAAATTAAAAATATTTTTGAAACTCGTTGGTTGGTAAAAAGTATTTTTCACTTGAACGTGTCCATGTTCCATGCTATCCCACCTAACAATGATCAGGAAGATCGTGTGATGAATTTTCGTAATGCTTTTCAATAAACCTTGTGATATACCTGCATGTCAGTCTAAAGATTAAACACCTGATTTCCTTCTCTATCTTTCTTCTTGAAGTATCCATCAACGAACTTTTGGGCACAAAAGATTCAAGCGTGAAGTAAGGTCATCAGTGAAAAGGGCTCTTGATTTGTAGTTTAGAAGGTAGAGAGATGTGGTAGAACCCATTACACTGGTTTTGTGGTTGCTGAGCGAGGTTCTCAGAAACCACAGAAAGGAGGAAAACATAAGAACAGCAGCATCTCGTAAAGGGAGCCATTGATTCTCTTTTTTTTCTCTCGCTTGTTATCTGTTTTGCCCATTTCTATCGCTGTTGTTAAATTTGATTGATTCTCGTGAGTTCATCTGGGAAATTCATGAGTCTAAAACCTAATTTAGAACGAGTTTTAAATCGAGCTTCCAACTCACCCAACCATCTTGCTCTATTCCTGGCCAAGTAAATCTCAAGGAAATCGGATTGAGTAATTTGAATCAATTCTCACACAATATACCACATAGAATTATAATTGCGAAAGCGAAATTCCAGAAGAATATGGGCTTGATTTCACATGATAGCAAGGGAAGTGGAGTTGGCGATGGTGGCCATCAACCCAATCCCATCCCATCTGGTGGTGAGTAATTAGAATCACAGAAATGGGATAGAATCCACTCAACCCTCAAACCTTAATCTTCTTTATTTGTCGATGTCACTCACGTCAGGTCCCAGCACGAGACTTTGCATGATAAGAAGATAGAAGAACAATGGTATCCTAAAAGATTAGGAATCTCCGACCATTTCTTCAGAAAGAGAGGGGGGCAAAAGACCATCATTTATCATTAGAAGTGATTTTTTTAGTGTTTTTTATTTTATTTTAATATATCAATATAAAAAATAATTTCTAAGAAAACAAATAAAAAATATTATTTTAATATATATTTAAATTAAAAAACACTTTGAAAAATAATTATATCCATATTCTCTAGAAAAACTAGTAACCCGAGCCCGAAGTTTAATCCAAGCGAGGTTAGTGATTAAACTAGACATAACAATGATTATGTTTGATTATTTGATTGATCCAACCCTTCAAGTCGGGGCAGAATAAAATCTTATAAAAACAAAACAAAACAAAACAAAAATATTTTTTTAAAAATAATAATTTGAATTCATTGTTTCAACCTTCAGGGGAAGAACAAAAGCTAATCTACAGATATACATACGACTTGAATAGTGTAAGAGTTGATAAGTGAAGCAAAGCTAGTGGATAAAGGTCTGGTGATGTGTGATGCAAGAAAAAGCAAAGGAATTAAATGGAGGAGAAAGAAGACAGTGGTTTACAAGTCTGTCAGCGTTTATTCATTCAAGGTTACATTTTCTTTTACAAGTCTTTCTTCATCTTTACTTTATTCATCTTCCTTGATTTCATCTCATGTCTCAGGTAAAACGTTAAGTTTTTGGGTTAACATTCAAGACAAAATTTTGCTTTTGTTTTTCTTCATCTATAACTATCCATTCAATACATACAAAAATATACATTTTCAGTCCATATAATGTATTATTTCCGTTATATTTTCTTATACATATTTTTGTTGGATTAAATATTTAATGTGACTTTATATCGGATTTCACAACCCCATATTTTGTAAAGGAGCTTGGAGGATTTTTGAATTGTAACAGCTACTACAGGAAGTTCATCAAACAATTTAGAATCATTAGCAAAACCTGAACACATATGCTAAAAATAAACAATTTCAGGTGGATTGATAAGCACTTGAGATCATGGCTTAGCAGGGAAGAGACTTGTTCCTTTTCTTTGCACTCGGATTTAATATTCTCTGTGCATGCATGTCAACCCCACATGTCACATCTGCCAACTAGACTTACAAGATATTCAATTGGTCCAGGGATTAGTCATTGCATGCATAAACTTGGTTGTACGCATAAACTTGTCTGGACACCCAACTACAAAAAAATAAAAATAAAAAATAAAGCTCAGAAAGCCTTCATCCATTTAAAGAAAGCATTGTATGGAGCTCCAATATTAGCCTTACCTGACTTCAACAAGACTTTTTATCTTAGAAACAGATGCTTATGATTCTAGATTAGAGGTAGTATTAAAGATACTTGACCTCCTTTAGTAAAGCCTTGAATCCTAAACATATAGGAGAAGTGGAGACATTATCTACAACATAAAAAATTTACAATCCAGACTAATCATGAATGCATGAAGTACTTTTTGGATTAAAAATATTCATTCTTAAGGAAAAGGTTAATCAAATTACTTGGGTTGAGATATCAAATTTTGTATAGAAATGGAAAGAAAAATGTTGTAGATGCTGTTGGAGAAACAGATACGAAGTTCATGTTTAAGAAGAAGGAAGCTTTAAAGCAATGACCAATGGCTTAACTGCTTGGCATGAGTAAGTTCATGAATCTTATGATTATGATTCAATGTTACAGGATATCAGGATTAGTAAAAGAAGGAAGCTTTAAAGCAATGACCAATGGCCTAACTGCTTGGCATGAGTAAGTTCATGAATCTTATGAGTATGATTCAATGTCACAGGATATCAGGATTAGTAAAATTATTGATGTTGGACAAAGACTCGAATACCCTTATGAAGACGTAGTCTTAAAATATAAAGGCAATATAATGGAGAAACTAATGAAGGTCATGCATGGTTTTTGAAGGGGAAGACATGCTGGAATCCAAAATTCATATGGGAGGCATAAGGCTATTTTTTACTGGCCTGCAAGAATAAGAATGGTAAAACTATAAATGTAATTTCTATAAACAAGCTTAGGTTGAAAGAGTTGCTTGCCTAGCTATAACCATGGATTTTGTGAAGGGATTTAAAAAATCTAAGGTAAAAGATATTATTATTAGTAGATAAGTTCACTGAAAATGGACATTTCATTACTTTAGCTCATCTGTTTCTGGACCAATTCTATAAATACCATGGATTACTTGCCACAATTATGGCTGACAGGGACATGATTTTACCTGTATTTTATACAATTGTTGATAAGCGCATCCTATCACCATGAAACAAATTATCGATGTGAAAGGATAAGCCAATGCTTGGAGACTTATCTTGGATGCAACTGGAAATAACCAGATATAGAATGGAGCAACTAGCTGACAAGAATAGGACAGAAAAAGAGCTCTCAAAAAGTGATAAGAGTATTCTTCAAGCTGAAGTCGTACAAGGTAGTGTAGTGTGGCCTTACGAAAAAGTTTAAAACTTAATCCCAAGTATTATAGCCTCATTTGATCAGCATGAAAATCTAGACATTTACTAGTTGAAATTGCATGAGAAAAGCTGGATACACCTTGTATTTCACGTTTCTCTTCTAAAAAAAAGGACAGGGGAAGAAACTGTGCTGTCCTATAGATTACCAATAATAAATGAAGGATGAAAGTTTTTTGCTGTCATGTTGTTGGATAGGAAACCGACGAAGAACGGGAGTAGAGGGCATTAACAATTGACTTGATTCATGGGAAGATGCTGCATGGGAGGATCTTGAAGAAGTCTAGAATTCAATAAAGCTGCATGAAACATTCCTCTAATTCTATTTCCCGAATCTTGTTAAAGGTTAAGATCAACACTCACCCAACTGACCACCCCCAAGTTAACACGAGCTCTTTTTCAAGTACATCTCTTAATCGAGTAGAGAGATCTTACAACTACGCTCCAATATTGTGCTATTTGATAAGAAAGACGAGGGGAAAAAAAAGCAAAGAGAAAAACAAGTGAACTAATTGCTTGTGTACTTAAGTGGAAGAATGCGCCAGTTTGAACTTGAATAATAATAATAATTATTATAAATAAAGGTAATCAACACCAATATACCATATTGAAGATGGAATTAACAGTCAGTACGGTTTTTCAAATTAGCCACAATTGCACAAAATTCATGTGTTGAATCGGTTGAAAATTTTAGCTGAATATGTATAAACATAACAAGCCACAAACCGCAATGCTGTGACCACAGAACTAATATACAATATAACAACAAATGCTACACTGCTATTCATGTGGATAAAAATGTAATCTAACTGGTTTGCTGCTATCACAGACATAACTCTCCTTTACAAAATTAGGATCAAACCTGTTCATCATATCCCAATATTGGGGTTGTTACCAGCAAGAATGAGAGAAATTTCCAGTCCTCGGCTGAAGGCTTGGTTGAACATGAGCCGAGTTTGGAAGGTTGACACGAAAGGAAACCAAGACAAGAATGCAATTGGGATGAAGATCAGCATCCCCATCCCAGCATCATATAGGCGGCCAATTGAACGGATGGATTTCCATAATCCCATCCGTTTCATTACAGGTTTCCAAGCAGATGCAATCTGGAAAAGAGAAAAAAGAGAGAATCTCAAATCATGATAGAAAAGGAGAAGAGTTGTGTGTGAGATATACAGAATAACATTGTTCACAAACAATCAGGTTAAAGACAAACTACTTATCCATGTTCTTCGCTCCCTCTTCTTTCTCTCTCAAGTTCCTACCATATTAAACTGGTTCTGGATGTCTATTAAGATATTTGATATGGCACTCAAAAGCCCTTACATTCTTTTATGTGATTGATAAGCATGTGATTGTTTTTCCAGATATGAACAATATACATAACCTATCCTACCACTCAGCGCTTATTCACTCTCACTTTTACGCAATAGCTCCTTAAGGACATTATCAGCAAGAATGAGAGAAATTTAACATGTATAAACATAACAAGCCACAAACCGCAATGTTGTGACCATAGAATCTAATATACAATATAACAACAAAAGCTACACTGCTATTCACGTGGATAAAATTTAACCTAACTATTTTTGTTGCTATTACAGACATAACTCTCCTTTACAAAGTTAGGATCAACCTGTTCATCATATCCCAATATTGGGGTTGTTACCCACAAGAATGAGAGCAGTGTTAAGAACATTATCACCCCCCCACCCCCCCAACCCACACACACAATAATTCAGAATTTTCAGATATCACATATTTACACAAGAAATAATCTGTTCTCGATGTTATACTTGCATAAATCAATATTACAGAACAACAAAATAGTAGGTCAGAATTTCATCACTGAAGAATATATGATTATTTTTCTACTTGTGCTTTGATGAAAGAAGATGAGTAAAGATAAGATTTAGAAGAAGAAAGAAAAAGATGATTCAGAAAACTCACGGATAAAATTCCCCATATAGTAGGGATAAATGCTAAGATGCTCGCAAAAACATCGCTCACTGACAAATCTGTAAGTGCAACTGCAATGACTAAACCGGCCAAAGCCAACATGAAGGAGACACCTTGTATAAAGCGCAGCAAAAGTTGGAAATTGACAGAGACCTTCTGACTGAAAGTGAACACCTGTGAAATCACAAAGAAGAATTGAATTGCAAACAAAAAACAAGCAAGTCTCATTATTAAAAGTCAATAATTTGTGGCTGTGCAGTAATACCGCTCACCTTGAAAAGAATTATAAGGACAGCTAGCACAATCCACGAGAAGCCATACACCTTAGATACATCAAAAAGTGATAAACCAAATGTAAGCAATGCATGTTAGATCAATGAATCTTATTTCATTTGGAATGGTAAACATGCTAAGGGTAAAACTGCATTAAGAGGCATAATAGCCATTCAGAAGCCAAAAGCATGTCCTGAATAAAGAGATGTTTTACCGATAATGATGTGTCACTTCCTTGTATATGAAGCTTGTATACAACACCATATTGGAAGATGAAGAATCTTAAACTCAAAAGAGTCTCCATTATCCTCCCACTCAAAGTCCGGATATGTGCCTGTAAGAGATTTTGAGGTCATTAACGTGAAACAAAGGTGAAATACAAAAACAATAGAACAAGCTAAATAAAAAATAAGACATATGCTTTGCATGGTTTTAAGTCACTTCAAGTAGTTTGGTAAAAGCATGCCAAGTTGATAAAATTTCCCAGCATCAATTGGACCTTGTGTGTACAACTGCTTTACTTTTTTGACAAAAAAAAGAAGTGGAATTGATTCTGGAATCTGGATTAACGAGATATAACATAAAGTGAATTTTCCGAATACTTTGATTAGAGCATAAAACAAGTGCTCACCTAGGTTCTTAGATGAGTAGCTTTACCATTGTGTTCCCAATCAATTACAAGAGTAGCTTTACTAGTGTGTTCGCAATCTTAAAGAAACAGAGCTCGTTTCTTTATTGTTCAGTTAGTTTTTACTAAAAAAATTCATTTAACAGATTTCATAACATTGCAATCTCAACCAAGGAAATATCCCAGTTTCTGTTGCAGCTTCCCTTGGTTCTTCTAATTCTCCATATAGTAAATATCCCAGTTTTCTCCTCTCAGAATTTTGCAGGGCTGAAGCTTCTCTTATCCCACCCTTCTCTCCCATGTATGCATCCCAGTATTCTATCTTTGCACAGCCTAACAAATATACAATATTATAAAAATAATTATACATGGTTGGAATAAAATAGATATTTGATGCCTGCCCCCTTATTTTCATTTATAGGGTATTCCAATGAACATCTGATAATGGTTGATGGTACCACTAAACCAAGGAGAGTCATTGTTTGATGCATGCATAGGAGTGGAATGCATTTATCAAAAAATAAGGAAAAAGAAGGCATTGGAGAAACACTGTGCATTTATTGAAAACAAAAAACAAAGACATGTACACGAACAAAGGTAATACCAATTCTTCATCCCACCAAGCTTCCCAACTTTCTTGTCCCTTAACCCCAATTCCACCTCTGTAAAAAAGCCAATTTGTCCAATCCCTGAAGTCTTCCACTGTCCTAAAAGTACAGCATTAAAGGGTTATTCAACAAAGTGGCAAAAAAGAATGTAAGATAAATATAAGAAACACTGCTTACTTCTGCCACTCAAATCCAGATGGATTGAACAAATAGGGAGCAAAAAGCCACGACAGAGCCATAAACCAACTGCTGACTGTAAGAAGAATGTAAGATAGTGTACCACCATCATTATACCCGTATGCAAGGTACACGACCAGCAAAAGCACAACTTCTAGTCTGAAGATAAGAGGACAATCAAACGATTATAGCAGATCAAGCACGCACACAAACACACACACAGAGAGAGACAGATAAATACCCTTTGACAAAATGGCTGCGGGAGTAAAGCCTGTAGTTTTCAGAAAATCTAATATGGCGGACCACAAATCCTCGACCAGTGGCTTGATACTAGTAGGGAAAGGAATATTATTGTAACATTTGACAGGACTAAAATAAATAAATAAATACTCAACGAAGAAAATGATTGAGCATACCCTTGCACCACCATGAAGAATGGTTCTACCAAAATAATGTGATTTTGTGCCCAATGAAAATGTGAAGAAGACAGAGCAGAGCTGAAACTGCATTGTGATGAAATTGACAACAGCCTGCAACATTAATCAAAAGATTAGCACCAAAACTATTTTTCAGGTCAGAAACAAATAAGAGAACATGAAGCTAAGCAGAAGTTCATGTACTTAAAACTGTAAGCTGTGAGTACATGAGTCAAGCAAGCCAAGCAACGAATTACAGTAGTTTTAGTTCAAATGTAAAAATGTATCCTTGTAGATGAGTGAAATAATGCAGCACAATGAAAATGCAAAATCTTAGTTCTCGTCTCTTCATGATCCCAAGTTTACTGGGTCCAATTACTTAAACAATGCTTGTGAAGAAGGGACACTAACCTACAAAAAAGCAAGTGTACTATCTTGAGATATAATATACCACATGCAGATGTTTGGCATATAAGACACCAACAAGCTCAGAAAAATTCAACATGGCATAAAAATGTAAAGGCTTAACATGTAAGGATGATATAAGTGGGAAAAAAATGTAAATGAAAATAAAATATAAACCGATAAAATTTCTTGCCATCTTGCTTAACCCTTTGTCAGTTCATGTATTTAGCATTCAAAGCTTACAAAATATACAGTAAGAATGATATTTACCCTCAAGAATCCCAGCTCTAAGATGAAGCCCAAAACCATTGGAACAGCTGTAAAAATACCAATTTGAAAGAGAAACTGTGTATTCAGAGCAGCACTCAGGGCATTGTTCTTCGTTATCAGTGCTCTAACCTCAACTGCTTCACCTACTCCAGATAGTGCCTAAAACAAAATTCCTTCAGTGTCAAGAAAATTAAATCGCGAACAATAACTAGTGTATTTGTGCAAACAGCAGGTGCTGAGTTGAAACAAAAATGCGAACTATATTTATAGTCCTATACAATATGTATAGAGTATTCTGCTAAATAAAAAATATTGATTATTTTAAAAATATTCTACATCAGGTGTGAATACCTTAAAACCTATAGGATTGTATTTACAATACATGTCAGACATTTTTTTTCATTTTATGGTGGCTTCAAACTGGTACATAATTTCATATCATATTTGTCGACTCGAAACAGAAATATATTAGCAAACTCAATATAGACGTGATCTGGAGTGCACAAATGGATATCAATCTTACCAAATATGCCTTCCCATAAAGGAAAATGTATACAGTCAGCACCGTCAACTGCAATCAAATTTCCAAAAGGAAAATTGTTAAAAAAAAAATGAGTGATGAAGATGTAAAAGATGCATGATGCAGCAAATATTTCCTCTCCTGCTTTTTCTCCAAGTAAACTTAGAGCATAAGATGTAAACCCCAATCTCTGTTATACTAGATACACAGTTAACTAAATATTATCTAGACATGCAACACAAATCATAGAGGCCAGCTGCTAAGAATAACGGCATGCAAAGGAGCACACTCAAAGGATTGGAACAAAAGCAAACTTTTAAAGTAAGATATACATTCTCCGTCAGAGAAACAGGGCAAAATTAGCATAGTCTAACTCTCTACATGTTGCATTTTCTTTGTGATTGCACTAAGCTACTTAAGCAAACTGATGTGAAACTTCAATTCATTCAATAGAAAATAAATTGCCATGCTCATAACCACAGCTAGTAATTACATACCATCGTACAAAAGTAGTATCCCACAGTGGTGAAGTAGAATGACATCATTCGAAAGAAATCAAAAAGCTGCCCGAGCCTGTAGACATCCCTACTAAGAACTTGCTCCCCATTACCACCAGAAACCTTCCCTTCAAACACAGATATCTGATTGAGACCAACATCTCGTCCTTTGCCAACCTGTAAATTTTAATTAAGGATTGCAATTCCATACCTTAAAAAAGCTCCAAGTATGAAATGAGAAACAATACCTGAATATATTCATGATGGGTGACATTTCCTTGGCGTAGAGTTGAATTGAACCCTGCATGGGATGTCAAACAGCAAAATTTTGTAAGTCACACACACACACACAGAGGGGGAGAGAGAGAGAGAGTAAAATGTAAAAATAAGAGCATTTGGACAAAACTACATTCTAATTCCTTCATAGGTTTTTAACTTAAATTAAAATAATTATATAATGAAAAAATGACGAGAGATTGTCTTTGGTAGATCAAATTCAGGAGGTCGTGATGATTCTTTTATTAAGAAATAAACCAACTTCCAACAACCCTTAAACTTTCTGATCACTTGGACAAAACAAGGAACTTCTCTTTGTTAATAATAAAACCCATATGGCACTAAATGCTATTGGTATTAAAAATTCAGAAACAAATTTAAGCAAATCAGGTTTAAAGGTAAGGTACCATATTTCCCTAGCAAAGACAAAAAGAAGTGGAAACAAGAAACGAGTCCATAAATAGTCAAGTAAAGCAGTCATGCCTGAAAATATATCTTCACTGATGTTGATAACACGAGAGGCCTTGCTAATTCCACCCCGGGTTATGTGGAAAACTCTGTCAAAAACATCTGGGTGTCCATAATGCATACGGACCCTGCAAATTTCGTACAAGTCACCTGTATCTGAAAATTCAATATGATAGTATACTACCAATTTACTTACTATAAAACTACGAGCTTACTTTAAAGGATTTGCTAGAACACGCTGACCGAGAGTTACAAAGCTAGTTTCCTGATTTGACATAAATGAGGCTAAAGAAGACACACTACAATCATCACAGGTAATGCCTTTAGCATAAAAGAGCATAATTACTCAAATGAGAGAAATACTCGTTTCAACAGAAACATACCTTCCTGTAAATACATGTTCCCTAACACCAAGAATGGTTGCAGGACGAATACCATGATTCTGATGGAACTCTTCCAGCAGATTTCTCATCTTCAATGCCTCCTCAAAATAATTATCCTAGAGTTATGGTGAAAAGAAACATTACAACCTACATTGCACAGTGAATAAAATTACAAATACCCACTCTACATACCACAACAGCAACCCAATGAGGGTACAAAGAAGAAGAAAATGACATAGAGCAACTTTCATTTTATTTGATGCTTTAAGAAATCATTTGTCAAATTTCCAACGAAAAATCATAAGGGACTTGATAAAAAAATTTCTAAAATTATCTTGAAATAATACATGTGATATTATTTAGAAGGGAAATTGATACGTTGTCATTTGTAGGGTTTACAAGTCTCTATAACTAGTAGTACACAATACAAAAACTAAGTTACAAAACACCTGAAAAACACAAAAAAAGATCGAGTACAAAATTAGAGCAATCTCTCTTCTAAAAAAATTTAGAAGATATCTTACAGGTGATTCAGGTGGATTACTATTAAAAACCGAACACTAGTGGTTTGCGACAACTTAGCCTCGTAACGATCATTCAAAGTGAAAAAAAAAAAATTGATACTCAGGTAATCTCCACTGTTCTGTCGTTTTCGTTACATGTATGGTTTTTGGGAAACTCAACAGAAAAAAAAATTACAGATGCGATCAATGTGGTTGGGCTACTTTTTAGAAAGATAGCAAGGTTGCATGGTATTCCAAAATTCATCATGTCTGATGCAGATACTAGTTTTCTTGGTCACTTTTTGTTAACTTTGTGAAAGATGACTAATTCCTCTTTGAATTTACAAATATTGATCAACCAAACACTAATGGCCAAAGAGTCTCTAAATAAAACTTTAGGCAATATGATTCATAGCATTTGTGAGGACAAGTCTAAACAATAGGAAGTTGCATTGGCTTATGAAACATTTGCTTACAAAATTCCAAACATAGTGCTATTGGTAAAACATCATTTGAGATTGTCTACATGAAACCTCCAAATCACGTACTCGATCTACATTTTTTTGCCTAAATTCATCAGGTTTAGCAAGTTAACAAAGAATTTGGCTAAATAGGTGCAAGATGTCCATCAAGAGGTCAAAGGAATCTAAAAGAAACGACTACTAGAAATCAGCACACAACAGACAAGCAAAACTGAGTTAAATTGTTTCAAGAAGAGGTTTTCAGAAGTCACCTATAATAAAATAAAGCATAAAAGCATGGTTTGTACAAGATGTTGAAGAAAATCAATGACAATCATTGTGTTATTGATCTTCCAGATAGCATGGGCATATCGAAGGCCTTCAATGCAGCTTATCTTTACGAGTACATTCCATATAGTAAACTCAACTTGAGGATGAGTATTTCTAAAGTGGGCAATACTGTTGTAGAACAATTATCCCAAGAATTTATGGACTAGATTAAAGCATGAAGTCATTGTTTTACTATATTAATTTTTTTCATAGTTTATTTTGAATTTTAATTATTTGTTTCCAATTAGAACTTTTAAATTTTTTATTATTTTACTATTTAGAAATCCTAATGCTAGATTGGTTTCATTAACAAAATAATTTTTCATTAGAAATCTTTTCCTATTTAGGATTTTAGTACTAATATAAATAGGGATGCCTAGTTTATTTATGTAGATCAAGACTACTATTCAAATTCAATAAAAATACTAGAGAATTTTCTCTACATCTCTTTATAGTTAGACTTATAACCTCGAGGCTTGAGAACTCTATTTTATCTTAGAGTTCTATCTTTGTTATTAGAAGGTTCGAAAAAATAAAAGAAACAATACTCAATTCTGAAATTTAGTTCTCCATCAATAATCTTGCCTTATAAAAAGAATTTGGTGTTTATATAGAAACCAAGAAACACTATTATCCTAAACTTAATAGGAAATTGAAATCCAAATAAAATATTACCTTTCAATAAAAAATAACCACAACCTAAAACTAGAAATATAATTAAACAATAATAAAAATGTAAACATACTACATTACAAACATACAAGTAAACTTTCTTGTACCAATATTTTCTTCATTTTCCACAACAATTATTGGATTGGGAGAGGAGCAAGAAGAATTCCAAAAGTTTTGGGAGGTGTTATAAATCTCAATGAATCGTTTTCTCTTGAAAAGATGTTGTGGGATATCATAGCTTTCTTGACTTGTGTGCGGCTCTTCTATAACATCTTGTCTTGGGTTAAAGAAAAAGAGACTAGAAATGTAAGGCCATTTGTCAAATTGAGTTTCCAGTAATTGTAATTTTGTAGAGGAAACAATACCTCTCAATGTTCCAATAAGGTTATTGATCTTAAGAGTTCAAAAGAAAAACAGGACAACAAAAAATATTGACACCAATTTGCATAAAATGACATATTAGCTTCATTTGTCTCATTATTTTATGATCTTTATTCCAGTAAAGGTTATCGATCATAAGGATAATTACATTAATGGAAAAAAAATTGACATACCTGATTCATATCAATTGTCTGAATTGCACTTCCACGAGTAAATATAATTGCATGGTTTTGATTCTCAGGTTTTCCTTCTCCAAGTTTTGGATTCCCAGGTAACTTTACAGAGTAAATTTCCTTCAAAGAAAAAAAAATATTGCAGGACAAGATTAAAAAATTAATAGGCTAAAAGTGGAGGAATGAACAGCTTTTGCTCTACAGAGACGTTGTCGGATTGCATTGTCCATTAAAATCTAATCAAGATGGAACTATTTTGACACCTAATTGGATTAGCTCCACACAAATACATACCAAATCTGCATGCCAATAAACTACTAGTGCATAAGCACAAGAAAGAAACAATTCTACCCATATTATCTAGAGGATAAACATTACACCAAACTCACCAACCAATATATGAGTATATATCAGTTTTTAAAGCACACAGTGATTTTATTTTATAAGTAGTTACAGCAAAATATCAAAATACATATGCAACAAATCACAATGAAAAATACAACAAATTCAAATTGAGTTACAACACAAACCAGATAAATGTCTTTGCACCAATATTATAAAAATAATAATTCGTTCAACACACTTCAACTAAAGCTAATAGCTATCATCAACATGAGACTGCAAAAAAAATATAAACCTTGTCTTTTCCACTGATATCAGCTTTGACAAGTTTCGAATAGTATTCTTTCTGCACTGTACCATCCTTCAAAGATTCAACCTCATCAATGAAAGCAATACGAAGAGCTTCATTTCTACAACACAAGTAAATAGCTAGATATTAGGTATCTATAGTATAAATAAGCATTTGAGTTGGAAAAACAATTACTACAGAGAAATGCTTGAATCTCTAAATTTGTTGAACAAAAATTAAAATGCTTCAAGAAAAAGATAGGCAAGGAGAGGGTACAGGGGGCATAAAATAAATCTAGCAAAAGAGAACATACTTCAAATAGAGCATATAACTGACATGATAAAATTCACCTTTGCATCAGCAATGCAATATCAGCAGCCTCGGGTTTTTGGCCCTCTTTCTGTTTTCCATATATTTGACACGTGACAACATAAGTAAACTTTAAATCAGCTAGTGCTCGTGCTTCCGGAGACAAATCAAAGCCCTTAGCATCATTTGCATCATTAATAGAAACTGCAGCTTCCACATCTGACATTGGCATGCATGATCAGATCACTGACTATGTCAGCACTATAAAATATATATATATATATATAAATGAACCAACCTCCAGATGCCACTCTTTCCAAATACGACTGAAGCATCAGAGCTTTCCTATAGTACATCATCCCTCGGACTGGGAATATCAAAACAGTGATTTAGCAAAATACCTAATAATTTATGAGACATGCATTGCATTTGCGCAATTATAAAATACAGAAGCAAGAAGCCTATATCTGCAAGTGAAGAGACTAAGAGTCTAGATGGTGCTGGAAAATCAGTAAAAGCTAACATGAGAAAGGAGCAGTGTCCCCTGATTAACTCACTCACTCAACTATAATCCAATACTTGTCTTAAAAATCCTGAATTGTCAGGTTATAAAACTAGAAAAGCATAATATATATTGATTGATGCAAGTTTCATGGTATATGTGAGAGCATGGCAGGCGAGTGCCTATTGACCCAACTAAAATCTCATCCGAGTACACGGGTACACTTGGCTAAGAAAAAACACAATTAGATGTGTCATTAAAAAATAAAAATAGGAAAGCATTCTCGATAGCTTAACATGAATTAGAAACACATTTAATGTATTTGTGAGGAGACATAAGACCACATTTATGGTTGACATGTCCATATAATCCATGATGGTGGAGTATATTCCAACCCTTGTGTTATTGGATTGGAAGATTGGGCTCATCTAAGCCCAAATTATTAGATTTTATTTACTTTTATTAGTTAGTGGAATTTAAACCCAATTTGATTATTATTATGGTTTTATTATTTGTATATAATTTTCTTGACATTATTATAAATTTTTGATGATTGAATAAGAATGATAAACTATTATTAGGGCCTTTTCTTTCTTTGGCTTTTAATTCCTTTTGTTCTTACAATTAAATTATCTAGGGCTTATTCAAATTCATTGATATTCAATCTAGCTCATAAAACCTAAATTATATGAGAAGCTTTCATCAAAAGAACAAAAAATTTAGTGGAGCATAAAAAAATGTCCTTTCTGGTTTTTTTTCTTTAATAAAATGTTCATCTTCTTTAACCTCCCAACTGACAACCATTCCCATTCATTCTCCCTAGCCAGATAACCTGCCACAATAGTCTTTACCCCCGACTAGTAATCTATTGTTATTCAATTTGATAGATTCTTGTAAGAGGCAACTTCCAATCATCTCTTTCAATCTTTGTATCCACAACCAGCAGCAATTCATTGTCTCCAACAACATGATAGGTCACAAACTTCATTCACGGTGCCACACTGCCTTGAAATGACAGCCTCTGCACACGCCACTGATCGCACTCACAACATGATCAAGTCCTTGTTCAACGACGATAACAAATGCACAACAACATACAACCTCAAGACAAATTAATTCACTTTTTTCCATGTCAGCATCCTCATCAGTGCATCGTTGGCATTCATGTTACAAAAGCTAGCACTGCCACAGTAAATGCCATGTCATCCAATATCGTCACATCAGGTTCCACTGACATGTCATCTTGTACTACCACGTCAACATCTTCATGTCAACAACTTCCAAAATGCCCCTTGCTATGAATATGTGTATATTTTGTAAAGGTTTAAATAATAATTTTAGAAAAAGATCACACTCAAAAATGTTTTCACTACTGACCAAATTTATATTGCAGTGCAAGATTAGGAGTTGCTTAAAAAAAATTGTCATCAAAACCCTCTCAGAACCCCTTTTGAGGTCTTAAATTAGAGATAATGGTTCTTTATTAGAAGCTCCATCTTGTATATTTAATACTAGAAATGCCTATATTTATAAAGAAGATAAGGGAAATCAAGCTAACAATGAAATGTCTAGGTTAAGTTCAAAGGTTTGGTGTGCTAAATGCCAAGGTTTTAATCATATATTCTCCAATTGTACCTATGAACTTTTAGTCATCCAAGAACATATTGATATGGGTCAAAGAAAGGATTACTGTATTCGGTTATATGAACTCAATCTTGGGGACTTTAATGATCTAGATAAAAAGGACGTGTATGAAGAGGAACCTAATACTAAAAGTCCAAATAAGTTTGAAATTAAAGTTTATAAGAAATTGATAATTTTACTTTAAACGTAGAGATAAATTAAAGAAAACTTTATAGTGGAATTGCCTGGTGAAGTAAATATAGTTTTGAAAAATCTCATGTTTTTCATCCCTTAATGCTTGACAACCAACACATCATAGATTTAGAGCAACATGTTAAGCCCATGATCTCTTACCTCTGACATGTTATGAGAAAGATGAATATAATCCTAATTTAGTAGGTTATGTCAAAACTATATTTATTAAGTTTTAAATAATATTTGTTCCACTCCACACCCTCAATCATATAGTTACGAACCTATGAATTCTACAAATCTCTCTCCTAAGAGTAAAGTATATATCAGTAAACAATGAACAATACAAATTTCAAGTTAACTTACATAAATATCATGTTGAACTTCATATTGAAGATTATTTTATGATACAAATTAGGCATGAATACTATCCTTGAAAAAACAATCATAATTGCAAGTCATCATTCAAAGTATTGTGATTGATTAAATCAAATAATGACCATTAAAATGTCATTAAAACTTGATAAGCTTCACTTTTGACATGAAAGACCTTGTTGCATATAAAACACAACAGTTTATCATTGATGATCCTATAGAAACCTCTTCCCAATTATCCTTATCTTTAGAACGAAAGAAACATATTAATGCTACTTTGAATACACAAGTTGTTTTTACTAGGATGGTGAACTTCAGCAAATCTTAGCGTATGATATAAACGACTAGATTCAAATTAAATATGAATTATTAGAGAAACATCACAACAGTTTGATCATGATCTTTACAAGTGTTACAAAGTCGCCGTGACAATACCCGATAGGGTCGAGTTCAAAAGGACATCAAACCCAAGACACGGTTCACATGTCCGTATGATCTATAATGACGAGGATAACTAAACCCTTGTGATATTGGATTGGAAGATTTGGCTAATCAAGCCCAAAATATTAGATTTTATTTATTTTTATTATTGAACTTCAATTAATGTTATTTTATTACATTTTAATTAGTTAGTGGGTTTTAAACCCAAATTGATTATTATTAGGGTTTTATTATTTGTACGTAATTTTCATGACATTACCACTAGTTTTTGATGATTGAACAAAACTGTTAGCCTTTTTCCTTCTGTGAACTCTATTCTTTGGCTTTTATTCATAGGTTTTTTTTTCCTTTGTTTACATCTATTTGTCCCAGATCTACACCAGATACAAAGTTCAAAAGGCATGCAACTTTTGGAAATAAAAAAAGAAATACAAGAAAACCTTCATGCACAAGATAGAACACTATTAGAAATGGAAAGCCCAAAACGAACATGCGTGCAAAGCAATTAGGCAAGTCCAAAACGGACATGTGCACCTCACATCAACTAGACAACAATACTAGAATACATGAAATGGTTCGTGACTTCCCAAAGAATAGAATAGCAATGTGTGAAATCTTATATCCACTTGGAATAGGTGTGTGAAATCATATATCCAAAGAAAGATATACTAAACTTCATAAAACCGAATAGCATTTCCCATACAAATTTAGACCATGATCAGATCCTGTCTGCAGAAACAGATTATATTGTTCTACTATAAGAACTTCTGCCAAACAAACCAACAGGATATGGAACTAAGAAACTCAAGTGAGAAAAGATAAAAGATCATTTACCAGTTCTGGCTAATGTTTGTCCCCTGTAAGAGGCCCAGATCCGAAGTTCAAGGCTGTCAGTAGAATTATTAATGAGCTCTGAGTCTGATGCATTCTCATCACGGCCAATACGATCAAGAAAGTTCCTCCACTCATCTGTGATGAAACATGAACAATTTTGAGACTACCAGCAAAAGAGAGAAAATACATTTCATGTCATAGAGCAAACTTTTTCAAAGCAGCCATAAATAGTTGACTAGCCAACAAGACTGGAACCAAAAACTAAAGCACAGCAACATTCCCTCTATACCTCACATTACAGTCCATTTTAGCACTTTCTTTTGGTAAACTATCAATAAGTCAGTTGGCCTTCATTATTGGATTTCCAATTATATACCATCTCAAATTCAAATTAGTACTTCGATAAAAATGCAATAATCAACAAGTGACAGTGTAATCAATGTTATTCTTTTAAATTCAGAGACTAAGAAACCGGAAGGGAGTCAAATTTTATCCATGATCATCACTGAAACTAGCCCGAGACATTCTTCTATTCATATCTAAATCCCATATACCTATTTTATTTTTTATGCTTTCCCTGATCAGACTATCTACATAGATCAAGTCATACTGAAAGAGAACATAAAAATCAACACAATTACATGAGAAGTTATTCGCTTGAAGAGACAAAATTTATCCAGGATCATCCCAAATCATCAACAACTATATTCCCCATATTTTCTCATCCAAGTCATGCATGGAATCACGTATTCTGCTCTAACAAATATTGGATCCATGGAAAGACAAGTGTTAAAAACTGGCATAAAAACTTCCAATATTTTTGGTTTGCAAAGATGTAAATTGTCCACCATTTTTAGTTTGTAAAGATATAAATTGTGCACCAAGTGTGATGTAAATCCCAAAAGTAATCACAAACTGGAATTACAAGAAATGGTAATCCAACTAACATGTCTAGGTCTGAGATGCAGCGGATGAAAGCTTGACATCACATAAAGCAAAATACACAAAGCATAAAAAGCTTAGACTCCTTCAGTGTGTGCATTCTGTCCATTGACCATGCCTAGACCAAGATCATCATTTAGTAAAAGTTAAAGAATGCAAGGAATACTTGGACAAGAAGAAAGAAAACCAAAGAGAAAAAGAAAACACAAAAAAATGACCAAAATGGGAATCAAGAGTGTCACATAAAATCCTCCCAACCAACCAGGCAAATTTCTCCAACCTTTCCCTTCAAAGTAAAGAACAAACATTCTAATCACCATAAACTGAAGGCTGCAACCAATTGCAAAGCAAGGAAAAATAAACTCAAGCAAAGAAGTGCAGAGTCAAAGTTAGTTCAATCATCACAAGTAAAGCACACGGAGTACCCGGATATATTTTCTGGAGGTAAAACAAAGTCGATATCCCATCCTCATTTTTCTTTTGAAGTTCATTCATGCTATAAAGAACGATCTCAGAATAATATGGAGTGAACACGCTGCATATACAAACAAACATCATGAGAAAACTAGATACATCAAGCATGTATTAATGCCTACGATTAATGTCCTGAAAAAGTATAACCTGAAGGACAGCATCTCACGAACTGGCTTTGGTTCAGGCAGATCCATGAAAAGGGAATTTGTAAAGAATTGTAGCCTCCTTCTGGCTTCAATATTTTTGGGGACATTTGCAGCAGAATCTTTGATTGTTAAAAGCAAATACAATCTCTTAATTTGTGTTTTCTGCATATCATCCAGAGTTAAACAATTTCATTTAGAACATGCCTTGTCATTACTAAGAGAAGAAACAAGATAAATCTTCTCTAACATACCAACTCCGCATCTCTTGGCCACTTCAAGTTTGTAAACAAACGACCTTCAGCCCTTGCTTTTAACAGCAAATTCCACGTCTCGTAGTGCTCCCTAGAATATGAGCCGAAATGGCATATTTGAGAGGAACTGTCAATGTATCAAATGCATAAGTGAACACAAGGAATTTTACCCGACCTCTTGTTCATAGAAAGGACATCGTGCTGCACCACATCATACAGATCTTGAACAGCCTTAATGGCACCGTTTTCCTGGTCTGGTTTTTCGGCTTTCTGTAGAAGAATTTCATATACAGTGCAGAAGCATTCAATAGCAGTTTATGACCTTAGAGATAGATATAGAATGAAAGGTCCGTTGCTAAGGAAATTAGACAATGTAAACCAAATCCTTGCATTATTAATCATCCTTCATATTGATAGTATAATTAGGGGTCAATTGATCATGACAACTGGATATATTCAAAGCATAAAAAAGAAGGTTATCGAAAACGGGTGGTTCTGGAAAACATCACACAGGATTGGGAACCTTGCTAAATCCCTGTGGGGGGTTAAAATTCTGAGGTGAAGTCAAATATAAAAAGCCCAGAGATGGTTTGTCATGGATAAAAAGCCTGATATAGAACATCTACAGCTGAAACAGTGGGGTCAGAACCAACTCTTTATCACCAAAACATCTAAGAAGACAACAAACGAGAAAAACTCCAGATTAGAAACAAAAATGAACCGTGGGAATATTGATATCCTGAGTTCTGTGTAAAGAAAAATCTCATTTCTCAGGTTTAAACACAGATAGCAAAAGAAAGGGTTTTCTGTAATTAACTCCCAGGTTTGAACATTTGATAGTTTACAGGAGTCAGTCTCAGGAAACTATTGTACACCTAAGACAATGACATTGCTAATTAGAATATCAAAGAAATCACCGAACATGACTATCTTAAGCTATTCAACACAGGATAATTTGTACTATGCACACAAATAAAAGCAGAAGGGATGGACGGAGAAGGAACAATAAAAAGTTCTCTTTTTAATATAAAAATGTATAATAGAAAATGTCAATTACTTAAAACTTTCAGTACATTATCATGTCTCATTTTAATATAAAACCAAGGGACTGCATTGCTAATTCATGGATTAGGTTAGACAGATATGATCCAGAATATCTGTGCATACACCAACTCGAGGCCCCCTTTCTGGGCATTTAATGAAATGAAACCTTTTTTTCCTCAATCTCTCCCCCCATCTAAAATGTGCAGAGAGTTTGCATCCTTTGTATGGTATTTGTTACTTGGCCTTTATATTGCTTTCCATTTATGTACTCTATTGACAATTTTCAATTTTCTTGCCTCTTTTTCTTAGCCCACATTGGCACTCCTTGGATCAATTCAATGCACTTGAGCATGTTGTAACTTTTCAATGAATTATATCATCAACAAAATAGATGTTTCTATAGGTCAGCATGAATTTATGCAAAGTTTAAACATGTAACTCAAAGAAGAAATGAGACCTACCAGAATTCCAAGCAGTCCAGTAACTCGTGTAATTACAAGTGAAAGCTTCTTCAGCTGAAAGTCAGCATGAATATTCTTGTTTGCAATGCTCTCTTCGATGTCCGCGTAAACCCTTTCAACCCTGAGGTAGGGAAGATATTAATACATCACAAAGCATTCGTACCAATGTAAAATGGCTCGAATATAAAACAAAAGTTTCCTCAACTCAAAACTTACCACATCTTTCCTTCACCCTGCAATATTTCTATCAAGATAAATCTAAGGGCATGATAGGCCTCCTCAACAGCATACTTCATATAGTCATCTTTTGAAATCCGTTCCCACAGTTCATTTTGTGAATCACTACCCTCCACCATATCTTTAGCCAAAAAAATCTAAAAAAATATAAACAAATACAAGGGAAAAATTAAGTTACTCAAATATCTCCGGAAATTGGGAAAAAATAATCATCAAAAGCAATGGAGATGAGACAATAAATAAAAGGCTGGAGGCCTCAAGATGACCTTGCTGGCAAGAAGAAAAAGGGGCCACTGCACCAAGGGAAGGTTCCCAGAATTTTTAGGCATCAGAAGCAACTCCATTTCTCTGCAATGAGATAGAAGAGATAAGATAATCATCAGAGCAACCTGCTAGGAGTAGAGCAAAACCTGCAGAGCTTGTAAAAGAGAAATGAAAAACCCACCTTGACTTAGAAAAACAGTAAAATAAACATGGAAAAAAGACAATGTAAATTCAACAGAATACAGTGTCCTCAAAGCATGGCCTTAACTCTACTGACAAAGATCTTTCCATTGCTTAAAACAACCTGAAATCTGTATAATATGTCCTCTAATTAAAAGCCCCTGCTATTTATTATTGAAAACTATTAACCACCCTGTTCCTACATGGTTTCTTTTTCCCTTGATAAAATATTGAATCAAATAAAAGATTCACCACCTTAAAAAGTCTTTATTTCAAAAATAAAGTCGATCAAATTTAACCACAAAGCTTGAATTATTTGGTGATTCAAAGTTTAGCATGACAATTATAAGGAAAACCCTGAGTTTTATATTGCAAACTTCTTTCTCAGGATAAATAAAATAATTATTGAATGTTTGTTCAAGAGGGAATTGACAAAGGATGCATAAAAACCAGTGGCTACAGAATCATGAAAAAGAATAAAGTACTATAATTGTGATCAAGCAATGCAGTACAGTGTGAAGGATGCAATATCAATGAATAGAAAAGATATGGAACAATTGCAATGAATAAGTGATATTCAAGGACTCACAAATTGGTGACATAATCTTCTTCCCTAAAATTATGTATGATCTCATTCCAAAAGGGTGCGAAAATAACAGCATCAATCTTTCTCTTCTCCAAGGTATTCTGTGTCACACCAAAATGAGTTATCTAAGAATTCTAGCTCATTCTTGATTCACAAAACTAAATGATGTACAAAAACTAGGAGAAAAAAATCAAAGCAATGCAGATTGTGGCTGCATTATAACCAAGCAGCAAAAGTAGTCTCCTTTACGTGCTGAGTAAAGCACAGCATTGATTTTATGTTTATCAACTATCAATTTCAACAAATCATTCACAAGAAAATGATATAAGACAACATTTTCTAAGATACAGAGCAAATCAAGCACACAGTGAAAGTTCATAAAAGTATAAATCACAATAACCTCCATGAGATATCATGAAATTACCATGACCACCCAATAGCTAGAAGATATAACAAAAAAAAAACCCTGTGCCCAAAAAGCACTTCATTTTTTTAAAAATCATTTTGTTAAAGGGGATGATTTTGAAAATACTAAGGGCATTTTGGGTATAAAGGGGATTTTTGTAATAGTTACATTAACAAGGAGAGGATTCTGTCAAATATTTAAGCTTTTGGATGATGTGTGATTTTATATTACCTAATAGGAGCTTTTGCAATTTACCCTATACCTGAACCCCTTAAGGTCCCAAAACAACACGTTATAGAATTCAAGAAGATGTCGTTTCATGATATAATTTATCTAGAAAAATGACAGAAAACATTATTTAGGAAACTAAATTGTCAAATGACTCACCTGACTTGAAGAGCTGGAGGAGCTTCTGCAAAGGAGAGATTGCTTTCAGATGAAAAGCATAAGGAAATCAAGGAGAAAACCAAATGGGAAAGAAAATTAACAAAACCATGCCTGTTGGGGAGTGGGATATGCAGATTATTCATAAAAGCTCCAGGAAAGTCCTCAAAAAGTTTGTGAACAGCTTCCAAAGATCTAATCTGGATTCAATACATGCATAATAATGAATTTTAAAGCACACGTAACAACCCAAAGAAATACTAATGAGAAATGTAAGCAAAAAATAAAAGGCATCAATGAGAAATGAAAAGGGAAAGAAAATATAAAACTTTAGCGAAATAGAAATGAGAAAAAAACAAGGATCTAGCTTTCCATGCTTATGAAAAGAAAGAAGCAAATATACGAATAAAAGTCACTTACTTCTCCAAGGCGGTCTCTTGCTCCAAGCAAGAATCCCCAAATAGCAGATATAATTGTATAGAACACATGGATATCCAAAAGATAAATCTGTCCAGAAACCAGGGAATGTATTAAATAAAATAAAGTTTCTGATTTAACTAAGCAAATAACAGATTTCAGCAAGTTATCTACTTGCATTGACTAAACTCTAGTTTAAATAGAAAGTCTGCTTTCAAAAGCACTCCTAAGATAGGTTTTCTGTTTACAAAAACCCAAACCTATTTTTTTTAAATACAGTAATAGTGGCAGTGATGATGAAGCTTGATGAATGATGTCTGAAATACGACAAACTATTGGCGACCTTTTTGAGGTATTCAACCACCACTTACCAAGCTGAAATTGGCACTTTAGAGTATCTCTAGTTCTTCCACTTCTTTATAAAATTCAATCAGTTCTTTGTCCTGTGAGTTCTAGAGTTTTCATAGCCTCTAATGGTGCATGGCAGTAGATGGTTTAGAGAGGTCTTTAAACTATTAAGGCATGTGAGTTTTATTTTCTTCATGTAGGATGCTTTTTTTCTGTCCTGGTAATCTTGCTCTAATTTTATCTAACAAAAGTTTTCAGTTCAATCACAGTACTCATGATCATAAGAAAGGCTCCAATAACTTTCAAGAGTGTTTGACCAAATCCCATCTATTTGAGATGTTGCATCCGCCCACACCCCCTTGCATAAAAGGCATGCTCTGAAACCATTCAGCCAATATGGCTGAAGCGAATTGGAAACAAATCAGGGAACAATAGAGTCACCTTGTCATTTTAAGCTACCCATGCTATATCAGTAACTCAAACATTGCAGGGGACAAAAACAACCTCCAACTGTCAGATTGTTAAGGTAAATCCCGCAGAAATATTATGGGACCAGTAATTCAAATGAATGAAAGACAAAAATCTGTCATGGATTCATGATATGTGCAGGTGTGAGCACATGAACTGCAACTTACAGCAATGACTGGAGCCCATAAGGTAGCAACTGTCAATGCATTATGATTATCTGCAATGAGAGAATTCCCAATGAGCTATGCATTCATAAATTAAAAACCAGAATGATGCAACATCAAACAAGGCCACAGAGGCTACACTGGTATTGAAATGCTGGGAAGAAACCAGCAAAGTTTTCAAAATTAAGATTCCAAGGAGACTAAAAAAAACCTACATGAATCGAAATGACATTTTAGCAGAAATCTGCAAATTCAAAACATGGCAACAATGAAACATTTAAACAGTATAATGCGATAAGAAACAATTCTGCCAAATACCACCAGTTATTAGCAAAACGCTGTTAAACATAAGAAGTTGGAAAAGAAACTGTAAAGTTTCAAAACTATCCTCCAAAAATAATGGCTTCTCAAGTTCTATAAAAATATAAAACAGAATACAATTACAGTCACAAAAATTACATCACATATATTTGGGAGCAAAATACAGGTGCAAATATATAACACAGTGGGAAAAAAATAAGCAGAAATTTTACAATGTAATTATGGTTTAGAATTTTGTCAAACGACCTTACTTTTGGATACAAGATCGTGCCAAGAATATTGCAGATTATCAGTCATCGTTACAATTGTCTTTGTCGGCTTCACCAAGGGCTTGATCTGCAAAAAAGGTTAAAATATCATGTAGGAAACTTCCATCAAAATTAAGGCTGGCGTTATATAAATCTAACTGACCTGAAGGAAATACGCAAATGAGAACTTTCCGCTCAAAACAACCAACCAAAAGAGCATGTACCTGCTTGTTAAGGATTCAAAGTTCATCTCATCTTCTTTAGATTTAGAAAGCATTTAGACAAAAACAATGAAGATGAATTATATCCCTTGGATATAAAAATTATTCTTTAGTAACTCAATTAAGATATGTTGTTCAATTGTTTAAATGCCTAATATATGTTTTACATCTTCTATGTGAAAATGTTATTTTTCATAGTTCTTGATTGCTCTTGAAAATGTCCACTGTGTAAGGAGCCAATTCTAATCAGTCAAGCCACAAAAGGCAACCCAAAATGAATCCATTAACGTAAAACAGAGTATTTGCACTTCAAGCTATTGGTATAAATGATGGAAGAGATCAAGAGTGCTATTATTTGAAACAGTGTTAAAAGGACATTAAAGGGAGGTGTTCAGTTCAGTGTTTGTTTTTCCCCTGCTTTTTGGGCAAGAGAGAAGCTAGTTTTAAATTTATGGACAAACTTTCAACACTGTACAGCAGAAGCCAAAAAAAAACACAAAATACTAACATAACAGAAACAAATGTCCAATGCAAGAATTAAAATATTTTGTGGAGGAAAGGTTAAAGTAACAGAAATGAAGAAGACATTACAAAATGAAGTCAGTAGCCTTTTCATACATGCCACGCCCAACATAATAGCGTTCCTTCAAAAAAAAATCAAAGAATCAACATATCAATTTAAAAATACACCTAAAATATTAACAAGAAAAACTATCCAGGGACATAAGACAGTAACCATTTTGAACATGAACCAAAAAATATAATCCAGCAAAGAAGAAATAATTTGGCCAGAAGAAAAGGTAAAAGAAAAACCTGGCGCATCCACTTTATGAAGCGAATAAAAGGCCAGTGATCACACTGATTAGTCATAATGTGGCAAGCTGGTATTCTCATAAGGAAACTAATAAAAAACTGGACACCAGCATAGATGCCTACAACGATCATGTATAATCTGAGAAAAACTGAATTTGAATTTTGTTTACTCTCTTCCTGGAGAGCTTTCCTGTATTTGAAGAAAACAATAGGAATAGAGGTAGTTTGTTATCCACTTATGACAAGCATGCAGAAAATATATCAAGGATAAATGCAAGCTTAAGAGAACATACACATATATGAAGCTTATGAAGACAGAAGCACAAGAAAACCACACAAAACGAAGAAAAATTCGAGCAACAGCCAGACGTCTTGATGTAGAATAAGCCCCATACATCATTATAAGATCTAGTACACCTATATCAAAAAGTATGAACATCAAAAATATAATTACTCATAGAATTGCAATATAAAAAATTGTTAATATTACTAATCTTTTATGATTCACAGCTGTAAGTAAGTAATTAATAATGAGTTCAGCATGTCAATGAAAAAGTCACTTTACAACGACAAAATCACTTTCACTTTATACGTCAGAGGACCATACTTTCAATAAACTTCATCACAACAAATGTTGGACCAAGACTTAGAATTTCCCGCAGTGTCTTCGAGTTAAATTTCCCATCATTAAAAGCAATTATAGTGAGTCCCTGGAACAGAAAAGAATCGCTTGCAACCATGAGAATGCTACATTCTGGTCAACCAAACAAAATATTAATGAGTAGAGACTTGATCAATTCATAGCAAAAAAAAACTGATAACAGTGAAGGAGAGGGGAGTTTCTAGTATAGATATTTGCAATAAACAGAAAATCATATCTAAAAGGAAAAGGAAAAGACCTTTCAAATGCATGGAAAGAAAATAAACAAAATGAGCAGAAGCTTGTCACATGCAAAGCTGAAGAAAGATAGTAGTTTCTACAAGTATTTGATTATTTGACATGCTAACCTGAAACATCATAACAAGAAATATCCACAGACGGTGGAAACTATGGTAAAGATGAAGGAATGTTCGGTGCTCAACAAATGAAGTTTTCCCTCTACACTGACTTCCTCCGGCAGTTTTAAACAAATACTGCAAGGACAAAAGACACAATTCATAGTGATACACAATGTAATACCCACCACAAGCAATCTAAAAGCTTAAAGTCTTCATCATATATTGTAGCACAAGTAGTAGCTCCATGTGGGACATCAACAATAAATGGATATAGTTTGGCCATTATAGGAAGCAAACCATACTTTCACAATCCCTAATCCAACAAAAGAGGATATAAGTTACAGGGATTGGGTAGGGCAATGAGGGTGTAGTAGTAGCAGCAGCTACTACTTCCATAAGCCCTGGCTCAACAAAAGTGGAGCTACTACTTCCACTAGTAGTAGCTCCATGTGGGACATCAACAACAAATGAATATAGTTTGTCCATTATAGGAAGGAAAAGCCATACTTTCACAAGCCCTAATCCAACAAAAGTGGATATAAGTTACAGGGATTGAGTAGGGCAATGAGGGTGTAGGACGGAAGCTTGCCATGTTGAGGTTATAAAAGTGGATATATATGACCTCAACATGACAAGTTTCCCAGAAAACCTTCTCTCCTCTGTTCAATCCACCTAGTCTCTATATAATCTATGATTTAAGTCGAATAGTCTGGCTTTCATATTTAACTCTATACATGAACAGGAAGACATATTTACTTTGTCAAATGACAGCAGCTACATTTCATGAAAACCACAGAACCAGAATCAATTATGCACAGGATATGCTACTTCTTTTCTGCAACTAGTGTTGCTGTCTTCAAATACCATTACAAGGTGTTCCAAAAAGGAACAGGATGCATAAAGGGCATGAAAAGAAAAAAAAACACCCATCAGCTCCAGCAATTAAGATAACATACAGGCACTTAAGAATGTTACAAACCTTTGTCCTTGGTTTAGGTTTTAGGAAAAAGGATGAAGTCAAACGCCACGGCCAACTGAGTTCAAAGCAATTAAGTGACCTGGAAATGGAAATATGAGGATGAGGATGAGGAGAAAAACAGTAGCCAACAATCTGGCAAAAAAATAGTTATTGGGTTCCGTTTACGATGACTATTGCACATTGGTTTGAGTTCAAAAAACAAAAGTCATTAGTAAGTTTGGTTAGAAATAACTTTTGACATAAATCAATTAATGTTACAAATTTAAGTTCAAACTTTGCTTTCATCAAAAGTTCAAAATTAACTTATCCATTATATAACTTATCCCCACCTTTCTTCATGAGTAACTTTTTCCTAAATATACTTCTAACCTCACTCATTTTTGTCAAAAGTTTTTTATAGAAAAATATTTTTTTGAATTATGACTCAATCAAAAATTAATCTTCATCAGTCAGATCAAATGGCCTATTACTCTATTTATAGCCATCCAAGACAGGGAAAGTCATTTTCTTACCACAAACAGAATTGAAATGGATTTACAATTCAATTTAGTTGATTTGAATAACTCAGCATAGTTATTCTCTTTAAAGTCTATGAAATAGCAGTGAAAGAAATAAAGAGTATGGATACTTCAAAAATTTCGCAGCTGCATAATTTAGCTATTCCATTGATGAATAACATGAAAGAATAAATTGCATGTGTTCCTTAGCGTTAATTCACCAATATTTAATTTTTAAATGAATAGAAGCTAACTTTTTTGTTTCCAATGTTGGGAAATGAATCTGAATTCTCCAGTCCATCCATTCAACACAAATCCAAGTTAAGCGAGAAAAGACTGACAAATCAAAGGAGACTTACCAAAAATACTCATTAAAATCATCATAATTTCTCCAAGAAGAATGAGGTGCCTGTCCATTACCATTGTTTCCAGCTTCCTAGGTGTAATGGAAGGGGAGTCAAATCTTAAGTAAAACCACAATGCATGTACATAGGACAACAGAGAAGAAATTGGCACAGTTTATGACAAGATAACATCCCCAGAAGATACATGTGTATAGAAATGACTAAAAGTAAAAATAACAATTACTAGCCTAAATCATAATGGCATCACAATAGAACAAGTCAATCCCAAAGCAACAAACATTGCACCACCGCATGACATAACAAGATAGAGATACTGTTATGTGTGCTCTATTGGTGAAATATTGCATCCAAATTTTGAATTATTATCCATACATGACAACAAAAGTACTCCAGCACTAGGCTTAGATGCCAGTTCTCTAGAAAGACAAACATAAGCAGTTTATAATTCACAAGACCATTTTCCAAATATAGTCCTCCACATTGACCTTTTCTCCTTGCCATTCCTTCATCTGTTAACAAAAGAAAAATGTGTGCTTCCTAGCTGAGAGAAAGATAACTGATCACTAACATGGCTGAATAGATGCCATATAGAGACTTTTCACCATTAGCAGTGCTTGCCAGTTTATGAGTGAAATAAAATGTTAATGTTAGGTGTACTTGGAATTAATATACAAAGTTAAAATTGTTATCGAACTGCTGCGTAACTCCTTTCTAGACTTATCAAACCAAGCACTCACTGTACTCATTTTTACTCTCTTATTTTTAATACAATGCAATCTATCAATTAATTCCATAGACAAGAGCTAAAAATAGAGGCATTTCATGTAGTCTTGCCCATCCACACTATCCAAATCATGCACTCACTTGACTCATTTCTATATTCCTTATTTCTAATGCAGCTATTCATGCCAAATTTACTATGTTACATCAACAGAATTTGTATTGATTTCAAGCATTTAAAAGAATATAAAAATATAAATAAAACACCAAAACGAAGAAGACAAACATCAAGAAAAAAGGACAGTAGATAGATTGTGATTGTCCCTTATCAATTAAATGTAAAGGAATATATTAAAGTGACAAACATGCATACTCACCGCTGCAATAACATCATACAAAGGAGTAATAACTTGATCAAGGAATGATACACCATTCTCGGAATTGGAATCACAGCTTTTTGCTGGCTGAGCAATTTGCTGCCTCAAAATCTCGTCCATTTCCCTTACCATCTAAATATCAAATTTATAGTTCACATAACAAGGTCAGTTGAAATATTGTAGAGCCAGATTTTTATAATAGTTTTTCATTTTTATCATTTACAGAACTTCAAACCAACTAATTGAATACATGGGCAAAGGTTTTAAGAAGCAGATTAAATGGATAAGATCAAGAATATCAAAAGACATCTCAATTTGAGGTTTAGGTCAAACTTCAGCACATGAGAAATTTTAAAAACAAGCCCAGTAGAAAAACAAAAAACGAGTGCAGAAATGCACATTTGCTGATGGGTCCAAAATAAGCAATTCACCAATCTTATTAGTAATGTTCCTTTTCTGAAAAGGGAATGCATACAAACTAATCCATTCATAACATATTCCGAGGTTCACTTACATGATGAAATATGTAGCACAGGCATTCTGGAAGAAATCTAACATTAGCAGCTTCACCCCATATTAGAAAGTACAGGGAAACAAAGAGCAACTTCTTTTCCTTGCTTGCAGCTTCTAAGCTACACAGAACATTTTATTGGCATAAGTGTCAAACATTATCATTCATGAATGAAAATTCACTAATTAGCACAAACGAGAAAGAAAGAGGTTAAATTCCATACCTGCTCCATACTGGTTGAATGCACAGGTAGCTGCACCATTTAATGTAATTATCGAGGGACTTCAAGAATACCTTCTGCACAACAGCCTCATCCAATTTCTGAACAAACCGATGGCAAATAAAAAATAGTGATTTGAAAACATCGTCTGGAAAAAGGTTTGTAACAAGGCAAATTATTTCAGAGCTTTTTGCATAAACTAAATCAAGGCCCAAGTTTCACATTAGAATAAATTGTTGGAATCTAGTCATGTTCTGCGGTTACATGGCCTAATAAAACCAGTATCCATATTGAAGCATGGAAAAAAAAATTATGATGCAAGTTAAAGGCCAAACCTAATGATGCGCCATTAGGTAGTCAAACAATCTCTCTCTTTTACATATGTTCTTCAGTTCATCAATAGATCACCATAAACAAAATACAAGACACATGGATGGCTTTGAGCTTGAATGTTAGTGTAGAAGTGATTTTTAAAATGGTTTGAACAGCAGCTATCAATGGAGCTATAACATATACACTGGGTCCAAGTGTATAATTGGATCTTTCAATTGCATAGACTGTTGCTGGCCCACTACTATTTTTATACCCATCAGCCTTGATCTTTAATCATGCAATCACATTCCCAGTCAAATTACGAATCAACAGTAAAAATGGTCAGGGCACTATTACTAAAGCAGATCTCACAAAATATCCCATCCAAGTTTACTCTCAATTTATTGTGACACCATGGAATGGGAAACCAAATAAATTCAAGATAAACCAAAATAATCACATCAATATAGTTTTCAACCTACCATGCACAAGGATAGAGAATAGTTCGGAGTAATCATGATAGGGACATCAAACCCAAGATTTAGTTTACATGTCCGTGCGATTTTGTATGATTTATGATGACGGAGAATAGCTCAACCCTTGTATTACTATATTTTATTTGGGATTATTTAGGTTTATTTGTCGGGCTTGATTTAGTTATTGTTAGATATTTTATTTAATTGGCTATAAACCCAATTGTTTGTTTTGGTGAGGATTATTTGTATTTATATACTATTTTTAAAAATGTTACAGTTTTGATAAATTGAATAAAAAATTGCAAAGTTGCATACTTTTTCCAACCTCATTCTTTTCTTCTTTGGCTTTTTCTTCTAAGCTTCTTCTTTTCTTTCTTCTTAAGCTTGGTAAATTTTCTACCTTTTGATTTGTTGAGTTTACTTTTCATGCTTTACATGTAATTTTAAGTTGTTAACATTACTTTTTGTGCCTAAAAAAATCCCAACAAAAAAAATCCCAAAATACATTTTAATGGTTAATTTTTGTTCATCAACCTTTTTTTCATTGATATCTAGCATCTGGTCTTCTTTGATAATTTTAAGTCCTTGCTTGTGACAATTATGGGTCTATTGATACATGCTTAAAATTTTATTGATGTAATTTGATTATTGGATTTTACTTTAGTATCACCTCATTTTGCTTGAATGGGCCCATGGCATCCCAGGAGCTTGGCACCATTGGCAGCTTTAGACACCTTTTGCTTTTGACATCATTGCATTCACATTTCAAAATTATACTTTTTTAAAATTTCCACCTTTCGTTATCTTCGATATACTTATTTGACAAATTTTCACCACCACCATGCAAAGGAACCTTTAAATATAATAAGTAAATTCCTATAAAGCAATTGATTGCAGCAAAGTTTTATTTTTTTTCCTTGATGGGTAGGTGTTAAAAATTAAAAGCAACATATAACATGTGCTAGGTTGTGTGACTAGAGCAGGCTAAGAGGGTAAAAGCCACTATGAAGCATGTACTTGCAAAAAAGGTGATCAAAGAGTCCATGTTTGATCAAATAACAAAATGAAAATCAAATCACTCAATGCCAAGTGTAAACACTAAAACATCATTAGTTCCAAACGATCTCACAGAACTTAAATCTTTGAACTATAAATGAAAACTACAAATGCACGCGAAGCAATTAATTAGCAGACAATTAATAAAAATATCAGATCAGAAAAATATATATTTACCCTGGGACAGCATCCTAAAATTCCAAAACAGAAATAAACCCAAATACAAAATAGAAACATGTGAGACATACCGGTTCGGTTTCATCAGGGATACGAAGTCGAGATTGTTCATTGGCAAGGAGGTGAACTACATGTTCCCGCTGGTTTGAAACATTGTCTTTCTGACAACCATAAAGTTCACAAATGAGAACTAAGAAACAAATTATTCCAAATGATTTCTTAGAAAAAAGTCCAAAATACACTAGATGATGTGAATGCAATAGTGAAGAGAAAAGATTTTGAATTGAACCCCCCCCCCAATAAACTTGTATAATTTTCACCTATTCTGAAAGGAAGACAAATATAGGAGACGGCAAAGCACAGAATTCTCAGCATCCAAAAAAATAAAAATCTAGTTTAAATCCCCACAATTCCTTCTTTTAATTTCTCTCTAGACAAGCCAAATTCCTAGAGTCTATTTCCCCTTATGAATCAATTAACTTGAAGACAATGACATAGTTTTGATATCCTTGTTGCTAAAGTAAATGGGAGAATAAGCATTGATATCATTTATAATGTATTTTGAATCAACTGAAATTGATTATGCTAGGGTCAATAAAAGAACAAAGATCCAATTTACTATTTCATGAAAGAAATTCAAGTTTGAAAACTCCCTTTGCATTCTACGTGAATCAATGAGGAGAGAGAATTGCAAACCAAACCAAATTATTGCCCGATTAAAATGTTGTAGCCAGGTAAGAACCCCAAAAACATCAAAATATAATAATAAGGCATTGATCACCTCCAAATACAACATCAAGAAATAAGTAACTGGATATTGCAAATCTAAAAGATATCCACATAAAAAAGTTTGAAGTGTACACTGATTTTAATTGCTACTATAGATCCCCAGGCTTGACACTTCATTGTTGGATCCCTACCTTTAGATGCATGAATCGAGAGAAACCCAAAAAAAAAAAAAAACTATAGAAGTACACGAGTGAAATAGCCTCATAAAGCACATAATCAAGGGAGTACAAACCTGAAACCCAAAAATGTAGTGCAGAAAATCAAGCATATCAGGGCTCCTTGAAGCAGGAATAGGAAAATCAACCGGTAATCGTGGCAGGCCCTGGAAATACTTCAAAGCTGCCGCTGCTGCTCTTACCTGCACTTGAATGAAGTTGGGTGAAAAATTATGAAATTAACAAATTATGAGCATAGGATGATAATAAAACTAGTTGACCTCGGGGAAAGTAGCAATAGCATTTGTCATAGTTTGACCATCCAAGGGAATGATGTTATAAGCAATAAGGTCCTCAGTCATGGTGGCATCTGCTTCAATCACTCGCTTAAGCTGCACAAAATACAACATGCATATTAACTGGTAGTAGAGACAAATAAGTATTACCAATGATCTTTACAAATGCATATATTAATGATAGCATTTGTTGGTATCCATAAAAAGAAAAGGGGAGGGTTGGTAGCATTAAGAATATCTTTTCATGAATAAGTAAAGGATCAAAAATGAAAAGCAAAATCATCTTCTCATGCAATTAGTGTAACCATGGATACAATTTCACAAAAGCAGAGCATGTCACAGATAATCCCACAATGAATGCATTATCTGGATTTCTGAGATGGCTTAGAAGCACCAAGCTCTACCAAAAACCTAGCACAAGGACTGTGGTAGGCAGGAGAGTAGAGAAGTAGATCAAAGCACATGTTAAAATGGCGCAGGAAACAAATAAAATCAACCAAAAAGAAGAGAGTAAAAGAGTTGCATATGCATGCAATTTTAACTTTTCAAACAGAAATAAGAAAAACGAAATTACATGGCTAGAACGAAACATAGAAGTCCAAATTCTCAAAACAATCCTAATATGGTCCACTGGATAAGTTACTGAACAATTAATGTATGGGGAGCCATAAAGAACACTATGTTTGAAAAGACTATAGATCGAACCTCTTCGGGAAGTTCATCTGTTAGTTGCTCAAGTACAGATCCTAAAACTTTCAGAGTTGCAAAAACTCTTTTTCTCTTCACTGTTGTCCGTTCCAACCTGGATCGACAAATCAAGTCCAAGTATGCTATGGTGAAACAAGAGAAATCACAAATAGTTCCAAACTAAGCAACAAAGTGCACATGCATGTAGCGACAACTAGATTTACGGTACTGCCAGAGACCTTAAAGACACGAGAAAATTAAGCTAATGCATTGATTAAGCCAGCAAATTAATTAGAAGAACTGCATTCACCACCAGAGGTAATTTCAATGACGGGCTTATTTATGTGGTAGCAATTTTGATTGGGCACTCCTTTTTTTGCTTCTTGGAGAGGAGGGAGGGATCATGGTATGTCCAAACTTATAGGCGGGAATTCTGAGATACAGCATATGAAGTGGATACCTCCAGAACTGAGTGAAGAATATAACTAAAAATGCATTCCTACCTCATTCAGCAATTCTAATGAATACCAAGCATGAACAACAAAGCGTCAATTCCAAACTAATTGGGGTCAGCTGTATCAAGCATCACTAGTTAAATTCCTCCTATAAGCTCGTAAGTACAAGAGCTTACTATTACATATTAAAGAGCCATAAAACCTGCCCCTTCTCATCTAGGTTAATATTCTCAGAAATTAAAACTATATCAGGAATGCCAATTAGACCTAAAGAAATAACATAAAAAATTATGAATCAGAAGCGGTGTTTAAATACAAACCATGTATATGGTACCTATTCCATGAAATTAAAGATGTCAAAATTGGCAAAGAAGCAGAAAAAATAAATGGAGGGAGAGAGGTGGGGACAAGGAGAAGAAAAGAAAAATAAAAGGATATTCAAACTATTGTGGATGACATAACAGGCAATCTGCTGTAAAAAAGGCCAAGTTCGATTCAATTGTTTACTGAATTCTTTCTTATTTAAGAAACATACTTGCCAAGGTTCCCAGTAAGAGCACCAGATTCCCTCAACTGCATTTCTTCTTCTCGTAGCTTGTCTACATTGTTGCTATCTCTGTAGGATATGTAAAACTCTTTCAGTCGAGCAATATCCTGGCTTCTATCTATGGTTCCACCCTCCCTTTTTGCCAGCTTTTGCTGAGATTTTCTCAAAAGGATGAAGGCACATGATATTAGCAAACACTTATATAAAAACTCATCAATAACTATTGAGTAGCTATTGAGTAACATTGAACATATTATAAGTGTTAAAGTATTTAAAGAATAATACAGCCATAACATTATAAACTACCAATCAAAACAATACTTGAATGTACAATTATTATTATTATTATTAGTAGTAGTAGTAGTAGTAGTATTGAAAAGAGAAGACGAATTTAAAAATTTCTCAGCATGTTATCTAGAAATCTATCTTCTTGTAATAATTATTTTCCTGAATTCTTTTCTACTAAACTGAAAGATCTTCTACATGTAAACATGACCAAAAGTTTTCATATACATAAGATATATACCTTGATAACAGACATCAAACCAGTCTTGAATTGCAGAACACCTCTTCCTTCACTATTAGGATCCAGATTTTGCGCAAGTGAGTAAGCGTGTTCACATACTGCAGGTAAAATAATAATTAAAAAAAATACAGTAGCTTCAAGAGCACAAAAGTTCTGCTGATTATATGGCACATATCATTAAGAGAAAACAGAAATAAGAGCAGAATATTAGTCATTCAAGCAAAACATAGAAACTCCTGTCATGTTTATAGTGGTTTGATATTTGCTTGACTACTTACCTCAAATCTTATTATTTTAATTACTTGTGGTTTGCTAAATTCCCTAGATGATTATATCTTGATAGGAAATGAAAAATATTCCATATGCATGAATCATTGATAATTAATTGATTTGAAGTACCAGCATATTGGTTTGTGAACTATGTAATTTTTTTCTTAAACTTAAAGTTCAGATTGTACATCACGTTAAACTAAATTGACCATATTCTAAAGTTTCTTCATCCAAATTCCTTTTTTTTTCTTTTTTGCATAGAGTCATGCTAGAATTTAAACAAATCTGATCGACTGAAACTGAGATGAATAACACTCTCACAACGAGATTTGCATGAAGACCCTAGGTTAGATGCTGTAAACATGCAGAATAAGAGTGAAAGAACCAGAAGAAAACAAGATACATACGAATTCTAGACACGGTTGGATTTTCATCTTGAATCTCATCTGCTGCTCTCAAAATTTCATCTATATCCCTATTATTAGTAAGTGAAGATGGAACATATCCAGCAATGCCACCAACAGGCCGACCAAGTGCATCAGTCCCAGTTCTTTCCCTCCTTAACACAGCCCTTACTAACCGCTCCCACAGGTCCTCTACTCGAGACATTTTCTGCGGAGCACAAATCATCAGTGCACTCTATACAAACTTACAAACAGTTGAAAAAATGAAGAGAAAAAAGAACCTTGAGCTTTGGAATTTTAAACAGCAAGTACATATAGATTGATTGATACAATGGATGATGTCATGGGAATGAATCAGGTACAAATAAAAGTATAAATAACACTTACAGTTAGAATTGTCTGTCCTTTACAACCAATAGAGCATTGCTGAAGTATAGCAGCCTAGCTGGCAACCAACAGTCAAAGACTGAAGAAGTACAGCTCACAGCTGAAGTAAAAGCCGACAGACGATTAAAACCAAATCAAAAACCAATTATTCAAAAGAAGCTAGTACTTGTAATTACTAGCATCTATCCAATCCTAAGACCAACAGGGCTACTGCAAGCAATCACCAATCACCTTACATTTATCCACCAACAAATTTATTTAAAATTTGTGCACACCTCAAGATACTATAAGAAAAGGCTTTACTCTAATTTATTTTGTAAAATTTATACTGCCTTGACCTAGTCCTTCACATAGAAGCACTAAACATGAGACTACGCTCTTAATCTTGACGAACACTTGAGAGCAACATAAACCCTAAGACCAACATTTATCAGAAAAAAATAACTTAAAAAGTGAGCAATACAATTAGATAGCATGATAACACCAAACAGAAACAATTACGCTAGCCAAATCGTACTTTCCATGTACAAAATAACGTGAGAGTTAGCTGAAATTACAGGAAAAAATACCCAGAAGTTAGTTAAATTAGAATATAGATATACTGATATAGAAAAAGAATAGACACAAATTGCTAAGAAGAAGTTTCAGATCAAACAGAGAGAAAGTTTTCCAAAAATAAAGAAATCAATAAAATGTGGTTTGGGAATTCAAAACTGAAAAAGAAATAACTGATGTTTTTCTCATTATTTTTATGCAATAAACAACAAGAGAAACCTAATAGATCTCAAATTATAGTCACTAATTTTCTCGGTAGCGAAACAGGAGAAAAAATCAAAAACGAAAACCGTTACCTGAATCGCGACACGAAAATGTCAGGGAGAAAGAGAGAGACCGAGTTGACAGGAAGAGTTGGATCTATCTCTTATTATTTTTCTTCTTCGTCTCGAAGCAAAAGATTTCAAATGAAAAAACAAAACAACGGGTTTTAGAAGGAAGGGTGTTTTTGCTTTTGCTGAGAGACGTTTCCTAAGAGAGAAGAAATGAGGGGAGCGCTAAGGAATCTATAGAGGGGTAGTTATGTAATTATAAGATAATAATTACCGGCCATAGCCAGTTGCATTCAGATTTGATAATTTATACAGGAGGGAATTATAGCCCCTCTAGTTTAAAAATGTGATTGATTTGTCCTTGTATGTTTAAATATATTCGTAATTTATTTGTTTTTTCATTTAATTTTTTTTCTAGGGGTGAAATGAAATTCTTTAATTGTGTCTTCTCATTAAGACATTTTTTTCTTACGAACGATAAGAGACTTATGATTTAGCTCTTAAAACTATAAAAAAATATTTAATTCTTTTTAAAAAATGGAGTAATTTATAATATACTCTTTCATTAACATGGGATAGAAAAAGACATTGACCGGTTATAGGCCGCGACACGGGGTTCGATGCCTTTGAATAATTAACGCGGATAAGAAAAGTAGACTAAAAAGGCTTGTTGGGCCTTGAGCACGTGGAGATAATTTTCAAATGTTTTTTTTTTTATCTATAAATTGTTTTCTCTGCTCGGAAAATGGTTTCACATCTCCATGCCAAACTTCTAGCCCTCGTCTATGGAACGAGTAATAGCACTCGATCGTATTTGGTACACCGGAATGACTTTGATAACTTGAAATTCAAAGCATGATCCGAGCTGGGTTTTTAATTAATAAAATATTAATCCAATTAAAAGCACTCGATTGAAACAGGTCTTTGTGATGATTTAGTTGACTCAAAAGTCAATCGAATGAATACCCGAAATAAATTATCGATTCTTGCATCATCCACCTTCCCAGCCAAGACCCGGCAACTTCACCGGTGCTTTCTTTTAGCCCTTCAACCCCCAAATTCCCTTAATGCCAGCAACTTCAAAGGTGATGTCATTGGTGAAACATTTCACTGGCAACCAATCTTAAATCTTCACAATATCCTTATGTCATAATCTGAATGTGCGATGCCACGTGATTAATATTATTTTTTAAAGTATTTTTTATATATAATGATATTAAAATAATTTTTTTATTTTATAAAAAATATTTTTATCATCATTATTTGAAAATGATCTATATATATATATATATATATATATATATATCAATTTATTATCACATATAATTTTTTTTTCAAACATTATCAACATCCTTGAGACCTCACCTGTTTTAAAATTTTTACACTCTAAATACTTCACCTTTTAAATCTTGCTCCAGTTACATTTCTTTAAATTTTCAACCCCATACCCTAACCTTCATCTTTTATCTTCAAATTAAATAAAATATTTTTTTTAATATTAGTAGATAACTAAAGCAGATCAGTCGTTCATTGTAGATTATTGTCCACTGAACATTTGGTCTACTACCTTACGTTTACGTGAGCTCGGTTTGAGTTTTTTAATAACTAGTTTTTAAAAAAAAAATGGTTTTTTTTAAATAACCGAGGTGTCCGGGTCAGCTTATGCGCACCACGACTAATCTTCGGATCCATGTTTTTTTTACATTTTGTCCCCTGTTTTGTTTTGCCACTTATATATTTTTTTTTTATAATCGAGGTGTTCGGGTCAACTTACGCGCATCATGATTTTTTCTTCCCAAGTATATTTTTTTTTTCCGGACCAACTTAGCACGCCACGAATGATTAGTAAAGAACTAAAGGAGATCTGCTGTTTGACGCCTACATGAGCTTGGTTTTGGTTTTTTTTCCCTGTTCACAGTAGATTACTGTTCACTCGACATTTGCTATATTGTTTCGCGCCTACGCAAGCTTGATTTTTGTTTTTTTTAATTACTAGTTTTTTTCAAAAAAATAACTGAGAAGTTCAGGCCAGCTTACGTGTGCCACTACTAATCTCCGGATCCACGTGTTTTTTTTTTACATTTTGTTCCCTGTCTGGTTTTGCCACTTATACAATTTGTTTTTGTTTTTTTTTATAACCGAGGTGTTCGTGTCAACTTACACATGCCACGATTTTTTCTTCCCAAGTGTGTATTATTTTTTTTCCGGACCACAAATAATCCCTGAGCTCACTTTTTTTAACATTTTTTTCTGTTTTTTTTCCACTTATATATTTTTTATATATAATCAAGGTGTCCTAGTCAGTTTACACGCACCACAACTGTTATTATTTTATAGAATGCCCAAAGGAGATCGCAATTCTAAAAGGTAATATATATATGTGTATATATATATATATATATATATAGATAGATAGATAGATAGATAGGTAGATACATGAGGCGCTAATATGAAATAAATAGTAAAATATATAATTAATCTAACATATTTATTAGAGATAAAATTACAAATAATAATTATTATTATTTTTAAGGATCTAATACGAAATAAATAGCAAAATATATAATTAGTCTAACGTATTTATAGAAAAAAATTGGACAAATAATTATTATTATTATTTTGAATGCCTTATCTACAATGATTAGATATTTCAACACCTACTAATATTTTTTTTTAAAAGCAATTAAAAAATAAAATAAATGACAAAACAAAATAAATATTATTAGATTTTAAAAAATTATTTGACTTGAAGAATAAATAAAAAAGAGAATAATAAGTCAAACAATTACGACACACCCAACCACCAACAAATGCCCAATTGACTAAAAAAAAAGTAATTCATCTCTAATTGATTTCATCGATTGTATTTTTTTAATCAATCTGTTATATAATTGTCAAAACAACTAAGACACTAAACAATCAATCAATTGCAGTTTTGTAATCTATGAATTAAATAAATCAACACACAATAGCAATCAACTAGAAACAATTCATCTTTGATAGATTTTAGAGGTTGCACTTTTGCTATTTGTCGGTTAAATTGTTCGTTGCCATTAAAATAAACTCAACTATCAACAAGTTCGATACAACAATTTTACTAATTAAATATTAAAATAACTAATTATAACACATATAAAATCAATCGGTTTTTCACATAAATAAAAGTTCAGCACAACACGCAGGCAAGTTCGCTCGTTTGTTGCTATTTCTTCGTTGATCGGAGTTAGGCCTAAATTCCACTAAAAATATATATAATTTTATATACTCTCAAAACATGATAATTTAAGGAGGGTTTCTTAGCCCCTGTTTGGCTGAGCGGTTCTAACCGCGTTTTCAACAAAATTTTAATTTTTTTATCAATTTAAATGATTTTTTTTGTATTTTTAGATTATTTTGATGTGCTGATGTCAAAAATAATTTTTAAAAATAAAAAAAATATCATTTTAATATATTTCTAAACGAAAAGCACTTTGAAAAGCAAGCACAACCACACTCCCAAACACCCCCTTATTGCATTTCAAAAGTATTTTTGAAAAAAAATATTTTTTTTATTTTTATCTTTTACTTTAAATTATTATTTTTTTATGTTTTTAAAATTATTTTCATGTGGTGATATCAAAAATAATTTTTAATCATCATAATATATATTTTTAGAAAAAAATAATTTAAAAAATAACTACAATTATATTTTCAAATAAACACCAAACCCCAACTAAACGCAAGCGACCATGTACAGTAAAAGAAAAGGAGTTATATTTTAGTTACAAAAGGTATATATAGATGTTAATTTTAAGACGTGTAAAATTAATTGAGATATATAAAAGCTATACTTAAATATACATGTTAATAATAATAATAATAATAAAAAATATATTTTTATATATAACAACACGGTAGAAGACAAATTTGTTGCCCCTCTTAAAGGGATCCTGACTAATCTTGAAAAGAATTGCAGATAAGTAATTGATGGATGTCAAGACAAGTTCTAGGAATCTGACCGACGAGGCACCCGATTTATAAACAGGCCTTTCACTTCTCTCTCCGTACCTCATTTGCAAAGGCTTCAAGTTGGTTGATTAATATCTAGGATAATCAACAACTTGTAAAAAACTAATCATTATAGATTTTTTGGGGCACTATCAGTTTGAATAGTTAAATCAACAGTCAAGCAGGGGTATTTTTTGCCTGGGTTATTTTGTTAATTATTTGTCTGATCAAGGGTAAAAACGTACATCTATGGATTATAATCGCGTAGTCACAGATTTACCACATAATAGCAGGAACATTAAGCTGTATTAAAAGGCTTTATCTGGGTTTTCACATCACTACAAGTCATTCTAATTTTTTTTCCTGGCATTACATTTTTTTTTCTGGGGAAAAAAAGATGAAAATGACAGGGAAGACCTTTTTGAAAAAAGAAGACTAGGAATCTTATGAACACAAAAAGGGATTGGTGGAAAAAAATGGATAAATGAATTTCTGTCACTTCTACGATTATAGAAGCAAGGAAGGAATTGAGAGGAGGAGAAAAGACAGATAAGGTATCCTTGAGAGAGATTCTAGGAGCCTTGTGAATGAGTCTCTTTTATAGTACTGAGAGTAATAAACAGGAGGGAAGGAGAAGCAAACAACCTGAATTAGGCTAACCCAGTCTCCTCCAATCTGGGTCAAGTTTTGCGAGTTAAAGTTACAAGGTTTGCCAAAAAAGAATCATAATTATTAGATTTTTAAATAATTTATGCCTTGTTTTTTTTTGTGTTGTAACCAATCTTGCTGGATTAATCATTGGTCAATAGCAACTGGGTTTGTATTTATGATAATTTTGGGTCAATGTTGTTTAAAATACTGCTTTTCTTGATTAAGAAGTTGTCGTGTTGTGCTTGAATAGGAAGAGAAGGATGCGACGCTCATGTTACTCTGAAAGAATTACAAACCCTGCTGCGAGGTTAGTGTTGGTTATAGCTATAAAAATTGAGGTATGAAAAATAATTTACTCTTGACCGCTTGCATTTATGTATTGGCATTTTTGAATGTCTAAAATCCCGCAGCAGAGCGCGGCTAGTGGCTAGTTAAACCTTATAATACATTGATAATTTGATCAAAGGATGCTCAAATCAGAAAATTGATGATTCAGTGGAAAAGAATTCATTCGGTTGCAAGATAATTAGACAAGGGGGGCTTGCTAGAAGTTTGATTAAATTTCAATCACCAAAAAAGCAATCCATAATTACAGGGTTAGAATACATATCAACAGAAATTTTACCGGCCAGTGTGATGCTAAGATCACTCTTTGTTCCTTGAAGAGCGATCCTTCCTTGGGCCACCACCAAGAATCCGCGAAATTTGCAGACCTCTACTAAATGCTTGGTTGAACAACATACGAGTCTGGAATTCAGACACAAATGGAAACCAGGCAAGGAATGCCACTGGCGTGAACAGGAGCAAGCCCATAACGATTTCATAACCACGAGCAAGTGTCTGAACTGATCCCCAAAACCCTGCCTTTTGAACGATAGGCTTGCAAGCTTGTGCAATCTGGTAAAAATGGAAGGAAATAATGTACGGAAACTGAAGAGGTTATTCTGAAAACAAAATAATGATATACGAAGACATGAAGCAGTTAAAAATAAGAAAAGATCTTCAATATCAAGATCTAGAAAGGCAACAGTGTAGCTTTCACTCTTCATGGTTAGATTTAGTAACTGGACAACAACTAAAAAGAAACGAATGTAAAAAAAAGATCTTGAATCTCAAAATCTAGAAAGGCAACAGTGTAGTCTTGACTCTTCATAGTCAGATTTAGTAATTGAACTGCTACAAAGAAAAGGAAGAGGCAAAAAAATGCAGCCTCCAACTTGGTTAGAAGCTTCTGATATAGTTCAATAGTGATGCAAATCAAGGTTGTCACATATCATCACTATTGTACTTGAAAAAACTAACAAATAAAAAGAAGACGTATTATACTCTACTTGAATGTTTATAGAGAGGCAAACTTGAAATTACTAGGCCTAAACTCTGCCAAGTATTGTACTTGTAAAGCATAATTCAAATAACCTAAATGAAGCCAAATAGAGCGCTCAGCTCATCTACACCACATTTGAGACTCAAATGAACTCAAACGAACCAGATGTCAGGAACATTGGCAGAAAATATAGAAAGAGCAGATAGATATTCACTTACCAAAAGCATCCCCCAGCCAGTCGGCATGAAAGCAAGAATGCATACAAAGATGTCCTGCACTGTCATATGAGGCAGTGCAATCAAAGTGACAAGAATGGAGATAAATGCTAGGAATATCATTCCCTTAATTAGACGGAATGCAAGCTGGAATTCGGCACTGAACCTTCGTCGCCCAACAGATACAGTCTGAGTAAGAAAGAGAGAAGTAGATTCATACATATAACACAAATCTCAAAAAACTAAAAGTGAATAACATTTCAAGGAAAACATTAATCTGATCCAGAAAGAAACACAGTTGTTATTGTCAGTAATTTAATCCTCCAACTTCTATTCACAAATATTCCAGAGATTTTTACATCTTTCTCAAAAAATGAGACTAGTTACTATCTATAGCATTTGTGAACATGATATCTCATCCAGCTAAAGGTACTAGCGAGCCATGAGAAACAGAGGGGAAAAAGATAAACACTGATAGCTTAAAACTACATTGCTAATGCAGAAGATTAGCAAATGACAACTGCTAAAGATATGTATAAAAACCTAGGAAGATTGAAGAAATAAGAAGCTTACCTTCATCACAAACAGTATTAGAAAGATCACCAGCCATGATACACCATAAACCTATTATGACCAAAGCACAAAGGATAGACATTGGTTTAGAAATGCCAGGTTTTTTTTTTTTAAAAAAAAAAAAAAGCAGCAGGAGGTGAAGGTTATAATATGAGTGCAGATGAGGACATACCAAAAAGCTTTTGGTGTGCTTTGTGATTGTTAAATGATACACTAGTCCATATTGATAGATAAAGAATCGTAGAGATAACAGTATCTCTGCTAGAATACCACGCTTTCCAGAGTGACGGAGATGCTCCTGTTCTTCTTCCCACCATGATTCCCAACTCTTCTCTGACGGAACACCTATTCCTCCACGGTTATTAATCCACTTGTTCCAATCAGTCCAATCATCAACAATCTTCTGCCACTCAAATCCAGAAGGATTGAAGAGGAACGGGGCAAAAAGCCAGGTACCAACCATAAACCACATCGATATAGTTATTAAGAGATAGGCGACTACACTTCTGTATGGCTGGCCAAATATTTGATACACAATGAGCAAAACCATCATCTCAATACCCTTCACAAAATGACTGCGGGAATAGAGCCTGTAATTGTCAGCAAACTTGGCATGGAACACTACAAACCCTCTACCAGTGGGCCTATATTTCGCACCTCCATGGAGCAATGTCCTTCCATAGTAGTGAGTCTTTGTGCCAAGAGAGAATGTGAAAAATACAGGTGCTAGTTGTAATTGCATCAGTATAAATTCACTTAGTGCAGTGCGGAAACCCCTTTCCAAACCAATTTCCATCAACATAGGCAACGCCATCAAAAATCCAATCTGAACAAAAGATTGAGATGCAAGAGCCACTTGCAGAGGTTTGTTGTCTCGAATTGCTTTCTGTGTACTCAAACCTTCTTCAAGTCCACTGAGAACAAGATAGAGGCGGCCATAAAGAAATACATACACCGTGAGCACAGTTATCTGTGAGAAAAGATGTTCAGTACCTTCAGAAATTTCCATAAAACTGACAATAAAATCTTTGAGCAAATGGACATAAATCTTTAATATACCAGAGTGCTGAAGTAGAAACCAACTGTGGTGAAATAACATGAAAGCATTCGGAAAAAGTCAAAACGGTGTCCAAGCCGGTAAATATCACGACTCAAAGTCTGTTCTCCATTTCCATTAGCTATTTTGGCCTCAAACATAGAAATTTGATTGAGGCCCACATCTCTCCCCTTCCCAACTTGTATATATTCGTGATGGGTAACATTCCCTTCACGTAGTGTAGAATTGAAGCCTGTTGATGCAATTAGAAACATATATGATCAGTTTAAAGCAAAGACCACAAAGAAGACCAAAATGGCTACAGAAAGTTCAAAGCAAATACAGACCGGCAAATATATCTTCACTCAGATTAATAACCTTTGAAGCTTTACTGACACCCCCTCTAGTCAAGTGAAAAAGCCTATCAAATACATCCGGATGACCATAGTGGAACCGTACCCTATATGAGAAGAAAACAAAGACATGGAGGAAATTTAGCATAAGAAAAAAGAAGAATGATGTCCTTGTTGAACAGGAAATGAAAAAAGCCATCACATGTTTATTTTTGCTCTAGACAAATTTATCATAAAAAAACTTGCCACGTTCAACAGCATTAGTGGCCAACAAATCCAATTACACTACCTTTCATGTTCATATTATTCTCCACACATTTATAAAAAAATCACTTAAGATTTCCTATATGAGTGGAGTTTGCACCACTCCAAGAATTTTTGGTAGCATGATGCTTCAATAAATATCACATATCATTCACCATGCTCATAAAACTGATCATATTTCATGTATCTAGCATTAAATATGATACTGCATAGAATCTACTTCAAAAATTAAAAAAAAAAAAATGGTTTCCATCAAGAACAGGAAACTGAGTGTTTTGGAGTACAGTTACTTCAAGCATTTAGAACTTACTTAAGAGGGTTGGCCAATAGCCTCTGACCGATAGTCACAAAACTGGTCTCCTGATTGGACATAAACCATGCGAGAGATGAAACACTGCACCGAGCAATGAAATAAAATTCAGTGATCACTGTTAAATACATGTCGAGAAAGTTGCAAACACAGAATAACACACCTTCCAGTAAATATATGTTCTCTAAGCCCAAGTATTGACGGATTCCTCACACCATCGGGCTTTTTAAGAAATTCTTGCAGTAAATTTCTCATTTTTAAGGCTTCTTCCATGTAGTTATCCTATAGAAGTGAAAACATCAACCAATGGAAAATGTCAAAATTAATGATGATGTTTATTTAGATTTCACTTTTATCATACCTGGTTCATATCTATTGTTTGCAAACCTTCTCCCCGTGTGAAGATAATAGCATGGTTTTGGTTTTCTGGTTTTCCTTCACCCAAGATGGCTGGTCCTGGAAGTTTTATTCGATAAATGACCTGCAATTGGATAGCAAGACAATTGCTCAAGTTTACATTCCCCTTCACACACACACGCATGCATGCATGCATAAAAGAACTCTTTTGCCCACTAAGAAACCAAGGTGCACTCATAATATCTGCTTTCCTGAAAAAGTATCATGAAACAAGGGAAATCCACTTTCTTGAGAAAAGTTTGTCCTGTCACCAAATCCCCCGCTCTTGGGGGATGCCCTCAGCGCCAAGGGTTCAAGATAGCAGATTCATTTCAAATTTATGCCATCATTCTTTAGAAGAAGAGTCATGATACTTTTTGTTGATAACTGCTACAATGTAGCCAGAACCAACACCTAATTTCTTAACAAATGCCTGAATTGCGACATAGTTGGCTTTACCTGGTCCAAGTTTTGCACTGGCTCAGAAGAATCAATGGACTTAGGTAAGGCTGCCTTCACTAGAGATGAGTAGTAAACTTTTTGGATGACCTTCTTGGATTTGTCTGGATTAGTTTCTTCAACCTCATCAATGTATGCCACGCGGAGAGATGGATATCTACAAATTGGAAACATATGAACAAGTTTAAAAAATTGAAACCAAAAGCTTGTCAAGAAGGCTAAACCTAATACTTACGTTGTCATGAGCCTCAGAATATCCTGTGCACGAAGATCACCGGACCGCTTGTGAATCCCATATTGCTGGCATGATACTACATACGTAAATTTCATATCAGCAACTGCCTGACACTGTGCCAACAAGGAACCTCCCCCCTTTGACTGATCATCAGTACTCAATTCAATAGCCTTATAGCCCTCCATCAAATCTGATAAGTGTCATAACAGGACAAGAAGGAAAAATTATGTGTATGTTAAAATTTAACATCTAATCATAAACATACAATACACTAAATAATCGATAAAACCAAAAGTTTAAAGAGAGTAGTCACCTTCATCTCTGGCCATATCAAGGAATGCCTGAAGCTCCAAAGCATGCCGATAGTACATCATACCTCTCACTGCCATTTGTAATGTTATAGTCAAACAAGAAATTAATGAATGAAACAGGAAAAGAGAAAGAGCAACCGAGCCAGTACCTGTTCTAGTCAAAGTTTGGCCCCTATATGATGCCCATAAACGAAGTTCTTCATCCAAGTTGTCTCTTCCCTTGAGTTCTTCTTCATTGCTGCAGTCCACTCGCTCAAGAAAGTTGTTCCACTCATCTGTCCATTAGGTAGCAACGGAAAATTTATGGTCAAAACAAAGAGAAGCAGATATGGAATTTGGTACGGAACAAAATGGGAAAGAAAAAAAGAAACCTGGAAAGATCTTTTGCAAGTAAAAGAGAATGGAAACACCATCTTCATTTGGCACTTCCAAATCAAGCAAGGAGAAAAGCACATCCTCTGTGTAGTAAGGAGTTAAAACACTGCAAGATAAATTACCACAATGGGAAAAGGTTTAGTTCTGCATATTAGTTAGCAACAAAGTGTCTATTATTTTACTAACTATCCTTGTTTTCAGTAAAAAAAATTCAACAAAACAATAGAACAAGTACTGTATCCTTTTCACCTTTTATTTACAAGTTAAATTTTTCCTAGTTACACTCTGGCCAAATTATATAGTTATAAAACTCAATCCAAGGTTCATGTCAAACCAAGACGGGAGTTTACTCAGTCAAATGTTGTTTGACTTTAAAAAAATCCAAAACTACTCGCTTTAATTTGTTTTTAAATCTTGAAACAATGTCGTTTTGGATTGAGCTAGGTTAACCCAACCAACCTGTGACCCGAGCCTTGGATTAGGTTGGGTCTTGTAACTATGCAAATTATATAAATGGATTAGGAAAGATGGATTCATTGAGGATTGCATTTAATCAATAGTGATTGGTGTGGGAAGCAATATTTAATTTAGTTTTGTGTCGTGTAGCCTGGCAGTTGAAAGACAGTAAAAGATGAAGCCACAATCGTGAAGCAATATTTAATTTAGTTTTGTGTCGTGTAGCCTGTCAGTTGAAAGGCAACAAAAGATGAAGCCACAATCATGATGACATTGAAGTAGCCTTACGAGAAAGAAAGCATATTGCGAACTTTAGGTGCAGTAGGCATGTCCATAAACAGTGAGTTTGAGAAGAAAGATATACGCCTCCTAGCTTCTAAGTTGGATGGTACATCCATTGCAGATTCTTTTGTGGTAAGCAAAAGAAAAAGCCTCTTGATCTGCAAAGACAAGTAAAGAAGAGCTATTTAAATTAGCATGTTTATCCAGTTTCATATTGATTAATAAATCTCTATTCACAAAACACACCTTCTCTTTCCATGCTTCTGTGACTGGATCAATTGGAAACTTGATAGCTCCAGAAGATGCAAATAACTGATATTGTTGTTCATGGAGAGTCATTCCCTCATGTCCAGATCCGCCATGGATAGAATCCACCAGGCTTCAAAGGAAAAAACGATAAATTATAAATTTAGTCGCTGCCATATAAAAAGTCATAACAATGTGATGTCAGATGCAAATATGTTTGAAAAGACCATTTACAAATATGCCATACCTGGATATTTGATCCTCCATCATTATGTCTCTTGTCACAACCTCCAGCATGTCCTGAAAAAGAATTACAACTTGATCCCTGTCCTCCGGTTTATTAGCCAGCTGCAAATTCCAAAAACATAGGTTAGGGCCTCTCATTATCGTGGTTATATCGGCACTTTGCTCTAGAAAGGAATATTACCAAGTATTTGATAAGCTTCACAACGTGATCATAGAGTAAAGGAAGAGCACTCATATTGTATTCACTTATTAGATCACCTTGATCTATGTGATTCTTAACTTCAGAGAATATGAAATTGATCACCCTGAAAAATTATCATGAAGACATCAACAAAAATGGTAAGATCCTTGTGAAAGTAAATAGAGGCACAGAGAGTTGAAAGCAAATATGCTTTTGGGTTTTCATCTCAAATTTTCTATACCATCTTCAATGTGCCACAACTCACCTTGTCTCATCTACCCCTTGAACCAAAAACATGATGATGTTCTTGAAAGAAGCATAGCATTCAAGAACAGCACAAGACATGTAGTCGTCAGCCTCAATTCTCTTTTTCAGCTCCTTATCCTTCCCATTACTGTCCTTAGCCATGTCTAACGCTATTGGGATCTAAAAGGAGACGCCAAGTTAATATCATCACAGAAGATTTCACCAATTTACAATTAAGTGTGCTGAGAGAAACCTTGCTAGCCAGCAGAAAAGGAGGCCACTGTATAAGTTCCAAATCACGGTCAGCCCAATAAGGAACAAGCAACAAGTCCATCTCCCTGAAGATGAGACATACAGTTCAAGTAAAATGTAAAAGCAAGAATGAAAAAGCTCTAAAGAAACTAGAAAAGGCAGTCTTCATAGTAGCATTCTTACTTATTGCTTATAAGGTCTTCTTCTCTGAAACTACTAATGATTTTATTCCACAACTGAGCAAATCTTGCAGACTCCTTTCCTTTGTTAGGAGAGATCTACAGTAAAAGCCCAAGATTGGTAATTCCAGATGAGGATCACTTTCTGTTATGATTGCATTCAAAATTTACCATGGTCACCAATTTTTTACCCAGAAATTACTAACAGTCAAGTCTAACCTCGTCATATTTGCGAAACAGGATTGCCTTAAAAAAGCCTTTCTTCTTTGTCTCACTCTTAGCCCCTGGAATTAAGCAGGCATTGAAAGCACCAGGCAATGATTGGAAACGAGATCTAAGCATTCCCAATGTTCGAATCTGGAATAAACAAAATAAGTTACAGACCAAACAGCAAAAACACAAACACCAAGATGTCAATTGGTTTGAAAGATATCCAAAGTGGACAGCATAAACAAGGCAACTGCACTAGTTCTTCAAGTTGCTAAGCATAAAATAAAACCAGATCATTATATTTTCTAAGGAAAAGGGTACTACCCTATATGAATAAGTAGGTGAGCATAACCTGAATAAAGGGTAATACAAGCAATACACTGTAATGACATCTAGGAATATATTCAGCACTACGATTTACTAAAAGGTTCTTAATTATAACTGATTGGGGAAATAAGCATGTAAACAAAGCTGGATTATTTTCATTGCAGTGAAAATAAAGAAAAAGATATTGCTAACATGTTCTTAATTATAATTGATTGGGAAAATAAGCATGCAAACATAGCTGGATGATTTTCATTGCAATGTATTATCAGAAGAATAAAGAAAAAGATATTGCTAACCTCTCCAAGGCGTCGAAATGCACCATAAATACCTCCAAAGAAGGTGGAAAATATGGCATACCAAATCTGGGCATCCATAAAATATACCTACAAAATTCAGTATAATATATCGCTATAAGTTGAAATAGAATCAGATGAGAATATAATATATACATCAACAGAAACAACTCGTACAAGAATAATTGGAGCCCAGAGTGCAATCACAACACCAATGTTGTTCCTTGCTGCAAGTAAACAGGTAGACCATGAATTTTCTTCAAAATAGAAATTTAAGTGAACCGCAATCTGATTTTGCTAATGTCTTCAAGTCTATTACCTTGTGGAAAGAATTCATGCCATTGAAAAGTAGTTATATGAACACTCATTATGGCTTTTGTTGGAACAACTAGAGGCCTTATCTGCAACCAAAACAAATTACAGTTATCAGTAAAGAAGGATTGAATTTCCATCTAACATGGCAGGTCAAGATTCGATAAGCACTGAGAGATCTAAGAAAATGAAAGAAAGACCCACCTCTATATAGTAACTAAATGCCAACTTTGTTATAATAAGAAGAACCCAAAACATTGTATACCTGAATATTCAATAAAGCATCAGTGACAAAAAATTACAATTTAATGTTGCACTGTGATTTATTTTTCAAACAATGATCCTTACTTGAACAGAGAAATAGTACTCTCATGCATTCCCCTCCCAACATAGAGCCGAGGCTGTAATGTGTCAAATGCAGGCATAAAAGATTAAAATTTAATGAATAATAGATAAAATATAGACAGCAATAGCCATACATAACCATTGGAAGTAACAGGATGATGAAGAAAGTGGCTACAAATGTTTCTTTATACCTGTGACCACCACATCATAAGCATCACAATCCTATAGTTGGACCTCTCAAGGAATCGACGTATGAAGGGGAAAAGAAACAATACTGCCGCCAGCATATTTGGTGCCAAGTAGATAACTACAGCCAATATAAACAAGGAAGGCGAGCTGAAACCATTGCCAAACCAACCTTTGATGGTTTGAGCAAATCCTGGAGGTTTATCATCCCAAGTGTAAGCATAAGTTACAGGTAACACTACTACCCACGCAGCAGCTGAAACAACCTTCAGAATAAATCTCAACTTGACATGGAATGACATTATTTGCCGTGCCTTCCAATTAAGAATGACATCAAGGATAGCTGCATCAGTTAGCAGAGATTTGTCACACAACAACTTCCTCTTCATACAAATCTAGAAAACATGGCATGATAAATAGGGTATAGCTTGAAAAATAAATAACTTCCTTAGAAATTTCATCAGATGGACAACATGATGCACTACATTATTCATTCCATAAACATAACATCAAGTTGGGAATGTTCTGAACATACTAAATAACAGTAAGATATTTGAACTCATGCACACAACTAGAAAACACAGAAAAAGGCTAACTGATAGAGTTAAGAACCAGTAAAAATTAAAAGCAATTAAAGCCATTACAATTTGTTTTGTACATAGGCATATAGGCTAGCCTATCCATTGCCTAATTGAACTTCATTGGCATCTGTTTAACATTTTAAACTGATACAACACTATACTGATCTCTATAGGCTGGTTTAGTATCCTGAATATCACAGTTTAACACAAGTTTATCCTGAATATCACAGTTTAACACAAGTTTATCCTGAAAGAACAATGGATAGAAGTAAAATGCACTCTTTTTTACCTTGCCCAAGCTTTAATATTGCAGCAGTAATGAAGACACTCAGCACTTTCTTAAATACATCACCGCTAAAGATAACACTTGGTTGCCCTGAACCATGCCAAGCAACTGTAATCATCGCCTTCAAAATCAGGTAGCATCAGCACCATATCAGCATAGCCAAAGTTATTAAATAAATTTAAAGCAAATCAGATGCATGAAATGATAGAAAATGTACCTGTAAGCACAGGATAAAAAAACCCCACATACGATCAAAGCTTCTAAAGACATGCAAGAACGATCGTATCTCCACGAAATTAACTTTTCCTACCCATTGATCTCTATAGGTTGGTTTAGTATCCTGAATATCACAGTTTAACACAAGTTTTGCATAATGTCCCTTTTGCAGTTTAAAAATCAAATAAAGAAACCAGGCAAGAGAAATGCAAGTGTCATTCCATATACTTCCAGTGTGAGAAGCATATGATAACTAACACTCTCAACTAGATAGAGCATTCGATCATAACACCAGTCCAGTAATTTCAGTCTGTACAAGCCATGTGTGAATAGTGATATGAAACAATGTCATATATGACTATTAGGCTATTGACACTAGGAAAGGGGAAAGAAAACCAAGAAAATCTAGCGGTCATCGCTTACCCCATTTTTTTCAAAACGGGGATCATCAGAAGTCAGGCAAAAGAAATCAGCATCTGCACGCATGGGCCAGCCTAAGCGGAAACAATCAGCTGACCTACAAATTTATGGGCAAGGGTTTCTTTTTAGAAATCATGCATAGGTAATTTCATCAATAGAAATTTTGAAAAAAGAGATACAAAGACATCTCAAAGGAACAGTATGAAACTAAGACCAATACCAGAAGTACTCATTTAAATCATCGTAGTTCCTCCATTGAGAATGCTTTGACTTCCCTTTTTTACTCCTTTCAGCTTCCTGTCAAGTGGAGCACAATGATGATGACAGATGAGTTTACCAAAAAGAAAATACAACACTCAAATTAAATAGACTAAATAAGAAAATATGACAGTTATTGCATTCAGCACCTTTGCGATCACATTGTAGATAGGAGTAACAACTTTACTCAAGAAAGCCTCTTCTTCACCTCCATACGCAGGCTTTACATTTTCTCCTGTCATAGGACTGACATTTCCAGCTAGCATGCCATATAACTCAAATGCCATCTACAAATAGCAAAAATAATTTAGCATCAGTTACACTTAACAGTCAATGAACAAGCCCAGGTTGATGAAAATACAAAGTTGCCGATCTATAGTGAAATTCCAAGCACAAAAAAGCTCTGAAATAAGGGTGATGGCACAAACAGTTCAACAGATAGTCAAGAACTCATTGGTATGTCTCTTTGGAGGCAGGGCATCGGGTGAGTTATCATGAGACAAGATCCATCTATTCCATTTGGGTAATTCTCTCCTCTGCACTATTTCTACTAGGGTCACTCAACTTATCCAGAGTTTCTCAGAATCAGATGTTTTATCTGATAGGGTTAAAGATGATGGAAGACAAAAATCTAAGACCATGTTTCCAGTTTCCCACCAATGAGAAGGAAGGCCAAGCAAAAGCAATGCGATAATCTTAAAACATACATGGTGATAAATATAGCAAATGCATTCTGGCATGAATCTCAGGTTTGCAGCTTCCCCCCATATCAAAAGATACAGACCCATGTACAATAATTTACGCTGTTGCACCTCCTGTTGTATGGTTGGTAACCTGCAAATTCAGATTAAAGCCATTAATATAAACATGGAATGGAAATCTACAATCTCTTTCGTCCAAAAACCGTCCTCTTCCCCATCCCTGTTTTTTTGCATCCCACAACAAAGGAACCAAAAAAGTTCAATGCATGATGTATCTGCACTGCCTATTTCCATGGCGTTAAAATCATATTGATGACAATGTTGTAGTAATATTTATAGCAATGCTGGCAACTCAATCAATTTTCGTGATTTTCTGAAGCAGTTCAATTAAGCACATCCCTTGAAAGATTAAACCAACTGGAAGATGAAATGCGAACTCCATCTTATCAACTGGCATTGAAAAGTTATCATATCATTCACAAGGACAGGGTGCTCTTACCAAAGGCTACTTTTTCTATCCAAATATTTGCACCATTTTTTGTAGTTCTTAAAAAGTTTCTTCATCACTTCAGTCAATGCACGCTCATCCAACTAAAAAAGAAAATGCACAGGGTTATTCAGATTTTGTTGCACAGATGCAACTGAAAGCAAATAGAAAGAAAAGAGAAACAAAAAAGCAAATTAGAGAGGACATGGGCCCAATGTCCAGTATACTTTTCTGGGTAAAGGAGGGTAATGTAACCTTCACCGATCACTGTTTATAGAGTAAAAAACAAATAACCTGATTTTACAAAAATCAAGTCAGGAAACAAACCTTTGGTTGTTGGTCAGGCTTGGGAAATTGTCGTATGTGCACATTAGCAAGTAATAAGATTAGGTGCTCTCTTTGATTTGCCACGTTATCCTTCTGCAAAGTTAATAAACGGTATTTATTTGAATTATATTAAGCTAAAAAAGTTTTGTAACACTAAAAAATTGCAAGGGCCAGATGCAGAAAAGACAATAATCCTTCTCAATTTATTTTACCTGAAACCCAAACATTGCCTGAAGCCAATCTAAAACGTCTTCATCATTTTTCTTCCTGTAATCCTTGGGCCACGGAAGACCTCTTGTGTTACGCAGAGCAACAACGGCAGCTTGGATCTGTGAGCCAACAAAATATAAACATGTGCTCGAGTGGAAAATGAGAATCAGCTAGGTTGCAAGTAAAAAAAGAAAGAACATAAAGGAAAAATACCTCAGGATATCTCATAATTGCTTGATTTGCACTATCTGGATCAAGTGGCAGGATATTGTACGGCAGATAGATCTGAGTTTTTTCTGCAACTTTATCTTGAGCTTCTAAAATCTGTAAAATATTTGATGCAATGATACAAATCATTCATGTGATAACAGACCTCCAACAAATGAAGTTCTTAACTCAATTTAGCAGATAGAACTTGCATTAAAAGATTGTCAGAATGCACATTCAAACCAACAAAGCAACTAGAGAGGTGATTATAGATGTCACATGGTTTCACCTCACGATCAACTTCAATAGATTGTGTTGTATTGACGGCTTTTAAAACCTCAAAGAGCACATTAGCAGTTTGGTATGCCTTGGTAAGCTGGGCACTGCATTTCAACAGAATACAGTCAGTTAAATACAGTAACAAGAGCAACAACTTTAAAAGCAATTGATCTAAAGAAACTTGTAATAAGATATAGCTTCAAAGAATATCTTCCACTCTTCCATTTAAAATAACTTACCGGTCAGCTTTATCAGCAGCATTATGCAATGCTTGGATATATTTTTTGTAGTAATGCTGATAAAAACTCTGCATTTCTCGTGAATCACTTTTTTTAACCCTTCCCCTCAAGGTTGGATCATTCTCCTGAAAAATGTTAACAGGGCGTTTTTGCATAAAAGGCAAGACCAACAACAATAGCATGAGCAATAAAAAACGAAATGCATAGCTGAATTACATAGAAGAAAGAATTAAAAACTAAAACTGCCACAAAATTTCCTCATGGAAAAACGATGTTTTTAAACAATATTACAAATTAACATTGGTAATTCATCTGGTGCTTGCATGCCACTCTTTCTAATTTTTTTACATCAGCAATCAGTGTCTTCAACAAACACGCCAAACACATAAACTGAGCATGTTTAACCTACAATACATCAGAGAAAACTACAGAATGCACTCTCATCTCCTACCTAAGAAACTGAAGAATATTATGGTGGAAGTCCTAATGAAAGCCACTCCTGATTTATAACTGTCATGACTGAACACTGATTCCCAGGAAATCAATTTAAGCATTCAATGCAACACTTGAGGTGCCCATTCCAGAGGCTCCCCACCTCTCTCTGCCCACTTCAAGAGATCCTTAGATATTTTATCCACTGTAATTGATCACACTGACCTAACAAATAGGCTTAAACTTTGAAACAACAGCAAGCCTTTGTCAGAGTCATTCATTCCTTAACTCCATGCTGACCACAGTTCATTACTATAAATGATTACCCTCGTCAACTAACTGCTCGACATTATAAATCTAGAAATCACAGGACACAATGCCACATCTGAGAACTTTCTTCTAGCAAAGAACAAATGATGACTTACCCTTTCGAGACGTTGAAGAAGTGCAGTTTTAAATTGACGAACACCTCTTCCACTAGAAGTAGGATCCAACCTATGCGCCTTCTCAAAGGCATAAAATCGACCTACATTCACAGAACATTACAATCAGATATACATATAACAAAGACCATATCTTCACTTCCTGAAATCAAAGATACGAATAAATTTTTTTTAAAAAAAAAACAGCAAGTCTTGTACTTGAAAACACTATAAACCAAGCCTACATTGCATAAATGCTGAAAACAGAAACTTTAAATTCCAAAAAAAACACAAGCTTTATTTTTACTTGGAAAAAAAAGATAAAAAAAAAAACAAAAAAACAAATTTTATGCTTAGAAACACTATAAATCAACCATACATTGCATAAAAACTAGCAACACGAGCTTTAAATTCCAAAAAATAAACACAAAAACTTTATTAAAAGAAAAACTTACAAAGATAAGAAACTCTAGGATTGGTAGGTTCAACTTCATTAGCAACACGAAGAATCGGCGCGATCTCAACAAGTGAAGACGGCACTACTTCACTATCAAACGCCTGCTCTCCAAGATTCCCCGCTGTGTGCGTCCTCGTTAACCTCCGTTGCAACTGCGGGGGTGTCGCTCCCGTGCCCCCCGCCGCCTGATCCATCCCCATTCCTCCTCCTCTCGACGTCGACGACATCTCTCTTTCCTTCAAAATCCAAAACAACAAAATAAACAAATAATAAAAACCCAAAGGAAGCAACAAATTAGATAAATATAAAGAAGGAAAGAGATTTACCAGAAGTATTTAGAGAAGTGATCAATGGCTTATGAATTTTACATATCTGTAAAATATATATATAAGTACATTGTTATGAAAAAAGAAAATGAATAAAAATAGTGAAGGTTGAGAAGCTTACAGAGATAACCCTAAAGAGAGAATGTAGAGTGTCTCAGAGTGAGAAAGTGTACGTGTGAGAGAGAGAGTGTAGAGAGGGAGGGAGAGAGAGATGCTTCAAGTGTAAGCTGCGTAGCAGGAATAGAAGCTAGAGAAGTGACGTGTTAATTTATGGTGAGGGAGCTGGGTGGGTTAGTAAAATAAAAGAGGTAAAACCAAGTTACCGTTGTGTGTTTACTAGTGTGGTTAGATTCTTAAGATTTGTGATGATAAACGGGGTTCATGTTTTGCTTTATTACGACATTGCCATTATATTCTTTTCAGCAGAAGTTGTACTTCAAAATGTTTTATGAGAATTTTCAATAAGCCTTCTTCGTAGATGTGCGATGAGGATGAGGTGATTAGCGCAGGATTTGTAGATTTAGATCGTAGTGCAATTACAATTATTTATTTTAAACAAATAATACCAGGTTTAAGAATTGTTTTCTTTATTTTTGTAGGCTAACAACTTGTTTGACATTGCTTTGAATTCTTGTAATTTTTATTTTAAATTAAATATTTTTTATATTTTTAGATCATTTTCATGTGCTGATATTAAAAATAATTTTAAAAAATAAAAAATATTATTTTTAAAAATAACTTCAATATCACTCTCAGACATGCATTAAATTGTTTTTTCTTTGCATCTAATATGCTCTTGAAGTTTTTGTAATGGTTTAGTTAAAAAGAGGTCAAATGAGTGTCTAATCATGAACAGGTTTGTTTGAATTTTAAAACATGTTCACTTCTTTTTATTTACCGACCATGCGGTGATGAGAAGATCTGCTTACTTCTTTTTATTTACGTTTTTTCTTATTAATTTTTTTAATCTTTTATGTAAATGTTCGTTAGTGAATCACCAAAACAAGGAGACCGTTTTAGGAAATCGAGGAGAAATGAAGGGTAATTGAGACTTTATGATGATTAATCATCCTGGGATGTCTTGAAAGTCGGTCTGTACTGGCCGATGCTTTTTCTATTTTAGTGGGAGTCCGATGCTTTTTCTATTTTAGTGGGACCCACGAAGTAGCGGCCACTACTACCAAGGGCATGGTTCCCTTCTTCCGCTGTTCGTAACAGTGGAGGACCACTAGTGACGTGGCATTGACGGAAGGATGCATAGTTCATAGATTCTGTGATTTTTTTTTTGTATTTTAAAAATATTTTTTAATGTTTTATATTATTTTGATATATTAAAATTAAAAATATTTTTAAAAATAATTATTATGAATCAAGTCTCGATCACCTATAAAAATTTAAAAAAAAACTAGGAGCAAGAACATATCTTTTTCTATGTAATCTTTCATTTGTATAGCTTTAATGAAATGTCAATATTAAAAAAGTCAAAATAATATTTATATTAAGAAATTTTTATTTTACATTATTGTACTGACACTGTGTTTTAAAAATGATTTTAATGTATTTTTTTATTTTAAATATTTTAATATTATTTTCATATAGTAATTTTAAAAGTATTTAAAAAAATGACAAAAAATTATTTAAATTTATTTTTAAATAAAAAAAATTAAAAATATAATTTTTACTAGTTCTAGTTTAAAAAGATACATGTTCAATTTTTCACCTGGCCCTGGTCGTCTAAGCGCCTTACAATTTGTTTTTCTTAATATATCATCTTCTTGAACTGATATTATTTTATAAGACAAAAACACCCACATCCTTCAAATACCCGCGAGACATTTAAAATTAAATAATGAATTGGTAATAACACGTAGAGCTAAATAAAGATCTCTATCATTCGATTGCATGTTCTTATGTTTTACATCGACAAGAGCGCGCACACGACCACACGCGCACACATACTCTCCGAATAATTTTCCCTGTCGAGATTCCTTACAAGGCATGTAAAAAACCTGAACTGACCCTGATTCATTGGCCGGGGCACAGGCCTGGCTGAATTGAAATGATGTGACCGTTAAAAACTCAAATTTATAAATAACTTGTGTTCATCTAAGATCAAACCAGACAGGAACTGTTGATTTTATTATTTTATTTTTTAAAATGATATTATTATTATTTTTTTATAAAATAAATCAATCCACTTATCAAAGTATCCAACCCTTGAAACAGAGCCTGTTCTCCATCAACTGCCTGGTTGGCATTGTTTTCTAACTGGTTTTTTTTTTTAAATTTAAATTGTTTTTTATATTTTAAATAAAAAAAATTTAATATTTTTAATTATTTTGATTTGCTGATATCAAAAATAATTTTTTAAAAATAAAAAAAATATCATTTTAATATATTTCTAAACGAAAAAACTTTAAAAACAACCGCAACCACACTTTCAAATACCCAAAACACTAGTCAGGTTTTGAAAACATTGCATGGTAATTTTGTCCTCTTAGTTCCTGGCTGGATCTTGAGGATGTTTAAATTTTTTAAAATATATTTAATTTAGAAACTTGTTAAAATATATTTAAAAATTTATTTTTATTACCAATAAATTCAAAAGATTAAAAGGCAAAATAAAATAGTACTTTGAAGTTAAAAAAACCTTGGATTTTTTCATCCAAAACCCAATTCAATATATAAAAAGACCTATAAAATATTTTTTTATTCAGAACTATAATTAAAATAATTTTTTTATTTTTACAAAATATTTTTGATAGTAACCTATTAATATTTTATTTTGCTAGAAAAATATACTTTTTAAAATAATAATATTTTTTTAGAATATTAACAGTACAACCGTCAACAATCACAGGGGCGGTGGTGGTAATTTAACAGCCTATTAAGAAAGCAAGGAGGGCATGTTAGGAAATTGAGGAGAACTGAAGGGCAATTAAGACTCTGTGGTGATAATCCTGGGATAACGTCAAACAAGTCGGCGTTTTTCACTTTTAGTGGGACCCGCGCAGTGGCTGCCACTACTGACAGGGCATGGTTACAAGTGTAGTTGTTTTTGTTTTTCAAAATGTTTTTCATGTTAAAATGTATTAAAATGATGTTTTTTTATTTTTTAAAAATTATTTTTGACATCAGCACATCAAAATGATCTAAAAATACTAAATCGTCAGTTTTAAAAATAAAAAAAAAACAATAAAAAATAATAAAAAACAAATTGAATCGCAATGCTAAACGAGGCCTTACTCTATTCAAACAACGGAAACCCCTCGTGACGAGGCATTGACGGAATGGAGGATCGTGACGTGGCATTGACGGAATGGACGGATATTCTTTAAATTTTTTATTTTAAATTAAAAAATGAAGTGTTTTTAGATTATTTATGTTAAAAGTAATTTTTTTAAATAAAAATATATGAGGGAATCTCCGAGGAAGAGCTAAAAAAGCTAAAATGAAAGGCGGTTTTTGTAAAAAAAATCATTTCTTTTTATAGCTACGACGAAAAGGCTATATTAAAAAATTAAAATTGTATTTTTAAGTTAAAAGTGCGATGCTTAGACCATGTTTAAGAGAATACGAGCTGACTTGTCCGTATATTGTGTTGGTTTTTTTTTTATTTAGAAAATTAATTAATTTTTTATATATTATAATTGGTTAATTTAATATTTGATAAGTAAAATTATAATTAATAAAATATATTAGAAATAATTTTTTTCTGTCTAAAAAAACAGCGTAATCAAAAAGAGAAGTAATTCATATATATTTTAATTTTAAATAACTTAGGTAAATTTGTGACCTTTTATTTTTTTTAGTTTTTTTTTCCTAGTAATATTTAGATATGAAATATTTTTTAAGAAATAAACTTAAACAAAAGAGCAAAAAATTAGAATTAAAAGCCAACATAATTTTTTATTTTATGAGATTTATTCACTATATTATTATATTAAAAGTATTTCAAAATACTAATATGATTATTTTTTTCTCCAAAAAATCTCAGGTCATTTTCTCTCTCTATATATATATTTTAAGGCGATAATATTAAATAAATATTAAAACATATAATTAGTCTCGTATATTTATAAGAAAAAAAACCTAAAAATAATCATTATCATTACTTTGAATGCTTTATGTAGGCTTTTTTTTATGTAGAAAATTGAATGATTTTATACACGTTATAACTGGTTATTTTAATATTTAATTCCTAAAATTGTAATTAATAGATTATGTTAGAAAGGTTTTTTTTTCATCTAAAAGTGATTGAATGTTGCTACTGTTAAAACTATTTTGATAAATATTTTATTGGTGGATTGTACAGTTGGAATCAAATTTTTTTTATTGAAACGAGTCATGTGCTCCGTGTAACATGCTAATTGATTGCTATGTATGTTTTATTTGTTTTATGAATTTTTTTACTAGCAAATAGTAAAATTACAGTAATTGAATTTTAGCACAAATGAGTGATTTGTTCCATGCACCAAATAATTTATTTGTTTGTTTGTTTTTAACTAATTTGGTAATAATTTAATTGGCAGATAGCAAAACCGCAATCAATGATATTGACTATATTTTTTTTCAAAAATATCTATGTCACACACGCGCGCACACGCACACACACATATATAAGGCGCTAATATTACATAAATATACAAATATATAATTAGTTTGACATGCTTGAGAGAAAACAAAACCAACAAATAATCATTATCTTGAATGTCTTATCTATAATAATTAGAAAATTCAAGACCTAACAATACTAACAAAAAAGCAATTTCAAAACAAAATAACTGATAAAATAAAAATAAATATTATTAGATTTTAAGAAATTACATGACTTAAAGGAGAGAAAAAATAAATCATAATAATTATTAAATTTCAAATGACCACCAGCACATATTAAAATTTATACAGTAAATAAAAAAATATTAATACATTGAAAACAAAAACCAAGAACATGTATATATAAACATGAACAAAAATAGAAATTATAGAAGAGACCATAGGGCCCAAGATGAAAAAAAAAAAGAATTAAAATATAATCTAAGATTAAAAATATAAGGCCCAAAATGAAAAAAACATATATATAATAAATCTAGAAGTTGTCATAGATATACCACGTTTTACACGATGGATATTATATGGCAGGCAGCCGTTAAAGAGAGCAGTTGAGAAAAAATCAAATAAGCGAGTTTTATTCCTGTTGCTGTTGAATTTTTCGGAAAAAATCTACATTCAAAATATATATATATTAGTCCATACCTTGCACCCCATTGCAAGCGATATCATATTTTTTTTAAGAAAAAATTTAATTATGGGATTTTTTTTTTATTATAATATCAATTTAGAAAAAATAATAAATTTATGCAAAATTCCTGTCAAGTGCAAGTTTTTTATACAATATATGAATTTCAAATCAAAATAAATTTATCTATTTAGTAAATTTTAATAAAATAATCAACATAAAATTATCATTATCATTAAAAAAGTAAGAAAACTAGGATGTCTTAATTATTGAATTCACTGTATTAAGATTAAGTTTATTCTATAATTAAACTAAAATTCAACATAAACTCAAAATAATGATAATTTGTCTAACATATTTATAAGGAAAAAAACTTACAAATAATAGTTATCGTTATTTTGAATGCGTTATCTATAATAATTAGAAATTTTAACACCTAAAAATATTAACAAAAAAGCAATTAAAAAAAAAAATAAATGACAAAACAAAAAAAAAATATTATTAGATTTAAAAAAATGAATTGACTTGAAGAATAAATAAAAAAAAAAAGCATGGAGAAAAAATAACAAATATCAATTTTCAGATGATCACCAACACAAATGAAAATCTAAACATTATATTATTTTCAAACAATAATTTTTAACCACTCGGATACACCGGCGTAACCACTCCAAAATATTTTTCACTACTCATTACTCCAAAATATTTTCGTTTATGAGATTCGAACTCCCGCGCCCACAACTCGGACACACCGGCGTAACCACTTGGCCAAGCGACTCCTTTTGTTAATCTTTGGATGCAAATAATAATAATACAATCATATAAACTGTTCCAAAAATATGTCGCCAAGGAGATTGGAACTCCAGCGCCCCATTTGTACGCACTCTAACTACCCGGCCAAGTGACTTTTTTGGTCAGTCCTCAGATACAAAGTGTAATAATATGATTATATAATTTAACTGTTCCGGTCCACAATGTATCTGAGTGTGGGTGAACAGTGCGAGGAAAAAAACTCTGTTTAAAAAAAACCACACACATATATATAACAAAAACCGGTTAAAAAAACAAAAAAGAAGGTGAACAGTGTGGAAAAATAAAACCATTTGTATATAAAAAAATTAAAAACAAAACCATTTTTTTTTAAAAAGAAAAAAACCATTTTTTTTTATATATATATATATATATATATATAAAACAAAACAAAACCGGTTTCCAAAAAAAAAAATGAAAAGTGCGGAAAAAAACATTTATATATAAAAAAAAATTCAAAACAAAACCTGTTTAGAAAAAAAAAAAAACCAATTGTGCTGTTTGAGGTTCGAACGCTCGTGCGCCTAGTCCACCAATGTGCAGGCAACCACTCGGCCACAACTATTCATTTGTTATTTTCACTATACAAATTAGAAAAAGAAACCCTGTGAAAAAAGAGAGAGCACATACTCGCTCGAAGAAATGAGACAAACGACCAGTGAACAATGCTTTCAGTCTTGGTGAACAGTAAATCTTGAGTTGTTTTAGCTCTTACTTAATATTGTTTTAAAGAATTAAGTTTATAAAACAAAATTTTAAATAATATAGATATAATTTTATTTATATGTAATTAATTATATATACATTTTCAATAGTATTTAATGTTACAACAAGAGCTCAAAAATCTCAATCGTGTTAATTAAGGTGCTTTAAATGTTATTCTTTGTAACAAGTGTAATTGTCATGAATTTCAATTATGCTCGGTTTTTGTTACCGTATATTTTCATGTTTAAAATTGCATCTAATTTGAAAAAAAATAATTTTAATGTATTGATATTTAATATACAATTAATTAATCAAAGCAAATTAATTAATATTACCCCCCCCCCCTCAAATACCCGCGAGACATTTAAAATTAAATAATGAATTGTTAATAACACGTGGAATTAAATGAAGATCTCTCTATTGCATGTTATCAGGTTCTCCATCGATAAGAGTGCGCACACAAACACTCCCGGACTAATTTTCCTTGTCGAGATTCCTTTTGAAAAACTGAACTGACCCCGGTTCATGGCCCGGGGCTCAGGCCAGGCTGGATATTTTAAAAAATAAATGTTGAATTGATATAACGTGGTCTGATTAGAAATTTAATTTGATTGATAAAACCTGCCGATTTAATTATTTTGTTTTTTTCTTGAATAATATCATTATTTTTATTTTCTTACATAAGTAGCTCGACATTGATTAATTTCAGCACAGCCACCCAACCTTCAAAACAAAACTTGTTTTGTGATTTATAATTTGAATCATATATTTATTAATATAATAACCACTAAAATTTATATAATTATTAATATTTCAGTAAAAACTCAAACATTCACGTTAATATTTTTTTTTTTATTATTATTAAAAAAATATTTTAAAATAAAAAAAAATTATTTTTTTTCAACAATCCAACCACAACAACCAAACTCCCCTTTAAGCCGAGAGAGATAATCCGAGAAGGCCTTGTACTTTCTTATTCTAAGCCTAGTCCAATGTGATTTTGTGTATAAATACTCGTAAAGTTACACACTTCTAAGGTACTTTTTACTTGAAAATATATCAAAATAAAAAAATAATATTTTTTGATATTAATATATTAAAATAATTAAAATACATAAAAATTAAAAATAGTTTGAACCATTAAAAAATTAAAAAATATTTTTTATTTTACATTTATTTTTTAGATGTTTTTAAATTATCTTAATGTAATGATATTAAAAAAATAAAAAAAAATATTATTTTACTATATTTATAAATAAAGACCCGTGAGCTATATTTCATAGCATCAAAGATTTTTTAGCAACGACAAAAATTGTTTAATCAGCAATTTGTGTCTATACAAGGCAACAACGTTAGCAACATTCAAATGGACATGATGGGTCATACCTGGCCCAACTACCCATCATGACTAGGTGGATCTTTTTATTTTTAACAAAACAATTGGATGTTAGATGACTACGTCATCGTTTCATTCAAATCCTGACGGATTCTGAAAAGAAGTGCCGTGAGGATTTTATTAGTTTCTAAGAGATCTGATTTTTTTTTTTTGAATTTCTTGCATGCTTTCTCGTTAGAAATGGATAATTGAATTACTGATCGGAATATCTATATTGAAAATAAATAAATAAATAAATATTTAGATATATTTTTAAAGAAAAAGAAAGAGAGGGCGGCGAATGACATGAGAAATAAAATTTAATTTTCATTTACAATATAATTTGCATGTGTTCTTGTGGTTTTGAATGTTGATCTCTTGAAGGACCAAGCGATGCGGTGGGGTTTGGCTGTGAAGCAGAATCCTCCAGCACCGCCTTGTCTTCCAGACTTGACTCCACTTTCTCCCCCTCGCTTGTCCTCGTATGCCATAAAAGTCGGAAAGTGCCCGCTAAAACCAAAGAAATTTGCATTTTCCCACCGAGCATCTTTCTTTATGAAAAAGAAGGGATTATGAGGAATTTGACCGCGCACTACTGGACAGTAAAATAGTAGCTTCTCTCACGGTGAACTTTCAGTGATTTTGTGGCAGGGTTATAGAGGTTATTTTTAAAAGTATTTTTTTGTTTATAAATATAATATAATAATATTTTATTTATTTTTAAAAAAATTATTTTTAATATCAGCATATAAAAAATATTTAAAATACTAAAAAAAATTAATTGAAAATAATAATACTAATTGAAAAAAATTCAAAAACATTTCTGATATGCAAATGTTAAAGAGAAAAAGAGCATGAAAATTATATTTTTAGCACACATGTTCTAGAGTGCGGCGACTTGTGCTATATTGCCATTATATATATTTTATAAAAATATTAAATTGATGTATTTTTTAATAATTTGAATGTGCTGATATAAAAAATATATTTTAATATATTATGAAATAAAAAACACTTTTAACATCAAAATATTAAATACACTTTTAACATTAAAGTTAAGGACTGCTTTTTACCCTGCATGCAGTGCAAGATATACAAATTTAACTGTAATTTTCCTGGATTAGAAATAAACCAACCCGTGAGTGATTTAATGAATGATTGAGAGAATGATTTAATCACTGATAGTTGAAGTTATTTTTAAATATATTTTTATATTTTTTAAAAGTTATTTTTAATATCAGCACATGAAAATGGTTTAAAAATACAAAAAATTATTTAAAGCAAACAAATTTCAAATTTCAAAAGCAATTTTCAAATTTTATTATGGGGTTGAATTGTTTTTTTAATATAAAAATTAATTTTAATTGTAAATTTAAATTTTGATATGAATATCTGCCCTTGTTTTTCTAGGGTTGGATGGATGTTTTTCAACGCAAAAAAGTTTCCAAGCTCTTTACTAACTAGTCCAACAACACACACACACATTAAAAACAGTTCATGTTAAAATAACATGAACTGTTTTTCATGTATATATGTCTTTTATTTTTGTCTTGCACTCTCAAATAAAAAAAAAAAAAAAAAAACTTAAAATAAAAAAAAGTATTGGAAACCAAGTAGCCACTTGGTCAAGAAGAGAGTGAGAGGGCGGCAGTTGACACAGTTAAGATCTTGAAAAGCCTGCCTGCCTGCCTGCAAATGCAAATGCAAAATAACATAGTTTTACATTGCATGTGATCCCTCCTTTTCTAAACTTGATCAAACCATATCCCTTAATTTGTTTTTTTTTCCAAATCAATCCCTCATTTTTCCAATTAAATGGTTCTTCAAGTCCTTTTATCTAACATCATCACAAACTGAATGGCTATATGAACGAGATATGCTATGAAAATATTATATAAAATATACAGCAGTTGATCTTACAAAATTTAAAATAGAGGACTTGATTTGACTTCATATTCAAATTAAGGTGGCCATTCATGATTCTCAGGTACGCACCTGTTCATAATAATATGACCTGCAATGGGTTAAAAAAACTAGCTCACAATTGCTCTATTGAGTTTGAGTGATCTAGTCAACCTTGTTAAAACATATGTGACTTTTCTTTAAAAAAAAAATATAGAGTTGTTTTAACTAAAAAAATTAAAACAATTTTTTCAAGCAACCGATTAATTTACCAAAATCACTAACCCAATCAGCTAAATTTAATAACTTTCGGAGTAACCAGCATAGAATCACTATATGTGTGTGTGTGTGTGTGTGTGTGTGTGTGTGTGTGTGTGATTTACAAAACCTCCACTGCACAAAGAACAGCAACTTTCTCACTTGTCATCTTTCATTTGTCATTCTCCAGTCTTGCTTGTTTCCTGTGTTGCCTATTGTAATGACCCCTCTAAGCCCCATGTTTATTTTTCTCTTTGTTTTTATCCTTTCTATTGTTGTCCTTTATATTAGACAATCCAAAAACTTTTCATGGTTTTTGCTTATGAAGCATCCTCTTTGTTCTGATTTTCATCCATTTCTTTCTCCTCCCAAGTTTCTTCAATATTGTTCCAGCATTCTGCCTCTCATTTCTCAGTAATCATCGTAAGAGAATCGTGCCTGGATCTTAATTCTTGTCGTAAATGTTGTGCCTCTAGAGTTCGAGCAACTTTGGTAAGATAAATTCTGACTTTTCTTCTTCTATGGATTTCACAAAGCATCAATGTATGGTTTGTTATTTGTTTCCAAAACTAGAGAATGTAGGAGTAAATTAGACAGCATATGCATACTTAGTTACCGAATAAAATTTCTCGAGTTCCATGTTGTAGAGTTTTGAGAGAATTTCATGCTAAACTTCTTTACATGGTATAGTTTTCGTAGGTTGTTTGTTGTACGAATCTGGTTTATTGCTTAAAGAAACCAATTTGGTTGCTAACAATGCCAGTGAACGATACTTGATGGCCTTAATTTCCATCTATACATGTGATTTGGTCATTAGAAGAGGATGGTTCCAAGCTCTTTACGGTCTGAAGTTTTTGTCTGCTATAACCTTTTGTGCAGGGAGTGGTTTATATTGTAAGAAAATGGCAACATCTTTGGAGGAGCTTCTTGCAATGGAAGGGTTTAGAGGCGGAAGATCAGGGACGAGGGCAAGACTTGCATTCAAAGTAGAACCTGAAAGTATGCCTCGTTACCCTTCTGGAGACCAAGGCAAAAAGGACTCTCCATCTGGTCCATCTATCAGCAGAATCAGGACTGAAAGGACAAGATCTGATGTGTCTCGGTATACTTTGAGACGTGAATCACCAGTAAGTAATAGTAGTTTAAGGAGACAGAGGGATGATCTGGTTAGAGGAGAAAAAATAGATTCAAGATTGAAGACAGAGCTTCGTTGTAGAGGTTCGAAAGATGTGCAGGAATACAAGACTCTGAATTCTGACACATTGGAAGATGTCAAGGGGAGTGAGGTTGGTGCGGAAGAAGATGGGAAATTTAAGGATATTTACTCCGATAAAGCATATTATTCAGAGAGAAAAGGAAGACCATCAAAAGGTAACGGGGGTTCGGAGAGGTATAAAGAGAGGAAAGGGAAGGATAATAAAGTAAATGAAAGGCGCGGCAGCAATTCTGATGAAAAAATGCTCAAATTTACAGGAATGAGCAACAACAGCAGGAAAAGAATGGACCAGGCTCAGGCGGCATACGAAAGTTCGGTTAGAGGCTCAAAGAATGTCAATGGTTTGGAAGATGAACAGAGACCAAGGAATGAGAAAAGTGAACCAGCAGCTCCTGAAGTTGCTCTTGATGAAGTTGCTGTTAAAGCAGTAACCTCCATCTTAAATGGTTATATCAAGCGTTTTTTTAAAGATGCAGAGTTCCGAACCACTCTTCGTCACAATTGTTTCTCTTCTCTTGCTTTTATCAAAACCGAAGAAGGCGACAGCATTGAGAGCATGGGCAAGGCCAATCTCGAACAAGCTATTGCGACAGTGGAAAAGGTTTCCGAGGCAGCTGCCAGGGCAAACGATCTGAAAACAGCTGCTTTGCAGCTCAGTGTGATCACAGGTTTGAACTCGAATGATCGGAAAGATGATTATACTCCCGGAACTCCAAATTCCAGGTTGTCAGCTTGTGCCCACATCTATCTCAGTGTGATATACAAGCTACAAAAGAAGGACAAGGCTTCGGCTAAGCATCTCCTACAAGTGTTCTGTGATTCTCCTTTTCCAGCAAGAACACTTTTGCTTTCTGAACTGTGGGACTATCTATTCTTCCCTCATCTTTCACATTTGAAGACTTGGTACAAACAAGAGGCAGACGCTCTATTCAGGAAGCCAAGCAAGATTACGAGGCTTAAGTTTCTTGACAAAGTTTATAACGAAACTCTGGATTCCTGTACTTGTCAATTTGCAGTTTACTACAAGGATTGGCTCACAGAGGGAGTTGAAGCTCCTTCTATTCCTTCCGTCGACATCCCTTTCACGTCACAGCAGAGTGGTTCACAAGATCATTCTTCAGGACCAGCTAGCCCGTCTGTTCCTTTCTCACCTCAGCCAACGGTGAGCAAGAGATTATATGATGCTGTATTTGGCCGTTCAAGTAAACCTAGAGCTCATGAGGCTGAAGACAATGGGAAGGCAGAAAAGCTCAATAATGGTGCACATAGTGCTGGTTCTTCTCCTATTGAAATCAAACATACAGTGACGATCTCTTTCAAAATGGCTACATATCCTGGTCAAGATATAGAGAACCATTCCCTTCAAAATGTACCAGAGAACACCTCCAGTCATGTGAGTATTTCATGTGATTTTCCTTTATCTTGTACCCCTGTTTATTTTATGCCGTTTGTTTTGCTAGTCATTTCCGTTCAATTTCACAAGTTGCTTATATCAAACATATAAATATCATCTGGTTATTATCTCGACACAACGAAGACAGAAGAGAAATTTCTCCTTGTATTTCATGTTTTGAAAGGATTAAAATTCACTCTAAAATTGTCTTAGAGACATAACAAAAACTCGTTCTAAAATTATCCCAAAGACAATCTTTCTTCTTTTCTCTAACCCCTTTCTATCTATGACACTAACCAAACGCAATCATATGGATGATACTTATTGATGATTAACATTTGAACTAGAGAATGGTAATCCTTAAAATTTGTTCCTCTCATCTTTTCTCTGAAATTAATTTTCACGCTCTCAAGAACTTTTTGAACATTTCTGCAGGATAAAGGGCTCTTAACAGCATCTAACAAAGAATGGAAGTTGATCAACGTGAGTGTTTCACCAGGCACAGATCTTAATGATGACATTTGCAACTCTAGTGCGAGGCAAGAATCTGAAGGAGATACTGCTCATATGCTAAATTCATCTGCGCACACAAAAGCAAATGAGCTAGCCCTCAAGGACCTTGCAAAATCTGTTTTCGAACTACAACGAACCGAGGATTCTGGTGATCCAGAACTTTCAAATTCCAAAAAGGTGTCATTTTACTTTTCTTGGCGATAAGTTCTGAATTCCTGACTGAGTTTTGCATTTGATAGTTAATACTATATGCCCACAAATTTCCCTAATAGTTTCTTTGATTATTATGTTAAGTACAGGCGATCAACGAAGACGCTTCTACTGAAGGTGAGCCAGAAGATCTCACGAGTATCCCTCCATTTACAAATTGTTGTTTGAATGCTCATACTGAACTCTCCCAGTGCAGGGCCAAATGGGAGCCGTGACAATTCTGACGAAGGATCCGTTTTTGATAGCATTCCACACGACTTTATTTGCCCCCTCACCGGGCAGTTGTTTGAGGATCCAGTGACCCTGGAGACTGGCCAAACCTTTGAGCGAGAGGCCATCCGCGAATGGTTTGATCTGGGAAACAGAACATGCCCTGTAACAGGAAAAACTTTAGCATGTTCAACAGTGCCGCTCACCAACTCTATTTTGAAGCTTGTCATCGATAGTTGGAAAATGGTGAAAGAATAGTAGCTATTATACTCTCATCAGTAATGTTTGAATATATTTTAAGGATCGAAATTATGTAACTTTATAGGAAAATAATTTACATATTCCCACTTGTTTCTCTAACCCCATTTTGTTTAAGAAAAACCTAAATTTTTTTGACTGACCTGAACTTACCACCCCAAGGAAACCTCGACACTCGTGAAATTAATTTAGAAAAATAGCTTATAGCCAATTAAAATAATATTATAATTAGCTTAACAAGGTTTCAGGCATTAATCACAACGGTTCCATTCTCTTCTATGGGCTACAATGTTCACAGCCATCCCTGTTATCCCGAAAATATTTAATTAAAAATAAAATATAAAAATAACTTTTTTAAAAAAACATTTATAAAACACTGATAGGATATAAGACAGGCACTCATGCTTAAATGATACATGTGCTTTCTCTTACGAGGACATTTCATATTTGATGAATAGATGATATGCTAATATATAATTGAAGAATGGAAAACAAAATAACTAGTGATTTTACAACTAATTTATCATAAAAAGTATAATCATAAAAATTGAAACACAGTTATTAGTTGCTTTTATTACACCGGTGCCTCCCTCCCATCCCTCACTGCTCTCGTCCTCATCATCTTTGCTCCCTTTCTCTTTCATTTTACACCCTCTCGTCCCTCACTTTTCATCCCCACCAACTCTGCATGGGAGTGGGGAGTCAGAAGGGCGAGAGGGGGAGTGGGGGGATATTTTACAGGGACAGGGGGGAGTCGGGGAGGGGGGTATTTTACAGGGGCGGGTATTTAATAAGGAGTCGGGGGGTGAGAGAGGGGGGAGTGTTTTAAGGAGAGTGAGGGTTATTATATTTTTTTGTTAAAATTTTTTTTTATAGATTTTTTTTAATATCAAAATATTCTAAAAATTTAAAAATTTAATTAAAATATAAATAAATATATTAGAAGGATATTACAATATAATTTTTGTTTCACAATCTTAAAATATTTTTTAATATTAAAATATTCTACAAATCTAAAAACTTAATTAAAATATAAATAAATATATTAGAAGGGTATCACAATATAACTTTTGCCTCGCAATTTTAATTTTATTTTATATGATATTTTGCCATATGTTGTTCCTTGATCAAATAGTCAATGATCTCAAAAGCTTTCACGTATGAATTTAGTTCGTGATGAAATTACAAGTAATTGTTAAACATACTTTATATAATCAAAATGCTAAATACATATAGCAGCGGAAATTTAGATTATAAATATCTTCAGTCATTGTTGCTCAAGTACCAAAATGAATGAACTCCAAAATTGCAGCAGCAACAAAGCTTTTATCAAAACAACAACAAAATAATAAAATATTTTACGAGAGGAGTCTTCTAATCTATGCCTACCTTCATTAGCCGTAGATGGAGTACACAAGCTATTATTTATAGGTAGATTAGGGACCCCTCTTATTAATTTATTTTTCAATTTTCTCCTTCCATCAAGGAGATAATTAGTCATGATCCTTTAATTGATTCCCATGATCAAACTCCATGACCTATCTTTATGGTCATGGGTTTGCATGATCAAGAACATGGGTGTGTCATGAGGGGCACATAATGTAATTTCCAACAGTAATTTGATGGGAGAATAAAAACAATTGTTTAATTTATTTGAATTATTAATTACACTTTATTATTATGATTATTAAATCTATAATATTTAAAAAAATATATATACACACACTTTAAAGTAATTTAACAAGTTGACAACAATATAAAAAGTTTGGTAGCCAAACACATAAAACTATTTTTCATTAACCTCAAATTCAACCACAATTTTAACCAAACACTTCAATTTCAATTATGAATGACAACTAAAAGTGTTTTTCATGAAACTGTTTTTTTTTAAATTTGAACCACAAAAACAAAAATAATACCAAACACACCCATAATAACATGTCAAGATGAGTATCTAGATTTTGTAAAGATTTTTTTGATGAGAACATATATAATTTTTTTTAAAAAATTGGGTGCATTTATCTTATTTTTATAAAAAGAGTTTGATGAGGTGTATATTTCTTATTGATAGAGATGAAAGTTACCAAAAAAAAAGAGAGGTTAAAATACAAATCAAGGATTCATATTCTTGAGATATTGTAGACGTGTTCTTATATGGTGATAAAACAAAGGAAGTTATTAAGATAACCATGAATTATTGTCTTGGGAAAAAAAGACAGATAACAAAAAAAAAAAACGTTTTAATGAAAATACAGAAATATAAAATAAATCCATTTCTAAGATATTTTTTTAATTATTCTCTATACTTTTAAAATATGAATTATATTCTCTATAATTTCCATCTCATTTATTTTAAAACAAAAACTCAATACTATTTAAATAAAAGGAAATGACATTAAACGTTACAAAATAAAAAATAAAAAAGAAATCATGGATTCATTTTCTTGAGATATTTTAGATGTGTCCTTATTCGATGTCAAAACAAAGTAAGCTATTAAGATAACGTTGAACAAAACAAAAAACAAAAACAAAACAAAGATAGAAATAAAAAAAGTTTAATTGAAAATACAGAAACATAGATAGAAACATAAAATAAATTGGTTTTTAATTATTCTCTATACTTTTATAATATGAATTATATGTTATTCTTTCTATCTCGACTATTTCTTATCTCTTTTATTTCAAAACAGAAACCTAATATTATTTAAGTGAAATAAATTGAAATTAAGCGTTATAAAATAAAAAATACAAAAGAAATCACATGATCTTATCCTTGAGATATCGTAGACGTGTCCTAATTTGGTGACAAAATGAAGTAAGTTATTAAGATAAAGTTGAGTTCTTGTCCAGAAATAAAAAGGACAAGGACAACGAAAACAAAAACAAGTTTGATTGAAAATACAGAAATATAAAATAAATTCATTTATAAAATAATTTTGAAGTAATTTTTTACTATCTCAACTATTTCTTGTCTCTTTTATTTTAAAACAGAAATAAAACACTATTTAAGTAAGAAAAAAAGTGACATTAAACGTTATAAAATAAAAGATGCAAAAGAAATGGCGAAATCATGTGTGGTGACAAGATAAAGTAAATTGTTAAGATAACGTTGTTGTCCGGGAATAAATATGACAAAGACAACAAAAACAAGAACACAATGAGCATGAAAGCACGTCTCTTCTGACCCCACTGATTCCTAACCTATGTCTCTGAAACTAGATAGATGACTCGTTATTCCACAAGCTTCATCAATATTTTCATAACATCAAAAAAAGTGTTTAGGTGAGGACAATCCAAGTTAATCTAGATTAACTTTATTAACACGCAATCCATTATATGAGATTGAAATAACATTCAATAAAGAATTTTTTTTTTTTTTTTTTTGCAAAGCTTAAGGCCTAATAGAATGATGTTAGATGATGAAACATAAAGAAAATTAGTTTTAAAAAACTAGTGTAAGAGAAAAACAGGTGAGTTAACCCCAGTTAATCTAACCAACCAATCACTTGTGATATGAGATTAAGATGAAAAAATAAATAAAATCTTAAAAGATATAGTGAAGTTCCAGGTTTGATAAACAAAATATCAAATGATGAGTTTGAAAAAAAACCCTCAATTTTTAGTAAAATAAAAAAATGAACTTAAATTGATCTCGAGTCATGAGACCGAGATTACTTTATAGTAAGACAAACATGAAAAATAACAGAGTAGAATTTTCAATCACAAAAAATTTAAAATCTAAACGTCAAATCTAATATAAAAACTAAACAAAAGAAACTAATTAGAGCAGAATTGAAGAGCAAAATAAATTAAGAAAATACTAATGAAAAGAATGAGGATCCATATTGAAAAATAAATAAATAAAATATGATATTGAGGGAAATTTTAGAGAAAAAACAAGAAAAAAGATGATCAAAATTGTTTTAAAAAACAAATACAACAAAATTATTTTTTTGAATTTTTAAATTATTTTAATATATTTTTAAATAAAAACATTATAAAAATCGACACTCCAAACCCATTATTAATAGTTGAAAGCAAAGCTAAACTAAAATGTCTTCTTTTCCCGTTTTATCTATGCAGTAATGTTATTTTTGTCTTAAGAACATTTTTTTTTGTAATATTGTTTAAGTCAAATACAATTTAAACTGTGTGAGTCAAATACAATTTAAACTGTGTGGAGAAGAAACATAATCCTCTTATGGTAATGATTCATATGTTTTTGTTAAGGAAAAAAAAAAACAGAATTTATCTTCTAAAATTTTGTTTTAGATACAATCAGCGTTGTTAAACTCGCGAGTTGATTCGCAAAATTATATGATTTTACAAGTTAATTCAGCTAAATTTGTCAACTCGATTAAAAAAATTATTTTTCTTCAAATTCAGAAAAAAAAACCCTTAAAATCGATAAAAATCATAAAATTGAACCGGATTGATCCGATTTTAAGACCCCGGATTTTCCTTCTGCATAGACTCCTGAGCTTTTTTGCCTTCTATTCTGCAAGTTAGGCCTGGCCTAGCCTAGCCTAGCCTAGCCTCCCCTCTATGCATGCTATCTCTCTCTCTCAATAAAAAAATAAATTAAGAAAATCATGCATGCTAATTTCCTTAATTCTCTATATCTCTTAATAAAAAAAACAAATTAAAAAAATCATTATACAAACTATTTATTAAAAAAAAAATTCTTGATTATCATGTATTAATTTTAAAATTCATATTTGAAATTTTTAGAAAAAAGATTATTTTTATTTTTTAATTTAAATTAAATTTTTTTAATGTTATTGGATTATTTTTATGTGTCTATGTTGAAATAATTTGTTGGAGCTGGAACTAGTACTATCAATATCGGTGTTGATACCAATAGTAGTACTAATAATTCTTTCAATAGCAATGTTTTTGATGAATGTATTAGAAATAACCAGGAAGATAACTGTAATGAGGATGATTTTAGTTTACATAGTACACAAGCAGAATATTTGTTTTAAATCTGTTAGTTTTTACCTTATAAAATTTTATGGACATAATTGTTTTATAATGTATTTTTAAGTTATTTTAAATCATGTATGAACCTTAATTAATAAAGTTTTATGGCTATAATTATGATGTATTGTATCCAGAAATATTTCACTTATGATTTTATGATTTTTCTACTTACACGATTTTAGTTGTGAGTTTATGATTTTTGTATGGAAAAATTCAGGTACGATTTTACTGTCTTACAATTCGAATTTCAAAAAATATTTTTTATATCATATTAAAATCATAATTTTGACAACTTGAATACAATTAAACCCTGACTACCAACCTAGTGGCCAATTAGGGCATAGTAGATGAATTTCTAGTAAAATAAAGGGCAAATTCATCTCTCACACACCCCCATGCAAGATCACAAATCTGTTCCGTCTCCTTCAAGTGTGGAAATAAGACTCTCGAGAGCAACCAATCCGCATCAATATTAAATACAAAAAAATTAAAAAATAAAAAGTTAGGCATTCGGTGTCCATGAATCCTATATGGTCATACAACCATCATAAATGAGTAGAAAAATTAAGGTAACCACAAGGGCGGTCCATTCATTTGAGAATTGACAAGAACCTATCAAATTATAGCCCATTCATTATTATTTTCTTTGTGGTTAAAAGAGATGTTAATCAAGATTTTTGCTAGAAGCAATGGACAGAGATTTTCTCTATTCACCACTTGAATCCTACACCTCTCCCTCTGTTGTTCACTTGAACGAGGAACACAAATTTAAACTAAATATATATATTTCTCAAATTTCAAGAACCAAATCTTTATAGCTTGGAAATAACGAGGATATCTAAAATGAGTTTTGGCATTAACAATCATAAAGTCTTATCACATATATATAAATCAAGGAGCCGTCGCATCCACAAAAAAATATCAAGCAAAACCCTTGATGAAAAGAAGAAAATTTTGATCAGCTCAAAAGTCACATCTTCACATCGATGTGTCGATAACTCCATAACTCCGTCATAAATGAACGTGTGTCCTCACATGCTGCAGCTCATGGTCTCACCCACAGTCTTTTCCGAGAGTGCTTTTAAATGGTGGCTTTTGTCAACGATTCTTTTAACCAGGAATGGCAGCACAAACAAGCATCAGTGAGACATAAAGCTAGAGAGAGAGAGATAGGGCTTCTTTTGCAAGAAGGAGCCTTCTATATTCAGGTACATTTGTTTCTTCAAACAATATGATGCATCATCCATGAATGGTTTTCTGTGGCTAAGCACTTGAAATGCGTAATTTCTCATCTCCACGCTCACAATGTCAAAAAAGAAAAAAGGAAAATAAAATAAAATAAAATTCCAAGAAGTAAAAACGGTGGAGGGAACACTTTCTTATAGATTCTTTTTTAACGTTTTTATTGCCAAGCCAAGCAGCATACCATGGAGCTTGGTTTTTGATTCTGCAATCAGCTTTTGCCCATCACTCATAATTTTTACCAGATCATGTGGAGTTGTCTTTTTTCCCATTCCAACTTTTTTAAAGCGTGGCGTGCATTAATGGCTGCAGAACCACGTCTCAGATACAATGGAGTTCTTCTGTCTCTTAATCTCCATATTTTTAGCCTTCTCCCTGCAACCAGCTTCTAGTTTTTATTTATTTATATTAATCGGATAAAACAGAAATTAAGTGGGGATGCTTGTATATTGCTATAATATTCTATTAGCTAGTTATTCTTCGATCTCTTCGACTCACCTCACCTCACCGTAAAGAAAGAAAGATGCTCGTAAAGAAGGAACCTCGATCGATCAGCATAAGGAAAGAGAGATACGCGTCGATAAGAATATAGATACAAGGAGAAGAGAACGCTGGAGCTAGGTGTATATTTTCTTATCTATGTATTCCATGTGTTCATCTACTTCTTCAGAGTAGATCTCGAAAAGTAAGTAACTAACATGAAATTTTCATTAATCTTGGAACTAACAAACTTTGCTTGAATTTAGAATCTTAAACAAAAAGTTTCAATGAAGAATATTTTGCTTTGACAGGTTCTTTTTGGGGTTCTGTTCTTCATTTTGGCTGTACTTGGCGAAGGGAATTAATCTTGAACAAGACCAACAAGTGGAACTGATTAACAAAAATATAAAAATGTATAGGTGTCGCATCTAGCATGCATGGTTACAGAAACTGCAAGTAGCCTTTCGGAACTATAGCCTGCAGGGTGTTTGGGATGGCGTCGAAAAAGATTTATGAAAAAAAATTGTTTTTATTTTTATTTTTTATTTTAAAATAATTTTTTTAGATTATTTTAATATATTATGTTAAAAGTGATTTAAAAAAATTAAAAAATAATTATTGTAATATATTTTTAAATAAAAAATATTTTCAAAACTAACATCAACTACAATTCCAGTCCATGACATTCTAGTAAAAAACGAAACCGACCAGACCTACCTGCAGTGTTGATATATTAATGATGTGTTTTGCTAAATATGCAGGATAAATAATATTATTGAGGTGTGTTGAAATATTAATGATGTCTAAATTTCTTTTTCCGATGTTAAGACTAGATCGGTAACAACGATGAATTTTGGCATGCACTACTGCTTTTGATGTAGACTAATTTTTGATATGCCGAGTACAGAGAAATTATACTATATAGTTGTTATTAATTAGAGTATGTTCTTGGAATATTTTCACTCAATGCTAAAGTCATGCAAGCCTCTTGTTATGCTCCAGCCAATTTCGCGGTCCTACTACATTTATTGTTTCGTTTTCTTCAAAGCATATGCTTTCTGGGAGCAATCACCGGCCATTAATGCGCGCTTAAATTAAGTACTGGGATATATTGCAAATATTGATCCTACCGTGACCCTGGCTAATCTGATAATTCTACTAAATTATTTTTTCATGTTTTCAGGAACTTCAAGGAAGCTGATGAACAGAGCAATGGCAGCCAATGGAGTGTTTGCGGAAAGCCGCATCAAGAGAATGCCACTTGCGAAGCCTCCGTTCACTCTCGGCAAAATCAAGAAGTCCATCCCTCCCCATTGCTTCGAACGATCCCTTCTCCACTCATTCTCTTATGTGGTTTATGACCTGTGCATAAGCTTTCTCCTCTTCTACATTGCCACCACATACTTCCACCGACCACCGTCCCCTCTCGCCTATGTTGCGTGGCCGATGTACTGGATTCTCCAAGGCTGCATTCTCACTGGTGTTTGGGTCATTGCTCATGAATGTGGCCACCATGCCTTCAGTGACTACAAGTGGGTCGATGACACAGTTGGATTAATCCTCCATTCTGCACTTTTAGTCCCGTACTTTTCCTGGAAATACAGCCACCGCCGCCACCATTCGAACACAGGGTCCCTCGAGCGCGACGAAGTGTTCGTTCCAAAGCCAAAGTCCCGAGTCGCATGGTATTCCAAGTACCTAAACAACCCACCAGGCCGAGCATTAAGTCTTGGTGTCACACTTCTGCTAGGCTGGCCCTTATACCTAGCCTTCAACGTTTCAGGACGACCCTATGATCGCTTTGCCTGCCACTATGATCCCTATGGCCCCATTTATTCTGATCGTGAAAGGCTTCAGATTTACATTTCTGATCTGGGCATTCTTGCTGCAACTTTTGTGCTCTATAGTGTTGCTGTGTCACAAGGGCTGGCATTTCTGATATTCATTTATGGGGTACCGTTACTCATTGTTAATGGTTTCCTTGTCACCATAACATACTTGCAGCACACTCACCCAGCATTGCCGCATTATGATTCCTCTGAATGGGAGTGGCTTAAGGGAGCTCTGGCAACCATGGATAGAGACTATGGGATCCTGAACAAGGTCTTCCATAACATTACAGACACGCATGTAGCTCACCATCTCTTCTCTAATATGCCACATTATCATGCAATGGAGGCTACGAAAGCAATGAAGCCAATACTGGGCGAGTTCTACCAGTTTGATGATACTCCAATTTACAAGGCCATATGGAGGGAGGCAAAAGAATGCCTGTATGTTGATCCAGACGACGGAGCTCCCGAAAAAGGCGTGTTCTGGTACCGGAACAAGTTTTGATCCTGCTGCTTGCAAAATCTTGCTTCCTAGATGAACCCTGAGCAAGGGTAGGGTTCAATCTGTGTAGCGTGCTGCTAATAAATGGGGGTGAAGGTGTTGCTGAGCAAAAAATGTAATCGACTTATAATGAAACTCGTCAGCTTATGAACACTCCTCTTCTTATAAGCAACTGTCAGCTTTTGTTTTTAGACTAGACAAGGATGGTTACAAATCCTCTACGATTCGAGTTAATTTAGTTAAACTTGAGATAAACCAGAAACTGTATTTGTATCTGGTTAGTATCTTGGAACAAAAATGATAAACCAAATGTCACTTGGGAGAATAAAAGGAGTATATGTACTTGCCAAATATTTATATTATCCCCTCTGTCAAAAAAAAAAAAAGAAAGAGCAAAAGCCAGAAATACAGAAGCGACGATGACCAAATTCCTCGAGGAATCAGCACTTGTTTTAATGTTTCATCTGAGCCATATCTTTTGAACCTGGAGATAAGCCTCCAATTCCTGAAGCAGAAGTACTTGACCACAACAAGGGGCATTCCGCAATGCTCCAATTTTCCTCTTCTTAGCGCGTGAACTCGTATACCCACCCAAAGCATTTCCATTTGCAAATGTTACTTTGCAGGTAAAGCATTTATGCTCATGGTTATAACTCAGTTTTATATAACCCGTTTTATTTTTATAAATTTCTAAGATTCTCAAAAGCCAATAATATTTTGGCATTCATATGATTTTCCTGAAACTATAAGGTGGCAGAGTGCTCAAACGAAACTGGAGTGGACAATCGCCCCTGAAAAAAATATTTTTCTTGAGAGTATACATAGTATATAGTAATGACTGCATCTCTATCTTCATAAAATTTGTCTCCGATTGATTGAATACGTATTGAAAAAAGTATTTTGATATTTACAATCTTGCAAACAAATTTTATCCCAAGAATTTTATATCAGGAGTAATTTCATTTGAGATCTTGATAAAATTATTTTGAATTTGTTATTGTATTTGGGAAAATTTTGAATTCAAACAAGCATCTAGTATCAATTACTAGAATAATTAGGAAATAATCTGTACTCTTATTGAAAAAACAAGTGGCCACAGATCTTAATTCTGATTCTTTAAGCTAAATTTCTGAATTGGCAACTGTATCTTTTATTTCCGAACCATATTCTCGTAGTTGTGGTGTGGTACTTCTCAAATATCGTCCTGAGTTGTGCGTGTGATGGTAGATAATTTATGATCTGAATACTAGATTTTAAATTCAAGTTAGAATGTATATTATTTATAAGAATTTGAAATAACCAAAATTTTACTTGTTCACCTGGATCTACAAAATATATTTTCTAGTAAAGTGTTTCCTCACATAAAAAAACTTCCCAAATGTGTCATCAAGCTTGCATTAGTGTCCATAACATTTCAATGAAAAACAAATCAAATCAACAATACCCTATTTGCATATTAGTAAAACTGGATCAACTGTAATTCCTTTTTTTTTTTTAAAAAAAAAGATATTTTTTATTTTAAAAAATTAATGGATTGAATGCAAGGTTTTAACCAAGTTAACTTGAATTAACAAATTAATATAAGTTTTTAATTAGACTAGTGAAATTTGTTTTCTTCTAGATTTTCTTAACTTAAAACTGTTGAAGTCTTAGTTTGGTCGAATCTCAAAGTTAATTCACCTCGCTCTCAAGATGGCACAATGGTTTATGGTAGATGGTTAGAATTAGGGGGGGTGTTTGGGAGTGTGGTTGCGGTTGTTTTTCAAAGTGCTTTTCATTTAAAAATACATCAAAATGATATTTTTTTTATTTTTTTTTTTTTCATGTTTATTAAAATAATGAGGAACAAATCTTACAAATTAAAAAGTTGAATGAGAATGAAATTGAAAAAAAATATAATTTCACAAATTATCTCAAATAAAATAAATAATAATCAAAATAATAGAGATCAAATCTATTTTTTTTAAAAATAAAAGGTGAATAAATTAAAATAATAATAATTAACATTTCATAAATTATTTCAAATAAAATAAGTAACAATAAAAAAAATGAGGACCAAATTTGATAGATAAAAAATTTCAATAAAAAATGATAAGAAAAAAGCAAATAGCAATTATAAAAATAAGAACCAAAATTAATATAAAAATTAAATTTTAAGAGATGGAATTGAAAAATAAATATTCAAAACAAATTATATATAGCAATCAAAAGTTTGAGGATCAAATTTGATATAATCAGCAAATAATGATATTTCTAAATTTTTCACAACTTCCGGAAAGTGTTTTCCGCCCAAATTTTTTTGGAAAGTGATTTCCGGGAAACAAACGGGGCCTCAAAGTTAATTCACCTCGCTCTCAAGATGGCACAATGGTTTATGGTAGATGGTTAGAATTAGGGGGGTGTTTGGGAGTGTGGTTGCGGTTGTTTTTCAAAGTGTTTTTCATTTAAAAATACATCAAAATGATATTTTTTTTATTTTTTAAAAATTATTTTTGACATCAGTACATCAAAATGATTTAAAAATATAAAAAAATTATTTAATAAAAATTGAATTTTGATGAAACACGGTTAGCACCGCTCATCCAAACAGGGACTAGATCTTCCTGTGGTTAGAATTAATTCACCTCGGTTCAAGTATTCTACTAGTGAAATGGAAGTTAGAATACAATTAGATTTTCGTCAAGCGTATTTAATAGCTAATTAGCAACCAATTATATTTTCATTATCCATAAATAAATAAAAAGATATGACAATTGGTGGTCTTATATTGAGATTAACTTTATCTCTCCTTTTTTTTTTATAAGCTATCCATAAACACTAAATTAAAATTCATAAGAAAATGAATGTTATTGATGCATGAAAATCCCTAATAATTTTGGGGCCGGAGATTAATTTATCCCTTTGAAAGGATCTTTAAAAATCCCTTCGATTAAAGGGATAAATTAATCTCCGGCCCCAAAATCATCGTTTTTTGTTGATGAATACACAACAGCCTCGTTATTCTTATTAGAACATTCATCAATTTCCTTCTATCTATTCGAGCCATACTGAGAACCTGGTGACGAGTCTACGAATCCTGAAGCAGTACCTGACTCGAAAAACTGTCCGCGCTGCGATGCAACGATCTTCCTCTTCTTAGCGTGATAGCTCATATGCCCACCCAGAGCATTTCCATTTATAAAAGATGCTTTGCAGACAAAGCATATATGGTCACGATCACGACTTGTTTGGGCTACTGATAGAGACCTTTGCGTTCTCCGGAGATGACTGTTAAAATGGCTTGACAAGGCTGTGCTACCTAATAATTCTTGTTTTGGTTGCAAATTATGGGCATTAGGGAGTTGAATTTCTTCTTGAGCTTTCGACGGCAGGGAGGTGTTCATCAAGACTAGAGGCAGTGAAAGATATTTAGGCACATTTAGATTGCTTTGGTCAAGGCTGTCCAAATTTGCTGCAAGGATTGGTTGGTCAATCCTATTATAAAGGATGCTAGGCTTTTGTTGGTAATTGCTCATGGTCATGTCAGAGCCAACATTCAATCCAGCCAAATGATTCTCGACCCTTTGAGCACTTCTATCAGTTGTGAATGTTACAACACTGTCGCTATAGCATGGCGATGCATATTTAAGGATTCCTGAAAATTGTGTTTCTTGATGTTTGACATGAATTGTTTGACTAGAATGGTAGAAAGGTGGGTTCAAAGAAGTAATTCTAGGGGTTGGAATGAGACGAGGAACAGATTGCTGGTTTCTCAAGGCAATGAATCGATGGCTAGTAATTGGAAGAGAGGGATGGTTCGCCGTATACGAATTAGCACAAGAGCCAGAAGAATAGGGCTGGTGCTCTTCTGTGGCAGCAGGCTTCGTAGCCTCCACTACTCTAGGAAAAGGAGCACACTCGATTTCTGTGCTGGATACAGCATCGATTTCTGCAAATGGCGGATTTGCATGGATGAGAATATTTTGAAATGATAAAGTTGGCGCAGAAAAACTGGTGGTGAAAATGTTCGAAAGATTTGGGAGCTCAAACTCTTTACCCATTGGAATAGCTACATCGAACCAATCTTCAATGTATTGCTGTGGATCATGCTCAACTTGCTTGGCCATAGAACTAGATGAAGGGATTTTGGTGAGAGAAGAGAGGCTAACATGTGATCATAGATTCACATAATCAATACACAGATAAATACACTCTCATACAATGACTTGGGCACGAATTCATTAAAAGATGCAAGAACAATATCAACGGAAAGAAAGGTGTTGAAATAATATTTTGCTGTGGTTATAAAGCAAAAAAGAAAGAATCTGATATATCTTCCTGGCACGAGAAAACATTTCCATGCATGGAAATTGGATTGGTCGTATAAATGGAATGCAATACAATTTCTTACCTTCTTTATCTTTTTTTTTGGTGTATTTCTTTTTGTGCATTTTATTTTTCACTATTTTGTAATACAAAAAAAATAATTTAAACTAAAATCATCGTTTTTTCTAGAATACACACACACGCATAGTACACGTGGATAGATAAATAGATAGATGCACTGGGTCATGCGAAAGGTGCGTCTTTAAATTATTTGGAAAGAATATTTAATTACTATCGACATAAAATTTGATTTGAGGATTTGTTTTACCTTTGAAAAAAATATTATTGACTTTGATAGATGTTTAAATTTAATTTAAATTTTTTTCCTGCTAAAATGAATATTCCATTCATAGCTAAATACATTAATGCTTTTATGGGAGAGTTTTTATCTAACACATATTTTGAAAAATATGTGTGTACATACTACTAGAATTAAGTTTTATCGAAAAAAATATTTATTGGTATCAAAACTCGTTGCCAGTCAGTAATTATCTTACTAACATCCTCACAGACAAAAATCTTCTATCAGTAAAATCGTCACCAATTTTTCTAATTTGTTAGTGATTTTGTCGGTATTAAATATACCGATGACTTTATTGACGAACATGATGCACCATAAAAATATTACCCACTCAATTCTATCATTATATCCATTAATATATTAAAAGTATCACCGACATATATTTCATCGGTGATTTCATCGATAATTTTTCATCAATAATTTTGTTAGTGGAAGTAATATTTGAAGCAATTATGTTCCAACTCCTTGCAAAATACTAACAAATTTTTTTTTGTCTAGAATTCTGTCACTAATATATTTAAAATATTATTGAAAATAAACTAAAATAATATAGAAATCAAAATATATTTTGAATTAAATTAAATTTATTATATTTCAAATTTAACTGCAATAAATCTGAAATAGTGGTGACTCTTGAGAGGGAGTATAAGGAGGCTAGTCAGGATTGCAGGCCAAGGAGGAGTACATGGATCATCCTAATATGATTGTATTTGCATAAGTATTACACAATTCGATCATCTCTTCAAGAAGTTCAATCATCTTATCATGAAGTTCGGTTGTTTCATCACACACTAAAAAAGTATGAGTAGAAACGACTTAGGGTTTAAAAAGATAACAAAAAACTACATCAATCTATGAACCGCATTATGTGAACGATGTCATGTCATATGCTCATCAATCTTTGGTAATATGATTAACCTTTGTAGTCTAAGTGTGATTGGGAATAATCCAAGTTTTGTGTGCGATGATAGTTCATCCCTTGCTAGTTATCTTTATATCGAGGATACTTATATGTTCTGCACTCGTTCAACTCGGTATTTTTAGGGTAGTATAACATGTAGAAATTTGGACACATGTTAAGTTTTTAGTATCCTAGATCAAGGAGTCATGTAAGATATCAACATAAAAGCTCATTTTTAGCTTGTTACCTTCAGGTAAAATATTTATCCCCTATTCTATTATTTTTCATAATTTATTGTGATTTGTGCAATCATTCTGTAATAGTTTGTCGTGGTCTTTTAAGACATCAAAAAACCTGGTCGTGTTTGTGTCAGGTTTTTTATCCATGATTGGACATTCATCAGCATGATTCTAGTTCATTTTCATCACATTCATAACCATATTCCTATAAAGATTACTATTGACATCGAAAACTTTATACACAATGCTGGAACTAGAAGTTGACCAAACCATCCTAACTACCATGATTTCGTGATGAATAAGTTTTTCTCTCTGTACATATCAACACTTGTATTTTTTCATGAACCCTTTTTGTAGAACATGTATCGTGACAACATCTAGATCAATAAAATTGTTGTTTTTATACCCTTTACATGAACTTCTAATACCACCTTCACTAATGTTTCTTAGATTATACATTGTGTAGTTAATAAAACCTTAAACACTATAGCAATAATCCATCCTACGCAACCCTTGAGGTGATTCTTGATTTCTTGATACATCCATGAACGATCCTTCATTACTTATATCAAATCTATATACAATAATAATGTATTAATTAAATACATTAACTAAAAAAATATAATTTTATAAAATCTAAAAAAACTCTAACATATACAAATCATAAAATCACATAACAAACTTCTATGATACAAAACTATAAAATGAGTAAACACCCAAAGAAAATCAATATACTTTAAAAATATACAAAAAAAAATATTAAAATAAAATGGTAGATTTACTTATTTAAAGTGGAGAATCCTAAAAACATATTTGAATCACAACATAGATACCTACAAACTAAGTGTTATGGTTTTGGATTTGCTATGTTGAAATTAGGAGGTGGGGGTGAGTGTTAGTTGCAGGGGTAAAAAATAGAAAAGAAGGAAAAAGAGGGGAGGGAGAGATGAGGCTCGATGATCAGGTCATAGATTAAAAAATTACCAAACAAATTTACTAACAAAATATATATGTTGATCAACCTGTTAGTAATTATATCGATAACAATGTCATATTATCATTTGTTTTGGGGTTTTTAATCCCACTATAATTCTCTCATTACATATACTACCGTCATTTATCGATGAAATGTTTTCATCAATAATAATGTTTGTAAAAATCACATCATCTTATATATATATTCCTTCTTTTTTCATTGCAAGTTTAGGTATTTTATGTGTGTTCTTGTATATCATTTTGGATTATTAATAATACGTAAATGATTATGATGTATGAGTGGTGTTCTTTGTGAATTATTTCAAAATTAATGGAATAATATATGGATAAGTTTCATAAGTAGATTTAGAAGTTCATAGATTAACTTAATCATCTATACATTTAACAAGAAAAACCTTTTACACCTAGAATAAAAATCTGTTACTACAATTTAACAAGATAGTATTCGGTGTTTTTCTAAAGTTAAAATGACCAATACTAGTTGATCATCATATTTGAAAGGCTAAGGTTTTGGACTTGCTGATCTGGGCTCGTAACCTTCATTTAGACTTCTTACAGGTGGATTTAATTTGTGTCTTAATTTGGCTATTAGACGTTGTGATTTACGGTTAGGTTCAAATAAAAACGAAGCATATTTCATATTTGATGGGAAAGATAGAAAGAACAATTTAAAACACATGATTAATCCGTTTACTAATTACTTTAGCATTCGAAATTCATGAAAATTACTCTGCAATCTCCAAGCTCTTCATTTTAAAAAACTACTCTCTTCGTTTTCAAACGAAGAAGAAGCTTGTTTAGTATTTTTAAGATGAACAAAAGTGTCATTTCATAGAACAGGGAAAATTTAAAATAATGTTCTATCTATTTAAGGATAAATCAAAACGATTGAGTTATTTGTTCACTATTAGAAATGACTTAAATTTAATTTATAGCTCAAACAACACCTGAAGAAGGCTTTCATCATGGATAAACAAAACACAGCTTATTCTTCCTTATTATTTAGAAATTAATGGTAGAAACATTAGAACTTGTTCGTGAACCAGAAAACACCCTTTTCATCTGGCTCAACATACAAACACTCTCTCGCCTCCCTCCATATAGCCTTGTAAAATGGAGTAGAATCAAACTGGTAGAACTCGCCCAGTATTGGCTTGATTGCTTCAGTAGCCTCCATTGCATGATAATGTGGTATTGTGGCCACAAGATGGTGAGCTACGTGCGTGTCTGCAATGTTATGGAAGACCTTGTTCAGAATCCCATAGTCTCTATCCACAGTTACCAGAGCTCCTCTAAGCCAATCCCATTCAGCAGAATCATAGTGTGGTAATGAAGGATGAGTGTGCTGCAGGTATGTGATCAGAACAAGGAATCCATTAACAAATAACAATGGTACCCCATAAATGGATACCACAAATGCTAGTCCTTGTGCTATAGCAATGCGGTAGAGCACAAATGCTGTGGCAAAAATTCCTAGATCGGAGATGTATATGTGAAGCCTTTCACGATCAGAATATATGGGGCTGTAGGGATCATAGTGACAGGCAAAGCGATCGTAAGGTCGCCCGGAGGCGTTGAAGCTTAGGTATAAGGGCCAGCCAAGCAGAAGTTTGACAGCAAGACCTAAGGCTCGGCCTGGTGGATTGTTTAGGTACATGTGATGCCACGGGATTTGGGACTTCGACTTCGGGACGAACACCTCGTCGCGGTCGAGGCATCCGATGTTTGAGTGGTGGCGGCGGTGGCTGTATTTCCATGAGAAGTATGGGACAAAAAGTGCAGAGTGGACGACTAAGCCAACTGTGTCATCGATCCACTGGTAGTCACTGAAGGCATGGTGACCGCATTCATGTGCAATGACCCAAAGACCAGTGAGAACACAGCCTTGGAGAATCCAGTAGATAGGCCATGCAATGTAGGCAGAATGAGATGGTAAGAGGTGGAAGGAAGTGGTGGCAATATAGCCCAAAAGAGAGCTTATCAACAGGTCATAAACCACATAGGAGAACGAACGGAGAAGGGATCTTTCAAAGCAATGGGGTGGGATGGCCTTCTTGACTTGGCCAAGTGTGAATGGAGGTTTCGTGCATGGCACTCTCTTGATACGGGTCAAGCTTTCTTTTTCTTCACCCTTGATATTAGGGCTAAACACTCCAGTGGCTCCCATAGTTCTGTTGAGCTTAAGCCTCCTTGCAAATCCTGAAAACACGATCAATGGAAATATAGATTTTTTTGGTCAAGATTTAGCAGAGAATAGAATTCTGATCTGAATCTAATTCTATTAAAGTACGTAGATGCAAACTCAAAAGTTGCAGGCGTTGTAACTTCAGAAGCGAGTTCATAAAGCTGCAAGCAGAAGAAACACTTTAGAATAAGAATACATACAAAGTGGAATATATACTTGCAGATGAATGAGATTTTTTGATAAGCAGAATAAGAATAAGAATAAAAACCAAAATAAGAAGAAGAAAAAGGAATCCATGAGATTATAACTTCAACTTTTATAGAAGCTCTGTTAGCAATCGCTTATTTTATTTATTTATTCTGTATTTAAATGGAAAATGATTCATGGCTAACATTGTAAAATTCCATATCATAATATACATGGCCTAAAATCATGGTTGCCCTAAAAGGCTTAAACAAAAGGGATTTGATGCATACAAACAATATTTCTATTATACTGTAACTTAATGACTGAAACCAATACTCCTCTTGATACTCTTCTCAAATTAGTGCATAGATATACTGTCAACTTGTTAAAGGAGTCATCAAAGTTCCCACTGAAAATTGTCTTTGTCGGTGCATTTTACAATTGGTCTTTTGATTTGACAAAAAGAAATTTGATAATCTTCTCTTTTTTTTAATAAAATACTTGTCTATCTTCATGTATGTTATTTGATCATGATCATAATTTTATGAGATATCAATAGTAGCTTTATTGTTATAAAACAAGTTCATCTCTATGTTAGGACCAAAACAAATTTCCATTAATGACCTAAGTTATAGTAGTTCACAAAACCCTTTTTCCATGCCCTTAAACTTGGCTTCAATACTCAGTAAAGCCACCATTTTACTTCAATACTCAATAAAGCCACCATTTTTTTGTTTTTACTTTTTCTTATAACTAAATTTTCTCTCATGAATATAAGGTAGCTTGAAGTAGATTTGATATCTAAAACATTCCTTCCCAATCTATATATATGCACCCTTCAACATTCAAGTGGTTATTCTTAGAAAAAATCAAGCTCTTTCTTAGTGAGGATTTTAAGTAGCAATGTATTTGAATCATCACATACATATGTTTTTCACTTGGATTAAGCATAAAATGACTCATAACACTTCAAATATGGGCAATATTGGGGCGAGTATATGACAAACAAATGAGTTTTCCAACCAACCTTTCATATCTTCTTTTATCCACAAGCACTTGATTTGTTCTAGTAAACCCACCTTAAATAGTAGATTTAGTATATAATTTCCTTAAGACAAGAATATGTCTCCCTATGATCTTTCCCTATTTATTCCTCAGGAGTACCTAAATTCACCTAGATTCTTCATCTCAAACTCCATTAGCAATTGCTCTTATAGTCTTGAGATTTCTTTAGTATTATCTCTCTTAACATTTATGTCATCTATGTAAACAATTAGAGTTTTTTTTTTTTTTACGATGCTTTGTAAAAAAAATATGATCCTTATTGCTTCGATCAAAATCATATGTTTTCATAGTTGAGCTTAATCTATATATTATTCACTCCAGCTTACATACAATGATATATAGCTTAGTGGAATATCCATATAGACCTATTTTTTAAGATCATAATGGAGAAAAACATTCTTCAAGTCAAGCTAGAGTAAAGACCAATCAAAATTTGCTACAAGAGATACTAAAACTCTAGCATTATTTATTTTAACAGTTGGTGAAAATTATATATATAGTTTGTATTGTAAGTTTGTGTGAATCCATTTGTTACTAGTCTTGCCTTGGATTGACCAATGGATCTTCCATCTTTGTATTTAATTGAGAACACCTCATTGTCTTCTACTTTTTAGGTCCTAGCAACGACCTTCATATGTTATTTTTCTATAAAGCTTTCATCTTTTCTTATATTGTCTTTATAAAGGTCTTATTAGGCCCATATAAATGTTAAATGGATACATAATTAGTAATGAGGTAAATAGACCTGTTTTTCTTTTATAGTAGAAGAGTATCTGTTAAGTAGTTTTCTTAGTTGTGTTTAAAAATCAACACGTATTCCATATAAACATTCAATTTATTAGTGTATAAAGGAGTAATGAGAGAGATTACCTCAGGATTGTTTCCAGTCAGATATTCGGGTGCAATAACAAGTGAGGATTTTTTACTCATAAACTCTCTATTAATCAAGACATCTTCATCAGCACCATAAGTTCTGTTCAAAAGATGAGTTTTTGTAGGGGTTTTTATGATGTATTCCATTAACTTCAATTTCATGTTTTCTAGTTTATCTTTTATTGATATTAGATTGAAGTTGTCATGCACCAATTTAGCTTTTTATTCAAGACTTATTTGAGATAATTTTGAGGGGAATTTTTATAAAGAGACAAGTCAATTACATCCTCATTTTTCTTACCTCGATACACAATTCTACCCTTAATACCTGCTATTTAAGAATGAAAATGAAGAAAAAACTCCTTGAAACATGATTTTTTTTATAGTACTTAAAGAGTAATTAGTGATTTTCTAGCTAACAGTAGTTCTATGATCTCACCATGAAAAACAAAGAGAAAAGATAAATCTTATGATCTACTGTAAGTAATAAAAAAATATTCACATATAATTTTTATTACACGTATTTTTTTATTTAAATAAACAAGAAATAATTAAATATAATTTCACTAGTTATTTCCTTGATCACTATAATTTTTTTATGAAAAGTGATACGAAAAGGGAGTGATGAGCAGTCCAACGCAGATTCTATAATGTTAAAATCAAGTTTTATAGTATATATGTTTTGTATGTGTTATATTTAAAGACTACATCATGAAAGGTCTTCACCATTCTTTTACAAGAATCTAATTCTTTAACCTCAAACCATGCATTAAAGCATTATTTTATGTTATATATATATATATATATGAAAAGGGAGTGATGAGCAGTCCAATGCAGATTCTATAATGTTATAATCAAGTTTTATGGTATATATGTTTTGTATGTGTTATATTTAAAGAGTACATCGTGAAAGGTCTCCACCATTCTTTAACAAGAATCTAATTCTTTAACCTCAAACCATGCATGAAAGCATTATTTTACGTTATATATATATATATATATATATATAGACACACACACACACATGAAAAGGAGTGATGAGTAATCCAACGTAGATTCTATAATGTTAAAATTAAGTTTTATGGTATATATGTTTTGCATGTGTTATATTTAAAGAGTACATCGTGAAAGGTCTCCACCATTCTTTAACAAGAATCTAATTCTTTAACCTCAAACCATGCATTAAAGCATTATTTTACGTGTATATATATATATATATATATATATATATATATATATATATATATAGACACACACACACACACACATATGAAAAGGGAGTGATGAGTAATCCAACGTAGATTCTATAATGTTAAAATCAAGTTTTATGGTATATATGTTTTGTATGTGTTATATTTAAAGAGTACATCGTGAAAGGTCTCCACCATTCTTTAACAAGAATCTAATTCTTTAACCTCAAACCATGCATTAAATCATTATTTTACGTTATATATATATATATGGTATAAAGTGATAAAATCATTTGTATACACATCATAAACAAATATTCCGTCAACATTTTCTTTATTATTTATCAATTTTCATATATTTTTCCAATATCAAAATATGGAGGAATACATGTAAGAATTTGAGTGAGTTGAATTGATTTTATTACTTATCCATTCATTAACATCCTTGCAGTATAGAGATGTATCTATAAAAAAATTATTTTTCCTTTAATTAATTAAGAGTACAAGAGTTGGGAAAAATTAATTGCATGCATGGTAATATATAAGATTTATTTTGGCTAAGATTTGTCAACATACTATTTTATCTAAAAATTTAAATTATTGGGTGAGGTTATCTTCTATCGCCCTTAAAATGAAAGTTCTTTAGACTTAAAACTTATACTTGCTCACACTACTTTGTTCTTGATTTTTATCAAATTAGAATTATAATAGTGAGATTCAAACTCGTAATCGCTGGGCTAACAAGGTTTTAATTACATGTCAAAGAACTATGTCATCTAAAAATTTAAAATATTAGGTAAAATACCAGAATATAATTTATATTATTCTTTAACAAGTCATAGATTTAATAAATTAATTTAAACTATAAAATTTTCAGAACCTCTAAAATATCTAAATTTCGATCGATAAACTAATAATTCACATTCTTTTGTACATTATTTCGGAATCATTTACGAAAATATGACGCTTATTGTCCCCACAATATATTTGCAAAATTATAATATTGTTGTCTTCGCAAATAATAATAATAATGGCTTTAAACGAACATGTACAGCTAAAGACTTGGTTTGTCCATTGTAATGGGAAAAAATGGCTTGTATCAAAATTTATATTTTATAAATATAGATATTAAAATTAGGATTTACACATTATTTTTTCTTATTACCATTGAAAAGATTCGGGCAAAGATTGATAATGAGAAAATTTATAATTATAATAAAAATTAAAAAACCAGCCTTCATAAACCTCAGAAGAAGATAAATTACCTAATTTTATTTTCTTAAATCTTATCTCAATTATTTTATTTATTTATTAATATCAACAACTATCTTTTGCTATCTTTATTAATCAAGTTTATCATTTATTTAAAAATAACCTATAAAAACACATACATGGGCTTTCTTGATCCAAGATATATACCAAAGTGGGCCCAAATAAAAAAAAGGTAAACAAGAATAAACCCCTACAAAAAGAAAAATTAGGGTTTTAGCCGCTCAGTGAACACAGTTTGAAAAATCTTCTGTTTTTCTTTAAATTATCGACCTTTTTTATAAAATTTTCTCTTCTGATAACAACAGGAGCAGCTTTCTATATTCAGTTTCATCATGGAAGTTGAATACCCAGGTTTTGCTCTCTCTTATGTATTTTTTTCTTGTTTTTTTACGGTTAAATTTATGGGTTTTTTATGGCTAAGATTACTGAATTATTTACTAAATTAAAAAGCCATGTTTTTTTTTATTATATATAGATTTATTGAAAAAGATTAAAGCTTTATGTGTGTTTTTTATTTGTTATGGATGGGCTGATGGTACCGTTCTGTTTGTTTTTTCAATTCGGTTGAAGAGTTTTCGAGTATTAGCTGATGGGGTTTTTCTTTATTCTTTATTGGTGATTGATGATCTCAGTTAGGGATTTAGAGCATGTGCCCAGCGATGAAGAGGATGTGGATGAAGAAGAGAAAGGAAGTCGAAGGAAGTCGGGAAAAGTGGTAGCTAAAGAACATAAAGACCAGTTGCAAAGGCTTAAGGAAAAGGTTAGATATGCTTCATTCTCAAAGGGTGTTATGTTTTGTTAAATAAATGGTGGCTGAGCTGAAATGTCATGCTGGTGCTTGAATGACTTTTTGCATGGGGCTTCTAAGGAGCTGAATATTGAGAGAAGTAGATTCTCCCGATTGCAGACTAGGTTGCAATGCTTCATGTTTGAATACTCGAGGTTCACAATTTATCGTGGAATGTTGGCGTATGAAGGATTTGGGAGATTGTTAATGCTTAGAGATTGAAAAATATGAGATGAACCTTCTGTTTTGTCTTAATGCCTTGTTGATTGTGAACAAGTTTTGCTAACAAATTAGTTTTTAACAGGATCCTGATTTTTTTAAGTACCTGGAAGAGCATGACAAGGAGCTTCTAGAATTTGATGATGAGGATTTTGAGGTAAGTATGCATAATATTCTCGTAGATCACTATCAACTGGCTCAATCATGCTGTTAAGATTTGTGCAGGAAGATGGTGACACAGATGTGGAGGATGCAGATATGCTCGTCGATGAGGAAATTAGGGACCATGATATTGCAAAGAAAAAGGAGAAACCATCTGACAATGTTATTACTACGGCAATGGTTGAGTCCTGGTGTAATTCAGTTCGAGAAAATGGAAAAATAAGTGCTGTTCGCTCTCTTTTGAAAGCTTTCAGAATTGCATGCCACTATGGTGATGATGGAGGTGGTGATGCTTCAGCAAAGTATACTATTATGTCTAGCAGTGTATTCAATAAAGTGATGTTAATTGTATTAACTGAAATGGATGGGATTCTTCGTAATGTGTTGGGCCTCCCTGCTTATGGTGGGAAGAAAGAGACTGTAGATGATCTTCTGCACACAAAAAAATGGATGAACTATCACCATCTGGCAAAATCTTATCTTGGGAATGCCCTATATGTTTTGAACCAAATGACTGACACGCAGATGATATCATTTACTTTACGTCGTCTCAAGTTCTCATCTGTGCTTTTAGTTGCCTTTCCAGCTCTCTTAAGGAAATACATTAAGGTATGAACAATTTGTCTCATCATTTTCTTATTTTTCAGATTTTTTATGTGATTATTCTGATTACCACCCATTCAGTTGTACTGGAATGTCAGTTCTGATGAGTATTCTTGGAGTCCGTGCACTTTAATACCCCTAATCAGCTGAGATCATTTGATTTTCACCATTTTCAATGCTTGCTCTTTTCATTGTGTATATGTATTAATGGAATGCATATAACTCTTTTACTTTACATGATAGTGCCTGAGACATTAGACTGTTACTTTTGGTGTTTATTAGATCTTTTGATTCTGTGCTGATGTTGGATTGGTTTCAGTTACTGTCAATCAGTTTAATACTGAAGTCTTATGGGATCATTTGGGAGCAGGTGATAATTTTTTCCCCTGATTTGTTTCAGGTTGCCCTTCATTTTTGGAGTACTGGAGAAGGTGTCCTCCCTTTGGTGGCCTTTTTCTTTTTAAGGGACATATGCATTCGGATTGGATCTGATTGTTTAGATGATTGCTTCAAGGGAATATACAAGGCCTATGTTTTGAACTGTCACTTTGTAAATGCAGTAAAGTTACAGTATATTCAATTTCGCGCAAATTGTGTCATAGAACTTCTCGGGGTGGACCTACCAACTGCATATCAACATGCCTTTGTTTTTATCCGCCAGTTGGCAATGATTTTACGAGATGCAATTACTATGAAAACAAAGGTATTTTGAATTTTCCCTTTTCAAATAAAGAGTAATTGTTTAATTACTCAATTTCTGAAACTTTAATTATTCAATATGTTGGTGGATTTAGTCCATCTAACTGATTTGATGTGGTAGTTAGATTAGGTGCCTGTCACTTTCATCTGAGATTTTCTTTTAATATTGACGTGTGCATTCATCTAGCTGAATGGAATTGAAGGATTCATATAGGCGACCCCAACTAATTTGGGGTTGAGGCTTGGTTGTTGTAAAGAAGTGTGAATTCAGTCTTCCTGTATTTGATGTCTCTATACTATCAAGCAATTTGAAATTTGCTAGTCTTTCTTCGTATTTCTTCTGATTGATTTAAATTATTATTTATGCAGTTCTCAATTATCTTGGAAGTGATGTTAAAATCCCACTTGCTTATTCTGCTCCTTGCCTTTCACTGTTTCTATAGGATTCTTTTCGCAAGGTTTATGAATGGAAGTTCATGAATTGCCTTGAACTTTGGACTGGAGCTATCTGTACCTATAGCTCGGAAGCTGATCTCAGGCCTCTTGCTTATCCACTCACCCAAATAATTTCAGGGGTTGCTCGTCTAGTTCCTACTGCTCGATACATTCCCCTTAGGTTGAGGTGTGTTAGAATGCTTAATCGGATTGCTGCTTCTACTGGTACTTTTATACCTGTTTCTATGCTGCTCTTGGACATGTTGGAGATGAAAGAACTTGATAGGCCCCCCACCGGAGGTGTTGGCAAAGCTATTGATTTGCGTAATGAACTAAAGGTATTCTTGGCATTTTCTTTGTTAATGTTAATTTATATTGCTTTTGTTGTAATGTTGGGAATCCCCTAGCCTTTTCAATATATTGACTCTTGGGGATTATTTGTTAGGTGAACAAGTCTACCCTGAAGACACGAGCATTTCAGGAGGCATGTGTGTTTTCTGTGGTAGAAGAACTTGCTGAACATCTAGCTCAATGGAGCTATTCTGTTGCTTTCTTCGAGTTGTCTTTCATTCCAGCTGGTCGATTGAGGAGTTTTTGCAAGACTACCAAAGTCGAAAGGTTCCGGAAACAAATGAGGGAGCTAATTCGTAGTGTATGTATTATGCATAATTCTTTAGATAGATTTGTCTGTATTAGGGTTGGAAGATTGCTGTGTCATTCTTTTTTATTCTTGTTGTGTACAAATAGATACATCACATGTAACAAAAAAGCCTTGAGTAGTACTGATTTTTGACCTCATCCTTGTCCCAGATTGAGGCGAATACCAGGTTTACAAATGAAAAGCGCATGTCAGTAGCTTTTCTGCCAAACGATCCTGCTGCAGCATCTTTTCTCGAGGTATTGCTATTTCATATTGATTTTGCTTCCTTTTCACTGTGTTGAAGTTTTTCCATGAACAAATAGCTGTTGCTTTTTGTATACAGTGCCATGATTTGTTCATCAAGGATTTATTTTGTACTTGTACAGATTGCTTTCTCCATATTGTTAAATCAGGATTTCTGATGTGCTAAAATTTATTTGTTACAGGAGGAAAAGAAGTCAGGGGTCAGTCCTTTGTCACAGTATGTTACAACTACGCGTGAAATAGCACGACAAAGAATTGATTCGTTGACAGAATCCAGGTTACCAATCAGTGTTCTTCTCGCTTTATGAAACAAATCTTAAATTGCTTTATGAAACAAATCTTAAATTGTTTTAGACGGCTGATTTGTGCAACTTATGTGCTGAAATTTTCAGTGTTCTTGTGGGTGAGCATTCATCTGTCTTCCGAAACAAGATGCCAGAAAGTGATGAAGATGACAACGATGCTGTTAATGAGAAAGGTGTTGTTGTCTTCAGTTCCTCTTGGTTACCAGGAGGTACACCCGAGTAAGTTATCCCATCTGTCCCTCAACTTAGAGATATTGTTCCGTATTTGTTATTTTGAAGATCATCTACAGTTACTGAGATTCTCAACAAAAACATCATGTACAGTGATTGACATCAATCAATTTTAACAGTCTGGTGCTCTTATTTACACCCCTGGTAATCTAAGTTCTCAATCTGATCCACTCTACCTTGGTTTACAGGGCTAAACCTTCCAAGAAGGAGAAGAAGAAAAAGAAGAGAAAGGCAGAGACAGAGCACCAAGAAGAGCTTGCTTCAGATGAAGATGTCGTGGAGGACCTCATACTCAGTTCTGATGACGATGGATCAGTGGATGACTCTTCTTCTGATGAAGATGAGATCCGGAAACCACTGCCTAGTAATCCGCAGAGTAATAAGCAGGAACGTCCTACAAACTTGTCCAAGAAGAAGTCTGTTCAGAAGAAGTCGATGAAAAATTCTTCAGCTAATGACTCCTCTTCCAAAGGTAATGTTGATAATGCAAAACCTGCTCCAAAACAGCATAGAAAGAAGCAAAACGCATTCGCAAATTCGTCAAAAAAGGATTTACCATCTCATGCAAAGAAGTCCAAGAAGAGGAAGATAAGTAATTGATAAAACATGAAATGATATGTGGTTTGATTTGTTGTCTTCAAGGCAGTTTTGCAGAGCATGTTTTCTGGATTTTTCTTTCCTTGCTAGCCGTGGATTCGCAAAAAATTTGTACGGGAGGGAATTTTGGTCAGTAAATATGTCTCTCACGAGTTAATCAACTTTTTCATAAATATAATTTCAGTTAACTTATTAATTATCTTAATTATAACCATTTTCTGATATTGAAATGTAAATCATGGAACCCATCGAATTGAAAATTTAACAGAAAACAAATTATTTTATATGATCAAAGTGCTGGAACGTTTCTGTATATTATATAGCCAAGAATGACCCCCTCCATACATTTGTTTTTAGAAGGACAAGTTTGTTCGCTGAAAAAGTGATTTTCTAGCAAGTATTTCTTTTTTTTCATGTTCGACTACGTTTTTCTAGAATGCATCAAAATTACTAATATGTTTGGATAGGAAAAAAAAAACAGAGCTTTCTAGTGGAAAAAACTTTTCAAGAAACTAAAGTTATATATATAATATTTTAAATATAATATTATTAAAACATAATAAATTACTTATATATTTATAAATAATATATAAAGATATATTAATATACAATATAAAAGTATATCGATTTGATATGCTAGTGCATACAATACTTTAGTTTGGAAAATATTGTTAGACAAATTCTAGATAATATGGTTTCCAAAAGACGAGGAAAAATAACGAGGCAAATTTTAGAATGCTTGAGTAATTATCAATAATTATTTTATATATATAAAAAAACAGATAAAGATGAGAGGGATAAGAGAGATTTTCTTAATTTAAGTGAAAATACCTCTAGGATTGGATATATATATATATATATATATATTGTTTGTGGTAAGAAAATAAAACAATTAGCTTGAAACGTAAAATAAGATAAGGGGTGGCCGGTGAATGGTGTCCCCTAAATTTAAATATTAATGATGGGAAAACTTTCGCCAAATGTAAATCAAGATCTCAAGTTTCATGGATACTGCCATTAAATTTATTTTGGCTTATAGCTTACGAAATTGAGCAATTTGAGGCCCCTTTTTTTGCCAATTAGATCATAGATCTTGGATCCTCACAAGAATGTTATTGAGGTAGCCGCAGCCCCATCCATACAATTTCCATATTTTCCATTTAAAGATATTATTATTATTAAAAAAACATGAGACCTAATCTTGATGGACATACAAATGGACCGTGCCTCTCTCTCTATCTTTTTTTATTCCTATAGAATGTATTGCGGGCATGTTTATGAATCAGATTATTAAAGTTAAGTTCAAGAAGATGTTTTTTATTTATTTAATTATTGTATTGTGATTAAATTCTACTTAGGTTCTATTCAATGAGGGGATCATGATGACTCAAATGGAGCTTATGACTGTTGATTATATATTTTAGTTTTTTTTAGTGTTATTTATATATTTTAATTACCTTTCCTATGTAGTTTTTGTTTGTTTTCTGCAGGGTTTTTTTTTTCTCTCTCTCTCTATATGGTTGTCATGTTATATAAACAATTGTTATATTATTTCTCAAGTCGGTTTTATGAATTGTTGAATTCCAGAATAAATTAAACTAATTTTCCCTATAATTTTATACTTGATAATTTTATTTTTATTTTTATTTTCTAGCTGTATCTTCCATCATCTTTTCTTGTTTTTCTTTTTATTTCCAACCTTCCATATATATATATATTGGTGTCCCTAATTAGTCCAATAAACATGGCCCTATAGAATGTTGTTCACCTCACACCACTAGTAAGCTAATAATCTTTGCTTCCACTTGTTTGATATCTTTGAAAAAAGAGTAGAAACCCTTCTTTTTCCTGTTTCCATACAAAAAAGTGATTTTTATATTTAATTTTTTTAATTATTATTAATCTGAATATCTGAGCTAGCTTATATGCATTTTAATTAACCTATTAAATCCTAAAATTAGTAATTATATAAATTTTTAATAATCATTAATCACGTAACTCGAATATGAGATTACAAGAGACAAAACACTTAGTTGTTATCTCTTACACAATCTATTATATATTGTTAATTGATTTTCTCTAATGGATTTCTTTTCTAGAATATGAGATCAAACTTAAAATATATATGTTTAAATTAATAAGCTCAAAATTATTATTTTTTTGTTTGATAATTATGTATGGACGTGGTTGTTTTTATTTGCAGACAAAACGACTTGAAACACTCATGGATTCCTAGTGGTCCCATCAAGCAATTGCTGCCTCAAATGGTGGCTTCAATGACAAGAATAATGCAGGTGGATCTGAAAGTAGGTTTACCAAATCATGATGAATCAAATCATCAAGTAAAACCAAGTGATTTATTCAATCATCCAGTCCCCGTAGCGTTGCCAACTTGATTATCAATAGCCCCAACACCAGTGATGAGGTATATATTTATCTCTATATTTTATAAATCATGAAGAAATTTTTTAAAGAAAATAAATAAACAAAAATAACACCGTTTTAATTGACCCAAAATAACCCGTTAATTTGAAGCCTTGGGTGGCGTTCAAACCAGAATGTGCCAAGAGCCAAGATGCTGCCATTGATTCCTACACTTGCCTGGAAAAAATAGACGATGAGTGTTCCCATCCTCCCGCTCAATTTTAACCTTAAATTTATCTCAAAATCAATTTAATTTAAACAAACATTTATTAGACTGGCGAAACCAAGTTTAAGTGATTGAACCGGAAAAAACACAGGTAAACTATGCGTCCCACACAAGTCAAACCTGGTAAGCTTTGTCCCGAGACTTCTGTAACAGTAGCAGAGCATCCAACAAACATGGAACAAAAAGATCAATAAAATTGACAGAAAAACCTAGAGATGGCATTTGTCAATCTTTGAATCCCAAAATATACTCAATAATCATGCCAAAATAAGCAAAGGCTATAACAAGAGTATGTCCTAACACAGGAAGAAGAAGATGAATGAGGCAAGGTGGCAAAAGGGAGGTCACATTCCTGACTTGCGCAATTCCTCAGCACCGTGTGCAAAATGGCACCTATCCCCAAAAGTGCAAGATCCTTTGCTGAAGTTCTCACAGATCTTAGTCTTAAAGTTGTTTGATCCACCAGAAGAATGCATTGCTTGATTTTTTATGGGCGGTCCAGAGGCTTGAGCGACATTTGAAATAAGCTGGCGAACCATGTCACTTGCTTGACTGATCTGATCAAATGACCCTTCGAGCTCTATGCTCCTCTTTTTAGGGTCTGTTTCATGATCCCTTATGGAAAGCTTGGCTCCAGTAGCACGACAGATATGCTTAGAGTTAACACCGTTTTTTCCAATGATGGCTCCAGCAAGTGATGCATCAATACTGATCTTAGTAGTTGCGGAGGACCCAAAGCTGGCTGCAGCACCATGACCTTGGTGTGGATGATCCATGTGTCTGCTCATCCTGCCTGGAACTGGCCCCATTGCACGAGGATCCTCATATGATAGAGGAGGAGCAGAAGCCTTCCCAAGCTCCCACTCACCATGGGCAAAATGGCATTTATCACCAAACTTGCAACCTTCAACTGTATTGTATTTATTGCACAAACGGGACTTCACAGATGGAGGAGAAGAGCGATCTTGATAAGAAAGGGTTGGGACACCTTGATTTCTGGATGCTGGTGGAAGAGCTGGGCTGCCACCAGCATTGAGCATCTGAGACACAGCTTTGAAGCCACCAGGAACATGATGCAAGAAGTGGCATCCCTCACCAAATGGACATCCAGAAGTACTGCAAAACAGAAGCATTGGAAAACAACCAGACATTGAGAACTTTTTCTGCAGACCAAGTATATTTAATTACAATGTTACAATTTCCAAATTAAATGTTGTGAGAGAATTAAATTAAATGTCAAGACTCAAACAAAACAGGCGCCAATTATTTTTAAAGAGGAGGGAGTGGCATGGAACAAATAAAAAATGATAACTGACAACATGATTAGCTTGTGCAATGATCTCTAAAGCAATATAACCAAGCAGAAATACAGCAAGAGGTAAAAAATGTCATGGGAGAGTGCCGCCACCAGTCAATGAAATGTACATAAAAGTGAGCAACCAGCTTTCATTTAACAAAAACTGTTCTGATGCACCAAGGGGGAAAGTTGTCTAGGATTCAGAAAAAGGTAGCCGAAGCCATTGGCTCATTGACATTTCATTGATGCCACTAAATTCTAGAACATATTCCAAATTAATTAACACGGGAAAAAAATTGCATTAACCAACACATGCATAATGAAAATATATCCATCCTATGTAATTTGTTAGAAACACTGTTAAAAGTTGAATGCACAAATCACCACCTTAAATGAGTATATATTTCACCAATCCAATCATTCAACCTTAATAAATAGAAAATCATCTCAGGCAACCAAATCAAGCAGTGAAGCATAAAAAAATAAGAATAAACACAGCACCAGGAGCATTGCAGCCAGGTAGGTGAGGCAGATTAACAAATCTCTATAAAAAATAAAATGACAAGGTGTTTGCAAATTTGGAAAGCAAAATTACAAATCTAATTCAAAGCAAGGATAGTAGGGAAGACCTCAAAAGAAGTGAGTAGAAAAATTTACAGAAACATAGAAGTTAACATCAATTGTCAATAAGATTACCCTTATCACAGGGGTAAAAACAGCTAGTTAAAACAAGTGCAAATTTGTTATCGTGAGAAAACACAACCTATCACAGAATGATAGAACACATCAACGAATTAACAGCTTGAGAATATGAGAAAGGACAGTTACAGCAAAACTAAAGAGTAGAAAAACTGAAAGACCTATCACAAAATGAACAAATATCTCAAATTAAAGAACAAATCATTGTGCCTAGTAACATTAAGACTAAAAAATCACAAATATGTGGCTCTATCAGATGCATTTACAGCAATCAAGATCAATTGCATCAGCTCCTTAAACTAAAAACACCATAACTTGAATCCTCCAGATTTAGAATTTCCTACTCATTGCTTAGAACCACATCATGCTAATTGTAAATCAAACCTCATGTGTGCTCCCACTTATACCAATGTGATACCATTCCCCTTAACATCCCCCTCCCAACTAAAATGTCTACAAAATAAAAAAAAATAAAAATGTTGAAATATTTTCAACACCACCAATCTTTCCAAATTTCTCCTTTCCCAAATTCATTTAATTATATTCATCAGAATAACATACTGAAATCACTGGATCAGCCACTGAAAATAAACAAAACAAAAAATTCCTTCAACATGTATCGAATGAAATAAAAAATTAGGTTGCTACTGAATTTCAACCCATCATACCTCAGATAACAGATTAAGTGAGAGGCATTTTCTTACAGAAGACAATTGAAATGCAAGGAAAACATTTTAAAGAGCACAAAACAGAACTAAGATATAAAAGATTATTTCATCCCAAGATTTTTTTTATATTTTGACAAGGTGGCATGTAAAGGGCAACATAACCCTAGTACCATGATTGTCGCATTCATCAATAATGTAATGAGCACAAAGAACTTTGCAAGAAAATCGACAAAACAAGCAAAAATATGACAAGCCACGAAACAATGATTGAGTATATAACATATGGAATTACACCCATGTTCAACTGTCATGCATAGCCTGTTTCAGTTATATAAACCAGTTGCAAACTAATCAACAATGAATGGTGCCTTTTACTCGCAAAGATTAGAGCAATTTATGAGTGGCCATTATAAGGTGGGCGAGATTTGCATCCTGTAAAACTTCTTTCAGTTTACATATGTCCGAGCAAGTAGTTATCCAAAAGTACTCTCTGTAATCAACCGTTTCTGTTCAATTCTCTTGGTTATCATGATTAGAGGAAAACCTGTACCACAACTTTAACTTTCCAATTCATTAGTCCAAATCACACTAATTTCAAATTGAAATTAAAAAAAAAAAAAGTGTATCAGAGCTCATTTTACAATTTATACAAATTATAAATAGATGTGGCAGCATTTCAACTATTTATTTTAGATAGGTTAAGATTGAACCTGAAAAACTTTGTGCATGGCTTCGATTTGCTTCCTATACCAGTTGAAAAGGACTCCAATTCTGTTGCACCAAAATTAATTAATCTCTCTCAGTTAAGATTTCAGATAATTTATTAACCTTCAAACTTTATGAAACTCTCATCATGTTACTCTTTCTGATTTCCATCTATAACATGACGATTTTATATGATACAAGCAATGCAAGCAAGTAAACTTTTATTGAAATATTATCAAAATTGATGAACTCTTAACCCCATTAAATATTCAAGAACAAAGAGCAATCCAATAGTAGTTTTCAAAACCAAAAAAAAAAAAAAAATCATTTCTACTAATCTTTTCTTTTTTTCAATTTCCCACCTTAGGAAGACAATAAAACGAGAGGACAGTCTAGATCCTTATCTTTTAAAGCTTTTAATTTCCCATTGAAAAAAAAATCTTCATCTGCAAAAAGATTTCAACCCCGAAATTTTCTTCTTCTTTGAGTAATTTCATGGAAAAACAAGGAAAGCCGAGCAAATTCACATGTCAAAGTACAGGAACAGCAATCATAGAAATCAAAAGGCAACAATAATAGCATAAACATAAGCACCCACCTATTAAATTCCAACAAAAAAACTACTGACCACATTAAAAGCTCCACTAGAAGTTTAAATCTATAAACAGTTAACCTAAAAACACATAAAAATAAGCTTTAAAGATTTGAACTCTTAATTCCCCACATAAACTAGCCCAGAAACAGTATCAACACGCCCAATTTAACTGAATTTTCTTTTCATTTAAGCAGCCTTTTTTTATTTTTCATTTAATTCAGAGTCTTTAGATGATAGTAAACTCTGCGCAGTTCCTTAGTACTAACCAACGAAGCACAAACTCTACCAAATATAGGATTGAAAGTGAAACTTTACCTTGTCTGTTCTTTTTGTGGCCGCCATTGCCGTTAAAAGCAGCGTCTTGTCTGGTTCTCTTCCGCTGACCGCCACCAAATTCCATTCTCTTTAAGTAATTTTCAGATCCAGCAATTCACTAACTAAACTGCCACTACTCCAACTCGCTCAGTAAGCTACGAATGAGCGAGGGATACGAGAGAAAACGAGGGAGAGGAATGGGAGAGAGAGAGAGATATGCCCTGAAGAGAGGGAAATTACGAAAGCTAGGGTTCGAAGAAGAGAAGGAAAGAGCGGGGGTGGGAGGGACTTCAAAGGGAAATAAATTAGAAAAACGAAAAAAAAAAAAAAAAAAACCGGAATCGAAAATTAGGTTTAAATGGGGTTTGTTTGTTTGTGTGTTTACTATTTAGCAATTTGAAAGGGAAAAGAGGACGGAGGAGAGACGCACGTGACGTGCGCGTGCGTGAGATGATGTTAGGAATTTGTGATGACCTGCTAACGTATACTACTTTTCTATCGTCATGATAAAATACAACCATGAGTTTATTGAAACTGGGTCCCTAGCTTTTATCACAAATGATATTTTAGTCCTTATAATATTATAAATTATTAAATAGTGTAGACATTCTCGATTTAGCAAGTTTTTCTGAATGCCTTATTTTTCAATCAAGTTTTCATCTTAAATATTTTGTTCTTTACTTTATTTTTATCATTTTAAAATAAATTAAGGATTGTTTGGAATTTTTATTTAAAAAAAAATGAGGGCTATTTGGAATTATTGTTTTTTTAAAAAGAGACAAGAAAAAAAACACAATAGATGGTATTAAATGACTCCTGAATAATAGAACATGGATAGATGGACTTACTTGTAAATAAATTGAAAAATAAAGAATTAACTAATCACCACAAGGTCTAATACAATTAACTCGTAATGAAAGGTTATAGTTGGTGTGTAAATAAATCTATGTATTTTGTGTGTACAGGTGTCACTAGATATATGAACATTAAATTATATATATATATATATATATAGTAATAAAATCTAAATATTATACAAATATATAAATTTTATATATATATATATATATATATATATATATTGAATTAATAATAGTGAATTCTAAAATAAATTTAATAATATTTATATTTTATTCTTTATTCATAAAAATTTAATATAAAAAAAATGAAGTGTTGGTATCCATTCAGATATATCTAATAAAAAAAAGTGAAGTGTTATCGTTCATGACTAATTGTAATATATTTGATAACTCATCTGCTTTACAATAAGATATTAGATAAATCATTGATTCCTTTACAGTTAGGTCCTAGATAAACAATTTTTGTCCAAGTTACTCCTTAAAATTGAAAAATAAACGTACAAAACAAACTCGCTTGTGACCTTTATTGTGTAGAGTGAATTAGTGTATATATTATAGGGGTGTTTGGGAGTGTGGTTGTTGTTGCTTTTCAAAGTGCTTTTCGTACCAAAATACATCAAAATGATGTTTTTTTAATTTTTTAAAAATTATTTTTAACAACGACACATTAAAATGATATAAAAACACTAAAAATTTTTTATTTAAAATGCAAAAAAAAAAAAAGAAGACAAAACACCGGGTGCACCGATGTGCCAAACAGGCACTATAGTTACTCAACATATCCCAGCCACATAATTTAGAATATTATTCAAATCAAATTTCATCTCAAACTATTTTTTATATATATTAGCATGATCAAACTCAAATATTTCAATGAGTGAACCTAATTAAATTTAAAATATATAATGAGTTAACTTGATAAAACTTGAAAGTTAAAATAAAAGATTTGAAAAGAAAAAAAAACATATCATTTTAGAAAAATTGTAAACCTTGCTTGTATAAATGATAAATCTAAAAACCCACCAAGTTAGACCCTTAATAGGATCTTTCTTAAACACAATATAAAAACCAATAGTTATACAGTCTTGCTTCGTGTCGTGTTGACTTTATTTTAAAAAAACATGTATATATGTAATAAAATAATTCAAGAGTCAGGTGTGTTAATAGATAAATAAATATTCATTGAAAATAGAATAATAATAATAAAAAAAAAACATTGAGAGTGGGATATAGATCAATATATTTAACCTCACAACTAATATGTTTGACACAACAATGTTTATTGATTTCATTAATAAAAAAATATTTTTTAATTCATTAAATAATAATAAAAATAAACACATTATATTGATCAAATAAAACAAAATAAAAAATATATATATGCAAGGTTACACATATTAAGATATATTATATGAAAATAGATATCTTGAACATGCAACCTTTTTCAACATGTTTTTTTACATGAAAAATATTAAATGTAAATAAAAAAAAGCTTGCAAACATGTCTAATAAAATAAATTAAATCATTTGTGTCAGCAAATAGATAAAAAAAAAGTCGTTAATGATAATCAAATATATCTGAAAAAGTCAAGAGACAGTCGATGATCAAAATATTTGATCTCATAATTATCAAGGGACCATCTCACTTAAAAGATTACAAGTGAGGTTTTAAAATATAATTTATATTATTTTCTAACACATATCCTCGAGTTAAAATTCTTTGGACTTGAAACTTCCATTATCTTGTACTTGATTTTTTATCAAATATAATAGGAGTGATGAGATTTGAACTCGTAACCACTAAGTCAACAAGGTTATAATATCATATTAAGAAATAATATTATTTAAAAGTTTAAATTGTTATGTGAAATCTCAAAATATGATTTATATTATTCTTTAACAATAACACAAGTCATTTATTCAATTGTGTCAGGTGACTATGTTTACCAACATTATTTTTTATTTAATCAAATGATAGCAAAAATAAACTCATCTAAAATTGACAAAATAAATCAAAGGAATAAAAATATTGCAATGTTGTACTTGTTAAAACTACTATCAATAAATAAATAATTTTATTTTTTTTAAAATAAAGTTTAATATGAATTAAAAAAATTACATATGAATTAAAATGATTTCTTCAAATAATAAATACATAAAAATAATAATTGATAATAACTAAATACAAAAAATTAAAAATTCAAGAGAGGGGTAATAATTGAAAAATAATATTAAAAAAAAGTTAATGTTTTTCTTTTTTTAAAAAAAAACTAGTGCCTTGCCCATTAAAGGAAACAGTACTTGAGGAAGCCTTTTTATTTTTAAATATAATTAGAGAGGATAATTATTTTTCTAAAAAGATTTATAAACGAAGATTCCCTAGATGTCAACCATTAAGGTGTTTGAAAAATAAAAAAATATAATACTTTAATTCAAAAACTTATTTTTAAGCCAAAACACCTAAAAAATAACATATATTTACCTTTACAAAACAATAAAATGACCTTAAAAAACACTCAAAAAACCAACACCAAAATTCATGTTTTTAGGTCATTTTAGGTTACAAAAACATACAAGTAGAACTCCTTTCACTAAATAAAATCTTTTAACACTAAGATCCACTATTTTAGTGATCAAAATCAATGATAACACTATTTTTTTTAATGCCAAATTTTGATGACTTCTCTCTTCTTTCTTGTATCAAGAACTAAAAAATAATAAAAATAAAATTTTATATTAAAATCAATTGAAAAATAAAAAGACTGAACATATGTAAATTGTAAAATTAAAGGACTAAAGTAAATATTTTGTATAAACTTTAAAACTTTCACACATATATAACATCTCAAGACTCCCAACTCTGAGTTGTTTGCGAAAGCTCCCCATGTTAACTACAGATATCTCAAGTTCGAACATCCAGCTATGGATGAAATTCTACAGTAACCAAATAGAACGAACTTGTGCTAATGTCTTCGACAGATTTTTCAAAGCCTAGGGAGGACTTCATTATGACAGGAAAAGGAGTAGAGATCATTTGAGTATACGAATGTCAGAACAAAAAAGTGCAATGTACAGCAAAATTGATACAAGTTCAAAACATTTATCCTTGTGCTCTATTTGTATCAAAACTCAGCCATTATATCCATACCATTTGATTCAAATCATTTTGCAACTCAATCCAGTAAAAACGATTGATTCTTGAGAGGTTTTCCAATAATACAGCGTGATTTTTATAGTTACACTTTCAGTTATCCTCCAAAGCAAAATTGAAATTACCTGTTAAAGCTTTGTGAATAGATCCAGGTGACCAAACAAGCTCATGTCCTTGCCGCTGTTTCCTCTAATGACTAGAGCAATGGGGATTATGAGGGTAATGCCCATCACAAGAAACCAAGTAGCTAGTTAGCTCGAAAATCCAGGAAATGACGCAATTTCTGAACAAGCAGCTCATAGGTTCCAAAAAGGGGCTTGCTTTTAATGACCCAATCTTTCTCAAGAAGACCTGCTTTGGTACTTGTGAACATCTCATCGTGGAAAGTAGACACAATGCTGTAGACTGAGGTCCTTAGCACATCAGCCATGGCATAAGCTTTTGCATGTAGAGAACCACCTTGTTTTTTAGTTGTTACGACATCTCTTCTTCCTGTGTTTGGAGTATTCCATTTAATAGCAGCTGGCCCCATCAAGTGTTGGGGTTGTAAGCTTGTCTTCTTCCCCATGAAAGCTTCAACAGCAAGCAGGCTAGAGATAAGTGTCGAGGTAACAGCAGCATTGCTACCAGTGAGCTGCGCAACCCCAAACCTGTCCTCTTTGTGTGACCATGTAGTCAAGGAGGCAACGGCCCTGGCGCACCATGCATACTTCTGCAGGAGTTGAAAACCATTATGAAATTGACTACGCATTCACACTGGTAAAATAATTTTTACATAAGGTGGCAAAAGTTTCAATCACAGGCCACCTGCAGTGCAAGAGTTTTCTTCCATCAATTTGATTTTCAAAAAAAATCTACAATATGATTTTCAAAAAAAATCTACAATCTGATTTTGAAATCAATTTTGAACTCCATTTGAATGTATTGGATGCAATGCGGTTGCTGCATCAGAGAAAGAAGCTTGCTAACACACCGTTACAAATGAAAGTTAAAAAAAAGTGATATAAGATGCCCAACAAGAATATTGATATGCTAGAACATTGACAATGTTATCTGTAATAGTGATTTGTTTTGGACATAATAACTGTAAAATAACTACAACAAACATTTAAAAATCAGAATATTTCACTGTCAACGGCAACAATGTTCCATACCTGGAAGTTGTTTAGTGGTTCACAGTGCCTTGAATCCAGTCGAGTGTCGGTTGGTGACTGCAATTGATTGGATAGTTGGTGCGCCTTGTCAACAGAACAACCTTCCAATCCTTCACTCAAGTTAGATGCAAGCTGTTCCAAAGGCCTCAAGCATGCAGCAACAACTCTTTTGTAAGTTTCACCAGTTTCTTCAAAAAATGCAGCCCGGCGCCAAGTATCTACATTATTCTCACAAACCATACAGAGATCAAGATATGCAAGATACTGTGGAAGAGAATCTGGAATGCTCTCCTCAAGGGCTGCAAGGAGAGGCTCGCTGGGATTTGTCTCTGCTGCAGCAGAACCCTTTGGCGGTGCGAATAAGAACCTTTTTGTGTGTAGCACCTTCACAGTAACAGCAAGGTGTCAAAAGTAGGGTTTGGGAGAAGATAAGCAACTATGGCTAATTATCAATAATCTTCAAAAGTAAGAGGTAGTATCCACACAAAACCTACTGTACCATGACCCAAACCAAGCAACACACCATAGCACAAGCACATTGCCATCTGCAAAGTTATTTTCATTGCAAGTATAAAACAGCGAGAGGATTCTAAGTACTGCAAGAGTAAGAAATGTTAGGAAGCAGTGACCAGAAAAAGAAGTGAGGCATACTACATATGCAGCAGACTGAACTAAATTATAAGATGAAAAAGTCATTCCACATGGTGCCCTATTGCAAGAATTGCATGGAAAAGAATCGATGAGTAGCAATCACTACTGACCTAAAGCTTTGCTATTTTATGTTCTGTTTATATTGATAGGACCATTAAAGAGTTATTCTTTCGTTGAAGTAGGATATTCAGAGAACGCATTTGAAGACAGACAAATGCTTCAATGGCTGTTCTCAAAACTCAATCTGTACTAGTGTCACTGAAAATCCAAGATTTTTATCACTATTGTGTTCCTTTAGCTTCCTAAGAAAAAATAATAATATACTATTAAGAAACTAAAATATATGAATATCTTTAACCGTCCAGGCAATAAAAATATGGTTGGACAGTCAGTTAAATTTTCTCCAATGCATCAAAGTGCTGGACATCTCTAGTCACATAAAAAAAACCCAGTTTTTTACCAGTAAAGAAAGATAAACAAATAGACATTAGATAGCTCAGAGTGATAACTATAAAGCTTGAAAGCCAAAATCATGTGGCTTTTTGATTCATAGACCTATTTAAGTCATCTGTAATGTTTTTTTTTTTAAATAGATAACATAAAAATCATAAGGACATTTATACTAACCTGGTGTAAATGGTGACTCAATTCCCAACAGAAAACCACAGAAAAGCTCCCAATATACAGAATAATCTGCTCAGTGATGAACTGCCCCATGGTCCCTCCACTCTTAAATTGCTCTGGAAGAAACACTTGCAGCACAGCTAAGAATAGGTAAGCCACATTTGAAAGCTTTAAAGCTCGTTTAATAGATAAAGGAAGTCCCATCTTGAAGCTGTAGAAAAGAGGACGCTGTCCACAATGCCAAAGAAAAATTAGCAATCACAAATCCCATAACTAGAAGAGAAAATGCCACCAATGGATTACCATAAAAAATAAAAATAAAAAAAAAATAAAAAAATAAAAATTAAACAACAGCCAAATCTCACTTGAATAATTAGAAAAACCAGAACCCATCATTTTTATGAAAACACACTTGTAAGCACTCTCAAAGTGAAAATTGTAATTTGATTTCTTGAGTGACACAAAATAAGTTTCGAAACAGCTAACAAAATCTTACCCTTTATATTCATCAATCCTATACAAGTACTCAGTCAAATATCAAAAGCCCAAATTTCAGTCTCAATAACATACCTCAACCTTATAATTACCAAACACAACTTCTATCAAGAACAACACACACCTTACGGTCACTATTTTTACATAGGTTTTTCGCATCATCAAAACCCGCAATCCATTTTCAATAACAATCCAATAGAAAGTAAAAACATCAAGAACACAACTTTATAAGCAAAACATCACATCAACAACCAACCCAACATTAAAATCTTCAAAACAAACTTCATAAATTAACAAAACGCCACACTGACTCGCATTGATCTTCCACATTATCAAGAGCCCGTATTCTTACATAGGTCTTTCGCATCATCAAAACCCCACATCCATTTTCAATAACAATCCAGTACAAGCATCAAGAACACAACTTCGTAAGCAAATCATCACATTAACAACCAGCCCAGCATAAAAATCTTAAAAACAAACTACAGAAATCAACAAAATGTCACACTCACTTGTACTGATCTTCCACATTATCAAGAACCCATATCTCATTTTCAGTAACAATCCAACTCAAATATCAAGATCAAAACTTTATCAACAAAACAGAAATAGCAAAAAAAAAAAAAACAAGATAGCCAGTCACTGACCTGAATGATCGGAAACTCCAAAACCCATTTTTTTTTATAAACATAAAACAACCCATACAAAACCCCAAACACAAAACCCCTGAATCCTAACCTCGCAATCAACTCAAACCCATCAAAACCACACAAACACGCCACTGACAAAGCTCCAGATATCCCAGCAACCACCACAGACACCACAAATCTAGCCGAAACCAACGCACGACGGCGAAAATCAGGCTCTGCCGGTGACGACACAAATGCAAAGCGGACGAGACCGGCGGCTAGCTGGAGAGGAGAGGCGTAGGGGAGAGGTTGTGGAGAGGAGAGGACAGAGATAGAAGAGGAGAAAAGGAGGTTAGAGAAGGTAAAAGTAAAAAACTTGAGAAGTGAAAAATATAGCTGAGATGGTGAAAATTTGGGAGTGGTAAAAAAGGAGTGGAGGAAGAGTTTTGTGAGGAAGTAAATTGTGGTGGAAGTCAGGGTTTGCCAAATTAAAAACCCTAGGAATCTGTTTTTCAACACCAGTTCTGGCGTCGGCGACGGCGGCGGAGACATTTTATATTTTGCTTGTTGATGGATTGGAGGAGAAGCAATGGGAGGATTTTAGTGTAGAGAAGAGGGGAAGAAGCGGGAATGTCAGCTCGAGTGGAACCCGGAAAAGGGCCTTAAATGTGGGCCTTTATATCGGGTTGCTTTTTGTTGAAGCTAGCCCAAATACTAGATAGTTTTTTGTTGTTGGGCTCAGCCCTAATTAATTCTTGCTTTGATGTACAAAGTTAGGACGCTCATCCACAACTTTTCCTTGGATTTTGAATTGAAGAATACTAAATAAGTTACGTGCACTACTAAATTCTTTTTATAATTATTAAAATTAAAATAATTAATAGTATTTTTTAGTTCAAAATAAAATATAATATTTATACATGTAAAATTTGATATAATAAAATAAATTAACACATTCTATTATAACAATAACAATATTGAAGTCTTAATATCTAAAATTTACATTATTATTACTGATAAAATAAGTAAAATTATTAAATTACTCACAGTAAGAAAAATAAAAAAATTTAACAAAAGAGTAACTAAGGACAAAAACTAAAACTATTATTATTGTTATTATTATTATTATTATTATTGCATTAATAATGAAAAATAAATAAATCAAAGACTAAAAAAATCTAAAAACTTTAAAAAAAGAGAATAGAAAATAAAATAAATGATAAAAAAAATATTAGCAGAGAAAAAATCACTTGACTTGAAAATAATAATAAAAATTAAAAGAAAAAATAAAGAGAAAAAAACACGCAAATATCAATTTTTAAATTATCACAAACACAAAACTAAAATTTAAGAACTAATAAAAAAACTATGTTGCAGACTGGATAAATAATTTTTATAATTGTTGAGATTAAAATAATTAATAGGATATCCTAGTTCAAAATAAAATAAAATATATATACACATGTATAGTTTGATATAATGAAATAAATTAACACACTCTATTATAATAAGAACAACATTAAAGTCTTAACATATAAATTATCACAATTGTCAAAATAATAAAAATTATTAAATTATCACGAGAAAAAAATAAAAAAAAATAACAAAGGAGTAAGTAAGAACAAAAACTAAAATTATTATTATTATTATTATTATTATTGGTGGTGGTGGTGGTGGTGGTGGTGGTGGTGGTGGTGGTGGTATTGCGCTAATAATGGAAAAAAAAATCAAAGACTAAAAAAATCTAATTTTTTACAAAATAAAAAACAAAAAATAAAACAAATGACAAAAACAAAAACAAAACTATTAGCCGAGAAAAAATCAATTGACTTGAAAATTAAAAAAAAAAAACTAAAAGACAGAACAAAGAGAAAAAAAACAGAAATATCAACTTTCAAATTATCATAAACACAAACTAAAATTTAAAAACTAAATCTTTTAAAAAATATCATCCCAATAAATAAGAAAATAAAAAAAATTAAAAATAAAGCTAAGAGCACACATATATAAACATGGACAAAAATATAGACTATTTAAGAAATATAAAAAATAAAAGAATTAAGATAAAAAATTAAAAGTATAAGGGCCAAAATAAATAACAAATATATTATCAATTTCAATCAAAGGATAAAATTGAAAAAATAAAAACCTTTGTATCAATTATATTAATGGATTTAAAATCAATCTAAAAATTAAAAGAAAAAAGACTGAATTGAAACCTAAACTTATAATCAATTTCAATCGAATGACTCAATTGAAACAAATCAAAAATTTTATAATTGAAATCAAGAGCATGCAAAATAATTCAAAGTTCAAGAGCTGAAATGAAAAAAAATCATAAAAACGGGGGCTTGACTTTTACATCCAGGAGAGAGAAAAGGGGAAAACAAATTTCAACTGACCACCGATGCCAAACCGTCCACCATTGGCGTCGACGAACCACATCACAAGGAAGAGGACACAATGGCCCATCGGGAGAGATGCTGGATGGGTATTTTCAAGCATCAGAATCAGCCACACGTGCCACCCGAACATGGCCTAATGTCGAATACCATCGGTCGAGCGTGTATCACGAGCACACAATTTTTAAAAGATAATAATAAAAAAATTGATCAATTACCGGAACATCCCTACAACCAATTCTTCAATTTTATCTTGTTGGGGGCAGATTAGTATTTAGCTATTTTTAAAAAATAGGAAATCCCCGTGATACCCCTCCTGGCCATAATTGTTTTTTGCCTTATACGGGGACAAATTCGCATTTAATCATTTTCAAAAATTATGAAATTTTTGTTAAGCCCCTTCTAGTCACAATTGTTTTTGTCTTTTTTGAGGGACAAAAAAATTATTTTACTATACAAACAAATATAAAAAAATTAATAAACTGGTAAACCAATCGACCTGGAAACCGAACTAATCCAAAAATATACTATTACAATCCACAGTATTTTAACTCATGTAAAACACTGAACTTTTTTTAGATTATTTTATAATTACAATACTTCCTTGCCGTACGAGTCAAGCTTACAAGGATGAGCCGATACACAAGTGTTCCTTAAATTTAAAGAGTCGAACAATGTCGGGTTTTCATTAAGTTTTAATATTAAAGTAATTAAATTCAAGTAATTTATCAGAATAATTTATGATTTAATAGACTTAGTTAAATTGAGTCTTAATCTAAATAGGTGAAAACCAAAAATAAATAATATCATGTCATTTCAGATAAAAAAAATAATAATATTTGAATCAACTCCATGAAATGTGATCAATGAACCAGTAACCGGGTCTGTTTTCTGAATCAAACCCCTATGATTCAATGGCTACAAAAAACTTATTTCTCTCATTGAGATCCAACTTTAAAGTCATATATTAAATAGAGAGGTCAACTAAGAGGTGCATCAAAACCTTTTTTTCTTCTTCTTTTTTTTTTTGTCTTTTATTAATAATCCAAGTCATAATGGGATTATCATGAATGCTACGGCATGATTAGTAAGATCGAATTCTAAAGCCATCGTTATATATATATATATATATATATATATATATATCGAGAGAGAGAGAGAGAGAGATGTATTTAAGATTATCGAAGAGAGAGGGCGAGGGTGTGTGTTTTGTCTTTTATGAATAATGGGAGTAGGATGTAGCATTCGTGATAAATGCTTCTGCTATGAATAAGAAATGGGATAAAAGATTTTGCTATTTTTTTTATTTAAAATTTTTGTCCCAGGCTACAATAGATTGGATATGGATAACTCCTTGGATAATATTTTTTCAGATTTAATGGAGAGTTTCTCAGGAAAAAGGAGTGAGATTTTGAAAAACTTTCCATTGAGAAAATTCCCACTGAAATTCTTTTAGCTTAGAGGGAAATTGAGTGCACCAAATTGCAGAATGGTACAGCCATAAAGAGACCCTTCATGGTGTCAACAAGAGCCCATCAGACCAAGTAAGAGAATAGTCAATCATGCAATAAGTACATGCATCTGGATCTTAGTAGGTTCTTGGATCCATCAGCTATTAGTGAGCAAGGTCAACTTGCCCTGGTTCCTCGGTTAGTTTCTTTTTCTATCACTTCCATGACCAGTTGCTGTCCATTCCTTAAAGAGATACGTTTCTGGTCTGTTCACAAATCACAATATGAGGTTGTAAGAGAAAAGGTGATTCGGTTAGGTTATGTGCAAGTCATTCTAGAATGGAACACCCTCTTATCTTTTGCTCTGAGTTTCTGTGTGTTCCTCAGAGGCTGTATGCTTTCAGGAATCTGCATAATTGGCTTCAGGGAAGGTAGGAACCAGCCCTGATGTCCCATGTCATATCTTTCTGCTAACAAAACTTGTTATTTCACATCAGAGACAGACATAATGCGTTGAATTTATTATGACCGTTTCTTATGTATGTGTTTGCGTGCACGCGTGCGTGCTCGTCAGTTTCATGTGTTTAGCCTAGTGGCACGGGGCGAGCTCGCGATGCATACGTGGTTGATCTAGGAACACTGAACTTATCGATCGATCTGCTGTAAGATGCTGTCATAATTTGACAAGTAGTCTACTTATGTGGAGTTTAATAACTGTTGGTTGCAATTATTCTGAGAAGTTGATATCAAAGATAAAGCAGGCAGCATGTCTATTAATAATTTGATGTAAACATAAAGGCAGGAGAGCACGATTGCATTGCAGCATAGGCCATCTGGACCAATCTCTTATAGTTCTATGAGAAACTTGTCAATTTCCTCTCCACAGCTTATGTCTCCTTACAAAACATGATTGTGAAATCCACTAAAAATACATGGAAGCAATTGCAGAATGGAGCATGACCCACAAATTCTGTGTTCTGTGTCAATTTAGTTCCATTTGTTGCAAATTGAGTGAGTCCTGCCTGAACGTAAGGCTTAGAATGGATTGTTTCTTGATGCTGATCTGCTTCCTAGAGTTCAACATAATGCATCTGAGGTAGGCGCAGGCTGGCCAAAAAACACCACCTCATCTTTTGTCAGGATTTTGGTGATCCTAGGGTGGGTCATATATTATAGTGCATTTGTTCTTTAAACCTGATTGGATTAAGCCTACTAAGGCTCCGTTTGGCTTGGCAGTGCACCTGGTGGTGAAATGCAGGTTGCACTAGAGGTGCACCGCCTAGCCAAACCGATTCTAAATCTGGAATATGAGCAATTTTAAAGGAAAAGAAAACCTCCAATTTTTACCTTGATGCCTATTTCTATCCAGATTTCTCATGGTAACAATGCTTTATTCCTACTCTAGGAAAGGGCAGGGCAGGATTAAAACTTCAAACTTTAGAAAAAATGCAGCCAAAACCAGTGTGGAAGTGAAAAGAAGAATCTGATGAGCAATCATGCCCCATAAGGAACATAGTAATATTACATTCCAATTAAACTTGGATAAACATAACCAAACATGAGAAGATCTGTTCAAGATCTGCCAAGCTTATTTATAATAAATATAACCAAATCCTACCGCCAGGAGAAGAAAGCAATCATTCCTTAACAAGCAAAGGTCAAGCTTTCTTCTTGTCGAAATTAACTAGCCATCCAAAAGTACTCATTGAAATGTTAGAAAGGACAATGAAAACTAGGACTAGCCACCAAGCTTATGATGGTTTGAGAGTGGGATTAGAGATCTTGGCCTCCTAATTTGGTTCAAATTAAGATGGAGCTGATTAAACTTTTGCAATCACATCATCTTCTTGCTTTTCCATCTCCATTCCCTTCTGACTGTCATCGATGTTGATAGGCTTGTACCACTTGGCACAGAACAAGTAAATCAGAAAATCAAAGGCTGTTAACACTGCAATCAGGAAGTAAAACCTGTCCATGTGGCCTGTGTTCAAGTCATCTGGGATCCATCCAGGCTTGTCACCTTTAGCTGTAATCTTCATCACCATATTAACTAGCATGCTACTGACATAGTTGCCAAGAGAGATTGAAGCCATGCAAAGTGAACTTCCAAAACTTTTGATCCCATCTGGTGCTTGGCCATTAAAGAACTCCAACTGACCTACATACATGAAAACCTCAGATGCACCAACAAGAACATATTGTGGGATTTGCCAAAATATGCTTAAAGAGCTAACTTTGTGGCCATCAACAACATTCTTGAGCCTTTCAATCTCAGTAGCACCTGCTGCAAGCATCGCTAGCATTCCAATGATGAGTCCAATTCCCATTCTCTGAAGCTCAGTTAACCCCTTAGGATTACCACTTAACCTTCCGGCAAATGGCACGAGGATTTGACGATAAATTCCGGTGCAAACAAGGACACTGCAGATATCGAAGGCAGACATGCTAGCAGCTGGGAGGTGAAACTTTCCAATATAGGAATGCATGACATCTCCTTGCTCAACAAAGAGGGATGCCATCTGTGTGAAGACAACAGAGTAAATTATAGTGCACAACCAAATAGGTAACATTTTAAGAACACATTTGGCTTCCTCTACTTGAGTTACTGTGCAAAGCCTCCACGGATTTTTTTGGTGACTTAAATCATCCTCTGTCATTGTTGCTGCCTTGTCCAAAAACCTAACAACATTAAAAAAGAAAAAAAATCAGTAATCATAAATCACTTACCAGTCCCTTTCATGGCATGCGCAAAACTAAAAATTATAGCTATCAACCTTGCAACAAACCTTATTTCCATGTGGTTTTGCCTTGACAAAACGACCACTTCAGTAGTTGATCTATATGGGGTTAGTCTCATGGGAGGAAAATATGGATGATTAAGGCTTTATTGAGCTACTAACACACTTTGAAGAATCATTAATTTATAAGTAGGATTTCAGTTCTTACTCAAATTCATCACTGTGAAAAATCTTCCTGCTCCCTTTGATAGCAGATTCTGGTCCTTCTAGTTCATACAGTTCATCAGCTTTCACCGGGATAACATCCCATTTCCTAGCTGCAGCCACAAACACCTGAGCAACTCGCGGCAAAGGGTTGCCCGATGGTTTTACGTACTTATAACCAGGTGTCCCAAACAAGAATGATACCAAGGCTATGACTGCAGAACCCAGTGATAGCAGGAAACCTAGTGTCCATTTCCCATGATCCTCAAAATACACCAAAAAGGTGTTTGAGAATAAAGATCCGAAGTTGAGTGCAAAATAAAAATAGCAAAAGAAGCCTGCCTTAGAATTTCTTTCTTTCGGTTTCGACTCGTCAAATTGATCTGCTCCAAATGTCACTATGGAAGGTTGATATCCACCATATCCAAAGGCTACTAAATATATAGCCATGTAGAAAATAACCACTCCCATCGATGTTGCCGGCACGCAGGTTAATGCTCCATCACCACATCCATCTGGTTTGGCCAGGAAAAACCAAGATGATACCGATACGAGCCCCAACCCCTAATCAACACACACAATGGTTAGCAAATCACATATAAATTACAAAACAAATTCAGATTTCAACTTCTAAAATGGATTACATTTATTACATACCGAGACGAATATTAGCTGAAAGATTGCACAGGTCAAGTATCTACCCCAGTATGAATCACTGAGGAAAGCTCCTATGAGTGAGCACAGATAAACTGTGCCAGTCCACTTGCTGACATTATTGGCAGCATCAGCATTACTTTGACCAAGAACTCTTGTTAAGAATAGAACCAAATTCACACCAACTCCAAAGAAAGCTAGTGTAGCCAGGCATTGATTTGCTGCAGCGGAATGAAGTGGAAACAAAACAACAAGATTAGTCGAAAGCCATGATTAGTTCCATAATAAGAAGTTAAAATTTCATTTTATTTTTTCCTCTTTTGGTTATGAATACCTAGCAAGATGCTTGCGGCTGTCCACCCTCCAGTTTTCTTCCAAATAAGGGAAGGCTTACTGTTAGCAGTCTCCTGTTCTTCCTCAGTTCTGATTCTCTTCACAGCTACATTTTCCCAAGAGATAACATTACCCTCTCCTGTCACCTGCTTCTATTTGTTTTATAAAAAATTTAAAATAACATTGTTAATTATAACTCAGTTGCACATAACTGGCCAATCCGAATGGAGAAAAATAAAATTAAAAAACATGAAATTAAATTCCTGTACTATACGAAACATGGTAGGATCATAGTATTTAATTACTGGTTCTTGAAAATATTTTAATTGACATAATCTAATATTTTACGGACCTTTAGCGCAACGTTGGTGGAAGAGAACGAATCCATAGCAGCAACTGAATGTTTGTTCTGCAAAATAAGATCAGAAATCGATCAGAGATGGAACGAAGATATGAATTGATGATCAACAGGTTTTGAAGGAAACAGAAAAGTGACAGATAATAATGCAATGGCAAGCAACGTAGGACGTCAAGATTACATGCATGGCCATGTTTGACAAAATGAAAATAAAAAATAAAACTCAATTGTTATCATATATAGAAAGGGCGAGATTCAAACTCGAGACATGCAAGAACACATTACCAGTCCACAATAACCTGTTAGGACCGTTGCTCGGAGGCTGAAAACAGGTTTTAAAATCCTCAAAAGAAGCTCACAAACATTCAAAAACAAAAGGAGAAGTGATAAGAGAAGCTTAATTCAGATGAGGAAGATGGTTAAGAGTGCGGTGCAAGAGAGTTCAATTTATAGGAAAAAACGAGAGGAGAGGAATAGAGTGGAGGGTGCAAGTCATTTTCAGAATCCTTTATTATTGCTATTGAAGAAGAAAATAAGGGTGGAAAATTGAATAGGGAAGATAGGTCAACTTAGAAGAGTGTGTGCCACAAGTTTGGTCATTTCTTCCATGATCAGATCATAGCCAGTGGGATATTACTTTCATGGGGAAAAGATGTCATCTCCTTCCTTCAAAAATCCTTACTTTTCTCTGAAATTTGATATCCCTTCCTTAATTTCACTCTCTTCTCAATGTTATCCATTTACAAAACTGCAAATAATCCATCACCATGCATAAGTAGCAGTCATGAACACTATACTTTCTGCCTTGGATTGACAAATCACCTACAGGGAAGCCATATGGTGCAAATATTTCTCTACCTCGTTATTTACATGAAGAAAAAAAAATGATATGTAAGATTTTTTTTTATTTGTTTTGTGTATTGTAAGTAAAATATATAAAAAAAAAACTATTTTTCATAAGTTGCTTTTATTAAATGACAAGAACACACAAATGGAACCGTTGGTATTATACCAGCTCGGCCCGAATTTATTTATTAAATAATGGCCATCCTTATCTATGATCTGGCCATGCATCAAGTCAATCCTCCAATCAGATTTAACAACTATGTATGAAATAAACACATGCAAACATGTGGATGTAAAACAGTGGGAATTAAGCATAAGTTTCTTAAAAATATTCTCTTCTCAAAAAAAAAAATATCCAAGTCAAAATGTACATGGATATATAATTATATATAACTGTATAGTCTAGAAAGAAGACACAAATTATTTTCGGCCACATTTTAAGAAAATAGTACTATGCAACAAAAGGAGAACTGCTATCCAGCCAGGGTATAGCTTATAATATTTAAGGACCAGCAGAAATAAGCTTTATAAGCAATTCTATTTTTTAGCCTTGTTGTGAAGTACTGTTCTTATCAATGTAAATTATAGAGAGAGAGAGAGAGAGAGAGAGAGAGAGAGAGAGAGAGAGACTCTGTTGCATTTGAAACCTAGGGCATGATCTTTGGAAACTTTCAAAGTAGTTAGACAAGACCTAGCTGGGGCATGATCTTAGACAACTTCCTAATTAAATATATAGATTAGCTTGAAGTATGTGAAAAACAAGATGCGACCAAACTAGAATCTGAGTCTAAGGAAATATATGAAATAATTAATGTATCGAACAAACCTTTTACGAAACTTGACCACAGACAGCTTAAATTTCTCCGGGATAGTGAAGAGTTCTGGGGATGGTGAAGAACGTGCGGTACCAATGACTATGCCGGACTCCGGCGACGGTGAAGAACGTGTGTCAATAAGACTTGCTGTCGGTAAGCTAGAAAATCGTAGAAACCCTATAGTCATTTATGTTTGAAAGATGAACAAAGCTGGCCAATGGCCTCAAACACTCCCAATATCCAATGTGTCAATGCAATGTTAGCTTCGATAAACTATTTTCTTTCATATCACACACGCACAAATCAAACCCTAGCTAGCTAGCAAGTGGTGCTGGTAGCCAATAAAACTCTTGCTGTGCTTATGAACAGTAGATCGGGAATGGGAGAGACAAGGAGTGCTTATATAGTAATGGGATTGTCTTCACAAGTAGCACGCACGTAGTTAGCTTCATCAGGTCAAGGAATTAGTCTTCTATATTGATAACTAATTCCTAATAAAACTCCTCCTCCTACGCCTTCCTTATCAACTTCTTTGATTACACAGAAAACGGATCGATTATTTTAATAAATAATTATTTTTATGTATTTTTTGTAAAAAGAAGATAAATACACAAGAAAAGAGAAAATCAAATATGAATTCAAAAAAATTATAAGAAGATAAATAAATATCTCTCGAAATTAATCTTAACAAGTTAATTATATATTAGTACAATATCATAGTTAATCACCCCTTAATTTTTTTTTATTTTGGGTTTAGGGTTTGTGTCGGTGATTTGATGCCCTAGGATACAAGCGAGTTAAGCTATTAATTCCCGTCCATTGGATGCAGATCTTAACGGTTGGTATTTTTTTTAATAAGTGGAGAGAGATGTGTTTTGATAAGGAAAGGAAAATTAGTTGGTGTTTTGATAAGGCAAGAGGTAAATATTGTCACCAGGGTTGTGGCGTGGTAGCAAAGGGTTTGATATCTACACAGTAAGTCTTGAGTTCGAGTCAGAACGTGCACTTCTTGTAAGAGTTTGGGACAGCCGGAGTTTTATTCACTCACCTGACCCCACAAAATGCGTTTTCCGGGAGGTGTGGTTTCCTCGAATAAAAAAAAAAAGGTATACATTGATATATAGGGAAAAAGGGCAGGTTAATTATCCTTTGTTTGTTATTTCTAATGTAGAATTGTTTCAAAAATTCCGACGGTCATTTTCTTTATCATCTTGAGTGGTCAAGAGATTAATTAAAAACAAGCCTATAGGGATTAGGAAAGAGTTGGAACCATATCAATTTATATATATAATATAATATAAAGCGTGGATTTAGCTATATATAAACTCATTAGCAGAATCGGTTTGGCCTTAATCATGTATTTAACACCGCAGTAGTTTTTTAATGTATTTTTTTTTATTTAAAATGATATTAATTTTTTTTAGATGTCTTTTAAGGTCTGTGTGTGTGTGTAATTAAAACAGCAGCATATTACTAAACACGTAAAAAAAAGTTATTAAACTCATCTATAATCATGATTTAAACATGTTAATATAAAATAATAATTATATAATATTTACAAATAAAATAAAAATTGAACCATCGTTGATATGGATATTATGATTAGATTTGATCAAATATTTTTTTATTAGATTCAGGGTTGTATGAGAGTGTGATAGAAGTCCATTTTTAAAATATTTTACATTCAAAAAAATATAATAATAATATTTTGATAAAAAACATAAAACATATAAAACATATATACACTTGATTTATAACTAGCTAGGCTCATGTAAACTAACAGTGGGAAAAGAACCCACTACTAGACCCTATATTCAACTAGGATAGCCGAGTGTTGATATATAATTTTAAAAATGGACAAAATTCATCACGTTGCTGTGCCCTGTTCCTTGCAGGAAGTGACTTGCTATTCAACAAGGAGTGTGCTCGATGAACAATCTCCTTGCACACAACTTTTTCTACAGGAACTAACGCCAAGCGATGGGGTTACGTAAGCTTAATATATAGATTTTTAAAAAAATAAAAAAACAGTTGAAGACTTTCCCTGTGTTTTTTTTTTAAAGTTGAAGATGATGGAGCACCATGTGCAGGGGTAGAAAACACAGAGCTCACTTTCTTTTACAGGTCAATGAAGTCCAGGAAATTTAGATGATGCTATTGGAGAAGTGGCCAAAGCTTTGTTTTTCACAAAGGTTGGAATAGGTTTGGACTCTGATTTAGTTTTTTGAGATTTACACAGTAAAACTTCAATTCAAGTTAAGGGGTGTATTTTTTATAAAAATTTGAGACAATTAGAATTTTATTTGTTTATTTAGGCTCATAAAATATGTTTTTCAGATGATAGGGTTTCTTTAAATAAAATAAAATTAAATTAAAGTTAAAAAAATAAAAAGGAGGAAAAAATTATCATCACGGGCGAGTCCAGATAAGATGAAAGAGCATGGCTCAAGGTCAATATTTTTCCCTATTTCATATAATTTATTACACAAATATGGGAAAAGATTGGAAGAACAGAAAGGATTGAGCAAGGTGGAAACAGAAACAAAGTTAAGAAAAAAGGGCTAAGGTTTTTTGGTACGAGGATTAAGTCATTAACAAGAAGGTGCATGGCTCAATTAGGGTCTTTTTCTTCTTCTTTTTTCCCTTTGGACTTAAGCTAATTCTGAATTTGAGTCTAATCATGCACCTATTTTGAGCTTAAAGTTTAAACTGGAATATTTTATTTGGTATTGTTGTAATTTTTGTTTTTTAAATTTTTTATTGAAAACAAAAATACTAAATTGATATTTTTAAATGTGATTTTTTTATAGTTTTGATGAGTCAATCAAAGATTAAAGAAAATCTAAAAAGTATTTTTTTAATATATTTTAAAAAAATCATACATCATATTATCAACACGTGTATTAATATAAAAGAGTAATTAGGTGCATGTCATTGGCTACATGGCATTGAGATTACAAGTTCATCTTGACTAAATCCAAAATTAATTACTCTTGTTTTTGAGAAATGTGAATCTATTGTTGTCAAAAGGATTTAGTTCTATAATTACAATTTAGGGTGATTTTTAGTAATCTCATGTAAAAATCTCTCAAAGATGGGATGAAATATTTGTGGAAATGATATTTGAAAAAAGATACATATAAATTCCATATATAAACTACAAGGTTATAATATAATATTTATCACAGTCTCGAGATAAAAAAAAAAAAATACAAATATGACATAAACAAGGATACATGTACATATGACATGTTCACATGTATTTATTTTAAAATTATTTCGTGCCAAATTTATTTTGTTTTTGTCTCGCAACTCAATCGAGTTAATGTAATTTTTATTAAAAAAAGATTCTCTAGTCGAGAACACTAATCAAATGAAATCTACAAGCGAGCCTGTGTTTTGCGTTATGTTTCAAAATTTCAAAAAAAAAATAATTTATTTTTCATTTTAAATTAAAAAAATATTCTTAGATCATTTTCATGTGTTAATATTAAAAATAAATTCTAAAAAATAAACAAATTCATTATGATATATTTCTGAACTAATTTTTTTCTTCAAAAACACACTCCCAAACATACACAAAATTAACAAAGATGTAGTTCTAAGAGATATACGAGGCAACATTATGGGTTGAGATTTAGTTCATGTTTGATAGTATGGTTAAAGTTGTTTTTTAAAATACTTTTTAGTTCAGAAATACATTAAAATAATTTTTTTAAAAAAATATTTTTGATATTAGTACATAAAAATAATCTAAATACATTAAAAAAATAAAAAAAATATATAAATTTTAATTTTTTTCAAGAATTTTTTAAAACACAGTACCAAATAAATATTCAAGAATACTATTCAAAATGATATTTAAAAGAAAAATATGTCTCCACATGTAAAAAGAATTTATGGAGCTTGATGATTGGAGGGCCAAAAATCAAAGATGAGAAAGTGATAAGGCCTGGGCCATGTATATTACACTGTGCAGGCATGACTTATCAAATCAAACAATTTTGAAGAGAGGGTGTCGATTTCAATTCATCTTTATCATTAGATAAGCTGTCTCCCACTCAGACCCGATTGTGATACGAAATCTCTTCATTTCCTCACTGTTTGCTGCAATATAAAACTGTCCTTCACTTGTTATGACCCTCCAGATCTTAGAATTTGGTTCCTCTTTTGCCTCATGTCCTCGTCAACCTTGTTTCTTTCAAATCCCACAGGATACTCTCCTGATTTAACTTGGAATTTCTGTTGCAAAATTTGAGGTCGAAATCCTCACAAATTTTGTTGTTGGGTCTCTTCATTTTTATTTTTATTTTTATTTTATTAAAACACACTTGAAATAGTTGGTATTGGAATCGAATTCAACCGTGTAGCTAATTCAAATCAGATTATCGATTGATTGAGCTGGAAATGTAATTAAAATTAGATATCATAATCTGACAAAGAGTTTTACAACAAGATTATTGTTAATCTTACATATAGATTTCATTCATGATTATTGTAAACTTGGATTTTCTGTTGCAGAATTTGAGGATGAAATCTTCTCGAATATTGTTGCTGGGTCTCTTCATAAAAAATAATAATTAAAACACGGTTGAAATAGTTGATATCATAACTAAATTTAAATAAAACATTGTTAAATTCAACCGTATAGTTAATTCAAGTCAGATTATCGATTGAGCTGGCAATATAATTAAGATTATATAGCATAATTTGAAAAAGAGTTTCACGACAAGATTAATGTTAATCTTACATGTAGATTTCATTAATGATCATCATAAATTTGGATTTCATGTTGCAGAATTTGAGGTCGGAGTCTTCTCAAATATTGTTTTTAGGTCTTTTGATAAAAAATAATTAAAACGATAAGAATAAATCAACGTATATATTAATTAAATAGTTGATATTATGCTTAAATCTCAACATAATACAGTTGAAATTCAACCGTGCAGCTGAACCAAGTCAGATTATTACTTATTGTCGATTGAGGTGGTAATATAATTAAGATTAGATAGCATAATTTGACAAAGAGCTTTACAATGAGATTGATATTAATCTTACACATAATTCATTTGTAGAAAATGTATTAATCACTAAATTATTATCTCATAGATTTCCTTAGTGATCATCTTAAAGAAGTCTTATAAAATAATAAATTATATAAGATTAGTTTATGACTGATGGTTGTTACAGTATCTTCAATTCATTAATGACTAGCTCCTTAAAAAAAATTATCATGTTGCTTGAATTCAATTAATACCTACAAAGGTCATCGTCACTCAGGGGTGATTGAGAGTGTATTTAAAAAATATTTTTGAAAAAAATTAAATTTTTTATTTTAAATTAAAAATTTATAGTGTTTTCATATTATTTTTATATGTTGATATCAAAAATAATTTTAAAAAATAAAAAATATATTTTTAAATAAAAAATAATTTCAACCTCTAGATATTAAGTCACATAAAAAAAAATCTAATTTGTAATTTTATTATGTGGTTGCCGTTACTCGATGGTGGCTAATGGCATATTGGAGCTCCAAGTCTTCACATGATGATGACTTTATTGAAGAAGGAAATACCGTTGACCGATTTAAGAAGTAGAAGGGGAAAAAAAACATGTATAAAATTGATCAGACATTAGTCTAAACTTTAACTTTGATATGGAAAAACCGGTCCAAAAACATCACATAACATGTATTTAACATTGAATTTCAAAAATATTTTTGGAATTTTTTTTATTTTTAGATTTTTTTAATATATTAATAAAAAATAATTTTTTAAAAAATAAAAAAAGTTTAGCGAAGAGATAAACAACGACGTTAAAAAGCTAGAAATAAATTTTGTAACCTCATTTTGATGCTTGCAGTCCATGCTTTTTGCTGACATCATTTATTTCCACCTTTATTGAAATGTCATTCTTTATCGAGGCGACAAATTAAAGGTCAAAATCACTTCTCTGGATGTTTGTAGGGCACTCTCCTCTTTCTGGAAACGAACACGTCCTTAAAAACAAAACAAAATGATTCTTGCAAGCAGCCTCCGCATGATTGGCCATAAGACATGACCCTCAAGATCCTTAACGTGGACTACTAAACAGTTCATCATGTGATCCCAATCAGACTAGGTGATTGTGTGGCCGTGTGGTTTATTTTATTTTCTTAAGTTTTTTTTAGACTACATTGGAATTATTTTTTTATTTTTAAAAATTATTTTTAATAATAACATATTAAAATGATATAAAAATATTTTTTAAAAATAATTAAAAATAAAAAATCATTATTTTAAAAAGTATTTTTAAATACAATGTTAAAAAACACTGGCTGTCGGGGGTGGAAGCTACTGCTGAAGCTGTCCTTTCCTCATGGCTCAAATTAGGTAAGTGACCCCCCGCTGCCACCATCCTTTGTTTCCAGCAAGAAAGCATGGTTTTGCTCTCGTGGTGTTGGGACACTCAACAAGCTTTATGATTCGGTTCTCCAAAACTCGAAAAATAAAAATAAAATCCAAGAAAGCTTTGTATAAATAATTCACAATAAAATTTAATTTAAGTTGAGACTTTGAATTAGTAGGTCATTTGGTTACGTTAAAATAATTAAGAGCAAAACACACACACACACACACAAAAAAAAACTATAATTATAAGTGCTTCGTTTAATCTGATTACAAATAAACTATTTAACTATAAAATATTATTTTACTTTTAATAAATAAGACTAAATAAAATCACATAATTATTATTTAACAAGTTGATCCATCAAGGAAATTAAGTTATATAGTGACAATAAAGCATCAGGGACATCGATAAATAGATAATTTTTTTTACAAAAAATAATAATAAAAAAACAAGATGTATATATAAAAAAATAGGGATAATTTTATATTTTATCAAGGAGAAGAAAGAAAAAAAAAAGTGGAAAAAATCTACTAGTCATATTATTATTGTGTTGGTTCTAATATCACTCTAAAAGATGATGTTTAACCGTGAAAAAGTTTATACACATCACTTTCAAGCAATACCATCTCTTCTCACGCGATGGTATATACAATGCAAACATCAATCAACATTTCTCTTAAAATATATTTATATTTGTCAAAACATTCCATTAACCTTGAGTTTAATTATAAAGTAGTCATAATAAAATGATTAGAACACCATTGAGCTAAAGTTCAAAAAATAAAATTCAATAGTCATAATGAAATGATTAGAACACCATTGAGCTCAAGTTCAAAAAAATAAAATTCAAGGGTATTTAGTATATATACTGTAAGGAAAGGATGAGAGAGAGAAAAAACCTTCCCCTAATTAATTCTAAGTAAATCAATAATTCAATTGTGCATCTAAAAAGATAAATTTATCCCTATTTAATTTAATAATATTACTTAAACCCATGGGATGATTATTTCACTATTTAATTTATGCTTCCTTTGCTTGTATCGTAAAGAGCATAATTATTATTATTTTTTTGTAGTAATTTACAATACAATAAGTCTTGCTCAATCGTTATTGGGTTTGGGCTTAACTCAACATTGAATTTGTCATGACAAAACAACCAAAAACAACCTAGAACAGCTCCAATATTTTTTCTACGGACATGTTTGACAATCCTGAGCCTATCTTAGGCATCTACAAGTTCAGAGTTATCAGTGTAAGGCCAAGCTTACAAGCCCAAACATCACACTAACTTTCTCACCTGCCAAATTACAGATTACCAGAATCCCACCACACCAACACGCTAGCGTTTTATGATATCTAAGTCACTGCTAAAAATCATCACATGGCCCCTCCTTTTCATGAATTTGATCAAATCAAGCTGTAAACTTTAAATCATCTCAAATTAACCCTTACAGTTTCAAATAAATGTAATCTTTAATCATCTTTCCAACTGGACTATATCACAAAGAACTCACCTTACTGTTTAAAAATTAATAAATTAGGATAAATGGACTAAAGTCATATCAAACTGAATGTAAAAGGGTTATTTTAACCTCATCCAAAGTATAATTTATCTGATCAAATTTTAGAAATTTAGGGATCGAACTTGATTTTAGCCTCTCAATCACACCACCTCCAAGGTCCAGGCTATCTAACTAGAAAGAAACAGCAACTAAGCAAACAAAAGAGTCATCTTCCCATCCATCTCATTTAGTTTTCGACAACTACGATTTTAGCTGCTGCTACTAACGAAGTCCACCTACCCTCGATCTCATCGAAAACCCCACATAAACCCATTTCTTCATTCTCAAAAAGGCTAACTCTCCTCTATAACCCTCACCAAAAGCAAAAATCTCCTCTTTATTAGCTTTTTAGAACAAAGCCCTTTTTTACTAGCTAAACTTTCACATTGGCTCTCAACATTTTCCAAAGGTGGCTCATGACCCTTGCTTTCTTTCTCTCTTTATGTATGCTTTTATAGTTTTATTTCTTGCTGTATGCTTACCTCTTGTTTTTTCTCTAATGGGGTTGGATTTGTAATTAAAATGTGAGATTTGAACTAATTGGAGTTAATGGTTTGGTGGATATTGATGTTGAAGTGCTTGTCTCTATGTTATTTGGTGTTTGTGCATGATTTGAGGGATGAAAGATGGGATCTTTTTAGATTTTCAGTACACAGTTTAGCTTGCAGTGCTGCTGTTTAGCTCATATTGTTAATTATCTTGATACTATTCTATCCAGTTGCTACATTAGCTTATGGTTCCAGTGACGTATTTTAATTTGCTATTCAATTTTTTTTTTTTTTGATTGATAGATTTTGTTTTCTTGTTCATCATAGGAGTGAGAGTGAGAGTTTCTTAAATTGATGACCAGAAGTCACAAGAATGGAGAGTACAAAGGAAGTTTTAAAAGAGAAAAAAACTTCATAAAAAGAAAATAGTGATTTTCCTGAAAACGCAGCAAGCAAATGCATGTAACACAGAATGTTTAACATTAGGAATTAATATGTTATGATACATGACTGATGATCCGTAAATGGATTTCTACCTCTGGCATGCTTAGTCTAGGCAGGATTTTGAGTTGATATTATAGAGATGGATTTTATGTGATGCAGCATGGAGAGTGATCTCTGTATATTCTGCAGGTCTCTATTTTCTTCTAAGAAGTTTGATTTATTGAGAATGGCGGCAACTGCGGCTTCTGGCCTTCAAATGGCAACTGCAAGGCCCTGCATTTCCTCTTCTCGTGGAATGGTTAAGGCAGGTGCTGCTATTCTTGGCACCAATTCTAAAAGGGCGTCATGGGCTAAGCTTGCGAGTGGTTCTCATATATCATCTACCCTGCCTTTTGAAAGGACTCTCATGTCTTCTTCAGTTAAATTGAATAAGTTCATGACAAGGGCAATGTCTGAATCTAGTGAAAATAAGCCAGTGCCTGGATTGCCAATTGATTTGAGAGGTACTTTTTTTTTTTCTTGTTTCTCTTTTTGTTGGCTAGAATACGCAACTCCTTGCCTATATATGTTCTTAGCATTATGTAAGCAGCATCTACAAAACGTTTTTTTCCCCTCTGTAAATGATGGAACCAACATTTATTTCAAATTAATCAACATTTAGCCAAATCTCTACCAGCACTGAATTTTGAATACTACTACAAAGGCCACATTCTGCCATCTTTTAATCTGTTTAATACTGCTGCATATCCGTTATCAACTAAACTACAAGTAATATTTAGGTAAACGGGCATTTATTGCTGGTGTGGCTGATGACAATGGGTATGGTTGGGCAATAGCAAAATCTCTTGCTGCTGCTGGTGCTGAAATCCTGGTGGGAACATGGGTGCCTGTGAGTAAATTCTTGTTTCAAAATTTCTTTCTTTTTCTGTTTAGATTTTCTGTGCCATGTAAAAGTATTCTGTTAGTGACTAGGAAGCTTCTTTTGCAGGCTTTGAACATTTTTGAAACAAGCCTGCGAAGGGGAAAGTTTGATGAATCTCGTTTGTAAGATGCTAGCATCTCTTAAATTATGCTCTGATGTGCATGTTATAGATTGAATCTACTAACAAATCATTTGATTCTTCAGGTTGCCGGGTGGTTCTTTGATGGAGATCACCAAAGTATATCCCCTCGATGCAGTGTTTGACAACCCTGAGGATGTACCAGAAGATGTAATAGACAAGAAGAATATAGTCGATTTAATATACAGAATATTGTCATAACATCTTTTGACATAACATGCTTTTATGTTTGCTCTTGCAGGTGAAAGCAAATAAACGTTATGCTGGATCCAGCAAGTGGACTGTTCAGGTATTGACCCCTAAATTTCTTTTTCCCTTGTTATTATGCTGAATGCTTTCAAAAGCCACCCATTGACATTGTATTGCCTTCCTTGAAATAAATTGTTTATGTTGTATTGCTTTGCCCAAAATATCAAAACCTTACTCATAGATCAGATTTCAGCTGTTCTCTGACTGAAAATTTGATATTTTGTTTAATTTTGTACTCTATAATACATAGGGTATCCAGATGTTTCAGTCTTACAAAAATTTCCAGATAGGCCGTACTTGTTTTTAATTTTCAACAATTAACATGCTCTGTTCGTGGTTAAGCTGTCCTCAAAAACTTTTTAACTTATATAATGGGCTGCAGATTTACCTATCCAGTGACCTTATGTGATCTTTTTTTGCAGGAAGTTGCTGAATCTGTCAAACAGGATTATGGCAGCATTGACATCCTGGTGCACTCACTTGCCAATGGGCCTGAGGTAAAATAAATTCTCATATTGAAATTTTTGTGCGTTGTTATCTTTTCTACATAACAACGAAAAGTTCTTTTTAATAGGTTACTAAACCCCTTTTAGAAACGTCAAGGAAAGGATATCTTGCAGCCATATCTGCATCCAGTTACTCATATGTTTCTTTACTCAGGCACTTCCTTCCTTTAATGAATCCAGGCAGGCCTCCTTTCTTCAGTAATGTTTCAGCATTTTCAGTTATATCTCTAATTTCTTTACACATGCAAACATGATTGAAACAGATTTCTGCTGATACAGGTGGTTCATCGATTTCTCTCACATACATTGCTTCTGAGAGGATCATACCAGGGTATGTTTGTCTTGACATTTTTGTCCATCTTCTGAAGTTATAGTATTATCATATCAAATAGTTGATAGTTTTTTCTCGAATGCAGATACGGTGGAGGCATGAGTTCTGCCAAAGCTGCACTCGAGAGTGACACGCGTGTAAGTTTTCATTTCCTTTCTTACCTGTGTGCATGATTTATGAATATACAAAACAATGGTGACTGTCATGACTTATTTATTCTTGTACAGGTGCTTGCTTTTGAAGCAGGAAGGAAAAACAGAATCAGGGTCAACACGATATCTGCTGGTAACTTTGCCCCGTAATTTTCTATTAGTTTCTTATCTTTTTCAAGGAGATATAACTATCCCATTGGACCCAAAGTAAGAGCACCCAAAGAATATAATTTGGGTCATCGTGTTCAGTAACATGACTTGATTGGAATATAAAGTTCTGTTAAGGGTTTTCTTCTCTAAAACCCCTAGATATGCACTTGTATGAATTCTCTGATGTTTTGGTTATTTTAATTCTCAACATAAGAGGTGTTTGGGATTGTGGTGCAGGGTGCTTTACAAAATAGTTTTTCGCTTGAAAACACTTCAAAATATTTTTATTTTTATTTTTGATATTAACATTAAAACTATCAGAGAGCACTAAAAAGAAACATCAAATGAATGTTTTTTTCAAGCCAAAAACACTTTTTGAAAAGCATCTAAAAGTACAAGCAGAAATTGTGTCAAACACCCCCTTAGTGCTCTAGATACGTAGCTCTCAATCCATGCACAATAGCTATAGCTAGATGCTTTAAGAACTTTTAGTCACCTGCATAAGTCACTTTAGATACGTTGATTGATAAGTTAAAGCACCTATCTGTTATGCCCCTTTATAGATGGATACCCTCCAATGCACCTTGACATCATAAAACCGTCCAATCAGTGTTTCCATCTGGTCATGGTTTTGACTTCCATGTTGCATGTAATAATGCATGAATTAGATCCACTTTTAGGGTAAACAGCTTGGTTGGTGGTTATAGCCGGAAGAACAAATACTCATTTTTGCTTGAACACAGTCCCTTTTCTTTGAACCCATTTTCAGATTAGTGCAGTTTAAGCTGTCACTAAGTCACCTGGGGTCAGGATTGCTTTGATATCAACAGATTTTAGTTCCGTTTATAAGTATCTCCTTTGTTGTCATTGCCTTAACTTTCTTTCTTGACCTCACAGGTCCACTAAGAAGCCGAGCAGCAAAAGCAATTGGATTTATTGACACCATGATTGAATATTCATTAGCCAATGCACCGTTGCAAAAAGAACTATCTGCAGGTAAATTTGAACGGTTTTCAATTTCTATTTTTTATGTTTCCTTCAATTAATGATCATTACTAAGTTAAAAAAACTGATGGAACAGATGAGGTGGGTAATGTTGCTGCCTTCTTAGCATCACCTTTAGCTTCTGCTGTCACTGGTACTGTGATGTATGTTGACAATGGCCTCAACGTAATGGGTGTTGGTGTTGACAGCCCAGTATTCAAAGACCTTAACATTCCATCAGACAAGCACCAGGGATAAGTGCAGGCAGGATGATCCATCAAGTGAAACTTTGACTACTGATAGGGCTGCCTGCCCCTGTACGGCTTGGCCATCGGCCCCAATTTTTCCATGAGAACTTGATTTTAGTTGGGGGAGTTAACAGTTTCAGATAATGTTTGCAAAGTTCATCCTTTATATCTTGTAGTGATGGCTGCTTGCACAGGTTGTAACAGCTTCTTGAAGGTTGTTCGTGTGGAGACTGGAAAATCTTTTTTGATAACAAACTTCATTTCTATTTTGGCAAGCTCCATGCAAGTAATCCTCTCAGCCAATGCTGCTAGCTAACACTGATATTAAACCTGGACCAGGCACCAACCGACCTAGAACCTGGCCTGGACAAGCTCTTTTTAGTTCTAAAAGCGGTGGGTGATCATTGACTTGTTTGGCCTCTTAAAACATCCGGTTTGATTTTAAAAAAATTAAAAATAATGTTTTAATTTTTTTATGTAATTTTAAATTAACTCGGTTCGAATAGTTAATTATATTTATTATTCTCAAGAATTAAAAATATTTTATAATATATTAACTGTCATTAAATCATAAGACCCGTAACTAATTTTTTTTTTTATATATATATATAAATTCAAATTCAAATAATTGTTTTCAAATAGTTTTGTTTAGGAGTCCTTTAAACCTGACCTGGGTAAGATTCAGGTCACTCTAATATTTTTATTTTTTAAGAAAATAAAATAATATTATTAAAAAAAATCCAATAATAGATATTGAATCAATTATTTTTTACTTTTTCTTTAACAGAACTGGCCGGCTTGGCTGTTCAAGTTTTTAAGGGTATGTTTAGAATTTTGGTTGCTGTTGTGGTTAAGGTTGAAAAAAATAGTTTTAAAAAAAAATATTTTTACTGCGGTTCAAAATAAACAGTAAAATGTTTAGTTAAAACCGTGGTTGAGTTTGAGGTTGAAAAAAAACAATTTTGTGTGTTTGGTTACCAAGTTTTTCATTTTGCTTTTAACTTGTGAAATTACAGAACACGCGCATTCCCACATGCGCGCGCGCACACACACACACATATATATATTGTTTTTTAAATATTTAATAATTATAATTAAAAAAATGATTAATAATTTAAGTAAATTAAACACTTGTTTTTATTCTCCCACCAAACTACTTGTAATTTCATCCAAACCAAATCTATATGTGAAGGCCTCTGCGATCCTTGAACAATTGTAAAATATCATTTAAAAAAAAATTAGAATTACAAGACAAAAATTATATTGTGATATTCTTTTAATATATTTATTTATTGCAATTAATTTTTAAATTATTTTAATATTAAAAAATATTATATATATATGCGCCTCCCACTCGGCGAATTGGTATGCACGGAAAGCAGTAATTTGTTGTTTTCCATGAAATGTCATTTCAATGTTAATAATAAGTAGTCCCCATAACTAAATTAGCCTTTTATCTCCATAACCAAACATATACGTGGAGGTGCAAATTGTGTTTTCAACAAAACACAGTTTGCACCTCTTAAACAAATGGGCACTAAAACGATGAACTAAACAAAGTTCACTTTTGTAAAAAGAAACACCATTTTGCAAGAAACCTTTAAGAGCACATCAATAAAACAATAGCCAAGAAAAGTGAGAGCTTGAAGAAAGTTTTTATATGGGTTTGAGAAGAAGAAAAGAAAGGTGTTATTTTTGTCACTCTATCAAGCATAGACAGGTAAAATCTCACTGAAAAGCTGATTACTTTATGTGTTGGAGGAGTTAATTTTTGGAACTGATTTAGATATGAGCAGCAAAGCCATAGAAGTTGAATCTTTGCATTCTTCAGCCGAAATAATTGGCAATAACCAAGATATTCTAACTGATATTGTTGTATTGGATTATCTTAATGACATTATGACCTAGAGAGAAAATTCTTGCAATGGCTTGTTTCTTTGCATATCTGATGGTGGCTATCATGTTGATGATGGTCTTGATGCTTCTCCTAATCTTAGGAGATGCATTGGGCTTACTACAACATAATTTTCTGGTAAATATTATTTTAATATATTTTTAAATAAAAATTATTTTAAAAAATAACTTCAATCATAAACTAAGTGGGATATATTGCGCCTGAATTGCTGTTGGTGTTTCACTTTTGGTTTTGGTTTTGATTTTGTTCTTTTGATGTTGTTTTGTTAAGGTTGGGTCCAATGAATGCTGAGTTGAAACAAAGGAAGGGTGTTGTTCGTAGGAAGCGCACAAAGGCTGCTGAAAAAGCTCAAGTTGTAGAGTTTGGTATTTCCTTCTGGATTGATTATCCTTTTATGTTTAAGGTGATTGCAACTATGGTGGTAAGGATCCGTATATATTATAATCCCTTGAGAAAAAAAACTTATAAAATTAATGAATGGAATATTATGCTAAACTTGTAAAAGGAATATTAAATTTATGAGAATGATTATAGATGAGATAAATTAAAATAAAATGTTTATGTATGGGTTAAAAAAACATTTGTGAAAAATAAAACTTGATGGAATAAATAAATAATAAAAGAAGAGTCATGAAATGCAGTGTAATGAAATTCAATATATCCTAATTTAAATTCAACAAAAATAAGTCTCATGATCATGCAAAATTTTTTCTCAAAATATAAAAAGTTTAAAAATGAGATAAAGAAAATTAACTAAATTATTTATAACTTATTAACTAAAAAATAAAACGTGTGAGGCACTGTAGCTTCTAAGATGATTTAATTTGGATTTCAACGGTGCGCAAATGGGTTTGTCTTTAATAATCATAAAGCTGCTTGTTATTGGTTTGGGGTGTTTTTGTTTTTTCATCTTATTTTGAAATTGCGTCTTCGATTCTTCTCTTACACCACATGTCTATACACGTAGCGGCCATTGTTGTAGTGATTGCTCTCTCTCTCTCTCTCTCTCTCTCTCTCTCTCTCTCTCTCTCTAGAGTGAACAATCTGAATAAAATTTGCATCATGATTTTTTTGACCAAGGTTAAGTTTAATATGAATATTTAATGTTGTCTTCACCTGCGCAAAAATTTGGTCAAAACCTTGACAAAAAGAACTGTACATCACTAATACTTGTAAACTTTTACAAAAGTCAAAGAAAATAGTTTGTAATAAGAAAAGATCTAATCCATCATTTTTTTTAATGAAGATAATAATTTTATTTTGATAATTTTGTTGAAACATGTTAAATAAATAAATTTATAATAATTTAAAATTCGTATATATTTATAGGACTTGCACTCCACATAAATTCTGCATGAATTTATTAATTTTCCTATATTTATATTATAATAAAAAAATTTCATCCAACTAATATTTTTTATATTGAAAAAAATATAGTTATGACCTCGATGAGATGCCAATAAGTTGCTAGGATATAAATACATGACATGACTGACCATGTTAAGAAAAGGAGAGGGAGAGAGAGAAAAATGGAGAAAATAAATTATTGGGTAAGGAGTTTTACACTTATCTCAATCTATGTGAAGTTATACCATTTACAATTGAGTTTATGTGTTTTGAGCAAGGGTTTTATTGTGAGTTTTTTTTTAAGGGTTTTATGAAATGGAATGTATTTGATGAAATTGAGTTGAAAGTGTGTAAAACCAACTTAAAAATATGAAGAAAAAAATGGGAGTGTATTTGCGATATGTGTCATAATCTAAGTTTATCTTAAAATTACCTTTTTCTTTCAAAATAAAAAACAACAAGAAAAATATAAAAAACTAGTAACATGAGAGAAAAAAAATAGGTTGAAAGGGGTTTTAAGTATACAAAGAAACCAAACTAGAATTCTAGATGATTAGAAATCTAATTGTATCCGAAATTAAAAAACCATGCACATTGAGGGTTAAATTAAAAGACTATCAAGTGAATTTGCGTAAAAATAAATTTTGAGAATTTAATTAGATTTTTAATAGGTTAATTTATATTTAAATAAGTTGAAGAACTAATTTGGACATTTAACATGTTAAATTAATTTTATTAGAAGTTTAATTAATCAAAAATTAAGTTTAAAAATTTAATTTTAACTTTATAAAAAAAATTAAAATTAAAGAGACTATTTTTAATTAAAAACAGAGGATTATCAAATAGAACCATCAAGAAGGTTAGATGGGGTATTAATGTTCAAACTTCATATTAATAATGAAAAGGAAAAGGAAAAAGGAAAAAAATGAATGGAAATGGGTTTGGAGAGTTATTCTTAATTTTCTTTTAAATAAACAACTCTCTATCCATTGAAGATCATATTGATTGCTTAATACATCTTATATAAAGTGTAATTATATAGTTTTGGTGTAACCCAAATTATTAAAACGGTTGATTTTGCTTCATTGTTTAAAAAAAACAGGTGAATGTCAACTTCCAATAAATGTTTTTAAGCCTACTTTGTTTATTATGCTAAATTGTTTAGAAGTGCGGTTCAGATAGTTTTTTAATGTGAATTTTTTTATTTAAAAATATATTAAAATAATATATATTTTTTAATTTGAAAAAATTATTTTTGATATCAACACATGAAAATAATCTAAAAACATCAATACATTTTAGTTTAAAATAAAAAAAAAAAATAATTAAAAAAATATTTTTAAAATACAATTTCAAATACAATGAATTATGAATTGAAATAAATATATTCAACTTTGGTAATCACTTGTTATAATTGCTTGCTAGCTCTCACAATCATGTTTGGAAGAGGCTTGGGAGTCTTACTCATCTCATTGCCAATGGTTTTTAACATACTTTCTTCATTCACTATATTAATTATATATGGTTTGATATGGTAAATTAGTCAGGTAATATGTTAATTTACAACTTCATTGTTTTATTATAAATTGTTTGAAAATACATGCTAATAGAATTATTAAACTAATATTTTATTATAATAATATATCAACTATATAAATATAAATATTTTGTTTTTTTAACTGAGTGCACATGATTTGTTTTTATTTTTCTGATTGAATGCGTATATTTTTATTTTTTTTATTAATTTTAAAATTTAATGAATACCCATTTTATAATTTTATACGAGCCAAATTTTAATAAAGTTAAATAAAATTAAAAATCAAACAACAAATAATAACAAGAACGATTTAATTAATCTATAAAAAAAAAACAATATAATTCAATTTAAAGAAACAAGGATAAAAAAACGTAGAAGTTGTTGAAAAAGCTCACCAAAAACCAGTGCAATAACTTCTCTCCATAGTCAATTCTCACCATTACACACAAAAAAGAAAACCTTCACCCCTCCTACTCTTGTCCAATCAAGTTGGAAAAAGCTTCAATCTTTCTCTCTCATTCATCAAATCTACCCCGTTTCTGATTTCCTTTATCTGAAACATGTCAAACTATACAGTTGAGTCCACCAAAGTAGAGACAATTGATGGAGCCAAGCTGCATACAAGGCTGTTCAAGCCAACGGAGGAATTAGATGTAAAAGACAATCTGGTGATTGTTCTTGTACATCCTTTTTCAATCTTGGGTGGTTGTCAAGGTCTTTTAAAAGGAATTGCTGTTGGGTTAGCTGAAAAAGGTTATAAAGCTGTGACTTTTGATATGAGAGGTGCCGGTAAGTCTACCGGGAGGGCTTCTCTTTCTGGTTTTGCTGAAATCAAGGATGTTATTGCTGTTTGCAAATGGGTTTGTGAGAATCTGTCTTCTGATAGGATTTTGTTGGTGGGTTCTTCTGCAGGTATGCGTTTTGTTTTTGTTTGAAGAGATATATCATTTGTGAATTGTCTGTTATTTTTGGCGAGGAAGTTCAATGCTTTGTGGGAATTAATTAGAATGCTTGATGGGGATGGGGATGGGGATTATTGGATCTGTGAAAAGAGTGTTGGTTTGTGAATCGTGAATCTGTGACAGTTGTAAGACTACTGATATGGTGGTTATTCATAATTTCTCATCACAAAGAAAGAAAAATGAATGAAAGGGAAACAGTCATTGGTCATCAGCACATCTGAGAAGATGCGTCATAGCTTTTCTGTCCAGGAAGGGAAGGATTCGATGCATCAAATCAATTTTTACACGCGATTTGCAGCACGGTTGATTATGCTAATTTGGATGTTTGATTGAATTGCGGACTAAGTTTGAGCATATTGATGGCAATCAATCCCTAAAGGGTGTAGCGCGGTGGCATAGGATTTGAGATCTTCACAGTAGATTTTGAGTTGGAGTTAGGGTGTGCGTAAAAGCCTAGGACAACCAGGGTTTTACTCCCTTACCTGGGCTCACAAAGTGTGCTCTCTTGGGGGTGGGATTTCCTTGAATAAAAAAAAAAAATATTGATGGCAATCAGTTTTGATTTTTGGTGATAATTGTGCTCGTTGATAGAATTAGGCTAGCAATAGCCTGTTCGGTTTTGTTTGTCCATGAGTTGGGATTTGATGATGTGCTTTCTATGTCTTTATCAACCTCTTCTCTGGTTCTTCTATTCTGTTTGTGTTGATGTGGGCATCTTTTGATGGATTTTAGTTGATAGGATGAGTTAATACTTGCAAAGATGAGTGATTTGTGAAGGAAACTAAAACTTCTAGGTGTGATGTTTCTGAATTTCGATTTGTCCATAATTTAGGCGGGTATAGGCCATCAAATGTAATTTCTATTTCTTAATAAAAAAGTAAAAAAGAAAAGAAGAACTGAATATCTAGAAATATTGGAGTGCCTCCTATGATAGAAGGTCAAGGTAATGGAAATTTCTCTGTTCTGTTTTACTTTTGATTGCATTTGATAATCAAATTATGTACTCCCTGCAGGTTGGTTTTGATCTCCAGGCCAGTAGAGCTTTAAACTTGTGTTTTTCATTTCTTAGGCTGTCAATTATAGCAAGTTTTCTCTGAAATATTGTATGTTAGGCTGTCTGTTGCTGCACCCAAGTCATTGTTGCATATTTGATAAATTAACATGATGGCAATGAATTGATGCAGGTGCTTTAATATGATTGTAATCATTTTAAAACCACGAAATAAACTGGCAGAGCAATAATAATTCCACCGTTTCTTGTGTGAAACTGATCTTTGGATTATGTTTATCCCTGGTACAGGTGCACCAATTGCAGGTTCTGCAGTCGATGAGATTAAAGAAGTGGTTGGCTATGTAAGTATAGGATACCCCTTTGGCATGTTTGCCTCCATCCTTTTTGGAAGACACCATAAGGCAGTCCTGAACTCCCCGAAGCCAAAACTTTTTGTTATGGGAACTAGAGATGGGTTTACCAGTGTGAAGCAGCTGCAGCACAAGCTGAGTTCTGCTGTAGGACGCGTTGAAAAACATCTAATTGAAAGAGCAAGCCACTTCCAAATGGAAGGCCCTGAATTTGATAACCAAATGGTGGACCTTATCCTACCGTTTATCTCGTCTTTATAGGAATATTAGATGCCATGTCAGTTTATGAGGTGTGCTGGGTCAGATTGCCCCGGGTAGGGACTCTTGCTTGTGCATGCTGATTATCTTTGTTTAATTTGCAGGATTTGGCGAATAGTTTACATATTCTATGCCATCAGAGTCAACTAACTACTCAATGAGAGTAACCTCTAAACTCTTGCCACATTGATATTGCTCTGAGAGAGAGAGATTCAAAGCCATTTTTACATGGTCACATATTACTCCCAAAATAATTTACATCAACATTTTCCTATTTCAATGAAACTAAAGTTACACTGAAATCAAAGTTACTGTCATTAACAGGCTAATATACAACAAGCCCAGGGATTGTCATGCTCTTGCCTTGTCACAAAACGAGGAAGCTATAATACAAGTCAGGGCCACTGGTTGACAATAAGCCTCACAATCATATGTCATAGTTCTCATCATGCTGATCACTTGAAACAATTCTGCCATTTCTTGTCATTTTGTTGCCATCTGAACCTTCAATTCCTCTACCTTCACCAACAATCTCCTCGTATGACCGTTTTCTCCATCCCCGATCTTGGTCCATTGACTGACCATGGGGAAATGGATGTTCCCCCTCATCTGTTTTGATGCCATGAAAAAGAAGATTTTATTCTTTTCATTATCAATAATGTACTGTTTTATGGTGAAAATATTCCAACTTCGATGGAGGACTAAGACCAGTACACATGTATCATTATGATTAGTCTGTTAAAAAATCACATCTCACTGATACTTGGCATGAAATTGAGGTCACAAGTGGTCATGATTGAGAATTTAAGACAAGCAATGAAATGTTTCCACAGCTTTCAGATAAACATTTGAGATTTACTTGCATCTCACTGGATTGATAAAAACACACATTAGAAATTCGGGGAACTGCAGTATACAACAATTACAGGCTGATCTGAATACCCCAAATCTACAATTAGATGATACAACAGATAGCAGCGGATATATGAACATGTTATGTGTAATTAGTTATTACCACTTTCACCATCTGATGCTTCTTCAAGCCTTGCAATTGCATTGACCAGGGCTTGTTCTTGTTCCTGCAAGAATGAGAAGATATAAATGCAGTGACAACAGATATTAAAGCAAAACGAGGTGTGTGGTGCTTACTTCCAGAGCTTTCTTTGCTTTCTCAATTTCCAAAGGATCAGGATGGCTAGCACCAAAAACTTTTTCTACCTGTTCAAATTGGCCAAATTAGGAAAAAGAAGTTCCTTTATTTCTGCGTGAAGCAGGTTCCAATATCCATCTTACCTCCTTGATTAGAGTACTTGTGTGAAGTATCTCAATATCACCCATAGCCTTCTTCCCAATGCCATTCTGGGTTAAAGGGAAATCTTTTTTGGACTGACCCTTTGTGGTTCCTCTACCTCTTCCTGCAGTAACAACTGCACCACCGCGTGCAATGGCTTTCTTATTCCCGCGACCTGGTCCAGGCCGGCCACCTCTACGGAAAAGTCCAGGCTCCTCACCCTCCCACCTAATATCTTCAGGAGATATCTGCCATTATCACATACAGATCAGTAGCAGCTAAAACCAGAACCCTGAAAAGGATTCCAAAGATGGAATGTGACGGAAACACACGAAGAAAATTGATGGCATACTAAACAAGGGAGGAAAATGTTCAAAAGACCAAGCATTATTAGTAATTTGCCATGCCACATTGAATACATCACTATTTGAACCCTTGACACTACTGTTAGCCTGGAAAAAGGTGAAAGGAGAAAAGGACTTGGTTAACATTACATTCTCCATGAACATGCAAAACACAAGCACAAGGAAAAAAAAGTTGGCTTGATCTTATCAATACCTCATAATAAAATCACATCCTGCAGAAAAATAATCCGTTTCAAATAAAATCTTCATATTCCAATGGTTGAACCAGCAGGGATGATAAATTTTTAAACACGTATCCAGATGTCAATTTCTTATGTGCAAGTCATTCTTCGTTTGAAAAAATTCTACTATCATATTTGGATACACTACAAAAAGAGAGCAGGCAAGAAGGAGCAGCATTCAAATCTTTCAGAAGCCAAGTAGCAATCCCACTTACCCCAGACTCTTACGTAATACAGAACAGAGAATTCTCAACCTCCCCCACCCACACACGCTCGAGCTCAAAAAGAAAAAAAGGAGATCATTCTCAGTGCTAATATAACTAGATGTAAAATAGACCATATCACACCATCAGCTCCCAGGAGCACAACACTTACGTCTTTGAGATTGACCCATTCCCATGTTTCATCTCCAGTATTAATATCATAAACCAAAGCATGTCGGCCCTGTCAATTTGTGGAAAATGATGTTAAAGGAAACCAAGTGATACGCAGACTATTACAGTCAAGAGTAGACTGTACCTCAACTGGATTGTAGTCAGTTATAACAGCTTCATAGAAGTGGTTATCCTCTGGCCATCGAGTCCAAACTTTTTTTCCAATTAAATCATTGGTTGCAAAGACACCTGAAGAACCACGATTAGCAACTTGAGCCCTGCTGGACAAACCTGTAGAACGCTGCTGCATGGACTTCATTGAGGACGCAGCAGACAGCCTCATTAACCAAAAAGTTGAGGATAAACCAGCTAAGTATAAATCCTCATCATTTTGCTCACAGTTATTCAACTTACTGATTTGGGCTTCTTGTTCCCAGATCCAGGGGGAGGGCCATGTCTCAGGGCTGCATTAGATGGTTGTGTTGATGGATGCAATACAGGAGAAGGAGCGCCCATGGACAATGATGCAACTGACTGCGAGGTTTTCTGCTTCTTGCGTGACCCTGAAACAGTAGGACTAGCTATAGGATCATGAGAAGGCTGGACAGTGCTTGGCATGCTAGGCTGGATCCCAGTTGCCTTTCTCCATTCCCTGGAATTATAAGTGATAACACTCGTTAGAAAGACTGGCTGTACATTAGATCTTCTAAAAATCTGCTCAACAGATATTTCATGAAAAAAATAAACCTTATCCTCCGAATCATATCATCAGCGTTAACCCTGGCTAGGAGCTCCCTGTGTTCCTCATCTGAAACTCTTAGTTCTTTTCTGAGTTCTGTAATTAGACTTTCCTTTTCCTGGGGTACAGCATTCATAGAAAGGGCATCAAAAATTTATTTAGCATCATCCAATGATACAACATAAATTGAAAGTACATGAAATGAACAAGGATAATACCCAAGTAATAGCATCTGACTGGGCTTTAAAGGCTCGCAGGACTGAAGTGTATGCTTCTTGTTCAATGTTGTGGATTTGAGTTTCCATGTCGCTATGCAACCTTGGCTGTGATGCAGCACCACCAACTGCAGATCTTCCATTCCCAGCAGTTCGCACCCCACTTTGGAATCTATTTCGATGTGTAGGTGGAAGGTCATCATCAGTTCCTATAATTTTAAAGATAAAGAACACACTGCATTAACTCTTAAAAGTATAGTAAAATGTAACAATTCCAAAGCTTACAATTCATGAAATTAAGACATGGAGAGCACACACACAAAAAAAACAAATAACAGCTAACTCTAAACTAACTCACCACTGCTATCAGAAAGCTCGTAATCCATTTCAACTCCTAAAAATCAAGCTTGTCACTTTCAGCCTTTTAATCACGAAAAGAACTCAATCACTGTAACAAACCAACTGACTTCTTCACAAATTCAAGCTACAAACAACCTGACAAACAAATAAAAAGGAAAATTTCTCAATCAACAAATTAAGAAGCACACTTCAGAGGTCACAAATGCTTAGTGCTGCTTCAGAAAACAACAAACTTGAGCCAATTTCACTGGGGAAAAAAGTAGCCCAAGTTCACATATTTAGCTCCCCTAACCCTATAAAACAATTAATAAAATTACACACAACCTTCATGATTCCTTTTTAACTTCAAGAATCAACTAAATAATTTCATAAACAAGGAAGTAAATAAATTCAGCAAAAAAAATCCTAATTCAACCAAAACCACCAGCTAAAAACTTGAAGAGCAAGGAATTTAAGCAGGATTCAAGAAAACTACACCGAAATACATAAAGATCAAATAAACTCACCGCTACCATTCAATCTTCAATGTTCATTGAAATTTCACCAAACCCTAAATACTTCAAAATAACTAAAACTCGATCAAGATAAAAACAAACGAGGTTTTAAATAAAACACTTTTAGGAAGTGTCGAACATAAACCTCGCCTTGTGGCGTAAAATAAAACACTGATATTTTATCGTCCAATTCATCGAAATTGAACAGGAAAACGATCTGGAGAGCCTATAAAAAGAAATTCGATGGCGTTTTGAGAAGGGCGCGTAGAATTGTTGTAAAATTGAGTGGTAATTGTTGGTGGGAGTGATTTTGGAGAGCAAATTAGGGTTTCGAGAATGAATTTCAAGGAACGCGGACTTGAAAAGGGTTTTATTTTTTATATTATTATTTATTTATTTGCTTTTGTCCGCAGTTGATTGTTGAGTTTGAGTTCCGGCCATTGCCTTTTTTTTTTTAATGAAGGGTTTTTCTCTTAAAACATAAAAGAAAGAAATTAATTAGAAATTGAAAAGCTATCATAATTCATTGGTTAAAAAAAGACTTCATAAACCAAAAGATTAACATTATATATTGATACTAATATAATATTTAAGATTGTATTAACATTTATTTTTTATTTGAAAAAATATTAAGAAATTAATTAGAAATTGAAAAGCTATCATATTTCATTGGATAAAAAAAGACTTCATAAACCAAAAGATTAACATTATATATTGATACTAATATAATATTTAAGATTGTATTAACATTTATTTTTTATTTGAAAAAATATTAAATATTTTTTTAATATGAATACGTTAAAATTATCTAAAATTATATATATAAATTAATTTAAATAAAAAAAATGAAAAATTTCAAAAACAAATTGAATGTAAACAACCTCTAACACTTTTTAGTTAAATATATACTTTTGTATAAACATATGGAAAGATTTGTGAGTTAATATATTGATTTGTGTACAAAATTAGTATACAAATACTTTTTACACGGGCCTAGCAAGTTTCCACAACAATTAGACTAATGAACATCATTAATAATTTCATAAAGGATTAAACTAATTTTTTGTGCTTAGAGAACTCTAATTGAAAGATGGTTATGAATTTAGTAATTAAAATTTAAAAAATAAACAATATTGCATGCTAATAATTTGATTGTCTAATCTTGATCGTTTTATAAACATTGATTAATAATCATTGTATGTTTAAATATATGATTGATATTAAAAAATCCAAAACATCTAGTTTCTTTTCAGAGATATATAACAATTAATTAACTTATATTTATTTAGAAAAATCACTCTCTACTTTTTTTAAGAAATTTATTATCTTTTATATTGTGTTTCAAAAATATTCTTGATTTTTTTAAATAGTTTTTATTTTAATTTTTTTTATATATCTAGATTATTTTTATATGTTGATATCAAAAATATTTTTAAAAATATATAAAAATATATTATTTTAATATATTTTAATACAAAAAAATACTTTTAAAATAAACCTAGCTATAATCCCAAATAGTCAACATGTATATTTATGTATATCTGTAGTTGAGCCGCCCTCAACCCAGGCCAGGCTCACAAATGAAATGAATGTCCACTCTCACTTTACAAACTTTTGTCAAACTTAAGATAGAAGGCTGCATTAAAGAAAGCAATTTCTTGAACGTGAACAACATGACCATATACAATGAAAAGATGAATATATATATATATATATAAGGACCATGCACTTCATTTACAATAAAACTGAAAAAGAGACTTGGTAATTTGCTGCACTGAAGCAGAAAGAAGTTTAAGATTTAAAAAAAAGATTTTTTAATTAATTTTAAAGTGTTAATATTTAAAATTAGTTATTTTTTAAAAATATTTCATATCATAATACCATACACTAAGTTTTATTTTGAATTGATTTAAATATTATTTTTATTAAACTTGAATGATTCAATCAAACTATATTGATAATTGACGAAGCAAATTCAGCTGTTTTCTCTCTCAAAACTACACAATTTCATTCAAAAATACCAAAACAATATTATTTCTAATATTAATTTAAATTAACATAATAACCCAATTACTCTAATCTTGGATTAGGCAGAACTCAAAATAAATAGTGGGTTGAATCTCGTAACTATGTTAGATATTATCATGATAAATTTTTGATAGTTTATATAAAAATATAACCATAAAAAAGACAACACATAATCCCAAGACAGAAGCTTTTACACACTTCCCAAACAAATCCCAAACCGCTTGAATATATCAGTCAAAGGCAACCAAATTCAACCATGCCACCATTGCTTTCTCATTCCTCCTCTTCACTCTCCCTCCTCCGTTTCCTCCTCCCTATCAAATCCCCTTTCTACCCTCCCTCTTTCCTCAAATCCCAATTCTGCCCTCTATCTCCTCCTGCTCACCTCTGCAAACCCTCCCTTTCACGCCACGTCAGCACCAGCTCCTCCCCTCCCAGCAGCGGTAGCAGTAGCAGTGTTTCCATGGAGTCATCCTCGCCAGAACCAACCGTGTCACTCGACTCTGTGACGCTGGATTTAAAGAATCAAACTTTAGGTCCTGATGATGCTAGTACGGCTAAATTGAAGCTTGAAGATCTCAATTGGGACCATTCATTTGTTAGAGCATTGCCTGGGGATCCAAGGGCTGATACAATTCCACGTCAGGTAGTTTTTTCTTTTTTGAAAAGTTCTGATTTTTATGGGGTTTTGTGCTGTTTGGATTGATATAAATTGTGGGTTGTTGTTTTTGTTGTTGGTATAGGTGATGCATGCTTGCTATACGAAAGTGTTACCATCTGCTGAAGTGGAGAACCCTGAGCTTGTTGCTTGGTCTGATTCTGTTGCTGATTTATTTGATTTGGATCTTAAAGAGTGAGTTTTTGCTTTTCTTTTTTTTAATACTTTTTTTATGCGCTTTTGTGTGTAGAAAATGATAAAAAAAAAAAAAAAAACTGCATAAATTGTGGGTTTGTAAGGTGGGTTGGGTTTGAATTAGTTATGAAAATTTATCTTTAGCAGTTTATATCTGCTGATAGTTTACAAGTTTGATTGTTATTTAGTGTGACCCCAAGTGACTGTTTTAGAATACGCTTGCGATGGATATTGCAGGTTCCCACCCACATGGGCATGTTCTATGCGTGCACAGCTGAGAATGTGCGATTTTCAATATCCATGAGACCGAATGACTGATGACAGTTTTTTGTGTTGGGATTTGCAGATTTGAAAGGCCAGATTTTCCCCTTTTGTTTTCAGGGGCTTCTCCTTTGGTTGGAGCGTAAGTTTTGTAACTTTGGATTTATGTTGTGACTTGACCAAGTATCTTGCTTTTATGTATTTATTACATATTGGCATTTGTCTTGTAGGTTGCCATATGCTCAGTGCTATGGAGGACATCAATTTGGGATGTGGGCAGGTCAACTGGGCGATGGTAGGGCAATAACACTAGGGGAGGTTGTAAATTCAAAGTCTGAAAGGTGGGAACTGCAACTTAAAGGTGCCGGGAGGACTCCATATAGCCGTTTTGCAGATGGCCTTGCAGTTTTGCGTAGCAGCATTAGGGAATTTCTTTGCAGTGAAGCAATGCACAGTCTAGGAATCCCAACAACTCGTGCTCTTTCTCTTGTGACAACAGGAAAATATGTTACCCGTGACATGTTTTACGAGTAAGTTGTCAAGGTCTCGAGTTTGCTGCAAATGGAATGCTTTTCATGTTTTCAGCTTTGCAGGGTACTCATTTCCTTTGTGCTAGTGCCTCTGCATGATATTCTGTTGGGGATTTATGCTGATACTAGAAAGTTTCCTTTTTGATGCTTGGAGGAACTGGAGGTTTAGAGACTTTCAAAATGAATTTAGTATTTGTCACTGTGGAATATGCTGTAGCCCTGAGCTTCATTTACCTTTTATTAATTAGGAAATATTTCCAGTTTTTCTGTTGCAAATATTACTATTTTGCACTTCCATTAAACATTTTGTAGATGACTGACATGGTGGAAATGGAAATTATAACCTGTTGCTGGGAATTCCTGGAAATGAAAAAATAGTCATTTGATCAATGTATTCACGTGATGACTTTGAGATGCTCTTCAGTGAACACTGATTACAAGTTTTTGCTCCACTTTTTGCAGTGGCAATGCAAAGGAAGAACCTGGTGCTATTGTTTGCCGAGTTGCACCATCCTTTCTTCGGTTTGGTTCATACCAAATACATGCCTCTAGAGGGAAAGAGGACCTTGAAATTGTTCATGCTTTGGCAGATTATGCCATCAGACATCATTTTCCTCATATCGAGAACATGAATAAAAGTGAGGGGTTATCTTTTAGTACAGGTGATGAAGATCATTCAGTCGTGGATTTGACCTCAAACAAGTATGCAGGTAAATATAGAGTTTCTATTAGATTATAGTAAATATTAGGCATGTAGAGGAATTCTTATAGTGGTATGCAGCTTTACAAAGAAGACTGCAAAGTAAAGGAAGTACTGTGTGAACTTCATGAAGAGTTCAACCTATAGTAAGAAATGATTAAATATGAAAATTCATTTACATTGTGGTTTAAGCGCTTTGAATACATGATACTTGAGATTGAATTAATTTACTTCTATTGATTCGGGCACCTTGTTGTCCCATATTTAATCTGGACCATCTTCCAGAGTCCTTAATTGTATTCTACTCATTTTGGCTTGTGAACCTTTTCAGCTTGGACAGTGGAGATTGCTGAACGGACTGCTTCTATGATTGCAAGCTGGCAAGGGGTTGGCTTTACACATGGGGTAATGAACACTGACAACATGAGTATACTGGGTCTCACAATTGATTATGGTCCCTTTGGATTCCTGGATGCTTTTGATCCTAGTTTCACTCCAAACACCACGGATCTTCCAGGAAGAAGATACTGTTTTGCAAATCAGCCTGATATTGGTTTATGGAATATTGCACAATTCACAGCGACCCTATCAACTGCCAAGTTGATTGACAACAAGGAGGCAGATTATGCCATGGAAAGGTACTTGTGTTTTGTAATTGTTAGATTTAATGGAAGCATGCATGCAAATAGCAGTTGCTTATAGGGTGTTTGCAATGACTTGTTACAGATATGGAAACAAATTCATGGATGAGTATCAAGCTATGATGACTAGAAAACTTGGTCTTCCAAAGTACAATAAACAGTTGATCAGTAAACTCCTTAATAATATGGCTGTGGATAAAGTTGATTACACAAATTTCTTCCGGTTGCTTTCCAACATTAAAGCAAACCCAAATATTCCAGAAGATGAGTTGTTAGTTCCCCTGAAGGCTGTTCTGTTAGATATTGGACAGGAGCGTAAAGAGGCATGGATCAGCTGGGTGCAATCCTATGTGCACGAGGTAAAACATACAGGCATTATATCTTCGGTGTGGATTGCTATATTTAGTATGCTTCCTCTTCTTTTGTTTTCTGTATGGGTTACTCCTTTTGCCCCTGGTTGCATATGGATAATTGTTTCCTTTGCTATCATGGCATTTAGCCATTTCTCTTTTCTTCTCTTTCTCGTGTCTGTGCACAAAGCACACTTGATGGCTTTGTGGAAACTTTTAGCTGTCCACACTTGTTTTTGTCGAATGTAATTCTTGCAACCAACAATGTTTCAGACAACGGTACTCTTCTGAAGTTGGGGAGAAGGCAGTGGGTCTCGAGCCCAAGTCCTACCCTTTTCACCCAAAGAAACTAAAAGAAATGAATGGTTTAATTTTAAACTTAGAAATTATAATAGTTAGAGGAAATTCATTTGATCCATGGTGAACATTTCTTACTCTGTCATGGCACTACTATGCCATGCATGTCCATGCGATTCTTTTTTATATCCCCATATAGCTGTTAGGTGCGTCCCTTGCTTTCATAATCAGGTATGGTCAACCCAATGAACCAATGCTTTTTTCGCAAGTGGGCATGGATTTTATTTCTGTGAGCTATCTGATGGAACAAATAGATAGGCACGATGTTGTTTACGCAGTTTTATCATACGATCTCCTTTCTGCTTCTGCAGCTGGCTGCTAGTGGGATCTCAGATGAACAGAGGAAGGCCCAAATGGATTCAGTAAATCCCAAGTATGTTCTCCGAAACTACTTGTGCCAGACTGCCATTGATGCAGCTGAACAAGGTGATTACAGTGAGGTCAGGAGGCTCCTTAAATTAATGGAGCGGCCATATGATGAGCATCCTGGAATGGAAAAATATGCTCGCCTTCCACCAGCCTGGGCTTATAGACCTGGCGTTTGCATGCTTTCATGCTCTTCATGAGTTGCTTGGTTTTATTGAAAATAGTCTTAGGACATGTATTTAATAGTTGAATCAAGCTCTTGTCCTCGCAATAAACTTGCTACATGTAAACCTTGTTTGTCTATGCTGTTATAACAGGTCAAATTGGAAAGGTATTATTTATTTATTTATTTCTATTTCTTCTTGTCACAATGGTTGTGATCTTGTATTCTTGTTCATGGATAATATGGAGGCTGCTTGAGTTTCTTCAATATTATAGACAAGTGAGTATATGCATGGTGTTATTACTGAAATATGCCCTATGACTGATGTTAATAAATAAATAAATAACCTCCTAAGAAACTCAGCTATGCCTACTTTTCTAAAGGTTATTGATCTTGTAGTTATTGAATCTGTTCCGGTTCAAGTGTGTTAACATGGGGACTTGAGCATTGAGACTAGCCTAGTTAAGTTTTTAATTAAATTAAATTAAATTTGAATTAAATTGGTAATATTTTGTCTTGGATGTATTTTGATGTTTGAAAAAAAAATTATAATAACAATATAAATCACAGTAATCTTTTTATAATTTTACCAAATTATTAAATAAACTCGTGATTATTTAAAAAGTGATTTGATATAGGAAAAACTAGTTTGAAGGCCCACACTTTGTTGCGGGTGGAGTAAATTTTTTTTACAATTGTTCAAATTAAAATATAATATTTTTATATGTAAAATTTGATATAATGAAACAAATTAAAATATTCTATTACAACAGTAGTAACATCGAAGTGTTAACTTCTAAAGTTATCATCACTATTATTGCCAAAACAATAACAATTATTAAACAACATGTAGAAACTCAAATTATTATTATTATTCTTAATATTAATATTATTATTGCGTTAATAACAAAAAAACAAAATTAAATCAAAGACTAAAAGAAGTCTAAAAACATTAACAAATGAGCAAATAATAATACAAAAAATATGATAAAACAAAAATAAAAATTATTACTTGAAAAAAAAATCATTTCAGTTGAAAACTAAAAAAATTGACCGCACTACGTTGCGGGTTGAGCAAATAATTTTTATGATTGTTGGGATTAAAGAAATTAATAGGATTTATTGGTCTAAAATTAAAATATAACACACACACACACACACAAAATATAATATAATTAAACATATTACCACGCCATATTATAAAAATAGCAAAATCATAGTTTACAAATCAACTTAATAAATTTGCAAATCATTTGAATCCTATAAAAAAGTAAAAATAAATAAATAAATAAATTATAAAACTTAATTTTTTATCACTCCAATATTATAGATGAAACAAAAAAATCAAATTTGAAAAACAAATAATAACAAAAAGGAAAAAAAGGAAAAGCAATATATTGTAAAAGTGAAATGGGTGGTGGACTGGTGGTGAAAAATTGTTTCCTTACCCTTTAGCTTTTCTGCATGTCGTTCCGTCACCTAATCTATAGAATCTTGACTGGCGGTCCATTCAAAACGACAAAAACAGACAACCAGAGACCAATTATTTTCTCAAACGACGTGTCAATCCAAAACCTTCTACCTTCCCTTATGAAATCAAACCGGTGCGTTTCTCTCTCTCTCTCCCTCTCAAAATCTTTATCCCACGTTAAATTGACTTTTGTGGCTAAGCAGAGGCTGATTCTCTGTTACAGGTGAGTCTTTATTGAATCTTGATTCATCTGCGTTGTTCAAAATTACAGTGTATTTGTTGTTTTTTAATTCCCTGATGGTTAATAGCGTGCATTGAATCTCATAATCTTGGTTTTAAAATGGACAATGTAAACATTCTGCTTGATGAAACCATGGCATTTTTTATGCATTGACTGTTTGGTGAAATGCCTCAATGAAACTTTTCAGCCACAATAAGTTGTGATGTGGGTTGAAATTACATTAAGGCCATGCACTGGATATATTTTTTATTATATAGTTTTCAATGATTTTTTGAGTGAAGGTCACATTTTGGATGAAAATTTAGTAAGCGATGATAACCCTTTTTTAGTACGTTGTTACTGCTACAACCCATATTTTTGTTCTTAGTGATGGGTTTTCTTCATTGAGGAATTGATGCATTTCTTTTCAAATAAGCCTTCTCTTTTTTAGTGGTTTAGTTATAGCATATGAAGGAGGAGGAGGAGTACTTATTTATGAAGATTTGTTGTTTATTTGTACTATTTGTTATTGTGACGTTGATATCCCTTCCTTTGATCTCCTAGATTCTGTGAGTTAATTGATGGTCTCATTCACCAGCAAACAAAAATTAGTGTCGCCTTCTTTGATTTTTTCTTTTTACCTTCCAATAGTTTTTGTGCTTTCCGTTGACAGTTAAAATTCTTACTGTTTTACATCATACTGAAAGCGTTGATTTTCCTATCCAGAATTATGATTTTAGCTAAAGTTGCATGTGCATGACAATTTTTGCTTTTTTATTTTTTGAATCTAATTGTATTATTTGGGGTGCAATGGTACCATGTGATTATAACACAATGATGCCATGCGAGAATAAGATAATGATAGGGATTAATTATTTCTTTGTTTGCAGAGAATGAGATTTCAACGAAGTCTTGAGGTTTGGAAATTAGGAAAGATCAACTACTTGGAAGCACTTAAGCTGCAGGAAAAGCTGGTGTGTGATAGAAAAGCTCACAAGATTCCAGATACGCTGTTGTCCCTGCAACATCCTCCTACATATACTCTTGGAAAACGGCGCACTGATCATAATTTACTGATCCCTGTGCCTGAACTTGAAAAGATAGGAGCTGAACTTCACTATACACAAAGAGGAGGTGACATTACATATCATGGTCCTCATCAAGCCATCTTGTACCCCATCATTTCTCTTCGTGAAATTGGACTTGGTGCTCGGAAGTATGTGGAAAAACTTGAGTTAACAATGATTGATATGGCATCACAATATGGTGTGAAAGCTTGTGCTGGAAAAAAGTGTGAGACCGGGGTTTGGGTTGGAGATAGAAAGATCGGTGCAATTGGAGTTCGCATATCATCTGGAATCACTTCTCATGGATTGGCGTTCAACATTGATCCTGATTTAGACTATTTTAAGCACATCGTGCCTTGTGGGATTGCTGATAAAGAAGTTACATCTTTGAGAAGGGAGACAGGTACTGCGCTTCCTTCTGAAGAAGTAATTCATGAGCAGTTGATTTCTTGTTTTGCAAGAATACTTGGTTTCAATAATCTTATATGGAAGGAAAATGAGCCACCATTGCTGGATAATGGGAAACCTGAAAGAAACGTGGATTGATAATGCTTCAATATTTTGTATGTAATGAGAACTAAATGACATGTGGCTATTACATGCCTAAAAGATAAATTATGTAAAACTTTTTTCTCTATGATTGATTATTCATGAAATGAATCAATGAGATTTTTTGTGTTTGTTAAAGTTGAATCCATTTAGCCATCTACATTGACGTTTCGTGTCTATATCAAGAGAGTGACAAACAGAGTAGTCTTGCAATACCTGAGGGTATTTTATTGTTTTTCAAATGCATTAAGAACTGTGAACACAGTGAATTATTTTCAGGAATGGGGAATAGGGAAGTAGAATCATCATAGAAAGTTTTTGTTATGTTTTTCAGTGTGATTGTAGGCAATATAGGGTTCAAGGCATTTGAGAACTCAGGTCCTGTAGTGATCATGATGGGGGAGTTATCTAGAAGCAACCTTAATACTGTTGGATCCAGGATCAGCATCTTCAATCAGTGAGATCTTGCTGGTGCTTTTTTCTTTGCGTGAAAAGCAGCATATGATCCTGGTAATTCTGATGCCGTGTGATCCAGTATTATATGAGCTCAGAATACATATCATGATGTCAGTAATGAGTTGGAAATTAGTAATGTTTCTATTTTATTCCTGTTTTGCATAAATGTGTTTGCCCTCACATGCAAACCTACTTCTCGCATGTACTCAGGACTCCCAGCCCATGAAGCCACCTATTGGCTTCACCAAAACCTGTATTCTAATACCTCTCTCAAGAGTTCCTTGACTAGATCTCCCAAATTGTCCATATAATGTTCTTGTTTAATGTCTGTGATCATTTTTCTTCTACCTAGGAGATTAGATTGCAATTTCTAAGGATAAAAAACTCCCACCATCTGCTGAATAATGTGAAGTGACTGAGGAGTGATACACCATCACATGGCTAAATGGAAGTGAGTTTACCAAATTTAGAGGTGTATCTTTATGATAATGCTTCAAAGGTTTCTGCTTGGGTTTGGGCAAGTGGATAAGTTTTCAGCATGTCTTCAGGCTCTGAAATCCAGACTCTATATTCAATCCACCTTTGAATCTCAGGAGAACCATTGGCCATGAGGTGAATACACACATAAATTGAAAAGAGTTCTGCAAGACTGTCAAGATGCCTAAATTTTGTTGAGACAAAAATTAACTATATTAGACATGCAAAAACAACCCTCAAGGCTCAGACTTTAACCACTCCAACTTGAGGTTTCTATGAATGCAGCATTAGGATTAGGTTGGAGAAGATTAGGATGGAACCCAAGTCACATTAGTCTAAGTTCTGCATGGTAAAGTTGTGGAAGAGGAGCATGGCGTTTTTTAGAAGAAGATGGTTGGTTTTGTTGTGTAAAGCAGACTTTCTCAGCTAACTATTGCTGTATCTGATAGTCTTAAAAGTAGAACAAATCTGTTTAGTGACTAATTAAAAAGGATAGAAGGGGGTTGGTCTCATGTGATAAGTCACATGAGTTTTTAAGTTGTTTATTTGAAGGACTGCACAGAAGTCAGAAGGATAATATTTGACATCAGAAGTAAAATATTCAATTCAGAATCACATGGTCAGCTGCTTCCAAGTTCCAACCTATTCATGAACAAAAGTCCTATTATTAAACTGCCGATAAAAATAAAGATGCAAATCTGCAGAAGTATATATGTAAATGTTACTGGGAAATTGGCCAGTCAAATTATGCCTCTACAAGATTCTAACATGCATTATAATTGGAATCCTGTCATGCCTTATGCTGATGTGGGTCATCGAGCTGCCCTGTCATTATTAGTTATCTAACTGATTTTTTTCTCCTTAAGCAGATATTTCATTATATATGAGTTTGGAAAATCCTCATTTCAATTATTGCTGTTTGGAAATGGAAATGGTCTAGATCTACCCCTTTTAACCCTGAAAGCTGAAACATAGCCTGGTTATTCTGAATGGCCTGTCCATTAGCTTCTTGTTTATCTGTAGTTCCTTGGGGCAGGAGAACACCTTGTACCTGGTTAAGATATTAGGGTGTAACTACCAAACAGGCCTAGATTTTTTTATTTATTAATGTTGTCTATATATTGCTTTCAATCAGAGTTTAGCACAAACTATATGTAACATTATGCACTACCTCCTTGAGAGGACACCATCACTTCCTTGGCTCCAAAAACGCCAGCAATTTCACTGTCTTAGCAAAATTGTCTCATGGGAAATGGTAACAGAGCTTTGTATGTTCTATTGTCCTTGATTCTTATTCATGTTCTCATGTCCTCTCTACCATGTCACCTCCTTGAGAGAGAGGTTCAATTAATAGACAGAAATTAAGGAAGGAGATTTCAAGTCTCTGTCTCTTCTCTTTTGTCAAATACTAACAAGTCAAATGGAGCCAATAAAGACCCTCAGAAAGCTGTGGAGACAAGTCTTGGGAAGTCTCCACCAAGTCTTTCAAACCCTACTCAGAACAAGTAGCCTTAACAGTATTTGTATAGAGATAACTGAAAGGAAGAGAAACTCATTCTCTTTCAGCATTTTTGCGTTTTTTCCCTTTTTAGCTTTAATGTTGGATAGTTAGAACAATTGGATCTCTATTCAATTCATAGTCTTTCTTTCAGGGTTTTACTTTTCTTTAAAGCCCATGGAAATGTAATTCATTCGTTCCCCCCCCCCCCCTCCTAAGTACCTGGTTTTTCAGTAAATTTAGATAGACATGAGGTGAATGTATTTATAGGAACTTTGTAAGTTTATATCAAAAACAGCAGCAACTTTTTTCAGGAAGATTGTAATTTGTCATTGGTTATAAATGTACACTCACCCCAAGATTGATCATCTTTCCTATGATAGTTATATTCATGTTCCTCTTTCTGGTTACTACTGCATATTGTTTCTTGTCTTCTATTTAATTTTAATTTCTCAGCAGATGCATAATGATGAAGTATCCACATCAGCTATGATGTTCCTACTTGGTTCTCTAGTGTGATCCCATGTGATGGGCATTGTAGGGATGGGTGCTTCAAATTCCATGGGAACAAGACTTACGAAGTGGAGCTGCACATGTTAACCATTCAAATAACAGTGGTCTATTAGAATTCTCACTTCTTTTATACAGAACCTTTACAGCCTTGAGAGGGTATGCCCCCCTATTGGTGTCTAATATACATTAGCTTTTTTACATCCATGCAACAGGCATCTGCATAAGAATTTTTGATGTATTCTTGTTTAATAGCACATGGCATGGATATCATCTCATATGCATTCAGCCAATATATTTAAACTGTAGAGCTCTATTTTTATGCTTCTAAAATAGACAGATGTTTTTAACTGGTTGAAGTGTTCCATCTCTAAATTGAAATTTGAAAGTCTTCTTTCAATGAATAATTACATTACGGGACTCAGAATTGAAAATGATAAAAGTTTTAACTCAACTGGGAAGGAAGAGAAGTTCGTTACACAGCATAGCATACAGATTTATTTTCCACCGAACCAGTAGAATTCCCACCTTTTTTATTTGTTTCATTTTTTTGCTTGCTCCATCTGGATCTTAATACAATACTAGAAAACAAAATCTAAGTTGGACTGTTGGGTTTACTTTTCTCTCTCTCTCTCATCTAACTTAAAATTTGTTTGTCACTATATATGGAATCATTACTGATAACGATGAATTATTGCATGTCCATATTCAGTATACTTCCCACACGCACAAACCAGTAATTTCCATATCTCCTTTAATAGTTAAATATTACACAGCATAGCATTCAGATTTATTTTCCACCGAACCAGTAGAATTCCCACCTTTTTTATTTGTTTCATTTTTTTGCTTGCTCCATCTGGATCTTAATATAATAATAGAAAACAAAGTTTAAGTTGGACTGTTGGATTTACTTTTTTCCTCTCTCATTCAACTTAAATATGTTTGTCACTATATATGGAATCATTACTGATAATGGTGAATTATTGCATGTCCATATTCAGTATACTTCCTACACACACACACACCAGTAATTTCCATATCTCCTTTGATAGTTATATATGAGGTAATTATTTTTCTAATATTTTCATATATATCCCAATATTCTGGACTTGTTTCCAATTGAAACATAATTTCCAAATTCCAGTATTCAATGCATTGAAAGAATTTTTTTGCAAAGAATCAACGGGCTCAAGAGAGTAATGCTAAGAAGAAGTGGCTGTACATTTTGCTAATAGACACGGCATTACATGTAATATCATGCATGCTGTCATCTGCTCTGGCAAATCCCAAACTGAAAATGAAGTAATACTACACGTGCGGAAAATGCAATGGAACAGGGTCCATGTAGTTGATGACCAGAAGATTTCCATGTAACGGACAGATTAGCATGCTTTTCCTCATGGCATTAAGCACATATTCATAAATTTTAAGATTTCTCTCTTCGTTGTAACTTGGAGTGCTAGGGCAGACCTAAATTTCACCATCCAATCTATTAACAGTCTCTCTTTTCCTCTTCACTTAATTCCTCTCATTCTAAATATGAGAATTCGAAATAGCCGGACTTCTTTTCCGATTCCACAGGTGCCGCAGGCTGTTTTAAGGTCTACCCACTTTCGTTCACAGTTTCAGCACTTTGATGAGCAATTCTTAGTTGAAGAAGAAAATCGGCGCATTGGATGGCCGTATTATCCTGTAAGAAAACATTCAAGTTCAGATGTTCAAAAGGTGTGGCCACATGATGGGCTCCACTCAGCAATTGCTAGTGAAATCAAATCTTCAGATTTTGAAGAAAAGAAAACTGGAAAAGAGAACTGCATTCCTGTGATGCAAAGCCATGTCATTAATCTTCCATTTTTACCTGCCATTTTCCCTTTTAGGGATTTGTTATTATCCATTTGTTAAAGCTGCTATCTATTTGGCCTTCATTAATCTTCATTTTTGTTTCTCTTGCCGCCAGTCTTTCTTGCTTCAGATTAATTGTGTGATTGATTGAAGGATGTTCAATTGAAAAAGATAGCATTATGTTACAAAAAACTGCTATTGGAGCTTATAAATTTATTTCAGGTGTCACAAAAACTTGAAGAACCTGACAAGGAAGGAAGAACATCAAATTCTTCTGCAACTTCTAAAAGGTAAATTTGTTCTACCATTTTTACCTCTTGTATCTCTGTCATATTGTGTAGAAGTTAATTATTTTAATCATTTCAGGAAATATGCGTATCTCTTAGTTATTAACCATATACTTGACTTTAACATTTTGATTTTTCATTTTGTTTCATTTATGGGGATACTCTTTTAACCTGAATCATTATGGAATTTCGTTCGCAATCAGACAGATTTGAAAATTAATTATCATTATTCATTTGGATTTTCCTTATGATATACACTCATGCTATGCCTGTTAGGCTGAATTAGTTTTTCATCCTATTGTGAAATAACAGGAATGTTAAAGGGCCCAGGTTTTCAGCCAGTGTTGTCATTGCGCTTCCAGCACCCTGTACTCAACCAGGTGAACTACAACTTCCTTTGTAATAAGAGCAATGCCACACAGTCCTCATTCTGATTGATGTGGACTTCAAGTTTCATATCCAACCTTGTCTACTGATTTTACAAATGCAACTGCACGTCGGCAATAATTGAAATGAATTCACGCTTTAGGATAGTGAGCCTGTTTCAAAGATACTGAGGGTATTGGTGCAATTGAAGGATCTTTTGGTTTCAACATACCTAATTCCATGATACAAATTCTGTCGTCTAGACTCATATGGGCGTCATTCTGTGCAAATAATTAATCACCGTACAAAACCATTTCTAAATTAGAATTATTTCTTCAAAATTAATGCTTTGGAATGATCAGAGTAAAAATTGTAAAGTGAACAAGACACTTAGAAATATATGACCTTTGTTCAGAACCACAGATAAGAGAAAAATCTTTTGGGCCCTACATTGTTTCTTGAACAGAATTGGCTGAGTCGCAATCTACCTGTAAGTATTGAAGGCTCCTCAAGAAAATGGAAGCCAATCAGTCTTCAGGTTGATTTTTTTCCATTACAATGTTTTTTGTGATTCTGCTTTCATACTTTGAGCCTCTGTTTTCTTCTCGAGCAGCAGTTTTATTCCTCGTATTTTGTTGTAGCTCGTGGCAAAAAAGTTTATCGTAAACAAAAGGAACTTCCCTTGAAGAAAAGGAATAAGTGCCGAAAACTGGAAATTGAACGAACACAGGCAGAAAAGGAAGAAGCTGCTACTGTAAAGCAGGACAGAACAAAAGAAGCTTTCAACAAGCATGACACCAGTCAGGTGAGGACCTGCATCAATTGTGTGTTGAATTGTGAATCATCGCTCCCTCATTCAAGAACTTATGGTTCACATGGGCTTCAAAAAGAAGAAGATGAGCTGGTGGAGACAGCTACTCTGTAAGTATTTCTTAAACCTCTATAACTAGTCTTTTGTTCCTTCTGCACCGAGTGCTCTTTTGCAAGACTTTTTAAGACTGATGCTGGTTATTACATGAAAATTGGCCTCCTGCATTTTTGCTTCTCAAATCATTTGGAGAAACAGTTTCCATTCATGATTAAGGCACTATATAAATAACAAAATGCCTTCTAATTGTTTCTTGGCATATTTATAAAATTTTCTGTTATGTTGTTCCCATGTAAGCGGATGCAGATGCGTGAGTTTGCACAAACACATGCCTTTTAGTTTTCTCCCTTCTAATCCAGCTATAGATAACGGTATCTTTGATTGCGAAGGCATGCTGAAAAGCCAAACAGAAAGAGGGGAAGGCCAAGGAAGGATTCAGTGCATCAGTCAATGGCAACTTTCGGCGCTTCTCCCTTCTAGGTGGGTTTTCACATGGATTCTTGTGTGTTTGCCGTCTCCATAGAGATATGGTGTTCAGTAACAAACAATTTATAATTTGTTTTTGTAGGCATGGACCAAAGGTCATGCAGAGGAGTGCAAGGCCACACAGAAATAATCACTCTTCAATGAAGACCTCAGTATTTCTTTCCCCTCTCATTGCTGTATAATACCTTTTATGCATTGCTGGAAACTGAACCTAAAACTTTGTAGTTGGAATGCTTAGTTCAAAACATCGGGGTATTTTAGTCACTTGGAGAATTGTTAGTGTATGTGTTGTTGTGGTGTGAACTTGTAGCTACTAGTTACCGTCATGAATAATAACTCAGCATAAATATGGTATGCCTATGCTGAATATAACCTAGATCTACTTGTTGGAGCATTGCCCCACCACTGATAATAACTCTTTATCACATTTATAATTAATTTAATGAATGGTTATTGTTTTAGTATATAAAAGGAAAAAAAATATTTGAGACAAAAAAAATGTGTTTCCTTGTTTTATTGTTTTGAAACAACAAAAATTTACTGCAAAATAATTTTAAAGATAATATTATTCTTACATCTTGGACTTTGTTTTTTCAACTAAACATATTTTTATCTCCTCCATATTTATCTTTTCTATTTTGAAGCACTGAATTTGCATTTGATTAATGTTTTAAGGTAGAAATGATAGATACAATATCAATATAAACGTGTTTAATTATAAGAACGAAGACAAACTGAATTTGTTTTCTTGAAACGGTGAGTTTTTATAAAGATAGATATATTTTTTATATCTCCACTATTTTTATCTTCTTTTTTTTTTGCCTTAAGATAATAGTAATTCGTAGAATATATGGAAGGTATAATATTAATTCATGGAAGAAAAATATTGAAGATATGTTAATTGGTCTGAAAGGTAATTAGAACACATTTTCTTTATCAATAAATTAGATATATCTCACTCCAAAAACTAAACTAATTTAAATACATGTGCTATGATGGTGTTCTAAAATTCAACGACAGGAAACTACTTAAAGAGGGTTTTACACTGTATTTTAATATCGTTTTTGAAAAAAAAAAAATTTGATTTTTGATTTTAAATTATTTTTTTGATATTTTTAGATTATTGTCATGTAGTTATATTAAAAATATTTTTTTAAAAAATATCATTTTAATATATTTTTAAATAAAAAATATTTTAAAAAATAATTACAGCGATACTTTCAAATATACACTTAGTCAATGAGACTTTAAACTTATTGTCGAAAGCCTTTATCATTTTTTTTAGACGGGAGGAAACCCAAAATTTTGAAATTTATGGACTTAGATGAATAAATATAATATTGATTGTTTCATATTTTTATAAAAAAATATATATTTTGACTTGAATTTAATACCTGCTTTGACTTGAACTTTATATTTAAAGTACAAATCACAAGTTTTTTACTATCACGCCATGCTAAGTCATGTTAATAACAGGCTAACTCATGCTAATCATGGTTGTTAAAATCGTGATTTTGACACGACACAGGAGGGGCTTTGAAAAATCGGATAGTAAGATCGGAACGTAAAATCGTACCTGAATTTTTCCGTATAAAAATCATAAAATCATAGCTAAAATCGTATGGGTAGAAAAATTGTAAAATCGTAAGTAAAATATTTCCGAATACAATACAATATAATTATGGTCATAAAACTTTATTAGTTAAGGTTCATACATGATTCAAAATAACTTAAAAATATATTACAAAACAATTATGTCCATAGAATTTCATTAGGTAAAAACTAACAAATTTAAAATAATTATTTTGTTGATGTGCTACATAAATTCAAATCAGTCTCATGACCGTTATTTTCCTCGTTATTTTTAATACATTCATCAAAAGGATTATTATTGAAAGGATTATCAGTACTAATACTGGTATCAACACCGATATTGGGTCCGATTTTGCGATTTTGTTCGAGTTTGACAGAGTTTGACTAAAAACAATTTTTCTTTTCGATTTAACAAGTTTTGATGAGTTGACTTGTAAAATCGTATGATTTTACGAGTCAACTCGTGATTTTAACAATCATGATGCTAATAGCAGGCGGGATGAAAATATGCAAAACAATCCTTTAAAATAGGATTTAAGGAGTACCAGATGACAAAATCAATAACTTTTCAACATATAATCACGATAAATGAGAAAATAAATTTTTATTTTATAAGAATAAATATTATATTTTTAATTTTATATAATAAATACTCTGAAATTAAAATAATATTTTTATTAAGAATGTGATTCTAGAAATATTTATAGCTCACCTGTTGTATACGTTATGTTAAGCTTTGAAAATGGACAAAAGATTTTTAATTGATATTTTTTTATATATAAAAAGTGGAAGGAAATATGAATTACAAGCCTTAAAAATTGACGAAGTGTTTTTTACTAACAATTTTTAAAGGTTTGAATTGGTTCAAATGAAAAGGTTATCTTTTCCCATTAGTTGGAGGGCATCTTTGTAGATTTGTGGACAAGACATCGTCTCCTCGAGCCTTTTCCCAATTGAATTTGTATTGCTTTCGTAGTTAATGCTCCTACCGGACTATGACTTGTGTTCACCGAGCACAATGACAGGAAACTTCTCCCAAAATGGGTGCTTGAAAAGTCCTGCTATGGTTATTTTGACGAAGAATAATATTCAATGTACACATACAAGATGATAAAAGATGAATCTGGCTTTAGATTTTTACTATAAATAACATTACTCTTTCTTTCCATGGTATAGTCTGTGAGAGAAATGGCACCCGATCTTCCTTGTATTCTATACTTCTTCTTTTTGCTTCTCCCAAGTTCTTTGGTAGCTCAAAGGAATGGAAATGTAGCGGTGGGAGACTCTCTCACTGCAGGCGATGAAGCAGCACTGTGGCTTTCTCCTGCTGAGGATTTCGCTTTTGGGTTTCGTCAGCTCGACCAAAAGGATCTCTACTTGCTTGCCATATGGTATAACAAAATCCCAGAAAAAACCATTATTTGGTATGCAAATGGAGATAGACCTGCGCCGAAAAAGTCCACGGTGAAGTTAACTGCTGAGCTTGGAGTAGTGCTTGAGAACCCTCAAAGAGGAGAAATCTGGCATTCTGGTCCCGGTAACGGTGAAGCAGCGTCTGGTTTCATGAATGACACAGGCAACTTTTTGGTTACAAATGAAAATGGAGAAAAGTTATGGCAGAGTTTTGATTTGCATACTGATACCCTGTTGCCAACACAGATAATGGAAAAGGGTGGAGTGCTTTATTCTAGACTATCAGAGACCAACTTTTCACGAGGTAGGTTCCAGTTCCGTTTGATTCCGGACGGAAATGCTGTGCTTAATACCAACAATTTGCCAACTGGGTTTGCATATGAAGCCTACTTTTGGAGCAACACCGTAGATTCTAACTCATCAAATGCTGGAAATCAAGTTGTCTTCAATGAGTCAGGATTCTTGTATGTTTTGAGAGCAAGCAAAAAGAGAGAGGTTTTGACACCAGGAATAGTAGTCCCAGCTACTGGATATTATCATAGAGCAACTTTACATTTTGATGGAGTTTTCGTCCTGTACTCTCACCTGAAAAATTCTACTGGTAATGAAAGCTGGACTGTTGTTCGCACCATGCCAAAAAATATCTGCACTGATGTTCATGGACTGACAGGTATAGGACCTTACGGATTTAATGGTGTCTGCACAATCAGTACATATCAGAGGGCAATCTGCAGTTGTCCACCAAGATTTTCTCTTCTTGACCCTGATGATCCATACGGAGGCTGCAAACCAGATTTCCCGATACAGATCTGTGCAGAAGATGTGCCAAATGCCCGAGAAGATTATGAATTGATAAAGCTCACCAATATTGATTGGCCAGAATCAGATTATGAGACGTACTTTCCTTATAATATTGAAGACTGTGAAAAGGCTTGCCTTCAAGATTGCTTCTGTAATGTAATTGTGTTTAGAGAAGGAACCTGTTGGAAGAAAAAGCTCCCACTCTCAAATGGAAGTTGGCAGAATTGTTTATTAGCAAGATTTTACGATTGCATGGAGTGCCAATCTCGATAATTTTAGATAGAGATCCACAATTCACATCGCGATTTTGGGTGAAGTTTCAAGAAGCAATGGATACTAAAGTGTAGTTGAGCACAACTTTTCACCCTCAGACTGATGGTCAGTCTGAAAGGACTATTTAGATTTTGGAGGATATGTTTAGAGCTTGTGTTATGGATTTTGGGGTTGGTTGGAGTAAGTTCCTATCATTAGTGGAATTTGCTTACAACAATAGTTATCAGGCTAGAATAGAGATGACACCTTATGAGGCTTTGTACGGACAAAAATGTAGATCACCGGTTTGTTGGTTTGAGGTTGGTGAGAAAAGGCTAATGGGACCAGAGTTGATTCAAATTACTTCAGAGAAGATAGAGGTGATTAGAAAGAAGCTTCAGACAGCTCAAAGTAGGCAGAAAAGTTACGCGGATAAAAGAAGGCGTGACTTAGAGTTTTCAGTGGGTGATTGTGTGTTCTTAAAGGTCTCACCGAAGGAGTATTCAGGTTTGGAAGGAAAGGCAAGTTAAGTCCTCGATTTATTGGGCCGTATGAGATTTTGGAGAGAATTGGAGCAGTTGCTTATAGGTTGGCCTTACCACCAAATTTGTCGCCTATACATCCTGTATTTCATGTTTCTATGCTATGGAAGTATATGTCGGATTCTTCTCATGTGTTAGAGGTTCATCCAGTTGAATTAAGAGATGATGTGACTTATGTGGTGCAACCAGAAGCTATAGTGGACCGATAAGTGAGAAAACTTAGGTCGAAGGAGATAGCTTCGGTGAAGGTGAAGTGGAAAGGTCATTTAATTGAAGAAGCAACATGAAAACTTAAAGATAAGATGCGTGAGGAATATCCTCATCTTTTTTATAATCTCAGTACGTAATCAAACATTTATTTAGTTTCGAGGACAAAACTTTTATAAGGTGGGGAGATTGTAGTGTTTTGAAAATTTTAAAAAGACAAATACATGAATGCCCTTGGTGGCTTAGAATTAAGTTTAAATGAATTAAGGGTATTGTAGTAAATGTATAAGCTAGTAAATATAAATAGAAAAGAAAAGAAAAGAAAAGAAAAGAAAAGAAAAGGAGAAGTAACCTGAAAATTTGAGAGAGAGAGAATCGGGAAGAGAGAAAGAAAGAAGAAGAAGAAGAGAAAAGAGGGAAAGAGAAGAGGAGGAGAAAAGAAGAAGGAGAAATAAGTTGTTAAGGTAATGTGTATGTTTTATTATGTATAAATGTGATTATTAGTTATGATTTTTTCTTGTATTGATTGTTAGGGTTTGAGGATTTATTTGGGTTTGATTGATGAATTAAAGGAGATGTTAAGAGTTGAATGTGTTGGGTATTGGTTTAATTAGTTTGATTGTAGATGATTTTAAAGTTATTTGATGTGTTTGGTGTAAGAAAATGTTGATAAATGGTGAAATAATGTTGAGAAATTTCGAAAATCCCTTGCTGGAATTCTGGGTTGAGGTTGAAGATGACAAAAATTCATTTTGGTCCTTTTTATGAAAATTACAGTTTAGTCCCTGAACTTTGGAAAAATTACAGTTTGGTCCCTGGAGTAAAATTGGAGATTCTGGACAGAATTGAGGTTGAATTAGGGTCAAAATTTCAGTATATTTATGAATTTATGAGGAGTTCAATTAGTCACTCATTTTGATAAAATTACAATTTGACCCTAAAAATATAAGAAAAATTCAGAATGGTCCCTAGGTGAAATAATAGCATTTCAGATTGGCTTGATGGATAATTGAAGCTTATTTTATGAATTATTATCAATTTTATGAATTGTGTATTTGGAATTAGATTTCGGAAGAAATCTTTGTTTTAGGTTTCTACGAAAAATGGATAGTTTGATTAAAAAACACATAGGATTATGAGATGAACTCTTAGATATGTTATTAAAGGTATTTCACTTCTTTTGAGTTATTTTTGAGTATATCTTTTTTTATATATTCAGATAATCCTGATATTCAATCTGCAGAACGTTAGTAAGATTTTGTCAGCATTCTGCTTTTGAACCTTGTTTGCTTTTAGGTCAGGTGAGTGGATAATATTTAATATGCATGAGAAATATTATAAATATTTGATTTGCTAGTATTTGGATTATGCTTCTTGATAGGATATACATTGATTACGATTATTGATACGATAAAGCATAATCAATTGTTGAATATGTGTTCTTGATATAAGCCAATATCTGTTTGTGAATTGATAGGTCCTCATTTGATTGATGTCATGAGTTGAGCCTTTAGTTATGAATTTGTTTGTTTGATTATGATATATATACCTACGGTATGCCAGTCAGAACACCCATGCTAACAGGGAAATGTTAGTCTTTGTGCACATCGTATCTGAAACCCTAGTTGGTCGGGGGAGTCACCAACCTGTGCGGACTGATCATCCCACAGTACGGAGCCTTATGCTCATTGTAGCTATAATGGAAGAACCAAATGAAGAGTCAAAATAAAGTAGCCTCGACTCCTAAGGGACAGAACAACGAATCAGGTTTTGGTAGGTCAGGGTTAGAAACAGTGAGGCGTGCAATTTCAAAAACCTTGTGGAAATAGTTAAATCACCTTTTTCTAGTCTCCATAATATGTCTGGAGTGTTGATCAAGTTTAAATCACATTTTTCTAGTCTCCAGAACATGTCTGGAGTGTTGATCAAGTTTAAATCACCTTTTTCTAGTCTTCATGAGCTAACTTGCCCGCGTGATGCGCTAGACTTTTATTTATGTGGAAAATTGATTGATTTTATACGTGTTATAATTGGTTATTTTAATATTTAATTAGTAAAATTATTGTATTGAATTTGTTGATGGTTGAGTTTTTTTTAATGGTAACAAACGATTTAACCGGTATATAGCAAAAGTACAATCGCTAAAATCTATCAAAGATTGATTATTTCTAGTTGATTGTTATTGTGTGTCGATTTATTTAATTCATAGATTGCAAAACTGCAATTGATTGATTGTTTGATGTGTCTTAATTATTTTGATAATTATATAATCGGTTGATGAACAAAATGCAATCTATGAAATCAATTAGAGATGAATTACATTTTTTTTTTGTAGAAAATATGGCATTTGTTGGCGGTTGGGTGTGTGGTAATTGTTCGGTTTATTATTCTCTTTTTTCTTTTTGCTTTTTTTATTCTTCAAGCCAAATAATTTTTTAAAGTCTAATAATATTTATTTTTGTTTTGTCATTTATTTTATTTTTTAATTGCTTTTTTTAAAATATTAATAGGTGTTGAAATTTCTAATTATTGTAGATAAGGCATTGAAAATAATGATAATAATTATTTGTCAATTTTTTCCTATAAATATGCTAGACTAATTATATATTTTGCTATTTATTTCATATTAGCGCCTTAAAAATAATGATAATAATTATTTGTAATTTTTTCTCTAATAAATATGTTAGATTAATGATATATTTTACTATTTATTTCATATTAGCGCCTTAAAATATATATATTCATTACCTTTTGGAATTGTGATCTCCTTTAGATATTCTATAAAATAATAATAGTCGTGGTGCGTGTAAGCTGATCCGGACACCTTGATTATATAAAAAAATATATAAGTGGGAAAAAAACAGAAAAAATATTAAAAAAATGAGTTCAGGGATTATTCGTGGTGCACTAAGCTAGCCCGGAACAAAAAAATATATACTTGGGAAGAAAAAATTATTGTGCTCGTAAGTTGATCCGGACACCTCGGTTATAAAAAAGCAAAAAAATTTGCATAAGTGGCAAAACAAAACAGGGGAAATTTTTTAATAAAAAACGTGGATCTGAATATTAATCGTGGTGCATGTAAGCTGGCTTGGACACCCAATTTATTTTTTTAAAAAAATATACCCGGTTTAAAAAAAATAACCTGCTTTTCTTTTTAAAAAAACCAGTTATTAAAAAAAAATAGCTCACATAGGCGTGAAGTAGCAGAGCAAATGTCCTTAAAATATTAGTAGGTTTTGAAAATTTTAATTATTGCAGATAAAACATTAAAAATAATGATAATAATTATTTGTCAATTTTTTCTCTATAAATATGATAGACTAATTATATATTTTGCTATTTATTTCATATTAGCGCCTTAAAAATAATGATAATAATTATTTGTAATTTTTTCTCTATAAATATGATAGACTAATTATATATTTTGCTATTTATTTCATATTAGCGACTTAAAATATATATATTCATTACTTTTAGAATTGCAATCTTCTTTAGGTATTCTATAAAATAATAATAGTTGTGGTGCATGTAAGCTGATTCGGACACCCTGATTATATTAAAAAAAATATATAATGGGAAAAAAATAGGAAAAAATATTAAAAAAAAGTGAGTCTAGGGATTATTCGTGGTGTGCTAAGCTGACCTGGAATAAAAAAAAAATACTTGAGAAGAAAAAATTATGGTGCGTGTAAGCTGATTCAGATACCTCAGTTATAAAAAAAAATGTATAAGTACCAAAACAAAACAGGGGAAAAAATGTAAAACAAAAAAATGAACCAGAAGATTAGTCGTGATGTGCGTAAGCTGGCCTAGACATCTCAGTTATTTAAAAATATATATTTTTTTAAAAAAACTAGTTATTAAAAAAATTCGGTTTTAAAAAAAATCATTTTTTTATAAAAAAAAACCAGTTATTAAAAAAAAAACCAAGCTCATGTAGGCGCGAAGTAGCAGAGCAAATGTCCAATGAAAAAAAAACAATTATTAAAAAAATTCCTTTTTTTTTAAAAAAAGTTATTTAAAAAAAAACTGAGCTCATATAGGCGCTTTGTTTTTTTTTTAAAAACCAGTTATATATATAAAAAAAAAATGAGCTTACGTAGGCGCGAGACAACAGAGCAAATGTCTAGTGAAATAAAAAAGCCAGTTATTTAAAAAAAATTATGTTTAAAAAAAACAGTTAAAAAACCGAGCTTACGTAGACGTGAAGCAACAAAGCAAATATGCACTGAAATAAAAAAAAACCAGTTATAAAAAAATAAATTCAATTTATTTAAAAAAAAACCATTTTTTTAAAACAAAAACTAGTTATGTAAAAAAAAAAAAAAAATTGACCGAGCTCACGTAGGTGCAAAGCACCGGAGCAAATGTCCAGTGAACAGTACGCTACAGTAAACAGCCGATACCTTTTAGTTTTATTACTAATTACTAATAACATGTCTGGAGTTATATAATTAAATAATTATTTTTAAAAAATCCTCCAACAATATAATTATTAATTTTATATATAATTTTTTACTCTCTTTTTAAGGTATTTTTTAAATAAAAATAAATATTTTTGATATATTTATATTATTTTCTAATATATATATAAGTGACCCCAAGTGTGACTGAAATTTTAGCTCTCTCTCTCTCCTGAGCTGCTATTTGTAGCAGCTTAGGGAGGGGGTGCCATTTTTACATCTGCAAATGGCACCCCCATTACAGTATAAAAATGCAAATAAAATAGGTAAACAATCATTATTTTATTTTTGCATGCGGGGATAGCATCCCCACTGCAGTTACTCTAATCGCAAGAGTCATTTTGGAGAGCCAAATCTCTAAAATGACTCTTTGAATAGTGTATATATAGTTTTTTTATTGATGTGTACTCCAATGGTAGAAGCCATTTTAAAGAGCCATTTTTTTATATTATTTTAAATATAGTGCAATTATTTTATATATAATTTAATTATACAATTAATAAGAGTAAATTATATAATTATATAATTACTTTTAAAAAAATCTCCAACAATATAATTATTAATTTTTTTAATTTATATTTAAAATAAGAAACCCCACAACAATTTAAATTTGAAATTTAAAAATATTTAAAAATTCCATAACAAATAACATGATACAATATATTTAATGCAAATTAAAAATAATTAATTAAACATAAGATACGCAGATATGACAATTCATGAATTTAAATTAAACTTGAAGTTCACTGAACTCCAGCCAAAAGATTTTCCACTTAAATGATCATAGAGAAATATCATCCGATACTACAGAATAAAAACAAATAGTACTCTTATAGTCAAGATACCAAGAACCTGTTGGGCTAAGAAAATTATAAACTAGTTTTTGAAACAATCGAATACTCAAATCTTGTTACCAAATTGCCACTTGTTTTCTATGAGACAAAATACTTAAAGACTTTCCAAAAGCTAATTAAAATTCAATGACAGGAAACTGCTTAAATAGTGGTTGAAAACAAAAATTATTTTGATTTTTTTAAATTATTATCATATACTGATGTCAAAAATATATTTTTTTACAAATCATTTTAATATATTTTTGAACGGAAAATATTTTAAAAAACAATCATAGTCATACTTCCAAATAGATAATTAGTCATTGAGACTTTAACCTTGTCAAAAGCCTCTAATATTTTTTTTAGATGGGAGGAAATCTAAAATTTTAAAAAGTATATTTTATAGATCTAGATGAAAAAAATAAAATCTTGGTTGTTATATATTTTTATAAAAATAGATACTTTAACTTGAATTTAATATCTATAATATAGATCATAAATTTTTTTATTATCGTGCCTTGCTAATAGCAGAAAAGATGAAAGACTATAATATGCATAACAGTACTTTAAAATAGGATTTAAGGAGTACCAGGTGATAAAATCAATAACATTTCAACATGTAATCACGATAAATGAGAAAATAAATTTTTATTTTATAAGAATAAATATTATATTTTTAATTTTATATAATAAATACTCTGAAATTAAAAGCAATACTTGTATTAAGAATGTGATTCTATAAATATTTATAGCTCACGTGTTGTATACGTTAAGTTAAGCTTTGAAAATGGACAAAAGATTTTTAATTGATATTTTTTTATATATAAAAAGTGGATGGAAATATGAATTACAAGCCTTAAAAATTGACGAAGTGTTTTTTACTAACAATTTTTAAAGGTTTGAATTGGTTCAAATGAAAAGGTTATCTTTTCCCATTAGTTGGAGGGCATCTTCGTAGATTTGTGGACAAGACATCGTCTCCTCGAGCCTTTTCCCAATTGAATTTGTGTTGCTTTCGTAGTTAATGCTCCTACCGGCCTATGACTTGTGTTCACCGAGCACAATGACAGGAAACTTCTCCCAAAATGGGTAGCTGAAAAGTCCTGCTATGGTTATTTTGACGAAGAATAATATTCAATATACACATACAATGATAAAGATGAATCTGGCTTTAGATTTTACAATAAATAACATCACTCTTTCTTTCCATGGTATAGTCTGTGAGAGAAATGGCACCCGATCTTCCTTGTATTCTATACTTCTTCTTTTTGCTTCTCCCAAGTTCTTTGGTAGCTCAAAGGAATGGAAATGTAGCGGTGGGAGACTCTCTCACTGCAGGCGATGAAGCAGCACTGTGGCTTTCTCCTGCTGAGGATTTCGCTTTTGGGTTTCATCAGCTCGACCAAAAAGATCTCTACTTGCTTGCCATATGGTATAACAAAATCCCAGACAAAACCATTATTTGGTATGCAAATGGAGATAGACCTGCGCCAAAAAAGTCCACGGTGAAGTTAACTGCTGAGCTTGGAGTGGTGCTTAACAACCCTCAAGGTGGAGAAATCTGGAAATCCGGTCCCGGTATCGGTGAACCGGCGTCTGGTTTCATGAATGACACAGGCAACTTCCTGGTTACAAATGAAAATGGAGAAAAGTTGTGGCAGAGTTTTGATTTCCCTACTGATACCCTGTTGCCAACACAGATAATGGAAAAAGGTGGAGTGCTTTCTTCTAGACTATCAGAGACCAACTTTTCACGAGGTAGGTTCCAGTTCCGTTTGATTCCGGACGGAAATGCTGTGCTTAATACCAACAATTTGCCAACTGGGTTTGCATATGAAGCCTACTTTTGGAGCAACACGGTAGATTCTAATTTATCAAATGCTGGATATCAAGTTGTCTTCAATGAGTCCGGATACTTGTATGTTTTGAGAGCAAGCAATAAGAGAGAGCCTTTGACACTAGGAAGCGTAGTCCCAGCTACTGAAAATTATCATAGAGCAACTTTACATTTTGATGGAGTTTTCGTCCTGTACTCTCACCCGAAAAATTCTACGGGTAATGAAAGCTGGTCTGTTGTTCGCACCATGCCAGAAAATATCTGCACTGATGTCCATGGACGGACAGGTACAGGACCTTGCGGATTTAATGGTGTCTGCACAATCAGTACATATCAAAGGGCAATCTGCAGGTGTCCACCAAGATTTTCTCTTCTTGACCCTGATGATCCATACGGAGGCTGCAAACCAGATTTCCCGATACAGATCTGTGCAGAAGATGTGCCAAATGCCCCAGAAGATTATGAATTGGTAAAGCTCACCAATATTGATTGGCCAGAATCAGATTATGAGAGGTACACTCCTTATAATATTGAAGATTGTAAAAAGGCTTGCCTTCAAGATTGCTTCTGTAATGTAATTGTGTTTAGAGAAGGAAGCTGTTGGAAGAAAAAGCTCCCACTATCAAATGGAAGGCAAGATGAGAGTGTAAATGGAGAGTCATTTATGAAAGTGAGAAAAGGTAATTACACGCTACCAGGACCTCCTCCAATCCCGTAGAAGAACCGTGATAGTTTAGTCCTAGCAGTCTCAGTGCTCTTGGGTGGTTCAGTGTTTTTCAACTTCGTATTGGTTGGTGTGGTTAGTTTTGCTTTTTTATTCTCTTACAACAAGAAGTTCAGTAGGGCTCCTCAAGTTGAAAGAGCTGTGCAGTCCAACATGCGCTGCTTTAGTTACAAAGACCTAATGGATGCTACAAATGGATTCAAGGAAGAAGTAGGAAGGGGAGCTTTTGGCATCGTTTACAAAGGCCTAATACAAATAGGTTCTGGAGTTCCAGTTGCTATTAAGAAGTTAGACAGATTTGCTGAAAAAGGGAGATGGAATTCAAGACTGAAGTTGATGCGATCGCCCAGACACACCACAAGCATCTAGTCCGGCTGATTGGATTTTGTGATGAAGGACAGCACCGTATGTTGGTATACGAGTTCCTGAGCAATGGTTCCCTTGCAAGCTTCCTCTTTGGAGATGTAAAACTCAGTTGGAACCAAAGGACACAAATAGCATTTCAAATTGCAAGAGGACTTCTGGACCTTCATGACGAGTGCAGTACCCAGATCATCCATTGCGATATAAAGCCTCAAAACATTCTGCTCGATGAACATTACGGCGCCAGGATTGCTGATTTTGGATTGGCAAAACTTTGGTCTCTAGATCAGAGCCAAACATTTACTACCATGAGAGGAACTAAAGGGTATGTGGCGCCGGAATGGTTTAGGAACATGAAAATCACAGCGAAGGTGGACGTGTACAGCTTTGGTGTCTTGTTGTTGGAGATTATCAGTTGTCGAAGATGTGTAGATTCATAAGCAAGTGTGGAGAGCGCAATTCTGACCGACTGGGCTTATGATTGCTATAAAGAAGGCATGATGCATGCTTTGGTTGAAAACGACGAGGAGGCCTTGAATGATAGGAAGAAGCTCGAGAGGTTTGTGATGGTTGCAGTTTGGTGCATTCAGGAAGACCCCAATCTGAGACCAACCATGAAGATGGTTTTGCTGATGCTCGAAGGCATGATCCAAGTTCATGTTCCACCATGTCCAAGCCCATTCAGTATGGCTAGTTGAAACCATCTCCCAAGAATCACAGCCTTTATCATTAATTAATTATAGATTGCAAATGCCTTGTGCTTTTACATCCTTTTCAGGTTAGTTTATGCTTCTCGGGTAAAGATGTTGTTTTCTTTTTGCTGTATGAAGTTAAGGAGGTGCTTATAGAACTGCAACTTTAACATATATGTTTCCCCCAATGATCTAAAACTCAGGAGTTGTGCTCTGAAGATAAGTTATTTTGGAAGTAATCCTTAATTTCTATGTTAGATATTACTAGAGAGACAATGGACATTTATAGAGCAGTCTTTAATTTATCTAATCCTAGCCCAAGAAAATTCAAATTTTTAAGAGGGTTAATGTGTTAGGTCTATGATATCTTTTCTTTGAATTTATTTTTTCTAATATGACTTGAAATACAAGTCAAGAGTCTTCCACGGTATGCTTGGTTAGACTTTGAAATTATCGAAGCATGTAGTTTCTATCATCTTAGTTGAAATATTAAAGTCATCTCATTCTAATTTCCATATCGTGTTTGGAGTGTCGATTTAGTTTCGGTAACTTGAAATCTTGGCGGAGACTTGGAATATAAATACCTCAGTTCATATTTTTGTTAATCTGTCCAATGTAATCAACGAGAGTAATCCATTTTAAAAATAAACTGAGTCCCCATATTTTTTTCACTATCTCTTCAACTCAATATACTTCAGTGCTATGTAGCTCTGCTCTACAATATGTTGATTCATGACAAAGTATATGTTAAGAGAGTCATATAAAACTATTCTTGGTCTCGTTTAAAATCTTAAATTTTAGCTTATATTTCTTAAGGTTGTAGCTATAATGTAAAAGCTAAATGAAAAGTCAAAATAAAATAGCCTCAGCTCCTAATGGACAGAACAGCGAATCAGGTTTTGCTGGGTCAGGGTTAGAAACAATGAGGCATGCAATTTCAAAAACCTTGTGGAAATAGTAAAATCATAGTGAAGGTGGACGTGTACAGCTTTGGTATATTGTTGTTGGAGATTATCTGTTGTCGAAGATGTGTAGATACAGAAGTAAGTGTGGAGACTGCAATTCTGACAGACTGGGCTTATGATTGCTATAAAGAAGGCATGGTGCATGCTTTGGTTGAAAACGACGAGGAGGCCTTGAATGATAGGAAGAAGCTCGAGAGGTTTGTGATGGTTGCAGTTTGGTGCATTCAGGAAGACCCCAATCTGAGACCAACCATGAAGATGGTTTTGCTGATGCTTGAAGGCATGATCCAAGTTCCTCTTCCGCCACGTGCTAGCCCATTCAGTATAGCTAGTTGAAACTATCTCCCACGAATCACAGCCTTTGTCATTAATTAGTTATAGATCGCAAATGCCTTGTGCTTTTACATCCTTTTCAGGTTAGTTTGTGCTTTTAAACATGTTTTGAGCCAAGTGTAATGGTTTAATGGTTTAATTAGTTTGATTGTAGATGATTTTGAAGTTATTTGACGTGTTTGGTGTAAGAAAATGTTGATAAATGGTGAAATAATGTTGAGAAATTTCAAAAATCCCTTGCTGGAATTCTGGGTTGAGGTTGAAGATGACGAAAATTCATTTTGGTCCTTTTTATAAAAATTACAGTTTAGTCCCTGAACTTTGGAAAAATTACAGTTTGGTCCCTGGAGTAAAATTGGAGATTCTGGACAGAATTGAGGTTGAATTAGGTGCAAAATTTCAGTATATTTATGAATTTATGAGGAGTTCAATTAGTCACTCATTTTGATCAAATTATAATTTGACCCTAAAAATATAAGAAAAATTCAGAATGGTCCTTAGGTGAAATAATAGCATTTCAGATTGGCTTGATGGATAATTGAAGCTTATTTTATGAATTATTATCAATTTTATGAATTGTGTATTTGGAATTAGATTTTGAAAGAAATCTTTGTTTTAGGTTTTTGCGAAAAATAGATAGTTTGATTAAAAAACACATAGGATTATGAGATGAACTCTTAGATATGTTATTAAAGGTATTTCACTTCTTTTGAGTCATTTTTGAGTATATCTTCTTTTATATATTCAGATAATCCTGATATTTAACCTGCGGAACGTCAGTAAGATTTCGTCAGCATTCTGCTTTTGAACCTTGTTTGCTTTTGGGTCAAGTGAGTGGATAATATTTAATATGCATGAGAAATATTATAAATATTTGATTTACTAGTATTTGGATTATGCTTCTTGATAGGATATACATTGATTACGATTCTTGATACGATAAAGCATAATCAGTTGTTGAATATATGTTCTTGATATAAGCCAATATCTGTTTGTGAATTGATAGCTTCTCATTTGATTGATGCCATGAGTTTAGCCTTGATTTATGAATCTGTTTGTTTGATTATGATATATATACCTATGGTATGCCAGTCAGAATACCCATGCTAACAGGAAAATGTTAGTCTTTGTGCATATCGTATCTGAAACCCTAGTTGGTCGGGGGAGTCACCAACCTGTGCGAACTGGTCATCCCACAGTACGGGGCCTCATGCTCATTGCATTCTGATTTTCTGACGAGCTTTACCTTATATATATTCTTGTTATGACCCATTTAAGAAACCTTCTTGTAAAATCTTAAAACCAATTCGATAATGTATTACTCTTTGCTATATTATTTCATATGTGTATATTGGATATTATCTACTCACTGAGTTGTTGAACTCACTCCTATTATTTATTATTTTCAGGCTCGTAGCTTGTTAGCAGGTCATTTTGTTACGCTCTCAGAACCTGCTATTTTGGTTATAGTCGACACTTTTTGTTCTTATGTCTAGTTAGTGCTCTACAATTATAATCGTATATAATCAACTCTTGTATTAAAACATTCAAATTATGTTATAAAGTTACGCTATTATTTCCGCTGCGTAGAACTCTGAATATGAATGTTAAGTTTGTGTGTAAGTTTGGGTTCGCATAGGTGTAGAACCTTGGAGGGGAACCATATCTATGTGCCGGTCACGGATCTGAGAATCGGGTCGTGACACTGATGCTCGAAGGCATGATCCAAGTTCATGTTCCACCACGTCCTAGCCCATTCAGTATAGCTAGTTGAAACTATCTCCCAAGAATCACAGCCTTTATCATTAATTCATTATAGATTGCAAATGCCTTGTGCTTTTACATCATTTTCAGGTTAGTTTATGCTTCTCGGGTAAAGATGTTGTTTTCTTTTTGCTATATGAAGTTAAGGAGGTGCTTATAGAACAGCAACTTTAACATATATGTTTCCCTAATGATCTAAAACTCAGGAGCTGTGCTCTGAATATAAGTTATTTTCCAGGTAATCCTTATTTTCTATGTTAGATATTACTAGAGAGACAAAGGACATCTATAGAGCTTCATGAACGGTCTTTAATTTATCTAATCCAAGTCCAAGAAAATTTCTATTCAAATTTTTAAGAGGGCTAATGTGTTAGGTCTATGATATCTTTTATTTGAATGTATATTTTCTAATATGACTTGAAATACAAGTCAAGAGTCTTCCACGACATACTTGGGTAGACTTTGAAATTATCGAAGCATGTAGTTTCTATCATCTTAGTTGAAATGTTAATGTCATCTCATTCTAATTTCCATATCTTGTTTGGAGTGTCGATTAGGTTTTGGTAACTTGAAATCTTGGCGGAGACTTGGAATATAAATACCTCAGTTCAGATTTTTGTCAATCTATCCAATGTAAACAAAGAGAGTAATCCATTTTAAAAATAAACTGAGTCCCAATATTTTTTTCTGTAGCTCTTCAACTCAATATACTTCAGTGCTATGGAGCTCTGCTCTACAGTATGTTGATTCATGACAAAATATATGCTAAGAGAGTAATATAAAACTATTCGTGGTCTCGTTTAAAATCTTAAATTTTAGCTTGTATCTCTTAAGGTTGTAGCTATAATGGTAGAGCCAAATGAAAAATCAAAATAAAGTAGCCTCAGCTCCTAAGGGACAGAACAACGAATCAAGTTTTGCTAGGTCAGGGTTAGAAACAATGAGGCATGCAATTTCAAAATCCTTATGGAAATAGTAAAATCACCTTTTTCTAGTCTCCATAACATGTCTGGAGTGTTGATCAAGTTTCGGTGACAAGAAATCTTTGAAATTTGGAATCTTTAATGTCTTATTTCCATAACGCGAAAATAGCCTCACCCCTTTATTTACCCGTTTGGGAGGGCGGCCAAAACAACATTTTGTGTTTTTTTTTTCATTTTAAAAACTGGTTGTTTGGTGTTTTAGATCATTATGATGTGCTGATGTCAAAAATAATTAAAAAATAATATTTTAATATATTTCGACACGAAAAGCACTTTAAAAAACTATCACAACCGCCCTCCTAAACAGGTCTATATCTTGTCACCATGTTTCTTGTTCATTCAGCCAAATCCATCCATTTGTTACTAGCAAAGGACTCTGCCTTCTCATTTCTTCTGCTTTACTTCCTCGTCTCCCTTCGTTCTGTCATATGTCAAACAAGTGGCACTGTTAAATGTTGGCGAATCCCTCGTTGCCACGGGTCAGAATCCTCCATGGCTTTCTCCTTCCAAAGATTTTGCATTTGGATTCCGCCAAATAAATGAGAATGATGATTTATTCCTGCTTGCCGTATGGTATTATAAAATTCCTGACAGAGCCGTAGTTTGGCAAGAATAATTTTAATGGTAAAAATTATTTTGGAACGACAAATTTTTAAAATAATTTTTGGAATAGTATATATATGATTTTTTTATTGATATGTGGTTCAATGGTAAAAATCATTTTGGAGAGGCAAATCTTTAAAATAATTTTTTGAATAGTATATATATGGTTTTTTTGTTTATATGTGGTTCAATGGTAAAAATCATTTTGGAAAGCCATTTTTTATATTATTTTAAATATAATAGAATTATTATGTATGTAGTTTAATTATGTCATTGATTATATAATTAATAAGAATAAGTTATATAATTAAATAATTATTTTTAAAAAATCCTCCAACAATATAATTATTAATTTTATATATAATTTTTTACTCTCTTATTAAGGTATTTTTAAATAAAAATAAATATTTTTGATATAATTACATTATTTTCTAATATATATATATATATAAGTGGCCCCAAGTGGGGCTGAATTTTAGCTCTCTCTCTCAGCTGCTACAAATAGCAAGGGATGCCATTTTTACATTTGCAAATGACACCTCCATTGCAGTATAAAAATGCAAATAAAATAGGTAAACAATCATTATTTTATTTTTGCATGTGGGGATAGCATCCCCGCTGCAGTTGCTCTAATGGCAAGAACCATTTTAGAAAACCAAATCTCTAAAATGACTCTTTGAATAGTGTATATATGATTTTTTTTATTGATGTGTGCTCCAATGATAGAAGCCATTTTGAAGAGCTATTTTTTTATATTATTTTAAATATAATGCAATTATTTTATATATAATTTAATTATACAATTAATAAGAGTAAGTTATATAATTAAATAATTACTTTTAAAAAACTCTCCAACAATATAATTATTAATTTTTTAATTTATATTTAAAATTAAAAACCCCACAACAATTTAAATTTGAAATTTAAAAATATTTAAAAATTCCATAACAAATAACACGATGCAATATATTTAATGCAAATTAAAATTAATTAATGAAACATAAGATACGCAGATATGACAATTCATGAATTTAAATTAAACTTGAAGTTCACTGAACTCCAGCCAAAAGATTTTCCACTTAAATGATCATAGAGAAATATCATCCAACACTACAGAATAAAAACAAATAGTACTCTTATAGTCAAGATACCAAGAACCTGCTGGGCTAAGAAAATTATAAACTAGTTTTTGAAACAATCGAATACTCAAATCTTGTTACCAAATTGCCACTTGTTTTCTTTGAGACAAAATGCTTAAAGACTTTCCAAAAATAAAACCCCTAGCACCAAGCAATACAACTGACGCCAGAACTGGCAGCAATTACCCGCTGCTGCCTCCTGGAGGAAGTAATAACTGTCTCTGCTTAAATTTTCTATGAAAGCACATGGTAATCCCACTCGGAAGGATTTTAACACCAGGAAGACATAAGACAAACTCTTCACTATCATGTGTTCATACAAAAGCTTATATAACAGAGCAAACAATATTTGTTCCAAGATTTCCATATCGAGGTAGTAGTCTAAAAAGCTCAGCCATATTCCAGAGATAAACTTATAATTGCCCATCAATAACTAATATATACCTTCATGGCAGTCTTTAGATGAACATGCCTTCAGAGCTCCTAAGATCCTTGATTCAGTCTTAGCAGTCTTTAGATGAGTAGTTTTTTTTTATGTATTTTTCCTTGAGCTCGCTTCTCCATTTCTTAACTCTATCTGCAGCTATGACCCAGCAAACATCAAATGGTATTAAATGTGTGTTTGAACCGCTTCAGTTGACTTCAACTCTCTTAATACTTCATTTAAACACAATGAACAAAGATTGATGAGGGATTACTTATTTTGGCATAAATTTCCAAAAATCCCATCTTTAGATCAGGATCTTGTTCACTGTCTGGCCATATCAATTTTAGAACAGATTCTTTGTACAGACAACAAAGATCCTAATGTTTTTTGCTCTGCTCAAATTCCAATCCACTCATGGCAGGAAAATCATTCCGGGTTCTTGCATAAGAGAAACAAATAAACCCATAAAACAACATTTTTGAAGCTCGGGATTCATAATTGCATTTCCATTCGCAATAATCAAGCAAAATCACAGGCACCCCAAAACCCAATAAAAACAAAGATTGAAACTTTCAAGAAGAAATGCAAAGAAAGCCAAGAAAAAGCCAGTAAGGGAATACCCTCTCGACCCAGTCACGAGAATCAGGACTCCATTCGAAAGCAGGATCCTCAAGAAGCTCTTTCTTGAGAACAGATAGAAAGGAAAAAAACTAACCTTTTTGTTCGGCTTCTCTTCTTCTTCTTCTTCTGTTTCACTTTATCAGAGTAACTGCTTCGAAAAAAAATGGTTGTTGTTCTCTCTGGCTTCTCTTCAGTTCGAATGAGAGAACTTGCAGCGTCGGGCAAACATATATGACCGATGCTGAACAGTGATTGCAACAGTAAAAAAATGTACTATGTCTTCTCTTTCGTCTCCTCCATCTCGTGCCATTTATAGCACCGCCATCACCCATAGCTATTTTTAGCTGGTTGTACAGCTCTCCCGTTGCCGCGTATATAGTAATAAAAACATGCTAAAAATATATTATTTTATTTATACCTCCTCATTTAGCTTTCGCTGATGAAGATCCAGAGGTCACGAATGATATGAAAAGACCAGAGAGGTATGTGATGATTGCACTTTGGTGCATCCAGGAAGATCCCTCTCTGAGGCCTACCATGAAAAAGGTTTTGCTGATGCTTGAAGGAACTGTTCAAGCTGCCATCCCACCATCTCCATGCCCATTCAGCAGCACGATACGCTGAAAACCATGTTCCGTTGTTCGGGAAAAATATTTTTCTATGGTGGCAGTTTTCTTCAGTAGTTGATCAGAAATAATCGGACTGCGTATTTGTAATTTTAATTTCTTCCCTTCACGCATCAAAATTAGAATGCACGAGGTGATTTACCCACGTGGTATGCTGGATTTTTTTTCATGTAGAATTTTTTTTTTGTGTTTTAATTAGTTATTTTAATATTTATTTAATAAAATTATAATATATTAAATATGTTAACAATGCTTTTTTTCTTGTCTAGAAAGAATAGTATAATCAAAACACATGAGAAGTAATTTGTATATTTTTTAATTGAAGATAAATTAAGTAAATTTGTCTATCAATTTTGTTTATAAGTTGTATTTTTTTCCTAGTAATAATAGATTTGAAATATTATATATAAAAATATAATTTTTTTATTTTACAAAAATAACCTTAAATCCAAGAATTAGATTTTTCTGATCTATAAACTTAATCAAAAGATGACAAAGTATGAATTAAAAACTATTTTTTATAAGATTTATTTCTCATATTATTATATTAAAAATATTTCAGAATACTGACATTAATATTTCTTTAAAAAAAATCAAAGGTCATTTTTTTCTGTCTATATATATATATATTTTCAGGGGCTAATATCAAATAAATATTAAAATATAATTAGTGTCACATATTTATAAGAAAAAAAACTTAAAAATAATAATTATCATTATTTTGAATGCCTTATCTAGTCTGTTTTTTTATATTGAAAAATGATTGATTTTATACGTGTCGTAATTGGTTCTTTTTAATATTTAATTACTAAAATTGTAATTAATAGAATATGTTTAGGCGATTGAATGTTGCTACTGCTAAACTATTTTAATAATTATTTTATCAGTAGATTGTACAATTAGAACAAAATATTTTTTTTTAAGTCAATATGAGCCATGTGCTTCGTTTAACATACTGATTAATTGTTGTGTATATTTTATTTCTTTTATGAAATCTTCAATTAGCAAATAGTAAAATGACAGTTGTTAAATTTTAGCACCGATAAGTAATTTGTTTTATACACCAAACAATTTGATTAGTGGTTTTGTTTTAACTATTTTAATAATAATTTAATTTGTAGATAGCAAAATTGCAATTAATCATATTGACTAAAGATATATTATTTGTTGCTTGCAAAAAAATGCAACCGCTAAAATTTATGAAAGATTATTTTTTCATATTTTTCTATGATATTATTATATTTAAAAAAAATTAGAACACTGAGATTAAATTAACATGAAATTTATAAAGAAAAGTCAGCTATATATATATATATATATATATATATATATATATATATATATATATATATATATATATATATATATATATATATTAAGATGTTCATATTAAATAAATATCACAATATATAATTAGTCTCACATACCTATAAGGAAAAAAAAAATACAAATAATCACTATCATTATTTTGAATGACTTATTTATAAGAATTAGAAATTTCAACAACTAACAATATTAATGAAAAGGCAATAAAAAAACTAAAAAAATTGACTAAAAAATAAATATAAGAAGATTTTAAAAAACCATTTGACTTGAAGGATAAATAAAAAGAATTTAAAAAATAAAAAAGAGGAAAGACTAATAAATATCAATTTAAAAATGATTATTAACACAATTTTTTTTTAAAAAAATTAATAACAGTGAAAATAATAAAAATTGGCGAGACCATAATTATTGTTAAAACAAATTCTATGATTTTTTTATTTTATAAGATTTATTACTCATATTATTATATTAAAAATATTTTACAACAATGATAGTCAAAAAAATTTCGAAACAAACCTAGGTCATATATATTTGAAGATGCTAATATTAAATAAATATCAAAAAAGATAATTTGTCTGACATATTTAAAAGAAAACAAAAATACCAAACAATCATTATTATTATTATTTTAGGTGTCTTTCCAATAATAATTAGAAAATTTAAAACCTAACAATATTAACAAAAAAATCAATTAAAAAACAAAATAAATGACAAAATAAAAATAAATATCATTAGATTTTAAGATTATGTGACTTCAAGGGGAAAAAATATAAATCATAATTATTATTAATTTTCAATAATTACCAGCACATATTAAAATTTGAAAATTAAATTTAAAAACTTAATAACATTAGAAATGAAGAAAAATTGAAAACAGAAACTAATAACATGTATATTTAAATATGACATAAATAGATATAAAAAATAAAGGAATAAAAAGTATATGGGATAAATTAAAATATATATATATAATAAATATAATTTAAAGGACAAAATTGAAATGAATGTAAACATTGATAACAATGAAATTAAATAATTTAAAACCAGACCAAAAATTTATTATTAAAAGAACGAGAATCAAAATGAAACTGAAATTTATCATAATTTGCATGAAAGGATAAAATTAAAATAAATCAGAACTTTGATATCAAAAATATTAAAGAATCCATACCAATTTAACAAATTCAAACTATGAGGACCTAAATGAAACTACATTATAAAATTTATTTCAATTAAAGGACGAAATTGAAACAATTCAAAACCTATATAATAGCAATAAAGACCTAAAAAAAACCATCCAAAGTGTAGGGACTGAATTGAAAATTTAGAAAAAACAGCAATGCTGACGTCAGCTTGCACAGGCAGGAGAAAGAAAATGGTGAAAATTTTCAAACGACTATTGAAACATCCCTGGCCATCTTGTATGTACACGCGCCGCACCATTGTGAAGAGAACATTGATGCAATTCATTTTAGACGCTGGTTGGGTATTTTTGGACGCCGGAATAGGCCGCATGCATCACTAAAAACACGTGTGAGCGTCGAAAATGATTGACACGTCCGGTGAGCGCCAACAGTAAATCGGCTAGAAATGAATAAAAAAAATGGTAAATTATCGGCGTACCCCTCCCCCCAAACTTGTTTTTTGTCCTTTTCGAGGGAATAAAATGTTATTGCACAATGAAAATAAATAATAATATAAAAAATAAACCGGCTAGGCGAACCGAACTAGACTGGACCAAAAATATGCAATTACCGTGGAACCCCTCAACCGAGGTGCAATTTTTTGTCTTATTCGAGGGATAATTTTATTAAAACACTGTGCAAAAATAGAAAAAAAAAACAAACAGACCGATTGAGCTGAACGAATCGAACCGAACTCACCCGTGAAGTCCACTGTGCTTTGTGTGAGGGTGAACAGTGGCAATTACCGTGAAGTCCACTGTGCTTTGTGTGAGGGTGAACAGTGGCAATGACCCGTGAGCTTATTTAGCTTTTAAGATGATGTTTTGTTAAAAATAAAATAAAAATAATTCTCCAATTCAATCCAAACTAATTTTGTAGTATTTTGAAAAAAAAATAAAAGAAAAAGGCAACAACGCTCTTGGAGGCTTAGAATTAGATATAAATAAATGAAGGATATTGTAGTGATTATATAAACTTTGTATTTATAATAGAAAAAAAAAGTTATGAAATTTTAAGAGAGATAATCGGGAGGAGAGAAAATTATAGAATGGTCTCTAGATGAAATATTAGTTATGAATTGAGGGTGAATTATGGATAAATTTTCAATATAGTTATGAATTTACAAGGTTTTCAATTTAGTCGTTCAATTTGACCCCTAAAAATATGAGAAAAATACACAATGGTTCCTGGATGAAATATTAATTTTTCAGATTGATTTGGTGAATAATTGAGGCTTATTTGGTGAATTATTATCAATTTTATGAATTGTTTATTTTGAGTTAGATTTCAGGAGAAACCATTAAATTTTTAGGTTTTGAGAAAAATGAATAATTTGATTAAAAAATATATAGGATTATGAGTTAAACTCTAGGTAAAGTTTACTAAATAGATTTTACTTCTTTTGAGTCATTTTTGAGTATGTTTTTTTTTATATTCAGATAATCCTGATATTCTATCCACGAGACATCAATAGGATTTCTTTCAATATTTGTTTTTGAATCTTATTCACTTTTGAGATAGGTGAGTGGATAATTTTTAATATACATGATAAATATTTGCATTGCTAATACAAATTGGATTATGTTTTTTGATAATATATATGTTTATTATCATTTTTATTACGATAAAGCATAATCAATTATTGATTTTGAATATTTTATATGAGCCAATATATACTTGTAAATTAATAACTACTCATTTGATTGATGCCATAAGTTGAACCTTAAGATATGAAAATGTTTGTTTGATTATGATACAAATCTACGTTATGCCAATAAGAATACCCATGTTAACATGATAGTGTTAGCCTTTGTGTACATCATATCTAAAACCCTAGTTGTCCGGGGAGTAACCAATTTGTGTAAGCTGATCATCCCACAGTATGAAGGCTCATGCTCATTACATTTTGATTTTCTAACAAGTTTTATCTTATAATATTCTTGTAATGACCTATTTGATAAACTTTCTTGTAAAAACTTAAAGCTGTATTCGTAAATATATTTCTCATTGTTGTATTATCTTGTAATTGTATATTGAATGTTATCTGCTTACTGAGTTGTTGAACTCACCCTCTCTTTATTTATTATTTCATGTTTGTAGTTTGTTAGCATGTCATTTTTGTTGTACTTCAAGAACCGGCTATTTTGGTTTTAATCGATGCTTTTTTTCTCTAGTTAGTGTTATACAATTATAGTAGTATGTATTTAACTCTTGTATTAAGACAATTAAATTATACTATATAATTAATTTTGTTATTAATATTGTGGTGAACCCTGATCAATTTATTTAAAAAATATCTATGATTATGTGCCGGTCATGAATCCGAGAATGAGATCTTGACAAATTTAGGTCTTGACTGAGATTTGGGTAAACCTAATGGATGCATCCGGGTTTTATAAAGTGGTTAAAAGTAAGCCACCCTCTAGGAAACAACACCCCCCTATGAATTTGAAAAAAAATACTACTGTGCTAATATATCGAGAAAAGAAGGCTCCATCAGTCGACATTCACACATCGACCATTCATCTGTCTATGATTAAAAGTAATTTCAATTCTATTTTCTTGACCAGGACTGGATACCAACATTAGACTGCAGTAATCCTTGACCAGAAACCTTCATCGGTATCCTTTAAAACAGCTGAGACATAACTTTTATAGATTGCCCCGACAGGGATAAAGGTTGATTACTCTGCTCTATCACAAATATAAACTCTTGGTTCCATTGATATGTTTGATCTCAGTTAAGTTCATATGTCAGTTTTTAAGATTTCGATGAAAGTTATCTTTCATGTGATGGCTTTCCTGTTACCATATTCTTCCTGTCTTTTGTTTCTTGTTATACTGCCACAACCATTTCCAGCCACTGCTGAATCTTACAAGAATATAACTTTAGGCTTATCTCTCACTGCGTCGAACAACAACGATTCCTGGAGATCGCCATCTGGTGAATTTGCGTTCGGCTTCCAGCAGGTGGGAGATGATGGCTTCTTACTAGCAATCTGGTTCAACAAAATACCTGAAAAAACCATCGTTTGGTCAGCCAACAGAAATAATCTAGTACAAAGAGGGGATGAAGTTAAGCTCATGGAAGATGGTCAATTAGTGCTTAATGACCGAAAAGGCAAACACATATGGCGTGCTGATACTGCTGGTAGCAGGGTGGCTTATGCAGCTATGCTTGACACTGGAAACTTTGTGCTGGCAAGACACGATTCAGTCAATTTGTGGGAGAGCTTCCGGGAACCGACTGACACTTTATTGCCTACACAGACCTTCAGTCAAGGGAGCAAGCTTGTTGCTGGTTACTCCAGCATGAATCACTCAACTGGAAGATATCAGTTCACTCTACAATTTAATGGGAATCTTGTGCTTTACACCCTAGCTTTCCCATTAGATTCTGTTAATTCTCCCTATTGGTCATCTGAAACTGTAGGCAACGGGTTTCTTTTGAGCTTCAACCAGTCTGGCAACATTTACCTTGAAGCAAAAAATGGAAGCATACTAGTCATGCTTTCATCAGATCCTCCACCAACTGGGGACTTTTATCATGTTGCGATTCTTGAGTATGATGGAGTTTTTAGGCATTATGTCTACCCAAAGAGTCCTGGCGTCCCTGGCTGGCCTATGAGATGGTCTCACCTGACCTCCTCCTTCATACCACCAAACATCTGCACGAGTATTCTAGAAAATAATGGTTGTGGAGCTTGCGGATTCAACAGCTACTGCAATCTTGGAATTGACCAGAGACCAAAGTGCAGCTGTCCACCGGGTTATACCTTCTTGGATCCGAATGATGTGATGAAGGGATGCAAGCAAGACTTTGTTTCGCAGAATTGTGAAGAAGCGCTGCAAGAAACAGAACTTTTTTACTTTGAGCAGAAGGAAAATACAGACTGGCCACGGTCTGATTCTGAATACTTCAGTAAAGTAACTGAGGAGTGGTGCAGGAAGGCATGCTTGAGTGATTGTTTTTGTGTTGTTGCAATTTTCAGAGATGGGAATTGTTGGAAGAAGAAAATCCCGTTGTCTAATGGGAGGTTTGATCCCAGCGTTGGAGGAAAAGCGTTGATAAAAATAAGGAAAGATAATTCTACTATGAACCCTCCAGATGATGATGTGCCAAAAAACAAAAGCCGTTCGACTATAATCATCATTAAATCATTGTTGGTAATTAGTTCTGTGTCTCTTAACTTTCTCTTCATCCTAAAAACTCTTGTGGATGTTCTCCGATTTGGCTATGGGAAAACAAAGAAACTTTACTTAGAGCCAACCGATCCAGGTATAACTCTTCGAAGTTTCACTTTCAATGAACTAGAAAAGGCCACCAGTAATTTCAAGGAAGAACTTGGTAGTGGAGCTTTTGCTACAGTTTACAAAGGGACTCTAGATTTCGACGAAAGAACTTTTGTCGCAGTTAAGAATTTGGACAAGATGGTGAGGGACTGTAAGAAAGAATTCAAAACTGAGGTGAATGCAATTGGGAGAACAAATCACAAGAATTTAGTTAAACTACTAGGATTCTGCAACGAAGGGGAGCATCGCCTTCTGGTTTATGAGCTCCTAAGAAATGGCAACTTGGCAAATTTCTTATTTGGAGATCCAAGACTTGATTGGCTCAAAAGAAAGCAGATTGCTTTTGGAGTTGCAAGAGGACTCTTTTACTTGCATGAAGAATGCAGCACACAGATCATACATTGTGATATAAAACCTCAAAACATTCTTCTTGATGAATCTTTCAGAGCAAGAATTTCTGACTTTGGAATAGCCAAGCTATTGAAGGCAGACCAGACTCGAACTTCGACTGCGATGAGAGGAACTAGAGGATACGTGGCCCCCGAATGGTTTAAGAACCTGCCTGTTACTGTCAAAGTAGATGTCTACAGCTTTGGAATTTTGCTGCTAGAGCTCATTTGTTGCAGGAAAAATTTTGAACCAGAAGTGAAGGATGAAGATCAGATGGTTCTGGCTTACTGGGCATATGACTGCTACAAAGATGGGGAGGTAGGCCTGCTAGTGGAAACTGATGAAGATGCAGTGCTTGACATGAAGAGAGTGGTGAAGTTTGTGATGATTGCAATCTGGTGCATTCAGGAGGATCCATCACTGAGACCTACTATGAAGAAAGTCACTCAGATGCTGGAAGGAACTGTTGAAGTTTCTGCTCCTCCGGATCCATCCTCGTTTATTAGCTCAATCGAATCGTTTTGAGATAGGTGTACATCATTGATATCCAGTTTTTTAAATCAGTAATCTAGTAAGATGTCGTACAATGCTAGACAGATTATGCTTAACAAAATAAATGAGTGATTATTTTATTGTTTTTTAAAGTATTTTTTATTTAAAAATATATTGAAATGATTTTTAAAAAAAAATATATTTTAATATTAATATATCAAAATATCAAAAATAAATTAAATAAAAATAAATTTCTAAAACACAGTACTAAAAACACGATCCTTAAAGACATCAGTCACTATCTGCTCTGACATGCAAGACATAAAGTAATGATATGGTGGAGTAATATGATTTAGCATATAGAAAAAGAAGACCCATGTGCAATCCTTCATTAATTTGGAGGACCAAAACTGGTTATACCTTTTAATCATTGAGGTTTCCGAAGACTTGGACAAAACTAGGTTGACTTTGTAAAGAAATCTTTCTTAAATGCTTTTCAAATCAAGGTAGGAAAATTATGACAACTAAAATTTACAACCACTTAAAAGTAGGACAACAAGACATTGCTGTTAAACTCGACTTATCTTCCTAGTTATCTGGAAGATCTAAAATTTGAATCCTAACTCAGATAGAAAATTTAGTTGAAAAATCTAATTAACCTAGCTATATGGTTCGACAAAATGCATGAAAGAACCCATTGTCTGATCAGCTCATGGAAATAATCTTGGCTCCAATGGGATCAAGAGTGCAGCTCCACAGATGGTCAGTTTTTCCTCAATGACAAACAACCTCATTGTTTCGATTAAGCTTGAGCTGTTGTTGATTTTGGCCCATAACCAGAATGTTTAATGATCCTGCCAGTTTGACCCCCGAACTAATATTGATTCAATCTTTTTCTTTTTTCTTTTTTTTTCTTACAAAAAAAAAAACAATTACCATATCAATTTCATGCAGGTTGTAAAACCCGATTGGGATAAAATCTGTGGTATAGGATGAGATAGTCAACCTCTAATTTTTTTAAATATATTAAAATAATACATGTACCAATTCTAACCAATAGCAATAGAACAGTAATAATTATTAATTCAATCTAATAAATGTCCCTATAGCAATAGGGTAAGCTTTATTTTTACCCCTTAGGACGCATCGATATTCCCCTTACCTTAGAAATTCCCAATTTCATACTTCTATTTTATAAGAGATTCAATCGTTACCCTTTCCGTCATATAGCCTACCTTATGAATTTAGTTTTTGAAAAAACATTTAAGAGTGTTTATTTATGGATTTTGAGAAGGAGTTATTAATTAAAACTAATAAAATTTAAAATAAATATGAACAAATCCTGGATTTTATTAGTTATTAATCAACAATAAATGGAAAATCCTGAAGCTTTTTAAAAAAAACAATAGGGGTAGGACTGTGAATTTTAAATTATAGAGATAGAATTGAAACATTGGTACAAATATAAAGGTAAGATGAAGTTTACCTACAGCATGATTTTCCAAATCCTGACCACTACTGATCTACTAATCCCTAACCCATCAAAGAACTTAGCTATTGCTTTCATGAAGGCAATTCATCAATGGTGTGCCTCTTTAAGACACAAGTTGTTGTTTAAATTAGTGTATACACTGCCCTTTGTCTTATATTAATCATACTATGTTTTCACTTGCTAAATAGATTCATGGGTTTGGTCCTAAAATGGGGATTAATCAACGATTATACATGATAATGCAAGCCCCATTTTTGGTGTCAAGAAGCAACATTTCATTAGACCCAATTGCCGGTTTGCTAAAAAGGTGCTTAAAGTTTAAAGCTTTAAGAGGTGGGAAGCAAGTTCATGCTTGGTTAGTTACTAGAGGGACTGATTCGAGAATATTGTCACTGAATTCAAAGCTTGTTGGCATGTATGCGAGTTGTGGAGACCTAAAGTCGGCAACTTTAGTCTTTAAGAGGATCCGAAACCCTAATGTTTTTGCATTGAATTGGATGGTTTTAGCCTCTGCATTTGAAGGGTATTACAAGGAGGCTATATGGTTCTTTTGTTCAATGAAAGACTCAGTTTTTATTTACAATAAGTATACTTTCTCGGTAGTTTTGAAAGCTTTTGTTGGTTTATTGGATTTGAATAAAGGAAAGGAGGTTCATTGTATGGTTAAACAATTGGGTTTTGAAAGTGATGTTTGTGTGGCTAATGCTTTGGTGGATATGTATGGTAAATGTGGGTGTATTGGTTATGCACGTAGAGTGTTTGATAGAATGGTGAAGAGAGATATTGTTTCTTGGACATCGATGATTTCTGGTTATTGTAATGTAAAGAAGATTGAGGAAGCTCTTATTTTGTTTGAGAGAATGAGATTGGAGGGATTGGAACCGAATGATTTCACGTGGAATGTTTTGATTTCCGGTTATGCTAGGAGAGGAGATAGTGATGGAGCATTTTCACTTTTGTCGAAGATGACTAGAGAAGGGCTGGTTCCTGATTTGGTTACCTGGAATGCAATGATTGCAGGTTTTGTACAGGGGGAGAGAGCTGGTGATGCTTTTAAGTTGTTTCAGGACATGTTAGTTTTAGGGGTTAAGCCTAATCTTGTGACTGTTGCCGGATTGCTACCGGCATGTGGGATGATTATTTCAATACAAAGAGGTAGAGCGATTCATGGACTGTTATATAGATTGGAGTTTGATATTAGTAACGCATTTATTGCTTGTGCTCTTATTGACATGTACTCGGAATGTGGCAGTTTCAAAGAAGCTAGAACTGTATTTGAGAAGATACATAACAAAAATGTTGCGTCATGGAATGCAATGATTGGATGCTACGGCAAGCATGGCATGGTGAACACGTCAATACAGTTGTTTGACAGAATGCATGGAGAAGGAATTCATGCAAATGAAGTGACTTTGCTTTGTGTTCTTTCTGCTTGTAGGCATAGTGGTTATGTTGAGAAGGGGTTGGAAATTTTTTGGTCCATGAAAGAGAGGTACATGGTTGATCGCAAGAAAGAGCATTATGGTTGTGTTGTTGATATGTTGTCTCGTTCTGGGAGGCTGGTAGATGCCTATGAATTATTGAAGGAAATGCCAATAGAGGTAACAAAATCAATTGCTGGAGCCTTTTTCAATGGATGTACGATCCATGGAAGAAGATATTTGGCTGAAAAGATTATAGATGATGTTACAAGAGGGGACTTGAAAAAACCTGGATCATTTGCGATGCTGTCAGCTATTTATGCTACCAGTGGAGAAGGGAGAGAGGTTCGCTATAACATGAAGAAGATCGTGGAAGAAAGGAAAGCGCAGAAGGAGCCTGCCTTTAGTCAGGTTGAGGAGAAGGATGAGCTTGTTGAAGTTGAAATAGAGAAAGAAAACACTGAAGTGGGCATTAAAGCAGGTATATTCTCCAATGCTATATGATAATATCAGTCATCAAATACAACTCTATCGCGTTAGGATTAAGTTTCTTAACCACTGTACTGGTAACCCTTTTCACAGAGCTTTCAAAGTAGCATTCAACTCTGTAAAGCTAGAATTTCTGAAGTATATTATTTGAAATTCATGTTGTTTGTGGCCGTTAACTTGATAACGCACTCGTAAATTTTTGGAATTCCGTATTTCAGCTTATACAGATGGTGGTAACTTCTAAGTTCCAGTTTTTTTTGGTCAATCACTTGAATAAAAAGAACAAGTTCAACTGACTGCCAAAAAACACTAGAAACTCCAATTTCAAAACATGTAGCTGACTAAAGAGCAGCATATCGAAAAAGGGAAAACACATTGTTGATGTCACATTCACCCAACAGTTTCTGACTCTCTGCCCCTGAACCTTATTTAGTTCTGATACTTGTTCCTTGTGTGCAAACTAGGTTAGAGCTGCAGGGGAAGCTGATGAATAAGTACTCAGACTTGGAGTTGGGATATTTACCGGCATTGATTCCTAATGTTTGGTAGAAGTTACCAAATAGGGTCAGTGTTTTATAACTCCAAATGTAGCCTTTGTAAATAACAATCTTTCTAAAATCTGATGAGCCATAATTAATAACCAAAGCATATTTGAGGGTGCTCTACTCCCTTCTATGTTGTATTATTGATGATTCTTTACTTGCTTGAAATTTCATATACCTTGCCGTTTGCTGTCCTTCCTTTGAACATCTGATCAGGAAGACCTCTTTATTTACACAATATCACTCTTTCACTAACTATAAAAACTATAGTTATAATACACCTCTTTATTTACACAAGATCACTCTTTCACTAACTATAAAAACTATAGTTATAATACACCTCTTTATTTACACAATATCACTCTTTCACTAACTATAAAAACTATAGTTATAATACCTAGTAGGGGTTTGACTCGAGCTCAAGGTAAGGTTGCGAGTTGGCCATCTCAACTTGCAGGTGGACAATAGTATAGGTGGGGTCAAAGAACTACAGTGAAATATGAGATTAATTGCATGTTTTGAAGAATGGTTGATATTATTTTTTATAGTGTTTTTTATTTAGAAATATATGAAAATAATTGTTTTTTTTTTTAAATATTTTTGTTATCAGCATATCAAAATGATATAAAAAACACAAAAAAAATTAATTTAAAATAAAAAATAAAAATAAAAATCTTTAATTTTTTTCAAAAATGTTTTTTAAACATAATGTAAAACATGCTTAAAACTCTCAAGACCATGTTTTGATTGAGCAATTAAAATATTGTTTGATATTACAATTTAATGGGTGTTTTTTTTAAAAAAAAATATATTATTTGTTTTTAATATTTTTTATATTTTTTCGTATTATTTCCATGAGTTAATATAAAAAATAATTTAAAATATATGTGTGTGTGTGTGTATTATTTTAATATTTTTTTAAACTAAATACACTTAAAATACTACATTTATCGTAACTCTTGTTCTATTTAGTATATATAAATCAAAGTGAATAATCATGACATATTGATCATTGACCTCCCATTTAATATCAATCAATCCTTTTCTTTTTCTTTTCCTCATTCTTGCAATCATGATTCACATCATATTGGGTTACCTTTTAATTGGAATAAAAATTTAATTTAAATAATATTATTTTAGACTAACTTGGATTAAATTATCATTTAACCTATTTATATTTATATTTATATTAGGAGTTTAGCTAGATTTAATAATTTGAGTACAAAATCTTAGGCTAAAATTCATTATCATTTCTAAATCCCTCTGTAATGATATTGTTAAATCAATAGAACAGAATATTTGTGTCACTTTGTAAAGCAATTAACTTTTCACCGAATATGCTATAAAGTAGAAGGAGAGAAAATGTGGTTGTGATTCGTGTGAAGTCATGGTCAAGTAGGGTTCAAGAAATTTAACACCATTTGCTGGCAACGAATTGTTAGACAAAAGACACCGGGGAAAAGGGGAAATTGATAGAGAAATATGGACTGAAAAATGGTACAAGCATCTTGTATAGTAATAATCTGCTGTAAAAAATGAAGGCTAAACAATAAACGTGAAGTGTGTTTTAGCTCTGTTTTTAAGTCTATTTCTCTTGGAGGAGATTACCCTTCAGGATTCCACAATTTTTTTCTTAATAAAAAGGGTATTATAGGATCAAAGGGTATTATAGGATCAAAAATAGCTTGAAATATAAGAAGATCGGCAAACTAAAAAAATAATATTTTGGGTTGTTTCTTGTTTGAAAAAATTACATAATATTTATGAGCATTCATAATATAACAATCATTTTTAAATATCTTTTGAAATTAAAATGGATGTTACTATAATTTAAAATATAATTGTTAAAAAAATAAATGATTAGACAATTATAGCCAAAAAATAAACGAAAAGATTTTAAATTTGTGATTATTAAAAATAATTTAGAGAGTATATATGTTGTCTCATGTGCAAAGGAGGCGAATAAAAAGTTTTTTTTTCTTATTTAACTCATCATGTTATGTGCGAGCTTACTTTATTTTCTTTGTTAGTTACTATCCTATCTTAAGTTTTGTTATAAAAACACTTAATGAAATTTTTTTTTTTCTAATGCGGGATAATAAGTGTTATATATATTCTTTATGCTCAAAAAAGATAAGTTGTGTTTTTTTAATATGGAATAGATTTTTAAAATAATTTTTAATATAACTTTTATAACAGAATTAATAAGATTAAACTTTATACGTTAAACTAGAATATGGACCGCCTCGAGTTTTATATATACATAAATAGAATAACTTCTTGATTCAACTCATCAATCCAATCAAAAAATAATTTGGATTTTTTAAAATAAATTTTCGAGACCATGTTGTTTTAATTTGTATTTAGATTTTTTTTAAAAAATATCATTTTTAAATTATCCAAATTAAGTCACGGGAGTCTTTCATCAAGTCATGTGTCGAGCTAATTTTTTAATAACTTTGTTACTAATATTGTGATGTTCTAGCAAACATCATCCAATAAATATCATCTATGGAAAATCTGTAGCATCATATTGGAATTCGTCTTGTAATCATTTATATTGATTTATTTTTAATTGAAGAACATTTGACAAAACACAGGACTAGAGGTATTTGTTGGCAGGTGAAAAAACACAGCAGGAGAGCTTGTGTAGTCAATTTTAGACTTGGAGATCGATCATGTTTCGTTAATGTGCTCTAAGGGAGTAGGGGTCCATATATGAGTTGTTTTCCTTAGACCATTATATAGTAGCGTACATTATTTCTTATAGTGAGGTCCACAAACATAAAATGTTCCCAAAATTTATTGTCGAACAATATTTATTGTCCCTGGTATAGAAGAAAAAAGGACATTTTATTGATAAAATTCAATATTTTTTATATTAATATGAGTGTTCGGGTCAACTTATACGCATCTCGATTAATCATATAAATCTTAAAATTAATGACTATATAAGTTTTCAGTGACTATTATATTAATAATTATATATTTGAATTTTAAATCATATAAAAATAAATAATTATTTTAGTTCAGAGCTCTTGTTAAAGAATAACAATTTCAATAATTGGTCGAAGGAAAATGTGGATTGTAAGAGAGATAAATATTGAAGTGATTTAAACATGTTTTTATTGAAATGATGGTGTATATTGTATAGTTATTATATAAACTTATGTTATTTAAAAATAAAAGATATACTCATTTGTCTTTAATTTTTTTGTCTATTTTATTTTGAGATAGTAAAGAAACACTACCACATACTTTATTAAACAAATTAAAAGCTAGAATACATAAATAAATTAAAATTAAGAAAATTTATCTACTCAAAACATATTCTTCTCATTTTCTCCACATGAGTTTTTATAATAACTTATACTCCATGATTCTATACAATTTTTGTCTAGAATTAATTTTTTTATTATAATTGAATATAATTATATTATTCAATTTAAATTGGATTCATAAATAGACTGAATTAACATGATTGGAAAAAAGATTAAATCCAATTTATTCTGTTTTCTATATTACTTTCATCATCTTTATCTTGTTTTTCAAAATGTATGAAAATAAAAATGGGTAAATAGATATTAAAAAAACCCGGTTTTAATATTATGTTTTTCCTTGAAATTATAAATAAAAAAATTGATTGATGATTTATTTTTATAAAATATTAACATTTAAAATGATTTCAAATATAAGATTTTATTAGAATTTTAAAATCAAAATCAACTAATAAGCTTGTCATGAAATTAGAATATAAGATAGGCATAGCCAATTATGTATTCTGAAAAAGTAGTCAAGAGATATGACTTTGTTGGTAAATATGTGGACTAATTCGGTTGTCATCCATTGCATGAAATTTCAAGGTAGGTTCAGACTTTTGTCTGCTAAAATATGTGGCTCTAATTACACACTGTGTGGGTTTGGAAACCTCGATCTTGACAAAATTAATCCTCCCTTGGGATTGATGATTTCATGGGTGTTTGGTATTGTAGTTTTACTGGAGATTAAAGGGGTGTTTGAGAGTGTGGTTGCTGTTGTTTTTCAAAGTGTTTTTCGTGCCGAAATACGTCGAAATAATATTTTTTTTATTTTTTAAAAATTATTCTTGATATCAGCACATCAAAATGATCTAAAAACACCAAAACATATTCATTTAAAAAAAAAATAAGCATAAGCAGCCAAACACAGGTTTGACCGCAATGCCAAACAAGCACTAAAAAAACTAGTGAAATAGATGTTTGGTAATGAATTAAAAAGTTGATGAACCTATAAATTATAACGTCAATCCGCTGGTAGATGAAAAAAAGCTAATAGCTGCTTTTCGAAAGAGTTTGTAAACTCATGTGGGTCCTATAGACTGCTTTTTCACTATTTCCTCTTCTTAAGCAGTCTAGATTTTGAATTTGGAAGGATAAATTCATTTTATACGAGTAATCTCTGCAAGGGGAAAACACATTTTGTTTTCACCATTTCCATCAACATCTACACTATCTAATTCATTTTCAAATATTGTAATCTCGGTTGGCTCTCTCTAATAGGTAATTAAGGGCTTTGACAAGATAAATTATGAGTTTATTTTCTTAATTTTATAAAATAAATTGCATATTTTTTTAGTTTTAAAATGTATTTAATTAGTTACATATTTTATTTTCTCACCAAACTTTTTATATTATCTACCTTTTTTTATTTTTTGTAAGGAAAAAAATCCTAACTATTTTTTTAGTTTAGAGATTTTATTATTTTTATTTTTCATATTGTATTTTTAATTTCTTATTTAAAGGGAATTATTTTTTTTATTTTCTTATTCTATATTAAACTTTAAACTTAACAATAATTTTAACCAGATATTTCAAAATTTATTTTGAACCGTAATTGAAGTATTTTTCATGACACTGTTTTTTTAAAACCTCAACTACAAAAACTAAAGCAATAACTCTTAATCAAGTCACCATACATTAATATTATTAAGCTGTTTTCAAGCTGGTTAATTGTATTCGAGATTGAGTGTTATGATACGGGTTACGGGTTATATTATTTTTTTAAATGATTTTTATTTAGAAATACTTTGAAATAATATTTTTTTATTTTTTTTAATATTTTTAATATTAGTATATGAAAATAATCTAAAAATATTTAAAAATATAATTTAAAATAAAAAATAAAAATATATTTTTTCAAAAACTCTTTTGAAAAGTAATGTCAAATAGGATCTAAATATTTATTTAGTAGTGTGGTTGAAGTTGTTTTTAAAATTATTTTTTTTTCAGGAATACATTAAAATGATGTTTTTTATATTTTAAAAAATTATTTTTAACATCAACACATGAAAATGATTTAAAAACACTAAAAAAATAAAATTTAAAGTAAATTGTTTTTTTAAATCACTTTTGAAATGTAATTTCAAGGCATAAAATCTGATCAAAATGAAATTTTATTAAAAAGATTTAATTTTTTTTTTTGTACTTTTTTCTATTTTAATATTAAGTTTACCATTCATATAAATTTATTACTTGTGAATTAAAAAATACTTTTAGAAAACACAATAGTAAATACATTCATAACGGTTCAAAGATATTTTACCATCACATAGAGAAAAACAAGAATATCGCTTACAATTCTTTGCTCATTTAATTTTATTATTCACTTCAAAGTTTGAAATTTCACAATCGAACCACCGTACGGTACTTATTTCAACTCATTCAAGATAAAAATAATTGAGTTGTTTTTTTAAAGTGTTTTTTATTTAAAAATATATTAAAATAATATTTTTATTTTTAAAAAATTATTTTTAATATCAATATATAAAATGACCTAGAACACTAAAAAAATTTAATTTCAAATAAAAAACTATTTTTTTTTTAAATATTTTTAAAATACAGTAACAAATATATACTAAATATAGGTTGCAAGAAGTCCAATTTTTATACCTTAATTGGAAGATTGATTTAATTTCCATACTTTAAACACTGGTTTATAAATAGGTACAAAAACAAAAACTTTGTGCAATATAACTGTAGAGCACATGCTCAAGAAATTATTCTGAAGTTTCTAATGAAGATAAAAACATGCATATTAATTAAACAAGAAAATAAAAAATAAATTATAGTTCTTATCGATAGAATGATGTAGAATGAAGGATAAATTCTCTAATTTTTTTTATTTTTTTTTTTGTGTGTGATTGTAATATTTTATTAGGCTTATTATTTTTTTTATTCTTGATAGCAAACTATGAGCCAGATAAACTAGGATCAGAATTTATATGTTTTATTCTCTAAAATAAATTAAAAAGGCTTTACATAGTCCATAAAAAACAAAATAATGTTTTGTTTTTAGTTGCACCCCACTAAGGATGAGATTGGCCCAACATTGTTGCTCGCTTTTTGATTTTTGGTGGTTTAAACTTTAGGGTTAGTATTCAATAAAATTTATTAAATTTCTCTAAATAAATATTACAAAAAAGGTAATATATCGACTAATTAATGTTATTATTATTGTCATCTCAAAGCTACAAAAATATCAACTAATGAATAATCCTTTAAAACATTAATTTGCTCCTTAAATATGCTTATAGATTTAAATTATTTGAAGTTGCATGAATGGAGGGAATGAGAGATAGTAATTAAGGGATAGTAATCATCTATCTTGGTTTCTTAATCCATTAAAAAAGAGTCTAATACATTTTATATACATCATTATATCTCATCCTTTTCTTTTCTTTCTTGGTTAGGCTATAATATTCATAATCATAGTAATAAACACATGATTTGAAAATTAATTTATATAGATTTTAAATTATGAATTTAATTTAGCAGGTTAATTTTGTCAACTCAAATTAAAAAAATATTTTTTTAATTCAAACTAAGCTGAATTAACGCATTACGAGGGTGATCGAGAGTTTTATACATAGATCATGTGATATGATATAATGATATTAGTTCAATTTCTATAATAATTTACTGCAGCTTAGAAAAAAACAAAAACATTAATGAAACACCTTTAAATAAAACTGCACATGATCAGTCCACTAGAATTAATGCCATAAATATGTCCTTTACAAGGTGGTGTTTTTGCTATTGTGAGATCCAATCTAAGAGAAGGATTGTTCAAAAAATAAAAAAAAATTCCAAGAAAAGGATGGAAGAAAACAATTCACTTGAATATATCCTATTTAAGGGGTGTTTGGTAGCGCAATTCAAAAGCGTTTATAAAAAAAATTGATTTTTTTATTTTAAATTATTTTTTTGGGTATTTTTAGATTGTTTTGATATACTGATATTCAAAATGATTTTTTTTTTAAAAATATCATTTCGATATATTTTAAATCAAAAATATTTTTAAAAACAATCACGGCTACGCTCCCAAACAGATATTTAGATAAAGAAGAAATGTTTAAAACTTTATTGAATATAAATTTAATCTCCTTGGTTTTAATGATTCAATCAAACATGGAGACATTTTAACAAATCTTTTAAAGGGCATATTTTTTTCTCTTTTATTTTTTTTTTATTGATACATATTTGAATTTTTTTATGTATATATTAACATCAAAATTTAAAATATATTTGTAAGCAACAAAGCTAATAAAAAAGTAAGTTTAACATCTACTAATTGCAAGTCCAATGCTCAGTATTTGTTTTTGTGGTATGATCCATGTTTTGCTTTAATCATATATTTAAAAGTGTTTGATTAATTAGTATATATAATAATCTTGCATGACTCCATTAAAAAAATCTATATTAAAATATTAGCTAAGAAAAAAAAATTATAATTTTTTTAACAAAATCACAGCCGCATGAACTTCAACGATACAAAATACATACTAAAACAATAAATCCTCTCCTAGCAATATGAACCAACTTTAAAAAACTTGATTATGTTTTATTAGTTTGTGATAATATTATAAATAAAAAATAAATAATATATTTGATTAAAGAGATAAAAATATAACCCACCGAGATAATTTTCAGTTTAAAAATAATTTTTTATAATTTCTTAAAACATGGAATACAAAACATCATGTGTTGTCTATGCTCACGCAGTCTCATCTACTAAAATACATAAAGTATACGAATACATTCTCAGCGTTTACTATATTGTTCAGTATCCATACAGTAATTTTTAAAATGTAAAAAAGGAAGGAGATTCAAAAGAATTTGAAGGGGTTGTTTAGATTTCCTTGGAAACAAACACATGCAATGAGATGGGTAACATAGACAAAGGCTCCATGTTTTCAAAGTTTGAACTGCTAAAACAACAGACAGAAGTTTCATAGTATAGTAAAAAGTACAAAAAAGTATGCCACTGACAGAGCAACATTTGATTCACCTTTACCACAATACCCTTGTCATTCAATTTTCTTACACTAGCCTCCCTACACACAGATTACATCACCATGACAAAGAGTGCAGAGAGTCACACACAGACTAAGGAGCCAATCAACAAATATCTATCAACTCTTCTCTGTCTACCTTTCTTCTTGTCTTCCATTTGGGCCATGCTTGTTTCTGAGACACACCATTTATAGTCGTGCTTTTGTTTTGCAAATCTTGGACTCTCAATGTTTCTTGATCTGGGTATCAAGTATTTCTTCTTTAGATCATAGTTTAGTGTTAAAAATATTTGCTTTTGTCCCTATAAGGGAAAAACCCATCTGGGTTTTAGTCTTTTTTTGTGCGCCTTTGCTTTCTTTAACAGATTCTAAGTGATGGGTCTCTTGATAAAGTTGCAAATAAGGTTTGTTCAATATCAGGTTAGTTTCGTTTAGCTCTTTTGCTTTTTTGTATTGGTTTTCTGATGTTTGTGGGTTCTGGGGAGCTACTTAGAGATTGCTTTTGATGATTAGCTTAGCTCTACTGTGTAATATTGTGAAAGTTTAGATTTTTATTCTTCTGATGGATCTTACTTTTGAATTGGTTTAAGAGGATTTTTGTGGTTTTGAGAGTATTGTGAGTTACTATGTTTGGATTCTTTGATTGATCACCTTTCAAGGTATCAAATTAGCGACCCTTAATTTTGAGTTAATACTACATAGATGTGTCTTTTTTTCTTGATTTCACTTTCACTGCTGTTTATGTTATTGGGTGTCTAGCTACTGGAAGCTATGTGATATCTGTTTCAATCCTTTTTGTCTTAAATACCTCAAGTTTCGTTTGCTTTTGCACATTTGTGATTTGGATTTAGAGATGGATGTTTCCTGATGCAGCATTTAGTTGCTTTGGAAATATTGGAAAAAAGAGTCATATAATTTATTATTATTGGGCATGAAAAAACTAGGCTGTTAGTTACTCAATTGATTCTATAGAGTACCTTTAAGAATTTGAGTGTTTCATCTATTGAGCAGACATTTGATGGGAAGAAAAACTGGTTTGTAATCGTGTTGCTCAGGGTAAAGTATATGTTTTTATCATTAAATGAATTTTCAGCTTCGTATCTGTAGTTGTGTTCTTGTTTGGGGGCTATGAGCTGAGAAAATGGCGTTTGACCACTTTGAGTGATCCATTTTGTATAAGAGGTCATTGATGGAAAGAGAGCTATCATAGTAGCCTATGCATTAAAAGATAAGTGAAACCATGTCTGCATTCGGAATTTTAAAAATGATGTCATGCACTTATCACTTAATGTATTTGAAAGGTAGTGTGAAGTCATGTTTGAAAACATGTCTGGACATAGACACAGAGTTTTCTTTTAGTGACAGCAGTGGAGGTGGCCTAGTTCATCTTAAAATTATTCATTTATCAAAGCACCACTGATCTGAGAATAGAAATCTTTTTAAGCTTTGTAATTCATGATCTGGCTGGCATGATATGTGAACTCTGCTCAGATGGTTCATTCTTGCAAAATTGTGGGTGTGCTGCTTGCCTTTGAATTTTTGTGATCAAAAGCTTAACTTCTGTTCTCTCATTTGGCAGAAATATTCTTCATCTGTATGAGTTTTTCTTTCACGAAGTTATAGAATTATGGGTAGAGGCAGAGGTAAGGGAAAGAAGTTGACTGTAAGCAATCATGATGATACTGGAAGTGGTGAGGAAGAGAAAATCCCAGCGCAGAAGAGAAGGGGACGGCCACAAAAACCACTGAAAGATGGCATTGATGAAGAAGAAGTTGAAAAAATTGAAGATGAAGAGGTAGATAATGGAAAAACTGGTATCACAAGCAAAGAGACAAAAGGTCTAGCAGCAGCAGAAAATGGAAAGAAGAGGAAGCGATATTCACAGGCAAAGGAGAAACCTGATTCTGTAAAGGAAGAAAATGGTGTCGGAACCAGATCAAGTACTGATAACTCAACCAAGTCTAATGGTTTTAGACATAACGGAAGTAGGCGGAAAAACAAGCCTCGTCGTGCTGCTGAAGCAGGTGTGGAATGTAAGTGAAGGCAATCATTGGCATTTGCAGCGGGTCTCTTCTTTTGATGACTTTCCAGATAAATTATATAGGAAATGAGGCCTAGTAAAATCTCTAGTTCCATTTGATTTTTTTGGTTTATCATTTTGGTAATCTTTTTGCCAGCCCCTTTTCACTTTAATTGGGAGTTTTGTACTTCCTGTAATTTTTATAATGCTATTATGTTTCATACCGTCACTTGGTTCATCTATCATTTGATTTGCATTACCTGCTTTGCCCGTTGAAATGCCCTCTTTATTCCTTCAAACTGTCGTGATTTCTTTCTACAATGGTATCTTCTTGCAACTTATAATTTGGACATCATAATCACACTGCTGCTTGCCAATCTATGCCGAGCAGTACATGCAACAACATTGAAGTCTGTTCATATACAAAGTTTTTGCTTATTTTCTTAGCTCGTAATTTTCATGCATGTGATCCGGAAATTCCTCTCAAATTGGCGCACATCTGTCATGGCATTTCGTATATTGTGGTGGGCAGCCGAGTTTTGCATCTGCCTCTTACTGTGGTCTCGAATGGTGGGCTCGCATGCTTTGCATATGTATTTTGTATTTATTTCCTTGCCTTCCAAGTCAGTTGTGTAGTTGTGTTTACTTTACCAGGTCTATAGCTTCCTAATTACGTTTCATCGATACATAAACCTTGCCTCAGCAAAAGAGATGATGTAGATATGGTTGATGGTCGTCGGCTTTTGTCTTTAGCAATCAGCTCAAGTTTGCCCTTAGTTAAAGATTACTTTATTCAGTTGTGTTGATTAAAGACAGAAGGTTAGCTAGAGATTGTCCATGAGAAGCTTCCGTGGAAAGCCAGTAGTTATTAGAGACGATGAACTTCCTATCGATTGCCATCACTCCCACATCCTTAAGAGAAACACAGCATGATCGAGCTAATACAGATAATCTGCTTCATGTTCAATGAACCCTGACCTTTAGTGGAAGTTCCTGATCTGCACGTATAATTCGTTAAGTTGTACAAGTTTTTAGGGTGCCAGAGGATGAAGCTGGAGAGGAAATCTTCATTGAGCAGCCTTATGGCTTGGATCCCGCGATTCCTGGCTCTTGTCAGGCTTGTTTCTTTCCTCAAGATTCATCTTGTTTTGGTGCATTAGGCTTGAAAATCCTAGTAAAGTAATTAAACCCTTTTTGTCCCATGAATGGTCCAAGTTCTTGGTGATGAGTTGAGTAAGCAAAAAAAGAAAAAAAAGAAGCCAAATTGTGTTCTAACCGGGTTGATCAAGTCTAAGCAAGTTAACTCATACCTGATTTATTTTGAAACTCAATCTAAGTTAGCAAGTCATCAAGTTGACCCGATGAGCCAGCTGTTCTTGCTTATCGAACCAGTATTGCTGTTTGTAGTGGCAATATAATTAGTTTTCTTGTGAAATTATTGTTTCATTCGTATACCTCTTCTTTTCTGGCTGATACAATTGCAATCTGCAAGAAACACCAGGCTCGATACTCTTTAGGCGGGTTGGTTGGTGGGTTGCTCTCCGTAGACTTTTTTTGAGCAGCTACCAATACAAAGAGCAGATGATCTGGCTGCCAACTGCTCTCCACAGTTCATCCATCACCCTTTTTTACATCAATTAAAATGATTAATTGTGCAAAATAATATCAATTAACACAACCTGATTCATGCGGGAAACCATTTGTATAAATTTCTTGAATTATATTGGATTACAACAATGGATTCACGGTTTTGCCATTCAAAGAAGTACAAAGAACAGTTTTTCAGAGGTAAAATTGTTTCCTTGGAGTTCTACCATGTCGTGTTTTAATATATTTTTTTTCAATATATCATCTAATATATCATTATTTAAATATTATTTAAAATATTATGGCCGAAATGCATTAAATTTTTAACATCCTAATATTTATATATTTTTTTAAGATTGTTTTTTTTTTTTTTTTTTGTGGTATAGCTAGAGTAAAAAAAAAAAAAACCAGGTAGAAGCTAGTTGTTGACTTAATTTACCGAACAGTAAAAAAAAAAACACTAACCTAGAAAAGGCACTGTGGAATGATACTAATTTTATAAAATATACCACTCCAAATCCCTTGAATTTTGTGGGGTCCACTGCTGTAGTGGGACCCACCCACCCATTCAATATTTGAGATTTCTGAAAGAATGATGGGTTCTCTATCTGTAGTTCTGTACAAAAGTGTTGGTGATTACAGGCAGAGAAATGGTACGGGCCTTCTTGTTTATTTATTTATTATATAGTATGGGCCAAGAGCTTGTTAAGGCCTGTGATTATTGTTTTTGAAGTCCTATAAACTTACATGGGCTTCCCAGAAGTCTAGAATAGAATTTGTAATGGAAGCTGGGCTACTATGATCTGGATGGAGAAAATGACAATTACTGAATCTTATATTGGGCTCTGAACTCATAAGCCCTCAGATAAAGACTCATGCTTATTGGGCTAAGCTCTTGCGAATCCCAATATTTTAGTGCCCATTGGAATTATTAAATTATATGACATAGTTTTTTGTTTTAATAGTCATATACATTGAAATAAATGTGTTTTAATATATAAAAAAAATATTGAATAATATGCGAAAAAATAAGGAAATAATTGATTAATTATAAAGCTTTGGAACACATTATGAAATAAGCCTAATATGTTTACTCTTATCATCTTAAAAATATTACTATGTTTACTTGTTAGAAAAATAAATCCAGTTTAATAAAAATAAAGGCTAATCGGTTTATCAAATCTCACATACTGAGTTTTTATTTTATTTTAAAAAAACCTCTTAAATATTCGATGTAATATCTTGAATAATTCTAGAGATAGTTAAAAATAAGGAAATAATTGTATTTTGTTGTCACACCAAGACCTGATAATTCTAGAGAGTGGAAAAAAAAAACATTTTATCTATTGAAATATTTTCAAAAACTTATAAAATTTAAGCCTAGCACTTAGAAAAAAGACTTATAAAATTTCTTTGAAGCGTATAGTTTAATATGAAGAATGCAACTTTTAAGTCATACAAGAATAAGTGTGTTTTTGATATTATGATCTAAAATGTTTTTTTTTAAATATATTAAAATAATTTTTTTATTTGATTTTTATATTAGCACATTAAAATTATTAAAATACACTGAAAAAAAATAATTTGATATATTTTCAAATCAATATATACTTTTAAAACGTACGTAAACATAGTTTTTTTGAAAATTATTTAATGAATTGGTATTTATTACTTATGTGTTATAAATTGTTTTTTTACTATTAAAGAACCATCTCATCTAAAAGATTAAGTTGATAGGTGAGACTTCAGAATATAATTTATATTATTCTCTAACACCCCCCTCAAGTGAAAGTTCTTTGGTCTTGAAACTTGCATAGACCTACATTACTTTGTGTTTAATTTTTTTTTTTATCAAATAGATTAGAGGTGGTGAGATTCAAACTCATGACCGATGGGTCAACAAGACTTTGATACCATGTTAAGAAACTATTTCACCTATAAATTTAAGTTAATAAGTAAGGCTATATAATATGATTTATATTATTTTCTAATATTTACGAGTCTTTAACTTGATGATTGAATTCGGCAACATCATTAATCTTTTATAATGATTTACGTTCTTGTAATTATTTTACATGGGATATTTTAATTAGGTGCATTACTTGTATATGTATTGTGGATTTTGAGTTCTAGTTTTGTGACAGACAAGAAGCTTAGCTATATATCAAAATTAATTTGGTTTCAGTTCTCTGTTTTTTTGAAGAGAGTGAACTATAGAAGCACACGATTAAAGGGTATGCACACCGGATATTAAAACAACCAAATGGGTATGTCAAATATGAAGCAGACTTCGAGGTTCCACTGGATTTTCGAGAGGTCGGTGCTATTTTTGTTGAAAATGGGTACCATACTGAGGTGTTCCTTCAACTGAATTTAAATTCTTGATATGAGCTAACAGACAATTTTAAATCGATAGCGACTTATTTAGATGATAATATGAGTTGAGTATTGAGATATGAATATATTTATTTGATCATGTTATAAAACTATACAAAGTATGATAGTCAAAATATTTGGTCAGAATCAGGCTGTGACAACTCAGACATTTATTTTTTATAAAAGATTTTTTTTTTTGAGCATGTCTCATTTTGTATTTAGATAATCATGATATTTTACTCGGGAGATATTAATAGGATTCCCCCCCGGTATATGCTTTTGAGTTCTATTCACTTTTGAGTTAGATGAATGGATAATTTTCAATATGCATAAGAAATATTATAAAAATTTGAATTGCTAGTGTGCATTGGATTATATTTTCTTATTATATTGTTACGATAAAACATAATCAATTATTAAATTTAAATTCTTGATATGAGTCAATAAATATTTTTGAATTGATAGCTCCGTATTTATTTGATGTTATAAGTTGAGTTCTGAGATATAAATATGTTTGCTTGATTATGTATATATATATATATATATAACAGTCAAAATACCTGGTCAGAATCCGGTTTATTTTTCATGGAAGACTTCCTTTTTTCGAGGAGCTCATGGCAAAGTGGATTTGCCAAGTGTGGTTACTGGGACACCAAAGACTTTATTACCTACCTATATAGTGGTGGCTATTGGCTGAGATACTACTTATATTTGAAAACTAATTTCCATGTCTTTACTACGTATCTTTTGTTATGTTTGAAAGTTTCCTAACTTTATAGACTATTTATATTTTTATGCCAAGCCATGCTCTTAATTACTATAATAGGTGCTCAATAGGTCATTCGTGACTCATTAAAAAAAAAAAAAAATGAGAACTAATTGAGTTCATGTATCCATGTTATGACAAAAGAGCTCAAAGAACTGTCTGGAAATTGTATCTTTAGCTTTGATTTTTGTATTATATATAGAGATTACAATGGTGTATATATGAAAAGTAAATCAGCATGATAAAGTATAAGCTGCCATATATACAAAATAGAAAATACATTGAAGACGAAAATAAATATAAATGTGTAAAACAAGAAAGCTTTCTGTCCTTTGACATGTTTACCATTGCGTAATTGCATATAACAAATACACTGGACCGAAAGTGTTAGTGGAAACAAAAGAATCTAATTGAGAAAAGTGGATCCATTGGTTATTGATTAATTCAAGGTTTCCCCCATTCCATTAATGTTTTCGTCAAAGTTTCTTCAACAGGCCACCATTTTATTGCAAGGAATTAACATGCAGGATACAAAGTAAGCCTTACAGTGTTTACGTTGTCCTATATTTTTCATGGACAGAAACATCATACTGAGAAAGGGGAACAATAGCGAACTTATTACCGAGTACCACCAGATTTGGTTGCCGGCAGATAGGCATACCATTGGGAAATATATTCTATTTTAACATGAAACAGACATCTTATTATTATTTTTTAGACCACAACAAGTTTTTGAACTTGTTTTAATATTTGTCAACTTCTTAAAGTTGTTTAAATGGAGATGCTATAGGGAACTCCTTGCCCAGTAATCCCAGGTTTGGAGAATGGCTTCAATAGCTCGTAAGGCATAACACCAGCTCCATGTCTGTTGACAAAATTCTCGTCAGCATTCTTTCCATCAATAATGCCTTCAAGCTTGACCAAACTCCCATGAAATATTTCAAAATAACTCCTTATAACAGGATCCTCAGCCCAAACTGGCTGTATTTTCTCCCCAAGATACTCCTCATCAGGAGAGTGTTCAGATAAAACACTCAAAGCAACCATCACTGTTGCTGCCTGAAGTTGTGACGGGAAGGTTTCCAAGAGTATTTCTACGGGTTTCTCCAAAAACAGCTTCCAATCCTCGTCTTTTGGGTCTTCATTGGGCATTTTTAGTCTTGTAATTGTAGGCCTATTTGGGAAATACCCTGCATAAGCATATTGTCCGAAGTTCACAGCAGCATGGTGACCTGAGGCTACCCACACAATAGTTGTGATGATTTCAATAAGGTCCTGGGGTGTTTTTAGCTCAGGCCACCATGGTTCGTCCTTTTTGTCACCGTGGCCTACAGTACGTACTTCTTCCCACCATGCTAGGAGTTCTGAATCGGACTCGATGAGACTTGCCTCTGGATAATAGTGATTGACATAGTCGCTTACCCATTTTTTGATGATGGCCCATAACTCAAGACCATCATTGGCATAAGGGTAATCTTCTACTGCCAGTTTCAGACCATGCGGAGAAGATGGATCTTCAATGGCCATTCCTCTGGCAATTAGCAAAACCAGAAGTATTTATTAGAGAAGATATATCTTGATGTTACCTGCGTGTTAAGTTTAAGGAAATGAAAAAAATGGTAAGTTGGTTTCAAGAGGCTAATCAATGTTGCTACCTGCTAATTAGATCCCTGGGCAGTCCCTGATGGTCAAACCTCCACTGCTTATCGTAAATAACAGAGCTTAGCTCCATAGAATACTTTCCAGTTGAAAATGTTGATTCAATTGTCCCGCCAGCATTGATTAGCGAATTTCTAGCTTCAGCATTGATCTCCATTGTGTATCGAAAGTGAGGGTGCAGGAGCCTATAGATTGGATGCATGGCACTAAGTTGGCGATTGGCAGCAATTACGTATGGCTCTGTGGCACAATGAGTTCGTAGCCTGGAAAATGTATATCAAATTAAGGGACAGCAAACTGTTAGCTAAATGCATACACTACTTCAGCATAAAATCAATGGTTTGATGGCAGCTGAAGCTTGCTTGAATATTTCTTTGTCACGGTTTCTATTTCTTCAACACAAATTCAAAACTCAAACTTTCAGTGGTAGTAGAAGCTTATGAACAACAAGGCAAAGTTGCAAAACTAAAAAACAAGAAGAATATTTAAGAGGTAAGTTATTTTATTCGGTGGTTTTCTCTTGGGTATTCTTTTCTACACACTTATGCTTTATGCTTCTGATTATAAGTTATTTATTAGTTTAAAATCCTAGACAATTACAAAATTAAATTTGAAAGGAAATCCTAATCTGATCATTGACGACTTAACCGGTAGACCACTTCTCAACAGGTAGATCAATTCCTCTATTTTTGTTTTAGCCTAAAATCCTAACTGTTGTTTACTTTCAACAGCTCTGAGATAACTTAGAACTCCTCCGAATAACAATTGATGCTAATATTAAAACTAGTAAATCACTGAGATCAATATTAATCCATTTGATAAATTAAAATATCGGTCTCTCAGTAATTAATAGTTTGACGGCAGTTGATTTTTATTGAAGCTCAGAACTTTTGACCACTCCTAAGCATTAAAACGAATAAATGCACGGAACAAAATGTTAAACTTCTAACTGGAAATAAAAGTGAAGAAAATGTGTACCAGTGAGTAATAAGTTGGTGATAGCAAGAATCATGTGCGAGGACGTTAGCTTTGGCAAGTCTCCAAAGCCAAACATCTGTGGACTTCCAGGTTGGCCTAAACACTTTTTTCCACTGTGGATTTCCATCCATCTGTGGACGAGTGAGCTCAATGGCTAGCGGCCTTAGCGTTCCTTGTGGGGTTAGGAAGAACAATGTCCGCGAACCATATAGAGTTGCACTTCCAAGCTCTCTTACTTGTCTCACAAAAGGTAAAAGTAAATCGTGGTAGTCAAGGATGAACAGTTTCTTTTGTTTTACAGCCTACATGAATCAAATAATAAATATTCAACAATTTGTTATGCTAAGATCAAAAGATCTATCATTTGATTACTGCTCATAATGATGGTTTTTATTTCTTGTTGAAAATGGGTTCCCGGGTACCTCGTCAACTGTCATAAAACCTTTGATTTCTTCCTCGATCATTTCATCTGTGATTGCTGACTTCGGGGCACCATAGATCTCAGGATCCAGTTTACTTCTCAGTGGCCATTCCTGCATTATTTTATCCAGCATTGGGGCAAGGCATTACCGAACATGTTCATTAAAAAAAAAGTAGTCGTAACTTATGCAGGCTTATGTTTCCTTTTTCTTATTTATGGATCTATACTAGAAAAGTACTTCCATCTCCATGTATATCATCAGTGAGGAAAAAAATCAAACAACACTTCTTTCAATTCTACATTCGGTTGGCGGTCCTGCTATATTTTAGATTAGTCACTGGCTCGGTTTTTCACAGGTACTATTTGTCCTTGTTCATGATAGCGCCCTACTTTCTTTTGCTCACTGTGATGCTATATTCCTCGCAACAGGGGTTTGCCCTGTATTTTCCTTTCAATTTCTCAATAAAAAAAATGTCTACGATTCAACCAAAACAAAATTTATAAATCATGATATGTTGTGCATCCCAATCAACCCTGATGGTTTCCAATGCAATTAATGTTGCAAAGGGTCTAAATATCATACCGTGACCAATTGTATGCTGGATGGATTTACACCAGCAAGAGTCTAAAAACAATTAACCTTTGAAGCAAAGGGTCTAAATATCATACCGTGACCAATTGTATGCTGGATGGATTTACACCAGCAAGAGTCTGGCGAGCGAATTCCTCATCACTAAACCAACAAAACCTGTCTCCTGTAATGCAAAAACACTTGATTTTAACAATTTTGAGGTGGTCTCCAACGAACAAGAATACTTATTCTCTATATATACTTGTTGGGATACCATAACAGTACTTCTCTTAATAAATGGTCAATAATAACATTAGTGAATAATCGCATCCATGAATAGGCTAGATATAGCTAAAGATAGTAAAAGAGATCTTAAGATCGTTTTTTCTTTCTTACTCTTCATTACTTGAGGCGTCTCAAACCGCAAGCCGTCTTTAGCTTTACGGACTACCTCTAAAGCCTTCTGCATCCAGGAACCAGTCCGTTCTGGCTGAGCCGAAGGCAAGTTGATTCCTTCATTGAAGAGTACATCTATGGCCGTAAAGTATGGGAATTTAGCCTCAGCATCGCTACCAGTTTGTAGTGCTGGTAATAGTGAATGAACTATTTCCAATCCTTTCCTCTCGTGAAATGATTTCTGCTTTGTGATAGAGAATTCTTCATCTTGGGGAACATAGATATACTTGCTCCTTGTCTCCATAGATGGCTCTATCAACAGAAGTTATTTCATATTAGCTAGTATACCTTTATATATACATTTAAGGCACGCACACTCACCTCCAAATGATTGTATACGAGTGTTTAATATCAATACACATTAGCATGATCATTCCAATACATAACTTAATCATTTAGATGCCATCCAACATGGTGTATATACAAGTACTATTATGATCAATTGGTGTTGAAATCCTGAAGAAATGCCTGTTAAATTAAAGTTTTTTCTCCATCTCAGAGATAATCAATAGACTATCTACCGTTTAAACCTTGTAAACAACATGAACCAGTACTGACTTCCACAAACTTCTACTCTTATGTTTTTGGCCAGACTGATGGAGGAGTGCTTGATACTGCTATGAACATGAATATAAGCATTAGATTTTCAATCTCAAACCATTTCTTTTCACTTTTTACATACCCTCCTTGGACCGTGGCCTCCCTGTTCGGCAACGTCTAGGATAGGGGAGTTTTTTCCCGCCGAGCACTGGTCTTAAATCTGAAGGGCTATCAGGATCTCCAAGGTCATTGTACACGTCGTAGTCATAAATTCTATCACCTTTTTTGCGCTCTCCTTGGCAATTGCCTCGCAGATTTACAAGCTCATCTTGTCTCAACCTTCTCAATCCACTTGGTGTCTTGTCGGGCAAGTACGTTGACTGCTCCACATAATCCACGAAGTTAGTATAAGAATCTTAAAATGACAGAAACACAGCTATAACACTACTACATTAAGTATTGAGGTTCCATAATATAATTTATATTATTCTCTAACTACTTTAACCCCAGCCAATGGAAGACAGTCGTATACATATAATACTACTCTTTTAAGAGAGGAAGTCCCGACAGATTACAAAACATACTACGAAAAAAAAACACTGCCTCTAACATTATATATATAATGTAAAGAGATTGTTTCGGCAAAGGGAGGCTGACCTTGTTGGTGAAGAAGAGTCTTTTCTGCTGAAATCCAACCCATGCCTGACAAGTCAATAAAACCCGGCCATGATGAGGGGAGCCATCAAGGACTATTTCCTTGATGAACATCTCCTCACTCTGTTCATTTGTAACAAAAACTGCACCAACTTCTCCATAATCACGTGGAACCTCAACTTCTGCTTCATACAGGACATCATCATCCGCTTGGCCTGCCTGCGATGCCCTCTCATATATTATGATACCAGTAAGGGACCGCTCTTCTCCTGTATCTTTTGGGAAAAAAACAGAAAAAAAAAAAAAAAAAACTAACATATATTACGTACATGTACATTTTGTCATATATGAGCACTGGGGAAAAAGCAGGGTGTTTATGCATATAGTTATGGTATCATAATTATATCAAATTTAATTTATAATATTTTATAAATTATAAACTTGATTATTTTTTTATAAAATCTTTATAAAAAGTAATTTTTTTTAGCAAGATCTTTATAAAATCATAAATTTTAATGAGTCATACAAAATAAAAAGGTAATTTGTTTTAGCATTTGTTAAAACTTTGTGAGGAATTGATTTATTCAAATCACATATCAAATAGGTTAATTAATTCCTTTGACTTATTTTCTTGACAATTATATTGTGATGCTCTATAACATTTGCATGTCAGTGCATCAGACAGAATGAACAGCTCTAGCAATATATATATATATATATATATAATCAGACAGAATGAACAGCTCTAGCAATATATATATATATATATATATATATATATATATATATAAACTGAAGGAAATATTGATTACTAGTCTAGTTAGTCAATAAATTAGGCAATGTTGATGAGAATGCTGTGTCCTGACAACTACTTACTGGGATCAAGGTCAGCGAAAACAAGCTCCAAGCGGAGTGTTCCACTAGTCCGATCTGACCGCTTACGCTTGGAACCATCATTTCTTTTCACAGTCACATTAGCCTTTAATTTAGTAAGCTGCACTGGGAATTCAGTTGCAATGGCTTTTACATTGTTGCTAGTTTTATAGCCAACACGTCCATTTCTCTTTGTTTTAGTGAATGAAGACCTCGAAGGGACAAGAGAAGATGCATGGCTATGGCTATAAATGCGTGGTTTGGGCAATATCAAGGAAGTTTTTGAAGGGTATAATGACTGGTGAACTTGTGGCATTAACATTGTGTTTTGGGAAATAGCAGGGGAGTTCTTGGAGGAGAGATATATCTCTATTTGGGAGTTGAATATTAGAAAAGAAGGTTGCATGATGAAAACAGACACCTAGAGGCATGAATTTATAGTAGTAGATTATCTAAAGATGAGCAAGTCTTTCATTTTGTTCGTTCGGCACAAAGTCTTTGCAAGTGACAAATAAAGAGAAAATTTAAGTTTTGATTCAAAGAAACTAACAAAATTAATGTGCCTATCCTTGCTTTCGTCTTCATTTGTGCCTAGGGCCTGTTTGGGAGGGCGGTTGCGGTAGCTTTTGAAAGTGCTTTTCGTGCCGAAATATATCAAAATAATATTTTTTTATTTTTTAAAAATTATTTTTGACATCAGCACATCAAAATGATTTAAAACATCAAACCTCCGTTTAAAAAAAAAAAAGAAAAATGGCAAAACGCCGTTTAGGCCGCCCACCCAAACGAGCACTTAGTCTATAGGGACTTCACCTCATAGTGTTCTTTCACTATTAAAAAAAGGGGCAATTAACAACGGATTATAGCAATGGAAAAATTCCATTGCTGATATTGCAACAGATTAGCATTAGAACATTTTTAGCAACATATTTTCCGTTGCTGAACAATAATCATTTATTTCGAATAAAAAAAGTAGTCGTCGAATTTGCAATGGAAAATCCATACATTATTAATGATATTTCAATTTGTTTTACTACTTTTAAAATATCCATACATAATTAATTAAAAATTAATAAATCAGGAAAATTCATATTGATTAGTAACAAATATCAACAACCGAAAATTCCATTGTTGACTACAACTCAACATCGAAAATTATCAATTAATATTTTGCTGCTTTACAAATCTTAATAATAGAAATTTTGCTGCTAAATATTACTTTTAAATATCAACAATTGAAAATTCCATTGTTGACTACTTTTAAATTATCCAATGGAATTTCCTAAATATTACTCAGCAATGGAATTTCCATTGTTAATTTATTTGCTCTGCATTGGATTTTTCATTACTAATTTATCTGCAACAGATAATTCATTGCAGATAAATTAGCAACGACTAATTATTTGCATCTGATAGTTTTTGATGCAAATTCCGCTACTAATGTTTGTTAGTAACAAATTCCTTTGTTAAAACAACGGATTGCTCCGTTGCTAATAACCCTCTTTTTTTAGTAGTGTTTGTCGGTCAACTGCCTCTATAGAAATTGCGTCGGCGCCCAAAAAAAACCAACCTGACCAGCTTCTAGCAACTAATTTTTATAGGCCACATTGACAGCTTTGAGTTAACATTTGGGATCCTTCCCACTTGAATCAAGGGGAAAAGATTTGTTTCCAATAAAGATAAAATATCACCTTTTCACCCCCTATAAATAGAGATGAGCTTTAGGCTTTGAACAATAAGAAATTAGTGTGGAAAGTTAGTAAAAAATCAACCACCCCCTGTTTCTCTACCATTGCTACAAACTTTATTCTCTCTGCCACAACTTCAGCTTCTATAACCATCTAACCACCTACAACCGCCAGTCTCTTCCACTAACTCATCCTTAACCTCTAGTGAAAATTCATTAGACATACCAGAAATCTCCTTCTCTTCTTCTTCTTCTTCTTCTTTTTAATTTGGTATCCCCTCGCATAATCATTGCAAATTCATTTTGCATGCAATGAAAAAATATATTTAACATGGTTATTTAGGTTGGACACATTTCATCCCAGCCTAGATGGATAAGTCGAGTCTAGCCCAACATACTAAAAAAGAGAGGAGAGAGGATTGTCGGATTGTTAATTGGCCCAATCCATTTGACTAGGTCGGGCCTAGATCTTAATCTTGGGCAATCAGTTTAGCCCATTGATTAAAAAGAAAGAAAAATGTGTGTTGGGGTGTTAGTCGATCGAACTTTTCCTAATCGAGTCCATCCAAGATGGTTGGGTTGAGTCTAGCCAAGAGCATTTTCCCAATAATTTTGTTCAATATCGGATCGTTGACTTACTTTGTAAGATATGAAAATAGTATTAAAAATACCATATTTTCTCTTAAACTTCAAAGCAAATCCTAAAAAATTAAATTTTGCCTTTCAAAAACACAAAAAAGTCTTGTTTTCATGTATACAACCAAATCCTAAAGGTTTTTCATGCATATTTTCTAAAAAGGATAAAATCATATTTTTTTCATGTTTCAAGAAATACAAAAATAGATATTATAACTAGTTTATGATTACCCATTAGGTTTAACTAAAATATGAAAAGCCCCATAACAATCATTTTGTTGTTTAGAATGTTAGGAATTAGCTATGTATAGAAAATAAGTGCGATGCTAAAATCTGAATCTTAGAGCGGTTACGATTTAACCTAATAAAGTAGAGACTTTCTTGTAAAGAGAGACTACCTTAAACCTTAGACGAGACCTATTGCTACTTAATTTACACAATCAGTCCCCTACCCTTGAATCTCTAACTAGACTAGTGCAATCAGGTTTTCCTAGCAACCCTTAATAGCTAGGTGGCGGCTCCTCAACTCCTTTGCGAGACAAAACCCACTCTCGGGATGCTGTGCGTCGACATGCGACAAGACCAATGGCTAGAAATTTGACCTAGAAAATAATCAAACATCAATGCAACTTACCTTAGATAAGATGCATTAGAGGTGATGTGTCATTCTTTTAGACAACTAGTCTTCTTATTCATACAATCACAAACCTTTAGGTTTTTCAGTGGTCATAATACTAGATGATTACTTCTGAACTCTATAATCATAACTTGATGATTATACCCAAAACCCCCTCTAACACCTAAGAGGCAGAGTCGTCATTTGACTTCGTGTACATCACGACATCATTCATGAAATTCTTCTTGATATATTTAGTTAATTTGTAAAAATTCTTATGATGTTTTTTCAAATAATTAGTAAGCAAATATTTTTTTCCCAAATCTATGGATGTAGGCTATCTCTTTGATTCCCATGAAGGGAGATCACAAACAAGTTATTTATTTATCTATGGCGATACTATACTTTTTTGGAGATCTGTCAAATAAAAATTATTAAGATATTATCACAATACATGAGGTAAGTCGAGAATGTATATGGCTAAAGTTAATTATCTAGCATATAAAGGAAAAATATGGATTGTCAACCAATGAAAATAGTCACACAAAATTATTGAAAGATAATGTTGCCTTTATAACTTAACTTAGAGGAGGTTATATTATAGTTAACAAAACAAAACAAAACATATCTCACCAAAATTTTTTTGTATTCATGAGCTTCAACAAAAAGGAAAAATTGATATTAAACAAATCATTTTAAGTGATAATTTAATAGACTTGTTTATAAAGTCTTTACCAAACTCAACATTCAAGAAACTTGTCCATAATATTAGAATGTATCATCAGGCATGTACTTTTGAGGGGAAGGCAATGTAAACTGCACCTTTCTTCCTTCACTTAGGTTTTTTTTCCATTGTGTTTTTCTTTGTAAATTTTTAATGAGACAATTTGACATTGTTTTAATGAATCATGGAGTATTCAAATATAGATCTTGAAATATCTTTATAAAGCTCTCTATTGAATTCTAAAGTACTCAGAATTCACACAAGAATATTGAAGTATCTATAATAATCTTGGAGACACACATTCTCTAGTTATTATTTTTTTTTATTACACATCTACAAATTACATGTTTACAAATAAAAAAACTAATAACAATTAAAATAAACACTTAAACATTTATAATTACAAAAATATCCTTCAACAATATCAAAAATTATCTAAAAATATGAAAAAAAAATTAAGGAATAGTGCCAAAAACAATGGGAGTAGTAGGACATGTGTTAGGCTGGTGGCTGGTGAGGTGTTGCCAAAGGCAACCATGTTGTCGTGTTCAAGTTGAGGGGGAAGAAAAAAGGCGAGGCTAGCAGCGGGGAAGGAAACTGAGGATGATGTCACTTGGGAAGAGGCTAACGGGAAAGAGGGAGTCACCAACGATAGGAAAGGAAAGGATAAGAGAGAGGGTTAGCGGTGACGGCACAATTGGAGGAGTGGAAGAGAAAAATGATTATTAGGGTTTTTATGGTGGGGGTGTGTGTTGGTTTTTTGTCCCCAATATTTCACCTCTTTCAATTTGCTCCCCCTACATTTTACACGTGTGGGCTCATGCATATATAGTCAAAAATATATTTTTTTGGTCCTTTGCTTTTCTTTCTCTATAACTTTGATCATTGTATAAAGATATTGTTGGTTTTTTGGTTCTTTTTGAAATAGAAGAATAGCAATGTTAAATTGAAACGAAAAATCAAAGATTATTTAAAAACAATACGTTAAAAGCTTAATGTTGAAAATATATTAAAAATTTGAATTTTTTTAAACAACGTTGAAAAATACTCAAAACAACATAAATACATCAAACATTAAAATTGTGAAACGACGTTGAAAAATACTGAAAACGACATAAATACATAAAAAATATATTTTTTAGTTTTTGATTTTTTTCCAAAAAAAAAAAACTGAATATCAACAAACATTACTATAGAAAAGGCCATTAACGATGAGTAATTAAGATATGTCCTTTTCGAATACTTTTTTTTTCTTTTTTCTTTTCAAATTCACACGAACACAAAAGGCTAAGTTGTGATTTATTCAAGATCGTGACTTGGAAATTTGTGAGAGCACAAGGACATTTGTGAGAGCTCTTTTTCCCCTGTACACACTAGAAGTTGCCCCACATTTTGGGAGAGATGTGGTGCTCATGACGAGTCAATCGATTAAAACATGGTTGGGAACATTAATGCTATTCCATTTCCCAACAATAATGATATGTATGGACACCAATGCATTTATTAACTTTGCTTTTACATTATATTTTCAAAGAATTAGTTGAATTTATCCTTATATTTTATTTTTTGACAAAAATTATCAATATTCTATAAAATACATTAAATATGGCGTTATGGTTGAATACAGCTGAAAAATATTTTACATATATATTTTTTTAGAGGATCATTGCAGTCTCAAACAAATATTTTAATATTTTATTGATGTTTAATTTTTAAAGCTTTTATTTTTATTATCTTTTGAGTTGCTAAAATATGTCAAAAATAATTTTAGAAAAAAATAATAAAAAAATCCTAGAAATTTATTTATCAAATTTACACTAGCCCAAAAGACTAAGTTGTTGTATACGCAGGATCATGACTTGGAAATTGTGTGAGAGCACATTAATAATATCGTTACCTACACGGAAGCTTTCTTTTCTTTCTCTTGTACACATTACAAGCTACCCCACCTGGATAGGTACAAAAATAAAAACAAATTAGACCACCTGACTAGTCAATTAAACAGCATTAGGAACATTAATTCCACCTGACAAAGTTTTAAAATCTATCTCGAGCACCGATTTACACCATCTGGATATATATATATATACATATATACATACATACATATATATATGTATGTATGTATATGTATGTATGTATGTATGTATACACTAAAATGCATTTGATTAACTTAAAAAAAAAACAATGTAGGGAAAAGCTGACAGGGAAAAAATTTCAATGTAAATTTTAAATTCACAGTTTTACTATCTAAAAATAAATATATTAATATATGTCTTTTTAGAGGTTTACAGTACCTTTAAATCGATATGAAAATCCTATATTTAATAGGAAACACCTAAAGATTTGAAAGCCAAAGGGGAATTAAAATATAATCCAAAATAAAAAAAAGTTAAATCCAGAAAAATCCACATGTAGATATTTTTTTATCCTAACAACAACTGATAGCCTAACTCCAGGAGAATCAAAGGTCTGATAACAAAGTCTCTTTGCATAGGGAAAAAACATGTAGCAATACAATTTATATTGCTGGTGCAAAGATGCAAGAAAATAAACTCACCACCTCTTGCCACCGTACGCTACCAATCAGTTCACCTCTTCGCTAAGGGAGCATCTTTCTCTTAATAGCAATACAATTTATATAATATACTAAAAAAAATAATGGTTTACTACTGATCTGGAATGAAAAAATAACACTTACTGAATCTTCAATTGGACTGAAGACTTTTAAGCCCTCGTATAAAGACTGAAGCTCATTGGGCTAATTTCAATTAACATTGAACATAAACAAAACAAAACATGTTTTGTTAAAAGAGATATAAACCAAATAAATTTATTTTTATGATAATTTTGAGAAGAATCGTTTTCTTTCAGAATATAAAATATAAGTAGATGAAGTGGCTCCTGTCAGACTTGTTTCTTTCCTCAAGATTCATCTTGTTTTGTTGCATTCGGCTTGGAAATCCTAGTAAAGTAATTAAACCTTTTTTGTCCCATCACTGGTCCAAGTTCGTGGTAATGAGTTGAGGAATCCGAAAAAAGAAAAAGAATGCCAAATTGTGTCCTAACCGGGTTGATCAAGTCCAGCCAAGTTAACTCATACCTGATTTACTTTGAAACTCAATCTAAGCTAGCAAGTCATCAAGTTGACCCGATGAGCTAGCTGTTCTTGCTTATCGAACCAGTATTGCTGTTTGTAGTGGCAATATAATTAGTTTTCTTGTGAAATTATTGTTTCATTCGTATACCTCTTCTTTTCTGGCTGATACAATTGCAATCTGCAAGAAACACCAGGCTCGATACTCTTTAGGCGGGTTGGTTGGTGGGTTGCTCTCCGTAGACTTTTTTTGAGCAGCTACCAATACAAAGAGCAGATGATCTGGCTGCCAACTGCTCTCCACAGTTCATCTAGCACCCTTTTTTACATCAGTTAAAATGATTAATTGTGCAAAATAATATCAACTAACACAACCTGATTCATGTGGGAAGCCATTTGTATAAATTCCGTGATTTATTTTGGATTACAACAATGGATTCACGGTTTTGCCATTCAAAGAAGTACAATGAACTGTTTTTCAGATGTAAAAAAGAAGCCTGGAATTATGGGCCTTCTTGTTTATTTATTTATTATATAGAATGGGCCAAGAGCTTGGTAAGGCCTGTGACTATTGTTTTTGAAGTCCTATAAACTTACATGGGCTTCCCAGAAGTCTAGAGTAGAATTTGTAATGGAAGCTGGGCTACTATGATCTGGATGGAGAAAATGACAATTACTGAATCTTTTATTGGGCTCAGATCTCGTAAGCCCTCAGATAAAGACTCATGGTTTATCGTTAATAATTTAATAAATTAATAATCATTTTTCCCCCCCCCCCCCCCCCTTTTTGTTTTAATGTCAGGCAACTTCGAACAGCTTTCTCTGATCCTTTCAAGCTTATTGTGCTTTGAACCACACTAGTTTGATCCCATGCCCCAAGTTGCTTGCCAGATGATTTATTTTTAACCCGATAAAATTACAAATATTATTAAGGGTTTTTTATTGTTATTTTTTTAATTAAAACTTGCATTTTAAAAAAAAATCAAGAATTACTCGTGTTAAATTTATTATTGCAACTAAATATTGAGTTGAAGAAATAAAATATAGATGCTATTATTGGTTTGAAATTAAATTCATAAAGTTTTTATGGGTTTTATTTTATGAAATTGAGTCTTAATTAGTTCAATGTCAAAATTCATTTTTAATATCATGAGAAGTCACATCCTCTCGGCTGCCTCCATCGAACATTTCAGAACCAATACGATTTTTAATAATTTAATATCGTTAATGCATAAACTAGGCATTTGTGATTGTAGCTTCCAATGGAAAATCAAGGGATTATTTCGTTTAATATCTATAATTATTTTTTGAAATAATAATTTACTTTTCGGATTAGTTTTTCTATATCACGTCTAAATCTCTCTTCAATCCAGTTTTAAACGAGCCACTAATTAATATTTTTCCAATCTCAGTGGAATCCGAGCCCTGAACTCGGCCGGGTACATATCCGCTTAATTAAATGAAATAGGATAAGCTTCCAGGAGTTAAATATGCATTCATGGGGAGTGATTAATCTCTACAGAATCTAAGCTTGATCGATGGGGCAAGTGGAATTTAAATTTTAGATGATTTAAAAAGTTTTTTTTTTTTTTTTAATTAACGGCCGGGAAATTATAATTAAATTAGTTGATTCTGAAGAGTCCAAAATTTATGAAAAAGATTCATTGCGGTGATGTTGTTGACAGTGACGGTGTGTAACGATCGATATATTCGAGAAGATCATATTCAACGAAGAGAGTTTCAAATTGAAGACCACATAAAATAATGTTGTCAGATTAAGGCTTTGTCCCCCACGTGTACAATTCTGCATAAAATTATGTATCGACACCCGTGATTGTTTCATGCAACTAGAAAATCATTTTCCTCATTTTCCATGAGCAAAGGAAATGCAAGAACATCTTCGCACCTGGACCGGCGTGGATCACAAACTGGTACAAACCAACAAGTTAATTACGCAATGGTTAGGCTTAAAACAGTGCATGCCGGCTAAAGCTTTTCGATACAGCGAGGTGTGGTGGTAAAATGTAAGTTCCAAGATCATGCTATTATCTTGAGGAATTTTATGGAGGATTTGGATAGCTACAAGTTAAAAATTAATTGATATTTCATGAAGAGTTTTGATTCAGACTTTAATTCATGCCTGACATACCTTTTCTCTTTGTATAATTTCAGACTATAATAAACGTGGACGTGGTGTGATGATAAAGAGATTGAGATATCATCTAGACTTACAAATTATGTTTTCTAGAGGGTGGAGTTTCCTTGAATCCAAAAAATAAAATAAAATTCAGAGTATAATCTCTAGGTTTAGTGCTAGAATCAAACGCAGGTAAATTTGTCAGTAAGATCAAATCAAAAGCCTCCCTGTTGTATTCATGATTAAAACAGTCTCCTTAATGAATCCTTGATGTCTGGTGCCAATTATGACCAAGGCTGCTAAATTCTAAGCAGACATTGTCCAGACCAATAATTCGACCCAATTATGACAAAGGCTGCTAAAGTAATCAAGATACACAGAACCAAAATAATCAACGTGAAAATCTCATTTTGCTTACTTACGAGCAATATTGCCTTGCAATTGAAATGTAAAGTCATCTTGGAAACCGGAATAGAACAATTGAAAATCTTACGAGTGTTCCTCTTTCAACGCACTTGCCTATATATATAAAAGTAAGGCACACTCCTAACTCAAGCAATCAGCTCACACCACAGAAGGACTTCAAAAAATACAAGCATGCTGAAGCCTCAAGTTTATCATCAACAATCAAACCCTACAAGAACTATTTTGCAACTGACCGAACAATTCATCCCTGGAAATGGCCAAGCTAATTCCTTCTATTTCAAAATGAGACCCAAAACACAAAAACACTCTAAAGCTAGCCTCAAACCTAGAAGTTCTACGGCCATAGCAAGGCTGTCTCAGGGTACTAAAATTAAGGTTAAAGCTATTGTGAATATGCAGCGAAATGTTGGTGGAGTTCTAACAAGCCTGGGGATCGATCAAGGACTCAATGGCATTCAAGACATGCTTGGTGAAACATTCTTGCTAGAGCTTATTAGTGTCGATCTTGATTCCGGTAAGTATTCAAGCCATAACGTAATATATTCTTTTTTCAAAATTCTTTGTCTCCGCCAGTCTAATCCTAAAAGGAAATATAATGCATTACTTATGTGTTATGAATTGTTTTTTTTTTTTTTTTTCTTACGAGTATTGAACTTGATAATTGAATTCGGAGACATCATTAATCTTTTATATTGATTTACGTTCTTGTAATTATTTTATATGGGATATTTTAATTACGTGCATTACTTGTATATGTACTGTGATGCATGGATTTTGAAATCTAGTTTTGCGACAGACAAGAAGCTTAGCTATATATCAAAATTAATTTGGTTTCACTTTTTATTTTTGGAAGAGAGTGAACTAGAGAAGCAGACGATTAAAGGGTATGCACACCGGAAATTAAAACAACCAAATGGGTATGTCAAATATGAGGCAGACTTCGAGGTTCCACCGGATTTTGGAGAGGTCGGTGCTATTTCTGTTGAAAATGGGTACCATACTGAGGTGTTCCTTCAAGGTATTGTCCTCAATGGCTTACGTCAAGGCAACATCAACGTAGCTTGTGGCTCGTGGATACATCCGAAGTACAAAAATAAACGGAAAAGAGTGTTTTTCACTAACAAGGTCAGTATGCATCAGTCGCATTCTATGTATAAAACTATATGATCTCAAATTAATTTGCTGCATTCTAATGATCCCCCCAGAAAAAAATAAATTATTCTTAGGAATCATAGTAATGTCAAAACATGGTTAAAACAAAATCAATTACGTTGTTACTTTTTTATACTCTTAAACAAACAAAAACCATGTTCTCTTGTAATCAGGTAAGCCAGTTGCCGGAAAAAAACCAACAACAAACAAAGAAAAAAAACATATGAGTGAATTCTCTGCCTATTAGAGCACAATTTGTATCCATAATAATAATAAAAACTCTTACTTTCCCCCTTCTGATTTAAATCCTAATGATGGAAATCATACTCACTTGCCAAGCTTGCTAGAATTCCAAAGATATCTTTCAATTTATGAATTCGATTGAGTTTTATAACTTTGTTTTTACTTATTTATATAATAAAAAATTACTTACATTAAAACAACTGAATAAAACATTTATGATGTGGGTTGCATAAAGAAAAGCTTGCTCATTTTAAAAATAAATCAATTATCTTATTTAAAAATACAATAAAATTCGAGTGATATTAAATAAAATAATATTTAAATTTAAGAATTTAATAAGATAATTTATCTAATATATTTTTAATCTCTAAGAAATCATGTTGAGAAAAGATTAAAACAAAAATCAAGCGCGTGGCAAGATGAATGGTTTTTGTAATATAAACGTAACGTCAGGGACAACCTTCGAGATGGATCCATCAAATGATGGTGACAGGCTGCCAAAAGCTGAAAAAAAAAGCTGCCATCGTAGTACTAAGATCCATATTCTTGCTTTCAAATCTTGACAAAAAAAAAATTTCTTTCTCGTTATCAAATTAGAGTGTATAATCTGTGAAGCAGTCATACTTACCATCACAAACACCAAGCGGTTTAAGAAGACTAAGAAAGGAAGAGCTCATAATATTGCGAGGCAATGGCCTAGGAGAACGGCAAGCTGGGGATAGAATATACGACTATGATGTTTATAATGATATTGGTGATCCTGATAAAAGTTCAGAACTAGCAAGACCGGTACTCGGCGGCAAAAAACTTCCTTACCCTAGACGTTGCAGAACCGGCCGGCCTCGAAGTGAGATAGGTAAGAAACATATGGATTAAGTAGAGTCCTCAGGATTCTTTTCGGCGTATCATCCTTGCACAGAGGCCATTTTGACATTGCTAATTTCTTATTAAAACAAAATCTCTAAGAATTTTAATTCAAAGGGTATGAACAATGCCATCATGCATGCAGATCCATCATCAGAGACAAGGAAAGGTGATTTCTACCTCCCTAGAGATGAAGTATCGCCAGATGTAAAGCAGATAAAATTCTATGCCAAGACACTGGCCTCATTAATCCAAGCACTAGTACCTTCCATAGGAAATGGAATTACCAGTGCTGATCATGGATTCGAATACTTTACATCAATAGAATCCCTTTTCGATGAAAAACTTGAATTGCCTCCCCATGGGTCGTGGAAAACATTGTTGCCCCAACTTTTCAAAGCTATTAGTATGGACAACGGAGAAGATGTGTTGCGCTTTGAGATGCCAACAACAATGAAGAGTATGAAACAAATTCTCTGTCCTGGATTTTCGTGCATATAGATCTCACTTAATGCTGCTTTTTGTTTTTTCAGGAGATAAATTCTGTTGGTTTAGAGATGGAGAATTCGGTCGACAGACTCTTGCGGGTGTCAACCCATATAGCATTAAATTGGTCATGGTATACCAAATAAACATGTATACAATATACTTAGATTTTTGGTTTTTGTATGCAAGAGAGATTCGAATTCGAGACCTGATTAGTGCTAGTTCAATATGCGAAGTTTCCAATCCATGATATTTCAGGTTCATTATTGCGTAGAGTGACCATTTCATGGTTAATCTGTTTGACAAGATGCAAAAGTTATGCAACAATATTCATCCGTATTTGCTCACAGCAATGGATAAATTTATGCAGGAGTGGCCAATAAAGAGTAAACTTGAACCTGAGATCTATGGTCCCCCAGAGTCTATGATAACTGCGGAGCTAATAGAGGCACAAATTGGAGGATTAATTAAAGTCCATGAGGTGAGTGTTGATTTACTGAATAAGCACAAAAATCCTTCTGTGCTCTAAATTCTAATACATATATGTGACTAAATTCAGGCCATAAATCAAAGGAAGTTGTTCATCCTAGATTACCATGATCTCTTGTTACCATTTGTGAGCAAAGTAAGAGAAATTGAAGGAACAACGTTATATGGTTCAAGAACATTGTTTTTTCTAACCCCAGAGGGAACATTAAGGCCACTAGTTATTGAACTGACTCGCCCACCGACTGATGGGAATCCTAAATGGAGGCAAGTGTTTACACCGTGTGATCATTCCACTGGTTTCTGGCTTTGGATGCTGGCCAAAGCACATGTCCTTGCACATGACTCTGGTTATCATCAACTTGTTAGTCACTGGTACGTGCATTTTTGTCACAGAGTACTTCAGTAAACACCAGTTTTATTTGGAGGTGTTTCTTGATTAAGATAGAGCTCGTTAATTATATGTTTACCTATGCAGGTTAAGAACACATTGTGTGGTAGAACCTTATATAATTGCAACCAACCGGCAGCTTAGCGTTATGCATCCAGTTTTCCGACTTCTACGCCCTCATATCCGCAACACAATGGCGACCAATGCTGTTGCTCGGCAATCTCTAATCAATGCTGGTGGCACCATTGAGTCGTCATTCTCACCAGGGAAGTATTCTATGGAGATTTGCTCTGTTGCCTATGATGAGTTGTGGCGGTTCGACCATGAGGCACTACCAAATGACCTCATCAGCAGGTAACGTCGCCAAGATTTTTGTTTCAAATATTTGTCTTATCTGAAGCAACATCTTCAGGTTAAAATTTCATTATCTATTTTGTTTTTGATTGCAGAGGAATGGCATTTGAAGATCCAACTGCTCCACATGGCCTAAAACTTACAATCGAAGACTACCCTTTTGCCAATGATGGTTTAATCTTATGGGATGCCATCAAACAATGGGTAAGCGACTATGTTCATCACTACTATCCGGATCCAAGTGTCGTAGCTTGTGACGAAGAGCTCCAGGCTTGGTGGACAGAAATTCGGACAGTAGGCCACGCAGACAAGAAAGATGAACCATGGTGGCCTGAACTCAAAACCCCACACAACCTTATCGATATCCTCACCACTATTATCTGGGTGGCCTCGGCTCACCATGCGGCAGTGAACTTCGGACAATATACATACGCAGGCTACTTTCCTAACAGGCCTACCATTGCTAGAAAAAAAATGCCAACTGAAGACGCCACAAATGAAGATTGGAATCGTTTCTTGGAAAAACCTGAAGCTGTACTTTTGGAAACTTACCCTTCAAAACTTCAGGCAACAACAATAATTGCTGCTTTGTATGTGTTGTCGTACCATTCTACTTTTGAGGAGTATATTGGGGAACATATAGAAGCAGCATGGGCTGATGATCCAATTATAAAGACAGCTTTTGAAAAGTTCAATGGGAGGTTGAAGGAGTTGGAAGAAATAATCAACGAAAGGAATGCCAACCCAGAATTGAAGAACAGAAATGGAGCTGGCATTGTGCCATATGAGCTCTTGAAACCTTTTTCTAAGCCAGGGGTAACAGGAAAGGGAGTTCCGTATAGTATTTCCAATTGAAATATCTGAAAACCAAATGATGTTTGAAATTCAAGGATTTGAGCTCAACTTTTACAATGCTATGTGTACTTCCTCTTAATGTGCAGTGCTCGCGATTTGAAAACGATAGGGGCATTCCTGGGCTATTCCTTGTCTGTCCACAGCTATATAAATGGATACAAATCGGTACTCACCCTTATATATATGTGTGTGTGTGTGTTTGTGTACGTGTTGAGACATTAGTATCAACTCAGTACATGTTGAGACATGAAAAGATTTTCTAGATAAAAATAATTTGTATTTAGAATAACTGTTTAGCTATGTAATTAAGCATATAGAATTTTTATTAGATTATGGCAATTCAAACTTATTTTTAATTCTATAATCTCCCAATATATAAGAGCTGTGCATTTAGAATGGTGCGTGTTAAGTTCAAACTAGTAAGTGTTTTTTCTAAGCAAAATAAATGGTGCCAATAAAGGGAAAAATAAAGACGAACATCAATACACAACAATTGCCTTCGTATTATCATTTAGAATAGCTACATATTCGTTTTTCTCTTTTTTAGTCTTTGAACAGATTATACTTTGATAGATACAACGTATAGCCTCATTAGCTATCATGAACCCATCCAAAAGTAAAAGTTGTTTGATGAGGATTGATAATGGTAGTCATGATAGTGTCTGTTAAAGAAAATCTTTCTTATATTGTTTCTTCCCTTTTGATATTGGCTGTTAAGTGGAAGAATTTGGTGTTTCTGTCTCCCAGTCTAAACCATGCCTGTAGAGACTTTTGCCTCCAAATGGTTTCCACATGTTTACTCGTTGTCCACTGTTCAGAGCCAAGTTCATGCCAATCAGAGATCTCCTTATGATTATGATTGTCAAAATCACAAGTTGACTTGCAAAATCATACTCATCAAACCTTATTAACTCGGAGAAAAAAATCGATTTTGATCAAATTCGGTTAAAATCAGATCGGACCGGTTTGATTTTATAATCCTTCTAATTTTAAGCTTGTTGCCGCTTCAAACTTTTAAAGCTAATTCAAAATTTTACGATTTCATTCGCAGCGCCCCTCCTCCCCCGCGCTGTATATATATCATGGAATCACTCTTGAAAATCAGTAGTATTAACTTTAATAAAAATTTTAAAAATAATTTTTTTATTTTTTACTTCAAATTAATTTTTTTTGATGTTTTTAAATCATTTTCATGTCCTGATATCGAAATAATTTGTTGGAGTTGGAGCTAGTACTAGCAATATCGGTATTGATACCAATATTAGTACTGATAATCCTTTCAATAATAATGTTTTTTATGAATGTATTAAAAATAACGAGGAAAATAACGGTCATGAAACTGATTTTAATTTATATAATACATCAACAAAATATTTAATTTAAATTTATTAGTTTTTACCTAATGAAATTCTATGAATATAATTGTTTTGTAATGTATTTTAAAGTTATTTTGAATCATGTATAAACCTTAACTAGTGAAGTTTTATGACCATAATTATGTTGTATTGTATTAAAAAATCTTTTATTTATGATTTTATGATATTTCTACCTATATGATTTTAGCTGTAATTTTATGATTTTTATATGAAAAAATTCAGGTATGATTTTACGATCTTACAATCCGAGTTTTTGAAACCCTTTCCGTGTCGTGTCAAAATCATGATTTTGACAACCATATTGATGACTCAAAGAACGACTCTCCCCCTTTTCCAGCTGCCAGAGCCGGCGTTGAATCTGCAAAAGCCTCTCATCTTGATCGCCCAAAGAGTTCCTATTCCATTTCCGGATTGTAGATGCCAAAAACAAGCTGAATCTGCCAGCATGCTCAGCACAGGCTTCAGTTCAGGAGGGTTTGACTTTTTCAAAAAATAAAGGGTGATGCAGCCAGCAATGAGAAACTGAAATGGCCTCCAACCCTAGTCTTAACGCTGCATTCCCAACAACAGCTGACAGTGGTCTGAATAGCCTCTAGGAAATCGACCAGTCCTGAAAATTGCAGATAACATTCTGCAGTAACAATAGCTTTATCAATACGGCTCATCCACTGCCCTCGAAAGCTAGTGTATCAATGACCATTTTAATGGGCACTCCTGAAGCAGGACAAATCTTCATCCTGGACGGTCATTATTTGCTGAAGACTACTACCGGCAGAAGCAATTTAAATTTGGCCTTGCGTTTCCGTAAAACCATATGGTGGACGCTGGCGGAATCAGAAGTGAGTTCAGTGCTAGAATCAATCTCAGGTAAATTTGTCAGTAACAAAAGCCCCCATGCTGTATTCAATAGGTTCAGAAACGCGATAGTGGAGTGGATCAAGGTCTTGGAGATTAATACGGTAACCCACCCCATTTAACCTGATTAAAATAGTCTCCTTAATGAATCTTTGATGTCTGGTGCCAATTAAGAAATTGATATGATCAAGGCTGCCAAATTCTAAGCAGACTTTGTCAAAACCAATAATTCGACCGAATACTGCTAAAATTTTCTTGACTGCTGTATTAGACGACCACCCAAGAAGAGGCAAATCAGTAACCTCAATCCAAACAAACCGATCACTGGACCATTTGAATCAATATAAGGCCGTAGTTCATCAAAAATAAACATGACATCTATTGTTCTTAATTACTTCAGAAGGAAAGCTAAGTGGGGGAGTGAATAAAGAAGTAATCAAATACTACTACAACCTCATTAATTTGAGTTCATAGCAAATGGTTAATTATGATTCAGGCTTAAAATCCCCTGCTGCTCTTTTCCGTTGGGACACTCCTCAAGCCTTAGATTCTGAGTACGGGAGTTTTCCATGTATTTGATTAAGTTTATGGTGCTCTTTTGGGTTAATTTGAGCTTCCTTGTATATGACAGTGTTATTAACAAAAACAAAAAAAATTGTCTTGTCGTGTTCAGATCGTGTATACGATGGCTTACAATGGCAAAATAAAGCTTTTCTTGATTATTAGAATCTCTAGAACTAATGTTTATTATTAGTATCTTTAATTTCCTCTAATTGTTGGGTGGTGAATTCAATTTTCCATGATATATAATTTGACCCCGTTGCGACGTCCACTAAGTATCAATTTGGGAGTGTGATTGAAATTATTTTTTAAAGTATTTTTCATTTAAAAATATATTAAAATATTTTTTATTTTTTTAAATTATTTTTGATATCGGCACATTAAATAATCTAAAAATATTATTTTTTTTAATTTAAAATAAAAAAATCAAATTTTTTCAAAAACATTTCCGAACATACTCCCCAACACCCCTAAGATAAGTCAGGTGCTCCATAAAAATTTCAAGCCTTGTATTTTTTTTTTTTGTAGTGTTTTGCAAAACATAGTCTTAATTAAAAAATTAGGATTTATTCTGCAATTATTTCCCTCGATGTTTTTACCCTCTTATATTCAATATTTGGAATTATAACCTACACGCAAGAAAATGTTTTGGTATTAAATAAACCAATTATATATAAATATATTTGTTTTTTTAAAATACATTTAAATACTTTGAATTTTAGATGGTCAAGTTTCTCAAAAACAATTCATGTTTGCATTTAATAAAATAATTACGAAAAAGACAATTTAATATTGGACTTAATAATATTTTTTATTAAAGTTATGATAACTTGACCTGGATTTTAAATGATATCAAAAACCTATTTTGTTCCTTTTTAATTCCTGGGATTGCAAATAATGATATGTTTAGGCTGTAAAATGGTTACGCTTAACCCATAAAACCATGGTCCATTTTATCAGTATGAGTTGACTTTTAACTAATACGCAAATCAATGGTTAGAAAAAACACAACTTATTAATAATAAAGAAAAAAACAATCTAGGTTACGTTAGGCAATATATGCTACAAGCTATATATACATATTTTTTAAACTAGTTTCCACGTCTAAATTCAGAGATGACTCAAAGTTTGTAGTGATAGAGTATAAATGAATGTATTCTAGAGTAATGAAAGTGTATTCTAGAATATATATGATGATAGTGTATGATATATAACATGTGTATATATGGAGCTGCTAAACACACAATATTAGCATGGAAATAATATTGAACAATATTCTATTTTAAAATTTTATTCTCCCTCTCTTTTCTCTCTTTGCTTCTCTAAACACCATTCTTCTTCTTCTTCTTAATTTCTTCAATTCTCAACAACTTCTCACAATCTCAACATGTAGCAATTAAAATACTTTAGGCTGATTCTAATATTCTAATAGATAAAAAATAAAAAAAAATATATTTTTTAACTAATTACCAGAAAAAAACTACAAGTATTATTGTGGATAAATGTACTTAGTTAAAAAAACACTCAAGAACAGGAAGTCTATTAGCACCAAGAGTCGGATTGCAACTTAGAATGTGTTTGGGATTATGGTGCAATTGGAGGTTGCAAAAAAGTTAAGAGTTTGGGTGTTTGGTTAATATAGAAAAATTAAAAAAGATATGTGGGCCCACTTCAAAATTTTGTTGAACCGGCGTTTCACAGAAAGCAAGAAATTGTTGCTTTTCGTATGTTTCTTGAGAAGAGAATGCTGAGGGGCGGGGGGGTTATTTTTTAGTTTATTATTAATTAAATTTTCATATTAAAAATATATTTTTAATATTAACATAATCTAAAAATTAATTAAAATATAAATAAATATATTAGAAGGAGATCACAATATAATTTTTGCATTGCAATCCTAATTTTGTTTCAAATAATATTTTACTATATATTATTCCGGAATCGCAGAGGCCTTCATGTATGGATTTATAGTTCTTGATAAAATTACAATTAGTTTTTATGGGAGAATAGAAACAAGTGTCTAATTTACTTGAATTATTAATTATATTTTTTTATTATAATTATTCAATATTTAAAAAACAATATACATACTTTAAAGTAATTTCATAAGTTGAAAGTAATATAAAAAGTCTAGTAACCAAATACATGAAATTATTTTTCATTAATCTTAAACTCAACTACAGTTTTAAGAAAACACTTCATAATCTATTTTAAACCACAATTAAAATTCTTTAATAAAACTTTTTTTAAAAAAACTCTACTATAAAAATAAAAACAATAGTAAACACAGTTATTACAACAATTGAAATTGAAAGGATTTCTACCACACCAAGTGAATTTCCTTTCAACGAGCAATGATTCATTGCCCCACCGCACTCTACTCGATCTATAACAGTAAATTGCCCCACCGTACTCTACTCTTGACTTAGAAACACAAACACATTTCTGCACATTTTAATTATGCATAGGTTTTAGGGAAATCTCGAGATCATGTTTTGTGGCTGGTTAACGTGTTTTAAAAGTATTTTTTTAAAAAAATTTATTGTAAATTAGTTTTTTTATATTTTTAAATTATTTTTATATACTATATTAAAAATATTTTTTTAAAAAAAATTATGTTAATATATTTTTAAGTAAAAAATATTTTAAAAAATAATCTAAATTATAACTCTTAAACATCTAGTCTCTGTTATCATTTGTTTTTTTTTCTTCAGATTAGACATATCCATAATAGAGAGAGAGAAAAGCAATATATTGTCTCCATCACCAATTAGTATCAGTCAAGTTCTCAATACTATTTCGGATGATGCTTTTATTTTTTAATTGGAACGTTTTCGCATGTTGTTTTGAAATTATATATATATATATATATATATATATATATATATTAAAAAAATTAAAAAAAATCTAATTCAAATTTAAAAATAAAATTATTTAAAATTATACAATTTAATATAAAAAAACACAATAAAATAATTTTTTTAAACAAAATTATAAATATGTATAAATATTATGAGAATATCATCATCAATCTAGCAATATTATTATATTCTCTAATTGCTCTGAAATTTTAACATAATGTACATAAATATATTAAGAGATTTCTCATAAAATTTTATCTCAATCTAATAGTTAGATTAAAAAATATAATTAATATTATAAAATTATTTATTATTTTAAAAAATACTATTTTACCACCCCACGTATGAAGATTGGAATCGTTTCTTGAAAAACCTGAATCTGTACTTTTGGAGACTTACCCTTCAAAACTTAAGGCAACAACAGTAATTGCTGCTTTGTATGTGTTGTCGTACCATTCTCCTTTTGAGGAGTATATCGGGGAACATATAGAAGCAGCATGGGCTGATGATCCAATTATAAAGACAGCTTTTGAAAAGTTCAATGGGAGGTTGAAGGGGTCGGAAGAAATAATCAACGAAAGGAATGCCAACCCAGAATTGAAGAACAGAAATGGAGCTGGCGTTGTGCCATATGAGCTCCTGAAACCTTTTTCTAAGCCAGGGGTAACAGGAAAGGGAGTTCCGTATAGTATTTCCAATTGAAATATCTGAAAACCAAATTAAACTTAATGTTTGAAATTCAAGGATCTGAGCTCAACTTTTACATTGCTATGAGTACTTCCTCTTAACGCGCAGTGCTCGAGATTTGAAAACGATGGGGGCATTCATGGGCAGCTCCTTGTCTGTCCAATTGTCTTCGTATTATCTGGATCAATAAACTTTATAGAGAGTTATTAATGGCACGAGTGAATCTCATCAATTATTGCCGTGTCTATGTTCTTGTTTTCCTCGTGGCCCAGGTGCTTAATGCATAACCACCAGGAGTGTAAATATTTCTGTCCTTGGTGTATTCAAATTTAGTGTTATTGATATTTCAGTGCTTTTTTATATCGTGAGAAATCCCATTTTCTTGTTTGGTAAAAAATAAAAATGACTCGTTTATTATTTTGTAATAATTTCCAATCATATGATTTAATAATTTGGGTCGACCAATATGATCTTGTTAAAAACCTATAAAATAATAAGAACAATTTTCAAAACTTATCAAAATAAATGGGCTAAAGTTCCAATTTTATTTTTACCATTTTTATGTACCCTATGCTTAATTTAGATGCTTTTTAAAAGGAACATAGATCAAGATTTTTGTGAATAACAAAATTAATATTTTAAAAAATAACTAATCATAAACTCTGATGTCATAAGATGTTCTAGGTGCTCCATGAAAAATATCAAGCCTTGTATTTGTTTTTTTCTTGGTAGTGTTACACGTTTTTGCCCACCGTACTCTTGACCTAGAAACGCAAACACGTTTTCTTGGTCCTGTATTAATTATGCATAGGCCCACTAAAATCTAGAATTCTCGAGATCATGTTTTGTGGCTGTGCGTAGATACCAATCCACCCAACCATTGCTCACCACAGGATGTGTTCAAATTTAAACCAAAACAAAAATTCAAAATCTTTTTTGTTTTTTGTTTTTAATTTCCCGTGTCTACTGTTCCTTTTCAAAAGTTCACCCCCAGCTGCGTTTCCCTGCTGCTTCATTCTTCCGTTTCAAAGTCTATCATATTACTTCTAAAGTCGGGCTAGATGCTGTTACAAACTAGTTGAATGTGCCATCTTCGGGGCATGTCCCAATTATTTGAAACGATATGGTTGCTATTGCACGATGACTTAATCACTCCTTTTCATATTTCAATGGAAGAAATTGAAGGAAAGATCATTTCATGGAGAAAAATCACTAATGCATGTGCTAAAGATGATTGCTAATCAAAGTAGCAATTGGTAATTGGATTAACCCTAGCTTTTGAAAAGATAAGTGGGCTAATTTGACAACTCTCTTTCATATGATCACGTTTCCATTGAATGCATTGATTGAAGGTGACACAGTGATTGATGCATGTACCCCACGAATCAGACTCTTTTTTATTTTTCTCAGAATAGTTATACTATGATAAAAAAAAAATATTAAATACAGAAAATAACTCATTCAGTATTATTTTTTGCTATTAAATACAGAAAATAACTCATTCACTATTATTGATGCAAGAAACTGGTTTCACTATATAAAAAATAAAGAGATTATTATGCTCCTAATAATTCTAGAATGACAAATAAATGAGGGAAAATATCATTTTACCCCCTTAAAGATAGTTCATTATGTTCTTCTTTTGAAGGGAAAAATCATTAATTCACTCCTAATGGTTTCCCCCGAACTAATTAGTCCCAGAGATTGTCTATCATACTTAGAAAAAAAGAAAAGAAAAGAAAAGAAAAAATATGAGAAGTATATCATGATAATAAAGTTATCCGTTAGAGAATAATATAAATAATATTCTGAGATCTCACCTAACAGCTTGAATTTTTATGTGAAATGATTCCTTAATATGATATCAGAGCCTTGTTGACCCAGCGATCACGAGTTCGAATCTCACCATCCTCATTCTATTTGATAAAAATCAAGCACAAGGTAAAGTGGGTCTGTGTGCAAGTTTCAAGCCCAAAAGACTTTCACTTAAAAAGATGTGTTAAAGAATAATATTAATCATATTTTGAAGTCTCACCTGTAAGAAAACTAACTTGTGTTTCTTTGATATTATTCATCTTTAAATAAAGATTACAGGAGCAGTGGTAACAGTTACATAACTAATATCATGGTTGTCTATTGTGCTATACATGGAATATTATGGCTGTCTAATATGCTGTACATGGAAACGTAATCACTGTCTATTATATTGTGCATGAAAGGAAATCATAGAGTAATAAAGTCAAGGGAATGGAATCATGGTTGATAGTCTTTATCTCTTCATCACATAACAACTTGAGTTTTTAGATGAAATAATTTTTATTATTTTCAAGTTAAAAGCTTTCTCCCGCGCATACAATTCTGGATAAATTATGTCGACACCTGTGATTGTTTCATGCAATGAGAAAATCATTTTCCTGATTTTCCACGAGCAATTTTACTGCAATGGAAACGCAAGAATATCTTCGCAACTGGACAGGCATAGTCACAAATTGGTACAAAACAGCAAATTAATTATGCAATGGTACTCTGGCTTGAAATTGTGCATGCCGGTTAAAGCTTTTTGATATTTCATGGAGGATTTGGATAGCTACAAGTTGAAAATTAATTGATATGTCATGAAGAGTTTTGATTCAGACTTCAATTCATGACTTACGTACCTTTCTCCTCTGTATAATTTCAGACTATAAGTTTTTTCTCTCTCCTTAATTTGCTGACACTAGATGTAATAACATATCCTCTCGATTATTATAAAAATAAAACGAAACAAATTAAATTGGAAGAACCAATGAATAAAATGGAAATCAAATGGGCCATTGCCTATATATACAACACCAAGACACTCCTAAACCAAGCAATCAACTCACAGAGCAGAAGGACTTCAAAAGCTGCTGCCAGCAATGTTGAAGCCTCAATTTTATCAGCAATCGAACCCTACAAGAACACTCTTACGATTGACCAAACAATTCATCCCCGGATATCACCATGCTTCTTTCCATTTTAATTCAAGATCCAAAGCACAGAAACACATTAAGGATAGCTTTAAACCTAGGAGTTCTAAAGCCATAGCAAGTCTGTCGCAGGATACTAAAATTAAGGTTAAAGCTATTCTGAAGGTGAAACGAAATGTTGGTGGGCTTCTAACAAGCCTATGGATTGATCAAGGACTCAATGACATTCAAGACTTGCTAGGGAAAACAATTTTACTAGAGCTTATTAGTGTCGAGCTTGATCCCAGTAAGTATACAAGCCATAGCATAATATTATTTCATAATTCTTTTTCCCCCTCGTTCCAGTTTGTTTTTCTTAAAAGCATTCTTTATACTGAACTTCATATTGAATTTGATAGTTGAATTCAGTTCCATTCTTCTGATAAACTCATAGTCTAGTATGACGATAAACAATATGAATTATTTTCATATATATATATATAAAAGATATAACCATCTCAAAATTTATGTGAAAAGAATCTACGCATGAACTTTAAGATCTAATGTTGTGGGGAAGGTTAGCTATATATCACATTAATTTGGTTCCTCTTGTTTTTGGAAGAGAGAGGTCTAGAGAAGCCAACAATTGAAGGGTATGCACGCCGGAGATTAAGCCAAGCAAATGAGTACGTCAAATATGAAGCAGACTTCGAGGTTCCACCGGATTTTGGAGAGGTCGGTGCTGTTTTTGTTGAAAACGGCTACCATACGGAGCTGTTCCTTCAAGAGATTGTCCTCAATGGCTTACCTCAAGGCAACATCAATGTAACTTGTGGCTCATGGATACATTCCAAGGATAAAGATAAAAGGAAAAGAATCTTCTTCACTAACAAGGTCAGCATGCTTCCGTCGTGTGTCCAACTTATTATTATTATTATTATTATTTACATTTTTAATGATTTTTTTTTTCACTTTATGTTTTTTTCCCAGTATTTATACTCGTATAATTGAATAAATCTTAGTGCTTTCATAAATTTATACTCACACTCGATCTCTTTCTAACTTTCACTTGGTTATTTTTTTCATCTAATTTTATATTTTATTTCTTTATTCCATTCAACATATTCCTTTTTTTCTTCTCTATCGTCTTATTAATCTTATTAGTTAAGTTTCTCAAAATAATGGATTAACTAGAAATTAATTAAAAAAAATTATCTCATTATTTAAATAAAAAGATGATAATGGAATTAATCTGCAAATAGAAATAAATGATGCATTAATAGGAGTTGTAATTATTTCAAAATTATGGTGATCATTATTGATAATATTAATAATAAATTAGTTATTTGAAAAATACTAATAATTTTAGACCCATGAGAATTTTATTATTTATTTTATTTCTTCTTCCTTTTTTGACCGAATTGGGCTTTGCTACTTGTTTTTCTTAACAATATTTTTATATAACAAAACATATCTGTCACCGATATTTGCTTATTTGTGTCCAAATATTCCATCGTAAAAATGGCTTTTTATAGTGATAAAAATTTAATTTTTTGGAATATTAGAAAGTTAAATAAATTTGTTTTTTAGTTTGAATATACATTTCTTACAACCTTTTCAATTACTCTATAATTTTTGTTTTAGAGGTAAGGTTATTCAAACACCAAAGTTACTGGGCTTCCACAGAAATCTTTCTAAACAGTAAACGAAATGCTTATCGTCCAGTATCTTTGTACTGCTCTTCATGTACAGACAACAGGCTGTTTTTGGAACAATTTTTTTTATATATATAATCATGTTAATTTTATGTATTCATGTAATCATGTTAATTTTTATTTAATAATAATAAAATAATTATTTTAATATAATTTTAAATAAAAACACTCTTTGAAAAATTATAGGTATAACACTCTCAACACACTCTACAACATGTGATCATTTAAAGTTTAACATCGTTGGGGACGAATTATGGGTCATATGCGACTTAAATAAAACTTCAATTATGTGAAGAAAAAAAAACCCTAGATGTGAAAAACAAGCTTGTTGGACTAATCTCCAGTCCAGGTGATGGTGAAAGGCCAACCACATTCTGCACAAAAAAATAAAATTAAAAACTAATGCCATCATTGTACTAAGATTTATATTACTGATTCATAATTTTAACACACAGTTCTTTTTTACTATCAATTTAGAGGGTGTAATCTGTGAAACAGGCATACATACCATCACAAACACCAAGTGGTTTAAGAAGACTAAGACAGGAAGAGCTCATAATCTTGCGAGGCAATGGCCTAGGAGAACGGCAAGCTGGCGATAGAATATATGACTATGATGTTTATAATGATATTGGTGATCCTGATAAAAGTTCAGAACTAGCAAGACCGGTACTCGGCGGCAAAAAATTTCCTTACCCTAGACGTTGCAGAACCGGCCGGCCTCGAAGTGAGATAGGTGAGAAACATATTGATTGAGTTCTCAGGATTCTTTTCTGCATATCGTCCTTGCACGGAGACCATTTTGCCATCGATAATTTCTTATTAAAAGATTTATCTCTAAGAATTTTAATTCAAAGGGTATGAACAATGCCATCATGCATGCAGATCCATCATCAGAGACAAGGAAAGGTGATTTCTACCTCCCTAGAGATGAAATATCGGCAGAAGTAAAGCAAATAAAATTCTATACCAATACACTGGCCTCATTAATCCAAGCACTGGTACCTTCTATAAGAAATGCCATTACCAGTGCCGATCATGGATTCGAATACTTCACATCAATCGAATCGCTTTTCGATGAAGAACTTGAATTGTCTCCCCTTCTGAAAGAAGGGTTGTGGAAAACATTGTTGCCCCAACTTTTCAAAGCTATTAGCATGGACAACGGAGAAGATGTGTTGCGCTTTGAGATGCCTGAAACAATGAAGAGTAAGAAACAATCTTCTTTTTATCCTGGATTTTTTTTTTATAGAAATCTCACTCAATAACGAAGGTTTTTTTTTTTTGCAGGAGATAAATTCTGTTGGTTTAAGGATGGAGAGTTCGGTCGACAGACTCTAGCGGGTCTCAACCCATATAGTATTAAATTGGTCATGGTATACTAAATAAATATGTATACAATTACTTAGATTTTTTTTTTACTTCAAGACGATCGCAAGGTTTGTTTGACAAGAAGAAAAAGTTATGCAACAACATTCATCCATATTTGCTTACAGACATGGATAAATTTGTGCAGGAATGGCCACTAAAGAGCAAACTGGACCCGGAGATCTATGGACCCCCAGAGTCTATGTTAACTGCAGAACTAATAGAGGCACAAATTGGAGGAATAATTCAAGTCCATGACGTAAGTAGTGTTGATTTACGAAATTAGAACAAAAATCCTACTGTGCTCTAAATTCTAATACATTGTCATACATGCGTGACAATATTGATCAGGCCATTAAACAAAAGAAGCTGTTCATTCTAGATTACCATGATCTCTTGTTACCATTTGTGAGCAAAGTAAGAGAGCTTGAAGGAACAACGTTATATGGTTCAAGAACATTGTTCTTCCTAACCCCAGATGGAGCATTAAGGCCACTAGCTATTGAGCTGACTCGCCCGCCGATTGATGGGAAGACTCAATGGAAGCAGGTATTTACACCATCTGAACATTCCACAGGTCTATGGCTTTGGATACTGGCCAAAGCACACGTGCTTGCTCATGACTCTGGTTATCATCAACTTGTTAGTCACTGGTACGCGCCTTTATATTGATTTTAATTTAACCAAAACTACGTCAGGGTCAACAGTTCTTCAATAACACCAATTTTAATCGTCGGAGTTGTTTTTTGATTGCGTTAACATTAAGATATTTACTTTTGCAGGTTAAGAACGCATTGTGTGACGGAACCTTATATAATTGCAACCAACCGGCAGCTCAGTGTTATGCATCCGATTTTTCGACTTTTACATCCTCATTTCCGAAACACAATGGAGATGAATGCTCTTGCTCGGGAATCGCTAATTAATGCTGGTGGTACGATTGAGTCGTCATTCTCACCTGGGAAGTATGCTATGGAGATTTGCTCTTTTGCTTATGATAAGCTGTGGCGGTTCGATCTCGAAGCACTACCATATGACCTGATCAGAAGGTAGCGTCACCAAGCTTTTTATTTCAAATCTTTGTAAGAAGCAATATCTTCAGGTTATAATCTATTTTGTTTAATTGCAGAGGAATGGCAGTTGAAGATCCAACTGCTCCACATGGCCTAAAACTTACAATCGAAGACTACCCTTTTGCCAATGATGGTTTGATCTTATGGGATGCCATCAAACAATGGGTAAGCGACTATGTTCATCACTACTATCCGGATCCAAGTGTCGTAGCTTGTGACGAAGAGCTCCAGGCTTGGTGGACAGAAATTCGGACAGTAGGCCACGCAGACAAGAAAGATGAACCATGGTGGCCTGAACTCAAAACCCCACACAACCTCATCGATATCCTCACCACTATGATCTGGGTGGCCTCGGCTCACCATGCGGCAGTGAACTTCGGACAATATACATACGCAGGCTACTTTCCCAACAGGCCTACCATTGCTAGAATAAAAATGCCAACTGAAGACCCCACAGATGAAGATTGGAATCGTTTCTTGGAAAAACCTGAAGCTGTACTTTTGGAAACTTACCCTTCAAAACTTCAGGCAACAACAGTAATTGCTGCTCTGTATTTGTTGTCGTACCATTCTCCTTATGAAGAATATATTGGGGAACATATAGAAGCAGCATGGGCTGATGATCCAATTATAAAGACAGCTTTTGAAAAGTTCAGTGGGAGGATGAAGGAGTTAGAAGAGATAATCAACGATAGGAATGCTAACCCAGAATTGAAGAACAGAAATGGAGCTGGCATTGTGCCATATGAGCTCCTGAAACCTTTTTCTAAGCCAGGGGTAACAGGAAAGGGAGTTCCGTATAGTATTTCCAATTGAAATATCTGAAAACCAAATCAAACTTAATGTTTGAAATTCAAGGATCTGAGCTCAACTTTTACATTGCTATGAGTACTTCCTCTTAACGTGCAATGCTCGCGATATGAAAACGATGGGGCGTGTATCTTGTTTGTGCACTGTTATATAAATGGACATGAATCGGGGTACTCATCCTCATATATATAAATTTCACATTATCTTCTGCATCAACCAAAACTAAGTAGTTCTCCGAATAATTCCAAGGACCCATCTCTCACTGCGAATTTGATTCAATTAGAGGAATACAAGCAAACTTTTAGTCGATTGATGTTTGAAAGACTAGCACCGTTTTTTTTTTTTGGTCACTCAGGTTATTTTTTAGATTGACTTAATAGATGAAAATAACTCTAAGGTTTTAATCACCGCTAATAACTTCGTTTTTATTAGAATCTTTGATTCCAAATAAAATAAAGAAAAGCCTTTTTTTTTTATCACGAAGAACTTCACCAATACCTGCATGACCAGGCTTGCCAATAGAAAATCTACCCACTTTCCATTTTAACTCGTAAGGTTCAAGGGAGACCATGTGATTGTTTACTAGGACTGTGCTATATTATCGCGTTGATGGTTCTAACCCATATTCTCTTTCTCGATCCAACGTTTCTATGGTGGAAACAACAAAATCACTTATATTATTGTCACACTTTCTACATAACAGCATATCAACGCTGCCATCACCTTCCCATCACTCTTTAGCTCCTCTCATAGGAAGAAAAATTAATTTTTAAAATTCAAAGAAAAAGGTAAATTAATCTTAAGTGTTTTTAAACATTTTCTTAAGTGTTTTTAAACATTTTAGGAGATGTTTGACATTACATTTCAAAAGAGATTTCAAAAAAGATTAAAAAATACTTTAAAATAAAAAACTTGATGTTTTACATCATTTTCATGTGTTGATATCAAATTTTTTAAAAAAATATATATATATAATTTTAATGTAAGTTTGAACAAAAAGTATTTTCAAAAGCAATCTCAATCACGCTACCAACTGTCACTATATTCTAGAAACATAAAAACATTAAAAACTGAAATCCAAAAAGGAATAAGATTGATGTTGAAAAAAATATAGTTTTTATTAATTAATGTTATGAAAAAACATGACAACTTAGTTTTAATATTGTTTCGGCAATTTCATGAGCACAGGGAGCTCATATTTTCTATATATAACAGTCGATGTGTAGAGGGACTTTCTTCATTTCTATAATGAGAAACCAACCATTTGAGATTGACACTTATTTATTTTTTAATTGTTTTTACAAAAAGAAAATTGACACCCTTAACTCATTTGATGCGTCAACACGAGTTTGAGCTTATATAAGTTTTAATACTCATGTTTGAAAAGTGATCAACAGATACATCTGTTGTTTATCGAAAAATTTTCTTCTCATTTGACACACATCTTATTAGAATCAAGTTTTATTAGATTGCATATTTCAAATGGAAATACTATTTGGAACTCCCTTTCCTGTTACCCCTGGCTTAGAAAAAGGCTTCAAAAGCTCATATGGCACAATGCCAGCTCCATGTCTATTCAGCAACTTTGGATTAGCATTCCTTTCATCAATTATCCCTTCTAACACTTTCAGGCTCCCACTGAACTTCTCAAAAGCTGCCTTTATAATTGGATCATCTGCCCATGCTTGCTCGATTTCCTCCCCAATATATTCCTCATCAGGAGAATGATTTGATAGCACGTTCAGAACAGCCATTACTCTTGTTGCCTGAAGTTTTGAAGGGAAGGTTGCCAAGAGTGCTGCTTCAGGTTTTTCCAAGAAGGATTTCCATTCTTCATCTGTGGGGTCTTCAGTTGGCATTTTTGTTCTGGCAATGGTAGGCCTGTTAGGAAAGTATCCTGCGTAAGGATACTGTCCAAAGTTCACCGCAGCGTGGTGGCCTGAGGCTACCCATATGATAGTAGTGATGATATCGATAAGGTTATGTCGTGTTTTGAGTTCGGGCCACCATGGTTCATCTTTCTTGTCTGCGTGGCCTACTGTCCGAATTTCTGTCCACCAAGCTTGGAGCTCTGCATCGGAAGCTACTAAACCTGATTCAGGATAGTAGTGATTTACGTAGTCACTAACCCATTGTTCGATGGCATCCCATAAATACAAACCATCGTTGGCGAAAGGGTAGTCTTCGATTGTAAGTCTTAGGCCATGTGGGGCAGTTAGATCTTCGATCGCCATTCCCCTGGCAATTAGCAATTTGAGAGGAGGAAGCCATTTCTTACACCAAAAACTAAAGTTCCTCTATTTTCTTTATGATTTCGAGAGAATTAATAGATTGGAGGCTAATGCTTACCTGCTGATTAGGTCTTTGGGTAGTGCTTCATGGTCAAACCGCCACAGCTTATCATAGGCAGCAGAGCAGATCTCCATACAGTACTTGCCTGGAGAGAATGAAGTCTCAATGATACCGTTTGCATTGATTAATGATTCTCTAGCTAAAGCATTGATCTCCATCGTGTATCGAAAATGTGGATGTAAAAGTCTGTAAATTGGATGCATAACACTAAGCTGCCGATTCGTTGCAATTATATAAGGTTCTGTCACACAATGTGTTCTAAGCCTGCAAAAGTTGTAGAAAGGGAAATCAATTTAAAGCAATTCAAATTTTTTGTTATCGAAAACTATTAGACACATACCAGTGGCTAACAAGCTGATGAAAACCGGAGTCATGGGCAAGGACATGAGCTTTCGCTAGCCTCCAGAGCCAGCAACCTGTGGAATGGTAATTCGGTGTAAACACTTGTTTCCGTTGAGGCTTCCCGTCCATCTGTGGCCGAGTCAGCTCAATTGCTAGTGGCCTTAACGTGCCCTCTGGGGTTAGGAAGAACAATGTCCTGGACCCGTACAACGTTGTTCCTTCGAGTTCTCTGACTTTGCTAACAAATGGTAACAAGAGATCGTGGTAATCTAGGATGAACAGCTTCCTTTCTCTTATGGCCTGAATATAATTACACAGAAACACACTATTAGTGCATCAATCAGATTTTATTTGTGCTTAGTGTTATTCGAGCCTAGTTTCATGGAGGGATAATTACCTTTTCAACTCTTGTTATCCCTCCAATCTCTGCCTCTAAAAGCTCTGAGGTAATCGCAGATTCTGGCGGGCCATAGATCTCTGGATCAAGCTCACTCTTTAGTGGCCATTCCTGCACAGTTTTGAACAACGTTGTTTATTTAGAAAACATGGATGAATATTATTTATATTTTCGTGATAATTCTTTCCTTTTAATCAATTTAATTCTGTCATACAAGTTCCATTCTGTTTTTTTTTTATATATATAAATTCTAAGATATTAACTAAACACAATCTAAAAATTGTAAATGGTGTTTGTAATATGGTACTGATTTTTTTAAGAAAATGTACAAAATAATATATGATCTGAATATATATATATATATATATATATATATGGTACCGAAGTGTCTTCGCGTGCTTGTGTAGAAAACATGTATATTCATATTATACCTTAACCAATTTGATGCTATACGGATTGAGACCGGCAAGAGTCTGTCGAGCAAATTCTTCATCCTTAAACCAAAACAACTTGTCTCCTGAAAATGCAAGAACTCAACGTGTGAGGTCAAAACAACTTCAAAATCAAAAGGAAAAGAAGAAGGCGTTCATACTTTCCATTGGTTTAGGTATTTCAAATCGCAGCACATCAGCTCCGCCGGCGATGACCTTGAAAAGCCGGGGCATAACTTCTTTCCAAACCCTTTCTTTTGAAAGTGGTGGCATTTCGATTCCTTCACTGAAGAGTGAGTCTATTGCTGTCATGTATGGGAACCCAACATCTGCATCAACAATAACATTTCCTATAGAAGGTACCAATGCGTGGAACAGTGAGTGTAATGTCTTGGCAGAGAAGGTAAGCTGCTTTATTTCAGAAAATGCTTCATCTCTGGGAACGTAGAAATCACTAGCCCTCTTCTCTGACGATGGATCTACATGATACAGTTCATATAGTTAAAGCTTATAATTATTTCGAAATGATTAGCTGTAGATTTGTTGTCACCATCATTTGAAAAAAATAAATACACATCATCTTCGATAATCACATTAATTGCCTCCAAGACTTGACTGATTTCAAGGATCATTAATGAAACTAGAGCAGATTAATTTTAGGATGACAAGAAAAAAACTTTTCCTATGTATCATCTTTTGTTACAAATATTTTATTTCTCACTTCCTTTCATTTAGCTTCCTACAGACAAGCTACAGGTCCTAATGGCATCACCCACCCAATATGGAGGCCAGTGCTTTTCCTTTGGAAATGGACAAGCTATAGTTGTCTGTCTCATTTGCTTGGAATAAAAATAGACAACGCGTCATTTGAAAATCCAGAATCTGGCTCTGAAAACTCATTTTTAATATATTTTTACCCAAAACATCTAAACACACCCTATAAACCTTGTGAAACAAATTAATGACCTCTAAAAACATAATAAACCACAACCTGAAATTAAGAATATTCCCTAGTTCAAATAAAAATGAACTTTTAAAGCAAATATCAAATCTACCACCTATGTTATCCGTGATTTTCACTTTAGTCCTTTTCTTTCTTCAATTCAACTCGCCCTAAAAAAAAGAGTGCAATTAGGTGCTAATTTGTGGAAAGAACAGGTTAAAAGACTAAAATGAAAACTTTTTAGAAAGATACTGTTATAATCCAGGATGAACAGTAAAAATAGCAACAGTATTTTACCCATAAGCTTTAGGTTATGTTAACTATTATGTGGGGTTAAAAACCGTGGTCCTTGGATCAAACTCTGCCAGGAATGGCCTACCCTTCACCACAGCTTTCTTCATAGGAAAAATTCACAATTATTAATGGACCACTGCCCGGCTGCTATCATATTCTTAACCGAAGAGGCAGTGAAAATTATGAGCTTACTATGGCTTCCATTTTGGGAGCTCTCTCTCCATCTCTAAAATGCACACATCAATCATTAATGGCGATGATTTTATGGTAACATTTTTCCTCAATGATAATTCTAGGCCTATAAAAAATTATTATTAGAAGAGAAGATTCCAGTCCTGGGATGGATGGAGCCCATCACTATCAAGCATTGAGGGCCACTCATCTAGGTGGTTGAGAAACTTCTAAACGTCTATGAAGATAATATCTTTTGATAGAAAATCAAAAGACATAACATGATTCCTTCTTATGAAGCAGACCAATGCATAAATAAACAAAACCCTAGTGTTTAACCAATTATTTAACTATCTGTATAATCTACGATCTTCTATCACTTGTTATTTTTATTTCTGTCGGAATTATTTGTATGCATCACGTTTTTTATAATAACATTTAAACTATGTTTTTTTCCTAGTTGATAGAAAGTATTGACGATGAAAATTGAATTTTGCGAGTAAATTCTTACCTGTCTCGCATCGTGGTCGTCCAGTTCGGCAACGTCTAGGGTAAGGATGTTCTTTACCGCCGAGCACCGGTCTAGCTAGTTCTGGTTTTTTATCAGGATTACCTATATCATTATATACATCATATTCATATATTCTATCGCCTGTTTTGCGTTGTCCTTGCCCATTCCCTCGCAAAAGTACGAGCTCTTCCTCTCTCAATCTTCTAATCCCACTTGGTGTTTCTGATGGTAAGTATGACTGTTTCACAAATTAATAAACATACAATTATCATCGAAGTTTCAAAACATGCCGGATATTAATCTCAGCTAGTGTGGTGACAAATACAACAGTAAATGTTTGAGAAAATTGATTGAAGTTTATCATTCAAATGCCTGAATGTTTGAGAAACATGCATGGATTGAGCGCATCTACCAAAAATCTATGTGTTTTGTAGTGAAAGATTAGAATAAGTACAAAAGTGTATTTAAAACACAAGAGCTTAACAGAGTGACGAACATTTTGCATTTGGGTTGTAATGCAACTATAGAATAGTCGCAAATTGAATATTGGAAAGAAAAGAACTTCTTGTCTACATCGAGGGAAGAAGAAGAAGTTTTATTTTTCTCAATGGTCGAAAATGAGTAAAAAAGCTAAGGTTAACAGATTAAGGGATTAGTCTGTATACTCGGATATCTGATGTATAGCTTAACCTCTGTGATCCAGTTCCTCGGCCTTGTTAAGGAAAGGTTAACTCAGAACTTATATGGTTTAAGTTGATAGATCTTATTAAAATTTGAATATTCAAAACATTATTATTTTTGAAAAATAATAGATTAGCTGTGAAACCCATAAATCTATATTGATTGATTTAGGTCATGGGTTATGATGTTTGTGATTAGTTTATAATACTAGCTAGTATATACTTTTGCAGGCAACATAGCTACCATTCGAATTCTAGCATCAGATGGAGAGATTGGCGTTCAAAAGCCAATCAATTATTGCCCAGTCATTAGATTTAGGACAAGGCAAAATTCTGCCAAGGAAGAAATATTTCATAGTACAGTGTCAGAACCAATGACAATAATCACACGTATGCAGACGTTTCATTTCTAAAACGAGAACCACCCATATAACATCACCACAATAGATATCTTCTTAAATTGGTTTTATAGCTCAATATATACTTCCAGATATAACATGCTGTAATGGCCGAGATTCAATTTGATTTTTAATTTGACTATTGAAAAAAATAATTTTAAGGGAAATTAATAAGAAGTGTCCCTTGTTGCACAGATTAAAAAGAACAAATACTTACCTTGTTAGTGAAGAAGATTCTTTTACGATCGTTGTCATACTTAGAATGGACCCATGAACCACAAGTAATATTAACTGTACCATGAGGTAAACCATCAAGCACTATGTCCTGAAGAAACATCTCTTTGTGGTGCTCATTTTCAACAGAAATGGCACCAATCTCTCCAAAATTCAATGGAACCTCGAATTCTGCTTCGTATCTGACATCTCCCTCCACTACTTGGCCGCCTATCCGATGCGCAAACGCTGGAATAGTTGGCTTCTCTAGTTCCGTCTCTTCAAAAAAAAGAAGGAAAAAGATAGTGGTAAACAACATATATTTCCTAGGTTATGTTAATGAACTATGGTAAACAACATATATTTCCTAGTTTATGAACTATCTCATATAAAAATTTAAGTTATTATATGATATCTTAAGATATAATTTATATTATTCTCTAACATACCCTCTCGAGTGAAAGTATTTTTACTTGAAACTTGCTCACAAATCCATATTATATTGTGCATATTTTTTTATCAAATAGAATGAGATGGTGAGATTCAAACCCATGATTATTAGATCAACAAGACTCTAATACTATATCATGAAACCATCTCACTTAAAAATTTAAATTATTATATGAGGTCTCTAACATGTTGCATGTGTCGTAAACATGACAAAATTAATGCTTTAATTTTTCTCAGCTATAAACCATGAATTAATTAGTAATCCAATGCTTTTATGTTAAAATTGTAGGTTATCATAAGAATTCAAATGGAGAAATCGACTATATCTTGTAAATTAAATACAAAGAAAATATCTCCATCAATTTTTTTTGGTTAATGTTTTGTGTTTGCTACGTTCCTAGACAAAAAACACAAACAGTCTCGCAGATATATAGTCATCTTCAGCCAGTCTTTTCATATTTCAAGCTGTACATAGGACAGTCTGCAATGTGATGGAAGTAAAGGATCTATCCATATCAATGATTTGGAATTCGGTGCCATGGTTTGTTTATATGATTCAAGGCGAAGAGAAGATAATTGATTTTTTTTTCTTCTTAATTACCCCTTGTATTTCTCTGTCCATATTTATTTTTTATTTATAGTCTGTAAAAAGGAAATATGTTGGTTTTATTTTATTTTCTTACGAAAGTAATTGTATATAAAAAGGAAATATGTTAATTATAAGAAAAGAAAAATAGCCTTTTGCCAAATACTTGTTTAACAAAGAAACGAATGAATTTAACGTTTCAAAATCCCCTCTAATTTTGCGAATAATCTTAAATAAGTTAAATGAAATGGGCTTTCATATTAATTACAAACTATACAATATTACACCCCCAAATACTAATAGGTATAGTCTCCCTCATAACAGAAGGAGGATTTTATTAAAAAAAATTTACCTTAATAATACTTTCAAAAGCCAACGAATATGTATTGACCTTTCTCGTTTCTGCTGTATAAACTAGTTAAAGCATGCTCTTCTGATTTACTGAAAAGAATTTCATTGCCTATAATTTTATGCTCAGCATTTTATAAAGTTTTTTCAATCCTTTTGTGCATTTGTATATCTTTTCCATGATTTTACATTCAAAATTTGAAATGAAATAGCAAGAAGCAGAAGCAAAGTAACCGGGTTCACAAATCCATTTTCAAAAAGGAATACAATAAGCCAGAAAAACAGAAAAAAGGGTGTTGTTATGTTTCATTTTTTAATATTATATGTGAGAAAAAGAAGAAGAAGAGTGATTTTAAACTAGTTTATGGTTTAAAAACTTACTAGGATCAAGCTCAGCGCTAACAAGCTCTAGCAATAGTGTTTTACCAAGCAAGTCTTTGATGTCATCGAGCCCTCGTTCAATCCCTACGCTTGTCATGAGCCCGCCGATAGTTTGCTTCACAGTCACAACAGCTTTTACTTTAGTTTCAGTGCTCTCCTCTGTGAGACTTGCGACGGCTTTAATTTTGGTAGGTTTAAAGGTAACTCGAAAATGTTTTTTAGATTCGATGTTGAAATTGGAAGCTGATGTGAGAAAAAGAGAAGCATGTCGACTTCCTTGGATGAATGGTTTTTGGAAAAGCAAGTGAGTTCCTGTGGTGTTTGGCTGACGAGAAACCTGCGGTTTCAGCATTGTTTTTTGGGTTATTGGAGGAAGCCTTTCTAGCTGGTGCCTTGGTATATCATGAAACGAAGTGGGAAGTATATAATTAGACAAGGTTTAGAGACTTAATTCTATGTTGTCACCTCTACATTAACTATTATACACTACCCTACATATATAAATAGGAAAGATTGGCTAACTAATTTGTTAAGCTTTCTATTATTCTTAACTTGATATACGAGCCCTAAACACATCAAAACTCCGTATAATTTGGATGTGCAAGTCTTTATATGACTCAAAATAAGCATGGTACACTCATTTAAGTGATTATTTTTTCTCTATTGAATTTAATGCTTATAAGTCTGACACATCATCATTCTTTTTGTTCAAGGATGATGTTATCTTTTATCTTTTGATTTATGTTGATAATATTTTTCTTACTAGAAGCAATTTAGTTTTGCTTTACTAATTGATTTGTTGTCGAGCTTAGGATTTAAGCTTGATATTTAGGAGTAGTTTATTATTTTTAAGGATTAAGGCTAATCCTAATAGTAAGGGTATCGTATCATGATAAGATAAGCATATTCTTGCCATACTTTACAAAGCAAATATGTCTTCTTACAAACTTGTTGGTATTTTTATTTTCATCTTAAAGGTTGTTATGGTGTGTGATTACTTGTTTTATGATCCTACATGGTTTCATCAAATTATTGGTGCTCTTTAACATCTTATTTTTATAAGACCAGACATTTTTTTTGTTATTAATAGGGTCTTTCTATTTATGTGTGCTTTTACAAATGCATCTTGGGTTGTTGTTAAATGCATCATATGTTATCTTAAAGGTACAATTTCTTTTGATTGGGCTGCTATTGTTGATGATTGTAAGTCTACTGGTGGATATCTTGTCTTTTTTATAATACACTAATTTATTGGAAATCAAGCAAACAATGTATTATCGCTTATTTTTCTACTGAGAAAAAGTATAAAGTCTTAACCTACAACACTTTTAAGGTTTTATGGTTTCTATATTTATTATCAAATCTACATGTTACTCCTTTTTATGCCTACGATTTAGCGTGATAATTTAGGTGCTATTTATTTGTCTACGAATCTTATCCTCCAAGCTCATACTTTACATGAGATTGGTTATTATTTTGTATGTGACATAGTTGCTAAAAAGGACATTCTAATGATCAACTTACTCATGTTTATACTAAACTATTTTTAGGTTTAAGCTTCTAATTGGCCCTCTAGCCTTGGCTTGGAAAGGTGTATTATAAGAAATTACATAATATATACATATACTTATAGAAAAGTCTTAAAGGCTTAATACTGTGTTGTAATTTATGCAGTAACTATTGTTTTTGCTTGCTTCTTCTAGCAAGGATTGACTCATGTTTTTGCTTTTTGGTTAATTAATTTGTTTCTTCCTCGAAAAAAACAAAACAAAAGTAGTGGCAACTAACTTGTGTCTAAGATTTTTAAAGGCACGGACAAACAAATACGGCCACATGTTTTTGTTTTGCTATTTATAATAGGAAAAAAAAATTTATGTGTTTTGTATGATTGTTTGTAAGACAATGCACAATAGTTTTATTTTGCCTTTCCATTTTATTTTAAAATCAAATTGTTTGTATATGTTGGTCCAACTATAGTGTCAAGCTTTATATTTGAAAACTTGACAAAATTAGGAAGAATTCAAGAAATTATTATTATTTGACAAAATTATTTTAACCTTTCCATTTTTTATTTTAATATCTAATTGTTTGTATATGTTAATCCAGCTATAGAAGTTTTAATAGAAATTATCAATTTTCTTGCATTATATATTAAGAACACAATTAAATGTGAAATAAAATAAAAGAGTTCACTCAAACTCAAGTAAAAATAAGTTCTCTTGGGTGAATTCACTAAAAGCCTACTCTATAGTCGTCATCACGTGATTAGGCATGCATAGCTCCAAGTTATACATCATTCGGTTCCCACCACTCAGGCTCAGATAATAGAAGGACTTTTGTGGTTTTTATGACAGGGTTTCCTGAAAGGACTTTGGTCACGTGGATTTGCTGGACCACGTGGATTTGCTGGACCACGTGGATTGTCAAATGGAAATTGCGGGTCTAGAAAATGAATCGTCTTTTTTTTTTTTCCCTCGTTAAACCTAACAATATATAGCCCACATTGAAAAATATCTGCAAAAGCTCATCTCACCATGAAAGGTGATATTTTTCACATGTGGCTGAGATCATATATAGCCAAATTTGACATATCTCTAAAAATAGAGAGAGAGAGGGGGGGGGGGGGGGGTGAGGATCAATATAATACTATTTATGAATGTGATTCAGAGATGAGCCTGAAATAATGGTATTCATGAAAAATAATTAGTAATTAAAATAGCAAATAAATGAGCCTGTTGTGAATTGGGTCAAAGTAGCTTGGTTAGGCTAATTGCATGAAAAATTCATCTATACATTTGGTGTCTGGAGACATGCATGGAGATGCTATATATATCTTTCTTCATCAGTCATTCATGTTGCATAAATTTAAAGAGGAAAGGAGGCTAAAATCAACAACTGGTGGCAGTCCCTGCTGATCAAACCTCCACAGCTTGTCATAAACAACGGAGCTTAGCGCCATGCAATACTTCTTGCCAGGTCCAAGGAGCATAGAATTATAATAAAGGGTTTGTGGTTTGCATAAAGATTTCAAGTTGAAATTAAAATATATATTCCTTATAAAAGTTTATAGCAGTCAAGATTTTACTCACTTGTTTGTACCGCAAAATACACTTTACATAGGGTGGGTTTCCTCTAATTCCAAAAATAATATTTTTAGACAGGTGAGAATGTTCACTCAATTATCCCACCAGCATTGATTAGAGTTTCTCTCATTGATCTGCTTTGTGGTGATTGGCTGCATGGCACTAAATTGGCGATTGGCTGCGATTAGGAAACTATGTTAACTTTTTTACTTTATGTTGACCACTGTTATTAAATTCGATTTGATTCGGTAGATCAATCTCTGACCTGGTATTTAGAGATAATTAAGTTTTAAACTAAATAAAATAAAACTTACTCATTTAGTTATTATCTATCATACAAGTGAGCTAGTGACCCGATATTTTAAATAAAGTTTATCAAAATGATGTTTTAATATTTTTTAAGAGTATAAAATAACATCATTTTAAATTAATGTGATAAATATGAGTTAACTTGCACAATCTCTAGTCTAGACTTAGTCATGGATAACTTAACAATTAGTTTCGACTTTCTAAATTAGTTTAACGAATTAAGCCCAAATAATAATTAAAAAAAAAAAGTGACAACCCTGTGTCACAGGCCAGCTTATTGTTTACTGAGTGACGTAATTTGTGTGAGGATATTACAAGAAGACTTTGAGGTTCCTCTGTTGATCTCAGGGTATTTCAATGAAGCTTCGCATATTAGTGATAAAAGTAGGGAGTGCTTGAATGTGGTTGGCTCATAGGAATTTAATTCTATCATTTCTAAATGTAATCTTATGGAGATTTCATTACATGGTCATCGCTAGCTACACTAGATTTCGGTGGCAATAATCCAAGAGTCGTACGTATTGACAGGTCATTTGCAATTTCCAGACTTAGCTCTATCATGTTACCCCAGAAGACTGTCAGATGGTCCTCGGAGCACATGGCAAGTGTTGGGGGTGGAAGCCATTTCGGTTCCTCAACCAAGATTTTATGGAGACTCTTGAGGGTTTCTGGGATGACTGTTCTGGTATACATCGAGGCAGATTTAGAGTGGTCACGAAGATTAGTTGTTCGGCCTCAAAACTTCATCTGTGGAAAAAGGCTGAATTTGGCAACCAGGATACAAAAGCTTCAGCATGAAATTCAACAAATGGAAAGGCCAGCTGACAAGCCAGAGTTTATAGATTTGAAAAGACTGAATTTTGAACATTGGAAAGTTAGTAAAAGTGCCGAGGCAATCTGGAGGCAAAGTTGAAGACAAAATCGGTGCAGGCTAGGTGATAAGTGTCAAGTCTCAATTAAAAATTTAAATTAATTGATAAGATATTAAAATATAATTTATATTATTCTCTAATACACCTCTCCAATGAAAAATTTTTGGACTTGAAATTTGCACATACCCATACAATTTTGTGCTTGATTTTTATCAAATAGAATGAGATGATGAGATTTGAACTTATGACTGTTAAGTCAATAAAATTTTAATATCATATTAATAAACCGTCTTATCTAAAAGTTTAAACTATTAGGAAAGATCCCAAAATATAATTTATATTATTCTTTAAAAATAAAAAAATCAGATTCTTTCATTTGGCATCTAATATGAGGCAAGTAGAACCATATCACACAGATAAGACATGATGGGGTCACCTGCAATGCTCTAATAGACGTCGAGGCAGCTGCTGCTACATACTTCTGAGACCTATTCAAAAAGGGAGATTCAGTAAGGGCAATTATGGGGCCTGAGGGGTTCATTACAGGTTTGCGAACTGGAACAGGATATCGCTATGGCTGAAATTAGACAAGCGGTGTGGGAATGTGAACGATCAAAGGCACCAGGGCTAGATGTATTCACATTTACCCTTTACAAGGAAGTAAATGGCCATTAATTGGTGCATGCATCTTTGACAGGAAACTTTACAAATAAGAAATTGTCATAACAAAAACAAAGTAGCCAACTAAATTCTCGGAGTGAAGACTAATTACTTCCGTTCATGGCTTTTACAAAATAGTTGGTAAACTTCTTTCCCCCTGGCTGTCAAATGTAATGCCAAGCTTTATCAGTCCAAGTCGAACAGCTTTCATAGCAGGTACGCAAATAATAGATTGATTCATGATAGCCAATGACGTGGTCCATAGTGTTAAAAATGCAATCAACATGGGTTCATCTTGAAAGTGGATTTCCACAAGGCTTTCGATTCTATTCTATGGGAGCACTTGGAAGAAATAATGAATTACATGGGGTTAGGAAGACAGTGGATATCATTAATACAGGAATGTATCCATCTAGGGTTCAAACATGTCAATTCTCACTAACGGTTCTCCAGGTCCAGAATTCAGAGTACAACATGGGCTACGTCAAGGCGATCCACCATCTCAATTCTTGTGACTTGGCCATTGCGGGGCAGTCTGTCCTGTTTTAAAGGGCCTCAATCTTAGGTTATTTTAAGGGTATAGACTATGGAATAGGGCATATATCGGGATCTTATGGTTATGCAAAACAACTTTTCTCATCCTTGAATATGAAGAGGAGGATCTTATGGTGGTTTGGACTGGCGTCAGGTCTGTGAATTAATTTTCATAAAAGCTCTCTTGCAGGGATCAACCTTGATGAAGATTATACGATTGGAATGGAAAATGATAAGAATTCCACTGGGATTCTGAAGCCCAATCCCATTATCAAGCAAAGCCCTCAAATGTTTGAGGTTGTGTAAATGGAATAGGAACAACCTCATGATTATTCAAATCAATGGAACAATATCCACCAACAGCTTTATATAGGAGAAGTGATTGGAAATAAAAGAAACTTCCACTTTGATCCTTCAAAAAAGTATGTTCAGTTTTGGCCAGAGTGTATTGGACTTGCGCCCCATCTCGATAGCTTTTAAAATTTTATTGATTTTTTAAGTTGAGAGGATTACGACAGGAAAAAAAAAAGCATTTTCATTTATTAATTAACATAAATATGGTAATATTACAAGGATAATAGTAAAAAGTGGTATATATGAGGGTTCTTTGTAACTAAAAAAAACATTTTTCATAACGAAAATTAATGACTAAAGGGAAAACTAGCCAAGATTTTATATTCAATTTATTGCCACATGTATTTCAAACAGTAAAATTAAACTCAATTATGTAGTTTAATATTATTATTTTTTTCTAAATACGATAGTTGAAATAAATTATCAAATGAATTCAAATTAAACTCAACATGTAATGTGATTCCACATGGACTGTTAGTTGAAAAGTGGTATTATTTTTAAATAGTTTCTAAATGAGATGAATTATGTTAGTATTCATTAATAATAATAATAATAATAATAATAATAATTGTAATAAAATAACTTGTTTTGTTTTCACTTCCTAACCTGTTGCCTGGTGGGATTACAAAACTAAAAAATCTTTATAAGATCTTTAGGTGAAACTACAGAAAACATCATGGATTTTATATATTTATAACACTTTACATGATGCCAAAAGAAAAATCAACAAAAAATATTTAATTATTTAAAATATTTATATTACAGTTTATTTAATAACTAAAGAACTCTTGGTGCATCAAAATAATGAAAATGTCTCTGAATGCTCTCTCATTGCCTTCAAAAGCACAAGAACAACACTATTTTTTTTATTTTATTTTTTTGTCAAAGCCCTAACCATCTTTTACCATCCAAAAATAGTGAAGTTTTCAAATAAAAAAGGGAAAAGGAAGAAGAGATACAGATTTGAAAAGAGAAAAGTTGTACGAGGATCCTAGCATCAAGTTGCACAGACAATATTCATCCTAGCAATAAGTTGCACAGACAATATTTGGACCACAAATCGTTAATCAAATTATCTTTCCAAGGATCCTGTCTTAGTAAGAGCACGCGGGCGGACCACTCTTTTACCTTAAAAATGCCTTTTAGTTTTTTACTGGGGGGAGTTCAAACTTCAAAGTCTTGGACCGCTTGGGTTCTTACAATGTTTTTGAAAAAATTTAAAAAAAATATATTTTTTATTTTTTATTTTAAATTATTTTTTTGGTATGTTTTTAGATCATTTTCATGTATTAATATTAAAAATATTTTTTTTAAAATAAAAATATTATTTTAATACATTTTAAAATAAAAAATACTTTTAAAAACAATCACAATCATACTCCAACAATCACAACAACAAACAAATATATATATGTAGCTGCAGCTCTAAATATATATGTAGCTGCAGCTCTGAGACAATCCAAGGGAGCAAATTATTGCTAGCACAACATCCTAATGTTACCATTTCAGCTATTGCTCGATGTCTTTTATTGTGCTGTGATGCGACAAAAATTATAATCCTAATTATACAAGCATTTCATAATGAAAATCTTGAGAGCTTTTATGGTTAGTTTTGCCTAACAATGAAAACGGTGTAAACTAGTAACCCTTTCATAATGAAATATCTTATTTATAAATACATGATTAGATTCATGTCAATACCAGAAAATCAGTGAATACATTTGAAAACACTGACTGATTGGTAATTTGCTATGTGATTTATCGATTTTTTTTATCTCCTTATCCATCATTAATATATACTGATAAAATTACAGTAGGAAAACAAGTAATAAAAATATGCATGTAAGATAATGTATGACTTTTATAGACACTATTATCGACGCAAAATATTTTTCAATAATTGTCGGTAGTAAATGTAGCGAGGGAATTAATGTGGGATTCAAAAAAACACTGAAAATATGATGACATGACATTGTTAATGACATAATTACCGATGAATTAACCAACAAATATATTTCATAGGTATATCTGTTGGTAATTTTTAAATTTATGAGATGACCATCGACCCTCCTCCCCTCTTTATCCTTCTTTCTTCTTTATTTTTTCTCCTATAACCAACAGCCATCCCTCCCCCTAATTTCAACACAACAAATTTGGTGATCATAAATCCTACTTAGTGGCATTTGTGTTTTGAATCAATGTTTTTTTATGATTCTTTATTTTAAGTAAGAAAATTTATCATTTTTTAATTTTATTTATTATGTTAATTATTTTGCATATTTATAAAGTATATTGATTTATTTTGTTGTTTACTTGTTATATAGTTTTTTTCTCATAGAAATTTGTTGTATGGATTTATGAATTGTACATGTTAGTGTTAGATATAGATTTTGAAAAACTGTATTTGTTTAGTTAATATATTATATTAATACATGATTATTGTATGTAAGTTTGATATAAGTAATGAAGGATCATTCAATGTATCAAGAATCATCCAAAAGGTTGCGTAGAGTTGATTATTGCAATGGGGTTCAGAGTTTTATTAACTATGCAATATCTAATCCAAGAAACATTAGTATTAGATGTCCATGTAAAAGGTGCAAAAATTAAAAAAAAATTGATTTAGATGTTGTCATGATGTATCTTCTATGAAAAAAGGTTCATAACTTGTATTGGTATGAGCACAAAGTAGAATTTGTTCCCCCACAAGACCATGGTAACTAGGATGTTAAGGTTAACTTCTAATTCTAGAAAAGTACATAGAGTTGTACATGCTAACAATAATCCTCATAGAAATATGGTTATGAATGTGATAAAAATAAATAAGGTGAATGTCCAGTTTTAAATACCATAATTTGATTTTTAATTTACTAGCAAATAATTTATTTGTTTCATATAGGTTGTGTTATTTCTAGTTTAAGATAAAAAAAAAATATATGAGTGGGTTAGAGAGTTTTTAAACTAGAACAACGTGGTTGTCTGGAATGAATTCAGATTATCATACATCTGAGAGGCTATATAGGTATATTACATTGAACATATGATGTTTAAGCATTGCACATGAGGCTTGTATTCCAATGCCCAAAATCAAAATTTGTGCTTTTTAGGTTCCATTACCATGCAAAATAGATGACTTTGTGTCATTTATTTCGCATGCAAAACAAATGATAATTTTTTTATTGCATCATCTTTTATAATTTATTTTATTATAATTTTAATTTACAATGTTTTTTGTAAGCTTGACTCTTAGACGCAATCCATTATCAATGGAGCTTTATGTTAAGACTCATGTGTGAAGTAATAACCGCCAAAAAAGGGTGCAACAACACTTTATGAATACTCGTCCGCAGCAATGCATGATATGTTGGTTTTTACCGATTTCTTTTTATGAAATTATTTTAAGAAAACATATAATAAGTGGTTGAAGGAGAAATACAGGGATGGTCCTTTGACCATCCACAATGCAATATCTATAATTCGATACAAATCGTGTTTATGGGCTCTCTAAAACTATGACCGAGAATTTGTGAATGAGCTGTAGTGTTTTAACTATTGGAACCATGTTCAAATCGGTTCCATTCACACAAATTCTAGAGTCCCAGATGACATTAATCGAGAGAAAGTGTGTGATAAGATAACTAGACTTCATGTCGAATGCTTATGCAGGTTCAATCACATTGGGGTTATCCATATGTTACTCCTATTTAGCCGCCACTATTTTAGATTTATTGTATTTAATTTTTAAATGTAAAAAAAATAATTTAACTCTAAATATATTTTGATTTTTATATTATTTTAATTATTTTCAAATTATATTTCTTAAAAAAATATATATATATAAGTGACGGAATTACAAACTGAAATTTTCATCGGTTTTTTCCAAAGAGTTTTAAAATAATTATTTGAAATGTCACTAATACTAACAGAATTACCGATATAATGTTACCAATGACATTTTTATCAATGATACGTTAAATATACCAATAGAGATACCAACGGAAATGAAGGGAAACTGACTCGTTGGATCTTTCCTAATTTCATGGGCAGAACACCTTAGTCTTATTTGGTCATATTTATGACGATGATTATACTGACGTAATATAACAATGAAATGATCATTGAAATGTTAATGATGAAATCACCAATGCTATAATCTAACAAGAGTATAGACTTGCAGTTAATATTTTTGTTGGTATAATTATAGTTCGTGTTTTTATTGGTAAGAACACTACTGATGGAGTCACCGATAGAAACTAATTTACCAACAATAACTTTACAATAGATGTTTCCCTTCCGTGTATTGATCGGACACCAATGACCAATGAAAATTTTTATTGGTAAAACAATTAATTTTGGTAATGTCACGAATATATCATTTAGCTAGAGATTCAATGTTGGAAAGACAAGAAATGTTAGCCTTTGGATTGTATTTTCTTGCAGGCCTTCGATGATAGATTCCTGACGGTTCAATCTCACCCAGTAGGGTACCGCTTTGTAGTTTATGTATACCCAAACCTACAACAAGACCATTTCTAAGGCGATGCTTCAATCATGGAAATGGTTGATAGAGAAATTAGAATAGTACATACCAATAAAACATACCTACAACTAGACCAGGACCATTTCATAGGCTAAGCTTTCAGAATGGAAATGTTTGGCAGAGAAATCAGAATAGTACACAAAAGAATAAAAAGAACAGGAGAAAAAACAGAGTATTAATTTCTTTAATAATTTTAGTTATGTGTACTAAACCTGCCAAGAGATCCAGTCAAGATATTTAGCATTGCTGCCAAAACAATGATAGGCTATTTTTTATATAAAAAAAATATTATTTTTAAATTGTTTTGATATGTTTGTGTAAGAAATAATCTTCAAAAATAAGTCTATTTTTAGTCTTTATTTGTATACCAAGAGTTTCATTAAACCCCCTTGATTGTAATTTAATATAGGAGTAAAGCATACTCTGGACCAGATGTGGTCCATTCTCTGTATATATAATTATTATATTTTTCACCTCTATTGGATCTTATAATCTTAATTTCTCTACTTCAGCCTTTAAGATCTTAAGGGCATCTAATTATGTGATTAAAGCAATAATATTTTGTTTAATTTAAGACAAGGACCCCTTTTTATCCCTAATTGTTTGAGTCAAGTATTCATTTTACCCTGATGAAAATTATTTGATCAATTATCCAGTACCTTGTAAATCCAGTTTTGGTCAACTAATGCTAAATGATTAAATTCCTTCATTAATTCTACTGGTATTGCTTTCAATTGCTGAATTTTAGGCAAATGCAAGATGAAACAACTAAACTTTATTTCTGTTGTAGTAATTTAGCTCAAAATTATTATTTTTAATACCATTACAGGTTTTGAAACTTCAGATCGAGATGCTGTAAGGAACTCCTTTTCCTGTAACTCCAGGATCAGAAAAGGGCTTCAAAAGCTCATAAGGCACAGTGCCAGCTCCATTTCTATTCTTCAATTTCATGTCAGTATTCCTCTGATCAATAATTCCTTCAAACTCCTTCAACCTCCCATTGAACTTGACGAAAGCCGCATTTATAGCCGGTTCCTCTGTCCATGCTGGCTCTATTTGCTGCCCGAGATACTCCTCATCGGGAGAATGATTTGATAGCACATCCAATATAGCCATTACTGTTGTTGCTTGGATTTGTGAAGGATATGTTGTCAATAGAATCACCTCTGGTTTCTCCCAAAATAGTTTCAGCAACTCATCGTTCGGATCTTCGGTTGGCATATTCATCCTAGCTGTTGTAGGCCTGTTTGGAAAGTATCCTGCATATGTATATTGTCCGAAATTCACTGCGGCATGATGGCCGGAGGCTATCCATATGATAGTTGTCAGGGTTTCAACAAGGTCCTGAGGTGTTCTAAGCACAGGCCACCAAGGTTCATCTTTCTTATCAGCGTGACCTACCGTCCGAACTTCTGTCCACCAAGCTTGGAGCTCGTTATCAGACACTATGAGACTTGGGTCTGAATAGTAGTGATTGACATAGTCACTAACCCACTCTTTGATGATATCCCATAAAACCAAACCATCATTGGCATATGGATAGTCTTCCACCGTCAACTTCAATCCATGTGGAGCGGATGGATCTTCCACAGCCATTCCCCTATCAATTATTAGAATCAAAAAGAAAATATTATAACTAGAAGTCGTTTTTCCCCTATCAATCATCATAATCAGAGAGAAAATGTTATAACTAGAAGCCGCCTAAAAAGCCTTACTAATTATGACTGGCAACATCTAAGTTTGGTAGAATGATATGCTAAGGATCAAACATACCGCTTTATTAGATCATTGGGCAGCGCCTCGTAGTCAAACCGCCATCCTTGATCATAAACAGCAGAGCTTAACTCCATAGAATACTTGCCAGGAAAGAAAGACGTTTCTATAACCCCTTGTGCACTGATTAGATATTGTCGAGCTAGAGCATTGATCTCCATTGTGTATCGGAAATGCGGGTGCAAGAGTCTATAGATTGGATGCATTTCGCTAAGTTGGCGATTGGCCGCGATGATGTAAGGTTCTGTGCAGCAATGTGTTCTTAGCCTGCAAAATATAACATATGACACATGATTGTAAATCATTTCTGATTCTATTTCTACATCAAAAATTCAAACCAACAAATTTGAGTACATAAAATTCGAGGCCGCTGCTGACTCGAGCGCAAGGAAAGTGCATACCAGTGACTGATAAGCTGGTGGTAGCCAGAGTCATGAGCAAGGACATGAGCTTTAGCAAGCCTCCAAAGCCAAACATCGGTGGAGTGCCAAGCTGGTCTAAACACTTGTTTCCACTGCGGCTTACCATCAATCGGTGGGCGAGTGAGCTCAATAGCTAGCGGTCTCAATGTTCCTTCATGGGTTAAAAAGAACAATGTTCGTGACCCGTATAACGTCGTGCCCTTCAGCTCTCTTATTTTGCTTACATATGGTAGGAATAAATCATGGTAATCGAGGATGAAAAGTTTCTGAGCTTTTACTGCCTACATTCATCAACGCACTAGATTTAGTTTGTTGAGAGGAAAATCAAGATGAGCTCCCATACCGTTATGTGATCGAATTTTCTACTTCATACCTGTTCACATGTCATGAAGCCTTTGATTTCTTGCTCAACCATTTCTGCAGTGATTGCTGATTCTTGGGGGCCATAGATTTCAGGGTCTAGTTTACTCCTTAATGGCCATTCCTGCATGATTCAATGCATTACTTGTGAATAATTGATGCATTGCTTGATGAAATGCATGAAACTGGACTGGTTTTTGCTTCCTTATTAAAGGACAAAAATATCATACCGTGACCAGTTTGATGCTACTGGGGTTGAGACCAGCAAGAGTCTGCCTAGCAAATTCTTCATCCCTAAACCAGAAAAATCTGTCTCCTGAAATCCAAAAACTCTTAAAATGAGAAAATGATTTTTTTTTTCATTTATTCATTTCCCATGTCAAATCTAGCTGTTATTTATAAAATATCTTACTCTCCATGGTATCAGGAGTCTCAAATTTCAAGACATCTTTAGTTTCATCAGCTATGGCCCTGAAAAGGTTAGGCAGAAGATCTTTCCAAAATCCCTGTTTTTTTAAAGGAGGCAGATTGATTCCTTCATTGAAGAGTGCGTCTATGGAGCTGAAGAATGGGAATCCAAGATCACTATCAACAATAGCAGTTGATAGAGAAGGTAGTAGGGCATGCAATACTGATTTGAGTGTCTTGGCAGAGAACGTGCCCATCTTTATCTCTCGAGAATTCTTCATCTCGAGGCACGTAGACGCTGCTACTCCTTGTCTCCGTAAGTGGATCTATCAGCGCAATTGTTTCCAAATGGTCAGAATCAATGAAGGAAAAAATTAATTTCCCAAAATAGCTTATGTTGTGATTATTATATAATGTAAGAAGGATTATACTCATTATTATGTAGATTAAGATTCAAGGGCATTTCCCAAAATAAATAAATAAATAAATAGTTTTCTAACTACTTCATGGAAGCAAAGTTATTAAGTTTGTCTAGGGTTTGGGTATTTTCATCGTTATTTTTCTGCATTTTTACCTGACTCAGTCCGTGGTCGACCAGTACGGCAACGCCTAGGGTACGGGTGCTCTTTGCCTCCGAGCACTGGCCTTGCCGTCTCTGGATCACTATCAGGATTTCCAAGATCATTGTACACGTCATAGTCATAGATCCTTTCACCTTTCTTTCGTTCTCCTTTGTCATTGCCTCGTAAAGTTTCAAGTTCTTCCTCTCTCAGGTTTTTCAATCCATTTGGTGTTTCTGATGGCAAGTATGACTGTTCCATGAAACACAAAAAACAATCAATATGAAAACTTCCAATCCAAATCAAGCATAACTCCTGCCAACATCGATATTTAGGGTTTACTTGGAGTTTATTTTTAAAAAATTATTTTTGATATTAAAATAATTAAAAAATATATAAAAAAAAAATAATTTAAAACAAAAATAAAAACTAAAAATTTAAAAATATTTTTACAAATGATTTTTTGAACTTGGTGTCAGAATTATCCATCTGAAAGTATGATTGAGTTTATTTGTAAGAGTATTTTTTATTTAAAAATATATTCAAGTAATATTTTTTTATTTTAAAAAAGTTATTTTTTACATCAAAATAATCCAAGAGCATAAAAATATTAAAACAAAATTAAAAACTTAAAAAATATTTTGTAAACGGTTTTTGGCACTTGGTGTCGGAATTATCCATTTGGTTGTGGTTGTGAATTTAATTATAGCTGTCACTTTTAAGTATTTGATAATATTTTCAAAATTAGTATCGAAGATATTTCCATGTCATTCTCTTATAAATTATAATTTGTAACCTTTTATTTGAAAAAAAAATAACCACAGCTAAAAGTTATGGCCACAGTTTTTCCAAGCAGTCCACCAGTGAAGCCAAATTTTGTTAAGTACATAATGTGGTCCCTGTGATAAATTTTGATTAGTACATAATGCGGTCCCGGTGATATAATAATGATCATTATCAACTACATTGATTATTATTGAATTTTAAAAATAATTTTGAAAAAAAATAAAAAAACATATTTTTATTTTGTATTTTAAATTAAATTTTTGAGGTGTTTTTAGATCATTTTAATATATTATTATCAAAAATATATTTAAAAAAATATAAAAAAAATATTATTTTAATATATTTTTAAATAAAAAACACTTTAAAAAATAATCTCAACCATTCATCATATTCATGAGATTAAAATTGCAATTGAAATTTGTTTTATAATTTTCTTCAATTTATTATTAATTTTTTATATTAAAAGTGTGATAAAGTGTTTTGGAGCAGTCAAACAGAAAAAAAGGAACTGGATCAGCCGCACATAACCTCGACAGAAACGCATAAAGCATTTTTAAGAAAACAGAAATGACCATACAAGAATAATATCAAGAAAAACATTATCCAAAGTGGTAATTAATTAATAATAATGTGAAATTAAAAAAAAAAAAAAATTGGACCACATGAGGGGGAGTGACTAACCTTATTGGTGAAAAAGAGCCTCTTCTTTTTATTGTCAAACTTGGAATGGATCCATGAATCACAAGTCAGATGAACAGGTCCAGAAGGGAAGCCATCAAGCACCACATCATGAAGGTACATCTCTTTGTGGTGCTCATTCTCAACAAAAATGGCACCAACCTCTCCAAAATCTGGTGGAACCACAAAATCTGCTTCATACGTTATATCCTCTCCTTCATGCTCTATCTTGTGTGCGTACTCTCGGATTGAGGCCTTCTCTAATCCCGTCTCTATACAAATTGCAAATCATAAAATCAAGTTGGAATCTAGACACGGAATCCACTTTTTCCTTTTTTTTAAGGTTGGGGACCTACAGATTCTTCCTTAATCTCTCAAAATATATATATATATATACACATACACATATAGTTGACATGCTTGCTTGAAGGAGGAGGTCACTACCAATCCTCCCAAAGGGAATTGGTCTTTCATCTCAAGTTTTGCGGCTTGCTTTCCTTAACCAGGACTGAAATATTATTTTTTTTCTTTCAAAAGCTTTCTGATCAAAGTGAAGTCAACATAAATTATATTATAAGACCTTAAAAAGTTGTTTATAGCACTTGAACAGAACAAAGAATCATAAAATATATACTTCAAGCTAGCACTGGTACTCTTTCAAGAAGCTAAGCACTGCTACTTACTAGGGTCAAGCTCGGCACTAACAAGCTCCAAGAGGAGTGTTTTGCCAAACAAGTCTGTAAAATCATCGAGTCCTCGTTCTATCCCTATTTCTGACCAAAAGTCAACCACTGTTTGCTTCACAGTCACCACAGCCTTCACATCTGTGCTCTTCTGCGTGACACTAGCTATAGATTTAATGCTCCCGTGTTTATAGCCAACACGAATTGCTTGTTTGTTTGGTTTCGTGAAAAAGGAGCTTGAATGGACAGGAAAAGCAGCGTGACCACTGCCATGAAGGAATGGTTTGGGTAGAAGAAAAGAGATTTTTGTTGGAAGGGCTGACTGGTGAAGCTGTGGCTTCAGCATTGTTGCTGACAGGAGGAGGAGATGCTTTCCTTCAACTGGGACTTTGCTGTGTGAGTTCTGGTGTGAGCAAGCTGTGATATATAAAGAGCTAGAGAGAGAGAGAGAGAGAGAGAGACGAACATGTTTTTCATATGGTCAATAATTAATTCATGCAGCTGATACATAAATTATTGACTTCCAAAATATATCAATTTGCTTATGATGAATAATCTTATATCACGTGGGCTTGAAGTTCAAGTCATTAATTGCTTGGTAATACGAGTTAATCTCCCTTTCTAATTATAATTAAAAAAAAATTTATTTAAAAGTATATTAAAATAATATTTTTTTTTTAAAATTATTTTTAATATTAGCACATGAAAATAGCCTAGAATATTTAATTTATTAATTTAAAATAAAAATAAAAAAATATTTTTAAAACACACCATAATATGTGCCTAGATTATCTGGGCAAAAAAAAAATCATTTTTCATCTCTTCAAAAACTCTTTAATAATTAAAAGATCAATTATATTGTTGGAAAAAAAAAGGTTTCTAAGACAGAATTGTGTGTACTAAATTAAACCTGGTCTGGTGATTCTCTCTCTGTTTTTTTTTTATAACACCACCCAAATACATTTATTTTGTAGGGAAAATATTGGCATGTCTGCGGAATATCCTTGTCTCATTAGAATTAAATAACTTTGATTTATATTTTTATCATGATAAAATATATCCGATTTATGGTTCTATCGGATAAAATATATTTTTTATGAACACATGCTCGTATTCTAAAATGGGATATTTTCTAAAAAACCAATTTTCATTTTTTCTTGTGTTTTAAAATATAAAATAAGACACCATAATCAGCTCATAACATCTGAATAAAATGTTTCCAGTTATTTTCCACATCCATTTCACTTGTCCCGGTATGTTCATAAAGTCAAATAATGAAGCAAAATTGTAAAAGCTTTGTTTTCGTGGTGAGGTTGATATTTGTGCGTGGAGTTTACCGATCTAAGCTACAAATTGCAAGAAAAATTAGGTTTTTGTAATTGAGTTTTATGCATAAATAAATATTGAAGTGTACCTCATCTAGACCTCAAACTTAACATAAAAAACCCTTGTTATTGTTTGAAAATTTGGTGATTTCAAAAATATTTTTTTATTTAGAAATAAATTAAAATGATATTTTTATTTTTAGAAATTATTTTTAATATCAAAATATGAAAATCATTTTAATATAGCCAAACATGAAGTGTACCTTATCTAGACCTCAATCTTAATATGAAAAATACTTTAAATACGGCAACACTTTAAATACGGCAAAACATGAAGTGTATCTCATCTAAACCTCAATTTTAATATGAAAAACACTTTAAATACGGTAAAACATGGAAATCATTTGAAAAATAATTTAAAATAAAAACTAAAAATTTTATTTTTTTTTCAAAATATCCATCCCACACAGACACAGCTACAGCTGTCACAACAGCTACAGTCTGCTGAAATACACTTTCAATGAGCAACTGCAGAAGAGAAATTGTGTTCATGAGATGTCATGTCAGGCAAGGACGAGGTAAATTCAGGGCATCCACATGCATCATCTCATGGAGTCCAGACATTCTCAATACATTCACGATCAATAATTGTACTTGTAATATGCTAGCAAATATATGCTGTGAGATTAGGTTCAAAGGATTTTTTTTATTTTGTGTTTTCAAATTTTAGCTATTTAATTGTTAATATAGTAATTGTTAAAGATTTATATAATTATTAATTTTAAAATTTTAAAAATTACTCAAAATATATGCAAGCTGGTTTGGATATTTATATTAATAAAAAAAAATATTTTTTGTCATCCACGTAGAATCACTCATTTCCGCCTTCATTTTCTTCTGATTCATGTTAATATCTTGTTACATTTTATTAATCACCATCAATTGTGAGTTTACACATGCAAGTTTTACTCTAATTTGATCAACTCACTACAAAAATCTAAAATCTAATCTGGACTGGTTTTAATTTTATATAAAATAAGTGAGGATTAATAGGGTATTATTTAATTAAAAATTTAAACTGATAAATTACTTGACTAATTCAGTGGAAAACATTTAAGCTTTACATGGTATATGATTCTTGATTTATTTAAGAGTGTAGTTGAAATTGTTTTTAAAGTGATTTTTGCTCAAAAAAATATTAAATTAATATTTATATTTTTAAAGATTTATTTTTAATAATCACATATCAAAATAATCTAAAAATAATTTTAAAAAATCAATTATTTTTAAAACACGGTGACGAATATTCATTCGATAACATGAAATTGAATGAAAGAGAATGCAAAAAACATTGAATTGGGTCATCATTGAATATCCCATGAGCCTACAAGAGAGGTGGCTAGCTTGCTAGTGACAGTGTCTTGTCGTGGGAAATGAGGCCTCGCTGACTGCTGCTTGTTATGTCGTCTTGCAATGAAAGTAATCCTCACGAAAATGATAAATCGAAATGGTAGCCGGAAGCTACAACAAAAATGAAGAATCAATCACTATTATTATATATGATCAATAATTATCCTTGGTTACACTAAATTAAATCATTAAGGATTTGAGTTTTTATACTGCTTTTTAATGTCATTTTGAGGTGTTTTTATACTCAATCATATTGGTTTTTATAAGGTATTTTTGGATAACAATAACTTGTAAAATGAAATTTTAAAAAAGCAAGACCAGATATCTGATCTGAGATTGAGAAGGGGGCCTGCCCTAACGATACAAGTGCTTTATTGAAAGTCTTAATTAACTCAAATGAAAATCCATTTACTTGATGGGAAAAAGATATAAAATTACTGGTGTGATAATATAATTATTCCATTCTTATGGTTGAAAAGCAAATTTGATAGTACAGCAAATACTCGTAAGATTCGCAGCTTATCAAGAACACTGAAACTTTGCAATTACTCCAGTACAATATCTCACGTACTGCCATTCATGGTTCAGATTTACGCAATGGAATACCCATCCTATCTTTCATGTCTGTACCGATTGAGTTGACATCGATCGGCTTCAAATTGGAGAAGCAACGTCCCAAAATAAGGTGATGTTCTCGATGTGCTCGTGCAAACCTGCACAGATTCGTCCCTGAACGGGATGAACTCAAGATTTTGACCTCTATAATCAACTTTTGATCCCATGACACAGAGGATCATTCCATGCATCTGGGTCTCTTCCATTAGCTCATGAATTAACTAGAACCTGTGTGCTCACGGGTACATCATATCCCATGAAAATGGTCTCTCGTACATCTTGCTCTTCGTGGAGTGGAACTGGAGGATGTAATCGTAGAGTTTCCCTGACCACAGCTTGTAAGAAAAGAAGGTTGTTGACGTCACTCTCTTCAACTTTTTTGTTTCCACCATTGACACCAGCAAGCTCAGCTCCAGCCTTGGCCACTGGTGCACTCCTATTCTTCTGAGAAAAATCTAGTGCTGGTCTCCTGGTGCTGCTTACCACAATCATTTTCATTTGCTTGTGGTTCAACCACTGTTAATTAATCCTCCTGTTGGATGGATGGCATCTCATGATTTTCTTTTTCTTTTTTTCTAGCTTCAATATATAGCTCATGATTCTCTGATATGTCTCTCTTTAATTATGGTTATCTGTCATTTCCAGCGCTGGTTTTATACTCTCTTTATGGAGTGCTCAGCGCGCAGAGGATTTTTTAGTGCCATCATCAAGCTACGAACACACCCACAAAACAAAAAAAAGTTGTCTTTTTTAAGCGTCATTAATCTTCGTCAGCACTCTATAGAATTTATTTTATTTTACTTTCTACATTAAACGCACTGAGTAAACAGGGGAATATAAGAAATTTCCATTAATGTTTTTCGTTTAGACATTCACAAAACCGCTAATCATAGATTATTAACATTAACATTAAGAAGAAAATAAGAGAAATTGGTGTTTTACGTCGTCGTCATCTCACGTTTCAGCATTGATAGCAAAGCTCGCTCCATAAATTTGTAAACATGATTGATAATCTTTTAAGAAAAAATGAGACAAAAGGATTCCACGAAACACAGGGAGAGAATCTGCCTGCGAAAGATAGCCTTAGTTTTTTCTTATCTTTGACGCCTTTTTTTTTATTAGTATTATTATTATTATTTACAGAGAGACAACAGGATTCCTCCAAACACGGAGAGAATCTGATTGCAAAAGCCTTGTCATCTTCTTCCTCAGACTTTTCTTTTTTATAATGAGACAAAAAGATCTTTTATTTCGATCCTTAGGACCACCCATGCATTCAGATTTTAGTGATACATACATAGATAAAAATAAAAATATATCTGGTTAAGCACGTGAAGAGATAAAACAAAATTGTTTTTAAAACATGTTTGTTGTGAATTTATGTATTTTTAAAACATAAAAACATGTGTGTTTTGTTTCCAGTATCCATGCCTATTTTATCCTGAAAGAATGATCATACTCTATCAAACAATCATATCTCATTTATTGGTAATGTTGTAATCCTAGTTATCAAGCAAACACATCTTATTTTAATCAATAACATTGTCAATACTGTTTCATTTGATGTTTTATTTTTTTTAATGATTCGGTTTCCAAATGTATTGGCGCTCCAATTCGGGGTTGTACTACTTTTATATTCAATCATATATATATATATTCAACAACAAAAATTCAAATCTAAAAATAAAATTATTTAGAATTGTGCAATTTCAATTTCAAATATAAGTAAAAAAAAATAAGAGATGAACTAATACAACTCGATCAATTTGATGAGTTTAAAGATAACACGAAATATTAATAACAATATAATTCAACTAAAAAAATCAAGTTAACATCTTAAAAAATATTGAAGCAACGATATATTGAATAAACTCGGGTTAATCTAGGTTAATATTTCAAATATTATAAAAATATTTATTATTTAAAAAAAATATTATTTAGCCTGAATAAAATAGACAAAACAAAACTAGAATGTTCCAATCAGAATTTTCAAAACACACCAAGATTCTTAATAAAATAAAATTTGCTTTGATTTATTTTATTTTTTTTAATTAAAACAAAATGTATTAACCACGGAACAGAATAGAATGAAGCATCTTGAATATGATCTGTGAAAGAGAGAGAAGAGCAGGAAAAAATATAGAAACATGCAAAAGTTTTGATTAGTACAACGTTAATATCATCAAAAATATTTTAATGAGACGAATTCAATTATATAAAAAACAATTACTAACATTAAATGGTGGGGGCCACTAAAAGCATTTAAGAGCCTGTTTGGCACAACTGTTGCTGCTGTGATTGAGGTTGAGAAAAAGCAGTTTCATGAAAAGTGCTTTTAGCTGCGGTTCAAAATTAAAATTGAAGTATTTGGTTAAAACTGTGGTTGAGTTTGAGATTTAATGAAAAGTAGTTTTGAGTGTTTGGTTACCATTCTTTTCATATTGCTATCAACTTGTTAAATAACTTTAAAGGACACACATATATTTTTTTAAAATATTGTAGATTTAATTATCATAATAATAAAATGTAATTAATAATTCAAGTAAATTACACACTCGTTTTATTCTCAATTAATCGAAAAGCAACAGGGTTGTGGAGTCAAACGAAGTGACGCACCTTTCCCTTTTATCAGGACTGATCTCGATGTACACCCTTTTTTTTTTAAACATGGTTTTTATATTTTTTTTAAAAAAAATTGGCCTTGGGCTGGGCTGAGCCCAGCCAAGCCCAGCCCAAAAGTTAAAAAAACAGGCACAAAACACATTGTTTTTCCTTTCATTTTTTGCATGCATTATTCGGCCATGTTACTGTTCCATGTTACTGTTCACGTGAACAGTAACATGGCTGACTGTGACTAGAGTGTTAACGGCCAGTACCGACGGGTAAAGAAGGTCAAGGTGGTTCTCCCTATCGTGGTGGCATCGAAAATGGCATCCTATGGTGGCTGGATGGGGTGTTGGAAGTTGTTGAGTTGTGCTGCCATTCACCCCTGCTACTTCATCACTGCCTTCCCAGAGCTAGAGAAGAAGGCTTGGGTGGTGGCTGACTGTTGTTGGAGCTCACAGTGGAGCTGGTGCTGCTACTAGGCTAGAGCTGTTGCAGGAGTTGGTGAGGAGAGAGAGAGTTGAAGGGGAAAGAGACCTTGCTGCTATGGTGAAGGAAGAGAGAGAGAGGAGCTGTTGCAGGAGTTGGTGAGGAGAGAGAGAGATGAAGGGGAAAGAGACCTTGCTGCTATGGTGAAGGAAGAGAGAGAGGGGGGATGTTGTTGGGGGAGAGACAAGGAGCTGACACTGTCTACCTTGGTGGCAGGTGTTGTTATCGCCGAAGATGGGGAAGACGATGGGTGGTTGATCTTTGCTCTCCCCGTCCATTCGTGTGTCTATAATTTTTCTGCATTATTTCAGTTTGTAACGCAAATCGTGTTTTGAGAAGCATCTCACAGATGCTTCTCAAAATGCGATGTAACCGCTGTTTTTTGAGTGGGACCCACCACTTAAAATTTTAGTGGTGTTTGGTAACATTAGTGTTTGGCGCTGCAGTAAAACTCAATCGCAGGTCACAATACAGCGCCAAAAATCCACTAAGTCGCCTGCTACCTTCGTGCGGCCACATGGAGTTATTGTTATTGATTTTTTATTTTTTTATGCTGTTGGATTTATATATCTCATTTAAGATTAATCAGAACTTCAGCATGCCCTTCAAGGTTATTTTGGTCTCTTTACTTATGAACAATTCATTTTATAATTCTTTTAAAATGATGCTAGAAAACACTATTTTGCCACTATATTATAAATAAACATCTAATTAGCAAAACATCGAATTATCTATCTCATTTTATTCCAAAATAGACTTTCTAATTTCAAAATGGGCAATATTGTTAAAAGATAACCTACTAGCAATTTAAAAAAAAAATGAATTTTTATTATTATTTTAAATTAAAAAATTTTAATTTTTTAAAATAATTTTTATATGTTAATATCAAAAATATTTTTTTAAAAAAATATTATTTTTATATAATTTTAAACAAAAATATACTTTTAAATACACTTCACTTTTTTCTTGCTCCATGTAATCTATGACCAAAGCAAAAAAGGCCTTCGAATCGCATTCTGCTTTGAAACTCTTATATATATCATTGGCTCTATCTTCGTGAATCATGCATCTTAAAATTATGAGTTTTTTTATTTTTTTAATTTATCAAAGTAATTTTTTCAAAAAAAATAAAAATATCTAGAAGATATTTAGAAAAACAATACTATTAAAAAAAGTTGCTAATGAAACTCTTACTTGTCTTGGTATGATTTTTTTATATATTTTTAAGATTTTTTTTGTCAATATGTTTTTTTTATTAATATAAGTGTCCGTGTTAGCTTGCATGTACCTCAACTAAACCCATTGATCTTGAAATTAACAATCATTTAAGTCTCCATTGGTCATTACATTAACAACCATATAATTCAAATCTGAAATCATAAAAGGAGCAAATCTTTTAATCCTAAATTCTTATCTTTAGATTATCTATTAAATAATTATTTAATAGTATGTCATCATATAAGTTTGATGTGACTCGATAATTTTTTTCTTTCATATCTTCTTGAAATTGAAATTTATGAAACGAAAGGATAGTTAAAAAAACAAGTAAAGAGATGCAATTATCCTAAATATATTTTACCAATTTTTTTATTATATATAATGCAAATTTCAAGAGATTATTACAGAATAATATAAATCATATTATGTGGCCTTACCCAATAGCTTAAGCTTTAAGGTGAGATGGTTTCTTAACATGGTATCAAAATCATGTTGACCCAGCAATCACAAGTTCAAGCTACATCGCTGACAATGGCTGAATGTAGTGCATTTTTGACAACAACGGATGTGAGTACATGTGCAACATGTTAACTAGAGATGAGCATGTGAACCGCACAGCTAGCTGAAGTTCACCCATCTTCTTCACCCTAGAAGGATGCAGGGCCAGAAGAGGGTAGGAATGAGTATAAACTCTGTCAGTTTCAAGTGTGGATAGACGACTCCTCACTTTCCCAATTCTTGAGTCCTTCCCCCCTCCACCACCATGAAGGTGACCACTATCAAAAACCCCAACTGTAATGACAGTACATGGGTCGAAAACCTCCCAGGTCTACTGCTCATTCCACCTCGGAGTAAAACTGTCAACAATTGTCCTTGTCCGGACCCATTTTTGCCCATATTTAGCAACACATTAAGCATCTGTCGTACCTCGGCCATCCTTAGTCTTCATAGGCATCAGCCCTACAGCACTTAGAACCCTCACCTTCTAAAATCCCAATGCTAGGCCTCTATAACTGTTTGGTTGTTGGCCTAAGGTCACTGCTGAAGTGAGTTGATTCATCCAAAACATGCTACCCTCCATCTAAACAGATCCTTAAATGAATCCTGCTGACAAACTTGGTTTCTTTATGCTTCGTTGGGCAGTAATATAATATTTTCAAATTGTTTTGATATGTTTGTGTAAGAAATAATCTTCAAAAATTAAGTCTATTCTTAGTCTTTATTTGTATACCAAGAGTTTCATTAAACCCCCTTGATTGTAACTTAATATAGGAGTAAAGCGTACTCTGGACCAGATGTTGTCCATTCTCTGTATATATAATTATTATATTTTTCACCTCTATTGGATCTTATATTCTTAATTTATCTACTTCAGCCTTTAAGATCTTAAGGGCATCTTATAAGCTTGTAAATCCAGTTTTGCTCGACTATGCTAAATGATTAAATTCCTTCATTAATTCTATTGGTATTGCTTTCAATTACTGAATTTTAGGCAAATGCAAGATGAAACAACTAAACTTCATTTCTGTTGTGGTAATTTAGCTCAAAATTATTCCACCGTAGGTTTTTTTTAATACCATTACAGGTTTTCAAACTTCAGATCGAGATGCTGTAAGGAACTCCTTTTCCTGTAACTCCAGGATCAGAAAAGGGCTTTAAAAGCTCATAAGGCACAGTGCCAGCTCCATTTCTATTCTTCAATTTCATGTCAGTATTCCTCTGATCAATAATTCCTTCAAACTCCTTTAACCTCCCATTGAACTTGACGAAAGCCGCATTTATAACCGGTTCCTCTGTCCATGCTGGCTCTATTTGCTGCCCGAGATACTCCTCATCGGGAGAATGATTTGATAGCACATCTAATATAGCCATTACTGTTGTTGCCTGAATTTGTGAAGGATATGTTGTCAATAGAATCACCTCTGGTTTCTCCCAAAATAGTTTCAGCAACTCATCGTTCGGATCTTCGGTTGGCATATTCATCCTAGCTGTTGTAGGCCTGTTTGGAAAGTATCCTGCATATGTATATTGTCCAAAATTCACTGCGGCATGGTGGCCGGAGGCTATCCATATGATAGTTGTCAGGATTTCAACAAGGTCCTGAGGTGTTCTAAGAACAGGCCACCAAGGTTCATCTTTCTTGTCAACGTGACCTTCCATTCGAACTTCTGTCCACCAAGCTTGGAGCTCGTTATCAGACACTATGAGACTTGGGTCTGAATAGTAGTGATTGACATAGTCACTAACCCACTCTTTGATGATATCCCATAAAACCAAACCATCATTGGCATATGGATAGTCTTCCACCGTCAATTTCAATCCATGTGGAGCGGATGGATCTTCCACAGCCATTCCCCTATCAATTATCAGAATCAGAAAGAAAATGTTATAACTAGAAGCCGTTTTTCCCCTATCAATCATCATAATCAGAGAGAAAATGTTATAACTAGAAGCCGCTTAAAAAGCCTTACTAATTATGACTGGCAGCATCTAAGTTTGGTAGAATGATATGCTAAGGATCAAACATACCGCTTTATTAGATCCTTGGGCAGCGCCTCGTAGTCAAACCGCCATTCTTGATCATAAACAGCAGAGCTTAACTCCATAGAATACTTGCCAGGAAAGAAAGACGTTTCTATAACCCCTTGTGCACTGATTAGATATTGTCGAGCTAGAGCATTGATCTCCATTGTGTACCGGAAATGCGGGTGCAAGAGTCTGTAGATTGGATGCATTTCGCTAAGTTGGCGATTGGCCGCGATGATGTAAGGTTCTGTGCAGCAATGTGTTCTTAGCCTGCAAAATATAACATATGACACATGATTGTAAATCGTTTCTGATCCTATTTCTAAATCACAAATTCAAACCAACAAATTCGAGTACATAAAATTCGAGGCAGCTGCTGACTCGAGCGCAAGGAAAGTGCATACCAGTGACTGATAAGCTGGTGGTAGCCAGAGTCATGAGCAAGGACATGAGCTTTGGCAAGCCTCCAAAGCCAAACATCGGTGGAGTGCCAAGCTGGTCTAAACACTTGTTTCCACTGCGGCTTACCATCAATCGGTGGGCGAGTGAGCTCAATAGCTAGCGGTCTCAGTGTTCCTTCATGGGTTAAAAAGAACAATGTCCGTGACCCGTATAACGTCGTGCCCTTCAGCTCTCTTATTTTGCTTACATATGGTAGGAATAAATCATGGTAATCGAGGATGAAAAGTTTCTGAGCTTTTACTGCCTACATTCATCAACGCACTAGATTTAGTTTGTTGAGAGGAAAATCAAGATGAGCTCCCATACCGTTATGTGATCGAATTTTCTACTTCATACCTGTTCACATGTCATGAAGCCTTTGATTTCTTGCTCAACCATTTCTGCAGTGATTGCTGATTCTTGGGGGCCATAGATTTCAGGGTCTAGTTTACTCCTTAATGGCCATTCCTGCATGATTCAATGCACTACTTGTGAATAATTGATGCATTTCTTGATGAAATGCATGAAACTGGACTGGTTTTTGCTTCTTTATTAAGGGACAAAAATACTATACCGTGACCAGTTTGATGCTACTGGGGTTGAGACCAGCAAGAGTCTGCCTAGCAAATTCTTCATCCCTAAACCAGAAAAATCTGTCTCCTGAAATCCAAAAACTCTTAAAATGAGAAAATGATTTTTTTTTCATTTATTCATTTCCCATGTCGAATCTAGCTGTTATTTATAAAATATCTTACTCTCCATGGTATCAGGAGTCTCAAATTTCAAGACATCTTTAGTTTCATCAGCTATGGCCCTGAAAAGGTTAGGCAGAAGATCTTTCCAAAATCCCTGTTTTTTTAAAGGAGGTAGATTGATTCCTTCATTGAATAGTGCGTCTATGGAGCTGAAGAATGGGAATCCAAGATCACTATCAACAATAGCAGTTGATAGAGAAGGTAGTAGGGCATGCAATACTGATTTGAGTGTCTTGGCAGAGAACGTGCCCATCTTTATCTCTGAGAATTCTTCATCTCGAGGCACGTAGACGCTGCTACTCCTTGTCTCCGTAAATGGATCTATCAGCGCAATTGTTTCCAAATGGTCATAATCCATGAAGGAAAAAAATTAATTTCCATGTTTTAGTTTAGTGATTCTAGTTTATGTTGTGATTATTATATAATGATTATACTCATTATTATGTAAATTAAGATTCAAGGGCATTTCCCGAAATGAATGAACAAATAGTTTCCTTATGGAAGCAAAGTTATTAAGTTCATTTAGGGTTTGGGTATCACAGGTTAATTTTCATCGTTATTTTTCTGCATTTTTACCTGACTCGGTCCGTGGTCGACCAGTACGGCAACGTCTAGGGTACGGGTGCTCTTTGCCTCCGAGCACCGGCCTTGCTGTCTCTGGATCACTGTCAGGATCTCCAAGATCATTGTACACGTCATAGTCATAGATCCTTTCACCTTTCTTTCGTTCTCCTTTGTCATTACCTCGTAAAGTTTCAAGTTCTTCCCCTCGCAGGTTTTTCAATCCATTTGGTGTTTCTGATGGCAAGTACGACTGTTCCATGAAACACAACAAACAATCAATGTAAGAACTTCCAATCCAAATCAAGCATAATTCCTGCCAACATCTGATATTTAAAGTTTATCGGGAGAATGGCGAAATTGATTTTTTTTAAATGATTTTTATTTATAAATATATTAAAATAATATATTTTTTTATTTTTTAAAAATCATTTTTAATATTAAAATGATCTAAAAATATAAAAATATTTAATTTAAAATCAAAATCAAAATAAAAAATTTTAAAAATATTTTTATAAATGTTTTTTTGGCAATTGGTGTCGGAATTATCCATTTAGGAGTATGATTGAGTTTATTTTTTAAAATATTTTTTATTTAAAAATATATTTAAATAATTTTTTTTTAATTGAGAATGCAAGTTAGGCCTCTGCTAGATGCTCTGTGGATAGAAATATTGTGAGATTTTTACGAAAAAAGTGCAGCATATTATTCTAAATACATACGGTGCCGTTCGTGGAAGATGTGGCCACCTACCATTAATTAATATCGAAGATATTTCTATGTCATTCTCTTATAAATTATAATTTGTAAAAGTTATGGCCACAGTTTTTCCAAGCAGTCCATAATGCATAATGCGGTTATGTACATAATGCGGTCCCGGTGATATAAAAATGATAATTGTTACTTTATTTTAAAAATAATTTGAAAAAATTTAAAAAAATTGTTTTCATTTCATATTTTAAATTGAAAATTTTAAGTGTTTTCAGATCATTTTAATATACTTTTATCAAAAATATATTTTAAAAAATAAAAAATATATATATTATTTTAATATATTTTTAAATAAAAAAATATTTACAAAACCGATCAAAACAATACTTTCAAACAGTACTAAATATTGCTTGGTACTGTCTCTCTTGATGCCATAATATTGACATTATCATGAGAAAATATATATACGTATGTATAAATCATGAACGTTGAGTTAAAGTGTGTGTATGTATGTATGTATGTATGTATGTATGTATGTATCTTGTGTATTGTTTTTCTAGTCACTCACTGTTTCAACAAAACGTCTAATTGAAATTGAAATTTATTTTATAATTTTCCTCGATTTATTCTTAATTTGTTGATATTAAAAGTGTGATAAAGTGTTTTGGAACAGTCAAACAGAAGAAAGGGAACTGGATCGGCCGCACATGACCTCCACAAAAGCGCCTAAAACATTTTTAAGAAACATAAATGACCATACATGAATAATATCAAGAAAAACATTATCCAAAGTGGTAATTAATTCATAATAATGTGAAATTAAAAAAAAAATGGACCACATGAGGGGGAGTGACTGACCTTATTGGTGAAAAAGAGCCTCTTCTTTTTATTGTCAAACTTGGAATGGATCCATGAATCACAAGTCAGATGAACAGGTCCAGAAGGGAAGCCATCAAGCACCACATCATGAAGGTACATCTCTTTGTGGTGCTCATTCTCAACAAAAATGGCACCAACCTCTCCAAAATCTGGTGGAACCACAAAATCTGCTTCATACTTTATATCCTCTCCTTCATGCTCTATCTTGTGTGCGTACTCTCGGATTGAGGCCTTCTCTAATCCCGTCTCTATACAAATTGCAAATCATAAAATCAAGTTGGAATCTAGACACGGAATCCACTTTTTCCTTTTTTTTTAAGGTTGGGGACCTACAGATTCTTACTTAATCTCTCAAATATATATACATATATATATATAGTTGACATGCTTGCTTGAAGGAGGAGGTCACTACCAATCCTCCAAAAGGGAATTGGTCTTTCATCTCAAGTTTTGCGGCTTGCTTTCCTTAACCAGGACTGAAATATTATTTTTTTCTTTCAAAAGCTTTCTGATCAAAGTGAAGTCAACATAAATTATATTATAAGACCTTAAAAAGTTGTTTATAGCACTTGAACAGAACAAAGAATCATAAAATATATACTTCAAGCTAGCACTGGTACTCTTTCAAGAAGCTAAGCACTGCTACTTACTAGGGTCAAGCTCGGCACTAACAAGCTCCAAGAGGAGTGTTTTGCCAAACAAGTCTGTAAAATCATCGAGTCCTCGTTCTATCCCTATTTCTGACCAAAAGTCAACCACTGTTTGCTTCACAGTCACCACAGCCTTCACATCTGTGCTCTGCTGCGTGACACTAGCTATAGATTTAATGCTCCCGTGTTTATAGCCAACACGAATTGCTTGTTTGTTCGGTTTGGTGAACAAGGAGCTTGAATGGACAGGAAAAGCAGCGTGACCAGTAGTGCCATGAAGGAATGGTTTGGGTAGAAGAAAAGGGATTTTTGTTGGAAGGGCTGACTGGTGAAGCTGTGGCTTCAACATTGTTGCTCACAGAAGAGGAGATGCTTTCCTTCAACTAGGAGGGACTTTGTTGTGTGAGTTTTCGTGTGAGCAAGCTGTGATATAAAAAGAACTAGAGAGAGAGAGAGAGAGAGTGACGAAAATGTTTTTCATATGTTTGACATAAATTACTGGCTTGCAAGATAAATCAATTTGTTTATGATGAATATTCATTTATCACGTGGGATTGAAATGCATGTGCAAAGTCATTCATTTCTTGGGTGTGGTAATATGAGGTGATCTTCCATGCCTAAAGCGCAACTAGATTATCGTTGATTCGCTGTTACCTGGAAAAAAAAATCATTTTTTATCTCATCATAAACTCTTTAATAATTAAATTCGAATTAATTCAAGAGCAGACCAATCATATCTTTGAAAAAAGGTTTTTAAAGATAGAATTGAATGTACTAAATTAAACCTTGACTTGTGATTCCCTTTTTTTTCTCTTTCTAACCACCCAAATACTTATTTTCTCAGGGAAAATAATGGCAGGTCTCCAAAATGTCCTTGTCTCATTAGAATTAAACAACTTTAATTTATTTATTTTTCTATGATAAAATATATTTCATTAATGATCACCCACACAGACCCAGCTACAGCTGTCACAACAGCTACAGTGCTTAAATACACTTTCAATGAGCAACTGCGGAAGAGCAACTGTGTTTAAGGGATGTCTAAGCCTGTTTGGCTCCGCCGGTGTAACTACCGTTTTGTATAAATTTAAAAAAAAAATAAGTTATTTTAACTGAATATATTTTGATATTTTTAAATTATTTTGATATCTTAATTTTAAAAATAATTTTTAAAAATAAAAAAATATTATTTTAATATATTTTAATACAAAAAATATTTTAAAGAGCTACTGCAGCATTCCTAAACACCTCGATGTCAGACAAGGACGAGGTAAGTTCAGGGCATTCACATGCATCATCTCATGGAGTCCAGACATTTTCAATATCATGATCAATAATTGCACTTGTTGATTAGAGAGAAATAAATGATACGGTGTGTCAGCTTTTGCTAACTCGTTTTCGACCATAGATATGCTAGCAAATATCTATTCTACTGGTTAGAAATGTGGATTAAAAATTTTATTTTTTTCTACCTTTTTAAACTTTAACTATTTAATTATTAATGCGATAATTATTATATTTTTATATAATTATTAATTTAAAAAATTATGAAATTAATTAAAATATATGCAAAACACTAAAATTGATCAAAATAAATATTTATTGACATCCATTTACCCCTTTATTTTCTTATGAATCATCTAATATCTTGTCACATTTCATTAATAATCATCAATGAGCATAAACATGTGAGTTTTACTCTAAACTGATCAACTCAAGAATCTCAAATCAAATCTGGACTGGTTTTAATTATATATATAATAAGTGAGGATTAATCAGGTATTATTTAATTAAAATTTTAAATTGATAAATCACTTGATTAATTCACTGAAAAACATTTGAACTTCTATATGATTCTAGATTTGATTAAGAGTGTAGCTGAGATTGTTTTTAAGTGTTTTTTTGTTTATAAAAGTACAAGAATAGTATTTTTATTTTAAAAAAATATTTTTAATATTAAAATATCAAAAAAAATTAAAAAATTAAAAAAATTCAATTATTTTTAAAACACTGTGACGAATATTCATTTGACAACATAAAATTGAATGAAAGAAAATGCAAAAAACATTGAATTGGGTCATCATTGAATATCCCATGAGCCTACAAGAGAGGTGGCTAGCTTGCTAGTGACAGTGTCTTGTCGTGGGAAATGAGGCCTCGCTGACTGCTGCTTGTTATGTCGTCTTGCAATGAAAGTAATCCTCACGAAAATGATAAATCGAAATGGTAGCCGGAAGCTACAACAAAAATGAAGAATCAATCACTATTATTATATATGATCAATAATTATCCTTGGTTACACTAAATTAAATTATTAAGGATTTGAGTTTTTATACTGCTTTTTAATGTCATTTTGAGGTGTTTTTATACTCAATCATATTGGTTTTTATAAGGTATTTTTGGATAACAATAACTGGTAAAATGAAATTTTAAAAAAGCAAGACCAGATATCTGATCTGAGATTGAGAAGGGGGCCTGCCCTAACGATACAAGTGCTTTATTGAAAGTCTTAATTAACTCAAATGAAAATCCATTTACTTGATGGGAAAAAGATATAAAATTACTGGTGTGATAATATAATTATTCCATTCTTATGGTTGAAAAGCAAATTTGATAGTACAGCAAATACTCGTAAGATTCGCAGCTTATCAAGAACACTGAAACTTTGCAATTACTCCAGTACAATATCTCACGTACTGCCATTCATGGTTCAGATTTACGCAATGGAATACCCATCCTATCTTTCATGTCTGTACCGATTGAGTTGACATCGATCGGCTTCAAATTGGAGAAGCAACGTCCCAAAATAAGGTGATGTTCTCGATGTGCTCGTGCAAACCTGCACAGATTCGTCCCTGAACGGGATGAACTCAAGATTTTGACCTCTATAATCAACTTTTGATCCCATGACACAGAGGATCATTCCATGCATCTGGGTCTCTTCCATTAGCTCATGAATTAACTAGAACCTGTGTGCTCACGGGTACATCATATCCCATGAAAATGGTCTCTCGTACATCTTGCTCTTCGTGGAGTGGAACTGGAGGATGTAATCGTAGAGTTTCCCTGACCACAGCTTGTAAGAAAAGAAGGTTGTTGACGTCACTCTCTTCAACTTTTTTGTTTCCACCATTGACACCAGCAAGCTCAGCTCCAGCCTTGGCCACTGGTGCACTCCTATTCTTCTGAGAAAAATCTAGTGCTGGTCTCCTGGTGCTGCTTACCACAATCATTTTCATTTGCTTGTGGTTCAACCACTGTTAATTAATCCTCCTGTTGGATGGATGGCATCTCATGATTTTCTTTTTCTTTTTTTCTAGCTTCAATATATAGCTCATGATTCTCTGATATGTCTCTCTTTAATTATGGTTATCTGTCATTTCCAGCGCTGGTTTTATACTCTCTTTATGGAGTGCTCAGCGCGCAGAGGATTTTTTAGTGCCATCATCAAGCTACGAACACACCCACAAAACAAAAAAAAGTTGTCTTTTTTAAGCGTCATTAATCTTCGTCAGCACTCTATAGAATTTATTTTATTTTACTTTCTACATTAAACGCACTGAGTAAACAGGGGAATATAAGAAATTTCCATTAATGTTTTTCGTTTAGACATTCACAAAACCGCTAATCATAGATTATTAACATTAACATTAAGAAGAAAATAAGAGAAATTGGTGTTTTACGTCGTCGTCATCTCACGTTTCAGCATTGATAGCAAAGCTCGCTCCATAAATTTGTAAACATGATTGATAATCTTTTAAGAAAAAATGAGACAAAAGGATTCCACGAAACACAGGGAGAGAATCTGCCTGCGAAAGATAGCCTTAGTTTTTTTTTATCTTTGACGCCTTTTTTTTTATTAGTATTATTATTATTATTTACAGAGAGACAACAGGATTCCTCCAAACACGGAGAGAATCTGATTGCAAAAGCCTTGTCATCTTCTTCCTCAGACTTTTCTTTTTTATAATGAGACAAAAAGATCTTTTATTTCGATCCTTAGGACCACCCATGCATTCAGATTTTAGTGATACATACATAGATAAAAATAAAAATATATCTGGTTAAGCACGTGAAGAGATAAAACAAAATTGTTTTTAAAACATGTTTGTTGTGAATTTATGTATTTTTAAAACATAAAAACATGTGTGTTTTGTTTCCAGTATCCATGCCTATTTTATCCTGAAAGAATGATCATACTCTATCAAACAATCATATCTCATTTATTGGTAATGTTGTAATCCTAGTTATCAAGCAAACACATCTTATTTTAATCAATAACATTGTCAATACTGTTTCATTTGATGTTTTATTTTTTTTAATGATTCGGTTTCCAAATGTATTGGCGCTCCAATTCGGGGTTGTACTACTTTTATATTCAATCATATATATATATATATATATATATATATATATATATATATATATATATATATATATATATATTCAACAACAAAAATTCAAATCCAAAAATAAAATTATTTAGAATTGTGCAATTTCAATTTCAAATATAAGTAAAAAAAAATAAGAGATGAACTAATACAACTCGACCAATTTGATGAGTTTAAAGATAACACGAAATATTAATAACAATATAATTCAACTAAAAAAATCAAGTTAACATCTTAAAAAATATTGAAGCAACGATATATTGAATAAACTCGGGTTAATCTAGGTTAATATTTCAAATATTATAAAAATATTTATTATTTAAAAAAAATATTATTTAGCCTGAATAAAATAGACAAAACAAAACTAGAATGTTCCAATCAGAATTTTCAAAACACACCAAGATTCTTAATAAAATAAAATTTGCTTTGATTTATTTTATTTTTTTTAATTAAAACAAAATGTATTAACCACGGAACAGAATAGAATGAAGCATCTTGAATATGATCTGTGAAAGAGAGAGAAGAGCAGGAAAAAATATAGAAACATGCAAAAGTTTTGATTAGTACAACGTTAATATCATCAAAAATATTTTAATGAGACGAATTCAATTATATAAAAAACAATTACTAACATTAAATGGTGGGGGCCACTAAAAGCATTTAAGAGCCTGTTTGGCACAACTGTTGCTGCTGTGATTGAGGTTGAGAAAAAGCAGTTTCATGAAAAGTGCTTTTAGCTGCGGTTCAAAATTAAAATTGAAGTATTTGGTTAAAACTGTGGTTGAGTTTGAGATTTAATGAAAAGTAGTTTTGAGTGTTTGGTTACCATTCTTTTCATATTGCTATCAACTTGTTAAATAACTTTAAAGGACACACATATATTTTTTTAAAATATTGTAGATTTAATTATCATAATAATAAAATGTAATTAATAATTCAAGTAAATTACACACTCGTTTTATTCTCAATTAATCGAAAAGCAACAGGGTTGTGGAGTCAAACGAAGTGACGCACCTTTCCCTTTTATCAGGACTGATCTCGATGTACACCCTTTTTTTTTTAAACATGATTTTTATATTTTTTAAAAAAAAAAATTGGCCTTGGGCTGGGCTGAGCCCAGCCAAGCCCAGCCCAAAAGTTAAAAAAACAGGCACAAAACACATTGTTTTTCCTTTCATTTTTTGCATGCATTATTCGGCCATGTTACTGTTCCATGTTACTGTTCACGTGAACAGTAACATGGCTGACTGTGACTAGAGTGTTAACGGCCAGTACCGACGGGTAAAGAAGGCCAAGGTGGTTCTCCCTATCGTGGTGGCATCGAAAATGGCATCCTATGGTGGCTGGATGGGGTGTTGGAAGTTGTTGAGTTGTGCTGCCATTCACCCCTGCTACTTCATCACTGCCTTCCCAGAGCTAGAGAAGAAGGCTTGGGTGGTGGCTGACTGTTGTTGGAGCTCACAGTGGAGCTGGTGCTGCTACTAGGCTAGAGCTGTTGCAGGAGTTGGTGAGGAGAGAGAGAGTTGAAGGGGAAAGAGACCTTGCTGCTATGGTGAAGGAAGAGAGAGAGAGGAGCTGTTGCAGGAGTTGGTGAGGAGAGAGAGAGATGAAGGGGAAAGAGACCTTGCTGCTATGGTGAAGGAAGAGAGAGAGGGGGGATGTTGTTGGGGGAGAGACAAGGAGCTGACACTGTCTACCTTGGTGGCAGGTGTTGTTGTCGCCGAAGATGGGGAAGACGATGGGTGGTTGATCTTTGCTCTCCCCGTCCATTCGTGTGTCTATAATTTTTCTGCATTATTTCAGTTTGTAACGCAAATCGTGTTTTGAGAAGCATCTCACAGATGCTTCTCAAAATGCGATGTAACCGCTGTTTTTTGAGTGGGACCCACCACTTAAAATTTTAGTGGTGTTTGGTAACATTAGTGTTTGGCGCTGCAGTAAAACTCAATCGCAGGTCACAATACAGCGCCAAAAATCCACTAAGTCGCCTGCTACCTTCGTGCGGCCACATGGAGTTATTGTTATTGATTTTTTATTTTTTTATGCTGTTGGATTTATATATCTCATTTAAGATTAATCAGAACTTCAGCATGCCCTTCAAGGTTATTTTGGTCTCTTTACTTATGAGCAATTCATTTTATAATTCTTTTAAAATGATGCTAGAAAACACTATTTTGCCACTATATTGTAAATAAACATCTAATTAGCAAAACATCGAATTATCTATCTCATTTTATTCCAAAATAGACTTTCTAATTTCAAAATGGGCAATATTGTTAAAAGATAACCTACTAGCAATTTTAAAAAAAAATGAATTTTTATTATTATTTTAAATTAAAAAAATTTAATTTTTTAAAATAATTTTTATATGTTAATATCAAAAATATTTTTTAAAAAAAATATTATTTTTATATAATTTTAAACAAAAATATACTTTTAAATACACTTCACTTTTTTCTTGCTCCATGTAATCTATGACCAAAGCAAAAAAGGCCTTCGAATCGCATTCTGCTTTGAAACTCTTATATATATCATTGGCTCTATCTTCGTGAATCATGCATCTTAAAATTATGAGTTTTTTTATTTTTTTAATTTATCAAAGTAATTTTTTCAAAAAAAATAAAAATATCTAGAAGATATTTAGAAAAACAATACTATTAAAAAAAGTTGCTAATGAAACTCTTACTTGTCTTGGTATGATTTTTTTATATATTTTTAAGATTTTTTTTGTCAATATGTTTTTTTTATTAATATAAGTGTCCGTGTTAGCTTGCATGTACCTCAACTAAACCCATTGATCTTGAAATTAACAATCATTTAAGTCTCCATTGGTCATTACATTAACAACCATATAATTCAAATCTGAAATCATAAAAGGAGCAAATCTTTTAATCCTAAATTCTTATCTTTAGATTATCTACTAAATAATTATTTAATAGTATGTCATCATATAAGTTTGATGTGACTCGATAATTTTTTTCTTTCATATCTTCTTGAAATTGAAATTTATGAAACGAAAGGATAGTTAAAAAAACAAGTAAAGAGATGCAATTATCCTAAATATATTTTACCAATTTTTTTATTATATATAATGCAAATTTCAAGAGATTATTACAGAATAATATAAATCATATTATGTGGCCTTACCCAATAGCTTAAGCTTTAAGGTGAGATGGTTTCTTAACATGGTATCAAAATCATGTTGACCCAGCAATCACAAGTTCAAGCTACATCGCTGACAATGGCTGAATGTAGTGCATTTTTGACAACAACGGATGTGAGTACATGTGCAACATGTTAACTAGAGATGAGCATGTGAACCGCACAGCTAGCTGAAGTTCACCCATCTTCTTCACCCTAGAAGGATGCAGGGCCAGAAGAGGGTAGGAATGAGTATAAACTCTGTCAGTTTCAAGTGTGGATAGACGACTCCTCACTTTCCCAATTCTTGAGTCCTTCCCCCCTCCACCACCATGAAGGTGACCACTATCAAAAACCCCAACTGTAATGACAGTACATGGGTCGAAAACCTCCCAGGTCTACTGCTCATTCCACCTCGGAGTAAAACTGTCAACAATTGTCCTTGTCCGGACCCATTTTTGCCCATATTTAGCAACACATTAAGCATCTGTCGTACCTCGGCCATCCTTAGTCTTCATAGGCATCAGCCCTACAGCACTTAGAACCCTCACCTTCTAAAATCCCAATGCTAGGCCTCTATAACTGTTTGGTTGTTGGCCTAAGGTCACTGCTGAAGTGAGTTGATTCATCCAAAACATGCTACCCTCCATCTAAACAGATCCTTAAATGAATCCTGCTGGCAAACTTGGTTTCTTTATGCTTCGTTGGGCAGTAATATAATATTTTCAAATTGTTTTGATATGTTTGTGTAAGAAATAATCTTCAAAAATTAAGTCTATTCTTAGTCTTTATTTGTATACCAAGAGTTTCATTAAACCCCCTTGATTGTAACTTAATATAGGAGTAAAGCGTACTCTGGACCAGATGTTGTCCATTCTCTGTATATATAATTATTATATTTTTCACCTCTATTGGATCTTATATTCTTAATTTATCTACTTCAGCCTTTAAGATCTTAAGGGCATCTTATAAGCTTGTAAATCCAGTTTTGCTCGACTATGCTAAATGATTAAATTCCTTCATTAATTCTATTGGTATTGCTTTCAATTGCTGAATTTTAGGCAAATGCAAGATGAAACAACTAAACTTCATTTCTGTTGTGGTAATTTAGCTCAAAATTATTCCACCGTAGGTTTTTTTTAATACCATTACAGGTTTTCAAACTTCAGATCGAGATGCTGTAAGGAACTCCTTTTCCTGTAACTCCAGGATCAGAAAAGGGCTTTAAAAGCTCATAAGGCACAGTGCCAGCTCCATTTCTATTCTTCAATTTCATGTCAGTATTCCTCTGATCAATAATTCCTTCAAACTCCTTTAACCTCCCATTGAACTTGACGAAAGCCGCATTTATAACCGGTTCCTCTGTCCATGCTGGCTCTATTTGCTGCCCGAGATACTCCTCATCGGGAGAATGATTTGATAGCACATCTAATATAGCCATTACTGTTGTTGCCTGAATTTGTGAAGGATATGTTGTCAATAGAATCACCTCTGGTTTCTCCCAAAATAGTTTCAGCAACTCATCGTTCGGATCTTCGGTTGGCATATTCATCCTAGCTGTTGTAGGCCTGTTTGGAAAGTATCCTGCATATGTATATTGTCCAAAATTCACTGCGGCATGGTGGCCGGAGGCTATCCATATGATAGTTGTTAGGATTTCAACAAGGTCCTGAGGTGTTCTAAGAACAGGCCACCAAGGTTCATCTTTCTTGTCAACGTGACCTTCCATTCGAACTTCTGTCCACCAAGCTTGGAGCTCGTTATCAGACACTATGAGACTTGGGTCTGAATAGTAGTGATTGACATAGTCACTAACCCACTCTTTGATGATATCCCATAAAACCAAACCATCATTGGAGGCTAATATTCATCTGCCTATAATGGTATATCAGCTAGAGTCAGTGCTCTCTGGGCATGTTTGATCAAGCGAAGTTGCTCCTCATGTGTGTTTTGTGTTAAGTGTGGCGTGTGAAAAGCATTTCACATATGTTTTTTACAATACAGTGAAAACACAAGTTTTTAAGTGAGATCCACAATAAAAATTGATGTCCTGTTTAGTAATATGTGTAATTGGAGTCACGATTCAACATAACTGCAAGTTGAACCGCGACACCAAACAGTCACTTAAAGAAATCTTTTGGATTTGGTCTCTAAATCTTCTATTTCCATAAAAGACCCACCTCTTAATCCCCATCTTAGCTTTCAACCTGGCTAGGAAACTTCAATCCACCTTATAAATGGAGTAGTGTTTATTCATGTCTTCACTCTATAATAATCATCTTTGTATGGAAACAATATTCTTGGCTATACCAGATGGAATTTTAAACAAATACCAAAAGAAAGATTGGACAAGGAGGATTTTAACAAACAAAATCTTCCACCTATTAAAACCTGCACAAACTCGTCTCCCAGCTCCGAAAGGAATGAACTCAAGATTTTGACCTCTATTATCAACTTTTGATCTCATAACACAGAGGATCATTCCATGCATCTGGGTCTCTTCCATTAGCTCATGAATTAACTAGAACCTGTGTGTTCATGGATACATCATATCCCATGAAAATGGTCTCCTGTACATAATTGCTCTTCGTGGAATGGAGCTGGAGGATGTAATCGTAGAGTTTCCCTAACCACAGCTTGTAAGAAAGGAAGGTTGTTGACGTCAATCTCTTCAACCTTTCTGTTTCCACCAATCACACGAGCAAGCTCCGCTCTAGCCTTGGTCACTGACTCAGGGTTGCTTAGGAGCTCATTTAGTGCCCATTCAATAGCACTTCTGCAGGTTTCCTGAAATGAATTTTCAATAATTATGTGATAATTAATTGATTGCTGTAATTAAGACCAACTGCATCCAGAAACAATAATTTATAGTGTCATGGATAGCAATACCGGATTAGTTTAATTCTATTCCCCAAGCAAGAAAGAACCCACAGCAGCAACAACGAAACCAACCCACAAGAACATGATTGATAATCTTTTAAAAAATAATGAGACAAAAGGATTAGTTTCTGCCTGCGATAGATAGCCTTACTTTCTTTCCTGTAAATGGTGTGCCTTTTTTTATTATTATTTTTTTATAGTGACACAGAAGAATTCCTCCAAACACAGCGAGAGAATCTGATTGCAATAGCCTTGTCATCTTCATTCTGACACTTCTTTTTTGTTTTATAATGAGACAAAAAGATCTTTTATTTTGATCTTTAAGATCATCCATACATTCAGATTTTAGTGATAGATAGAGAGATTAAAATACAAATATATCTGGTCAAACACGTGAAGATATAAAATAAATTTGTTTTTATTACATTTTTGCTGTGAATTTATGTATTTTTAAAACATAAAAACATGTGTGTTTTGTTTCCAACATTCATGTCTATTTTATCCTGAAACAATAATTAAACAAGCATATCTCATTTATTGGTAATTTGTAATCCTAGTTATCAAGCGAACACATCTTAGTGTGATTTGTGAAAGAGGGAGAAGAGCATAAAAAAAACTATAGAAACATGCCGAAGTTTTGGTTACTACAATATTAATATCATCAAAAAAAAATTAGTAAGACAAATCCAACTATACAAAAAAAAAAAAAATTGACATTAAATGGCGTAGGTCATTGTTTTCAAAACGATTTTACGAGTCAAAAGAACAAGCATGGTAAAATTAGATAAAAAAATCAGACCCCATTAAAATTAGAGTAAAATTGTTAAAATTTGTCAGAATTTATGATCCCAAGTAATTCATACAAATTTGCGCCAACTAGCCTGTTGCCCCCCCTAACTAATGAAGTTTTATGGTCATAATTATATTTTATTGTATTTGAAAATATTTTATTTATAATTTTTTTATTTATATGATTTTAACTATGATTTTATGATTTGTATACAAAAATATTTTACATATAATTTTTTAATTTTACAATTCAATTTAAAAATTAATTTTATATTATATCAAAATCATAATTTTAACAAGGTTGATATGAGCATGATGGCGGCTAAAAGCATTCAAGTCACTAGCTACCTCAATGCGTCAAGTGCAGCACTGGAGTGATTGTCACTTGTCTTCATTGATGCTGTTGATTTATCTCATCGTATGATTCCAATAGTGTTATAATCAGAACTTCAGCATTCCCTTCAAGGTTATTTGTTCTCTCATTTCCTCTCTTTTCTTATGTGCAATTCATTTTATAATTCTTTTACAATGTTGCTGGAAAAGACTATTTTGCCAATATATTTAATACACACACACACTTAGCAAAAATTGTCAATTATCTGTGTCATTTTATTCCAAAATATTAAGCAAAAGACTTTCTAATTTCAATATGGACAGGACTGTTAAAAGACAAAGAATAAATATTAAGCAGATTCAATCGTTCAAAATTAAAGGCTTTTTTTTAATTTAGCTAATTAAATTTTTCAAAAAAAATAAAAATATCCATAAAATATTTAGAAACACAATATTATTAAAAAAGTTGCTAATGAAACTCTTGCTTGTCTTGGTATGACTTGTAAAATTCACTTCAATCATTATTAATGATTTTTTATAAATATTTATAGATTCTTTTTGTAGATATGCTTTTTTTTAATTAATGTTAATGTCCGGGTCAGTTTACGTGTACCTCAACTAATTCTACGAGTCTTAAAATTAACGACTATGAAGGCTCTACTAATTATCATATCAGCAACCATAAAACTCAAATCTAAAACCATAAGATATCCAACCTCTTTAGTTCCAAGTTCTTACCACTAGACTTCTAGTAGATGTTTTGTCAATATGCTCTTGATAATATTAGTGGTGCCATCATATAAGTTTTGGTATGACTCTATATATTTATTTATTTATTTATTTTTCTTTCATATCTTATCAATATTGAAATTTATGAAAAGAGAGGGTAGATAAAAATAAATAAATAAATAAATAAAGAGATACAATTCTCCTAAATATATTTTACCAATTTTTTATTATGCTAATATATATATATATATATATATAATGCACCTGTTTTGTGTTTGTATGAGAAATAAGGCATATAAAATTCGCCTAGATTTTTGTGTTTTAATCCACGATCTTCCCTTTTAAAGTTATAAATTAATGTGTTTGCTAGGATCTACAACACATTCAGCTACAAATTTATTTTCTCCATAAAAGGGTAACTTCCAAGCACATGGGTCCCAGTAGAATGGAACCGTGGCTATTTTATTTGGAAATGTATTTGTGGTTTTTTTAAAAAAATATTTTTTATTTAGAAATATTTTAAAATAATATTTTTTATTTTTTAAAAATTATTTTTAACATCAGTTAAAATAATCTATAAACAAAAAAATAAATCTAATTTAAAGTAATAAAAAAAAAAAAATTTTTTCAAAAATATTTTTAAATTGTGGTTCAATCCATCCAATAATTTGTTGATCCGAGATCTAATAAGAGCACAAACATATACATATTAGTGTATTTTCTTGGACAATGTTGTTTTAGTTTTTATTTGTAGAAACTATAAAATGATATTATTTCAGGAATTTTTAAATAAAAGCTTGGATTAACACTTGGAATCTAAGATGAATTAATGACCTAAATCGAGTTTTTTTTTCTTAAAAAAAATGGGGAATAAGTTCTTGTTGACATAAGTCTAGGTAGTTCTTGACCAAGTAGCTGGAGGATAGTAAAATCCACCGAGTTCCTAAGACATTGAAGAATTAAAGCTTCAAGCAAAACCACCCTTTTGTCCCCCCCAATGTTTCTGGTGAACAAACACAAACAGGTTGCAAGTCATGGAATTTGCAAAAGGAATTAGATCAAAAAAAAAAAACAAAGACATTATATCTGGACCTGAACGTGCTTGTCTAACTGATGCATGCTCCACCTTGCTGATAGGAACTAGGCTGGGGGGAGAAGCGAGCTTAAAGCATGCTGTCAGATCTTGCAGGCAACCTCCTGAAGAAGTTGAGGGGAACTGAAGGAAGCTTGTGGCGGAACCTGGGATGTCGGAGCACATAAATGCCGACAAGAAGGCCTACAACCTGAAAAGGAGTTACATAGAGAACTATGGCAGCAATTAAACAGAATGTCACGAATATCGTGGTAGCCCTAGGATCTCTCCAACTCAGCAGAGACTGGAATCTTTCCCCTTGAGTTGCGAGATCACCAACTACAGTCTGAACCCTCCCTGCAATACTTCTTAGACGGTCATATCGCATTCTGACAATATCTGATGGTCTGGAAGTTGGGAATGTGTCAAATTCTTCATCAAGCTCGTCAGGATGAGCAGCATCAGCATGAGAAAGCCGGGTGTCCATGTGAGGAGGGTGCCTTGGTCTCCACCGGAAGTTCCATAGTCCAATCACGAAAAGGTAGAGGAAAACTGTGGGAAGTATTAGCTCAGGATAAAGGACCAAGATTATGAAAAGGATGTGAATTAAAATGGTAGTCAGAGGGTTCTTCCAATTGCAGATTTGATCAAACCACTTTCCAACAGCAATCAAGACACTTAGAACACCCATAATTCTGAAAAAGTTAGCTTTGCTCCTCCTCATGCTCCACTTGTGCAAATCTACATCTAGCATATACTCCACGACCTCTTTCCGCAAAGGTGGTTCAGCCCTGCTCAGCCTCGTCGAGACGATCTGCATTGCTTGGTGCCTCAAGCTATCAAGCTGCATCACTGACAATGGCTGAATGTAGTGCATTTTTGGCAACAACGGATGTGAGTACATGTGCAACATGTTAACCAGAGATGAGCATCTGAACCGCACAGCTAGCTGAAGTTCACCCATCTTCTTCACCCCAGAAGGATGCAGGGCCAGAAGAGGGTAGGAATGAGTATAAACTCTGTCAGTTTCAAGTGTGGATAGACGAATCCTCATTTTCCCAATTCTTGAGTCCTTCCCCCCTCCACCACCATGAAGGTGACCATTATCAAAAACCCCAACTGTAATGACAGTACATGGGTCGAAAACCTCCCAGGTGTACTGCTCATTCCACCTTGGAGTAAAACTGTCAACAATTGTCCTTGTCCGGACCCATTTCTGCCCATATTTAGCAACACAGTAAGCATCTGTCGTACCTCGGCCATCCTTTGTCTTCATAGGCATCAGCCCTAGAGCACTTAGAACCCCCACTTCCAAAATCCCAATGCTAGGCCTCCATAACTGTTTTGCTGTTGGCCTAAGGTCACTGCTGTAGTGAGTTGATTCATCCAAAACATGATACCCTCCATCCAAACAGATCCTCAAATGAATCCTGCTGGCAAACTTGGTGTCTTTCTTTAGTTCCCCATCTAAAACCACATGCTTCTCAAGATTAAACCACCTAGTGTTAACTGGCTTGTGGTCTAGCCTCCTCTGCACAAGTTGCAAAGGGATCATACACTTGCCCAAAACTTCATCTTTATTTGGTCCCAATCTATCTTCCACACTCAAAATCAAAGGCTCCTCAAAAGGTTCAGCAGCTACAAATATCAAGTCGTCATTCCACATTGGATTGATAGTCTTAATTTGAGATATTCTGGTTCTCAGTGCTTGATTTCCTACGGTACCCTTCACAAACACTTCTGGGAACCGACTTTTGTCATTAGGCACCAAGTCCTGGGCTTCAATCACATTGACCCTAACATACCAAAGCTTGGGTGAAAGGTATACCTTAGATCGGATGTTGTTAACACCGTCAGGACCAACACTGGCTGCATCTGAATGCCAAGCATCAGGGAATGCCTCATCTGCTTGAGTTCCCATCCAAACAGCCAGCATCAGCTCCCCAGCCTTAATCTTACCCCCCTTCCTATCTTCCAGTCTATACCATTGTGGTGCCAAAGGACTATCCGGCGGAACACGTTTTGGCACTTCATTGAGATCAAACATCATGCAACCAATCAAATCATCTAAGACAACATCCTTATCCTTCACAAACACCTCCAGAACTGAAGCTTGAATTCTATCTTTCGAGAAAGCAAAAACCTGATTCCATTCTGGGTTGCTTTTCTTCTCAAAATGCCTAGTGACTCCCTTGTAATTTCCAAGCTTTACTTCAACATACGGATCGCAACTACCAGTAACATCTTTGGGAGGCAAATCTCTAGCTTTCACCACACGAACATAAAGATATTGCATTTGCTCAACAAGGTCATAGGTGCATGAAAGCTTATTGCCCGTGGCAGATCCCGCGCCAATGTTTGGTGAGGTCTCCTTCAGAGCAAAATCAACAGATTGTGGTAGCTTCTGCATTTTTCTTGATTAACGAAACCAGAGAAATGCAATGAGCACTCAAAAACCACTCAAGAGGAGATGGAGGCTTTCAAAATAAGGATATTGAAACAGGATATGGATTCAGCAGAAGTGATTGAAACTTCACGAAATGACGAGGCCTGAAATGGTAAAAACCCGACTTTGTTCTTGTTATTTCCAGGCTAGTTGGACAGATTTGAGTCGCTAAACTCAATGCTGGAATACAAGGAAGCTAAGAACTATTTTGAAAGAATAAAATAGCTCAAAGAAGGCAAAGATGGAAGCACACGAAACAAGACACTAAAGAACCTTATAATTCACCATCCAGAACAGAGTTAAAGAGCAACATTAGGCACTTCAATTGGAAGCTCTAGACCGGAAACCAGAATATCTGCAAAAACAAAACAAGAAAATCACAGTGTTGGTGTTAAAAGTCAGAGCACTCCCTCAACTGCTGAGAAAATGAAAGAAATCATAGAAAATGACATAGCAATAACACAAATTCACAACAACCAAACTGAACAAATCGTACATTAATCAACATGGATTTGTTGGGTTCCAGTACTAAAGAATGTGGAGTTTGTAACAGTAAAACAACAGATCTAATGCAATAAACAAACAAACAAATAATTGAACAGCGTATGAAATGAAATCAAACACAAGAAGCAACCTTAAGCAAACAAAACCAGGAAGCACCAACCTTTTTACACCTCCAAGAGAACAGATGCATGTATAAAATGCACCATTCCAACAACTTAAAAGAGTGAACAGAAACATCTTAAACTTTCAACAACTACTCAAACCACGCAAGCCTTAAGAGTTTCTACATTGCATTATCAAGAAAAGAAGAGAGTATAAAGCTGTAGTACCTTAGTGGTCAGTCAGTCAGCCACCAGCTACTGTTGAAGCCAAGAACCCTTCTTTATGGTGGAAAAATGAGATGGCGAGGGAGCAATAATGGAGCTTGACGAGTGAGGGAACTAATTTAGAAATGATGAGCATGAGCATGTGGGGCGAGAGATTTCAAAGACTGAATCTAATGAGAAAAGAAAAACAGTGAACCTACTCTCGACCACCTTTCTTTGAGCCCTTTTTGACAGTTTTTTTTTTTTTTTATTATAATCTTTTCTTGTTTCGTATTTTATTATATATTAATTACTGGGAGGAGGACATTGTGTTTTCCTGTTTATAGTATGGTATGATTAGATTATTTAGCTTAGGGAAGTGAGGCACACGTGCGAAGAGCATGGTCGGTTCAGACACATCCGACTTGGACTCTGGTCTTTTGTCTTCGTTTCAAGGACTTGGGAGATGAGAAAAACTCTTCTTTTCATTAATCTTCTTGGTTTTATCATGAGATTTGCTTAATCCCCTATGAAATTTGCAATCCGAGTCTCATTGAGTCTAAATTTTTAATTAAATTGAAAGAAAAAAAACATCAATTCAATTCAATTTAATTAAACTCTTATGGTTTTTTCATTAGATATTAAACCCATGTGAAATTTAAATCGGAGACTTATCAAATCTAAATTCTTAGTTAAGTTAAAGAAAATATTAGTCTAGTTAAAGTAAATTTGATCAAAACATATCTTTAATTATTTTATTAATTCAAGTAAACTTATTATCTCAATCGAGTTTTTAATGATTTGATTAATCAATTAAACTAGATCATAATGATTTAATGTATTACAGAAAAATAACATACAGGGATTATTTAAGCACTGATACTGGCACACCATTTTGTGATAACAAGTAAATTAATTGAAAGTTTTAAAATGTCAAAAAACATGATCATAAGTATTTAATTTTCTTCGGCTAATCATTGAATAATTGACGTGACAATAAATTTAATGATGATGCTTTAACCATTCTTAGATTTTTGTGATCATGGCTATTTATTAAGTTGGCGGGTTAAGATAGATAAATCAAAACAATTTATTTTATTTTATTTTTATAAAAAATTATGATCCATCCACTATTTTTTTAATAAGAAAAGTATTTCCTATTTTTCAATATTTTTTTTCATTTTAAATTTTTCAACGGGTTGTTAATAGTCTCGTCATGGTGTGATCATGATGTGGTACAGCTCAGTCCACAGATCATATTGGCCATAAACGACAATGGACACAAGCATAAGATGCTTTCTTACCTGAATTCACTTGGAAAGAAGACTTAGTCCCTGACTTGGGAGGGTATTTTAGTCATATGCTTTCACTTCTGTCCTTTAATATTTTGACACGTGAAAGTTGTAGTGTGGATTCAGTTTCAGGATTGCCGGCTTGTACTGGGGCTTGCAGTGTCGTTTCTTCTCAGCGTAAACACAGGCGCATTGGATACTTTGAATATTCTTACCATACACACTTTACAGGTCATGTGAATAATAATAATAATAATTTATTGTTATTATTATTATTATTATTATTATAAATAGTAACAAAAATAGCTATAATTTTAGTCTCTCTTATTACTTTTTATGTTCTACTTTTTGCCATGCAGATACATATCCTTGACACTGTATTTTATTTGAACTTTTTTATATAACTCAAAATTGTAATGTTTAATCAAATTATAGAAGGATTTTTATAATCATCTCTTGTTGTGAGTTTGCTTTAGATATTTGTTTGTTATTTAACAAGTATTTTGATTTGGATTTATTCATATGAATAAATTCAGGGTTTTTTTAAAATGTTATGAGCTTGTATACACAAACAAATTCTTCTATAGAAAGATTCATCTAGGTGCCTTGACAAAATTTATCTATATCAGGTATCAAATTTTTCTACATTGATAAAAAAATTTCAATTAAAATTTATGAATATTTAAAATAGCTCTAAGAATTTTAGGTAAATTTTGATATTTTAAATACCGGTCAATTTGTGAGTTTGATATTTATATCAAGGTATTTACCATTAATACTCATGAATTAAGAGAAAATTTATTGATTTTTTAAAAAAATATTAACAAAATTCTCAAGAACTACATAAAATCATCAAAATCTCAATATGTATGTGAAAACCTAGAAAACAAAACTTATTTTTTAATTAAAATATGAATTTATTTTTGAGACATTTGGCTATGAGCAGCACAAAAAAATCATTAAATAAAAGTTTTTCTTTATTTTTTTATATATAATTTTTTGTAAAGCCATGATTGACAATATTAGTTTTATACTAAAAACAAAAATTACCTAAATAAATATAAGACAGCGCTTGTCAAACATACTTTTAAGCCCAATAAAACTTAACAAGGAAATGAACAAACCAAATAAACCTAAGGCATTAGATCAACTCGATCGAGTTCACCCAAATGAGTCAACTAAATTTGGTGACTAAACTTGTTGACTCAACCTGATTGACCTTATTGATTTAATGTGGTATAGTTTATTTGAAAACAAAATAAAAAACCAAGACCAATTTAATTTGACAAAAACATGAGAGTTTTTAAATGACAAAAACAATGAAGTGCATGAAAAATACTCATCACAAATTTCAGAAACTCAAATGCTAAATCAGATTAGTTTTCGAGCAAATATTTAGTCTAATAAGTTAATGAAGTTAAATATGATTGACTTTTGTTTTTTCCCCTCATTTTTTAACAAATTTATTTTCTTTACAACTTCATCCTTGAGCTATGTTATTTTTCACTTTTTTGCTGGGTTATCTAGAATGTAGATTAGCCAGGTTAATCCAAGTTAGTTTATATTTTCTTTCTTAGATTTTTTTATTCAACTTTGGTCTTTTTGCTAGTTGCTTATCATAGAGGTCTAATATTTTTTTTAATCATGATCTTATATTCAAAGTGGCGGGTTGGTTGAGTTCACTCGATAGACTCAACTTTTTTCTCAATTTATTTAATGATGTATTTTATTTTTATTATTTTGCATTAAACTATTTGACTTTAAACCTTGCAAAAAAAAATCTAATCTCTTTTTTTTAGAACGGGTTGGTCAAGTTGGCCCGAGTCAATTTGCATCTCCTTTCTCAATGTTTGTTTTTATTTAAATTTGATATTTTTTGTAAGGCCCTTCTTTTATAAGTCTTTTTTTTTTTTTATCTCAATCTCGTATCACAAGTGAAAGTCATTCTAGTTAACCCATTTTAACCAGAGTTTTGTTTTTTGATTTTTTTTTAATTTCATCATTTTGCATTAAATTATTTGCCCTAGAGATTTGTTATTTTTTCACTTTTTAATATATTTTGTTATTACGAGAGCAAGTTGATAAAGTGAACTTGGGTTAGCTCAATTTTTTTTGACATTATTTTCTTAACTTCAATTTTTTTTGCTAGGTTTTTCTTTTGAGATTAATTTTTTCCCGATCTCATATTGCACGTTATGGGTTCATCAAGTTAGCATAAGCTGAGTCATGTTTTCTTCTTTGGTGAAATATTTTTTGTATTGTTTTTGTTTTTACCTTTGGTATTAGGTTATTAGATCTTTAACTTTACGATTCATTTTTGCTTTTCTTTCCATGGTTTGTTTTAGTCTCATGCCTCGGGTCGTGTTTTAGTGCCTGTTTGGTATTGCGTTTGAACAGGAGGTTGGAGCAAGAAACAGTTACATGGTGTTTGGTAACAAACAAAAACAGATTAAATTGTTATGGGGCCCTGGCCAAAATTGTGGTTTGCAATAAGCAGGAAAATTATGCTTTTAGTGCGACCGTGATTCTTTTTTTTGCATGTGTTTGAGGGAGAGGAGGGGTCATAAAGCAGATCAAACAATAAAGGTTGATTTTTTCTTCTCCACTGACTAAGCTTTTGGAATTGCTTGCCCTCAAACGGTTACCTGCAATGATTTATCTCTCCTTAAAATTATACTCAGACTCTTAAATCTTTCCCGTGAATATTGCCTTGAGGCTTTTCTCCAGACTATACCAGCCTTCATCATCGTAGCAAACTCCTCATAGAAGCAAATGAATTTCAGCAGAGGAAAGGGGTCACGAAGCATATCACTAAGCAGAGAGGGGTGGGTGGGTGGGTTAAAAGCAAATGGGTTTCAACAATGGGGGGCTGGAAGCAGATGGGTTTCAGCAGGGGGGAGGGAGGGAGATGGAGAAGTTAAGAGGTTTTAAAGTTAAAGGTGGGTGGTAGATGGAATTTGGGGGGGGGGGGTTATATATATGATTTTAACATGTAAAAATTAATTCAAAGACACATTGTTGGTAAAAAAGAAATATATAAAACGATAAAAGAGATTTTTTAAAGAATTAAACACAATTATTTTGTGTGTTTTAAATTTGCTCTTAAAAAATAAAAAAAAATCTTTAAATTAATTATTTTGATATATCGATGTCAAAATAGATTTTAAAAAATAAAAAATATTTTTATTACTATAAAAATAATAATAATAATGGATTGCAGTTAGAAAATGAGAAAAAGCACCAGGTTATTTTACAAGTGTCGCCACAACAATAGCCAATTTCCCAACTATTTTAAGAAATTTGAAACCTGAAAGAATCCTCAGAACCCTCTTTAATCTCATTGTTACTTGTAATTCCGTAACTTATAGCTTGCAAGGCTCGTAAAATATATAATATAACTTCCATATCAAAAGGAGAAATTCATAAACCCGGCCAATCTGGTCGCAGGAGCACAACAAAATTCCTTTTATTTTTCTGTCAAATTATAAAAACTGAAATGAAATTCACGTCTAAATATTAAAATAATATAAAAACCTAAAAACTTAATTAAAATATAAATAAATATATTAAAAGATATCATAATATAATTTTGTTTAGCAATCTTAATTTTATTTCAGATGATATTTTACCAAATATTGTTTATCAATTAAATAGCAAGGGATCGCAGAAGCATTCACGTATCGATTTAGTTCGTGATGAAATTACAAATAGTTTGCGAAGAGAATGACACCAATTTTTTTTTAAATATTAATTATATTTTATTGTTATGATTATTAATCTATAAAAATTAAAAAAAAATAATAATTTATATATCCGTGTGTGTCCTTTAAAGTAATTTCACACGCTGATAGCAATATGAAAAACATGATAACCAAACATACAAAACTGTTTTTTTTCAATCTTTATCTCAACCACAGTTTTAATCAAACATTTTACTGTTTATTTTGAACCGTAATAAAAATATTTTTTAAAATTTTTTTTTTTTTAACCTGATTCACAAAAACAAAAGTAATAGCAAACTCATCCTTGACAAATTTAACTTGACTTATCTCGAATTATCGTTGCTCTAATATTGATTTTTAGCATTGAAAATAATTGGTTTGGCTCACGGCATAGTGCAAGTCATCTTTTTGGTTTGTCTAATAAAAAAAATCATAACTTTTGATCTAATCATTAAATTAAAATGTAATCAAAATAAATTAATGAGAAATACAGTACAACTAGTGCTGTTGTTTTTGACATTTTTTGTTCTTCATCTTTTATATTCTTTTATTTCTATGATTAGATTCGGTCACATGATATCAACAATAAACTAAATGGAATGCTGTTTTCACTTTACACCATCTCACGAACACATTAATTTACTTCAATTGTATTTCTTTTCTTGTTGCTAAATATACTTTCTTTTTCTAAATTCATATTTAATATTTGATTTATTAGAGATTAGACTCCACGTTACATATCCGGTTTCAAAGGAAACTTGACCTAATCCTACCCCTGATCCAGCAGGTTGGCAAGTCAACCCAGACCGGGAAATCTGGGAATTGGAAGAAAGCTGGTGGAGTTAATGTCAAAAGAGGCCTTGATAATACAGAACGGTAATGGAAGCACAGTCCTTCATTATGCTGCGCAAGGAATCTCTAAAATGGCAATGTATCCCACATTGCAGGGGCTTCTGCAACTGGCCATGGGAGAGCACTGACTATCTTTTTCTCGGTGACTCCTTTTGAAGTGCTGTCTTCCATGGTTGTTGCTGTAAGAAATTCAAAATAAAATTATTTTCCATTCCAAAGTAGCTGTCGTCCATCCCCCCCATTGCAGAAGGAAAATGGGATTTTATGTTTGAAATTGAAATCTAATAAGGTAAAATATCAAGCCATATTGAATTTTAATAACAATGCTCCGTTTAGATATATATTTTAAATTTTTATTTATTAAATATCTCGAAACCCACGAAAATCCTCTCCTTATTTTCCAAGGAAAATAAACAATAACTAGCAAATAAGGCAATTATTAATTATTTTTCCTAGTCACCGAATGATTCTGTATAAATTATTTTTCTTGTAAAATTCTAAAAATTAATCATAGATAGAAAGTTTCATGTTGAATTTTAAGCGATCATCATAGACCTTCTCATGTTGAATTTCAACAATTCATTTTTTTTTAAAAAAAGAAAACACCACCGAAGGCACAGACCATTAAAAATAACGTTTTTTACCTTCTTAGTATAGATATGGATGCAGGTGATTGTCCCCAGAAAATGAGAAAATATGAGGTGTTTCTATCCAACTTGGTCACCTTGTGAGGCTGCCACTCAAAAACGTCATCAGCACCATCATCATCTCTCTTTCTCTCTCTAAATATCTCGATAGAGACCAATTAATACTATTCTCTCTCTAAAACAATTTATAGTAAATTATCGTGATTGTGCATTGAATTTAGCAAAACCTGCTGTACTTGTTATTTCTCCGAGAAAAAAAATCCTTTAATGGTTCATTTCTTTGCGCCTTTTCTTCCTTTGGGTTCATCTCTCTCTCTCATTTAGGACTCCTCCCTGTGTCTTCTTCTCCACCCCAGCAAAAATAGAGAAAAGGGTCTCGGAACTTGATACCCAATTTCTTGTTTGGTTTATTTGAGGTTCAAAGTCTTGGTTTTTTCTTCTTCTATCAAGTATGATGGGTGAATTGGAAGAGATTGGAGCAGATATTTGGTAAAAAAAATTTAAGTTGATATTTTTGTTATGTGGTTCAGAAAGTTTGATTCTTTTTTGGGTTTTTATGTATTGTGTTAATTGATCTCATTGAAAGATGGTTTTTTTTTTTTTGTTGAATTAGTTTTGTGGGGTCTCTTTGATTTGATTGTGAATGCATGGGATTTGAGTTGGTTTTTGGACGTGGGAATGCAAAATAGAATAGTGTTGTGTAAAGGGAAGGTTGCTATATTGGCAGAATTATTATGTTTTTAGATTTTATTAGTTCTTATCCTTTGTTTGGTTCCTGAGAAACGAAATTGTGTGTGGGAAATAATTCAGCTGCTGAGTGTTAGATTTCAAATCTGAAACTTACCTTTCCCTTATCGTAATATAAATAGTTTTCTTAGAATTGGTGATCGATTCTTTATCATTGTGCTGAGACTACCAGGCTGTTGTGGTGTTCAAAAGTGTAGTTGGTGTTTTCTTAATGATTTTCTTGATAGAAGATTGGAGCACCGCGTAATGTTTGATGACTGATGTGTCTGACAGCTCTGACCTTGAAGCTGATGATATAAGGTGTGACAATATTGCGGAGAAAGATGTCAGTGATGAAGAAATTGAAGCAGAAGATTTGGAGAAGCGAATGTGGAAGGATCGTATCAAACTCAAAAGGCTTAAAGAAAAACAGAAGCTTGCAGCACAACAAGCTGCAGAGAAGCAAAAGCCCAAGCAATCGTCAGATCAGGCTCGGAGGAAGAAAATGTCAAGAGCTCAAGATGGAATTCTTAAGTATATGCTGAAGCTAATGGAAGTTTGCAAAGCACGTGGATTCGTGTATGGGATCATTCCTGAGAAGGGTAAGCCAGTAAGTGGTGCATCTGATAATATAAGAGCTTGGTGGAAAGAAAAGGTGAAGTTCGATAAGAATGGGCCAGCAGCCATAGCAAAGTATGAAGCAGAGTGTTTGGCCATGGGTGATGCAGAGAACAGTGGAAATGGGAACTCTCAAAGTGTTCTTCAAGATCTTCAAGATGCAACTTTAGGGTCTCTTTTGTCTTCTTTGATGCAACACTGTGATCCCCCTCAAAGGAAGTACCCATTGGAGAAGGGAGTTTCGCCACCTTGGTGGCCAACGGGAAATGAAGATTGGTGGGTAAAATTAGGACTATCCCAAGGCCAGAGCCCTCCTTATAAGAAACCACATGATTTAAAGAAGATGTGGAAAGTTGGGGTATTAACAGCTGTAATAAAGCACATGTCACCTGATATTCCAAAAATTAGAAGGCATGTGCGTCAATCAAAATGCTTACAGGATAAGATGACCGCAAAGGAGAGTGCAATTTGGTTAGGGGTGTTGAGTAGAGAGGAATCTCTCATTCGGCAACCTAGCAGTGACAATGGAACATCTGGTGTAACTGAAACTCCTCGATCTGGACATAGCCAAAAGAAGAAACGTGCCATTAGTAGTGATAGTGATTATGATGTTGATGGAGTTGATGATGGTGTGGGTTCTGTTTCATCTAAAGATAATAGGAGAAATAAATCAATGGATGTGGAGGCATTGAACAGTCGAGATGATACAACCAATCCTGTCCAAGATAAGGAGCCTGTGGAAAAGAAATCGAAGAGAAAAAGGCCCTGTGTGAGGTCAGGTCATGCTGATCAAAATCCTCAACCACTGCAGAGTGATAATCATTTGGGTGCTGAGAGGACAAGTACTTTGCCTGACATAAACCACACTGAGGTACAGCCAGTTGAATATCAGGTGCATGAAACTCGGCGTGAAAATTTTACCTCTTCAACTTTAAGGCCTCTGGAGAATGGTTTTGTGGGTGAATCCAACCTACTCCAATCTGACTTTAACTACTATGCTGCTGTTCCCTCCGCCAATGTGAATTCTATGGAGGGAGTTTATCCAGACAGAGGTCCATCCTTTTATCCATCGGGCCAAAATTCAGAGCTGCACCATGAGACTACCTATAGTAATTTCTATAATTCACCACTTGATTATGAGACAAATCATGATAGGCAGCCTTCTCAGATGACAATGAACATCAGGCAAGAGGATGACAGATTCCTCATACCAGTACCGCAAGGAAATGGAAATGGCTTGACTGAAGGAGAACCACATCATCTTATCAAAGATACATTTCCCACTGAGCAAGATGGAGCTGTCGATAGGCATTTTGAATTTGACTTGCCAGATTTTGCAATTAACAGCCCATTCCTTGAAATGAGTTCGTTTTCATTGGATGACATATTTGTTGATCCTGAGGATGAATTGATCCAATGCTTTGGTGCATAGTTTCAGAAAGTTGACATAGCTAGTACTTTAAGATTGTAAGTGACATCTCTTTCTAATCTAATGGTAAAATTTAGTTGTCTTGCGTATAACTTAAGTCCTCTCAATCTTATTATGATCCAGGGACAGCCGAAAAGCTCAAAACTGCAGCAAACCGTTTTTGACTTGGGTAAAGAACTTCCTTCAGTTAGAGGTGTTGCCTTTACAGCTGTTATTGTTTGTGCAATTCATGGCAGTAAGTTATACACCTAATTATTTTTCACAACTCAATGTTTTAACAAGAAAAATGAGGGGAGACAGTTTTTCTTTTCTTTTTTCCATTTTCTTTTCTTTTTAATGGTCAGGCACAGCCTTCCTCAATGAGGATAACTATATAGGAGTTCATGTAAATGATTTGTGTTAAATGGGGCGATTAACAAAATCCTCATCACCTTTCAGCAGGATACTTTTTAGCAGATATGCTAATTGCACCTTCCCTTTCCCATGCCTATATATTCTTTATTCCCTGCTTTATATCTCTATATCTTATTTACTCCTTTGGATGAATTGTTCTATTGGTTATCTATTTATCCTATCGATAAGCTGAAGCTTTGTTTGCGTCAGCTGTGCTGTGATAGACAGAAGCTCTCTTCTACTGATAATAACAATGATTCATTGGAATGGGAAAGCAAATGAATACAAATTATTGGAATTCTTGAAAAAAAAAAAGAAAAAAAAGAAGGCCTTGAATGAATTTAAGGTAATTTTAAACATATTTGTAGGTGGTAACTGGTCGTCTGGTTTCCCCCAGTTTTGACCTGTGGATGATCAGTGGACACATCATATTTTCCTTCAGTGAGTCCCCATTTACTTGTGCTCCTCTGCCTCTGCAATGGATACCTAAAGTCGGGTTCTTACTCTCAGATCACTTAGTTTAGGCACACTAGTTTAGCTGAACTTATGCTGTTGGACTTGTGTCCAGGGGTATAATTGCATGGATGAAACTTTTCAATTAGCTTTGAACTAATGATAAAAAAAATCGAGAATGGTGCTGTGATGTTCAGGTCCATTTGCAATCCAGCGAACAACTCAAGTAACTAGCCACAGGAGGTGGTACTTGTATATTTCTGAGGTTTAAGGTTGATTTTTATATAGTTATTTCAATTTGTGGAGTGTGGAAGTCATACATCTCTAGATTTAGAGTTTAGTGCGTTTTTATCAAAATTAGTTGAATTCATCTTGCAACTAAAACAGTTTTTTAAGTGTCAAATACTCTAAACAACGAATAAGGCATCCAATTAAATACTCGTGGATGAATATGATACCCGTGGATGTAACTTGCTTAGTTATTAAACCTGTTCTGTGGATCAATCCAGTGAGCTTGACTTAGGCTTTCATTATTTTGTGCATATAAATGGTAGATTTTGTTTGGTTAATATTGCAGTGGTGGATTTATATATTTTTTTTTAGAAAATAAGTTTGTTTTTTATATATATATATATATTTGATATTTTTATCATTTTACACTTGGCCTATTTATCACCTTTTTTTTTCTCCTTATCTTCCCTTTTCTTATCATATTTTGTTTTCTTTACACAATTGCTTTTGAAAACATATTTATTAATTTTTACACTTTGAGTATTTAACACTATATATTTGTTCTATTTATACTCTTTATATATATATATATATATATAATTTGTTTTGATTATTTTTCATTACACTTGTTTTCTTAAAAAAATATTATATAAAAATTAGGAAAATGATGTTTCACGTTTTCACGAGCAATGACAGTGTTGCTTTATTTTTTTAGTACGTTAAAAATTAGCTTGAGATTTGACATGTTTTTGTTAATGGATATAATATTTATTATATTTTATTATATGCATGTGTTGATTTTTTACTTGTAATTATATTTTTTACTCGGTATTAAAAAAACATGTTCATGACATTTATATATTATTTATTTTTATTTTATTTTCAAAAAAACATTTTGTCGTGGGTGAGAACTAGTTACTTTTCAACTATTGTGGATATTAATCCTGCCAAACTCGAATGAGAAATTAACTATGTTAATTTTTTAACTTTAATTCATTAACTAAATTACTTAATGACTCAGATCTTAATCCGATAACTAAATTAGATCTTACACTGGAAGCAATCACAATTCTACACCTGCTACCCCTCATCATTTACGGCTACCTAAAGTCAATTGGTAAATTTCATAGCCTAGTAAAGGTTACAGAAGTCCACAAATCAAGAAACATAGTTTCAGAAATATCAAGAACCTGTCACAAATGGTTTTCAAGCGGGTTGTTTTACCGGGACAGCCTTGGCGAAAATGCCGTCTTGTATATTTCACCTCTCTGTGTCTTCCAATGACCCTTTGTTTCTGTTGGCGAGTTCAAGACAAACAAATGGTTCCAAAGCATAAGAGAGAGACACGGTTTTACACTTATTTACTAGTTTGGCTGATTTGAGGTTCCAAGCTTAGTTTTTGATCGAGTCTAATGGGTGAATTGAAAGAGAGAGGAGCTGATGGTTGTTAGTTTTTTTTCTTTCAAAGTTTTGATCTTATTCTTATGTTCTACAGAAAATTTATAGTTTTTGGATGTTCTTAAGTTGTTACTTGCTACCTGTTTATCTCTTGAATTAGACTTGAGGGTTATTTTGTTCGGAGAATTTTAGCTGGTTTTTGAAGTTTTTGAGTTACTTTGAGAAGTGGGTAGATTTTGGAATGCAAGATAGGATTTTCGTTTTCTTTTGGTGGAAATTCTATCGATTGTTTGATAAATTTCAGATTCTGAGAAGAGAGTAGAGGGATGGTTTCTTTTTGGCAGAATTTCTCTGTGTTTCTGTGATTTTGTTTGTTTAGTTGCTGGGAAAACATTGGTAAAGAAAAGAATTCAAGTTTGGAGTATTAGTTTTCTGGTTTTCTTAGATTAAAATATCCAATTTGATCTATCTGTGAGCCTAAGATAATCATTTAGCTCGGTTTGGACGAGTAATTTTGTTGCTATGTTTCTTATTAAGTCTGATGGCAGCCACGTAGTTGTGCACTTGTAGTTTGGTCAGCTGGACATTGGAGCTCCTTCTGATGCTCCATGACTCTTTGACTGACAGCTTAGACAATGAAGTTGATGACATAAGGTGCGAGAATATTGCCGAGAAAGATGTTGGTGATGAAGAAATTGGAGCTGAAGATTTGGAGAGAAGGATTATGGAAAGACAGAAGCTTGCAGTACAATTAGCATAGAATCAAAAGCTAAAGCGGACATATGATCCTGCTAGTAGGAGGAAAATGTCGAGAGCCCAGGATTGAACTGTCAAGTATATGTGGAAGTTAATGGAAGTGTGCAAAGCACGTGGATTTGTGTATGGAATCATTCCAGAGAAGGGTAAGCCAGCAAGTGGTGCGTCTGATAACATAAGAGCTTGGTGGAAAGAAAAGTGAAATTCAATAAGAATGGGCCAGCAGCCATGGCAAAGAATGGGCGAGTTAACTGAGAGTAGAAATAGGACTCCCATAGTGTTCTCGAAGACCAGCAAGATGCAACTTTAGGATCTCTTTTGTCTTCTTTGATTCAGCACTGCAACCCCCTCAAAGGAAGCATCCATTGGAGAAAAAGGTTCCACCACCTTGGTGGCCAACTGGAAATGAAGATTGGTGGCTAAAACCAGGACTAGCCCAAGCTCAGAGTCCACCTTTCAAGAAAACTCGTGATTTAAAGATGTGGAAAGTCAGGGAGTTAACTGCTGTGGTAAAGCATATGGCACCTGATCTTGCAAAAATCAGGAGGCATGTCCATCAGTCAAAGTGCTTACAGGATAAGATGACAGCGAAGGAGAGTGCAATTTGGCCGGGATTGTTGAGTAGAGCAATCCCTCGTTGGGAAACCTAGCATTGATACTGGCAAAACTGTCATAATTGAAAAAACCTCAAGGTGGCCATGGTCAAATAAAGAATCCTGCTATTAGTTGTGATAGTGATTATGATGTTTATGGTAAGAGAAATCAACAGATGGATGTTGAGCCATTGAACAGTCAAAATCATGTCCAAGATACCGAGCTAGGGGAAAGGCAACATGGGAGAGAAAAGGCCCTGGTGAGGTCAAGTGACGCTGGTGAACAGCTTACACTGCCTCTGGATGATAATTCTGGAGCTGTGCAGAGAAAAATGCTAGTCTGATACCGACTGCACTGATTTACAGCCAGTTGAATAGCATCAGATCATGAAACCAATCTGGACAACCTTACAACTATAGCTTTGAGGCCTCTGAAGAATGATCATAATGGTGCGTCCAACCTATCTACATCTGACTCTAGTTACACTTCTGCCATTCCCTTTGCCTTGTTCAATTCTTCACACAGAATTTATGCTGATGATGGCCCTGTCTCTTTTCCTTCCCTACAAAATCCAGAGCTGCATCACAAAAATATCCGTAGTACTTTCGATGATCCATCTCTTGATTGTGGGACTAATCATGATGGTCAGTATTCTCAGATGAGAATGGATATTCGTCGAGAGAATGACTGGAGGACAGTCGCATCATCTTGTTAAAAATCCACTTCCCACCGAGCAAGACAAGTCTGTCGACATTTCTGAAGATTTTGCTGCAACTAGCAGCCCATTTCCTGACTTGTATTTGTTGACCTCGACATTTCTGAAGATGTTTTCGTCCCTTACCTTGTTTCCTAGTTTAGCAAAGTGATGCTTGAGATCATAGATTGTATGTGACATTGATACTGGCAAAACTGTCATAATTGAAAAAACCTCAAGGTGGCCATGGTCAAATAAAGAATCCTGCTATTAGTTGTGATAGTGATTATGATGTTTATGATAAGAGAAATCAACAGATGGATGTTGAGCCATTGAACAGTCAAAATCATGTCCAAGATACCGAGCTAGGGGAAAGGCAACATGGGAGAGAAAAGGCCCTGGTGAGGTCAAGTGACGCTGGTGAACAGCTTACACTGCCTCTGGATGGTAATTCTGGAGCTATGCAGAGAAAAATGCTAGTCTGATACCGACTGCACTGATTTACAGCCAGTTGAATAGCATCAGATCATGAAACCAATCTGGACAACCTTACAACTATAGCTTTGAGGCCTCTGAAGAATGATCATAATGGTGCGTCCAACCTATCTACATCTGACTCTAGTTACACTTCTGCCATTCCCTTTGCCTTGTTCAATTCTTCACACAGAATTTATGCTGATGATGGCCCTGTCTCTTTTCCTTCCCTACAAAATCCAGAGCTGCATCACAAAAATATCCGTAGTACTTTCGATGATCCATCTCTTGATTGTGGGACTAATCATGATGGTCAGTATTCTCAGATGAGAATGGATATTCGTCGAGAGAATGACTGGAGGACAGTCGCATCATCTTGTTAAAAATCCACTTCCCACCGAGCAAGACAAGTCTGTCGACATTTCTGAGGATTTTGGTGCAACTAGCAGCCCATTTCCTGACTTGTATTTGTTGACCTCGACATTTCTGAAGATGTTTTCGTCCCTTACCTTGTTTCCTAGTTTAGCAAAGTGATGCTTGAGATCATAGATTGTATGTGACATTTCTCCCTCATCTGCAGGCTAAATTACTGTTTTTTGGAAAAGTTTCAACATTGAGTCTCCTCTTTCCTTTACTATGATTTAGGGGCTTCAAAACTGCAGCATTCGTTCCCATACTTGGTGAAGAACATAACACAGGATCCGCAAAAATTAAAGTAATCAAAGAACACAAAATAGGATCAACTCTCTCTTTTTTAAAAAGAAAAAATCCCACCTTTCAGAAATTCTCATTCCATCTATTATGTTTGATCATGGATTCCATTGAAACAATACTAACTTTGAACCTTAGTTTAACAGCAACTAGTCTTTGATTTCAATTTTCGAAACTTTCATTGATCTCTCATATTGAATTGAAAGTATTTGACTCTAATATTTTTTTATATTTTTTAAAATTTAATTTAAACATCAACATAAAAAAAGCAAATTAAAATTAAATTTAGTCGCTGCGCCATACTGAGCAGCAGGCCCTTGTCCGAGGCAGCCGAGATCGATAACTACGGCATGAGTTGCCCTCTCTCCAAACGACACGGACGTCATCTCACCACGTGGCACCCAGCTCTCGCCGCCAGCTTACGTACTAGGTAGGATGTTTGTCTTGATATGTGCCAACTGTAGAAACCTACGAATCTGCCCTGAATCATCCTTGGAACTGGGTCACTTTACCTTACAGACAATCCTAGCCCTGGATCTTTGCTCCTTTAACCGCTGGTCATTGGTAAATCCCATACCCTTTTAAGGGCTATAGGAGTCCATGAATATCATAAATTTTACTCCCTCTAAAATAGCTTACTGGTTCTGAATTTTGATCCTTGAGACAACAAGACCATGAAAGCTTTGCTGCATACTTTGCTTTGATCTCTCTTGAAAACCCCTTCCTTTTGATAGCTAGCTAGCTTTGGTAAAGAAGATACAAAAAGTAAGGATCTTTCTTTCTTCTCTAAAGAGTTATTGGAGCCAGCAAAATGGCATTTGGAGATGGGGTCTCAAGGTTTTCGTCAATGTCCATTGCTTTGATCATCCTGACCAGCTTTGTTTTGATACCATCACCAGTCCATTCCTCTCGTTCCTGTAAGCGTAAACCATTCCTTTCTGTCTGTCTCCTGTTCAAGTTTTGATCTTTTGTGTTTTCTTAGCTACTTTCAATACAGTTTGCTATGCTCATCATGTTTCTGCAATGTCATGAAACAACAGTACTAGCAGCAGGAAATAGAGCCAGAGCTTCAGCACAGGTTATGCAAAAAGATGTCACCTTTTTCAACAACCCAGTCCTTAAAGGAGTAAGCTTTCATGTCTTTCTTGGGTTTTCAAGCTCGCTCCTTTGATGGGTTTTCTCTCTTTGCCCTCCTTTTCCTAAACCTCTTCTTCTCTGGATCTTAAATGCAGGAAATTCGTCAAAGTTATATGATCAAAAGAGTGGGGAAGGGAGCATCTAGCTTAGTCGCAGATGAGGAGTCGGAGAGACAAGTACCGACTGGACCAGACCCTCTTCACCACAACAGCAACCCAACTACAAGACCATGATGGCATGATAATGGATCTTCCCGTCACCAAAATGGAGGGTTTCTCACCACTTACGTTTCTCTCCTTCCACTTTTGATGTCATTATAGAAAGAGCCATGAAAATAGATGTTTAATCATTAATTGATTTTAGTTAGGCCACATGAACAATTAGTTTTCCAATTAATGATCTTAATTTGAGCTAATTTTGCTATATATCTTGATTATGATTGATTCTGTTTTCATCTAGAAAATTAGAGAATACATAAATAGGTACAATTGCATTTCCTGGCTGTGTCTTCCTACTGTTAGATCTTGAAACTGTCTTTATTTATATATCTAAAATTATTATTTTTAATGATTTTAATTAATATACTCATGTCAAAAATATTTTTTAAAAAGCAAATCTCTTGAATATCTTCGCAATAAAATTATTAACATTGTCTCATGGGTTTTAATGGTCTCCTTACATGTACATGAAAAACTTGTGTGGACGTTTTCCCAACATGGTAATTAAATCAGACCACCCTAATTACACACTAGCTAATTACGTGATTTACTTGACCTTGCAAGGGAATATGTATTCGATTGTATAGTCCATAGTCTTAGTGATGTTTTTCATTAAAAATATCATAGCTCATTTCTGTTTCTTCCTCAAATTTATTCAAAATAAAAATAAAGGGATTAGTGTGCTAGAAAAATTAAGCTAGAAATTTTAGACAAAAGAGCCCGATTGCATATTTTTTTTCTTGAAACTGATAAAATAATATGGATTTAAGATTAAAATAAATAGTTATTGGATAAATCTACATAACAACCAAGTTAAAGGGTATAATTAGTTTTTAATAACATAAATAAATTTTATCACGGATAAAATTAAGAGTTTAATTGTGTTCAAGAATATATTTAGGAGCAATTAAATGATTTTATTAGGTGTAAGAGTTTAATTATATTTTAAATAAATTAAATTAGTTTTATCAAAAATTTAATTATTAAAAAATGTAATTTAGATTCATTTGAGAAGATTAAAATTTTAAAAACTGAAGATCATTTTTATAAAATGGATTGGTGGGAAACATGAGCAATGGTTGAAAAGAGTTATTCACAGTTCTTTTTGTTGATACTAATAGATCATTTGATATATATATATATAAACAAATTAACTGTTAGTAATCCACAACTAAATTGATAATCCATGCAAAGTGAAATCAAAGCAAACCTCCCAATTCGGCTGGATTTCATTAAATATTATGTTATTCGATCCCGAATAATAGCAGTTTCTAAGCATTTCATCGAAACTTTCCATGAGCAAAGAAAGTCTATTAACCATAGTTAGTAGGTGGTCTAGTTTTGCCATTATATTTTAAAAATATTTTTAAAAAATATTTAAAAAATATTTTTATTTTAAATTAAACAAATGATATTTTTATATTATTTTCATGTATTAACGTCAAAAATAATTCTGAAAAAATAAAAAAAAAATATATATCATTTTAATACATTCTTAAATGAAAATCACTTTAAAAAATAATATTTATCACACTCTCAAACAGATTTTAAGAGGTTTGTTTTTTTTGTGGTCTCAAATCCGAGCCCTGTAATTGTTAATTTAATAATCACTTGAGCTTTATATAATTGTTAATTTTAGAACTCATGAAATTAATTAAGGTGAACACAAACTAACCCGAATATTACAATGATAATAAAATATTATGTTGGCATAACAAACCGTCAACGTTTGATGGTATACACCGAGCCACTCCCTACCATGAGATGAATCCATGAGATGAATTTACTCCGAAACAACAGTGATTGTCGACAATGAAGACGACGACGACGCCGGCCGGTGGATTCCAAGAAGTCTAAGCGCAGTGGGCGATGAGAATCCTCGATAGGGAAGAGTTGTTTATCATACGAAAATAATCTCTATATTCAAGCCATTATGGGAAGGCTTGAGTTTTCGAAAAGTCCAAGAAGTCCAACGTGTGTTTTGAAAATTCATTTGACTTGAAACACAATATTACATTGATTTTTAGTGTTTTTCAATGGTTTTAATGTAGTGATGTTAAGAAAAAAAAAACTCAAAAAATATTATCAATGCGGTTTTCAATAGTTTTAGATTGAAAATGTATTATGATAATATATATATTTTTAAATATTTCTGATTTTAAAATATTGAAATGATAAGAAAAACATCAAAAAGAATTAAATTTGAAGCAAATAATTTTTTCTTATTTTTTAACATCCATTTTTAAAACAAAAACAAAATATAAGAGCACATGAAGACTAGACACAACAGAAAAAGGGACTTGTTCTTTTTATTTGCGCCAAGGGTTCGAGTTCTCTTTGTGCGCTTGTCATCCCCGTAGTGTTTTACTTATCTACTAGGCTTGTAGGATGTTTAATGGACCTGAGAATTAGTTGTTGTGCATGTAAACTGGTTCGAATATATATATATATATATAACATTTTGCTAAAATTATTTGGGTCCATGAAAAAAGAAACACATATTGTTTATCATGATTTTTTTTCTATAGTAGAGGCCCATGCCCATTAGCATAGGACTAGGAGACGAGATCTATAAGCCTAAAGAGCAACGCCACGAAGCCCATTTCAACCCACTTACTTACTCTTCATGAAAATATTTAGACATTGTTTCTCTATTATTGTCTGTTTATTTTTAAAATAATTTTTGTTTAATAATTTATTAAAATAATATTTTTATATTTTAAAAAATTATTTTTAATATCAGTACATCAAAATGATCTAAACACATTAAAAATAATTAATTTAAAATAATTTTTTTTCATTAACTCTTTTAAAATACAGTACCAAAAAGCTCTCTAATTAAACAAGTTTGATTTAAGTTGATCCGAAAAATCCACCTTACAAAACTTATTCAAGTCGAGAATTAAACCACAAAATATATTAGTTTAGTGAAATTTAACTGATTTGAATCCGTTTAATAATCTGATTAATCTTGTTGGATCCATTTAAAATTAGCAATATGCCATAGCAATTCATCTGCTCATTTTTTTTTAATCAAATTTAATAATTATATTTGATGAATTTATACTAAAAAAACCTTATATTTATGCACTCAGTCCCCATTTGTTTTTTTTTTTAAATAATTTTTTTTAATTTTTTATCTATTTGAAATAATTCTTTTAATATTTTAATTTTAAAAAATATTATTTAATAATTTTTTTTTTAGAGAAAAAACAACAATTTAAACTCCAAGCAAGCAAAGCTCATACAAACCTTTACGAAGCTTCCCATCACAAACCTTTATCTTTCTTTTTCAATTGTCAATAGACAGATTAGAGAGGAATGTTATTATGGCTCCACGTCGACCACCGACTCCATGATTGATGCTTGGACACTTTTGGCAGATGAAAAGGTTGATGGGTCCACTTCCCTTAAGCTTAAGCATCTAAATTTCATTAGTATTACGAATAATAATTATTCTTTCATATATTTTTCATTTTAAAATATTTTTTTTATAATTTATTTGTTCATATCATTAGTTTGAAATAATCTAAAAATATCCTTTAAATTTTATTTTAAATCAAGGAGAAAAAATAGATTATATTATATTATACAAAAATATTCTTAAAACACAAAAACAAATTTTTATTATAAGATTGAATACCTGAGAGTATGATCGATATTGTTTTTTAAAGTATTTTTTATTTAAAAATTCATTAAAATGATATTTATTTTATTTTATTTTTAAAAATAATTTTTAATATCGACGTATGAAAATGATCTAAAAATATAAATAAAATAAAAATAATATTCTTATAGATTTATTTAAAAATATTTTTAAAATACAATATCAACCACCTTATAAAACTTACCATGTTTATTTGTATCTTGTTTGATCCATTAAAAAAAATGATGATACATTGATTACATGGCTGTTAAATTGCGTATAAAATAAGATTTAAAAGTAATCTTAATTTCTAGTAAATTTAAATAAGAATAAATAAAAATGGTTTTCTTTTATTAAAATAATCCATGCCTAATAATTAACAAATTATTTTTATAACGTGATGGTTTAGATACTTTTTCGGGTCGGATCCGAGTTGACAGGATAAATATATTAAAAAGATACGAGAAAAATATCGTATCAAATATCTCCGACTCTTTTCACTTTTTAATAAAATCTCCAACCTCCAATCATTATAAAATATCTCACCCGTACAGCTCCCCACTTTAAACCCCTCTTGTCCTCCAAACAGAGCACACGCCTAACTCCTCCCAACGATAACTACACAACCGCTCACCGGAATCCACCATGTCCGCCGCAACTGCCGACGCCAACAGGAACTACCTCTCAACTCCTACGCTCGACGCCGAATCCTCAGACCTCCTCCAAACAATCGCATCCCACGGCGGCTACGCCTACGTCAGAATGTCGACACTCGCCGCCTCCGGCGACTTTAGAGCGGCGGAGACGGCGAGGGAGATGGCGTGGGAGCAACTCCACTCCGGTCCCTGGCACTCCGTGCTTCCAGCCTGGCGTGATGCCTACTCAATGGCTTGCTTACACGTGGCAAAGTTTCATTATCGAAATGGTGAATTCAAAGAGGCGCTTAGGGTTTTGGATTTGGGATTGATCATGGGAGGTGTGCTGTTGAAGAAGGATTTGGAATCGGCTGTTGAAACCGTGACAGCGAAATCGAGAGAAAAGGAAAGTGAGGGTTTTGAGAAAGGACCAAAGTATAAGTTTGTTGAAGAAGGGGTTGCATTTGATAAAGAGGAGGTGAGGTTTGTCTCTAATTCTTTTATTTACTGAAATGTAGTGTAAATTTGCTTTTTAAGGGTTTGTGTTTTAGGAAAGTTAAGATTACGATGATGATGATGATGATGATGATGATGTAGCTTATTGTGGATTTTGTAATTATGTTTGGAGGGTTTTTCTTTTAATTTGAAGATAATTTAGTTAAAGGAGATTAGATGGTTTGCTAGAGTAATTAATTTAACGATGAGCTAATTTATGATTGTTCTTGGTTTACAACACTACAGCTTTTACTTCTTATTTTATAATACATGAGCATGGCATGTCGCATTTATGAACTATTATTCATGTTGGCTTGAATAATTTGGTTTTCTGATGGGGGATCTTTAGTTTTTTTAAATAGCGATTGAGTTCTTGGTGTTTTTGATATGAGCAAATGGTAGTAAAGGATGGCCCATTTTTGATATTGGTGTTTTCGATTGAGTTATTGTTTTGTAACAGTATTCTTTTTGAGTTGGGTGATAATTGGCTTATGGTATGGTGCTAATAAGAATGACCTTATAATGTTTAATGTGCTGTTTTTGGATTTGTAGGTGGTTCGTGTTTTACCAGAGAAGTCCTTGTCTAGTAAGATCGTGGTGAAGAAATCTGGTCTATCTTTAGAGGGATTTTTACGCGAACATTTTCTATCTGGGTCTCCAGTTATAATTAGTGATTGTATGGCTCATTGGCCTGCCAGGACAAAGTGGAATGATATGGATTACTTGAAAAGGATTGCTGGTGACCGCACAGTTCCAGTTGAGGTGATTATTCTTGTTTTTGTGAAATTTGATGATTTGTGCTTTTCTAAGATTTCATTCATTGAAGTTCATTAGATGTCTAATATCCATAAGATAGCTCTTTTCTACTTTATTTTTTTTTCTTCCAAATAAGTTGTTTTTCCTGCCCTTGGCTATGTGTTTTTATTTGTTATTTGCGATTGATTATTTCTCAAGTAGCAACCTCTGAATACATTGTTAGCGTTGCATGTGATATTTGAAGCTTGGTGATAAAAATACCAGGGTACATAAAATTACAACTCAACTCTGATCAGCTATGCCCCAAGTTCAAACTTGAAGTTTTGAACTGTGAAAGTAAAGATTATAGTTTCATTAACCTTTTGAAGTGACAACTTGGACATAACCTTCAGTGGGGAAAAAAGAGTAATCTCTTAGTGTTTTGAGTTTTCCCATTCTAAGAGCTAGGTTTCTTAATTAAGGTCCTTAAAGTCAATAGTGGAACCTACCTTCCATCATGCAATAGGTTGAAAGAACATTTTGAGCATCTGTAATCATCACAAAATTTAAGTCATGATGCACTATAATTGAAATAGCAACCTATTAAATCCCATTACCATAATGGGTGGAGTCGATTTGGTCCTGTAAAACTACTATTCTCCGCTTCAAATTTTTTCCTCCATTTTTTGTTTTGGTGAAGACATGCAGAAATAGTTACCAATTTAATGAAATGAATCAAAATGCATAGGAAGTTCAAACTTCCTGAAACGGTAGAATATTCTCTGCTTAGGGTCAAGCAACTACATGCACCTTTTGATGGGTTTAGAAACTTTTCTTTTATAATATATATTTTATATAATAACAAAAATAGATATTCTCGAGAAAGACAAAAGGTAAACATACATGTATCATATATAAAGAATAGTGATTGTTCAACACAAGCACCAATAATGGTAGAAGTCATCCAAGCTTAGTGATGAGAAGGATGATGATCTTATCAGCCATCATCTACCAGGAATGAGCAAGCTTATTATCTCTACTTAGGGTCTTGTTGACATTAGGAATTGAGGGGAAATTTGGAGACAGTTCTGTCCTTACATTTGTAAACCAAGCAATGGCTCCTAAGCACTTTAAGCCAGCCATTCTTTATTTTTTCTCAATGCACCAACTAAAAATTTCATAACAACATGAATTACTGGAGAAATATGAATTGCATTGCTTTTACCTTTACTTCCTTGGGCAATCATACCTAAGCAATCCACAAAAGTACTCCACTATGAAGTTCTTGACTGGACACACTCAACAGAGACCTATATCAATAATTCAAAGATATTTGCGAAAGTATTCATATGTATTCCTGTGGATTGGGATATGGTTGGTGGAATGGGATATATGGTTGTTATTCCACAACAAAATGTAATAAAAATGGCAAGTCCTTTGCAGGTTGGGAAAAACTATCTTTGCCAAGAGTGGAAACAAGAGCTTATAACATTTTCTGAGTTTCTTGAGAAGATTCAGTCCAATGACTGTTCTTCTGCTGTCCCAACATATCTTGCACAGCATCAATTGTTTGATCAGGTGGGTTGTACTCGCATAAATGGGCATTTAACCATGGGCTTAAACACATTGAAATATGCTAGCAATTAATATCTTACATTTATCTGGCAGATAAATGAGTTACGGAAAGACATTTGCATTCCTGACTACTGTTGTGCTGGTGGTGGGGATCTTAGGTCTCTTAATGCTTGGTTTGGTCCATCTGGGACAGTGACCCCACTGCACCATGATCCACACCATAATATACTTGCACAGGTATTAAATTATGTTTGTGTGTGGAATGCTCATAATGAGATGCTGCATTTCTTTTCCATCTATCTTTCTTCACTGACCTGCAGCTAGATTGTGTATCTAGTGTTTTGTTCTTTTGCACTTGGAATTTCAATTCTTTTTCCTCCTGGCTGTTAGGCATTGTTACCATTATTATGGTTCTTCTTTGTGAGGGTTTGTGTGCATGTGAGTGGCATGTTCTTGTTGAAAGCAGTGAACTATTTTGAAATACAGCAATTACAATTTCAAAATTACCACTTCTGCTCGTTTATGTTTCTTCTACCTACACAGTGCATGAATGCCTGTGTGCATGCACGTTGCCAGTTTAATTTATAATTTAACATAAATAAGTGAGCTTGCTGTTTGCTAAGAAAATGTGACTTTATTTTCAGGTTGTTGGCAAAAAGTATGTTAGGCTATACGCCTCTTCAATATCAGAGGAACTTTATCCATACAATGAGACTATGCTTTGCAATTCAAGCCAGGTAACTGTTTTCTAGCATTTTTCTCCTTCAATAAATTTACATTATTTTGGTCATGGTATTAAATCATGTTTCTGCCTACTGATCAATGTCTTCTAAACATGCATCTAATGTCATCTGTTACCCTTTCTCTCTGTCTCTCTGAAAAAGTTTGTGTGTCTACATTATAGACATGTTCTTTGCAATTGACTCTCCTTTTTGAAGGTCAACCTGGACAACATAGATGATGGACAATTTCCAAAGGTGCATGACCTAGAATTCTTGGATTGCATATTAGAGGAAGGTGAAATGCTCTACATCCCGCCAAAATGGTGGCACTATGTCCGATCTCTAACAATCAGTTTTTCAGTTAGCTTTTGGTGGAGCGACTCTGAGAGTTCAGATGCATCGTGACTGCAATCTGCTTTTCATGCTTGAAATTTGTTCTTTTTGATCGATAGAACTGGGGTTAGCGCTAAAGTGTTAAATTAATTAGCACATTCTTATACGGACATGCATACAGTAGTACTATATGCAAAAATGGAGACATCATGCCTTCTAATTCAGGATGTACTCGCAATAAGAGTAGGAATATTAACATCATTTAGTGTGTCTGAGTTAGCAAAAAAGTGAAGCAAGTCCCCTTGCTTCTACACAGTCGGATATTCATCAATTACCATGCCATTTGCTGGCACTATGTTGTGTGTCTCTTATGATATAATGGAGTTTATTGGATTCTAAGCTAGTTTTTGTACCACTTGGAATTTGGGTCCCCTTTTTTGCCTGACCAAACCTCTACTATCTTCCAGGATTGCATGTATTTGTACGCGTTGAATCGGTTTTTTTTTAACTATTTGTTCACAGGAAGAAATCTCATACCGGTTGCTGTGAATGTTGAATTCGATCTGGAGAAGGGCAGTACCTTTGAACATACTGAAAGAGGTACCTGCTATCGAGACAGCAGACCTTCAACCTTGAAATGAACACAAATGACCTGGTTTTAGCACTTGACCTGTTCTTGCCTTGACATCACACTCTCATTACATTATCTATGAGCAGCTGAACCACACAAATACCGAATGTCCATATAATACATGCAACAAAACATGCAAATCAAACCAAAGATAGACCTTGCTGTGATACAGAGCCGATGAGCCATGAGACCTTGTTGTGCTAGAGAGCTCCTGAGCCACGAATATCGTTGATAGAAAGTTAGAAACTTTGGTTGCTAACTTGGCATAGCCTGGAAAAGAAATTAGCCTGATGAACCTAGATGACTTGTCGGTATGACTAAGTCAAATATGATTCAAACTTGGTTAATATATATATATATATATATATATATAATTGTGTGAATAAAAACAATTGATTCAAGTTGGTTCGAATATTCAAGTTATTTCTCGAATGTGTCTCTTGATGAGGTGGTTGCTTTTCCTTTTCAATAGTTAATTCAAGGGACAGACCAGCAAAAACGTTAAAAGTGTGTCGTCTTCTTCCCGTGCTAATGGAAAGTTAGCGAAGACTTCACAGCACCAAATACGTCCTTTTTTGGGCCCCACAAATGAAAAATCACCTCTTCTTTACTGCTTTTTCCTTCGCTTTGCATACTGCATCACAATATGAAATAAATAATATCACAGAGAGACCCACCACTGGGGACTTGGCCGAACCTTCATCACACCGGCTTTTCATGTTGCTGTCACAATTTGAGTCCAATATATAGTTTTATCATATCACGTGATGACTTGATACAGCAAATCATTTGAATAATGTCCAGACATGATGTATTTCTTTTTGAACAATTTGTCTGATCATGTATATTTTGATTTGGTGAAAGGGTCTAACCAAGAGTCGCACAGATCAACAAAAGATATTCAATTCTCGGATCAATTTCAAATAAACTCGACTAGTGATATTCGAAGACGAGACCATTGCCTTTTACGAAGCAAAATTATTATCAATCTATAAATCTATGAGTTACAAATACAGTTTCTGGCATGTATTAACACTAGTTTAATGGGCTGATTAGGTAGAATCATATGACAAACAATTAGGTTAGGCTGATCCTTTTGGCACAGCAATTACTTCATTAGTATTGACCCTGACTCAATCCTATTCTTTGGCCAAATGCATTGAAACTAGTTTATAAGTGGGGGTTGAAGTGTATCAATGGGCAAAAGAAGGCTCTTTCCCATGGATAGCAGGGCACTTCTACTAGCTCGCATTAGTTCTTGGTCAGAGTCTGCCAGAAAACATTTAGACAGATTTCCAATTATCCAGCAGAATTATTATACAACACCCAACCATAGTAATGAAGTCCGGCCTGGGCCAGGGGATGGGCGGCCAAATTCCGACCACAAGAGTAAATAAGAGCAAGAACAATGCAAGATCTTCATTCTTGCAGCTAGAACAAAAATTTCCAAAAGGAGGAGAAAAAGAAAGCTGAAAGCAATGCATTATTTTTGGTAGCATAATTTTCAAAGTCTCAAACAAAATCTTTCTGAATTTTTTCCTTAACTCGAGCCTTGTGGTCTGCCCCATCTCTCATTACCATGGCAGCTTGGAAAAAACCATCCAATTCTTTGACAGAGGAACCTTTGAAGCCATTTTCATCTCTGACGGCATTTCTTATCATCTCCTTGACCTTGCTAGCTTTCCTTCTCATTTCCTTGCCTTTCTCTGTCTCATTCATCACCAACTCAATTTTTGCCTTCATGTCTTCATGCCTAACCTCACAAGTCTTCCCTCGAACAATTTCCACACAAACCCCCAACTCTTCTTCCAAGAATTTGACATTGAAAAACTGCTCACCCGCCATAGCCCATCCAAGCAATGGCACCCCATTGTTTAGTGCTTCAAGGACAGAATTCCACCCACAATGACTCAAAAATGCACATATTGACTTATGTGATAGAATTTCCACTTGGGGTGCCCAATTTTGCACAAGCAACCCTCTTCGTGAGTCTTTGATTCTTTCTTCAAACCCTTCAGGCAACCATTCTCTGTCTTTGAATTCTGAGTTTATGTCAAAACCTATTGGTGGTCTGACAACCCAAATAAAATTCTTCCCACTACCCTCCAAAGCCATAGCCAATTGCATCATTTGTGATGTAGATATTGTGTTGTTTGATCCAAATGAAACGTACAGAACTGAATTCACAGGTTTTCTATCTAACCAGTTCTTCAAAAAATCTGCTGAAATCCCAGATTGTTTGCCAGCACGAGCTCTGTCATCTACTGACAACAGAACTGGCCCTATAGCCCAAGCAGGCCTGCCTAATCTCTTCCTAAAATACATCAAACCAAGCTGATCAAACTCCTCAACTGTATTAAACAAAATCCCATTAGAATCCACCCATGCTGGTAGATTCATTCTTTGAAAAACAGACCAAGAATCACTCCCATCTGCCGCTAAAATACTTAATGGCAGCTGAGACACATGAAATCTTGAAGCCTCTTTAAAATCTTTCAACTCAAACTCATCAGAATCCACTCCCCTATGAGGAAGTGCTAACCAGACAGAGTAATAACAAGCCAAACCGAACCCACCAGCACCACTGAAGATTGCATGAAACACTCCAAGCTCTTTAGCTACAGCTGCTGTCCATCCAAAAAATATGTCAGCAATAATACAAAGTGGAGGCTTACCTTCTTGCTCTTCTATAATATCTTCAATGATTGTTTTAAAGGCAGGTTTGAGAGAAGTAGAGGCATGAAGAAGGCTAATGATAAGAGGGTAAGGAAGGATATCGGTGTTTTCTGCATTAGGAGGTAGACCATGATCTGAACTATTGAAAGGGATTTCAAGAAGCTTGATTGAGGAGTCTGGTGGGATAGTGGACTTGAGTTTCTTGATGTTAAGTGGGGTGTTAACAAAAGTTATGGTGTAGCTCTTTGTTTTTTCTATGTGAAGTGCTAATGCTAGAAATGGGATTATATGGCCTTGTGCCATGAATGGAAACATCACTATGTTTTCTTTTGGTTCTGCCATTGTTTTCGAGGAAGAGGAAGGGAGAGAGCAAATGTAGTTCCTTAGGTAGGAGGGGATATGGCAGGTCCACTATGGTCAAGGATGACTTAAAGCCATACACACAACAGTCTTGATTAGCGGCTAGTGCTTCGACTTTTGTGCATTGAATTTGACTCAATGTGACAAATTCTACTATGGAAGAAATTAATTCAAGATTATTTTTAAGTATTTTTTTAATTTCCAAAATTTCAAAACGGATTGTATACTAGAATTGATTTTTTAATCCGAATCAAGTTTTAATTTTAACCCCTTTTGGACCTAATCAAAGTTACATGACTTGATAAGTCCAGTAATTCATTTATTTTTTTTTAGCAAACCCTGAGCCAGGATCTAATAACCATACTTACTCGAAAACATTAATTTAAATATAGTTATTTTAACAAGAATATTATAAAGTAATTGGAATAAAGGGGAGAGAGACAATGACTTTAATTTGGAATCAATTCGTGAATAAATTGCTTTATTAAATTAATAATGTAAGGGCTTATATTATATTATACTAGTAAGTATAATTTACCCATTTCTTCCTCTTCCTCTTCATTTTTATTTTTATTTAGAAATCCTCTCGTCTTCTCGATCAAGGTTCCAGTCTCACCATTTCCTAATCTTCATTGTTAGTAGTCATCAAGCCCTTGAATTTAGAATTATGCATGTACACATGCAACCAAGTTCAAGGGAGCCAAGGTTTAGCTCTGAAGTTAAGATGTGAGAGAGGAGTTTTCTATGAGTTTTTATATCAACTTAATAATATTATGAAAATAAATAACAACATCTACACATAGACTTTTTTTTCTCTCTCCTCTATATATCTCTCTATAATTAAAATAAACCTATGTACAAGAATAATTAATAGATATTACTAATTATCTCTAAGTATCATAGCACTGCGAAGTTCTCCAAGTTGCAGCAATCTTGTTTAAATTAGGTCCTCGGTATTAACGAATGTAGTGGTAGCTGTGAATTTAATAGAGCAGGAACTCTTAAGAGCTTTGCACTAAATGTTATATAGTGGTCTCGCTGCTATTCTTCTTGGCAATGCCTGCTTTATTTCTATCTAACTTTTTTTAAATCCCACCTAGAAAAAGGTAAAAAGGGCGTTGTATGCAGTGGCACTACCACCCTAGAAAAAAGACTAGCATTAATTAATTTTGAATGATACAAATTTGAGATAGGGTTTTGTTTCACTGTACTCTCAGGTTAAAATTTTGTGATTATTTATGTGATAGTCATTAAAAATTTATATAATTATTAATTTTAGAATATATAAGATTAATTGAGCTACAAGCAAGTTGATCTGGACATCCACGTTAATAAAAATAAAAAGACTATCATTCATTAGAGAAATTAAACCTCAAATTATTTTTGTATCCATTCTCAATTGCATCATAAATCCATAAGGTTCATCAATTAGATCTCAAAAGATTGCCTGCATCTTTCAATTGTGTTATTTTTTCAATTTATTTTAGCCATTAAAAAATAATTTGGGTACAAAAATGGTGTCCATAAGTTTGGAAATGAGTTGGGATTTTTTTAATTATTTTATGGTTTTTGTTGATAAACATAAGTACATCTTCTGAAAAGAAACAAACAATTTTAAAATAATATAGGTAACCAAATAGGCAATATATTTACTGTATATTAAACATAAAATACACACCCTCAACTTACCATTGTGGTGGGCAAAGTTTAGATGATTATAAAAAATTATATAATTTTAGTATTGTTATAAAATTTGACCCGGCTAGGCAAGTTATTAATTAGTAATTAGTTGATTTAACATTTAATACGAGTTAGATTTTATATTTAAACAGTTGAAAGTTGACACGGTAAAATAAAATCAATCCAAAAATTAATCAACTTGGTCAAAACTTGAGTGAGATATGATTTTGCTTTTAATATTTTTTTCTAAGACAATAGTGTTACAATTTTCTTGAAAATAAAAGTTAAACGATGTTAGTTGGGAATTATGTGAATTAATTAAAATGGTCCACCTAATCCTTAACCTAGATTTTAATCTAGGATGAGCGAGGTTTGGTAGAGTGATCACTCTAAAAGTGGGAAATTCCGACGTGCATGTGGTAGCTCTGAATTGCCGAAGTCTTCAACCATAAATAAAAACCCTGCGCTCCATGCTGTGAAGGTATCTTGAACTCTCTCATCTCTCCCAGTCGTAATGGATCAGAGGAAAGAAAATATCGTGATGTTTCCCTTCATGGCACAAGGCCATATCATCCCTTTCTTAGCTTTAGCAATCGAACTAGAACAGAAAAGGGGTTGCACTATAACTTTTGCTAGCACTCCTCTAAACATCAAGAGAATCCAACCATCTCTTCCTCCAAACTCTTCCATCCAACTTCTTGAAATCCCCTTCCGAAGTTCTGATCATGGCTTGCCACCTGACTGCGAAAACACTCATGATCTTCCTTATCACCTAATACTTAAGCTTGTCGAAGCCTCGAGGTCCCTCAAACCTTCTTTTCACAAGCTTGTGAACGATCTTGTTCGGAAGCAGCATGGCCAATTGCCACTTTGCATTATCAGTGACAGTTTCTTTGGATGGTGTGCTGATATAGCCCATGAACTCGGTGTGTTCCATGCCATATTTTTTCCGTTTTGCGCATTTAGCACAGCATGCTATTACAGCATTGGCATGAGCTTACCTCACCGAAACAACGATTCGAAAGAATTCGTGTTAACCGATTTCCCACAGGCTTCAAGAATTCACGTTACGCAGATGTCAGAGAACCTTCAAGGTGCTCATGGTACAGAGACTCTAAGGAAAGTGGTGCAGGATTGCTTGAGTATTGACGGAGCTTTGTTTAACTCGATGGGAGAACTTGACGAGGCTGGATTGACGTTTTTTCAGAAAACGTTTGGGAAACCGTTCTGGCCAATCGGACCAATTCTTCTACCTCCAGGAACTGGAAGTCGAGCTGGAAATGAAGCTGCAATCAAAGCAGCAGAGGTTTGCCGAAACTGGCTTGACACGAAACCTCCCAACTCAGTTCTTTATGTCTCCTTCGGTTCACAGAATACAGTATCCGCATCACAAATGATGCATTTGGCTTTCGCTTTGGAGGCTAGTGGCAAGAATTTCATTTGGGTTGTTAGACCCCCCACAGGCTTTGACATAAACTCTGAGCTTAAGGGAAAAGAATGCCTTCCTGAAGGATTTGAAGACAGAAACAAAGCTTCAGGAAGAGGGTTATTGGTGCATCACTGGGCACCCCAGATGGAGATTTTGTCCCACAAATCTACATCGGCTTTCTTAAGTCATTGTGGATGGAATTCGGTGCTGGAAGGTTTAAGCTATGGTGTACCATTAATTGGTTGGCCTATGGCTTCTGAACAATTCTACAATGTCAAGCTCTTGGAAGAGGAGATCGGAGTCTGTGTGGAGGTGGCTAGAGGGAGGGTTAGTGAGGTTAAGAGTGAGGATATAGTAGCGAAAATTGATTTAGTGATGAACGATACAGAGAAGGGAAAAGAAATGAGGAAGAGGGCTTGTGAGGTCAGGAACATTATCAATAATTCCATAGCTGACAAGGAAGAATTCAAGGGAGCTTCTGTCAAAGCAATGGATGATTTCTTGAATGCTGCAATGCTGATGAGAGAGGATGCAAAAAGAGCTCCATGAAGTTCTATTTCAACACAGAATAGCAGCTAACTTTTCCACTGATAGTGGACAAGAAAATGCTCTCTGAATTCAATAAGATTGTCTCTAAATCATTATAATAAGTGGAATTGCAAATTAATGCTAAAATTAAAACTTTCTTCTGTATTTCATCAAATCTATTGCAGTGAATTGCAGCATATTTATTTCACGATGGCTATGTTCACACTTCGCAGTCAAGAATTATATCCGGAAAAAAAATACATTTCAATATTAACCAAACTAGAAGATTTTATCAATAAATCAGGGAGAATTCTCCTTCGGGAATTTTAAGAAAGCAAGAAGAGTGGACCCTTTTCAATATTATAGTACTACCCGTGCAGATGCAACAAAGAATAAACAAGAATTTGAAACGAAACAAATCCCTCTTTCTTTAATGAAACAAAGTAAAAACCAAAGTAGTTATCAAGCTGTTGGAACTCCAGTATTGTAAGGCTTGAAAAAGTAAAAAGAATAGATGCAAGGCATCAAAACTTAATTCCATTCAAGATGACCAAAAAATCGAACGATTGTTTTGGAGAAGTTACCTCGATCAAGAAATTGTTAAATAAATCTTGCTGTGGATCTCTTGAGGAGTAATTAACCGCTAATTAAGTCACGGGATTAAATTTCCAATAAGTAAATTTAATCTATCGTGTAATGCTAATATATGTTAACCTTTTCTTATATATAATTAGGCACAATATTATGATACTTAAATATGGTAATTAGCATTTTTTATGTAACAATAAGATTCTCCATGTGATTAAATCCAGCCCAATCTTCTCTCAATTAGGACTTGACTTCAGCAATAGCCATCATCAATAAGAACCCTAATCTTAAGTTTCTTGTCAGCCAGAGAGAATTATTCATAATCTTAGCTTCTTTTACCCTTTTGAAGAACATGGTAAGCACACTTTTCATTCCTTGAGTTTTTTTTTTTTTTCTATTTCTCTGCAGTGTTTTTTCTTTTGAAATAATGTGCAATAACTTAATTCTTTGATTTAATATATATTTAGCAGGATCGTTGTAATAGAAAAGAAGGATGCCAATCTACTCAATGCACTTGCAATGGAATGATGAACCAAACGACAAGTATTTCTTCCCTTCCCTTGATTTGGTATTTAGTCACTTAATTATTTGATTTTGTAAAATGACTCGTCTAGAAAACAGACATTTAATATTATATTTTGATCAAGGTTGTGAGTCTCATGATATAGTTGTAAAACCTAGTACAATTCAAAATGTCAAAGTGACCCACCAAAGATTAGCTATTTTGGTCATATTTTTATGTCGAACCAGATTTTAGGATTTAAAAGAAGTCTATTAAGGAGATGTTTGATTTGAAAAAATTTGTGATTTTTTTATTTATTTTAAATTAATTTTTTTCTTTTATGTTTTTAGATTATTTTGATGTGCTGATGTCAAAAATATTTTTTAAAAAAATAAAAAAAAATATTATTTTGATTTATTTTTGAATGAAAAGACACTTTAAAAAAAAATTAATTATACTCTGACAATAAAAATGATTCATGTTATTTTTTTATTCACTAGATTATAATTCATGTGAAAGAGTATTTTCATTAAAGTCTTGTTTCTCTTCATAAACAGTATCACCATTATATATATATATATATATATATATATATATATATAAACACTTGGTTTTGGTAGGAACATCTGCAGAAGGGTTATATATATATATAAACACTTGGTTTTGGTAGGAACATCTGCAGAAGGGTTAGCCGATCATGTACGAGGTCAAGCAGCCAACTCTTTAAGAGAACCTGTAGAAGCAGTTCAGGCAAATTATGGCCCATACCGATACAGGCCCATGGTGCGTGGCTATGGCCACAGTTACTACAATACCCATCAGGCAAATTATGGCCCATACCAATACAGGCCCATGGTGCGTGCCAATGTCTTCGGTTACTATCATACCTATGAGGAGAGCATGCAAGCAAGATATCCATATTTGCACAATACACAGCACCATTACCCATACTATGAGCTGCCCCCCATGTACTTTCCACGGGCGGCGCCGCCGCCACGAAACGCCAAGGATGGGGAACCTGACCTGTGCCTTATTATGTGATGTACATGAGCAATATTTTAGAGATATTGCCTTTTTCTTTTTATAATGAGACCAGGCAAGGACAGGTTTTTTGTTTCATAACGGAGTTCTGAGCCAGAATTTATCTTTTATTAGATTTTGTTGGCAATTTTTCTAGTGGGATTTGATAATATTTAACAATATTTTTTAAAAAACTTAATTCCATGTCATCAGTGATCTGAATCTAGAAATAAAACAAGGAGAGAGCAGGATTAGTTAGGTGAAATTAATTAGAAGAGAATCTTGAGCCAATTTATTGGCTGCAATACATGAGCATGAAAACTCATTATTTGTTCATTTATTTTAGAGATATTTTTATTTCTTCAATTAAATATATTTATTTTTAAAAAAAATTTTATGTGACAGTAATCTTAGATTTATGTTTTATATGTTAAAAAGAACGACACCATTTTGAACGAAGAATTTTGTAGGTTTATGGTCCAAAGCAAGCAATCATTCGTCATGAATTAACCCCCGTCACTTGTCCTTGTTGCCTCTTCTTGCCTAAGCAATGCAGCATTCAAGAATGCATCCATGGCTTTGACCGAAGATCCCTTAAAATCTTTAACAGCATCCATAATCATATCCCTAACCTCTAATGCTTTCTTTCTCATCTCCTTTCCCTTCTCCGTCTCGTCCATTACCACCATAATCTTTTTCACTATATCTTCATGCCTAACCTCATATCTCTTCCCTCGTGCCACCTCCACACAAACTCCAATTTGTTCTTCTAAAAGCATGACATTGTAGAATTGCTCTCCTTCCATTGGCCACCCAATCAATGGCACGCCATGGCTTAAAGATTCGATTATTGAGTTCCATCCACCATGATTTAAAAATGCTGATATGGACTTATGAGACAGAATCTCCACCTGCGGTGCCCATTCGTGCACTAATAACCCTCTTTTTGAATCTTTCATTCTTTCTTCAAATCCTTCAGGCAACCATTCTGCTGCTTTGGATTCCATGTTGATTTCAAAGCCAATAGGTGGCCTGACAACCCAGATAAAATCCTTTCCAGTAGCCTCCAATGCGACTGCCAATTCCATCATATACGGTGCAGATATTGCGTTCTGCGAACCAAATGATATGTATAGAACTGAATTCACAGGTTTGGTATCGAGCCAGTTTTTACATAGCTCGGCTGTGGTCGCAGCTTGATCTTGGCTTCTCTTGGAAAGGAGAACTGGCCCAATTGACCAAACTGGCTTGCCAATTTTAAGCCGAAAATATTCCAGTCCAATCTTGTCAAGTTCCTCCACTGTGTTCAGCAAAATCCCATCAGAATTCATCCATTCAGGAATCACATTCTGTAGAAACACAGAGTAGAGATCACTACCATCGACTACTCTCGAATTTTCTGCCAACTGTGTTGCATGAATTTTTGAAGCTTCAGGGAAATCTGGTACAGTGAGTTCATCAGAATTCTTCGTCTGATGAGCCAGGTTTAACCACAGATAGTAGTAACATGCAATACCGAAACCTCCACTTCCAGAAAAAATGGCATGGAATGCACCGAACTCATGTGCAATCTCTGAACACCAGCCAAAGAAAATGTCTGTGATTATACAGAGTGGTGGATGGCCACTTTGTTCCTTAACAAGATCAGAAATGAGTTTCCTGAACGAAGTTTTGAGGGACAAAGAAGCGTGGAGAAGGTTGGCTATGAGATGGTTAGGAATGGAGTCGGTGTTTTCAGTGCCAGGAGGCAGGCCATAGCCTGAGCTATCAAAAGGGATTTCAAGAAGGTGAATGGAGCAGTTTATAGGGATTGAAGATTTCAGTTTGCTGATGTTCAGGGGAGTGCTAACAAAGCTTATGGTGTACTTGTTTATTTGTTCTAGTCGAAGGGCTAGTGCTAGGAAAGGCATGATATGGCCTTGTGCCATGAATGGGAACAGCACTATGTTCTCTTTTCTCTGCAACATTTCTTTTGAAAAAAGAGGAGGATGAAGTGGAGAAGAACAAGTGCTGGTGTGCTAACAATGGATGTGTGAGCACTACTTATATAAAGTTATAGTGTTTACTAGTCAAGGATTCATGATGATCACGAAAAATATTCCTTGGTTTTAGTTTAGGCAGCAGATGTAAGGAGTTGTTGCAGAGATTCAATACACCCATGTTGGCTATATATCTAGCGGGATAGGAGTTGAGAATAATTAAGGAATGCGAATGGCTTATATGCAAGCATCAATCAATTTGATTGAAAAAAACTTGAGGGGCGTGGATCTTAGAAATCAGTTCAGGTCACCAATTTGAATTTCATTTCAGCTAGAATCATTAGAATTTTTATTTGATTATTCAACAGACAATTTTGATTGAATAAACGTTGAGCACAATTATTTCAATGCCTAACATCCATAATTAGACAAGTGAATTTGCATTTGCCCTTCTTGTCAGGCATCACCCATGACCAAGAAACATCATCAACAATGTCAATGCGTACGTAACCACTGAGGCATACCACAAGGAAATTTTGGAAGACTATACTGATCATCAAGACAAGGGTTTTCTCATGACTGCAAAAGATTTCTCGCAAAACAACTGCGATGGACCACAGGCTGAATTTATTCCCAACCCTAGTCCATGCCTGCTATAAGTTTTAGACTCGTAATTCAGCGACACCACACATGGGTTTGGCTTAATACCTTACCACATGCCTTTCATGGCTTGAACTCGGGAAACAAAATAAAGAAAAATCTAGATATCACCTTTATGGTCAGTAATTTAGCTCAAAATGCTTTTCAAAAATCATCCATCAAAATACTATCCAGTAATTCAGCGATACCACACACGGGTTCAGTGAACACTACATCAAACTTATGATTGGCAAGAAGCATGTTGATTATTTCATAATGATGGTGTGGATTAAGTCTCGGATTGGCAGAAGCCAGGGGTGTTTCATGTTCACCTATCTTGTCTCTTTTCTTTTTATTTTAATTGTTAGGGGCATTTTTTGAGTGATTTTAGGTCATTCAAATACAATATAATCCACTGATGATCCTTGTGCATACATGTAAAATAGAAACCTGCTTGTTCCCAGTATCCATCTTACATTTTTAAATAGACATTAAATAATTATTTAAGAATATAGTTGAAATTATTTTTTAAATTTTTTTTTGTTCAGAAATGCATCAAAATTATTTTTATTTTATTTTTTAAAAATTATTTTTGATATCAACACATGAAAATGATCTAAAAATATTAAAATATAATTTAAAATAAAAAAATCAAATTTGTTTTTAAAATATAGTGTCAAATAAGTTTAGGTGTTCTGAGACTCCACTTCAAGGTATGAAGACTAAATTTTTGCCGAGACAAAAAAATAATTTAAAGTTTTTTTTATATATACATTTATAAGAATTCTTTTTTATATACTCTCTCTGGATAGAGAATTGATAGTCTCATGAGATTTTAATTTCTGATAAAGCATTTTTTTTTCCTTCTTTTTTTCAATATTCTTTTCCATGATCATAAACTGAGGCTCAGTTTTGACGTTTTCGATTTGTAACATTTAGTTTAATTATCTGATTTTCTTATCCTCTGGATCTTTTCTTTCAAAATTATTGTTTTTTTAATTTTTTTTTCTTATTTTTTTAACTGTTTGGAAATATAGTTGAAATTGCTTTTAAAAATATTTTTAGATATATATTAAAATAATATATTTTTTATTTTTTATAAATTATTTTTTATATTAGCATATGAAGATAATATAAAAATAACAAAAAATAATTTGAAAATAAAAAATATTTTTTTTACTTTAATACACACACATTAGGCGCTAGAATGTCATGTTTGCTAATAATTAAGATATTTATAACCGATCGACTGATATACGTTTGCTAAAATTCAAATATAATTTCATGATTAGATAAGAAAAAAATGATTGTACAAGATCATTATACAAAGTCAGTTCATAATTATTCCTGCAAGATTATCTATGCAACCAATAGTTATGGAGCATATTGATTAACACTTGGATCAAGAACAAGAGAAATCTTCTCCGACACTTCACTCCACTCTTTTATAAAGTCGATGATATTATGTTATTGACGTGATGAAGGGATATGGTGATAAAAAATTTAAAATTTATTTTATAAATTTCTGATTTGAATTAGAAGGGATATTATATGGTGATAAAAAGCTTGAGATTTATCTTGTAAATCTCAGGTTTGAATCATAATGTATTCACCCTGTAAATATTTGGGATAACCAGGATTTTGCTTATTTAACTGGGCTAATAAAGTGTACCTGAATAGAATGAGGTTTCTTCCCATCCAAAAATATATTACTGTTATTTTATAGAAAATCTCAATTCTTAATTTGAACTTTCTTTAATTACAAATTCAAGACTCAACGATTTTTAGTTACTTACTTTTAATATTGTTGTACTAAGTCAAACTTTTAATCATGTAAAATCTTAATTTAATTTGATTTGATTAAAAAATGATTTTATCTTTTGCTTTCTTTATTTTATTTGATATATATATATAAAGAACCTTGATCCTTTGCTTACGTGATGGACTTAAATGTTTTTGGAGAGAACTTCCACATATTTATGTTTGATTTTTAGTCTCTACATGTTGTCTTTCTTATGTTTCTTGTTGTTGTTGTGTGTTTGTAAACTTGTTGTGTTTGATTTGATATATTTATAGCTTATTTATAAATAAATCAAATGCAAGTTATCTCAAATATCATTTATTTAAAATTTATTTTTCTCATTAACACATTAAAAAAATATAAAAACATATAATAAAAAAAACTTAATCTAAAAAAAATCCTACAAAATAGAACTTTAAAACATAAAAGTAAATAATCTCTAAATGATGGGTGAATTGAAAAGAATTAATTACCCTCCAAAAAGAACTCAAGAATTGTTTGAAAAGATACAGAAGTCGTTTTCATCTTCCAACAAAAACTAAAAAGTCACAATGCCCCGAATGAACTATCAATGACTAATAGATTATATAAAATTATTAAAGCACCTTCAACCCAAAGTAATCTCAAGATTTCTGAAATAATTGATAATACATTGTAGCAATAAATAGTATACACAAAGGGTATTCCATGGTGTTTTAGCTTACATATTTATAACTTTTTAAATTATTTTTATATTAAAATAATTTTTTAAAAAAATAATTTGAAATAGAAAAAAAACAGTTTTTTTTCTAAAATATTTTTGAAACAAAAAAATAAATGGGCTCTTGTATTTATTTATTTTTGTTAATTGTAATGATAAGATCCAATTAATTAACCTTCCAAAACTCTACCTAACCTTGACCAAACACTAACCTAATTTTGTCACCATTGTCTATGGCCCCTCTCAACCCTGTCCCTTCTCTAGCTCTTTGACACTTACTTGCATCCAAAAAATAAAAATAAACTAAGAAAGTGGGGGGTGGGGGGATAATATCTCATTTCTCAGCATAAAAGTACCGATATAAAAAAGTTGTATTTGATTGACAGGATAGAAACAAAAATCTAAAATAAATCTACCTTAAATATATATTATTTTATTTTCGAGACAGAAAACATTGAGATCGTTCTGTTTCAATCTGTTCTGTCTCCCGACAAATCCAAAGACCCACTAAAAAAATTGCAGATGCTAAGTCAATTTAGGTACAGACTTGTACCTGCAAAGAACCTTACTTCTTAGAACCCTATCTTGGACGTAAAACCCTGGCATCACCATAACCTTAACCAGGCTCGGACCGTGTGATCTTTGCCTATCCATGAGAATATCTTCCATGAAATGTGGATCAAAGTTTCTATTTTCTTCGACCCTCAAGATTCCCAGTGGGGGATTGAATGAAAAGGCAAGCAAGTGAAGCAACCATATGCATTTAGCAGCAACAAAAAAGGGTTCAAGAAGTTTTTCAGGCCATGGTCTAGTCCAGTTCATTGTTGTAATAATACAACTCATTTTCTGATCACAAAACTTGCTAAACTCTTCACTGTAATGCTTCGTCCCTTTCCTTAACACTTCATCCCAGCTTAGATTTCGCAATGCAACGAACGACGAAAACTGTAATTGGCGATCTTGGTTTGGGTCTAGATTCTTTGGTGAGCCGTTCTGTTGAAACACGCAGTTCTCAAAATCTTGGTAGAGTGATTGGTTTACTATGGCTTCAAAATGGTATAGTACTGCCTTTGAATACTTCGAATTTAGAGACGGTTTATATGGTTGAAGAAACAAGGTCAGGCTGTCCATGAGAGTACTATCTGTTTCTTCAATCTGTCCTGCAAGAGTCTTGCAGAATTGTTTCACTGAAAGTCTCGCTTCTGATACTATCTGAAAGAAACCTTCCACCATTACCTCTTCACTTACCGGCATCAAGTTTTCTCCATTTCCATCAATGGATTTCCCTCTATTTGGCAAGTTTCCGAGCTTTACGACAACTTGTGAGTTTTTTGCTTGTGTTGCTTGCCTTAAAGCTTTCTTTAACTCCTTACAGTAACTCTCCAGGTGCTCAAGCTTGTGCCTTAGGTTCCCCAAAGAGGATTTCATCTCAGCAACCTCCGTTAAGGCTGAATCTCTATGCTCATTTGCTTTCATCAATTCTCTCTTCAATGTTTCAATTGACAATATCCCCAGGTCCTTGAAAGTCTGTGAAACCACCTCGGATTCGGTTCGGTTCGACGAATCATCATTCTTCTGCTTCTTCTTTAACTTTGGAAACAACCAAGACATCATTCCTCGATTTTTCGGTTGTGATTGAAGTGGTGAATGAGAATCTCTCATTGGCACAGCAATATTAGAATGCTTGATATTCCTGGTCACCTTTTCAGACTCAGTAGTAATAGTAGCCGGCTTGCTTCTATTGCAAGATGATATGGTTTTGAAGTCTGCCAAGCTATTCATCCTAGAAGACCTATAAGATTCTGTTTCAGGCTGATACTCAGTGATGTTGTTTGCTGAAAGGCTAGCGACAGACTTTTTATCTTCAGCTGGACAAAGATGGGACTCCAGATTGGACATATCAGAAGGAATTCCTTTCCTTGACGACGAATTCTCCTTCTTATAATATGATGAAACAGTTTCATAGCCACTTCCTCCTTCTAGGCAAAACTCATCCCAACTTTCTGACAATGCTCTTGCTTTTGTAAGAATCTGATGGTGTTCCGGTAACCGCTCATCCTCATAACTCTGTAGAAAAAACAATAGAACTCATTACCATTTGCAGTAAAACTTCCATTATCATAGATTAAAAGCAGCAATTATCCAAGAGTTACGAGGTTTTTTTTAATTATTAGGAACGAAAATCAAAGTTAAAATCCATGAAGGGAAGGCTACAAATTGTAATCTTAGTTAAAAATTAAAGAGTACGTTTTTAGATTATTTTTTTTCCACTGAAAATTATCAAACTGCTCTATGAAAAAGCAGAATCTTAAATTTGGAAAATTTTAATATAGAAATCTATCAAAGATTAAAATAAATGATACATATAATAAGATTATAACAAATAATGTCCCAATCATAATACATATTGTCATAAATTATGTTGTTTTGCTAGTTCATCCACAAGACTGAAAGCTCCGATTTGATGCTGAAGCAGAATATAGCAAGAAAACACTGAAGCAACAAAAAAAATATTTAAAAAAAAAAAAAACCCTTTTGAAGCAATGCTAAAACGTGAATGAATAAAATAATTAATTAACCATAACCAGTGAAAAAAATTAAAAATACTGGAACTTACAGGAGTAAAAACAGGGTAATCTTGAGCAGAGAAGTATGGAACAGAGCGTGAAACAGGAGAAGAAGATGGGAATCTGAGAATAGCAGGGCTGTTTCCTTGCATTAAAGCAGCATGCAAAGCTCTAAGCTCCACAGCCTTAGCAATGGCATCCTGTAATTCTTTTCTACCAACATCATGATTGTTGTCGCCATGATTCTGTAAGCTTTGCAAAGCAGCAGCCATGAAAAACTGAGTAAAAAACAGAGCATATAAACAGAGAAGAACAAAGCTTGAGCAATTGTATGAAGTAAGAAAAAAAGAACAAAATGGGATTTCAGCATCTAGTGGTTGGATTTGATTTGCAGAGACGAAGACGACATGATATCTACTGAAGCTAGCACCAGAAATCGAGCAAGAGGGAGGGATAGGAGCTTTTGTCTTTGTTAGAGATAGAATGTGAGCATGTGAAGAAGTTAGAGATAGGGGAGGTTGCGGTTGTATAGGCATGACATGAACAGTCTCTGCAGTTTACAAAAAGACTTGTATTTTTTTAAGATAAAAAAAAAAAATAGAGTTCTGTTTGGTTTGATTTGATTTGAATAAACCTAAAAAAAGATTAAGAAAAAAATAATGGGTTGACTGAGATGGATCTAGGTTTTGACCAGATTTAACTCGAATAAAAGCTGTGGTATTTTTCAAATTATTGTTTAATTACTACTGGGAAGTATAGTATTAGCCAATCATAAAAATTAATCATACAAGCGGTTTTTCTGCTTGAAAATAAATATATTATTAATAAAACGTTGGTTTAATGGTTAAAGATGTTTTTAACTATTTAATATAAATATTAGCATTTAAATTTATCTAAAAACACCAAAATTACTTGGAAATTGTATTTTGACCACCCAAACTTTTCTTTTCACTTTCGTTAGACATGGTTTTGTATGACAATCATGGGGAAAGAACCTGAAATTTGGGCATTTATAGGAGTATGGCTTATATTGCTTTTTAAAATAATGTGTGTTTTAAAATATATTAAAATATTTTATTATAATTTTTTAAAAAATTATTTTAACATCATCATATGAAAACAATTTGAAAATATCATGAAAATAAAACAAAAAACAATCAATGTTTATTTTTTAAAAAAAAGAAAAGAAGAAAAATAGTTTATGGTGGGGAAAGAGAGGGGGGAAAGCAGTGTCAAAAGAATATGCACTACCTTTTGTGGATGGAGTGGCAGGAGTTCTTTAACATCATGAAGGTAGTTTGACGGGAGAAAAACCAACCCACTCTTTGAGTGTTGCTGAAGAAATAAAAGGGAATCATTTCTTGCAGTGGAAAATCATTTGCTATTGGACTCTTTCTCGTCTCTCAACCTTTTGAACACCCATGGGATGGAATATTAGCTTTTACAGCACTAGTTCTTTAAATGTTTTTTAATACAAAAATATTTCATTTTAATTAAAAAGGCAAAAATCGTATTAGGGTTAACTTTTACTTCATGGTTAATGGTGGTAGTTCTATATGTAGCATGGTAATTTTTCACGCTTCGCATTGTACTATCCTTCGAGATAGAAGATGGTTAGTGAAAAATAAGTTTTTTTATAATTATAAAGTTTTGATTTTAATTTTTAGAAATCATCATCTTGTATTAAGATCACTATAAAATATAATGGTCTACGAGAATCCGAGTTAAGAGACTTGTTGTGTAAAAAAAAAAACAAATTATCCCAAGTGCACCCTACCTAATATAAACTATATTATTGCTTGATTGTTTTTTCTAGATCAAATTTTTTATTGTTGGTTTTTTTAAAATCTTGAAGTAAATCTGTCTTCATGAGAGAGTTTCTACCAAATTGGATGGGAAACCTAATCGTTCTAAAATCCAAATTTTGACACTGCATTTGTTATATTTTTAATGTCTATATATGTAATTTAGAATATAATTTTACATACTAATAAAAAAAATTACAAAAAAAAAATTGATTGTTGAAATTTTTATGTATATTGTATTTAGGTATAAAATTTCAACTAAATTTAATATATAATTTGAAAAATATGAAAAATTTCATAAATAGTCAGCAAATATTTTAGAATCAATTTTTGGTTCATATCAAAACTCCAATGAACTAGTAAAATTTGACTAATCTTGCACCATTCAAATTCTACATGCACACAAATACATGTTAACTAGCAATTTTGATAGGAATGATTTGAGCTGTCGAGAGGCAGGCTCATGTGGGGGACAGAGATATCCAAGACCTTCCACGCACTGTTTGCCCTCTTTCCTATGAACAGTGAAGCATGGTGGTGCCACTGTGGGGACCAAATTGAGCATTTTTTTTCTATTTCTTAGCAAATTTAAAATACATCCACCACAGCATGGAATTATAAACAAGGATAATGGCATCATTAATTATGGAGTTCGTTCTTTCCCATAACCCCTTTGTTTTTTGTCTATTTAAATTAACTTTTGTGAGCCCACCACCCCGTGAAAAAGTTGGCCGAGGTTTTTCATCCCCCGCATGCCCACAAAAAAATGTTCTTGTATTTAAAAATATTTTTGAATAAAATTAATATTTTTATTTTTATTTTTATTTTAAATTAAAAAAAAATAGTGTTTTTAAATTATTAACTTTTAAAAATAAGAAAAAATATATTAATATGTTTTTAAATAAAAAATACTTGAAAATAACTTCTATCCCACGAACCATTTTACTCTTAAAGGCTGCCGATTAAGCTGTAAACTATTATGTAGATGCAAGCAGTCAAAATCACGCAGGTCCCATCAAAATAGATAGATCGCACTCAGCATTATTAATTACTTGTGGAAAATTCCATAAAAGTCTTACGAATTGACTTGGCAAGTGATGTATATAATTTTCAAGACCTTTGTATTAAGTATCACATCTTTATGTGTGTTTAGTGTTGTATTGGAAGATAATTTTCAAAAACATTTGAATAATACAAGAAGTTGAGGGGCTAAATAAATTATTTATTTCTTCCTTTTCCATTTCCTTGTTGCTCACTTCCTATACATTCAAGAAGAATAAACAATAATTAAGTGGTTTAGTGATACGGGTTTAAAATTAAGGAGTTCATTTTTCCTGTGATCTTAGATTCAAGTTTTTTTATTATTAATATAATGACCGTTGAAGACTTCTATGATCATTAATTTTAAAATTTATTAAATTAATTAAAATAAATACAAACTGATTTGATCATCTATATTAATAAAATATCATGAGAGAAGGCAAAGGTGTCGTTGTATTTGAATGGAATACATAGAACAGTAAAGGGAGCAGCAATTCCCTGAGGTTTCCTTTTTCTTTATGAGATCGCCGCCGGTGATCCATCACTTTTCTGGTAAGGTAGTAGTCCACCATGTGAGGTCACTCCATTTGAAGATCCATAGAGAAAAGAGTGGCTTTCAACATCACTTCACCGTTTGTTTATTTTACTCTATTTTTTTTACATGATATGAAATTGTTCTCTGAACTCAAATAATAAAATTGAATTATAAAATTATAAATATAAATTTTTTTAATATAATACAACATAATTATAATTATAAAATTTTATAAGTTAAATTTTATATATTATTTAAAATAACTTAAAAATACAATACAAAATAATTATGTCTATATAATTTCATTATATAAAAACTAATAAATTTAAAAAATCAAACTCAATTTTCAAACCACTTATTTGGCATATGGAAACCAGGTTATCATATGTTGTGTTGTTAGATGTATTTTTTTCCAAAAAAAAATAAAAAAAAAAGGCATACAACGTGTTAGTCGTCCATCTCTTGAAAAAAGAAAGCTAGGCATGTGCAATTGATTTTGTAGGTCATGTGTAATATCTAGGCACTGGTAATATGTCTTCTAAAAATAATAGAGCACAATTTCACTAGAAAAACATACTTGGTTCTTAATAGTCTATTTTTTTATTTTAAGAAGAATGCTCATCACTTTTGATATTTTTTAAATCGATTTTTGACATGATTTATAATATTTTTTTCCCTTATGATATTATTTTAATATAAATTTTTTAGGATTTGGTGATTTGATTTTAAAAACATTAATTTTTTTTTTCAATATAAAATATTACAACTATGGTATAAATGCTCATCACTAGAAAAGAGAAATGAGACTTGGCACAAAAGAGTAGCCATTCACATTTGTACATGCAAATTCGTGGCCCAATAATATCAAAGAAACTTAGACAAACACCCTTGAGCATGTGAGGATTTCATTAGAATTGTTATATCAGACTGATCCAGTCTGATTTTATAATTCTACCTGATTTTTCTAATTTTGAATTTATTTTAGTGAGGTTTAATTTTTCTTTCTTACACATTTAACTCGTAAAATCATACGTGATTTTAACAACATTACTTCATCGTTTGTTTATTTTTATTAAAATAAAATCTCTTATATTAATTGAATTTTATTGAATCAATGCGTTTCAATTTAAAGTTCATTTGAATATTTATTTCAAATATATATATATAATTTCAGTCTAGAATCGTAGATTTATAATTAACCTATAAAACAATCTTAAAAATAAAGAGATAAAAGATTTATTGTTTTTTCATTGAGTGGTATAAAGTCCAATGACTCGTCATATAAATTCATTGGACATAAGAATTCATCGTTTTAATTATTGAAATTGTTGTCTACAACAAATATCTTTATTTAAACTAGAATTCAGTGACTATTTTTTCTTCACCAGAAATAACTAAAATGAGAAGGAAAAAAAGTTTGATATCAAAATTCAATTTTTAAAAAAACTATAGGACCGATTACTGAATACTTAAAGAAGCCGGGGCAAGAAAATAAAATTTTCAAATAAATCTTGAGGTCATTGCTCTTGTTCCTCATATTTTTCACTTCAGTCATCTTTCTTTTAATTCCTTCAAAAACAATATATGCAATTGAGTTCAAATATAAGCTCAAAATAACTCAAGCAGCAAAGAAAAAGTTTGAGAATCAGAAAAAAATTAAAAAAAGAAATCATTATAATCCTAAATAGTGAGAAGCAAAAATCATGCAATATTTATCAATAAGCTTTAGTTTTTGCTAACGATTCAATCAAATGTAAAACAAAGATTTATTAAATTAAACTCAACTTATAAATCAATCCAAGACATGGCTTATACTTTTTGTCAATGATTCGTCAAATTAGGTTTTATTTATTTGATTATGTTCAATGACTTTGTTATTAATCATTTTTTAATTTAATTAAATAATAGCAGAAATAAACACACATAAATTAATTGAATTAAAAAAAATATCTTGCAAGGTTGTATTTATTAGAAATATCATGCAAAAATAAAAATTATTTTATTTTAAAAAATAGAGTGAAACAGAAAATAATTATAGAAGAATTATAATAATTTCTTCAAAATTTGATAAAAAAAACATCTTTTAAAAAACCATAATCTAGAAAATAATAAATACAAAAAATAAAAAAACAGAGAGAAGTGGTATTAAACTATTAATTTGAATATCAAACAGACGCGACCTTTTTTATTTATTTTATCGACCTTTTATTTAGGTGAAGTATTTAGAGATTCAATATTGTTGCCGTGAAAACATTGCCCACGGATCGCGATCCTGGTATAGTTTCTGCAGACGACCCCCACCGTCGATTTCTTCAAAATCCGCGGTCCAAAAACTTTCCCCGCATAAAAAGGGTTCTCAAATTTCAAGAGAGACCCGCCTAAAAGAAGCAATTCTACTGTTCACTATACTCTCCCCCGGATCTCCATCTTTGCCGCCCAGAAATTAAAAATCAACGGTCTGAAACCCATCGCATTCTCCTTTTCTCCCTCGTTTTTTCCCTATAAAAATCGTCAAGAGCCTCTGCTCTCTAAACCCAAAGACTATCAAGCCCTATTCCCCCCTTACTTTCTCGAGAAACAGACAGATTCCCGAACACCCAATGGCTCGCACAAAGCAGACAGCAAGAAAGTCGACCGGAGGGAAAGCCCCGAGGAAGCAACTGGCTACCAAGGCAGCCAGGAAGTCAGCTCCAGCCACCGGAGGAGTGAAGAAGCCCCACCGATTCAGGCCAGGAACGGTGGCTTTGAGAGAAATAAGGAAGTACCAGAAGAGCACGGAGCTTTTGATAAGAAAGCTACCGTTTCAGAGGCTGGTGAGAGAAATAGCCCAAGATTTCAAGACAGATTTGAGGTTCCAAAGCAGCGCAGTCGCGGCGCTTCAAGAGGCAGCAGAGGCATACCTTGTGGGGTTGTTCGAGGATACCAACTTGTGCGCTATTCATGCTAAGAGGGTCACTATCATGCCCAAAGATATTCAGCTGGCCCGTAGAATTAGAGGAGAGAGAGCTTAAACAACTTAGCTGCTGATGCTGGGTTTGAGAGCGCCATGTCTGTCTTCGTTTAGGGTTTCACGTATGGTAGGATAGGGTTTGGGTTCGTTGTAAATCTTTTCTTGATTTAAATGAGGAATTCTGGATTTATATTTAAACTTATAAACTAAAGATAAAAACGGTACAATTACACCAGAAAAAAAGGCAATACAAGGAATGATAAATTCCCAGAGTTCCCCTAAAGGTGTGTTCTTCATGCCATCTCTTAATCTTCCACAGAATGCTTCCGTTGGGATACCACAAGCAATGATGAAAGCTGAAACCAATTATTCTCAAAATTTAGTATCCGTGTGGGAAATATAATGGGTGATGGGAAAAGCAGCAAATACCCTTATTGTTGATCAAAGCTTTACAATAAATTTCTAGCTTTACATAAAGGTATTGTAAAACAGCTCTACAATAAATTTCTAAAAATGCACAGAATAGGACTGTCAAGGGAGATGATCCAAAACTACAAACCTGGGTTCCAGCTATGATGGTACCGTTGAGGGGATGAGCGGCACAGGCAGTAACACCTTCAGACAATGCAAGAAACCTATTTTGCTTGTTTCTGCTGTTCATCCTGGATGGCCTTTCTACATCCTCATTGGGACTGCAGGACGTTTAATTAGGCAACAGGATTTAAAATATACCAAACCAATAAATACAGTAAATGGCAAGTCCGAGAGATGTATATTTGGGGTGGGGAATGAAAGTGGCTAGACCGTTGTTTTTGCAAAGCACAAAGAAAACTACCACCTTCTATAGTACCTTGACAAGCATTCAGAAGACAGATTTTCGAAGAAATGGTGAATTTACAGCTAACAAGAGTTTTCATTTCAGAAACATGTGTTGACTATATATACGTATTCTTAATTGCATAGATGATATGTGGACATGTGTTAGTCCACCACGACAGGAAAGATAAGGGATCAGATGTTACCCTGATTTTTTTTTCGGTAAAGCACAGAAATTTGCTTTTGAAAGGATCCTTTACCTGTAGTCCACGTGGCAAGGAGAGCTAGGATCGGGATAGAAATCTAAAAGAAGGATGCCATTGTCAGTTGATGATCCCACCACATAGATCTGCATTAAAAGATACAACTTGAATTCCAGGGATCACAAACCACAGTTCAGGCTTGATAGAGTTTGAAAACCAGATTTGAGCAGAATAAATTTGGATTTATGACCACATGAAATAAGCATCAAGTTGTTAAAATAATTGAGCAGAAAATTCAATTTAAGAAATCATGTGACTACTGAAAATTGAAATTGGAAAACTATACAAATGAAGCCTGCAGTGAGAATGATGAAACAGATCCTTTAAGATCAAAGTTTAGCTCAGCCCAGCTTGATAACCTTCACTATATTAGTTTTCAAACATATGTTCTTCATTACTGGAATTCAAGTCCGTGTTTCATGAAATGTACTTGAATATATATTACTGAACATGCTGCTATATGGCCCAGGCCACAAGCTGAAGAAATTAAAACCTAATCAATGATGTGTACTGCAAAGTGTAAACATATTTCACTTTGAACGAAATCACAAAGAAGCTCTTCCTTTTTGTTCCTTTGGCAAATGTAAACCTTTGAACGGACCGTGGAAATTTGAGATAACTGTTTGATATGTATCTTTAACATGAACCAGTCTGCTCATGCATTGATGAAAGTGTAAATCACAAAAATATTGCTATATTATTTCTTACTATCGTTCCAAGTCTCAGTTTTTCAGCATTTTTTTATTTCCTAACCAAAATCAAAGATTGCATTCTCTTTTGACCATCCTATTAAAAACCATTACCATTTTAATAGATCACGGGATTTAATTTAAAGAAGCAAAGAAATTTACAGGCCAATCATAAACAGTTACCACGATATTCATGAGTATAACAGAACTTTTTGGTTTAAAGACAGCAAATTCACACATCAAGCTGACATCACACGCATTAGACAGTGAAATAAATAAACCAGGCATAACCAGGTAAACAGTGGGATGAGGCATCTTACTGAATGTGTCGCTAGCCATGATGGTTTTCTCAAGGACAACAGATCAGTAGAGGACCCATTCCTAATCACTCCAAATCAACAAGAAGTACATTTTCAATTAGGGAACGCAATTGGCAATTCTAACGATCAACATATACTGCAATTTTGCATGTACTAAAATTACTTACAACCAAGCTGGGGGAGGGCAGTGAACATGCGTAACTTGGAAATTGTAAATATCTAAAATGCCTGACCTGCATCATGTGAACAACTGGAAGATCAAAATTAAACTAGAACACTTTCTCCACATGGGTTATGCATAATGCTCGTCACCATATGTCATCAACAGAAATTTTAAGGCTCCAACTTCCAAAACAACAATGACAGTATAAATGACCTTAACCATTAGGATGAGAAAATATGTGATGCATAATTTGATTTAAGATGATTAGCATATATGCACATGAAAATGCAGTCTCTGCCATCAGAATTTTTAGGACAAACTACTGAAGAACTTTGATTGAGTTGAAGATTCACAGAGCAGAGAGAAATAGATACATAGGAAGAATGGGGAGAAAAAGAAAAGCACTTGCATTTCTAACCTACCAACCATCATCAAGATGGAATGCCAACTGATACGGGCAAGATGGATCAAAATCAATGGAGTGCACTTCTTTGGAGACAATATCTGATTGTGCCTGCAAAATAAATGGGACCATCAGTGAATTGATTATAAACAAGCAAAACACAATCGAGCATGAATCCTGTTCAATAAATTATTATTTTATAACCCATTCTTCAAAAGTTAACGCCATTATGTCAAACTTTTATCCATTATCACTTTGGTCTGCAATCCATAAATAGTGAATTCACATGATGAAAAGTGACAACAGAATAGTCACACATACCTTCAAAGATCCTATTCTCTCAAGCATTGATGACAACTTCCAAGACGTTACAGGTTGATGGCATATCTGATTGGACAAAAGTCAAAGTTGTATGGACATCAAAACCAAAGATAGTTCACTTTTTTCATGTTACTGTTCTAAATAATTTCTTAAAGCCCACACAGAAAGGTGTCAGATGCCTAGCTCAAACAAAATGCTATGAAAACAAGTGTTGGAGCCAGAAATACTATTGAACATTGTTTAGTAGGACAAAACAATATAGATTCATAGTTATAAACTCATATTATCTAAAATAACAGCCATGATGTGCAATTTGTCCACTAGCCATTCCAGTTAAAACATCACAAAATTGAGTTCCAAGTTTGCACGTCAGGATACAAGCCCAGCTACTAACCTGTTTATGAAATTGAAAAGCAGAAGCAGCTCTTCCTCCACGGAGATCCCACATATAAACTATTCCATGTCGACCAGCCCCAAAAACCATCTGTAGTGAAGAATTTGCTTCTATCATGCTCCACCAAAAGGTAGGTGAAATTTGCACTCACAACAAATGTTTCATGCAACAAGGAGTGGTTTGTATTTTTTTTTTCAATGCAAACAAGAATTTATTATCATATAGGAATAGTAAGGATGGAAATAAGGTGTCCTCCAACAAGAAAAAATCATATGAAAGGGAACTCTAATGTAAGTAGTCCTCCAAGAAGCACAATACCATAAGGAAACTAGGAGAGCCATTGAATCCCACAACGAGGATAGACATTAAAAGATTTCCTTGACATCTTATACTTGATGAACTAATGCAAATTTAACTGCAGGTATCACACAATAATCTAGCATTGTCATTAATATCTCAATTGCTAGTCTCTCATCCACTCTCAAGGCCAACAGAGGTCCTGAAAATAGGCTGCCATGAAAAGGATGTAGATGGACAGAGGACCCTAAGAAAAGTTTTAGTTTACATGTAAGAAGCAGTGATGTAAAAAAGTGCAAATATCACTTCCCAAGGAAACACTTGATGAAGTCGCTAACCTGGTTTTCCACACTTAACTTGATACTGTTAAGGGTACTACGGGAATTAGATGTAAGCTCAAGACATGGAAGTGCACTCATTCGCCTATCCCATACATTGACTCCACCATTTGTATCAGAAGCAATTAACCTACATTTAAAGCACAGCACATACATAGTCAGAAGGAAGTGATCATCATTCCTTCCAAGCAAGGAGAAACAACACTGAAGGCAAACAGGAGATTGAGATTTTCAGAGAAGAGCATACAGTATTTATTCCATTTTTTATCAAAGAGTTCTAAGTAGGTTTAAACTTTAAGGTAGAAATAAGCCATTTGCTGAGTTACTTATAGACTTGGATGACTAATGCAGTCTCCCGTTGATACTTTGAAGATTATATGCTATCTGTCAGAAGTCCAGCATTGAAGCGTGGCATGAAAATTGGTTTTACTGGCTTAAAGTTACCCCTTTTCTGTACCTACCTTGAATCTGAAGTAAAAGCAATATCAGTTAGACCTTTATGAATGTCAGACCCATGAACGGTGACAGCACGCCTTGTTTTTAAAACCTGCATTGAGAATAATTGAAATTTATCATCATGTCATTGAAAATATAGTGTATTAACAGAACAATAAAAACATGTACGAAAATTCAAAAAGAAAAATTATGATAGGAATCAAAAACCTGCCTCAACCCAGAAGAGTTAGGAAAGAAATTAGGTACACCGATTTGGAACCAGGAACCCAGTTAAGCTAAACAAATTAGGCAGGCCCATTTGGTAACAGGAACCTAATTTAGTGAATCATGTCATCCAATGGTGCCTACGTTGATTCTTATGCTCTTATTAAAAAAAAATATCAAAGAAAGAGCCCCAATAATGCTTTAACACTTCTAATTGCCAGAAATGAAGACCTCATTCTTTTATTTTCAACTTTCCAAAGTTTCTTTGACCAAAGAAATCCTAATTCTCTGACAACATTACACAAGTAAATTCTAACCAGAACAAACTGCCAGTCCTGAAACCAAGTCTCCTCTGGTGTGTTTCCAATTTCATTATTACAGTTAAAAAATGAAACCTGAAAACCATCAATCTACTACACACGAGATGATATGGTGGAAAAAATATGGAAAAGGAACAGGTGAGATGATAGAGGAAAAGATCTTACTTCAACTGGTTCAGAAGAAATATAACCAATATCAAAAATGTGTACTTCATTAGTTTTCACAGATGTGCAAGCGACCTACAAAAACAAGGAAAAGGTTGTCACGCAAAAAATTCATTATAACTGTGTAAACAGCAGATGCAGTCAACAAAGCAATTAATGGTTACCATGCTAGAATCATTAAACAGATGTGTTGATACTTTTTGTGAACACTAATTCAATTGATCATTCAGTCAAGTATATTTTACTACAAAATGCAGTGCAAATATATGACATCTGCCACATCCACCCTTGAGAAAATGATTAGAAATTGCATGCGTACAAAATCCAAATAATCACACAGGTTCGTTTGTTTTGTGTGTTATTTCCTACTTTTTATATCTCATATGCCTAAATATAATTCCAACTAATATTGAATGTTTTCCACAATGATTCCTATGCAATTTTCCAGCTAACCTCCCTACATAACTATCACAAAAAATAGGAATGTAAGTCACATACACTGATCTTTAGGTTCCGAATGCAAGTACCAGTTACATTCTAGAAGTCAGTACTAGCAACGATTCCCCATTATGATTGTTGAAATGAATAAAGAATTCCAACAAACCTCATCTTGGTTGGCAAGATTCCAGCGAACAGCATCTAGTTGCCGGCCCAAAAAATTGTGCAAGACATGTTTACTTTCATCTTCACACTTTCTTTCATCTTCACCAAAATCTGATAGAAAAATTAAAATAAAAAAATACAGTATGGAAAGAACTTGACACCTCACCATACACACACGGCTATAATAGACTCCAAACTAGCACTTATTAGTAGAGCAGCTAACAGGGTATGATTTACCACAAACACATAATATTCAGGTATCAGACTTCCAGGAATACATATCCCAAAAGAGTATTTAAAAGAAAAAAATACATAGCATGCTCAAAGTGGATCTTACATGAAAATGAATCATTAGCCTGACAATAAAGTGATTCAAAATCATGCACTGTCAGGCACCCCGATTTCGTCACTGATACTAAATAAATTCCCTGGAATAAATATTCACAAAAATTACAAACGAGGCTTAGGAATACAAGGAAAAAATAAAAACAAATAAAACTGTGCATAATGTTTCAAAAATCACACCTTCTGGGTCGTAAATAAGTTCAAAAGCAAGAAATAATATTTAGCAATTCAAAATATGCATAGTGATTAAAGCATTCACCTTATTGTCGAATTCCAGGGCAGATATGCCTTGCCTGCAAAAAAGAAAAGAAAATCACAAAATGAATTAATAATATTCTGAGAAATAAATGATAAAATGATAAGATAGATGCACTAACTAACTTGTTTATAGCGAATTGGCGAGTCGAGTCGGAGGCCAAACCACTCGAACTCATCTGCTCAAATAAAATAAAATATAATTAGGTCAAATAATTATAATCATGACAATAAAAAAAATGGAGATTGAGGATAATAGCATACATGAGTTTGACAAGGAATTGCTGCATCTCCTGCTCCATTTACATGATACAAATGCGGAAAAGTTCCAATCTTTTATAGAAAAAAAAAATTAAAAAACCCTTAAAAAAAAATAAGAGCTGAAATTTTGGGTAAAAAGAGGGGGAAATTGAGACCTGAGAGTAGGATTGCAAGAGCAAACCAGAGAGATCATGGCGGTACTTTGACTCTAATCTTCCATTCAACTCTATTAAACTTCTCTTCCATTGATACATTCGAGAAGGTTTTCTACGGCTTTCTTCTGCTGGAATCAGATATTTCTCCATTTGAAGCCAAAAACATAATAATTCAAAATTTGGAGATTATTTGTTAAAACTACTAGAGAGAGTACTCAGAGCCTTGTCCATAACCCGCCATTGGGGTTGATGCTAACTTGCGCTTAATGTACACTTTAACTTGTGGCCACTAAACTCGATATGACCCGTGAAGTTGCCCAGGTAAGCCATCGAGCCAGAGCATGCTTGGACAGGGTTTTAAACCATTTTGGATAGAATCAAATCAACCAATGATTTGACCCGATAAACCCATGGTCTGAATTTTTACAACTGATCAAACCCGAGTTGGGTCTGTTATACATACCTATCCAAGTTTCATATGTTCGAGTGGATTAGAGCCCAGAAGGCAGAGGTCTCGTTCTGTTTTGGGTAATCCATGCTTTTAGGCATTCTCCTGAATATTTTAATTCCGTCCCTAGAGTTTTCATTGTTTCCAATATTTCACCAAAAAAGTAAAATTTCATACCCTTATTATGGCTCTTTCAAAAAGAGCCCCTCTAATTTAATCCTCATATGTAAGGAATTTTCAACTAAGCCACTCTAAAAAGAGGTGGCGCCATATATTCAATTCACTGTTACCCTTGCAAGTCGCCCAAAGTCCTCAATGCTAGGTTGGCTTCAAATTCAAGACAAATCATTGAACACATCCAATTTCTCATTTAAATCAAGAAAAGATTTACAACGAACCCAAACCCTATCCTACCATACGTGAAACCCTAAACGAAGACAGACATGGCACTCTCAAACCCAGCATCAGCAGCTAAGTTGTTTAAGCTCTCTCTCCTCTAATTCTACGGGCCAGCTGAATATCTTTGGGCATGATAGTGACCCTCTTAGCATGAATAGCGCACAAGTTGGTATCCTCGAACAACCCCACAAGGTATGCCTCTGCTGCCTCTTGAAGCGCCGCGACTGCGCTGCTTTGGAACCTCAAATCTGTCTTGAAATCTTGGGCTATTTCTCTCACCAGCCTCTGAAACGGTAGCTTTCTTATCAAAAGCTCCGTGCTCTTCTGGTACTTCCTTATTTCTCTCAAAGCCACCGTTCCTGGCCTGAATCGGTGGGGCTTCTTCACTCCTCCGGTGGCTGGAGCTGACTTCCTGGCTGCCTTGGTAGCCAGTTGCTTCCTCGGGGCTTTCCCTCCGGTCGACTTTCTTGCTGTCTGCTTTGTGCGAGCCATCGGGTGTTCGGGAATCTGTCTGTTTCTCGAGAAAGCAAGGGGGGATAGGGCTTGATAGTCTTTGGGTTTAGAGAGCAGAGGCTCTTGACGATTTTTATAGTAAAAAAACGAGAGGGGGAAGAAGAGAATGAAATGTAGTCTACATCGTTGATTTGTAATGTTATGGACGGTGGAGATGGCGATCCGGGTGCGCTGTAAAGTGACCAGTAGGATTGATTCTAATAGGCGGGCTTTTTTGAAATTTTGAGCTCCTTTCCCCTTTGGGGAGAGGGTTTGGACGGTGGAAGTTAAGGCAATCGACGGTGGGAAATGTTTAGGGAAGCTTGGCGAGGATCATAATCCGCGTGTTCTGTTGAGTATCGAATAGAAAAGGCTTTAATTGCTCCGTTTAAGAGGCTTTGGGAGAGTAAATATGGACCGTCGGTTTGCTAGACTATTCAGTATGTAAATACATACAAGTATGATTAATTACTGTGATTAATCTCGACAGCAACAAAAAATCATTAGCTCAGAAAAATAAATCTGAAAAATTGGGAAATTATTTAGAGAAAAAAAAAATACATTTCTTCCTTTGACCAAATATAACATCCACTTACATTAAGAAGTGCATAACTGTTAAAGTTCATCCATATCTGTTTTTTTTTTTTTTTTTTAGTTTTTGTTTTTTTAATTTGTTATTTTATTGTAATTTCTTCTATGAAAGTATTTTTTTATTTATTTTGATGTTCAATTGCAATTTATAATATATTTTCGTTTTCATCTAAGCTTTCATTATTTATTTATTTTTGTTTAATAGTTTTAATCCTTTTTTAAACAATCCTTATTTTATATTAGTGTTTCTGAACGTATTATTTTAGTTTTGGTTTTTTATTTTGTTCATTTCTTTTTATTAAAGTTTTATTTGTTTTCAATCTAATCTTTCAATTTTAATTTGTATAGATAATTTTTTAAAATTGGTATTTCTTCTTTTGGTTTTAAAATTTAATTTTTTTATATTTTTTAAAATATGGTTCAACATGAGATAAAACACAAGCAAATTATCAAGTTTTATCAACTGTGCCTGTAGTTTGAAGATTATCTATAAGCTAAACTGCTCCCGATCCTGTTATTGTGCATCAAGAGACGACACTATGGACGGTTACTATGTACAAAGAGACAAAACATTGTAGACGAGAATAGCAATGCTCAATTTTCTGGTCGGTCTGGTTTGTTTTTTCTCTTTCCTTTTTATATAGTGGAATAACAAAATTGTCCCTTGAAAAGGACACAAATAGGCACTTGGGCCGAGGGCTTCCACAGTAATTATACGTTTTCTGTCTAGTCCGGTTTGCTCGGCCGATTTATTATTTTTTTAATATTTCTTTACAGAGTGAAATAATATTTTTGTCCCTCAAAAATGATAAAATTTAGGTTTTGGTGGGAGGGGCAAGTCAATAATTTATTATTTTTTAATTCTTTTTTCTGCTGATTTACTATTGGCGCTTCGCTGGACGCACCTTCCATTTCAGTGCTCAAGCGTGTTTAGGATAGTGCATGTAGCTTATTCCAGCGTTCAAAAATACTCAATCAGCGTTTAGAATGATTTTTAGCTATGCTCTTTTCCCCTGGTATGAGTATACGGTAGTCGAAGACATGTCAATGCCCGTTTGAATTTCTCCCATTTTCTCTCTCTTGCTTGCGCAAGATGACATTAGCGCAACTGTTTTTTCTCATATTTCATTTCACTTCCTAAACTTTCAATTGTGTTTTGTGGTCTTAATTGTTATTATATAGGTTTTAATTTGTTTCAATTATGTCATTAAATTAAAATTAATTATCTATTGTAGTTTCATTTAGGTTCTCATTCTTTGAATATTTGGATTGATTTGGAATCCTTGATATTTCTTATATCAAATTTCTTGTTTATTTTAATCTTATCCTTCTATGCGAATTTATTATAAATCCTTAATATTTTGGTATCAAAAATTGATTTTTTTCAATTTTATCTTTCTATGCAAATTAATTATAAATTTCAGTTTCATTTCGGTTCTAATTCTTTTAATTTCCAGTTTTGTTTTAAATTATTTAATTTTATTAGTATCAATGTTTGAATTTATTTCAATTTTTTCCTTCAAATTAAATCTATTACATATTTTTTTTTATTTTATCCCTTATACTTTTAATCTTGGAATTTATTTTAGTTCTATTATTTTTTTATATATATATTTCTTACGTAATTCCTATTTTTGTCCATATTTATATATAACATACTCTTAGTTTTTGTTTTGAATTTTTCTTTATTTCCAATGTTATTAAATTTTTTTATTTAATGTTCAATATTAACATGTGCTGGTAATTATTTGAAAATTAATAATTATTATAATTTCTCTTTTTATCACTTCAAGTTAAATAATTTCTTAAAATTTAATAATATTTTTTTATTTATTTTTTTTGTTAATATCAACATGTCTTGAATTTTCTAATTATTATAGATAAAATATTCAAAATAATGATAATAATTATTTGTTAGTTTTGTTTTCTTTTAAATATGTCAGACTATTTATATTTTTTTATATTTATTTAATATTATCGCCTTAATATATATATATATATATATATATATATATATATATATATATATATATATATATATATATATATAACTTAGGTTTTTTGGGGAAAAAATTACTATTATTGCTCTAAAATAATTTCAATATAATAATATGATTAATATGGAATATTTTTTTCTAACAATAATTATGGTCTCACCAATTTTTATTATTTTCACTATTATTAAGGTTTTTTTTAAAATATTTACATTTTAATATGTGTTGATGATAATTTTAAAATTGATATTTATTTTTTTTCTCTTTGTTGTTTTTAAAATTCTTTTTTATTTATCTTTCAAGTCATTTTTTTTTAAATCTACTTATTTTTATTTTTATTTTGTCATTTATTTAGATTTTTTTCCTTATAAATATATGAGACTAATTATATATTTTAATATTTATTTAATATTAGCGTCTGAAAATATATATATAGACAGAAAAAAATAAACTAGGATTTTTTAAAGAACAAAAAATTTATATCAATGTTCTTAAATAGTTTTAATATAATAATATAAGTAATAAATCTTATAAAAAAAATTGCCTTTTAATTATAATTTTGTCCTCTTCTGTTCAAGCTTATTTCTTATAAAAATTTGATATTGGATTTTAGATTGTTTTTGTAATTTTTTTTTATTATGTATAATATTTCAGATACGATATTACTGAGAAAAAATACAACTTATAAACAAAATGGATAGATAAATTTACTCCAGTTATCTACAATTAAAAAATAAATGAACCACTTCCCCTGCATTTTGATTACACTATTCTTTTTAGATGAAAAAATCATTTCTAACATATTTGATCTATTACAATATTATTAATTAAATATTAAAATAATTAATTATAATATAAAAAAAAATCAAATAATTTTTTACATAAGAAAAAGTTGAGCGCAGCACACAGCTAAATCACCTCGTATATTTCTAAAGTGAAACCTATACGTGACAGGAATCAATCAAAGGAAGTTCTTGACTTGTAAATTTTTTCTATATACTGACAGCAATCACCAAGGAAGCTACAGTGAAGAATACAAAAATTATACTCAGTTGTTTGGAAGTGAGAAATAATGGAACCGAAAAGATGTTGCTCCGGCAGTGTCTCGTTCAAGCCTAATATCTGCCTCATTCTCCAAGACTCCATTCGGAATATCAGCTGCTGGCAGTGGCTGTATTTGATTCTGGCTAGGTTGGCGTGTCAATTGAATTTCAGGTGGCAATGCCGCCATAACAGGAGGGGACACAGATCTGAACCTATCACTGCCTGCACTTGGTGTGGGCAATGCCGCCATAACAGGAGGCCGGGACACAGACCTGAACCTACCACTTCCGGCACTTGGTGGTGGCAATGCTCTGTCCCATAAGAAGACATGAATGAGAATAGGCGCCTTGGCATGGCGATGCAAGGAAAGTTTCTGGCTTAGCGATACTGTGTCAAAGCATTTGACTGCTCCTGTCGACGAAACCATCCAAGGAAGGACCTTCTGGTTTGATACTCTCGAAACAACCAGCAGTCTTGACGCGCTTGTTGCTTCTTTGTATAGATTGCTAAGCCCTGACCTCGTCGATGGTACATTCTCATCATCGTCCGTGACTGATGAAATGTATATAAAGCCCTGTCGACACGAAACGAAAGATAAGCAAATTAACATCTTCAAAACATTGGTTGAGTCTGACGGTCAACTCGCTAACCAAAACCTGTTCTAGGGCAGTTTTTTCCCGAACTGCTGTTTAGACATTGATCTAGTTAAACCCCAGTGATCGGAGGGTTTAGCTGCGTAAACTTCAAGGATTTTTTATTTTAATTTCTGTCCAATTAGAAAAACCGAGAAGGCAGTCATTTTGCAGTTGACTCGAGTTAACCACATGACTCGGAGTTATGTATAGAGTACCTCTTCTGTGCGGCTGATGGCAAATCCAAGCTTAGTATCATCTTCTTTTATTTTGACCTCAATTGCAAATTCTCCACATAAAGGTGCATACCAGAGACGAACTGCTCTGACTACACCGAGATCGACCCCATGGTAATCCTCAAAACCATACAAGCTTACATGTGCAAGCCTAGACAAATCGGACAGTGAACCAGCATTCACAGTTGAGGAAGCTGTCTCTCCTGATATCTGTCCAAAATATAAAAGAATCATACTTTTCATCGTTGCAAGCCAGTTGGAGATTGCCAGAATGCTTTCGTTCTTAAATAATAATGCATCTTTGTTCAGGCTAGGGTGGTTACCTTGGTGAGCAAGGATTCGGTCTGAATATTCATGAAAACAACTGGGACTCCAGAAGCCTGAGATGCACACAGCCACGCATTTGCCCTGGCAAGAGTGTCCTCCAAATCATTGTATCGAGAAGCAACTCCGTCTGGAGCTTTTGGAAGGAGGAGTAAAGAAAGAAAGCTGCTTGATCCGGGAACATGTAGCAGCTCCTGCATCCTCTTTTCCCACGGATAAGCCACATACCCATCTTGAAGCTTAGCCCTCTGTAACGCACTAACAATTCTGGAGCTTCTTGAAGCTACAAAATGTAAATAATCGTCTCATCACACTGATAGAAGCGAAACCAGAACATAAAATTAAGGGCCGGTTGCCAATTACATTCTCCAGATCAGCAAGTACAGACGACTGGAGATATATTCCAGACCAATAAAATAAAAATAATGAAATTTAAAATTATGATTATTATTAATAAAATTTTAATATTATATTACTAACTTATCACATCTAAAATTTTATATTATTAAATAAAAATTCAAAATATAATTTATATTATTTACAGCTGTATAAGTGGTCAACAAAAGCCACAGGAGACTGCAACCACTAACAAGTTCCGACAATAATGCAACTCAGAAAATTAAAAAATGTCATCGGAATTTGTCAGCGTGTCGGCATTAAGGAAATACAGACAAATAAAGAATCGTTATCTCGTCAAGTTTTCTATTCCATCAGCATTAAAGAAAAAATACCAGTAGATTTTAAACAGCATATGACTCAGGAATGACTCTACGCTAAAGGGTCATTAATTTCTTCTTGTTTTGTGACGTGGCTGATTTTGAGACTTGAACAAGCACTCTCGCAGTGGAGAAAATCTTATGGGCAGCCATTGTTTCTCGTTTCTTGTAGAATCTGAACTCTGTAAAGTCCAAAACCACGGCCAATAACCCGTGCGTAAACATCGAAACCTCATTTTTTAATAGTTGAAATGGAGAGATAGCAATCAAGTATGATGTGAAAGAAAATAGGCTGACTCACTTAAAACTGTAATTAATAAAAGCCAACTCAGTGCCATGTTCGCTGCCCCAGACTAGAAACAGCGGCGGATTAAAGGACTGCTGCTTTTAGGAACGAGTAGAATAACTGAATTATCAAGAATATTTATAAGCTAAATCGATTTGAAATTTTTCGAACAATACAAAAGTTGTTTTAATTTTGTTTTAACTGATGCTGGGTACACTTATATGATAGGAAGGACAGGTTCATGAACCCGACAAGTGGGGGAAGAAGATAAACTGTATACATGTAATCCACTGACCTTTTGTGAATATCCAGAAACCCTTTTTTAAAGTAATTTTTTTTTATAAAAAAAAACCTTTTCAAGCTTGATTATGAAAATTTAAAAATAATACTACAATTTTTTTTTTAATTAAACCTAAGACAATATGTTTTATAAAATAACATCATTCTATTTTATAAAAAAAATACACAAAAAGTGAATTTCTATTGTATTTTTTAAAAACCTTAACCAATACAAATATCAAACCAATCGATGTGTAGAATGAGTTTAATAATTCTATTTCATAATTAAAAATCAAAAAATAAAATCACCCACTGCTTGTCTCGAGTACTTGTCAAAAAGTAAAAGTAGAAGCTCCAAACTCGGAAACATCAGAACTTTCAAACAGAGTTCATCATCTAACTCACCTTGTAGTTCAGAGCATTCAGCTTCAGACCGATCCGTGAACCCGACAGCATAATTCGGATCCTCGATAGACCTCAAAACATACTTATTTTTGTAACCCGGCTCCGGCACAACACAGGCATGCAACTCAGCAAACCCGTCTCGACCACGTCTAACTCGAACAACAATGGAAGTCTCTTTGTTTTTGAACGAGTTATGAAGTATCTTTTGAACCCCAACTTTTCCATTCTTGAACGGAGCTTTATATCTTGTAGACCTGGAGCCGGATGATGACGACCCGGATCCGATCAGAATTTCTTCAACTATATCTCCTGTTTGAAGCATGTCTCCTGTCCATTCGTCTGCTTTTGAACTCCCTTTTAGACATTCTACTGCGAGAACTATAGTTGATTTCGAGTCTCTTCCTGGTTGTGAGTTTCTGTCCATGGTCATTTCTCCGGTCGGGTTATGATTTTCTTGGAGAGGAGGTTAGTTTGGTGATCAAGAAAAGTTGATCTTGAAACCGATCGAACAGGGTGAGGAATTATAGATAGATTTTGGATTCTAGCTCTACATTCTACAAGAGAGATTAGAGAGGGAGGAGGACGAGAAGTTTAAGTTGTTTGAGAGAGGAGGTGGAGGGGTTTTCGAGTTAATTATACAGGACCTGGAGTTATACAAGATCAGAGTTTTTTGAGGGCCGTTAGTTAATTTGCGCGTTTGGAGATGTAAGGAAAATGATACGTAGTGAGGCGTGTTAGTTTTTTGTTCCGTGATGCTGCCCGGTCTATTGTTTAAAATATATCTTTTTTTTTAAAATAATATTTTTTTATATTTTTATGGTGTGTGCGTGCGTGTGTGTGTATATATATATATATATATGTATATAACTTCAACCATATTTAAATATAAAAATAATTTTATATCAAAACTACTTTTCAAAATATAAAAAGCCATTATTTTAATATATTTTTAAATAAAAAATAATTTAAAATATAACTTCAACCATATTTTCAGTCGCAATAACAGCATCTCAAAGAGCTCATGTTGCTTAATACAGTGCACTAGCTAGAATGTATATGATTATATTCAACATATTGTGTGTGTGTGTGTGTTCATATGATGCTATGGTATCTATGTATGGCACGCTAGTATTTTTATGTTAAGAAACGTTGACATGTCATCATTAACAACCATGTCCAGGTGAGACATTCGTATTTTAAATTATGTATTATTATTACAATCGTATATTAGTCGATGAGATTGTTAATACGTATATTGCTTGCCGCCTTGGTTCTTCAATTAATTTTAAAAACCATGTTGTTTTATTTATTTTTAATAAAAACTCGAGGAAATAAAAATCCTACAATGGCTCTAGTCTAGACAAAACAAAACAAAAAACATTTTTTTTATTTCATATTATTGAGTGTCACTCAGCATGGCCGAATTTTTATTCATATTTTATAAGATCAATTTGCAAGATTATTTAAATTTAGCGCAATCAATATTGTTTTTTTCTTAAAAAAATATTTAAATGAAAGTCTAGACCAATAAATCAAATTGCCAAACCTATAAAAAATACCATCCATATTTATGTTGATACTACAGCATTATGTGACTTAATAGTCACGATCATATCATTTTATGGTATTTTTTTTTTAAAATGATGCGTGGAAATTTGCTATATTCCATGGATTGTATTCAAAAAAGAAATTTCACAAGTAGTTGCCAAGAAAAATTATAGTATTTTTTTTTTATTTGAACCGGTATGATATGGTTTCGGTTTATTGATTTTTGCCTTAAAAACCTCACAGGAAGTTTTTAAAAAAATCCTAATCAATTTATTTTAATAATTTAGTTTTTCTCGGTTAATTTTCTTTTATTTTCTCATTTTAATCGGATTTTCAATTTTTTTACTTAGTCGTAGTAGGACGTTGTTTCTTGTCGTCTCGAGTACGGTGGTCACTGGTTAGGTTTTTTCATATTCGTAGCAACATTTGTGCAAGCTGTTAACGATGGGAGTGCTGAAAGGAATTGATGGGATACATTTTACTTCTTCAGAAAGTCAAAACACAACAACCAGTCAGTCAACAAGGGAAATGGGAGATTACTGCTACGAAAATAAATAAATAAATAAATAAAAAGAACTAATCACATATGAATATATAAGCAATTTTCTTATCCATAGTTCAGTACTGTTTTTTTCTTCTTCCTGGAAAACTTAGATTTTTCTCTTTGATGGTTATAAATAAAAGGTGGATTTAATTTATTTACTTGTAATTAAATAAATTATCCCGATAATTTCATCAAGATAGTTAAGATAAGTAATTATCCCTATAATTTTATTATTTTTTTGCGGGGTATATATTCTTAAACTCCCTTAAACAAACTTAATTTTGATTTACATATATAAACGGATCTAAACATACAATTTACCCTGAAATAAATATATATATATTTTTTATCTAGATAGTGATTTGCCAATTGAAACCTTCCTCCCATTGCTTTCATGGTCGAATATTAAATAAAAGTTTACGAAAACTTATAGGTTGATGGATTTGATTTCATGATTAGAAAAGGGTACGCGTTTGATATTGTTTTTGCAGCTGTATTTAAACTCGCTTAAAAAAAATATTAAATTAATATTTTTTAATAATTTTAAAATATGAATACAACAAATAAAAAAATGTGTGTATAAAAAATACAGCTGTATTAGTTGAAGAGTCCACCATGTCATATATGAATACGATTTTTTTTTTTAAATAAAGATTTATTCTTACGTGTCTGTATTTACTGAACTATTGGATTTTACCATTCAACAAATGAAGCTTTGACTATTCAACACCATCTTAAACAAGTGGATCGGGTCCAAGGACAGATGCAAGGTGGAGACAGCAAACCTCGTACGTGCTCCGTAATTTAATTGATGAAATTATAACAAAATAAAATAAAATAAAAATATACACATATCACAATAATCATAAATTAAACCTGACCGAATCCACGTGTATGTTCCAGTGGTTGTCAGAGGTCACTCTTTTTTAAGGGATTATCATTAGAGTCTCCGTAGGAACTGGAGGGCGCCCCTTTTTTTATTTGCCCTAGTTCAATTTTTATCTGGTATGTCTGTTATTTTAGTAGTGTTTTATTTATTTATTGGGTTTATAAAATATTTAGTGGATTTAAAAAATAATTGAGATACACGTAAGACGCTTCAATTAACAGAAGAAAAAAAAAAAAACTGAGGAAAAGTCTGAAGCCATTGGACCTTGACATTACCTTCCGAAATTAAACGCGTAATGATTTATATTCTAAATCATCCTGTGGTTTAATTTCTTTTCCCTTCACAAAGAATGCAGATTTTATTTTTAAAAAGCAAAGGGAGTAAATAAATGAATAAACAATAAGATGATCGAAATAATTTTTTAAATATATTTTAAAAGATATATTACTAAAAAGATTCTCATACCAGCAACTAGAGGGAAGGGAATAAAAAGTTATCTTGATTATTATATAATTTAATTTATTTTCTACATTCCAATTTATAAATGTTATAGAATAATATAAATTATATTATAGAAATTTACGTAATAATTTCAATTTTTAGATGAGATGGTTCATTAACACGTTTTAAGAGTCTTGTTGACCCAACAACTATGAGTATAGGATAGTGTGAACATGTGCAAATTTCTAGAGTAAAAAACTTTCAATTGAGGATGTGTGTTAGAGAATAATATAAATTATATTCCGAGATCTTATATAATAACTTAAGTTTTTAGGTGAGATGGTTCCTTAACAATAAACTATAAAAAGTAGACACAAAAAAGAATAAATTATAAAATGATGATGATAATTTTTCCTAATTCATCTTCTAAAGAAACTTATCTTGTAGGAAGTTTAGAGGAATTGGTGATGCGGATTCTCTGCATCTTTCACTTCACTCTAAAAGTCCCATGTAATTGACCATGGAAACTTGTTTTTATAAGTGCGCCAAAGCAAAAACCCTAATCCGATCATGCAAGAGCAGATGGTCCCCTGGTAAGAGTCTTGACTAGACTACCACCAGGAAAACAAAAGGACTTTTGTTCAAGAATAGTATCAATTTGTTATATAATATATAATATATAGTTGACTAGCATGAGAGAAAATAAATTCATTTTTCCTCATCATTTTAATGGGTGGGGGTTTTGGGCAGCAATAGAAGGTGTTTTGAGAATTAAATTAAATGTTTTTTCTTGTGTTTATTGATTTTTCTCTCATAATAAAAAAGAGTTATTCTTAACCTGCGATGCAAGCATGAGCTTGTCAAACCACGTTGTCTTACAAAGTTGATCTTTTCCCTTTTCCGCTTCCCCACACGCTTTCGCGAATTGTCCCTAACAGTTGGGAAGACAAGTTCACATGTCCACTGCATGAGCTTCCTCTTGTGGGGACACCCATGGCAACCTCCGAGAAGATGGAACGGCTTGAACTGGCTCAGAAAATGGGTGAAGGGGGGGCTGGAGGTGGAGGAGCAGCCTGCCGATATGAACCGGAGGGGAAGGCAATCTGGTTATAAACAGCTCCTTTTGTTCCACAAAGACAACATGCATATGGGATACAAAATGCAGGATTTGGAACTAGGCATTTATACCTCAGCGATCGGCTGAAGGTGCCTTGACGCTGGTTATCATTTGATCGACTGTAACTCAAATTGGCGAAGTTGTTGCCATGCTGGTAAAATTCCGGCCCGCATCTTATTGTAAATTAAAAAAATAATATAACAAGAAGCCAAATTCTATTACCTAGATTGGCATATTGTTGCCTTCGTTCCATAGGAAATTAGCCTGACAGCAAATCAATTGATCATCTATTAGAAGTTAAATATAGATAATAACATTGTTGTTAAATCCAATATGATCCGAAAGGTTGATGTGGAAAATCTATTACTTGTGGCTAGATTTCAAGTTAAGCTAGAAAAAATATTGATCCGATAAAATTTAATTTGATCAACTAAGTAGAGTTTTTAGTGAAATAGCTGACTCCACCGAATCAACACCAAGGTTTTTTTTCAAATGAAAATTGTTGGTCAGGAATGGCTTGATGAAACAGTGATCCAAGTCCTTTTTGGGATCAATTGCTACAACTACAGATAAATATGGTGCGTGGTAGTGATTCAACAATTAGTATAAACAAAGGCATGACAATATTTTCATATTGTTTGAAAGACAACTTGAGATATTTAAAGGGAGATTCACATCCATAACCATAGCAAGGAAAGTTATCAAAGAAAGAAGATTGGGTTACGTGATTATGTTGATCTTTCAACATCCGCCCCATTAAACTGCTCAATTCAAATTTCAAATATATTCACAGAAGAAGAAAACTCACACAATCAATAAGAGGAAAAGAAAAATTATCTACAGGAAGAAGTAACAAAAGCTGATATTTTTACACCAACACATAAATATTAGGTCTGGACATCACCTAAAACTATTTCACTAGTTTTGAAATTCTACCACGTTAACAAAAACATAAAATATAACAACAGCAACATGAGTTATCCATTCTTTACATGCTTCTTCTTCCCCATAAACCTACAAAGATGTGGGGCAAAAAATAACGTTACACAACATTATATCGTTTTAGATAAGCTGTTATCTAAGCATGTGCAGAAATCATATCAACCATCAAGCAACGAATGTCTTTTCCAGAGTAAAAGAAAATCTCATTCAAAGAATGCCGCAGGATGCAAAGATGGCATATGTACATGGATTCATACATTTGTTGGCTTACAATTTAGTACCCTAAACCCAGAATCTAGCTAAAGTTTGCAAAATTACCATGTTGTTTGGATGGAGATTTACAAAGTTGTTTCCAGAAAGAATTGAGTGGTCACAAAAAGCAAAGTTTGCAACTGATAGCAAATCAGTTTTTAAAGTCATTATTATAAAGTTCGGATTGCATTCCCAACACCAAGAATTTTTTTTTTACTTCACCTCATTTTTCAGATTCTGAGATAGAAACTTCATGCCAACTTCTTGGAAAGCAAATTTAAAGGTTTTGGGAAAACTTGAAAAGAGAATGCTTATGCTCTCAAGTACCATCAGCAAGTGAAAATCAAATATGGAAGCTGCATTCTTATATATTAACCTATGACAGGTGTGCGTTACTTACTAGACCCATCTCTTATTGGAAGATGTATTCTTAGTTGAACTTTGAGCCCGCCTTCTAATCTTCCTGATGTCCCCTCCAGCTGGCAACTGCTTTGACCTTGAAGAAGGAAGTCTAATAGACTTTTGATTTGCTGATATTTCTTTAAGAGGACTTTCTGATCTAGAGAGCATGTGAAGCTCGGTTAATCCTACCAAAGAACTGGAAGCCTTTGCTGGTGTTGATTTATGGTTTTTTGTTAAATCAAGCTCAGTACTCTGAAAAGGAATCTCCTGAAGTTCAACAGCGGGGGCTTGTTTTTAAGTTCACACTATTGGAAGCTGAATCAGAAAAGCGCTGCTAATTGTACTATTCTGATAAGGGTTACCTCAATTTTAGCAGCAGGAGCTTGTGGTCGGTTCACAGGAGAGGAATCTGAATCAGAGGAGGAAGGGCCAGTGGTACTATCCATGTCATAAACTATGTTATTAACCATGAGAGGAAGTTCCGAACTGTCTGTGATAGACAATGAGGAGGATGGTCTACGAAGTCTTGTAAGATGCACCACCTGTAAAACCTCACGAGTTCTGGAAATTAAACCATTATCTGAGACACGGTATTGATTGCATACCAATCCTAATAATATACAACTAAATCAGTTCCAATGAACATAAATATTATTGTGAATTATTCATGATTCATAAACAAGATGATGATATGCCATTAACTTTTTGTTATTACTCAAGTACAAAACTGTAGCCTGTGTGCTTAGATTTCTTATGTGCCAAAAACATTTTGTATTCTGACTTTGTCATGTGCAGAACATCAGAATCTCTCACTTTCACAAAAAATATGATAACCACGACGGTACAATAAAGAAAATGAAAGAAAGGCAATGTAGCAAAGCATGCACATCTTCTCATCTCAAGTTTCACAGTTTCCAACTCCTTCGTAAATAATTTTTCTAATACTAACTTCTTACCTTTTGTTCTAATACCATCATGTCCTTTCGAAGTCTTGTAATCACTGTGTTCTTCCTGCATACAATGTCCTCCAACTCTCTGATTCTCTATAATTACGGGAAAAAAGATTTGTTGGAACAAGTCAGATATAAATATGGTGAGTACAAAAGCGATGGAAAGATAGTAAAAAATGTTGCTCACATGAGTCAGAACTACCTTAGAACCTGCCATATTATTTGATTGAAGAATACCGGTCAGCTCCTTTATGGTGGCATCCTTCTCTTCACACTCTCTCTTGAGATTGCAGATGTCTTGGTCTATTGCAAAAGAGCTCATCTGTTATAGAGACACAGCATGAGGTCACTGAAATGTGAACTTGATGGATGATGGATTAGCAAGTGATCCGCTCTCTTTCCACCTCAATGGACATGAAATGGTGAAAGCATTAAAGAAATCGTAATCAGCTATTGCCAATCTATTAAATAACATTCAACTTCAAGGATCAATAACTTTGGTACTTCTTCCAGTTTCCAATAAACAAAATGCATCTGTCGCTTGATTATTGATAAGTTTGTAGTTTGTACACAACTCCAATGGGAGAGCTACAAGAAAAGTCAAAAGGAAAAGACAATTTTTTTTAGCTTTTATGTCTCATTTTCATGGTCCCAGGAGGAGAGCTATATTGAAAAGCTAAAATAGCATTTCTAAGTTGAAGAACCATTATTACATGTTTGATCAAAAGAGCCAAAAATTATTTAATATATTGCCATGCAAAAAAGTGGTTTTGATTGTACTTGTATTAGTTATTTATTATTAATAAATAGTTATATCAATATTATATATATTAAAATAGATTTGACTTCTCTAAATGACTTTTTTCCATTGGAGTGTAAATATAAAAAATGCTATATTTACACTATTCAACAAGCTATATTATTAATTTAGCTTCTCTAAATACCTTTTTCCCTTGGAGATGCTGTAGATAACTTGTGAAGGAAAGAAGAAAGAAATATCAGATGACAGATAAATCATCCTCCAAAATCACACCAGTGACCCCACACATCAACACAAAGTAATCAGAACCAATTATTTGCCATTAGCTAACTCCAGTGGAGAACTGATCATACTTGTCCTTTGCAGTGTGGAAAACCATAATCATCATATTGCACGAGTTTCTATTGTGAAACAAAATTTTTTACGGGGCTTTTAACAGAGCTATTTCTAAACTTCGTTTTTTAGAGGTAACCTGATCTGTTCAATTATAATACGAGTGAAAAATCTTTAAAAAAAGTGTGTACAGTTTCTGAATCTTCCATCACCTGCATATCTGCTGCAGATGTAACACTTGAAGCCCAATCTGACAAATCTGACATGCGACGCTCTTCATGCTCCACATCATTTATGAAAGGCATTTTGTACTGCAGTACCTCATCACCTCCAGAGACTTTAACAAAAGAATTTCCCTGGTACAAAATTACAAACTATAGTATTTGAGCATTTGGACACCATTTCTGACTCTAAGAATATAATTACTCAAAACACCAAAAGACAAACTTGGCGTCTACATAAATTAATTCTCACCATCAAACCAGCGAGCAGGTCTTGGTGTTGATCGCAATGCCAACAACCACAGCCAACAAATTTAATTTTATCACAACCAAAAGCATCAGGCGGTTCTACGTTCTTGCTGTTGAACGATGCATTGGCTTTGGTTCCGGCCTGGCTGTTAATGTTACTCAACTGATCACACAGACTATCAAGCTTCTGCTGCATGCTTGTGAGCACCTGATCCTGAAAAGCATTTGGTAAAAAGAATTATATCAGACAAGTCTCGTGGCTACAAGAACAGTTCATTCTTTACATGAATTTGAGTGTATTTGAATCCTCCTCAGGTTCAAACAAAAGGTAACACAAATAAGCAGCAACAGGACAAAGGTGGGGTTCAAAAGAACTGTACTAGACATGAACATTCATACAAGTGGATTTAAAATTCAAAAAATGATTTCCAACATGACATCTCGGGTCTAATTTTTTGTAACTGCTGTCTTAAATATCAAAATACAAGACAACATTACAAATGGATTACACATTAAGATTCAATTAATCAAATCTAGGATTAAACCTTGTTTTTATTTCTTGAATCCTATCAAAACTGAAAATTTATGAGAAACTGATCTTAAAGCAGAATCTTTCAACTCCTGGAAGTTCAAAAAACATCATTAGAGATAAAGCTAATAAATAAACAAAGCCATTAATGAAACAAAGCAAGCCATCAAAATAACATCAACCACCCTCCAAAGTTCCTTCCTTTCATGCAAAATCAAGCAACAAACCTACCGTTCACACTCAAAAAAACAAAACAAAAAAAAGACTCATATTTTAAGCAAACCCATTGGCGAAAATCTGAAAAACAAACAAAACCCATTAACAAAATCAAGTTAAACCCACTAACCCTAAGCTCCACAGATTCCTTGAGCTGATTAATGATTCCATTCTTTTTAGACTCAGAAACAGCAACACCAATAACAGCAACAATCAGAAATCTTTGAGCAGGACTAAACAGCTCCCAAGCCACAGCTTCCTCCCGTCTCAACCCAATGGCATTGGCCGAGCTGGCTTCCTCTGCATTCTCAAGCCGCCCTCGCAAAGAAACCCAGGCCAGCCGCCGAGCCGACGTGACGGGTCGGGTCGGCGTGAAGTGGCTGGAGAGTCGGCGGGAGGAGGGAGATGGGATCGAAGGGAATGGGGAGAGAGTGACAAATGACGAAGATGGACGTACTTGAGCCGAGCCGGGGGTGGAGCCGGCCTGGTGGGTGCAATCGGATTCTTCTTCTTGTTCCATGAAAAGAAAGGAAAAAAAGCAGGGTGCGTGATTGCAGGGAGTCTGTGGTTTTCGAACGTTGTAATTTATGGTGTGGGCATTGAATTTGTTACTATTTTTTGAATGGCTTTTCAAGTATGAATTCGAATCTTGTGATTTGAGAGGGAACTCTTCAAATTATTGATGTTGAACGGTCGTTGTCTAGTTCTATTAAAACCCGAAAAACTCAACTATTTTTTATTAAAATTGCATTTTTTAAATATTGTTTTGATCAAATTTAAGTTGGTTTAGTCATGTGATTAGAACTGAACTAGATCAATTAGGTTCTATAAAATCAATATCCTATCTAATCTATTTAGAAATATAAGTAGAGCTATACTTTAAGTGTTTAAATTATTAAATTTACTTATCGAAATAGATTTATCATCAAATTTAACCGTTATAATTATTTGTTATTTAGATTTTTAACAATTGATCTTTAAACTTTATCTTTGACAAATATTGAAGTGACTCAATGAATTTTGTTTGTTTCTAAATACTTGTTTAAAATGTTTTTTTATTTAATAATATATTATAGTCATATATATATATATATATATATATATATATATATCAAAATAATATAAAAATTATTAACTTAAATTTTTTTACAAGAATTCATTGTAATATAATAATTTTATTGAAATTGATATGGTTTGAGTGATGTAACGGGATAAAAATTACTTTAATTTTCCCATTCATTTTACCAAATAATAAATATACAAATAAATTAACAAGGTTTAATATCGTATTAAACTTAATAAAATATTTAAATTTAAAATAAACTAGCATAAAGAAATATTGAAGTTTAAAGAACATGTTTACTTGTGAAAATTGCCTGAAAAGGCGGTAATATATTGTGTCTATGCCTAGCGTCTTGTTCACTTTCATGATATATATTATTAACAGAATCAATGCTAAGACTTCACTTTCTGTATCCTTTTCTGGTCGTAGTAGAGAGCCTCAGTTCTGCCTTCTGGGCTAGATTGTCTATGCGACAGTCAAGGAGCACAGGGCTGAGCTTTTTTTTGCACAATTTGGCTAAGGTAACTACTGTACATCAAATTTTTTTTTTTAAATGCAATAAAACTTTATCTCTTGTACTATCATGTAAATACAGGTGAATAAGTAAAATTCTAGTTATTTCAAATTTTTTTAAAAAATATAACTTGAAATTTACTGTATAAATTACAAGTTTTTTTCTCATCACGTTACACTCCTTGCGACCGGACCGACGACCTGCTATGCTAGACAAATGAAGATCAAAGGATGCATTGGCACCAGCAGACATAGCACAAAGAGAAAAATGATCATTGCTACAGCAATGCTGCACCTATGAGCTAATTTTTTGCTATTTCTTCGCAAAATATTTTTAATCTAATTAAGATCAGGCTTACGACCACCAATCGATATCCGCTCCTGGTTACAACTCTCTTTTTTTTCCAGGTCCGGATGCTCATCAGAATTCCCACCATCATATGTATATTGTTTTTCAAACACCAACCAGCGATCACCTTTGTTTAATTGATGTAGACGATAAAATAGAATGGTTGACCTGACCGATGCTACATGTTCATGACCTTCTCTTTCAATTTCTCTTGCAGCTCTGTGTGAAGTTGATCTATAGTCATGGTATAAATCACAATTTTCAGTAGTGAGCTTTTTGAGAATGTCTTTTGTACCTTGGTAACACCGGATTCTTCTGAAAAATAGAGCCAAGATGCTCTGAAGTCAAACCATTTCATAACGGTGCCCTCGTCGCAAACAAGCTGAGCAAAGGTAGTTTTACCTACCCCAGTCAGATCCACGATGGGAATCACATCTAGCTGCCTGCCTGCCTTTCATGTCACCTGAAGGCAGCAACTCCCCTACCATAAACAGCAGATTCACCTATCAGAGAAGTTGTTGGCATTCTGTCTGGTGGTGGGGTTCTTCCAAAGCGGTCCATCAGACCAAGGCCATACTTTTACTGCACCAAAATTTCCAGATTCTGAAGAATCTTTTCCAAATCTAGTTCCAACTCTCCCATACCCATTTTCCTTAAAATAACCAGCTCGCAATTTCAATCGCAGAGCGTCGTGCGCTATTGCATCCAAGAAGTCAATATCAGCTTCAAAACAGAATCATTTAGATCGTCGAGCCAATCTTCTTCTGCTGTACATCAATAAGCACTTGGTTAATTTAGTGAAACCATTCTACAAGCTGCATTGACGATTGACAGAGAGACAAAATCAGCAGCAAAATGTTAGAATGTTTATAACACATGCACTTATAGAGGCTCAGAAGTAATGATATTATTTAGATGTCTGCTAAAGTTACTTGCCTGCTCACACAGATTGCCATGCCTCTTCGTATCTTCTTGCATGTTTCTTCCTTTCTGGACTAAATTATGCGCCAGTAGGGCTCTTTTCTAGAGTTCAAAACTTGGTGTGGCCCGTGTTTTGTCATCACAGGTGTTGTTGGGCTCGTTGATTTTTTTTTAATACTTTCTTTTATTATTGTACACCGGCCTTTTTTAGCCTTGATTTTATTCACAACTTTAATTGTAAATTAGTGTGCATGAAGGTTAAATTAGTGAAAGCAGGTATTCTTAAGAGTTATTTTCAATTTTGATAATTAAATCTCAAATGATTTTACTCAATACATCAGCCATTGAGAGAGTTTTGGAGATCATTATTTTTAGGACCCGAATTTTGATAGAAATATTTTCATTTATTTAAAAAATATTATATCCTCTAAAAAAGGTTTATTTGTTCAACAAGAAACATTGATTTTGATCTAAATTCGTGTATTTTGTTTCATCCTTAAGTGGCGTAGGTAATAAACTGAATACGTGCTATATATAACACATATTAGTGGTTCATAGGTTAAAATCTCAAGTTTATTGCATGGATTTTGAATATACAAGTGTTTTTAAAATTGTAAAAGAAATAAATTAATTCTAGCTGACTTGATTGTAAACCAATAAGATAATATCTTATTTTAAAATAATAATAATAATAATAATAATAATAATAATAAATCAATGATTTTTCTCTAATGTTTTCTAGCACGTTCTAAAGCAACAATGTAGACAAATTCATCACTGAAGAGTACATATTCGTACTGTATATAATATGTACGAAAGTTTGACGTGATCAAAAACAAAATCCAGCGACAGATACACCAAATTATTGAGTGTAATAAATCAAATAATTGGTTCTTTGTAATCCTTTTCTTTTTATTACATTTAAAAATATATTTTTATAATTTTTAATCATTTTTATATACTAATATTAAGATATTATTTTAATATATTTTAAAATTAAAATATTATTGAAAACAACCCCAACTAATTACTGAATGCTGCTAAAAAAAAGCCGAAACAAATGTACAAAAAAGTCGACAAAGCAACCTGTTTAAGAACATGCTTGTCCCAAACTTATTATGTGGTGACTCGTGGCTAAAGATATAGATAAATAATGGTTAATGATGGCCAAAAAGGCAGTGACCCAGTCATGACCAGGGATAAAGATAATAACACTAGATCAACACAAGAAAAAGAAAGAACTTGATTTGAGCATTGCTCCCCTTTTCTTGAAAAGGTAGATCAATCTCTAATATTAAGTTTTTTTTTATATATATATATAAATAAGAAGCCAAATTTAATTATTTTTTCTTTCGTTTTTAAAACCAACAACTCTATCTGTAATGGTGGCTGATCCTATGTAATAGATTGGTCTGAAAATCGTATTTTTTGTAATAATATCGAGTATACATAAAGATAACCGTATATTTTATGAATAATATATATTAAAATGCAGTGCGAAGTAGTTTTCAATTAAAGTTATAATAAAACAATATTTTATTATATTTTAACATCAATATATTTAAAAAATAAATCTGATTTTTTTTTTTATATTAAAACAACGGTTTAAAAAATAAGTTGAATTGTATTCCCAAGCATGACCCGTCAATTCAATGCTGGAAGAAATAGAGCCAATGGGTACAAGAACATCACCTTTTATAAAAAGTGACTCAATAATGAAAGTGATTGTTTGGAATGTTGATTAAAATTGTTTTTGAAAAAATATATTTTTTTAAAAATAATATATTTTTATTTTTATTTTTAAAAAAATATTTTTAATATTAACATATAAAAATAATTTAAAAATTTTAATTTTTTAATTTATAATAAAAATATTTTTAAAATACAATATCAACCCCTCATTTTTTACTTTCAATTGACACAATAACCTCAGAAGAGCTTGTGTCAAATTAATTGCCTTCACCAAAAGAAAAAAAAGTACAAACAAATGGGAAAAATGTAATCCACATGGAAAAATCAATTTATCCAATTGGGTTCACGAGAGTCTTGCATTTATTTATTTTTAACTAAAATAATACTAATTTAATTTTGAATTTAAGACAAGTTTAATAGCTATAGATAGCGTGACATCTATGATTTGCTAGCCCCTCGCGTCTGTATCTCAGCTCAATAAATGAAGATTTCTGTACCCTTAAGGAAAGAAAAGCAGAGGGAAAGCAAATTTCCTTTCAAGTGCAAGAAGAGGCAGGGAATCTCGGGGACCCAAGATGACGTCATCAGTGACATGGCACTCACAATCTTCATGGCGTGGGCCCAATCAGACAATGACTAGTCATCCATTGGATCCATCTACTCTCACCGCACACCTCCTCCCCGATCTATCTATCATCAAGTAACAGTGTATATTTCATGGAAAGCGATCTTCTAAGAATTAAGGAGTGTTTTTCTCTTCCAACAGGAACGCGGGGATCTTGAGCTGAAGAACTAAACATTAAAGACACAGGACATGGCAATGAAAGTCCGTGGAGATGGAAGATCAGCCTGCCCTCCACCACGTTAACAGACGGGATCTTCTCAAGTGTAGTTCTTAAAAGCCGGAACGTTCCCTTAAAACAATCTATCTAGCTAGTGTTCTGACCCTTCTTTCGTTTTGTTATGGATACGAGACGACATGCGAAGGATGGGAGGAAACTCTGATGTGCTGCGTACTTATCTTGGTTGCCTGGTCAATAACGATTCCCTGTTCACTACGTAATTAGGGTTAAGACCTCAAGTGGTAGTGGAGAAAAAGGGAGCAGAAACATTTAAAAAGGACTTTCCCTTCTCACATGGAAATGCAGTGGGGCAAAACTCAAGCTAAATCAGGTCCAGATAATTAGGAAAGAACACATGGCGTTGATCTGTAGCTTTGGCCAGACGGAGACAAGAGTGGGGGTCGCGAAGCTCTTTTAATCCCATCGATCGAGCCATAATTCAGACAATAAAGCTTCACAAATTCTTCAATCAATTGCATCAGGAAAGTAGCCCCCACCTGCTCCCCAACATAAACGAAATGGGGCGGTCATTGATAGCACCATCAGTTCTCACTCCTTGCCTTAAGACACAAACGTCTAAAGTGCAAATCTTTTCTTAGCCAAAACAAAAGATAATTAAGGTAAATTTATAAAGAGCAGCCACACCGCAACTATTTCTTTCTTTGAACACATATTTTTCCTTATTCTGGTTAAGTTCCAAAAACTAGAACCATATGTTACAACATGCATGCTAGCTATTAGCTATACAGCAACATTAGTTTTCGGTTTTTAAAATCTTTTTCGTTTTAAAAATACATTAATTTTTCTTTTAGTTTTTGACATAAACACATTCAAAACACTACAAAATATTAATTTTACTAAAAGAAATACGATCCAACTATACAAACAAAACAATATAAGTTTTGGGTTGGGTGAATTTTAAGTTAGATTTTGGGGCATTTGATCTTAACTCCCATCCCACTTAATAAATAGTCCTCCCTAGCTATATATATATATATGCAGTGTCTCCATCTTTTTCAGTGCAAGAGAGAGCCCAGCTTTGCCTTCATCTCTTGTCTTGCAAATTCTTATTGGTTTTATACACATAAACTAATCCACTTGGACCTTTTCGACTAGGGCTGCTGCTGCTTTATGCATGTACACCTCTCACGAATCTCTGACAGTATCTGAAAAAAACAAACAGGAAACATGGATACAAAGGAAGGTTTTGTTCATAAGACGGAACTTCTTTGTAGGGTTTTTTCTAGTGGGTTTTGGTTCAAATTCGTTCTTGTAGCATACCTGGACTTCTCTTTGAAGGTCTTTAATGTAGTCAACAGCCAAATCCAGCATGTCTGATGTGTTTGTTTGCTGCAAATGGGGAAACAAAGCATTGTCTAAGGCTGAACAAAACTAGCAGATAAAGAAAAATGGAAAGATTTTACCTTATCCATGTTAGGTACAAGATCTTGGAGTTTCCTCATTCGTTCACTGATTCTGGTTCTTCTCACCTGCACATGATTCAAATCGTTATGGGATCTAGAATTGATCTTAAAAAAGGTGATTAAGGGAGAAATTACTGGATTAAATATCGAGATTAATGATCTCAAAACCATGCTTGGCTCAAGGAACGAATTATGACCAAGAAATGTACAGAAGAGACTTTACCCTCTCAGCAATGCTTCTTGGATGAGTAGCACAACCACGCTTAGCTCTAATCTTGCAAGGCACGGAATCTTGAATGTGCAAGAACTTTTCGATGACTGAAATTTCTGCTGCGGTTTTTGGCAAACTCATGTGACGAGCCAGCATCGGAGGGCGATTTCCTCCCTCTTCATCATGCTAAACAACCAAACTCGTAGAATCAAAATCTCCAAGAAAAAAGTCATCTTATCAACTTGAGATAGATTAAGAATTAACAAATGCCGGTACGGAAAAACGCGCTACCTGAGCTTCAGATGCATTTAGACCAGAAAGTGTCGCGTCATCATCTCTAAGGTGTCTTTTCGAACCGGCAGATAGCATAGCAGAATCATCCCAGGATCCAATAGGGTAACCGGAGACATAATTACTGCTGCGAGTTTCGCCAAAACCACCACTCTCTGGACTATTCTCTCCCATGTTTTTGTTTCCCATTTCAGCAACTGAACCCATTCTCCCCAAAGGGGGTGGCCTGCTGGCTGCAGAATAGTTTGTGTCTCTATTACCTGCTCCAAGATCTCCCATACCTCTCATGACAGCATAGCCTGCCATATGCTAACATTAATTTTGTCCCATTTTCGTAACTCTAGTCAATCATGATTCAAAACAAGGATCCGTGGCATCAAAGAAAGAACCAGGAAACTCACTCTCGTATTGGCATATAAGACCATAAATCAAACATTTTAGTGTATAAAAAATATTGTTTTTGCTTTCAAAACTTTTATTTTTTCTTTTCAAATTTTTTTAACCCCAACTTGCTATTTCAAATGATTGGTTATCAGGAAATATTAAAAGAATTTAATCAAAATTAATATCACTTCCCTTAACTGAAACTGTCAATTCACAACACAGAAAATCTGCAGTTCCTTTTTTTTTTTTTTTTTTTTGCTTTCCTTTCATTCTATTGGCTATTTAAACAAAAGCCTTAAAAAATCATTAAATCAAGCCCTACCTTCTCATTTACCCCATTCTTTCCAAGAAATCAAACAAAAAGGTATATATAAAAAAAACAGCAACATACCATTTTCAAATTCAATATTTATCTCGGAGAAAAGCCCGGCAGGTGAGCTGCTATGTCGAACTAGATTCGAGTTATTGCTACTATTAGTCTTCATGGAAGGCAACCTCTCCATTCCCATTGAATTCATTGATCTATAATTCATTTCAGAACCTGACTTCTGATCTGGTAATGGAGGTTTCGATTGATTTTGATAAAAACCCTGTGCGGCAGAATAATTACCCTGCTGCTGCTGCAGTCTTGTGTCACAGTTAAGATTATTCATTGCAGCCACCATCTGGGGTTGCTGGTTAATTTGTGAAACTGCTTCTGGAGAATCTTGCTTAATCTCACAAAGGTCTTGACTTGATAAATTCTCTGTATTGCCACCAGAACTGGCTAAAAATCTCGCGTAAACTCGTTCTGTTTCCGGACTTGCCGGTCTATTGAGAAACTCTTCACAGAAGTCTCCGTCCAAAATTCCCGAAAAATATGAACTTGGTGCAGATTGATACCTTGTCAACCCAGAATTCATTTGTTTCTGATGAATTTGTTGGTTTTCATTATGACCATGAAGAAAATGATGCTGTTGCTCCATTTAGTCCCCTGTTTCTTGACTAAGATCTCCAAGAAGAAAGGCAGCCCGCTTACTTGTTCAAAGTCCTTTTTTCCCTTACAAATCAGATCAAAGATAAAGAAATCAAGAAGGTGAACAAAAGTAACAAGAGACAGAGCAAGGCAAACCCGAGTGATTTTTCGTGAAACAGGGGAAACAGAGCAAGAACAGAGACCTTGATAAGATAGCTGAATTCCGCTTGAGTTCTATCATAGCAAGCGACGGTAACTATCAAATCTGAAAACAACCCCTTTTTACAAGTGCGAAACCAAGCAAACTTCACTCAAGACGATAACATTTACAACCAAAGGAAGTCACTTGAAAAAAGTAGAACTTATCTTTCTAGAACAAAAGAGAACAAGAGCATGACAAGCACAAAACCCTCACTCTTTTCTAAAGATGCTTCAAAAGGATGGAGGAGGTGGTGGAGTTGATGCACTGAGTAAAGAGAGACTGATCATTATTGTTTTTTAACTAATAAAGAAAAAAACACACACATAGAAACCCTTTTTCTTTCCTCTTCTATGGGTATAGCCATTGAGATTCAACAAAGGAAGAAATTAGACCATCAAATTTGCTATATCTCTTAAAATTTTATTGACCTTAAAGCCCTTCGTGTTTGCTTGTTTATTACAAATAAAAAAACCACAACTTTTTAGTGAAATAATTTGAAAAATAACTTCTTTTTTCTTTTTATCACAAAATGTTGTTTGTTTTCTGTAAGGGAATCAAGTTCTAATATCTTATATAAGAGCTATTAGACTAATTGTATTTTTTTTCAAAGTAATTTTTATTTTAATAAACATTAAATTTATGATTTTTGATATATATATTTTTTATAATTTCAATATGTTTATGTCAAAATAAAAACTAAAAAGAAAAATATTATTTTAATTGAAAAATGTCCCACTGCAATAACAAATACAAGGCAAAGAAACACTACTGTCCCTGTTGGATCCCTGACACTGGTACAGTGTAGAGCTAGGGACATTTAACCTTTTGTGCCCTAAAGATGGCTATCTTTCTTCAATAGGAACACGCCCTAATTGTCTCTTTATGCATATTTGGTTGGTAATAAAAGAAGAAAAAGAAAATGAGAAGGACATCTCTCAGAAAGAATCCAAGTTAGATTTCCTCTGGGAAAATTGAATAATGTTGTTTTTAGTGAAACATTATTTTTAAGAAAATAATATTATTTCTCAAAAAAAGCTGTCCACAAATTTTCTACTTCATTGATTCATAGCCGTGATGTTCTTGAAAATGATAACGTGAGAGCGATTTCAATAAATATTTGCAATAAGTTAACTAATTCTATTGAAATATTCTGCTAATGTTTTTTTTAAATATTATTTTTTATATAACTAATTCTATTGAAATATTCTGCTAATGTTTTTTTAAAATATTATTTTATATATGTATATATATATATATATAATTGTCATTTTTATCTTGGAACACTAACCTAACATAATTAATAATGAAGTTATAAAATAAAAGTTTTTTTTTTTGTAAATTTAATGTTATTTTTGAAACACCTGAGACAATATTTAATGAAGTAGTCTTTAAAAGATATGATGTAATGACAGAAAGCTTGTGACTTGTGATTTGCATATCAAGTCTTAAATTCGAATCAGAATTGTATTCTTTATAAAAATATGGGACAATCAAATTTTTATTTGCTCAACTAGATCTATAAAATACACTTTTCAGAAAATAGAGTTTTCTCATGTAAAAAAACAATTAATAAAATATTGTTTATAATTTATTATTATTTTAACTAAAATTTTGTCGATCTAAAAGTTAATAATCAACATTCAAGCCACAATATTTTTCCTTTCCCACCTACAATTTTATGCAAGAAAGTGCTTCATGAGTGATGAGAAATTAGTACATGCGTGACTCATGAAGCCATGATTTAATGCAGCAAAAATGACATAATGGACATTTGAAATCAAGTGCCAAATTATTGTCCATGTCCCCTCTTCTTGACGTTTCCTCCTATTTTTCTTTCTTTCTTTCCTGTTTTGAGTAAACGATATTATTAATGCAACGAATTTTGATCCACCACTTTCTAGGGTTCTTCTTGTTTTTTGTTTTTAATAACAGAAAACAAATCCAGCTAAAATCTCTAGGAGGATTCATACGACTTTAGAGTATGAGATTGCGTCTCCTGGCAAGCGAGGGTTTGCTAAACTCAACACTCGTGAAGGCTTTGCTTGCATAGTCGTCTGATGAGTTTTGAACATTTCCAGTTGAATACATCATAGCTCAACTAAAATATTTGTAGCATATCTGCTTCTTTCAGAAGATCCATATGATAACTAGAGAAATATTTTCTCTTTTTTATCGTTATTATTTATTTCTTTGAATATATGTATTTGATTGTAACTTTAAATCCAAGGATAGAAAAAAAACCAAAAATTTTTTCATTAAAGAAATAAAAATAAAAATATTTTAAATTCAATTTATGTAATTTCAAAATAAAAAATACGTCCAGGAATATCTTTTCTGTTCGTCTTTTTGTTTCTTCTAGTAATTAATTGCTAACTAAAATGAACAATAAAAGACTCCTCATCATGAAATAAAAATAAATTAATTAATTAAACTTTGTTAGATTGAAATGGTGAAAAAGAAAATTATCAGGCTTAGTTGACAATTCACAGTTATATATTTTTTTAAAAAAAAACTATTTTATTTATTTATTTTGTTTCGGTTTTTAGACGTGTAAAAACTAGTTGTCAAAATTATGGAAAGCCAAATAAAATAGGTTTTTTTTTTTAATATAATTTGGCTTTATAATATTACTAAGTTTGTATATAATTAAATTCAGCCAAATAGGAGAGTGACATCTACTGACCTTTTATTTTCCCTGGAAGAATAAAGTATGTGTAAAAAGGTTCGATAGCTTCTTTTATAGAAAATGAAAGTTGGGGACCATACCCTGTTTTTTCTTTTTATTATTATTATTTTTTTAATTTTAATTTTTTTTAAAAATAGTCAAAATATTATTGTTATTTTTTTTTAATTAAACAAGTTTTTGGCTAGCTAAATTACAAGTTAATCAATGTTTTCAATGGAGCCACACTAGATGAACTCTCCTTAATTTTTGTAAAACTTAAATCCATTCACAACTCATTTCGATTTGTTAGGTCTGTCCAAGTTTAATCAGAAGATCTTTTAATATAATTGGTTAACCTCAAAGCATGGTCTTGCTACAAATCACTTAAAGGCTTTAGAGGTTTTGCTCCCTACAGTAAGTTTGAATCCAAGTATTAAAAATTTTTTTTTAGGGCCACGAGCTATTTTTAAAAATATTTTTTATTCAAAAATATATTAAAATAATATTTTTTTATTTTTTAAAAAATATTTTTTAATATTAGCATATGAAAATAATCTAAAACTATTATTTTTTAATTTAAAATAAATAAATATAAAAATATTTCAATTTTTTAAAAAATATTTTTAAAATTTAGTGTTAAGACCCCTAAAATACCGATATATGATATTGCTTATCAAAGAGGAAAAAGGGAAAAAAAAACATGATCAGTCATTTTCCTCGTAAACATAAATAAGAATACCATTGAGGAAATCAACTCCAAATCTAAACTATATATAATACATTAATTCTCCCAAAAAGTTAACAAAATAAACTGGTTAATTTATTCTATGTAGTTCCTGACCAATTAGAATCTCAATGTCTTCTTCCAGGCCTTGCTTCTTCCTTTTCTTCACTCATCATCGTTGGTTTTCTCTTCCAATTAAAAAATTAATTTCATATATGACTTTTTCCAATTCAAATATAATATAATCTCTCATGCTATTATAAAGTTTTACAAGCAAGAAAAACTGTTATAGTCCAAATAAAAAAAATATTCACTACATGACGTTCTCATTTTGAGTGGAGTGGGAGCACTATGATAATATAATAAAAGAAAAACTTTCCCTTTCATGCATGTATATAATTATATATATAAATTAATTCTATTATTTTTATACGTGCCAAGCCGTATATTGAGAGAATTGGATCACCCACCATCATTTTGATGTGAACAATGTCTCCTCCTTACGTGTTCTGCTGCCATAGCATTGGACCACCCTCCATCATTTCTGGAGAGATATGTGGACATTAATATGTTATTATTGATCTAGAGTGTTTTGTCAACGTTCTATTCGATCGTCCATTTTTATTGTAAGAAAATATGTCATTGTTGGACTTACTTCATGAACCATCTGGTATTTAATTTTCCTCTTTTTTTTTGTTTTTTAAGAGATTCTTGTCAAATGCTATAATTAAAGTTTGCAAGTCAAGATTTGGCTAATTAAATTTTAAGATTTTTTTTTATGATATATGATTTAGGTGAATTTATTATTACCAAAGTCTCACGAATGAGCGAGTTCTAATTTGTTATTGGTGTCTTAACCTATTAAATAGAAAAATAAATCTGAATATCAACCCGAAGTTAGTTTAAGTTTGATTTTTGTTTTGGAAAAAAAAATGAAACTTTCATCATCATTGTATTTTTATATAGAAATATCATCTTAATACAAGTCAACTCCCAAAATTTGTCTCTGATTCAAGAAAATGTGGTCTTTCTAAATACATGCGGGTATAAGATTGCAAGACTTTAGATGATTACATGAAGAATAATTAATCAATATTATATAAAAAAAAAAGAAAAATCAATTAGCTAGCATAGATGTGTGCTATCTTGCTTGTCTAGATGTAAATATATTTATTATATATCCCTAGTCAAGCATTGCCCCCACTTCCAAACCACAAAATCTTGATTTCATTTTCTTTTAATTTCATATTTCAAGAAAAATGTTGAGGAGGATTTACATTTTGTGTGAGTCATGTGTGTTGGAGGAGAGGGATTGCAATCTTTAATTCCCTTTTGGGTTAGGTATCCCATCTCTTTTAAAAATTAGAATTATCTCCCCATGCAAATCAAACAAAGTGAGAGCATGTCATTCTCCCATCCCTTTTCACCCGAAACAAACTTTATTCTAAAGATAATGTTTATGGTCAGATGATATCTATCTTCACATTCTATATATATATATATATATATAAAGCTAATGTATTGATTTTCTTTCAATATCTTATTTCAAGAAAAAAAAAAAAAAGAAAGCTGAAGAAGATTTACAATTATGGGTGTCGTGTGTTTAGGAGTGAATTTGCGATCTTTATTCTTGTGGGGCTAGGTAGGTCCCCCCACCTCTATTAGAAATTAGAATCATCTGCTACTAGAGTGTTTGTATATTCATCCCTGCAATCAACTAAAGTGAGATCCTCTCATTTCCCCCATCTGTTTTCACCAGAAAAACACATTATTCTGAGGATAATGCTTGGGGTGATGTGATTTTCTTCTTGAAATTATCACTTTGTTTTCCCATTATACATGATTTACAAGAACAAGACAGTAACCTAAATTACCTATTGCGATGAAAAGGCCAGCAGATTGTGTGGAATAGTCACAAAGGAGAGCAGGAACAAGAGAGCATGTAAGAACAAGGATGAAAATAATTTTTGTTTGGAAACACAATAAAAAATCATTGAAAAACACTAAAAAAATATGTCATTGCAATGTTTTTTTCAAGACAAATAAACTTTTAAAATACACTTAAACATAAATAAAAACTGATGAAAATAAATTAAAATTATAAGAGTTGTAAATTGCTTTTTGTGTGTGTTTTTAATTATGTAGTCAAAAGTTTTTTTTAAAAGTGATTTTTAATCGAGAATAAATTAAAGATAAACTTTTAGTAGTTTTATTTTAATTTTAGTTTTAACACATCAAAACTATAAAAAAAAATCCATGAAAAATCAATTTAATATTTTTCAAATAAAAAATAATTTAAAAAGCACTAAGTTGGGGTAAAAAATAAACAAATACTCTCTACTTTCTTTCCCAATTTGCAAGCCCAAGACTAATTTGTAGAATATACATATTTCGTCCTTTAGTCTAATAGATCACAGACCACATAGCATGCTTGAAAATAAAATAAAATGTATTTAAAACAAACACATAAAATTGTTAAATACATTTTAGATGGTTTTAATATTTTCATATCAAGATTATTTAAAAAATATATGAAATGGATACCTTTTCAACTCTAACACGTGCATGTATTACCAAAACACACGTGATGATGATGATGATTAGAGACACCCTTCGTTTAATCCTCGAATCCTCATCTTACAGCCGCAGAGTTTGGATAGAAGACCTTTGAATGGAAAATGTATTTCTTAACTACTGAAATGTTCACTTAAAGACAACTCTAGTTAAGTTGGTTGAACGAACTGGTCAGCGCAGCCAAGGCAGCATGATATGCATGGCAAACCTTGGACCACCTGCTTCCTGGCCTTCAAGGCTAATTCAGTGCTGACTAGTTCATTGTATATGTTTATTGTGAATATCAATGGTACAATTATTATTTTACTTCTAGAATTGCTAAAATTTGACACTATATATTACACAATGAAACTAGGTATTTATCCTTAAGAATTGATAAAAAAAAAATGAAGGCTAGCCGAGAATATTTTAGATTTTTCATAAATTTATGTATGGTAATATTACTTGTATAACTTTTGAAAAAGACAAAAAGGAAAGTTTATGGCTAGGGGCATGATGATACTTTCACTCCTGGTTTTTTTGTGGTTATCGCCGAGTTCATAAATGTTTAGGTAATTTTTTATTTTTTTTGAATTCATGCATTCCTGCGGTTGCGTCGTACAGACGTACCATCAATTTGTCATGTGAATGCGCGCCTCAGGCGACACGTATAGCGTCTGTAACTGTTGAAAATATCTGATCGTCATGTCATACGGTGCGGCGCATGTTGTGTGAAGGTGGTTCTGTAATCACTAGTTGACGGTTTTTCTTTCTTCCTTTTTTTCTCTCATGTAGCCGGAAAGTACATTACAGTCTTTTATATTTTTGGTTGTTTTAATTCAATCCTTAGTCATTTGATTTTATTTTTCTTATTGATTTTTTCAATGGAATTTTTTATTGTTTTTAATTATACTTTCAATTGAAATTAATCATAGATGGTACATTTTATTTTAGTCCTTAATCTTTTGATTTTTTATTTGTTTTTGTCTCCTTTAATATTTTTGGTCTGCAAGTTTTAATTTTGTTTTCCAATTGAAATTAGTCATATATGCTACTTTTCATTTCGGTTCTTATTCTTTTAATTTTTTAAACAATTACACTGCATTTCTTTTTTTTTTAAAATCACTTTATTTTTTTCGGTTCTAAGGTTTTGATTTGTTGCAGTTTTGTTCTTCAATTGAAATTAATTATATATTTTATTTTTATTTTGACACTTATTCTTTTAATTTTTTATTTAATACTAATTCCTTTGGTTTTTTCAGTCCTTCTTGGACAATGTTTATTTTTCTCCATATTTATGCATTTAAGCCTTTTGTTTTTAATTTTTGTCATTTTATTTTTTGTTGGGGTTTTATTTTTATTTGGTTCAATTTTAAAATTCTACTTTATGTTGATAATTTTTTTTCCTTATGTTCTTTTTCTTAGCGTTTTTTGTTTTTTTATTTGTTTTTCAGATAATATGATTTTTTTATGCTCACAATATTTATTTTAATTTTTTGTTGTTTTTGTTTTTGTTTGCTCTTTTATTAAAGTTATTCTTTATTCTTCGAGATAATTTTATGGTTTCATTGCTTGCATAATAAAAATGATAATTTTAATGATTGTTTGTTTTATTATTTTTTTGCTTGCTTTTCTATAAAAATATTTTGCTTTTTATTCCTTGAGACAATTTAATTATTATAATTATTTTGACAGGAATGATGATAATAATTTTAGTTCTTATAGTCATGATAATGATGATAACTTTGTAATAAATTTTCAATGATGTTTTCTTCTTTTTATGGATAGAAAATCGACGATTTATTTTTTTATTTAGTTGCCGTAGATTCTTTTACAATTTAAATTTTATTATTATATTTAATTTAAATTAGATTATCAAATGAACTAAGCCTAATACAATGAATTTGATGATTCAAGTATCCAAATCTTCTTGTTTTTTTAATGACGATGATAATTTTAATCTAGTGATAAGAGTATGAGGTATTAAGATTGTGATTTTTTTTATTATACTATAAACTTGGGCAAATTAATCAATTTGTGCAAAATTTCTACGGAGCGCAACTTTCTAATAAAATTTATGAATTTTAAATTGATATAAATTTATCTGTTTAACAGGTTTAAATGAAATCACTAGTATAAAATTATTGTCATTAAAAAAATAAGAAAATTTGGATACTTGAATCATCAAATTCACTGTATTAGACTTAGTTTATTTCATAATCTAATTTAAATTAAATGCAATAATAAAATTTAAATTGTAAAAACATCTACGACAACTAAATAAAAATATAAATTGTTGATTTTCTATCCATAAAAAGAAGAAAATATCATTGAAAATCTATTGCAAAGTTATTATCATTATCATGACTATAACAACTAAAATTATTATCATCATTCCTGTCAAAATAATTATAATCATTAAATTGTCCAAATGAATAAAAAGCAAAATATGTTTATAGAAAAGTAAGCAAGAAAATAATAATTTTAGTTGATTGAATGTTAATGAGTTTGAATCTAATCATCTTAATTCTATTCGATAAAAATTAAGTATAAAATAGTATGAATCTATGAAAGTTTCAAGTTTAAAGAGTTTTCATTTAAGAAAATATGTTAAAAAATAGTATAAATAATATATAAGAATCTCACATATTAATTTAAATTTTTATGTGAGATAATTCCTTGATAATTGCTCCGAGTATTGGATCTTGAATCTTACGGTATTGTTAACCTATGATATCAATTAATTATAAAACAAATTCGTTTTAGAATTCATTATCAAATATCTTGTCTTGAGTTAACCTATCATATTATGAATTGACGTACTTAGATCACTTAGGTTTACCGGACCACCATAATAAACTCAGCTCAACTCAGATTTCAGGCTGAAGAGGATATAATAACTATATTATCGTCTCTTTCTTATCCCTTATATATATATATATATATATATATATATATATATATATATATGAACCATGTTCGTGAAAGATTATGGTCATAGCTTTGTAATTCATTCGATGAACACTGTAGATTACTAGCAGGTGACAGAGACATACGAAGGAGCAACACAAACATCTTTATCTAATTGTATGTTTCTTGCTCTTGAAGCTGTAACGCATGGTGTCTGCATACTTCACTGAACTATTACGCCCGTTTTCATAGGATCATAGAATGGAAATAAGGAATCAAAAGTCCTTCTGCAATGGATATAAAATAATACACCAGACAACTGGTATCGGTAGATGCATGCTCACGTTGTTAGATTTAGACGGGTTCTGTGGGTGTTATTTAAAACCCCCTTTTTTTTCCCTTTCTTTTTCACAAACTAGAAAGATGAAATAATGGCGATGCTCTCTTTTCTGAAACAGCAATCTCATTATCCTTATTCACTCAACCGGAACCAGATGTGCAGAAACCACCTGGAAGATCTACTTAACTATGACCAAGGCCTCTATTTTAATTCATGGTGATGCTCCGATTTTCTTTCTCAACTAATCTATATAGGTTTTATCTACCCATTGCAACGCTGCTAATTTGAATGAGGGGGGGGGGGGGGGGGGTCTAGCTAGGCTAAAAGCCAAATTGCTGCAACCCTTCCATCTCCGAGTCACTCTATATCGCTTTCATGCGGCCATAATCATGCTGGAAATCCAATGATTATTTCGTTTAACCCACTTTGTGAATCGTTTTTTCTTTTCATTTTGATGAAATTAAAAGCGCGCAACTTTCGCATGGAAGCAAATCTTGAATGGATAAGATGCCGGCTTTGTGTTTCTCCACCGAGGAAAAATCGTGGCCAGGGGAGATTGTTCCTCGATACTGTGTGTGCCACTTTTTTTTGTCGATGTATCCTCATGAATTGATTGAAAAACCAAGACAAAACAAGCAGCGGAAAAGAATGGTCCTGAAGCCCATAAATGGAGAACCCATTCCTCCCCCAAGATTTTGGGCATGAGCAACAGCAGCTACTGGGACTGTGGTATAGAGAGAAACCAGCATCTAAAGTTCTAAGCCATTTTTCTGGGCGTGAAAAAAAAAAATGGTACAGAACTTTCGTTTGGGGAGGCTTGTCATCTTCCACTCCCAAAGATATAGTTAAGATCCAATATTCCAACATGTCTTGATCAAGATTACTACCTCTTTTAATTACTTTTTTGTGTAGACTTTCGACTACTTGTTTGCAGCTTAGCAATCAGCGTAATTACAAAAATTTAGGGTTCTATATAGTAAATTTTGAATTTAAGTCAAGATATATATTTTATAAGAATTTAAAATAATCAAAATTTTATTTATTTATTTGAATTTATAAAATATATTTTTCAGGAATAATGTTTTCTCGAATTACAAAAAATCTCCTATAAAATCAGATAGACGAAGGTAATGTGGTTCTATATATAATTATCTTCTTCAATTTATTCTTTACCCTACACTAAAACAGGGCAGCAAACCTACTTCACTGCTTAACTATTTTTTTTTTTTTTAAATTTCATTATTTTATATCTTAATTTTATTCTTAAGAACATCTGTTGCTTTTAAAATAGCAAAAATCATCCGATCATGTGGGATTAATTTTCAAATGATTTAATTTTAAATTTAAGTTAAGTAAAAAGCTTAGTCTGAAAGGTTTTTTTCGGTTTTTTTTTAAATAATTTTACTCATCAATAAAATAGTTTTTTGATCAGCCGAAGTATTTAAGTTATATCAAATTGACATTTAACATTTAAGCAGTTTAATTTAAAATCCTATCTTAGAAAGAAGTCGGAGACCTTGAGATATAAGGGATAGTCCCACTTGTTAAGCCACTTTCACTATACTACCAATAAACCCCTTGACTTCCTCCTACCAAATCACCAAAACACCCCTTAACCTCCACGCGTCACAAGACCGAAAGCCTGGCATATCTCTTGAAGCACAAAGCGAGTATCGAAAAAATCTGATAGCACCCGCACCCCGCCTCTTAATTTCTCTTCAAAACCAGGATATCTTTCAACCCCCAAGTCTCGGCTACTTTTTCTGCTTGCTGAAGGTTTGTTTTAATGTTTTTTAGTTGCCTGGTTTCATTTTTTTTTTAGATTTATGGAAATGAAAGATTGGCTGGCCTTGAATTTGTGTAAACAATGATGGGTTGATGAGTTTTTATTGGAAAGTTATGTTCTTTATGAGTTTTGAGTTAAAAAGGGGAAGGTTTGTTGTGTTCACTGCTGATTCTCCTTACCATTGCGGGGCTATCAACTCATGTATGAAGCAGGTAACTCTGTCAGGAGCTGTGATCCAATTAATGGTTTGTGATTTTGCTATCTTGTATATTCTTCTGGTCTAGTTCCATTGCAGCCTAATACTCTTGATTCAGAAAATACATATATTTTTCCAGAAAAAAAGTCGAGTTTATCATGACAACCATTTTTCTCTGGTTTTTTTTTTTTTTAATTAGGATATATAACCACCCAAATGTCTAAGCATGTTGGCTATCATCGTACGTGATCTAGTTGAGCCATCCTTAATGATATGCACTCTGTGCTCTTATTTTAACGTCATCTCATATTAATGGCAGGGCATACCTGACTTGGGGTCGACACAATCACATGATATGATGCCAGCACATTTGCAAAATGTCATACCTATTCAGTTTCAAAGCATGGCTCCGCTACATGCGCACGAAACTCAACTCCCTCGCTAGTGTGATTTTTTATCTATTGATTTCCATAGGACTGTAGCACAAGAAATTAATTAACCATTTTGTAGGGAAAACACTGGTCCAAAGTATGCAAGATGTGCTCTGAAGTTGTTAGTCTCTGCTTGTATGTAAAACCTTAAAAACTTAAATTTTAAACCCTCCTGTTCTGTCTCAGAATATTACTTATGAGTTACAGCAGCAATTTTAGCCATCTATGAAGAACTTAACTTTACCGGGTTGGTCTTGGAAATTTGTCAGTACAATTTCCACAGTCTCCGTACATCCCCAACTGTGATCTCTGTGAATGACTTCAAGTCGATGAGGTTCTCTATCACACGTCTTACGTTGTTTTCTCGAACTATGTGGCTTTCTAGGTGCAAAATTAATATATCCTGGGAATAATATCATTCCTTCACCATCATCATACTGGATGATTTGCTTAATTAACACAAAAGCAGAACTGAAATCATCAGTCCAGTAGTCACCGAACCACGACCTTCTCCATGCGATAGCTCAAGCAAAGTATAAACAACCCTACACAGAAACAATGACTGTCTGGCCACAAAGCAGAACACTAGAAAGCCCTCTCTGGTGTGTCCTCGCTGACAAATAACCCAGCGCAGAAACAATGCCAATACCAGTCATATAATATCTGCCATGATGGAAACAAAAGCTATCTTGATGGGGCTAATATGATTGAACACCCGTATAACCTCCTTGAAGCTTGAAACAACTTGTGATCAACAGTCAAGTTTCTTTCGGACTATGTTGATACATGCTGCAATATTGCAGGCAGAGGGAGCACAGGTGGTGAGACTTTGATTATTGTGTTCCTCGCACACTTGCATATATAGTTCTGGGAAGCCTAACTGTTAAACCCGGCTCAGCCTAGCAGGTCTACTTAGTGATCTACTGACCTTGCTCGTAGGTCGGGCTGAGTTTCTTATTGAATTGGAGTGGAAGTTGACCAGGTCCAACCCAGGTCAACCCACAACCCGATCAAACTTGAGCAAGACCTGGTCAGGTCACCATCAAAGAAGTCTATTTTATATCTAAAATGATATCATTTCAAAAGCCTCATGACTTGGATAGAATCAGAGCTGATCTAGCAAACCCACATCTAGGCTAAAAAAAGATACGAGAACTATGCTGGAATGTTGCAAATGAAAATATGCCCGAAGTTGTCATTTTAGTTGGACCGTGAAGCATTCAAGTTGGGCTGAGATATGCGTTCATATAGCTCGGCCTTCCAGGTTGCTTTGCAGGGATTGTTCAGGGTTTTGATCGGACTAAATTGCATATTGTAAAATCCAGCTCGAAACTATATCACTACTACACTTGGGATCAGATCAAGCATGTATATATATTTTTTACATAGTATATAAGGCGGGTATCCTTTGAATGAATGAAATATCCAGTGGATCCCTCATCAACAAAACCACATGTAATTGATTGTCTTTTGTAGGGATGCCTTGAAATAATATTGGGGTCAAGGTCCTATTAGAACATGCTGAAAGTTCCTTTGGCTACCTCTATTACTCACTTAGACCAAATTGATCTCAACAATATGTTACTTAATGTAAGAATTCGAAGAATTTCTTCCACAAGTTTTGCAATCTTGAAGCAAAATGTTTCTCCATGATTTCTTTTTTCTGTCAACCTCGTTTCCTACATGCCAGATGGATTCAAAACTTGTTTCCTGCAGGACTTCAGGTGCAAGTAACAAAGAGCATTAGCAGAAAAGGTGGCAGTGGCTGATCTCCTTGTTCATTTCCATATCTCAAGCTATGTATTATATTACTTACACGTGCATAATCCCAGGATTCTTGCTCAAACACGGGGCTTTTTTTCTTGGGTCAACTCCCGAATTCCTGTTATTGACTACCCTGGATACCACTTGTACACTGACAGCCACGATCGAAATGGTTGCCAAAAGCAATACTGTTTTTATTTAATGAATCAAATCAAACATTTAATTTTCATCCACTTATAGTAAATCATTCATTATTCATATTTTGGCACATAGTTACCGACACGAAGGCCATTAATTCTAAGATTCATGTTTTGGCTATTAAACTTAATAACTTATCAAATTAACTAAAAGATAAATGCCGTGCGTGTTTTACTGTGGCTTTTGGCACTGTACACCAAGACACATTGCACTGTGGACTGGATATTTTTCGTCCGTGCGTCGCGCGAGTACATCCGCCTTTTTTTTTTTGATTTTTCTGGTTTGAACAGTGTATTAACGAAAAAGCCCCCCTAAAAAGACAAAATAGTGCACAGTAACCAGGGGCATCACCGGCTTTTCCACTTTATATGCACAGTGCACAGACGAAAAAAGCCCCCGATAAAGACAAAATAGCGCACAGTAACCAGGGCTACCTCCGTCTTTTCAAACCAGGTTTTTTCGTAAATACCGATAGATCCAGGGGCAATCCAGTCATTAGCTATTATTTTATTATTTTTTTCGTTTTAACTACTAGCGCGTCGTGAGAACGCGCCAGCAGCATTCGGTCCCAACGCGCCTTTTAGGCGGCGCGTGCCGCCTCTTCCCGCCGTCAAAAATTCTCTTCCGCCGAACCAGAAGATGCGCCGGGACGCCCTGTCGGCGGTCGCTTTTCTCTCACCAGCCGCCGCAAATTCTGCTCCGGTCCTCAATGTTGGCGAGAAGTTCATTTTGGTCCCTGATGTTTTGAATTCGTTTTTCTTACTGATTTATTGAAATTAAAGTTTTTTTTATTTTCAATTGTGCCCTTCAATTAAAACTAATTATATAAGAAAGTTTTATTTCAGTCCTTATACTTTTGATTTTTGATTTATTTTTTATTCCTTCAATTTTTCCGGTACGGATGTTTTCATTTCTTCAATTTAGCCCTCCAATTGAATTTGGTAATATATACAAAGTTTGATTTCAGTCCCTTTTCTTTTGATTTTTATAAAATGAAACCAATCACCATTATTTATTTTTGGTCCTCCAATTCTTTTTTGTTTTAATTTTATCCTTTAATTAGAATTAATTCTATATATATTATTTTTCATTTTAATTTATTTTTTATTGTTATTTTTTTTATTAATATTTGATATTAATTCATTTGTTATTTTTTAATTGATTTTTATACAAATTTCTTGATTTTTTTTAATGATTTTCCAAATCAATTTAATTATTTGAATTGTTCTGACAATAATATTAATAATAATTTTAACTATTATAATAATCATTTTACTATTAATATTATTCTTTTTTTCTCTTTGTTTATTTTTTTTTTGCTTCTTCTTTTTTTTCTTTGGATTAGATAATTTTTTGTAGTGACTATTTATGCAGTGATCATGATAATTTTAGTAGTTTTTTTCTTCTTCTTTTTCATACAAAAATCTTTTTCTTTTTTTAATGATTTTTCAAAACAATTTAATTATCTAAATTGTTCTGACAGTAATGTGGACAATAATTTTAACTGTTATAGAACTATTTTTTTTATTTGATTATTGCATGATTTTTTTTATATTAATTCATTTAGTTTGTTTTTATAAATTCTTAGACAATGTATATTTTTTTATTCATATTTAGACATCTATACTTTTAGTTTTTTTATAGTTTTTTTTCTTTTGATTTTATTTAAATCAGTTAAATGCTGAAATTTGAATTTAAATTGATAGTCATTTTAAAATTAATATTACTTCTTTTATTCCTTTATTTTATTTTTTTTTCTTTTTTTTTCTTTGTTTTTTTTTCTTCTTCTTTTTTTTTTCTTTGGATTAGATGATTTTTATGATTTGACTATTTATGCAGGAATCATGATAATTTTAGTAGTTGTTTTTTTTTTCCTTTTTCATACAAAAATCTTTTTTTTTTTATGATTTTTCAATACAATTTAAATTGTTCTGACAGTAATGTGGACAATAATTTTAACTGTTATAGTAGTGATTGTGATATTAACACGAGGATAGATTTTCAATTTATGTATTAATCTTTTTGTTGATAGAACTATTTTTTTAATTTGATTATTGCATGGTTTTTTTTATATTAATTCATTTAGTTTGTTTTTATAAATTCTTAGACAATGTATATTTTTTTATTCATATTTATACATCTATACTTTTAGTTTTTTTATAGTTTTTTTTCCTTTTGATTTTATTTAAATCGGTTAAATCCTGAAATTTGAATTTAAATTGATAGTCATTTTGAAATTAATATTACTTCTTTTTTTCCTTTATTTATTTTTTTTCCTGTTATTTTTTTTTGGATTAAATGATTTTTATAATTTTACTATTTACGCAATAGTAATAATAATTTCAGTTATTGGTTTTTTATTACTTTTAGATAATTTTTATTATTTGACTATTTATGCAATGATCATGATAATTTTAGTGTTTATGTTTTTTTTTCTTATTTATACTTAAATATTTTGCTTTTTTTTTTATTTTCCAGGATAATTTAATTATTGAGATTATTTTGACAGTAATATTGATAATAATTTTAACTGTTATAATAATGATAATGACAATAACATAAGGATATATTTTCAATTTATATATTCATCTTTTTATGGATAAGACTATTTATTATTTTATACAAATTTATAATTAAAAAATTCTAGACAAATTTATTATTTTGTTTAACATTATGTTATAATAAAAAAATCTAACATGATTAATATTTGGCCCTTATACTTTTAATTTTTTGTTTTCATCCCTTGATTTCTTATTATTTCTATAATGATCCCTATTATTATTCAATGAATTCTTTAATTCTACAATAATAATAATAATAATAATAATAATAATAATAATAATATAGTAGTGGTAATTTAATTAATTATTATTTAATAATAATAATAATTTAATTATTTCTCTTGCTTACTTTTTTGTTAATGTTTTTTAAGTTTTTTTCCATCGAGGTAATTTTATAATATTTATTCTTTTCGTAGTAATAACAATGTTGATTTTGATTTTGATTTTGATTTTTTTATTAATCTTTTATTGTTTATTTACTCTTTCATATTATTATTATTATTATGAATTATAATAATAACAATATTTTTATGCTTTTTCGTGCTTCCTATTTTTTTTTATATTTCTTTCTCTCAATATAATTTACTGATTTTTACTGTCTTTATAATAATATGAATAATAAATATTATTCGCTTTTTTCCTTTATTTCTTTTTTATTTTTTATTATTTTAATTTGCTCTTTGGATTAGATAATTTTATTTACACAATAATAATGATAATTTTAATTATTAATTATTAATTTTTTATTGTTTACTTATAAAAATATTTTGTTTTTTCTAGTGATTTTTCAAGTCAATTTAATTTTTATTATTATTTTGACTGTAATGTTGATAATAATTTTAACTCTTATAACAATAATAATGACAATAATGTGAGAATGAATTTCTGGACAAATTTATTTTAATTAAATTTATAATACAATTTAAAAATACATATAATTAATATTTTTTACATTTAAAAAAATATTGTGTACCCCGCGGCAACGCGCGGGGGCACTTAGCTAGTGTATTATATATTTGTTGGAGAATTTTGCTTTTGTGGATCTGTAGATAGAGTCAAACCTGTATGTTATCTTGCTTTGTTTTGTAAAGAATTGCTCTTGCTGAAGTGATAAGACCCTGATCGAGGTCATTGGCATGGGGATAAATAGAGCTGTTCTATGAGGCGATGAATGTGGTAGTGTCGGCACATTTTTGCACTTCACCTCTACAATTGCACTGTATTTTAATATATTTTTAAATAAAAAAACAACTTTTACTCAATAAAAAGTAATCAAGGCAGCTGGAAGGCACCGTCGTGAAAGTATATTTGGATGAACGTACCCTTGAAATTTCAAATGATTATTCCCATAAAATTTTGCGTGGATTCCTAGGGAGCTGAAAGGTCATTTTGTCTTGTCATATTAATTTCCTTAAAGAAACAGAATACGAAGATTTTGGTCGGCAGAACCTGAGAAGAGGGAGGAAAATGCACGAGGAAGCAAGAAACTTGTTGATTTCTTCATACCATAATAACTTTCATCCTAATTTCAAAGCTCAAAATCTATAAATAATGGTGTAAAACTTTTCTCAGCTGGATGCTCTTTGCACATGCACCACATGTTCTTTACCTAATCATATGACTCCAAAATGGTATGATGAAAGTGTAATTTTAACACATTTATATGTTTAATGTAGATTTGCCACACCTACTCTGGATTCTGGGAATATATATCTTTTAATCTCTTCACCATCTTAATTATTAAATCATCTTTCCATTGATGGTTTTTTCTTTCTTTCTAAACCCAGTATTCTGGAAGTGGGGAATTGAGATATATTTAGATCGTATTTTTTAAAATTTATAGGGTGGTCGTGTGAAATTTTCCAGCAATATTCCAATTTATTTTTAAATCCCATCAAAATATTTATATATTATAACTAAATAATTCTTAAATATTATAATTTTTACAAGCCATTCAAAATTTTAAATAATAAAACTATTTTTTTTTAAATAACATCAACTAAACTAAATTAAATTAACTAGTTGACTGGAGTGTTCTACCGATTCTAGTTTCATACATTTATATATAATCATAAAAAAGAAATTTTAATGTGATGCCTCAAAATGGGCCAGCGATCCTTCTTGGAGACTGCATTTTCAAGCATCAACGGATCCTTGCATTATAAATTAGTAAGTTGTCGTGTCTTCTGCGAAATCAGATGAAACAACGTTATATATTCATATTTTGTCAGTCATTTCCTTGGAAAAAAAGTCTTATGGATAAGGTTCTTCTGATTAGATCACTTGTTTTGTCAGTCATTTATTTGTGCTTGAGCATAAAATGCTCCATAAATGGCGTCCTTTCATCTTGATTAATTTTTAGCATATTTATTAAACTTTGTCTGGAGAAGTAGACTCGGGTCCAATCAACTCAAGCCAGATCCAGGCTGTTTTTTAAAAAAAGAAAAAGAAAAAGAAAAGAAAAGTTGACCAGGTCAATTCATTTGATAATACCAACTTTTATATATATATATATATCATCATAATAATACAGTTTTGATTTTAAAAAATAAAAATAGTTTTGTTTTATAAATCTAAATAAACTCAATCATCTATCCCATGAAACTGAAGTTAGTTTCACAACTTGATTTTTAGTCATCAAAATTCGCTTTAATCCATTGATTGACTGGAGGGAGCTTCACGTTATATAATGGAGTGCTTTTTACAAGTTTTGATGCAAAATTATTTTGATATATTAATATTTAAAAATAATTATTTTTAAATAGAGATTAATTGAAAAATAAATTGTTTATCACTCTAAAACCAACCACGATGATTAAATAATAATAACAATAATTTGTATTATCCGTTCATGAGCAGTAAGAGGTCAGTAGCTAGTGGGTGATGAGATTTGTTTAAAATCTTCGTAACATGGGCAAAGGATGGCTTGTCCTCTCTCAATCTGCTTCCAAAATTTTATGCCCCACGTACCCGATCTTGTTCCTGGTGGACCAATTCGAGAAGATAGGGCATGTGGATGATCCAGATTTACTCAAGTGTAAAGAGTAATATATTATTTTATTGGAGTAAACCCAATCGTATTCCTGGTAATTTTAACTTAAGCCAGTAAAATCTAGTTTGTTTTGAATTTTTATCAAATGAAAATATTTTAATTCAAATTTAAAATTTATAAAATAGATTTTAAATCTTTTGTTACTGTGCCATGCCATTCGATAACTATATTTTGTGACTTTTAAACCGAAGATTTTTTAATTCATATTTTTATTGTTTTGATAAGTTGATTTTAAAATTAAAAATATCCTAGGAAACAATTTTTATTATATTCCTTAACAGACTTCAAATCCCAAAATTTTGTGACTTTTAAATGGAAGATCTTTGAATGTTAATGTTGGTAAGATTGCATTTCCCGCAAATTAATATATATATAAAAAAATGAATCAAACACAGCAGAAATAAACAAATTAATAAAATTTTATTTTTAATAAAATATATGTAAGTATTACATTCTGAACAATCACATAATCAATTATCATATTTATTTGAACACTCAAATATCAACCAATCCAAGATCTGACAAGCCAAACTGTCACATCTTCAGCGAACCTAAGAGATAGATTTGCTTCCCAGATCGTCTTCTTCCCACCCTTCTAAAGCTAATAATTTCCTTCCCCGGCATCATCATCGAGACCAGAGCAAGCTTTTCAGTGTTCTTCTACAATTTGTAATAAAAACAAATTTGCGGAATTAATTTCAAGGTGATCCTCTCGTGAACAAGATTCATAATAATAAAAAAATCATGGACCTCAAAGTGCCACGTTGAACACAGCACCACATGCCCTAGCTATCAACCTCACCCTCTCCCTAGCTAGCCAACTTCACATGCAGTCGAGCCTATCCATGTCCCCATGGTGATGCGTTCTCCCTCAATTATTGGATTCAGCTCCCCCCGTCCCTTAATTTCTATCCTCCAATTTGCACCTCATGTGCCTTGTCCTGACATAATGATTCATGATCGAGACGCAAAGACTTTAGCGACACCATTTTATTATAGGTATTTATATTTAGTAATTATTTTAATTTTATATCAATAAATCATCTTTACCTCAAAAAACTAAGGTACTAGGTGGAGTTATGAAATATATTTTATATTATTTTTTAATATATTTTTTCAAATTAAAATTCTTTAACTTTGAAATTTGTACATATTTATATTCTCATGTGCTTAATTTTTATTAAATAGAATGAGAACAATGAAATTTGAACTCATAACTATTGAGTTAATAAAACTTTAATATCATATTAATAATTCATCTGAGTTAAAAATTTAAGTTTTAAACACTCTTTTTTTAATTTTTAATGTTATATGATAAAAAGATAGAGACAAAGGGACACTTGTTTTTCTCTATTCTTTTTATTTCCTTCTGTAGATAAAAGATTTACCTTTTAAAACTAGATACATTTCTACCTTTTCTGTATCTATATTTTATATAATAAAAAGGTAATCAAGCATAACCTTAATCATGAGATTAGCAACATGTAATTAACAAGGGACATAGAACATCATTGGGGTTGAGGAAGGGGCTAATGTAGGTGGAGGCTACTTCATGCTCGTGACCTTGAAAAATCTCAAGTTCAGAATTTTAGTTTGGTGAGTTGTCAATTTAAAAATCAAGATTAATTGACATTTTCATACGAGAGCAGTGAAACATTTATCATGCAACCACCAGTGTACTCCAGCTCATGTCCTTGTGCATTCATTAGGAGGACTTGATTGATCTGGTCAGTATGTATCGATTAATTTGCTCGTAACGTTCTGCTATATTTTTTTAATATTTTAATATTAAAAATAATTTTTGAAAACACAATAATATACTTTCAGATAAATAATCACTCAAACAATGTCAAACACTGCTGATTTTAGCTAGCACTAGCTAGTAAATGAATATCTTCACGAGATATTATCTGATAATTAATTAGAGCTTACGAGTTAATTTATAAAAATCAAAATTATAACTCGTACACGTCCTAGCATTTTCTTATTTAAAACAATCCATGCGTATAGACGGGGGATGATGGAGAGCATAAATTATATTAAATTTTCATATAATTGATGAGTTAACCGATAAATGAAAACGTGCATGTCTCATTACACATAAATAAATGTTAATTATTTCATAAAAAAATGTAATTGATTTTATATAAAAAGATATATTTATATAACATTCCTCGTATATACATTCTCAATTTTAAGAGGATGTAGAGATAACGCTTACTTTTTCTTTCTTTTTTTATCTCTTCGAACTCGGGATTTTTTTTTCCGAGGAGAGTGATAATAATCATCCTCGAGTTTACAATTCACGAGTGAGTAGAAATAACATTTACATTTAAGTTTTTAGATTATGTTTGGTTATTATTTTTAATACCAAAAAAATATATAAAAAAATATTTTGGTTTAAGATATAAAAATACACATAAAAAATATCTTAATAATTTTAAAATAAATCTTTATATTTTTAAAATAAAAGGCATTAAAAAATGTTTTATTTTTATTTTAATTGTCTCGATAATCAGAAAGTTTAAATATCAAAGTTAAATCTTTTTTTACTTTACATTTCTAGACAAATTAATTCATATTCATATGAATATTTATGAGATTCGTTTTGGAGCAAATCATTCCTTAAACTTGGAATATAAAATGTAATACCTAGGAAACAGATTTGAATCAAGCTTCCAAAATATAATATATACAAATGCATATTAGCAATAATTGATAAAATCTCTATTAATAATTATTCTCACTATGAAGGGTAATGTGTAATTTATTTATTAATTATTTGACAAAAAAATTAAATATTTATAAATTATTCAACGAGTTTAGGATATTTAATAGATATTCATAAATATTATTATTCAATAAAAAATAAACACAGTAAACTCTCTAATGCACGCGCGTGCACACACACATATACTAAATGATAAAATAATAAATATTATAGGTATATGTGTTGTATATTAATATTATGATGTGTGTATATTATATTATATTAACAAAAATAAATATTCTACAAATATATTTATGTAATATAAGTATATATTTCAATATAGACTTGAATGGTTTGGAATCGAGTTAATTTAACTACATCCATATTTTATCAACTATACATCAAATAAAATAATTATTTAAGAAAATAGTCATTCAATTCAAATTAAATTGGTATATTAAAGCGTGTGATCCTAAGTCTCACTGTACCATACCTAAAAAATCACCTGTAATCATTTTGAATGAACATGCAAATAGGTAAGCCGTGCCAGTGATACAGATATTTTTAAAACATAAAAAAAAAAAAAAACTCTCCATGAAATTTCCAAGAACCATGAGATCATCTCTATCGCCTAGTCACCCAACAATCCTGTAAGGGCATCTGCAGCGGCAGTGCCAAAAGAGAAGGCATAGTTAAAATAATATTATTTTTGTATTTTGCAGTACTAAATTTCTCTGCAGCGGGAGAGGCATTGACAGAGCTATTTTTAGCTTTGTCTATCCCCGTTGCTATTTATAGCAACCGGGAAAAAGAAACTATAATTTAAAAATTATATTTTAAATCAGATTTATTGTAAACATGTATGGTACGGAACAACAATTTGAAATGAATTGTTGATGATGGGTTTATTTGTTATGTTTTAAAAGTTTGTTATGGCTGATTATATAGTTGTGTTATAATTTTAATAGAAACAATTTTTTTTTAATTCAATTCTAGACTAAAAATAATTTTTATTACACCCGAATAACTCTACAAATTAATTTGATTATTTCAAGATATTTAAGTGTTTTTTTTAAAATATAGATTGAATGGGATTAAATACGCTGACTATGAAATTGGTGAAAAACAATGTGAAGCTCGCTACGGCAAGTCTTTCTCTAGTTCATCGATCTCTAATTTATTTTGGCAGAATTTTTTAATTATATTGTTGAAGGGTTTTTCAAAAGTAATTATTCAATTATATAACTTATTCCTATTAATTGTATAATTAATTGCATAATTAAACTATATAAAAGATAATTACACTATATTTAAAATAATATAAAAAAAATGGCTCTTTAAAATAACTTTTACTATTAAAGTGTACATCAATAAAAAAACCATATATACACTATTCAAAAAACCATTTTTAAAATTTAACTCTTTAAAATACCTATTACCATTAAAGTTGCTCTAACAATCCACGTTAGGGCCAAAATCGTCACCAAAATAATACCACCCTATATAGACAACACACGCAAACAACAACGTTATCCCTCACTTCCATGCCCGCACTTCTCTCCCCAGCGCAAGCTCACATAGAAGCAAACACTTGACACCCAGAAATCTAGAAACCATGACTATGTTGTCTTACATTACATTGCTAGCAACCTTAACAATACTCATCTTTACCTCTACAGTTCGAAGCTGTCCTGCTTCAGACAGGGCAGCTTTGCTAGCTTTCAAAGCAGCTCTCCATGAACCTGACTTGGGCATCTTCAATTCTTGGACAGGCACCGACTGCTGCCATAACTGGTATGGTGTCAGTTGTGATATGGAGACCAAAAGGGTTGCTGACATTAACCTGCGAGGTGAATCTGAAGACCCCATCTTCCAAAAAGCTGGTCGGTCTGGGTACATGACTGGTTCGATCTCTCCTTCTATTTGCAAGCTCGAGAGGCTCTCCAGTCTTACTATAGCTGACTGGAAAGGGATCTCAGGTCCGATTCCGCCCTGCATTACGTCTTTGCCGTTCTTGAGAATTCTTGATTTGATCGGGAATCAGATTTCTGGTGAGATCCCGGCAGATATCGGACGGCTGGACCGGATGACTGTTTTGAATATCGCCGATAATCTTGTAACAGGTAGGATCCCGAGATCCTTGACTAATTTGTCGAGTTTGATGCATCTCGATTTACGTAACAATCGGATATGGGGCTCGTTGCCTAATGATTTCGGGCGCCTTCGGATGTTGAGTCGGGCATTGTTGAGCCGAAATTATATTAGCGGGACAATTCCCGACTCAATCTCTAAAATTTATCGGCTCGCAGATCTGGATCTTTCATTGAATAAATTATCGGGAGAAATACCGGCTTCTTTGGGTAAAATGGCAGTCTTGGCAACTCTAAATCTTGATTCCAACAAATTGTCAGGAAAAATACCTGATAGTTTGTTTAATTCAGCTATTGGCAACTTGAATTTGAGCAAAAACTATTTTCAAGGATACTTACCAGATGTTTTCGGGCCGAAATCTTACTTCACGGTACTCGACCTGTCCTACAATAATTTTTGGGGTCCGATACCAAAATCTTTGTCCCAATCATCATTTATCGGGCACTTGGATTTGAGTCACAACCGCCTATGCGGGAGGATCCCCGCAGGGCCTCCGTTCGATCACCTCGAAGCCTCATCGTTTGCTTACAATGCCTGTCTTTGTGGCAAACCACTTGGAGCTTGCAAGTAGAGAAGAAAATGTTCAGATCGGCCCAGAATGGAATTGGTTTTATTTTTCAGGTTTGGTAATAAATGTTTGTATGGATACATGTAATGTAACAGGAATTAAAAGTGTGTTTAATTAGTTACGTTGTAATGGGAGTTAATTAGAAGGTTTCATGCACGTAAATCTTGCATGAAACGGAGCTTTGATGCAATGAGTGTAACTCTAAACATAAATTTAATACCAAATTATCTCAAATCAAATGATAAAAAGCAAATTAATTCATGTTCTTTTCGTTTCTTTCTGAGTACTTTCCTGGGTGGGCCCGTCCAGGGCTCGGGTTAGAGTTCGGGTTCCAATGTCCGGATTCTTGATTCAGATCGGGTTACAAAAGATAAATAATAATTAAAATTCACTTGCTTAGTTATAATTATTTGTAATTAGATCCCCTCGATTAAAATTAAATCTTTTTGTTACTGCTGTGCGGTGCATATTAATTAAGTAATTAGTACTAAATATGCTAAGAGTATGTTTGTCCTTAAGTGTTTTTTTTAAATTAATATTTTTATGTTTTTGAATATGTTAATATTAAAAATATATTTTTTTAAATATATGGATTTTGAATGGTGATGAAGTTTTCTTTTTTTGCATGCATGGGAACTGTTGTCGGTGGCGATTTAAATATACGCAGCTGCTATTCCTCTATAAAACAAGACAATGCACGTGAAGCATTTGTGAGATAATGACACAACTTTGCTCTGCATTCACAGATGAGGGCCTAGCGAAGGGGAAATCAATTTTCTCTGCCATCTGCAAATTTTAGCAAACGACAGCTACATCATGACACACAGTCCCCAAACTAGCCATGCCTAGTTTACTGATGAAGTTCATATAAAATGAATCTATAGTAGTTGCATTGATATGCTGTTCTTGTAGAAATGTTTACATAAATGGAAGGCAGGCTGACAGATTCTTGTGCTTAAAAGATGCGTAGGCAGTTTTTTACTCTCTTAATTTTATATTCTTGTATTTTTTTGGAATATATTTAATATATGCTGCTATTATGGCAACTTGAGAGTACATGGGGAGAAGGGAATCTCTCCTAATGATCTCATCATGTGGATAGGTCAGATTGTTAAATGCAGGCCGCAGAAAACTAGAATTCTGAAGGAAGCTTTGTTGAACCCTAAGTGTTCTATTCCTAGTTCTATAATTATGTTCAAATAGAAATCTATTTAATTAGTTCTACAAGTTGCAAAAACACTTTGCTCCACAGACAAGCAAGTGAGAGGTATGCATTCAACTCTTTTTTGTATGGAAGAACGTTGAAATTGCTTTATGCTCTCTTTAAGCCTGACAGGGGCCAGCTTAAGAACAGCACATGTATTTCTTTTCTTTTTCTCTTTAAAGAACAACATATGTTCTTCTAGCTGGAACTCTTTTAAACTTGTACCTACTTTACCTACAAGCTCTTGAAAGGAAGATGGCATCTATAGTTGCTTGACAGAAGACATTTTAGAGGAAATGTATTGCTGTGAAGCAAAACATTTTGCTGACTCCATAAGGAACTGTCTGACTAATTGATTTTTTGAAGTAGATCATTTTTTATTCATAATTTTCACACGCAGCTTATAGTATTACCTTTACTCTGCTAAAGAGAATAATATATATATCATATCTTGAAACATGATGGTTTTTTTGATATAATATCATAGTTTTAATGACTAAACAGTGTCGAGAATCTCACAATCCTGTTTTAACTAAATTAAATTCATAAAACTAGACCAAAGTAGTAATGGGCTGTTTAATAACCGCAAAAGTAACAGATTTGGAGCCAAAAAGTGCCAATCACATATGAAATAAAGAGATTTAATGGATTCCTTTCTTTGCTATTGATGCAATATATCAACCATGAAGGGAAATTAATAAACAATGGGATAAGAATGTATACCAGTAAGCAGATTTTCTTACTATATCGACACCAGAACAGGCAGAGTATCATCCCTTTGGAGCAGAAAACCATCAAGGCAAAAGAGGAAAGAATTCTGGAAGATATAGGCTGAGACATCAGAACTGTAAGCACGCAAGATTAGCTTCTTTTTTTCAGGTCTTTGTTTGCTGTCTATGATGTTAGATGATGGAGGATTATTTTAATTTTTTTCATTACCAGTCATACTGTGGTTAATTATTTGTCATCAAACGTTTTTCCAAAATTAGATCATCGTAATTAGGAATGAAGGAAGATTTGTGTTAATTCAGTAACGAGTAAGTATCAAGTCCTTAGTCAAGAAATTTTAACAAGTGAATCCTACTTTAGAACTGCCTGTTGGCTCATACAGTATTGCCAGGCTAGTTAGTCTAAGATGGAGATAGTTGGAACATCAACTGATCATCAGGAGACAATAAGTGACCAGGTGTCACTTGATGTCAACAAGTTAGCAAAGTCTATGAGAGCAGAATTGGAAATCTTTCCTCCTTTTTCCGACCAATGTTGTATATATCGTGTGCCTGTTCGACTACGTGAGTTGAATGAAGAAGCCTACACACCGCGATTAGTCTCCACCGGACCACTTCACCATGGAAAAGAAGAGCTGAAAGCAATGGAAAGGCATAAAATATTGTATTTTCAAGATTTTCTAAAATTCAGCAAGGCAAGCTTGGAGGAGCTAGTTGAAGTTGTATAGGAGAGGGAGACAAGATTGCGTAAATGTTATGCAGAAACCATTGATCTTAGTAGCGAGGAATTTGTGAAAATGATATTACTGGACGGTGTCTTCATCATTGTGATCTTCCTGAAAAATGGTTATGAAGACCCGATAAATACCGTCGACCGTATATTCAATAAACCATGGATGCTAGGCGATATAGCACTTGACATGTGCTTGATTGAAAACCAGCTTCCATTCTTCATTCTTGAGGATTTGTTTAAAGCATCCGAAATAGCCAGCCATTATGATGAGGAATGTTCCATGATTAAGCTCACTTACAAGTTCTTCAAAGATGATTGGAATTCTATGTTGACAGAAGGCATTTTGGAGGAAATCAAAGCCTCCGAAGCAGCACATTTTGTTGACCTTGTAAGAAAATCTCAGAAGCCATCAGAGCCGAACACTCCAAAAGCACTAGAGTCTATAAACGTACCAAGTGTGACAGAGCTCCATCAAGCTGGAGTCAAGTTCAAGTTAAGTCCGAGCAAACGCTTGCTTGACATGAAATTCGATAGAAGAATTCTGGAAATCCCACCATTAAGAGTACAAGATAACACAGGGATCTACTTCAGGAATCTCCAGGCATTTGAGCAATGTGATAGTCCTGAACATCATCATATAGGTGACTATATTTCGATGATCAATTTCCTTGTCATTTCTCCCAAGGATGTAGAAATCCTTGTCGAAAATAGAATCATAGAAAACTCAATACATGACAATGAAGCGGTGCCAACCATTCTTCACGATATTTCCAAACTAAATGATCTCTCTAAGAAAAATTTCATCTTTGCTGGCCTCGTTGAAGATCTGAATGCGTACTGCAAGAGACCACGGATCAAATGGAAGGCAGTCTTGAAACAAAACTATTTCAGTACTCCATGGGCCGTGATATCTGTTATTGCAGCAGTTATTCTCATCATATTCACTGTTATACAAGCAGTGTGTTCTGTTATTCAGCTGTAGCTTCTACCATTTCAATTGTTTCCCATAGACTTCAGATTGCTCTGTAGTACCTTGCTAATCAATGTTAAGCTTCTAATTAACAATTAGCTTGTTCATTGTAATGATTATTGTTTCGACTAATGAATTCGTTTCGATTTCTGCAAGGTTAACACTATTGTTTCAACGCTATTTCTGAAGACATGGTTTGGTTTTTAGGTCCATAGGTGGCACAGTTAGAGTACCTATAATTGGATACTAGCAGCTCATACAGGATGCATGCAGTACCACTCAAATTCATGTTTTGGTTCCTGTTGGTGGAGTTCTTTTCTTCTACTTGTTCTTCAATTCATTGATTCCACTGTGGATGTTATGAATTCATCTTTAAAATCGAGTCAATCCCAATAAGTTCATGGACTTTGAAAAAGTGCATCTTTTCCAAATGGTGTTATTCAATTCTTAGGAGGCATTTGCATTGGCACTGTTTGCACCAAGACAATTTCGTTTCAAGACAATTGATTCAACATATCGGTAAGATTCAGTTTCCAGACTCAATGAATTCTGTTCCATTTAAATTTCCATCAAACCAATCCTTCTTCAAATAATGTTTAATCCTTCAAACCATAGTTATTAAACTTATTTCAGTTCAATCCGTTGATCTTGCAAACCCACTACTCGAAGCCTGACGTGAGCAACTAGACTTTGATATTGATCAGATATTGACCAGATCAAACTTGGATGGTCATGTCAGTTGATCCTGATCCATTTGACTGAACCAAACTGGAAAATTTTTTTGATAGATGCTGTCACAAATACTGAATTTCTGTGTCTTTTCTTTTCTATTCCATGAGGATCTCATGCCTCTAAATACATGTCCAAAAAACCCTAATTTACAATCTACAATTAATGTAATATTTGCTATTACAATAGGAAATTAAGCATACAATTAATGTAATATTTGTGGTTACGATTTACTTTCCATGTTTGTAACTTGCTGTGATATCTTTCCATGTATACATTATTGACATCCCCCCTCAAATTGATGCTGGTCGATCAAGAAGCATCAATTTGTCAATCATCAATTGGTGTCGTGGTCGAGGTAACGCCTTCGTAAAGACATCAGCAGTCTGATGTTCGGTGGAAATATGGGGTAGCGTAAGAACATTATGATCAAGAGCTTCACGAATATAGTGACAATCAACTTCAATATGTTTGGTGCGTTCATGAAACACAGGATTAGAAGCAATCTGAATAGCACTTGTGTTATCAGCATGAAGCGGTGTAGGATGGTGCTGAGTAAAACCAAGTTCGTGTAACAAACCCCGGAGCCATACAATTTCAGAACATGCGGCTGACATAGCGCGATACTCAGATTCTGTGGAAGATTTTGAAATACGATCTTGCTTTTTGCTTTTCCATGAAATTAAAGCATTTCCAAGAAACATACACCATCCCGTAACAGATCGACGAGTATCCATACATCCTACCCAATCTGCATCACTATAACTAGTTAATTGTAATGAGGTGTCGGCAGGAAAAAATATCCATCTCCCAGATGTACCCCTTAAGATAACGAATAATTCTTTTGACAACAGCTAGATGAGGTTGCCGAGGAGTCTGTAAAAATTGACTGACTTGTTGTACTGCAAAAGAAATGTCCGACCTAGTAATAGTTAAATAATTCAAACTGCCCACCAATTGCCTGTATATGGAAGGATCAGGCAATAAATCTCCATCATTCTGAAAAAGTTTTAAATTAATCTCAAGAGGTGTAAGAACACTGCTTCCTAATTCTAGACCGGCCAAAAGTAGTATTTCTTGGGTATATTTGTGCTGATGTAAAAATATCCCGTCAGACATAGAGTGCACCTGTAGACCAAGAAAATAATGAAGTTCTCCAAGATCCTTCATATGGAATGCAGTGTTAAGAGAACATTGTAAGTTCTCAATGAGTGGAATATCAGATCTTGTAATAGTAATATCATCCACATATACCAAGAGAGCAACAATACCATTAGCAGTTCTCTGGAGAAACAAAGAGGAATCATATTGACTCTGAATAAATTGAAGATCCAACAGAGTAGTGCGAAATTTTTCAAACCATGCTCGAGGTGCCTGTTTTAGACCATACAGGGAACGTTTCAACCAACAAACTTTATCGGATGGGTGAGCAAACATACCAGGGGGAGGATTCATATAGATCTCTTCTTTCAGATCACCATGTAAAAATGCATTTTTTACATCCATTTGACGAATTGACCATCTTTTGAAAGCAGCAATTGCCAAAATAGTGCGTATAGTGGTCATTTTAGCGACAGGTGCAAATGTCTCCTCATAATTAATACCATATGCTTGACAATTTCCAAGAGCAACTAACCGTGCTTTATACCGTTCCATAGACCCATCAGGTTTGAATTTCACATTGTATACCCATTTATATCCTATAGGTTTAACGCCACGAGGACAAGAGACAATATCCCATGTGTGATTATCCTTAAGAGCCTGAAGTTCTTCTTTCATGGCTTGTGCCCAACAGTCTTGGGTAGATGCCTGCACATAAGTCTTGGGTACAACAATAACGAGTTGAACAGCTGTTGACAATGCTTCTACCCAAAAACGAGTAGGTACTGAAGAATCAATTAATAAGGTACAAACAATATCTAAAAGATGACGATTCTTACGCTCGACAACTCCATTTTGTTGAGGAGTGTAAGGACAAGATCTTTGAGAAAGAGTTCCTTTGTTTTTGAGAAACTCCTGAAATTCTTTTAGATAAACACAATGAAAGCCTGAAATGTTGAGAACACCTCAGATTTAGATCGGAGAAAATATATCCAAGTGAAACGACTAAAATCATCAATAAACGTGACAAAATATTTATACTGGGCATGAGTGAGAACAGGACTTACACCCCATACATCAGTATGAATAATATCAAAACATTTAGAAGCTTGGCTGCCATGTGAAGGAAATGATAAGGATTTACTTTTTCCCAATTTGCAAGAACTACAATTCAAAAATTCTGTTGAACAAGAATTTTTATTTCCCAAATATCCATGTCTCATAAGATGAGTCAATACAATAGAATTGGGATGCCCCAATTTCTTATGCCAAAATTGATGATTATTAATGACAGTAGAATAAGCATAGGAATTAATACTAGAAAATTGTATTGGAAATAAACGTCCCACTTTAGGTCCCTTCGCCATCACTTTCCCTGACACTTGATCCTGCACACAACAACCATTATGATTAAATCGAATTTCACAATTATTTTCTACCATTTGCCCAACAGAGAGTAAATTTGCAGATAATTTCGGTGACACAAAAATATCTTTAAAATTCAAACCCAAATCACCAATTGATAAAATCGGCAAATTATCACCATTTGCTACCTGTATATGCTGATTACCCATATACTTTTGCACATTACACAACTCATTTTCACTGTTTGTCATATGATTTGAAGCTGCCGAGTCCATAAGCCAAATTTTATCATTTGCCGAAACCACATCTGAATTAAATTCAGATTGATTTCCTTTAAACCCATCTGCCAATTCAGATTGCTTTCCTTTAAACCTATCTGCCAATTCAAGATTTCTATTATTTGCCGAAACCCTAGACTTAAATTCGTTCTTCATACCTTGGAATCCAAATGCCAAGAGAGCAGAGACGATCATTTGCTGCATCTGCTCCACCATCTCTGACGTGAGGGTTGTCGATGAAGAGCTCATCATTGACGACGGTTCTGGTGTCGACGATGAGACAGCTGCGACAGCCATGGAAGTAGTAGTCATCGGCATCCTTACCCCTTGTCGATGTTGTGGTCGCACACGGCAGTCCTTGATAACATGGCCCTCTTTCTTGCAATAATTGCAGAATTTCTTGCTGCAATTTCGGGCAATATGCCCATTTTCTTTGCAATTAAAACACTGCAAACCCACTCCTCTCTGTCGTCCCTTTCCCTGAGCCATGTATGCCATGTTCACCATTTCTATAGCAGTCGGCTGAGTCAACTCGTGCTGAGTGGCGAGTCGTTGCTCTTCCCTTAATATCTCTCCCAAACAATCATCCAATGAAGGTACTGGGTTTCGATTAATCAAGTTTGATCTCACAGCCTCAAATTCTGGCCGGAGCTTCATCAAGAATTGGTCTCTTTGGCTCTCGGCATGAACAAGGTGCAGTGCCGCTAAACTTTCCTTTGGTACTTTAGAATAGATTATACCAGTGTATTCACTCCATAAATTCATGAATCCAGCATAAAATTGTTCAATTGAGAGATTACCTTGTTTGTAGTTAGCAATACTCAATTCAAGTTGGAATTTTTGAGCCGAATTATTCTGAGAATAAATACGTTGAAGGTAGTCCCAAATCTCCTTCCCTGTGTCAAATGCTCTGAGATTGTTAATCATATGGGGTTCAACAGACCCCAGAATCCATGAAACAATTTTGGCATCCTTGGTAGTCCAAGCAGTCAGCTCCTGTGAATCGGTTGGAACTTTTGCAGTTCCATCAAGATGCCCCCATAATTCCTTCCCTTTTACAAGCATCCAAAATTGAAACTCCCAACTGGCATAATTTTTGCCATTGAATCGAGTAAGAAAAGTCTCTCCAGACATCTTTAAAAATCTAAAAAAATCAAAGCAAGGTTGACAATTCGGTTCAGAATTGAAGCTCTGATACCATGTCACAAATACTGAATTTCTGTGTCTTTTGTGTCACAAATACTAAATTTCTGTCTTTTCTTTTCTATTCTAGGAGGATCTCATGCCTCTAAATACATGTCCAAAAAACCCTAATTTATAATCTATAATTAATGTAATATTTGCTGTTACAATAGGAAATTAAGTATACAATTAATGTAATATTTGTGGTTACGATTTACTTTCCATGTTTGTAACTTGCTGTGATATCTTTCCATGTATACATTATTGACAGATGCATGTTGTCCCCTTTTATCTAATAACCTGATTTTTTTTTTGGAGTAAGATCATTGTCACAATCTGATTCCCGAATCCATAATCGTCACATATGCATGGCCCCCCTCTAAAATTCCATACCTATGCGAACCCTTGGATACAAACTTATCATTTATCTTTAGAAATCAACGCAACGTTAATAATAAAATTAAATTTATAATATAATTTAATTATCTTAATACAAGAGTTAAATATATGCTATTATAATTATGAAGCACTAACTAGAAATAGGGAAAAAATATCGATTGCAACCAAAATAACAAGTTCTGAGAGTACAATAAAAATGACCTGCTAATAAAGTACAAGTCTTAAAATAATAAATAATGAGAAGGTGAGTTCAACAACTCAGTGAGTAGATAACATTCAATATACATATATAAGATAATACAACAATGAGAAATATATTTATGAATACGACTTTAAGTTCTTACAAGAAGATTTCTCAAATAAATCATAACAAGAATATTATACAGTAAAGCTCGTTTGAAAATCAAAATGAAATGAGCATGAGGCTCTGTACTGTGGAATGATCAGTCCACACAGGTTGATGATTCTCGCAACTAACTATGGTTTCAGAAATGATGTACACAAATACTAACACTACCTTGTTAATATAGGTATTCTAACTGGCATACCATAGGTTTATATCATAATCAAACATATTCTCAAGGCTCAACTCATGACATCAATCAAATAAGAAGCTATCAATTTAGAAGTATACATTGACTCAGAATGTAGATTCAACAAAAAATTATGCTTTAAGGTAGCAAAAATAATAATCAACATACATATTATCAAGAAACATAATCCAATTTGTACTAGCAATTCAAATATTTATAATATTTCTCATGCATATTAAATATTATCTACTCATTTAACTCAAAAGCAAACAAGATTCAAAAGCATTTACCAAAGAAAATTCTATTGATGTCCCACGGATAAAGTATTAAGATTATTTGAATACTAAAGGAAATATACTCAAAAACGACTCAAAAAAATAAAATCTATTTGATAAACTTATCCAAGAGTTTAAATCATAATCATATGTATTTTTGAATCAAACTATCCATTTTTCTCAAAATCTAAAAACTTAACGATTTCTTCCGAAATCTATTTCAAAATAAACAATTCATAAAATTGATAATAATTCATCAAATAAGTCTCAATTATTCACCAAACTAATCAAAAGAGCTAATATTTCATCTAGGGACCATTCTTCATTTTTCTTAGATTTTTAGGAGTCAAATCATAATTTTATCAAATTGAAAGACTAAATTGAACATGTCAAAAATTCAAAACTACACTGAAAATTTGCCCATAATTATCCTTGTCGCACCCCAAAAAATGAGAGCGCGGCGTCCCCCGTCGAGAGGGGGACTTTTTGGTGTCTCTCAATGGAGTTGTTGAGGAGTCGCCACCTTGCTGTTGAGGGTTGCTAGGATCACCCGATTTGCGCTGGTTTGGTCAGAGATTCGAGGGTAAGGGACTGGTTGCGTATAGGGAAGGTATTAGCACCCCTAGTACACCTTACCTGAGGTAAGCTGCATTGACTATTTTTGACGTGATTTTAAATGTTTCGATGGGTCATAATTATTGAAATGGAAAAAATGTTCCGATTTGCGAAAAAATCGGTTGTCGCCCAAAATAATCCAGTGAATTTTATTGATTATTTCCAGATATGCAAATGCTAGCCTACTTGTAGTTTCTTCATTTACCACCTGAAATTAACCATTAATCCCCATTCATTAATTTCACGATTGATGGATTCATAAAGAAATCGACCACCGCTCAGAATAATACTGACGATTTTGGTGGTTATTCCCGAATATGTAAATGTTAGCCTACGCGTAAATCCGACAATTATTACCTAAAATTAATCACATATTCTCATGAATTAATTTGACGATTTATTTAATATTAGGCCAATTTGAAAGATTTAATAAACTTGTTATTAAATCTAAATTTAATTTTTGGGAAATAAACATCTTGGCCATTTGCAAAGAAAACACACATTTTTTATTTTTATATTCTTTTTCTTACCATAACAACATAAATAATTGCATGAATAAAAAAAAACAACACAACACACTCACACACTCTCTTTTTTCTTTCTCATTATATTTTACAAATACAACTCACACACATGTCTTTTCTTTTTCTTTTAAATTACATTTTACAAATAATAATTCAAAATACAATAAAAATTCAAATAAACACATAAATATAAAGAAAATTACAAAAAGCAACTCAGGAACAGTCTCGGGAATAGTGGCAGAGGCAGAGGGCACTGGTGGCGCGTTTGTTCACGCGCCACCGTCACTAGCGGCGCGTGGTTCCACACGCTGCCGCCGGTGAACAGTAAAGGCAGGGGGATGGTCGGATCTGCTCCTTCTCCTCTTCCCTTCCTTCTCTCGCCGGCGATGACCTTCACGGTGACCTGCAAAACGAAGCAAAACACAAACAAACACACAAAGGCAGCTGGGTCGTCCTTCCTTCAGATCAGATCAATATTCTTCTTCTTCTTCTTCTTCTTCTTCTTCTTCTTCTTCTTCTCTCCAGCAAAGGGGTTCCCCGATGACCTGTAAACAAAAAGAAAGAAAAACACACAAACAAAAAATCAAGGTTTCTGCTCCCTCTTCCCTCCTTTAGATCTGGAATTTTGGGTTCAAACCCGAAACATCACAATGTTTCATCTCATCATCTCCTTTCCTCGGATCTGCCATTTCTTCTTGTTTTTTGACATACCCTTCTTCCCTGTTTCAGGTGGCTGCTGGTGTTGTGGTGAAGGAGCGCGTGACCGGGGTTAAGGAAAGGGGCTGAAGGCAAGAGGAAATGCCTGTGCTGGCGGTGTGAGGGAGGCAAGGGGAACTGAGGCTAAGTGAAGGCTGATCGGAGGGGAGAAGAGAAGGAGGCAGGGGACTGTGTTGTGAGGAAGGGGAAAGGGAGGAAAGTGAGGGCTGCAATTGTGGCTTGAAGAGAGAGAGGAACGGAAAAATGAAGGGGGAGATTGTGGGGCTGCTGTGGCTGGGATTAGAGGACAGTGAAGGGAACGAAGGAGAGAATGGGGGAGAAGGAATGTTGGCGTGGGGAGTCCACGGGAAGGCAGGGAAGAGAGAAATGGGTTTGTGGATGGCATGGTGGCCGGCGGGAGCAAGAGAGGGAAAGTGGAAGAGTAGAGGAAAAAAATGGGGACTCTAAAATGAGAGGGTGGGGCTGCAACAGCCTTGAAGGGTGTGACGGCTGCAGCCCCTCTTGGGAGAAGAAGATGCTAGGGTTTTTTCTTAGGTTTAGGGTTTTTTTGAGAGTGTATTTTTTTGGTCCCTTCAATTGTGGTTGATACCTCTCTATTTATAGAGGTTTTCAGAGACAAAAATCAAAATCAGTCCTCAGCTCGCGCGCTTCTTTCAATTTGGTCCTTGATTTTTAATTTGTGCGATTTGACCCTGTATTGACTGTTAAATTCTCAATTTATTCAATTTTGCCCCTGTAACAAGATATTTTTGGATTTTGCCCTTTTTTATTATTTTTTTGCCTTTTTTATATTTTCTTGTCTTTTTTCGAAACATAAAAAAAAGGTCAAAATTTGGGTAGCAACAGATGCCCCCTCTTTACAATGCTTACGACTAAAGTCTTGCCAAAGACTTTAAATAGTAAGCGTTGTAAAGAAAAATAGAATGGTGGAGATGGTCTCATTGTGATGGGTGACCTGCCCAGATGAAAAAATGGTTAAAAGGGTCTCAATGGTGACGGGTGACCTGCCCGGGTTAGTTGGGGTCTCAATGGTGACGGGTGACCTACCCAGGTCTCATTATGACAGGTGACCTACCCGGATTAGTGGAGTCTCGATAGTGACGGATGACTTACCTGGGTCTGATTATGACGGGTGACCTGCCCGAGTTAGTAGAGTCTCGATAGTGACGGATGACTTACCCGGGTTTGATTATGACGGGTGACCTGCCCGAGTTAGTGGAGTCTCGATAGTGATGGATGACTTACCCGGGTCTGATTATGACGGGTGACCTGCCCGAGTTAGAAGAGTCTCGATAGTGACGGATGACTTACCCGGGTCTCATTATGACGGGTGACCTGTCCGGGTTAGATGTGGTCTCCATGGTGACGGGTGACCTACCCGGGTCTCATTATGACGGGTGACCAACCTAGATGGAAGTTGGGGTCTCAATGGTGACGGGTGACCTACCCGGGTCTCATTATGACAGGTGACCAACCAAGATGGAGGAAGAGGGTCTCAATGGTGATGGGTGCCCTACCCGGGTCTCATTATGACGGGTGACCAACCCAAATGGAATTGTTAAAAGGGTCTCAATGGTGACGGGTGACCTACCCGGGTCTGATTATGACGGGTGACCAACCCAGATGGAAGATGGGGTCTCAATGGTGACGGGTGACCTACCCGGGTCTGATTATGACGGGTGACCAACCCAGATGGAAGTTGGGGTCTCAATGGTGACGGGTGACCTACCCGGGTCAAAATTTGACGGGTGACCAACCTGGATGGAAAATGATGATGAGGGTCTCATTATAACGGGTGACCTACCCGGATGGATGATGGTGAAAAATGGAGTCTCATTATTATGGGTGACCAGCCCAGATGGAATTGGTGAAAAAAAATGGGGTGAAGGTCTCATTATAACGGGTGACTGACCCGGTGGAAAATGGAGGAAGAGAGTCTCATTATAACGGGTGACCAACCCGGATGTAGTTGATGAAGATGGGGATGCAATGCTTGATGATGCATGTACTTACCTGAGAAATATAGGTCCCTCTTTCTCTGATGCTCCAATGTCGTAGGATGTCTTTGCCTAGTCTCCAAAGCTTTGTTGTCATTCATTCACCCAACTTAAGCGCATTGCTTATTCTGGGCTATCTGCGATAATCTCTGCTCTCATTGTTTATCAAGTCTGACCTTGCCCCCAAGTGTAGTGTCACTTGATTCATTGCGAAAGAGTGTAATCAGTCATCAACTTCCTTGGATTCTCTCAATAACCGCTCTTTGGTTTGCGTGTGTTCTGCTAACAATCAATGCAAGGCTTGCTAATGTTGATCTCCTCTTCGGTTGCCAATCAGTCATGGAGTTTTTTCGTTAATTGAATCATATTGCTTCTGCATATATCATCATCAATCTTCATGGAATTGTCGGGTCATCCAGAAATGCATCCAAAACTCATCGGTGCATGCTTCATGTATCATCAATAAATTTCTCTCAGCTCGTGAAAAGAGATGTAATGCTATAATCATCCACATTCATGTGATGAATTGCGCCTTGAATTGATGCAACTGCTCGGCCATGCAATTTCAAACTCTCCATTGTAGACTCAATTTCTTCTGAACAAATTCTTCTCAGTCCATGCAAAGAATTATAATGTTTTTATTTACAAGGCTCTTTCTGTCTCCCATATTCATTCGGTGAACTGAACCTTGAGTTGGCAGGCTTCAAAACAAATTATTCCTCAGTCAACCTTGGTGGCTTGCGCACTCTTCGATATTGATCATGATGCACTTATGCGATAACATCTTTTAGGAGACAATCAAATTTGTGTTTCTTTGCCCCCGAGCTGATGTGAAATTGTCTATATTCATATCAAGATCCACACTGTGGCCTCTGACTGCTGAGCTTTCTGATGGTAACCGAGAATTGCCAATGTCAAGAATTCTGCAAATCCGGTCAATATTTTCTCTGTTTGTACATCTTTCTGGTTTTGAAATTAAGTCACCGATTTCAAAGATCATGTGCATCCAAAGTCTAATCATTGCAATAAAATCAAAGAGATGTCATTTGTTGAAAATCAAATTCATTTGGTCAAATACCCAACACAAGGCATTTAATAAATGCAGACTTGTAAATATTTCATATTTTGCAAACAGTAATTGACTCATTGTGAGATTGAAATTGTCTTTTTATGGTTTTCTTTTGTTTCAATTCAAATCTCTGATTTTGGGGTATGAAATTTGATGGCACACGATGAAGTGATAATTTGGGGTTTCCAAAATAATTTGAATGTCAAGTAAAGATCCGAGGTTCAGTTGAAAAAATTGTCTCATTTTTCAGTACTTTACCTTATCAATATGCATAACAACTTGTAATTTACTTCATGAAATTATAACCCTTATGGAAAAACTCTAACAATTTTGAGAGCGCCACTTATCAGTTAAAATTGTTTGCCTGATCAAGAAGGACTTTTAAAAGCATATAATGAGGCTATGGTTGATGGCTGTGAAAGAAAAGGATATTCATAGGCTCAAAAAGGTGTTTAAGGGTTTCAAAGACCAAGGATCACCGTTTGCTAGTCGTCAACTCTTTTCTCTTGTTGTCCTTGTAGAAGAGATGACATAAAAATACGTCAATTATCTTGACGTGATTTTTTATCAATCAACCAATGCTCTTAGAATCTCTACAACCATATCATTCCTTTCATTGACAATTTCAAACTTAAAAGGGAAATACTAAAACCCGACCCAACATTTGTCGTCTAACGTTATTCCATCTTGTTGCACTCAATATAGTATAACAAAATAATTCTACAAGATCTTCATTTGATGGATAACTTATCTTGGAGACTCAATAATCTTAAAATATTTCTTCTCACATGAGGTTTGACCAAAGATACCAACGAACATGGTATAGTTCAACATTCTCTTCTTTTTTTTTTTTTTTTGCTTTTTTTTTTTGCTCTTTTTTTTCAATTTTTGAACTTGTCCTTAACATTGACTCTTGGTTTTTGTCATGTCCTACCTCAATTTGCTTGTTCTCCAATGTTGGCTTTTCATTCTTAAACATCCCCCTTTTTGTTAATTCTAACGTTGTCATTGTATCCTCAAACTGCAAATCTCTTATTTGCCCCAAGTGTTTGCCCCCAGTATGAGGGTGTGATCCATGTCGGGATTTTTTTTCAAATAAATAATATCAGGCTCAAATTGGGGTTAACAAGGGATACACATTTCAAGAATAGTGAAGGAATAAACAAAGATGGCCTTTTATCATTTCAAGCAAAATTGATTTTAATTGATAAATTTTGACCTCGTCCAGTGTAATGATTTGGACGTGCAAGAGTCATGATTCACGGGTCCATAACTACCGAATCCATTACATGTCAATATGCATACTAATAAAGCTTGGTTCTATGATGTGGTTCAAAACTCGGTGTATGGCTCAAAAATTGTTTGGTCATCTGGTATTGGTCATCATGTCATTTAAACAAAAATTGGGTCAATTCTGCAATCAAAATACCCTTAATTTTCAAGAATGATAAGCCTTCAATTTTGCATGTTGGAGTTTAATCAAAATATTTTGTTAAAAATAGGAATGTCAAACATCTCTTGATTTCAAAACAACAAAAAGACAAGAAAAAACACATATTTCACTGAAATGATGATTTAACCCCAAAACAAAGTGATGGCCAATGAGATTCCATAAGAAAATTATTGACTGCGACACCTTTCTCAAACTTTTCAAACAATCATTTATGTATTGCCGCTGCTCATTGATCTCGCTTATGCTCGCGATGATTTATTGCTGACACCACCAATGATAACATCCTCCACAAAACTTGACTTGCCTTTTACTGATGAACTTCCACAACTTGATTACTGAAATTCTTGCAACTATTCATCTCTCTCATCTGGATTATGTCGCAACAAGAAGGCAGTTTTTTTTTTTTTTTTTTTTTTTGCTCTCCACCGCGCTCCTCATTGGAAAAAAAACGAACTGATCTAAGAAAAGCACTCTTAACAAAACAACAAAGTGCAAATCATGAACAATTTCGTCATATGACAAAAAGACTCTCTTGCGACAATTTCACTTCGTCACGCAATGTGATATTGCAGTGCACATGCTTTGACTTCTCGGACACCGGAATAGATTCAACAGTACCATATCATGTTTTTACACTCGGGATATTTTATCTTTGCTCGCAAAATAACATGGTATACTGTGTGTGGCGGCATACAACTCCTTGATCTGACAGTGACACAAAACTCCACATGATTTAGAGAGAAAGCAATTGATAGACTGACAACTTCTTTGACTGATGCTTGCTTTCTGAAATTGGACTCATACATGGACTAACTACATCCCTTCAACGGAAACCTGAATTTTCCGTAATCTTCATTGACAAATGCATTAACACTTTGCAGATGATATCTGAGCATGTGTCTTGACTGATTTAACTAGAGAGCAGAGAACTCTATTGTTGGCTTGCAGAAAAAACGAATGATGTCTCTGTATCAGTGTGAGTTCCTCTCAGCAATGTCATATGTCCATGACTCTTGACCCTTCGGAGGATGACAGATTGAGGGCCCCTAATTCAAACTACGGGAATGCATGTTGAGATGTATGCATGTTTTTTTTTTCTTTTTTGGTTTTTTTTTTTTTTTACGGACTCGCTCTTTGAAGAGTGACACGTGATTTTAACAATTGCATGCTAAACAAAAACTATGAGAATGCATGTTGAGATGTATGCATGTTTGGTGTTTTTTTTTTTTTTTACGGACTCGCTCTTCGAAGAGTGACACGTGATTTTAACAATTGCATGCTAAACAAAAACTATGAGAATGCATGTTGACATATATATGCTTTTTTTTTTTACAGACTCACCTTTTGAGGAGTGACACTTGATCATTACATTATATAAACAAACCGTGAAAATGCATGTTGAAATGTAAACGCATATTTTTGTTTTTTTTTTTTTTTTTGTTGTGACGGACTCGCCTTTTGAGGAGTGACGTGATCATAACAATTACATCATATAAACAAACCGTGAAAATGCAGGTTGAAATGTAAATGCATATTTTATGGTTTTTTTTTTTTGACGGACTCGCCTTTTGAGGTGATGTGTTATTGTAACAATTGCATGATAAATAAAAAATTGTGGGAATGAATATTGAAATATATATGCATATTTTTTTTTACGTACTCGCCTTTCAAGGAGCAACACATGATCGTAACAATTGTGTGATAAACAAAAAATTGATTTCTGCTTAAACCCTACAATGAAAATTTCTTACGTGATAGCTACTGTGTCACCCAAAAGTCTTGAATTTAAGATGCTTTAAGAAAGGTTTGTCTTAATGCAAAACAAAATGAAAAGAACATACACCCAAATGATTGGTTCTAATCTTTGCACAACAAATGGTGAGTTTGCTACTTTGACCTCTAAACAGTCTCTTGCTGTCCCAGTGATCACCTTCGTGAAGGCAATATGGGGGCTTAGCAGATAATGGGATGGTACGTATACCAATCACTACCAGTCTAAACACTCAACGAAGAGTTTTCTACTTGTCTCTAATCGGGGTCTCTTGCTGTCCCAGTGATCACCTTCGTGAAGGCAATATGGGGGCTTAGCAGATAATGGGATGGTACGTATACCAATCACTACCAATCTAAGCACTCAGCGAAGAGTTGGGGTTTACACAAACTTCAACCTTGACTCAAGTCATAGGTAAGCTACTAGTCCTCCACCTAACTTAAAAAAGCAAATCACCCTAATGTAACTCAAATAAATCAACAATGCATGGACGTATACACATATCCACAAAATAAAATATGCGAAAAAAATATAAATAAAAATAAACACACATCATTCAAACACATCAAAACAAATAAATCACATCAAAATATTCAAAGCTCAGTCCAATATTTTTTTCAGATAAAATACCGTCCCCAGTGGAGGCGCCATCCTGTCGCACCCCAAAAAATGAGAGCGCGGCGTCCCCCGTCGAGAGGGGGTCTTTTTGGTGTCTCGCAATGGAGTTGTTGAGGAGTCGCCACCTTGCTGTTGAGGGTCGCTAGGATCACCCGATTTGCGCTGGTCTGGTCAGAGATTCGAGGGTAAGGGACTGGTTGCGTATAGGGAAGGTATTAGCCCTTACCTGAGGTAAGCTGCATTGACTATTTTTGACGTGATTTTAAATGTTTCGATGGGTCATAATTATTGAAATGGAAAAAATGTTCCGATTTGCGAAAAAATCGGTTGTCGCCCAAAATAATCCAGTGAATTTTATTGATTATTTCCAGATATGCAAATGCTAGCCTACTTGTAGCTTCTTCATTTACCACCTGAAATTAACCATTAATCCGCATGCATTAATTTCACGATTGATGGATTCATAAACAAATCGACCACCGCTCAAAATAATACTGACGATTTTGGTGGTTATTCCCGAATATGTAAATGTTAGCCTACGCGTAAATCCGGCAATTATTACCTAAAATTAATCACATATTCTCATGAATTAATTTGATGATTTATTTAATATTAGGCCAATTTGAAAGATTTAATAAACTTGTTATTAAATCTAAATTTAATTTTTGGGAAATAAACATCTTGGCCATTTGCAAAGAAAACACACATTTTTTATTTTTATATTCTTTTTCTTACCATAACAACATAAATAATTGCATGAATAAAAAAAAACAACACAACACACTCACACATTCTCTTTTTTCTTTCTCATTATATTTTACAAATACAACTCACACACATGTCTTTTCTTTTTCTTTTAAATTACATTTTACAAATAATAATTCAAAATACAATAAAAATTCAAATAAACACATAAATATAAAGAAAATTACAAAAAGCAACTCAGGAACAGTCTCGGGAACAGAGGCAGAGGCAGAGGGCACTGGTGGCGCGTCTGTTCACGCGCCACCGTCACTAGCGGCGCGGGGTTCCACGCGCCGCCGCCGGTGAACAGTAAAGGCAGGGGGATGGCCGGATCTGCTCCTTCTCCTCTTCCCTTCCTTCTCTCGCCGGCGATGACCTTCACGGTGACCTGCAAAACGAAGCAAAACACAAACAAACACACAAAGGCAGCTGGGTCGTCCTTCCTTCAGATCAGATCAATCTTCTTCTTCTTCTTCTTCTTCTTCTTCTCTCCAGCAAAGGGGTTCCCCGATGACCTGTAAACAAAAAGAAAGAAAAACACACAAACAAAAAATCAAGGTTTCTGCTCCCTCTTCCCTCCTTTAGATCTGGAATTTTGGGTTCAAACCCGAAACATCACAATGTTTCATCTCATCATCTCCTTTCCTCGGATCTGCCATTTCTTCTTGTTTTTTTGACATACCCTTCTTCCCTGTTTCAGGTGGCTGCTGGTGTTGTGGTGAAGGAGCGCGTGACCGGGGTTAAGGAAAGGGGCTGAAGGCAAGAGGAAATGCTTGTGCTGGCGGTGTGAGGGAGGCAAGGGGAACTGAGGCTAAGTGAAGGCTGATCGGAGGGGAGAAGAGAAGGAGGCAGGGGACTGTGTTGTGAGGAAGGGGAAAGGGAGGAAAGTGAGGGCTGCAATTGTGGCTTGAAGAGAGAGAGGAACGGAAAAATGAAGGGGGAGATTGTGGGGCTGCTGTGGCTGGGATTAGAGGACAGTGAAGGGAACGAAGGAGAGAATGGGGGAGAAGGAATGTTGGCGTGGGGAGTCCACGGGAAGGCAGGGAAGAGAGAAATGGGTTTGTGGATGGCACGGTGGCCGGCGGGAGCAAGAGAGGGAAAGTGGAAGAGTAGAAGAAAAAAATGGGGACTCTAAAATGAGAGGGTGGGGTTGCAGCAGCCCTGAAGGGCGTGACGGCTGCAGCCCCTCTTGGGAGAAGAAGATGCTAGGGTTTTTTCTTAGGTTTAGGGTTTTTTTGAGAGTGTATTTTTTTGGTCCCTTCAATTGTGGTTGATACCTCTCTATTTATAGAGGTTTTTAGAGACAAAAATCAAAATCAGTCATCAGCTCGCACGCTTCTTTCAATTTGGTCCTTGATTTTTAATTTGTGCGATTTGACCCTATATTGACTGTTAAATTCTCAATTTATTCAATTTTGCCCCTGTAACAAGATATTTTTGGATTTTGCCCTTTTTTATTATTTTTTTGCCTTTTTTATATTTTCTTGTCTTTTTTCGAAACATAAAAAAAAAGGTCAAAATTTGGGTAGCAACAATCCTCAGTTCTGTACAGAATCTCGAATTTTACTCCAAGGATTAAACTATAAATTCTCCAAAGTTTAGGGACTAAACTGTAATTCACATAAAAATGAATAACCAAACTGAAATTTCATCATCTTCAACCTCGAGCCTACTATCCAGAATTCCAACAAAGGTTTTTTTTTTTTTTTTTATACTTTCCTAATATTGTTTTACACCTAACACATCAATTAATATCAAAATCATCTACAATCCAATCAATTAAACCATTACCTAACATATTTAATCCTTAACATCTCAATCAATTCATCAATCAGACCCCAAATAAAATCTTCAAACCCTAGTCATCTATACAATCAAAATCTTAAATAATAACAATATTTATACATATTAAGAACTAAACATTACCTTAGCAGCTTTTTGTTATGAGTTGGAAGAATGAGCTGGAATAAGTGGGTCACGAGTGTTCAGATTTAATTTGTTAGGTGTTATTGCAGTTTATTTTTTTGAAGTTATTGCATTATGTTATTTTAGATCATGGGTTTTGTAACTACACTTAGATCATGGAAAAACCTGTTGAGATTAGTAAAAGAATGAAGAAATTGTGCAGAGAAGAAGAGAAATAGAGAGTTCAGTGAGAGAAAGAAATTTTGAATTTTATTCTGGTGGAATATTTTTGCACACACACACTGTGTACTACTAACAGCTTTATATACATGTGTCAAATACCCTATACTACATTCTAGAATATACTATCAGTATTCCAGAATATATACTCTAACATCCCCCCTCAATCTCTTGCTTTGATAAACCAAGCATGAGATTGCAACAATGATGAAAAAAAAAAAAACATGAGTACTTAACCCTGTTTAATAGAAATCAATTTGGAAAATAGAAAGAAGATAGAAATCAGATTTTGAGAATTTGAGACATTGAGAAGAAAAAAAAGAATGCGCAAATGGCAAAGAAGATAGAAGAGAGAGAGAGAAGACATTTCATATGTTTATTTCTTGATTGAAATTTCATTTGTCTACTTCAATTTTTTTCTGAAGTTTTCCATTTGTTGATGATTTTGAGAAGAGAGGGATGAGAAGAAAGAAATGGGAGGTAAGAAAGGTGATAGAATGGGTTTGAATTTCATTTGTTTACTTCAGTTTTTCTGAAGTTTTTCATTTGTTGATGAATTTCTTAATCCGTGTAAGAATTCATTTTATAATTCTCAATGATTTTTCTTTCTTTCTTTCTTTTTTTTTTTCTCATTTTTATTATTATTATTTTTCATTTTTCAATTTTTTTCCGTTTTTTTTCGTTTCTTCTTTTTTTTTACTACAACTAATCAAAACGGCAACACACTACAAACACACAAATCACAAAACCTAGAAAACATTTCACAATCAATTCTTCTCTGCCGCCTCAGCCACGTCGCTCATCATCTGCTTCCTCTGCTCTGCGCTTCTGAAACCAGAAGTGAGAATACACCTGTTTCTTCTCAAATCGAGCCTCTTTGTGGCTTTCTAACAGGACATTCCAGCTGCCGTGACTCTCCAGTTTCCTTTCTCTGACACTGTCGACACCTCAGCCTCCTTCTCTGGTAGAGCTACAATGTCGATCCTCTAGTGACCCGAGCTCCAATTCAGCTCAACAATGAGACACCATGGCTTGAGCTTCTGCCAATATTGAGGCATCATTGTCAGTTAGAGCAAAGGCTCTTTCAACGCTGCAACCACTGGTATTTATTTATTTATTTTTTAAGAACAGCAGAGAAATTACAATCTGAAATTCAGAATAAAGATGCTGAGAGTCTTCAGTTGCAGTAGATGATTGAGGAGGCGAACCAGAAACGAGCAAAACTGCTAGTGTTCTTTGTTTTCATGGAGTATTGTAGGGATCAGTACAAGGAGGCTCATCCAAACAATATGGTGGCTGTAGACAGAGGCATGCTTCGCTACTTCACGATTCACAATGATTCTCACTCTGTTACTGCTCTGTTTCAGTTTTTTTTTTTTATTTGAGAATTTGAAATGTATTACTGAGACTGGAGAGGAGAAGAAACAAATGTTGAAGAAAATGCAAGATTTGTTGTTGAAAATTTTAGCGTAAGAAATTGAAAAACAAAGACAATGCAGAGAGTTAGAGATGAGAAACAGATGCTCTGCGAAAGGAAAATGAGAAACATGAGCAACATCTAGATTCATTGGAGAAGCAGGTTAGCCAGCTCCATAGTTTCTTAGAGGAGAAGGAACAACTTATTGTTCAATATAAGGAAAGAAAAAGAAAAGAAAAGAAGAAAAGGAGTCAGACCAGTCGGATAAACAAGACAGAAACTAAATGAGGAGCAGCAGCGGCATGGATGATCATCTTCATCTTCAGTTGCAGTTTTTTTTTTGAATGATCCATTGAAGGATTAGATTGCAGAAACTTAGATCAATTCATGCGCTAGCATAATTGCTCTGATACCATGTTGAGATTAGTAAAGGAATGAAGAAATTGTGCAGAGAAGAAGAGAAATAGAGAGTTCAGTGAGAGAAGGAAATTTTGAATTTTATTCTGTTGGAATATTTTTGCACACACACACTGTGTACTACTAACAGCTTTATATACATGTGTCAAATACCCTATACTACATTCTAGAATATACTATCAGTATTCCAGAATATATACTCTAACAAAACCCACCATGAGGTCATTAAGTCACGTATTAAGTTTTCATTGGTCAGTTATTGTTGTCAGTTATAAGAAGGTCTATTTAAATTTCAGAGATAAGAATGAAGACTGACTTTTGAACCCAAAAAGATTACCAAGAGTATTATGGAGGTGTTTGGCTCCTCAAATTGCCTTTATCCCTTTTTGTTTCTAGTGTGTTTGTAACACTTTTCTCTTCTTCTTCTTTTATACTTCTCTCTTTTCTCTTGTTCTTCTTCTCCTTTCTCTCTCCTCCCGATTCTCTCTTGAAATTTCAGAACTCTTTTCTTTTCTTTTCTATTTATATTTACAAAGTTTTTACAATTACTATAATACCCTTCATTCATTTATATCTAATTCCAAGCCACCCACCATGTACATTACTACCGTATCCTTTTTAAATTTTCCAATACACTACAGTCTTGGGCCAGATCTGACAAGCATGCTGAAAACCAAGTAACAGAAATCCTGAAGTGTCACTTCAGTGTCATTCATTGCATAATCCTTTTCAGACTAATTGATACAGGTTGATTGATACAAACCATTTAGCAGAGAAAACAAGCCGTGGAAGAAACCAACATTGATCAATAATGAAGTTCATTTATAGCAATCTCACAGGAGACACAAGTAGAACACACTTAAATTTGTAGGTCATGATTGAAATGGTAGAGCCTATGTAACTTGAATGACTGAACACATTGCTTGTATGACAGTGAGTATCAGAAGAGCCCCAGCTGCAGCAACAGAGATGGAAACCCATGGATTATAGAAATAATTTTGTTTCAAGGCTGCAATCCATCTGTGCCTCCGCTTTCTGCAGTACTTGTTCAGATCTTCAACGACATCAGCAAAATAAAATCGTTTACTGTCAACTCTATTTTCTCTGTCAAGATCATGGAGAACCCTCATAACTGCATCATTATCACTGAGCCAATTATCAATAATTCCTTTCTTAGATAGTATTTCTACATCATTAGGAGCACGAACAAGGAAATTGATGGTAGCGATATAGTCACTTACGCAGCCACCACTGTATTGGCATTGCTCAAAGGCGTGGAGGTTTCTAAATAACTTCTCTGTGTGATCCTCGAAAAAAAGTGGTGGTATTTCCAGTATCCCTTTCTCAAAATCGAAGTTTATGTCAAATAGGTTTTTGCTGGACCCGCACTTAAACTTGACTCCAGATTGATGGAGCTCCATCGCACTTGGCATGGTCCGAGTTTTAAGAGGCTTTATCTGTTTCCCCTTTTTTGGCCGCGGACAAAATCTTAGAAAATCAACAAAATGCTCCAGTTCAGAGGAATTGATATCCTTCAAAATGTCCTTTGGCACCCGTGAATCCCCAAATGCGCGTGAAAAGAAAGCACGAGTAAGCTCAATCATGGAAAATGCGGCTCCCCCTGGGATCCGTATTTCGGCAAGCTTGAGCAAGTCGTCAAGAATGAAGAATGGAATTTGATTTTCAAGCAAGCACATGTCACGTGTGACTTCTACTATCCTCCACGGTTTACCGAATATACGGTCATTGTTGCTTGGGAAGACACCGGCACACTGTTTCAGGATGACCATAATGATGAAGGAGCTATCTAGCAACATCATTTTCACAAAGTCCCCTGTAGTAATTTTTTCAAAATTATCTGCATAACAGTTGCGCAATCTTGTCTCCCTCTCTGTAATAGCTACGATACACTTCTCAACACTTACCTTGCCTAGTTTAAGAAACTCCTTCAGGTATAGTTTTTTATGCCCTTCCATTTCTTTCAGCTCTTCTTTTCCATGGTGAATAGGCCCAATGGAGACAGATTGAGGTGTGTAGGCATACTCCTTCGAGCCGCGTAATCTATTAGGAACTCTGTAGATGGAACACTCGTTGGAGAAGGCATGCAAGGTTTTGAACTCCTCATGCACAGACTTTGTTAATTTGTTAATGTCAAGCGAAACATGATCATTCCTTTCAATCTGCTCGGTTGTTGCTGCAACAATCTCCATCCTGTGGTACAAATCTCAATTCATCAGATGTCTGTCGGTATCACAAAGAATCATCAGTTCAAGCATTGAAATGATCTCTACAGCAAGATTACTAAATCATTTAATTAATACAGATGCTTAAGCAAATTCCAACACAAATATAAAGAGGAAATGGATATATCACACATAATATTGTCAAACAATCACAGAAATATTTGGAAGGAATGGAATCTGAATTATGACAATATACATCGCTTCTCTAAATTACAACCAACATGCTTAGATTTGCTTCAAAACATATATAGAAAAAACACTCAGCGGCCTTCTGGAAAAAAAAACAAACAAAACTCACTGAGTAGCTCTAGATTTTTGTCAAAAACTGTGGTATGAAGTGTTTCTAGTGAGAATTTTCTTGATTGTTTTGTTCCTGCATTTCTCCTTGTTTTCTTATGCTACACATAGTCTTCGTCAATTTAGACTTTTGCTGGCAAACCACAAATCAACATTATCAAACTGCTGTTTCTGTGCGTGAAGAGTTAGCCCTGTATGGTTTGAAGTCTTTTACAACTAAAAAAGAATTCAACTGTTAGGCTTATTTCTGTGCGCGAAGAGTTAGGCCTGTATGGTTTTCTCACACTTGCGACAAATGGATATGACTTCATTTATATGCATAGAGTATGGGGCGGTGGCTATTCTTGGAATACTGGAAAGATTATTACCTATATTTACAAAATACTTAAGAATTACTTTTGATAAGAAAATATTTTCCAGAATTAAAAAAAAAAATCTAAAATGAGTTAATATTCAAAATATTGTTAGAAATAATGATTTTATTACTCACTTTAATATAAGGATAAAAAACCATGTATGAGGTCAATATCAAAAATATTATTGTCAATAATAAAACTCATTTACTTATAATATAAAGATAAAAACTGCAAGGAATCTTATCTGAAATATTATTTGGAATGATGCAATTACAAAAATTATAATTTTACCCTAAAAGAAGTCTCAACGATAATTGAGAATATTTTATCTTTCTAGAACGAATTCTTGACCTAAGAAATCAAGGTTTGTTCATAGTAACATCATGGTAGGCTGATAAATATAAATACAATTTATATCAAGTAAGACGTATTAAAGATGCTAATAACTTTTTTATACAACTGGTCTCTTACTCGAAATCTCTAGAGAAAAAAATAACCTTCATCTGTAAATAATAAAGATAGAAGCACATTAAATTTGAATAAAATAAAAGATAAAAAATAACGTTCATCTATACAAGGCTGCACATATTGGTAATATGATTTGAAAATAAATATTGTTTATTTTCAAAAATAACATTCATTTATACAGAAAGATATAACGCCTCTTAAAAAATAAAATGCATATAAAATAAATAAAAACAATTGTCATTCAAAAAATATTTATTGAAAAAATAAAAAAAATAAAAGGAGTATTAGTCTAAATATAAATAAAAAAATTGAAAAAAATATTTTAAAAGCATTATTAAAAAAAATAGAAAAAACGATCAGGCGATGTAGGGCTTATTAAGTTAAAACAAGCTACCTAGTTCATTTCATTGGGGCCCATGCGAGGGCTTGCTGGCAAGCCCGCGTGCTTAAGCCTTTTTTTTTGTTCCATCCAGGCGAAAGACCTGACATCTTCCCTAATTTATTTTATATAAGAAAAATTAGATGACACGTATCCTGTTAAGGCAATCAATAATTGTCTGATTTTCTCAAAAATCAACCACTTGAGAAATCAAGGTAGAAGATTGTTTTTACCCAAAACACCTTACGAAACCCAAAATAAACGTAATCTAAGAAATGTTCTTGAACATGTTTTTCAAGGTAAAGAAATCACCTAACATGAAATCCCTTCGTTAAATAAAATCATTTGACAGAATGATAAATTGTTTTGGTAGCCGAAATCAACATTAACGATGTTTTTCTCTTTTTACAATGGAAATCGTTGGCGACCTCTCTCTCGCATCTCTCAAACCAAGAACTGAAAAATAACAAAAACAAATTTTTATACCAAAATTGAATAGAGAAATTATCGAGGTTCCAAATATTTATTGATTTTTAAGTATGAGGATTGAATTAAACTTTTTGTGTGAACTTGAAATCATCACCCTTTTATGAAGCCTTTTCTCCTTTGGTTTTCTATCTTTAATTTAGTCCTTTGGAACTTTTTTGACTCAATTGCCTTTGAATTTGGTCAAAAAAGGATGCAATCGTGCACAAAAAAATTAAAGGTGAAATTAAAAAAAATAAACAATAGGTTCACAATAAAATATGAGAAGATGAACAAAGCGTTTTAGTTTTTTTTACTCAATGGATTGAGAGTGTGTTATTTATTTTGAAATTGTAATCTTGTCTTTTTAGGATTGTGAATACGAAGCTAAATAGAACATGACAAAATAAGAAACGAGATACATGATTCATCCAGTTAGACTATATTCATAGACAAGTATAGAATGATTTTACTAAAAAAAAAAAAATGAAAATCACAATAAATAGTAAACACCAAACACGCTTTTACAACATCTCACAATTGCATCACTTAATCTTATGAGATTGCACTCTTTTCTTTAGTTGATGGTTCATGAAAGGCTTGAGATGCAACCTCAAGGTTGAGCATTCCAACCTTCCTCTTTATTCTCAAATTTCGGCTCCGATTCGGTGTCGGACATTCCTTTACGTGAACTAATCCAGCTGTTGTAAAATCCTATGGGTTTATTGAAATATTAAAGGTAAGGCTATATGTTGCATGAAATGTTAAGGTTGTACAAACATTGAACCAGCCAACATTTCTATAAATTTATAAAATATAAAGGGTAAGGTTATATGTTTTATGAATTGTTTAGGTTGTACGAACATTGACCTAGCTAACATAAAATTGTAATGGCGACTGTGATAATTTTCAGATTCTACCTGTAACACATCGCTTCTCTAAATTACAGCCTACATGCTTAGATTTGCTTCAAAACATACTTAGTAAAAACACTCAGCAGCCTTCTAGAAAAAAAAACAAAAACAAACTCACCGAGTAGCTCTAGATTTTTGTCAAAAACTGTGGTATGAAGTGTTTCTAGTAAGAATTTTCTTCTCCGTCAATTAGACTTTTGCTGGCAAACCACAAATCAAATTCTCAAACTGTTGTTTCTGGGCGCGAAGAGTTAGCCCTGTATGGTTTTCCCACACTTGCATTAAATGGATAGGACTTTATTTATATGCATAGAGTACGGGCGGTGGCTATTCTTGGAATACTGGAAAGATTTTTATCTATATTTTAAAAAATACTTAAAAAATACTTTTGAAGAAAATATTTAGTAGTAAAAAGATGGTGCATTATAAAAGAAGATCTGGGCATTGAGTTACCTTTATGCTTTCTATGCTTGAGTGATGGTTTAAGAATATAGATAATATATGCTGCTATTATAGCATCTGTGTTAAGGAACCATCTCACCTAAAAGTTCAAGTTTGTAAGTGAAATCCTAGAATATGATTTATATTATTCTCTAACACACTCCTTCAAGTGAAAGTTCTTTGGGGTTGAAACTTGCATAGACACATGTTATCTTGTGCTTGATTTTAATCAAATAGAATGGGGATTGTGAGATTTGAACTCGTGACCGTTGAGTCAACAAGGCTCTGATACCATGTCAAGGAACTATCTCACTTAAAAGCTCAAGCTTGTAAGTGAAGCCCCAAAATATAATTTATATTATTCTCTAACAATCTGAATGCAGATGAACTTCATAGTACAATGCGAGAAGAGAATCTCTCCTAATGATCTCATCATGTGGATAGGTCATGGCCGTAGAAAACTAGAATTCTAAAGGAAGCTTTGTTGAACCCTAAGTTTTCTATTCCTAGTTCTACAATCATGTTCACATAGAAATCTATTTAATTAGTTCTACAAGTTGCAAAAACACTTTGCTCCACAGACAAGCAAGTGAGAGATATGCATTCATCTTTTTTGTTGCGTGGAAGAATGTTGAGTTTGCTTTATGCTCTCTTTAAGCTTAACAAGGGGCCAACTGAAGAACAATACATGTATTCTTTTCTTTTTCTCTTTTAAAGAAAAGCATATGTTCTTTTCGCTGGAACTCTTTTAAACTTGTACCTAGTTTACCTACAATCTCTTGAAAGGAAGATGGCATCTATAGACATTTTAGAGGAAATACTATTGCTTTTTGAAGCTGTTCATTTTTTTATTTACAATTTTCAAATAAATAATATAAATCATTTCTTGAAACATGATGGGTTTTAATATCATAGTTTTAATGACTTAACAGTATCAAGTAACAAGTCCTTAGTCAAGAAATTTTAACAATTGAATCTTACTTTAGAATTGCTTGTTGGCCCATACAGTATTACCAGGCTAGTTAGTCTACGATGGAGATAGTTGGAACATCAACTGATCATCAGGAGACAAGAAGTGACCTGGTGTCACTTGATGTTAACAAGTTAGCAAAGTCTATGAGAGAAGAATTGGAAATCTTTCCTCCTTTTTCTGACCAATGTTGTATATATCGTGTTCCTGTTCGACTACGTGTGTTGAATGAAAAAGCCTACACACCGCAATTAGTCTCCATCGGACCACTTCACCATGGAAAAGAAGAGCTGAAAGCAATGGAAGGGCATAAAATATTGTAGTTTCAATATTTTCTAAAATTCAGCAAGGCAAGCTTGGAGGAGCTAGTTGAAGTTGTAGAAGAAAGGAAGACAAGATTGCATAATTGTTATGCAAAAACCATTGATCTTAGTAGCAAGGAATTTGTGAAAATGATATTACTGGACGGTGTCTTTATCATTGTGATCTTCCTGAAAAAGGGTTATGAAGACCCGATAAATATCATCGATCGTATATTCAATAAACCATGGATGCTATACGATATAGCACTTGACATGTGCTTGATTGAAAATCAGCTTCCATTCTTCATTCTTGGGGATTTGTTTAAAGCATCCGAAAGAGCCAGCCACTATGATGAGGAATGTTCCATGATTAAGCATACTTACAAGTTCTTCAAAGATGATTGGAATTCTATGTTGACAGAAGGTGTTAACTTGAGCTGTACAGATTAGGAAGCATGAGCTGCAGAGTCCAATATAGGAATTGTATTCTTTAATTGATTGTATCCCGATTAGTATGGGATTTTCATTACTTATCGTATTTGAGTTATCTTTGTAAAGGGTTCTCTATAAGAAAAGAGACTCTGTAACATAAATGGTATCAATAAAAATAAGAGGTATTCCCAGAATTATCATGGTATCAGAGCTAAGGTCCATTCTTTGCCACTTAAAATTTTGACAGAAGGCTTGAGGAAGAAATTAAGCATGGAGACTCCAACCAACATGATAGAGCAGGAACAACAAAACACAGCTGCAACTCTTGATGATCTCACGACAAGAATGACACAGATTGTAACTCAAAATCAGATCCAGACCCCATCAGTGATCTATGACACCACTGCTGCATCGATTGGTATCAAGCTTGATGGTACCAACTATGCTTTATGGTCCCAAATTATGGAGATGTATATCTCCGGAAAAGACAAGTTGGGATACATAAATGAAGATCTTCCCCATCCAGAACTGAATGATCCCCGTTTCAGGAGGTGGAGAACAGAAAACTCGATTGTGAAAGGATGGATAATTAACCCAATGGAGTCATCTCTCATAAGCAACTTTATCCGATTCTTTACTGCCAAACAGGTATGGGACTCGATCACCACCACTTATTTTGATGGATCTGATACTTCTCAGGTATACGATCAAAAGCGACGAGTTACAAGAATGAAACAATCAGGAGAATCCATAGAAACCTACTACAATTCCCTTCAAGGTTTATGGAGGGAAATTGATTTCCATAGACCCAATCCTATGGAATGCGCTACTGATATACAACGATATAATGACCTACTTCAAGAGAATCGAGTGTATACTTTTTTGGATGGACTGGATGACAGGCTTGACAATATACGTAGTGATGTACTCCAATTGAAACCCTTCCCAACGGTCGAACAAGTCTCTGCCTATGTCTGAAGGGAAGCAATTAGACAGACAGTCATGCTCACCAATAATGGAAACTCCACAGCTGCAGTAATGGTTTCTAAGGGGGGAAAGGAGTATTTATCATGACAGCAAACACTTCAAATAACTAGAGCTGGGACATCTTCATCAGGAGGGCGTAATATGCATCACTTAGCAAAGCCTAGAGGACAGGTGGAGAGTGAAGGCGGTGGTTGTTCTCATTGTGGAAATATGAAGCATACACGAGAGACCTGCTTCAAATTGCATGGTTATCCTGAATGGTGGAGTGAATTGAAGGCACGGAAGCAGACAACTTCTACTGGAAACACAGGTCAAGCATCATTGGCAGACATCAAACCCCAACTGTCATTAGCCCCACTGGTTGAACCTAGAGAAGTTGCCACTAATTTGCCGAAAGACCAAGGTAACACAGACTCTAAAACCGACTGGATTGTGGACTCAGGTGCAACAAACCACATGACATATTGTTCAGATGACTTTGCAACTACCACAGAACCAAGGAGAACCAGTATCACGAACGTCAATGGGGTAGTCTACCCTGTCATAGGGGCTGACACCGTGCATATTACACCCTCTATATCATTAACCAACATGTTATTAGTGCCCTCTCTTTCAAATAAATTGCTATTTGTTAGCCAAATCACCGAAGACCTAACTTGTGTAGCACTAATGTATCCAAAATTCTGCCTTTTTCAGGATATCCTCACGAAGGAGATCATTGGGCGTGGTACAAAGAGAGAGGGGTTATACTACATGGATGACTTCAATCCCGGCAGCGTCGACATTGTGAGACGATCACTACTGACAAGAGAAAATCAGGAAACAAGATTATGTAATTGCTATGCTGAATCCTTTGAAAATCTTTCCAGTGAGGAGTTTGTCAAAATGATGTTGATGGATGGCTCCTTCATCCTTGTCACACGTCGCCGCGCGGTGTCCCCTGACAAGGGGGGCCTTTTTGGTGTCTCGCAATGGCGTTGTTGAGGAGTCACCACCTGGCTGTTAAGGGTCACTAGGAACACCCGTTGCACTGGTCTGGCCAGAGATTCAAGGGTAGGGGACTAGTTGCGTAAAGGAAAGGTATTAGCACCCTTAGTACGCCTTACTTGAGGTAAGTTGCATTGTCTATCTTGATGTGATTTTGAATACTTCAACGGGTCGTATTTACTCGTGTAAAAAATATTCCGATTTGAAAAGAAAATCGGTCACCGCTCAAAATAATCCTGTGAATTTCATTAATTATTTCTAGATATGCAAATGCTAGCCTACTTGTAGTTTCTTCATTTACCACCTGAAATTAACCATTAATCCCCATAAATTAATTTCACGATTAATCAATTCATAAAAAATCGACCATCGCTCAGAATAATCCTCACAATTTTGGTGGTTATTCCTGAATATGTAAATGTTAGCCTACGCGTAAATTCGGCAATTACTACCTAAAATTAACCGTTAATTCTCAAGAATTAATTTCGCAATTTGTTTTAATATTAGGCCAATTTTCAAGGTTTAATGAACTTGTTATTAAATCTAAGATAAATTTTCGGCAAAAACACTTTGGCCGTTTGCAAAGAAAACATATTTTTTGTATTTTCACTTTATATTCTTTTTCTTGCCGAAACAACATACATAAATAAATAAAATGCAACACACACACTATTTTTATTATTTTTTCATTTAATGTTTATACAACATTTACAAAATCCATGAAATTTAAATACATGAAATAATTAAAGATAAAAAACAAAACAAAACATAAAAACTCAAAAGATGGTCGGAACAATGCCGAAACAGTGATGGTGGTGACAGGAGTAGTGGTGGCGCATCAGTTCACGTGCCACCAACACTGCCACGCGCCGTCGCCGGAGAAGGTGCAAAACAGGGGGGTGCGGATCAGTCTCTTCCCTTTCTTCTCTCGCCGGCGATGACCTTCACGATGACCTGCAAAATGAAGACAAACACAAACCCAGCAGCAAGCACAAACACACAAGGCACAAAATCAACTTGTTCTCGGATCCCTCTGCAAATCCCATATCTGTCCTTCTCGGGTTCTTCTTCTTCTCTCCTCTTCTTTTTCTCGCCGGCGAGGGTGTTCCGGTGACCTGCAAGAATGAAGACAAACAAACACAAACACAAAAGCACAAAATCAAACAAAATCAATGTTTCTACTCCCTCTTCCCTCCTTTCAGATCTGCAATTTGGGGTTCAAACCCGAAATATCACAATGTTTCATCTCATTATCTCCTTTCTTCAGATCTGCCATTTTCTTCTTGTTTTTGGCATCCTCTTCTTCCCTGCTTCAGGTGGCAGCTGACAAGTAGATGTGGCTGGAGGAAGTTGTAGAGGAGAGGCAGGCGTGGTCGGAGAAGAGAGTGAGAGGAGAGAGTGAGGCTGTTGTGGCGGCTGGGTTCAGTGGAGATGGGGTAGATACAGAGATAAGGTATGATTTGTGCTTGCTTGAAAATCAGCTTCCATTCTTCATTCTTGAAGATTTGTTTGAGTTATCCAGCTTCGACGTTCCATGTTCTATGATTGAGCTTATTCATGATTCTTAGCAGATGTTTGCACTACATGGGTGCCTGATAGAAGGGACGTTAATTTGGAGGAAATTCTAGATATAAATTCATCTCGGGTACCAGAACATTCTATTGATTTTGTAAGACTTTGTCAGCAGCCAAGAAACCAGAAACCGCCAAACTACTACGAAAATCTGGCCATACCCAATGCAGTGGAGCTCCAGCAAGCAGGAGTCAAGTTTAAGTCAAGGTCGAGAAAAAACATGTTTGGTATAAACTTCGATGGCAATACAGGAACACTGGAAATTCCTATATTAAAAATATACCGTTCCTCGGAGATGGTACTCAGAAATCTCCATGCCTTTGTGCAATGCCACTGCCGTGTTGAATATGTAAGCGATTACATTACGATGATAAATTTGCTTGTCTATGCTACCAGGGATGTGGAAATGTTTGTTCAACATGGAGTCGTAGAAAATTGGCTACGTGATATTGGTGAAGCCTTACGTCTTCTACATGATCTTGACAGAAACAATATTGTCAACAGGGCAAATTTCTACTATTCCGACGTCGTTAGAGGTCTGAGGGTTTACATGACAAAGCCAATGAACAAATGGAAGGCGGCAAAGAAAAAAAGAGTAACTGGAGAATGTCTTCTCTGTTTCTTTATTATATATTTTCATGTGAGACTGAGAGTTTACAATTGCATGTATATATATAGACTTTTACAACATAAAGGGAATTTTGTAACAGGGAAGGTGACAGATATGGCAAATATATTTCCCGTGATTGTAGTTTCTATCTTAGTGTCTTTAGTTACCGTTACATTGCTATTTTATAGCAGCAAATATGATTTGCTTTCCAATTTTGCAGTGTTTAGATGCAGTGATTTGATACAGTAGAACTCCTTGATTTTTTCTTTATGATTCTTCTATTTCTGGAATGTCAGTTGTGTCTTGATCTTCTTCAACGTTTTTATTTCTCCATGTTGCAGACTCAGGGTGGTCTCTGCTGGTGTTATATTTAATATCCTCCCTCAAACGATGCCGAGGCTGAAGGCATAGTTTGGTGCGAAAGTATTGTAAGGCAGCTTTACATAAAGGCTTAGTAAAAATATCGGCAATCTGGAGTCTCGACGAAACATGTCGAGTAATAAGGAGCCCCTTTGAAACCCTTTCACGAACAAAATGGTAGTCCAACTCAATATGCTTACTGCGAGCATGAAAGACAGGATTTATGGTCATATGTAAGGCACTTAAGTTATCGCAAAATAGTATTGGTGGTTGTGATTGAGGAACATGAAGGTCACGCAAGAGAAAAGTGAGCCATGTTAATTCTGCAGCAGTGTTAGCCATCGCACGATATTCAGCTTCGGTACTTGACCGAGAAATGGTCGGCTGTTTCTTGGCACACCATGATATGATATTTTGCCCTAAAAAAGTGCAAAAGCCAGTCGTGGATCGACGGGTAGTCGGACAACCTGCCCAATCTGCATCAGAGAACCCACAAAGATCAAGTGTAGAATCACCAGTTAAATGTAAACCAAAGTGAATGGAACCTTTAACATATCGTAAAATACGACGAACCATTTTCATGTTGGCTAAAGATGGGGATTGTAAAAATTGAGAAACATAATTAACACAAAATGAGAGATCAGGTCGTGTAAGAGTTAGATATTGTAAGGCACCGACAATACTACGATAAAAAGTAGGGTCTGAATAAGGTGTGTTATCAAGAAGCCCTTTAGTTTTAGATTCCATAGGAGTGGTCATGGGTTTGCAATCAAGCATTTGTGTTTTGTCGAGGATAGAGTAAGCGTAATGAACCTGAGAAAGGTGTAAGGAATTGTTATGACGCTGAATTTCAATTCCAAGGAAGTGATGAATAGAGCCAAGGTCTTTCATTGCAAATTCATAGTGCAATAACTTAATAAAATCATTAAGTAATTGTAAATTGGATCCCGTCAAAAGCATGTCATCAACATAAAGGAGTAAAATTAGTGTACCATGTGATGAATGCAAGATAAATAGGGATGGATCAGCCAAACTGCAAGAAAAACCATGTGCAAGCAAAAATGTGCTAAAACGGTCAAACCAAGCTCGTGGTGCTTGCTTAAGTCCATACAAAGCTTTTTGAAGTTTACAAACATGGGAAGGAAAAGTTTTATCGTGCATACCAGGGGGTTGTTCCATAAAAATAGCTTCACGTATAAAGCCGTGGAGAAATGCATTTTTGACGTCGAGTTGACGTATTTCCCATTTATTTATTAAGGCAAGGCTAAGAACTAGACGAATGGTACCTGGTTTGATAACTGGAGAGAAAGTTTCTGTGTAGTCGACGCCATCAACTTGATGATAACCTTTTGCGACTAACCTGGCTTTTAGTCTGTCGAGAGTTCCATTGGCTTTTAGTTTGGCTTTAAACACCCATTTTGAACCTACTACGTTCATAGTAGGTTCTCTAGGCACTAAGGTCCATGTGTTGTTTTGATGCAGTGCATCAATCTCCTCAAGCATGGCATGTTTCCAGCCATCATGTTGCAGAGCCATTTTTACATTATGTGGTTCTGCTGGAATATCTCCTCGTTCAAGAACTAAAGCATAGCGGGGATTTGGTTTGTGTATTCCTTGTTGAGCTCTAGTAACCATGGGGTGCTAGGGTGGTTATACCTGTTCAAAAAATAGAGAAGAATCAGATTGTAGAGCAGAACTGGGTGAGGAACCACTTGTGACAGAAATGATATCAGTTTCCTGCGGTGGATATGGTGCAGGTAAGTGATTGTGATCAGAAGGAGAATTATAGGGGATATTATCAACTTCTGAAGCACGTGGAATTGTGTCTGTAGGTGCAGGGGAGTGAGCATGATTTGCAGGGGAATGGTCATGTGGAATATCATCAGGTTCTGGAATTTCTGGGAAGGAATTTTCAGATGCAGTAATGTGATCAGTGGAGAAGGAATTTGGGACATTACTAATCTCTGGAATAAATGAGATTGATTCTGCAGAGGCAGGGGAATGGTCATGACCAGACACATCGGTGACCAGTGGAATATGGGGAATGATATTATCATTTTCAGTACTGCATGATGACGACAACAGTGGAGATTGTGTGTTCATCACCATAGGAGAGTGTGGGAAAATGCTGAGAGATTTAGGGTAGCTAATGGGAGAGCACGATGGTTGATCCTGTTTTTTGCAGGGTAAATTGTGTTCATCAAACACCACATGTCTTGAAAGAAACATCCTACGTGTTTTTAGATCAAGACATCGATAACCCTTATGTTGATTGCTGTAACCTACAAAAATACAAGGAACAGTTTTGGCATCAAATTTATTCCTTTTTGTATTCCAAGTATATGGATAACATCGAGAGCCAAACACACGTAAAAATGAGTAGTTAGGATGAGTGCCATATAATCGAGAATAAGGAGTATCAAATGCTAGGGAAGAGGAGGGCAATCGATTAATTAAAAAAACTGCAGTTGAAAATGCTTCAACCCACAGAGATTTAGGCACACCACTATGAAAAATCATAGTCATCCCAAGTTCTCTAATTATGCGATGGCGACGTTCGACAATCCCTGTCTGTTCTGGAGTATAAGGACATGAGAGCTGATGAACAATCCCTTGTTGTTGTAGATGAGATTGAAGTCTTTTGTTCACAAACTCTCCTCCGCCATCAGTATGGAGAATTTTGATTTTTCTGTTAAACTGTCGCTGCACATAGTTTTCAAATGCCAAATATACATCAAATAATTCAAATTTAGTTTGTAAGGGGATTAGCTATATATAATGAGAATAATCATCAACAAAGCATGCATAGAACCGAAATTTGCCAAGGGATAAAACAGGGGCTGGTCCCCAAATGTCACAATGAATTTTTTCAATAACATCGGTACTAACAGAATGAGACAATTGAAATGGTAACTTGCTAAGTTTGCCGAGTTGACAACTCTCACAAAGAGTATCAACCCGTTAGCTGTGGAACTAACAAAACATCACGTAGCATCAGTTCATTCTTACCATCTGTCACTAAAGTATCCCCGATCGCATCAATTGATAAGGGAGAACCATCACCAATAAATACAAAATCACAGCCAGCGTAAGTTTTGAGATTAGACATCAGACCTGAATTTGTAGTCATGTGATTCGAAGCACCAGTATCGGTGGTCCATTCAGTGTCAGCAATAGTATTGTCCATTGTGAGAGCTGCAAGTGCTTGAGGAAGTTCATCATTGCTTGTTTGTTCTGGTAGACTCCAGCAGATCTTGGCTATATGGCCTTGCTTGCCACAAAGTTGACAGAGATCATTTTTGTATATCTCTCTCTCTGTAAGTGTCATTCGCCTTTTTCCAGGTGGTGGTGGTCTAGGAGTACGGTTGTTGCTCCTTTATGGTGATTGTTGTGAGTTGTTACCTGTAAAATTAGAGTACTGGAAACTGTTATTTGTAGCAGGAAAACCTCGTCCTTTTGATGTGAAGTGGTGGTTGTGAGGATTGCGATATTGCTGCTGCTGTCTGTGGTTACGCTGTCCATAAAATGCATAAGAAGGAGAGTGTGATTCTTCACTCCATGAATTTCGTTGTTCGAATCCTTGTAAGAGTGATATGGTTTCTGAGTAAGATGGCATTGGAGGTTTAAGCATTGTTGTCGTGAAAGACTCATACTTGGGTCCAAGATTGGCAAGTAGAGAATAAACTTTTGTTTTGTCTGGTATGGGATTGCCTATTGCTGCTAGGCTGTCGCAGATGCTCTTGAATTTTTTCAAGTGTTCTGCTAGAGATTGACTTGGTTCCTTTTTGAGGAATGTGAGTTGTTGTCGGAGAGTAAATTCTCTCTCTTGGGAGTCTTGAGCATATGCTTCTTTTAAAGCATTCCAAAGTGATTGAGAGGAGTCAGGACCAATATCCAATCCCAAGGTTTCTTCTGAAAGTGTCCCAATGATCCATCCTCGTAAGAGAGGGTCTGCTTTTCTCCATTTTAGAAAATCTTCTGAAATTTGTTGGTCTGTTGCTCCACTTTCTGTTGTGGTATTGGTGTTCATGAGAGGCTTTTCTTTTTCACCTGTGAGAAGCCCAACCATGTCTTGGCTCTCGGCTAAAGCAAGCAGTTGCTCATGCCACAGAGGGTAGTTTTCTGGTGTGAGTTTGAGGGTAACAAAATTTGCAACATTAAGAGATTTTGTTGAAGACATGGTGAAGAAAGGAAACAGATGATTTGAACTCTCTTGTCTCACACAAGCTCTGATACCATAAAGAAAAAAAGAGTAACTGGAGAATGTCTTCTCTGTTTCTTTATTATATATTTTCACGTGAGACTGAGAGTTTACAATTGCATGTATATATATAGACTTTTACAACATAAAGGGAATTTTGTAACAGGGAAGGTGACAGATATGGCAAATATATTTCCCGTGATTGTAGTTTCTATCTTAGTGTCTTTAGTTACCGTTACATTGCTATTTTATAGCAGCAAATATGATTTGCTTTCCAATTTTGCAGTGTTTAGATGCAGTGATTTGATACAGTAGAACTCCTTGATTTTTTCTTTATGATTCTTCTATTTCTGGAATGTCAGTTGTGTCTTGATCTTCTTCAACGTTTTTATTTCTCCATGTTGCAGACTCAGGGTGGTCTCTGCTGGTGTTATATTTAATAGCCTTGGCACTAAATTATTTCAATAATCCATGGGTTTCCATCTCTGTAATCGCTGCAGTTTTTCTCTTTATACTCACCATCACCCAAACTGTGTTTTCTATCCTTCAAGTTGTCTAAGATGCAACTCTTGGTTTCTTGTGAATTAACAGAGCTGTATTGTTTGATTGCTTGCAACAAACTCTGTTTATGTCGAGGCCTGTGGCTTAAATTATTAGAAAGTCTGATTCTTGCCTTCAACGAATCTTAGGTGGGCTGACATTGGCGGCTCAAATTTTTCAAGCCATGTCGAAGCACCAAGATATTAATATGCATGGTGCAGATTTTCTTTGCAGTCTGGTTTTTTTTAGAATGAAATTTAAAATGTTAGCAGACAAAATTGCTATAAACCAATTGAGTGCAAGATTATTGATTGTTTCAATTAAACCCCTACAACATTTGATGCTCTTCAGTCGAGTCCCTTTTCCATGTTTTCCTTCTGGGTTCAATCCATTCAATTTTCTTGGATTCAGTATTTATTTTTGTGTTCATCCAAAAATGGGATGAATTTAAACTGAAAGCCCAATCAGATATGTACGATACATTGGGGATCCATTTAAAAACATCGATAGTTTGTTGACTACATTCGAGGTTTGCCCAATACATCACCATTCTCTCACGCATAATTGATGAATCTGTTCTTCCTTTCCTATGCTCTTGATCGATTATCAATTTTGGATTTTATTCCGGATTCATGTAATTCTGAAAATTCGATTTGGTCTCCGAAAATTATATTCTTTTCAATTAAATCCAAGTTAGGTTTTTGAACTTGATTTTTCTTCAATAACCTTTAATAAAATTATTTTGACCAATTTAAAGTACAATTAAGTCTTTAGACTTAATTAAATCCTTCAATAAGACCCTAAATTAATTTCAAAACATAATTATACTTTAAATTGTCCCACAATTAAATCAAATTGGCTTATAAAAATATAATTATGTTGTTCGATATAATTTGTATATAGATTTATCCAATAATAAATTATGTTAGCCTTGAATCTGCATTTTATTTCATTTTTAGGAACAATAGAGACACGATCGGGCTATCGAATCCGTTCAGAATTTTCAACTTGATTTTTTTCACGAGGTCAACCTTTTATATTTCTTTTTTGTTAATGTTTTTAGGGAATAACCCCGATTATGAGTTATGACATTTTCAATATGATGTTATTGAATTCTTATGAGTTATGAGGTCCTCAAAAGGCTTGACATGATAGTAAAGGATTTGCAATATGCACAGCAAGTCTCGAGTTCAAGTCGAGGTGTTTATCTCTTGTAAAACCTTGTCATAACCCAATTTTGGGTTATTCCCCAAATCCGTCCAAAAATACGAAAAAATAAAGTAAAAGAGGGCCGGTGTCGGTGAGAAAATCAAGGCAGAAATTATTGACGTTTCAAGAGCTCGATCATACCTCTTTTGTGCCCGGAAATAAAAGAAAATGCAGATTCAAGGTTAACGTAATTTATTATTGGATAAATCTGTGTAGAAATTAAGTCAAAAGATATAATTATATTTTTATGAGTCAAGTCGATTTAATCATTGGTCATTTTAAAAGTATAATTATAGTTGAGAATTATTTTTTGGTCCAATTGAAGGATTTAATTAAGCGCGTTGGCTTAATTATATTTTAAATTGGTCAAATTAATTTTATTAAGGGTTTAGTCGTTTCTCAATTTTAATTTGGGTACACTTGATGAGATTGGAATTTTCAGAGACTGATTTGAATTTTTTTTAAGCCAATTATGCGAAATCGCGGGCCAAATTGAACAAATTGAGAGTTTAACTGTCAATTGAGGATTAAATCACGCCAATCAGAAATCAACGACCAAAATGAAAAATACGCGCAAAGTCAAGGTTGGTATTGAAATTTGACGGAGGGTATAATTGCACAAAATCATAAACTTAAATTCAATTGGGGGTGCAATTAAAGCAATTATAAATTGAGAGACCAAATTGCATTTTACACCCCAATGCAACCGAAAGCAGCCCACCTGCACCTGCACGCCGCTGCCAGCAGACCTACTGCAGCAGGAGATAGGATACCGTTGCTTGCAACGGTAACCTTCGCACTGCCTATAAAAGGATGAGCAGAAAGAAAGAAAGGGAGAGAAAAAAATTCAAAAAAAAATGAGAGGGGAAGTGATTCATGCAGATACAGAGGAGAAAATATTTTACGTAGAGGGGAGTTGAGGTAAAATAGAAACAGAGCAGAGGGGCTGCATCAACGTGACAAAGTAAATTTCACGTAAAAGAAAAAAACGAAGAACAAGGGTGACAGAGAAGAGAAAAAAATCGATGAGGAAAAGCACAGAGAAATAGAGAGTTACAGCACCATTTACGTAAAAATTTGGAGTTAATCTCCTCCCTCTCGCCTCCGGCTTCAGCCCCTCTTCCACTTTCATTTCTCTCGGTTTCCCTCTCTCTCTCTCTCTAAAACCAGAGAGTTCTCTCTCTCTCCTTCCCTCTCGGTCAGCAATGCCGGCAACCAGCCATCCCGGCCAGCAAGCATCATTTTCCCACCACTAGGAGCTCCCATTTCTCCGGCAACAACCAGCCCAACCTTAGGCAAGGTCGGCAGCAGAGCAGCCCCCGCCACAGCAACGCCAACAACCACTTTTGACCCCATTTCCGGCCATCACAGGCCACCATTTCCGACGCCACCACAACTAAAAGAACCACCTCGACGTCCTCTACACGTGGCGCAAAATCCTCTACATCTATGCTGCAATTTCTTGTCATTGAACAATGTATACTGTCCAACCAAATAATTCAGGCCATAATATGTGTCTTGGCTAAAGAGCTTTGCCCAAACATAATATAAAATAATTGAAAAAATGTATTTGTTTTAATACACTAGCATATTTAAAAAAATATTTTTTGTTTCAAAAATATTATCTTGGAGTTTGAATAAAAATGTATTTTAGCATGGATTTCACAAAGAAAAATCATCTTGCATTCAATATATTGTAAAAGTTCCAGCCAATATTCAAAAATATCAAAATATTATTTTTGATTATTCATATTATTCATTGTTGATATTTGGTGTTTGGATAAATAAATCCTAAGGGTCAATATCCAAAATATTCGGCGGGGATAATTTGCTATTATTCACCATTGGTGTTTGGATAAATAAATCAAGGGGTTAATATCCAAAATATGATCAAAACCATAACAAATCATAAACAAACCAAAAGAGACTTACCTTAGAGTGCTAAACCCTTTACGCATGTCCTTACCTTAGAATCTCTGAAAGACCAGTTTTAGGTTTCCTAATAACCATAATACTAGGTGGCGATTCCCTTTTCTAAAAGTAAAGATAAGACCCCCGATATTAATTTTCCCCGCTCACGGGGATGGTCGCCGGGACGCCGCGTTCACATTTTTCGGGGTGCGACAAACCTTAAAACAATTGGGGTTTTACTCACTCACTTGGACTCACAAGGTACATTTTATGGGATGGGGAAAAAGGATTTCTTATGAGGCATTTGCATTGGAACCGCTTGCACCGAAGCAATTACGTCTAAAGACAATTGATTCAACACATCGGTAACATTCAGTTTCAAAACTCAATGAATTCTATTCCATTTGAATTTTCTTCGAACCAATCCTTCTTCAAATAATGTTTAATCCTTAAAACCGTAGTTATTAAACTTATTTCTGTCCAATCCGTTGATCTTGCAAGCCCCCTACTTGAAACTTGACCTGAACAACTTGACTTTGATATTGATCAGATAATGACCACATCAAACTTGAATGATGATGTCAGTTGCACCATGATCCATTTGACTGGACAAAACCTGGCTGGGTCAAAATCAAGGATTTAAAAAAAAAAAAACTGAAAGAAATGAATGATACATAGTAAGAGCAACTTTAATGATAAATAAATAATATTTTATTTATACCTTTCTATTTGGCACTGCCGCTGCAGTTGCCCTAACCCGAGTCTTTTTTGGGGGGGTAAGATCTTGGGCCAGATCTGACAAGCATGCTGAAAACCAAGTTACTGCAATCCTGAAATGTCACATCAGTGTCATTCATTACACAATCCTTTTCAGACTAATTGATACAGGTTAATTGATACAAACCATTTGGCAGAGAAAACAAGCTGTGGAAGAAACCAACATTTATAGTTTACCTACAAGCTCTTGAAAGGAAGATGGCATCTATAGACATTTTAGAGGAAATACTATTGATTTTTTGAAGCTGTTCATTTTTTTATTTATAATTTTTAAATAAATAATATAAATAATTTCTTGAAACATGATGTTTTTTTGATATAATATCATAGTTTTAATGACTAAACAGTGTCGAGAATCTCACAATCCTGTTTTAACTAAATTAAATCCATAAAACTAGACCGAAGTACTAAAGGGTTCTTTAATAGCTGCAAAAGTAACATATTTGGTGACAAGATTTGTGTTAATTCAGTAAAGAGTAAGTATCAAAGTCCTTAGTCAAGAAATTTTAACAATTGAATCTTACTTTAGAATTGCATGTTGGCTCATACAGTATTACCAAGCTAGTTAGTCTATGATGGAGATAGTTGGAACATCAACTGATCATCAGGGGACAAGAAGTGACCAGGTGTCACTTGATGTTAACAAGTTCGCAAAGTCTATGAGAGAAGAATTGGAAATCTTTCCTCCTTTTTCTGACCAATGTTGTATATATCATGTTCCTGTTCAACTACATGTGTTGAATGAAAAAGCCTACACACTGCGATTAGTCTCCATCGGACCACTTCACCATGGAAAAGAAGAGCTGAAAGCAATGGAAGGGCATATAATATATAGGTTTCAAATTTTTTTTAAAAAAAAAAAAAGGCAAGCTTGGAGGAGACAAGATTGCATAATTGTTATGCAAAAACCATTGATCTTAGTAGCAAGGAATTTGTGAAAATGATATTACTAGATGGTGTCTTCATCATTGTGATCTTCCTGAAAAAGGGTTATGAAGACCCGATAAATATCGTCGATCGTATATATAATAAACCATGGATGCTATACGATATAGCACTTGACATTTGCTTGATTGAAAATCAGCTTCCACTGTTCATTCTTGAGGATTTGTTTAAAGCATCCGAAATAGCCAGCCACTATGATGAGGAATGTTCCATGATTAAGCTTACTTACAAGTTCTTCAAAGATGATTGGAATTCTAGTTTGACAGAAGGCATTTTGGAGGAAATCAAGGCCTCCGTAGTAGCACATTATGTTGACCTTGTAAGAAAATCTCAGAAGCCATCAGAGCCAAACACTCCAGAAGCTCTAGAGTCTATAAACATACCAAGTGTGACAGAGCTCCATCAAGCTGGAGTCAAGTTCAAGTTAAGTCCGAGCAAAAGCTTGCTTGACATGAAATTCGATAAAGGGATTATGGAAATTCTAATCTATTATTGCATTAGTTATTCTCCCCATACTCACTGGTATACATGCAGTGTGTTATGTTGTTCAACTGTAGCTTCTACTATTTCAATTGTTTCCCATAGACTTCAGATTGCTCTGTACTACCTTGCTAATCAATGTTAATGTTAAAATATGGCCTCTAATTTCCTGATTTGGACATTATGTAAAACAGGGATAAAATAGTTTTGTATTTAACTATTTTAGTCTTCTAACTTTTCAATAAATAAGCTCTCAAATGTAGAAGTAAAACATACTGAATAAACAGAAATCATTAGTATTTTGAATTTTAACATGGTATTAGAGCGTGTCTAATTTTTTTCCTGAAGTATTTTTCTTTCGGATGGAATTTATTTGTCTAAATCCCAGAAATTTCTATACTTATTGTAGAAATCACCTAGAAACAACCATATTAATTCCCAGAAAATTAACAGCAACTCAAACGAAACCCAGACATTACGAACCCTAAACCTAACTTCAAACACAAACCTATAAACTCATCACACCACAAAACCGAGAAATTTCACAAAACCCAAAAACACGAACATTCAAAAATAAACCCAGACCTTAACGCAGTAGTTACCTCCTCTTCGCCAATGCCAATCGTAGTCCATCAAGACAACTCTCCTCTTCCATCTGGCATTACATTAGATGAAACAAATTACTCACTTTGTAATCAACTTATGGAAATGCGAATCGGTGCAAGAAATAAAAGTGGTTAGCTCACCAACAAGATGAAGAAACCCGACCCAACTGACCTGAGAAGAGAAGCTTGGATTATTGAGAATCATCGAGTCAAAAGGTGGTTGATTGACTTGATGACCCCACTATTGATGCAACGTTTCATATGACTTCCCACAGCGATGGAGATTTGGGACACCATGGCTCGAACATTTTACGACGGGTCAGACGAGACTTGAATTTTTGAATTGAATAAAAAATCATTCTCTACAAAATAAAATGGCCTACTCTTACCGACCTATTACAATGAACTACTTCCATCTTCCAAGAAATCGACCATTAAACCCAGTCACAGGCCACCACGGTCGTCAGCATAGTTGAGAATCACTCAGCCACGGCGAGGCTTCGGGAGAACATCTTAAATGCCATTATTGGCTCCATCTCTCCTCCCATCATACCATTTATTGCACAATTGAAGCATGGAATATCCTAGCCACCACATATGCCACTCCCTCTCATGGTCGTATCAAACAAGCTAAAACCCAGCTCAAATTGATCACCAAAGGCTCTGACAGTGTTACAACATTGTTACAACATTTTTGCAATCCATCAAGGCTAAAGCTGATGAACTCGCTCTCCTTGGAGCACCACTGTAGGCGGAGGATCTAACTATAAAATTCTTGATGGCCTTGGTGATGAATATAGAGAACTAATGTGTGTTGTTCAAGCCAAAGATATGCCAATAAGCTTTGAAGAACTACACGAAAAATTGCTCAATTTTGAAGATTCTGTGCTGATCTCAACACCAGATCCTCTTCAGTTCCCTACCACTACTAATCCCATGAGCAGAAACCCAAATAATTGGCGCTCCACTGCCCAATCAAGTAATAATAATCACGCATAGCACACTTCCAACAGCTCCCAAACAAGGTATCCCTTTAACAATACCAACAATCAAACTCACACCTTGGGTTACTGACAAATATGCAGAATCCAGGGACATATAACATAACGTTGTCCCTCCTATTGATTCATACCCATCCCCAAATCAAGCAATCCTCCTGCTACGCACAATTCAACTGATCATCCTAGATGGGCCAAAACGGCATCCCTTTTAGGTGGCCCGACTGGACTCCATATCCAGCCTGACCACTCCCTACTGTTCAAAGGAGGGAGGAGGGAGATGGAGGGCACACTTGTAACTGTCGCCTTGTATAGTAGGTTGAGGTGGTTCCGCCAGTGGTGATGACGTCAAAAATAGTGGCCAACGGTGGTCGTAGGAGGCGCTAGAAGGCTGTTGCAATGGAGAAGAAAGAAGGAGAAATTGCTGTTATCTATCGCTGAAGATGATGGAACCCTGCCTTTGCTACTAGAGGACACAAAGGGGCTGTTGTGAGTGCCAAGGAGCTACTGTTGGTGCCGCCAAACGAAGATATTGAAGCTGCCTAGGGAAACGAGTGTCGACTGTTACTGGTTTTGAAAACAATGGATGTTGACTGGGGATGGAGGCAAACAAGACTGTGGTTGCCCGTGGAGGAGAGAAAGGTTGAGGTTGCTAGATGGAAGGAAAATAAGGTTATTGGTGCTTCTTGAAGATGAAGATGTCCAACTAGCGATAGAAAATTAATACTGTCACTATTTTTCATTCCTTCTTCTGTTCCCTTGTATCTTTTGCTTGGTCTACTATTTTTAGAAGAAAGTAGGTGACACTTCTACTGCTCGTTGTGTGTAGTAATGGGTCACCTCCTCTTCTTCTGCAAGAGTGTGTATGAACTACTGGAACCACTGAATAGTATAGTCATGAATGCAAACTTTGCAAAAAAAAAAAAACGAAAGACAAGTATAAATGTAATTTGGTTTTTTAATTTATAATTATTTTAATTGTATTTTTAATTGACTTCAAATGTTTAAAATTATGTAATTTTTTACTTGTTAAACTTCAAACATAGCCTTAAATTTACACGTCTTTTTATTTCGGTTCTTACTCTTGGATTTATGCACTTTGATCCTCAATTGACCAATAAATTTTTTATTTTCTTCAATTTAACCATTGATTTCATTCAATTATCTTGGTAAAAATTAGATTTGATCTCCAAAAATTCTCGTCTTTTCAATTGAATCAGAGTTAGGTTTTTGAACTAGATTTTTCATCAATTAAGCCTTTAATAAAATTAATTTGATCAATTTAAAGTATAATTAAGTCTTTGCACTTAATTAAATCTTTCAATTGGACCTTGAATTAATTTCTAAACATAATTATACTTTAAATTGTCCCACGATTAAATCAAATTGGTATATAAAAATATAATTATGTTGTTCGACATAATTTGTATGCAGATTTATCCAATAATAAATTATTTTAGCCTTAAATATGTATTTTTTTTTCATTTTTAGGCACAATAAAGACATGGTCGAGCTCTCAAATCCGTTTATTGATTTTTTTCACAAGGACAACCCTTTTTATTTTATTTTTGTTAATGTTTTTAAGGAATAACCCCGAAATGGGTTATGATATTTTCAATACTGTGTTATTGAATTCTTATGAGGTCCCCAAGGGGTTTGATATAATAGCAAAGGACTAGTGATCTATACTTGGGTCTATAAAGTACGATTTCCAGGGATGGGGTTTCCTTGTATAAATAAAAGAAAAAAAAAATCTCATGAGGCATTTGCATTGGAACCGTTTCCACCAAAACAATTACGTTTAAAGACAATTGATTCAATATAACGGTAAGATTCAGTTTCAAAACTCAATGAATTCTGTTGCATTTAAATTTCCATAGAACCAATCCTTCTACAAATAATGTTTAATCCTTCTACAAATAATGAAACTTATTTCTGTCCAATCCGTTGATCTTGTAAACCCACTACTCGAAACCTGACCTGAACAACTTGACTGACAAGATATTGACCAGATCGAACTTGGATGATCTTGTGATTTTATCCATGATCCATTTGACAGAACAAAACCTGGCTGGATCAAAATCAAGGAATTTTTTTAAACTGAAAAAAAATGATAGATGCATGTTGACCCTTTATCTAATAACCCGAGTCTTTTTTTAGTGGGGTAAGATCTTGGGCCAGATCTGACAAGCATGTTGAAAACCAAGTTACTGCAATCCTGAAATGTCACTTCAGTGTCATTCATTACATAATCCTTTTCAGACTAATTGATACAGGTTGATTGATACAAACCATTTAGCAGAGAGAACAAGCCGTGGCAGAAACCAGCATTGATCATATAATGAAGTACATGTATAGCAACCTCACAGGAAACAACACACTTTAATTTGTAGGACACGATTGAAATGGTAGAACCTATGTAACTTGAATGACTGAACACACTGTTTGTATGACAGTGAGTATCAGAAAAGCCCCAGCTGCAACAACAGAGGTGGAAACCCATGGATTATGGAAATAATTTCGTTTCAAGGCTGCAATCCATCTGTGCCTCCGCTTTATGTAGTACTTATTCAGATCTTCGACGACATCAGCAAAATAAAACTCTTTACTGTTAATACTATTTTCTTTGTCAAGATCATGGACAACCCTCAAAACTGAATCATTGTCACTGAGACAATTACCAATAATTCCTTTCTTAGATAGTATTTCTACATCATCAGTAGAACGAACAAGGAAACTGATGGTAGCGATATAGTCACTTACTCAGCCACCACTGTATTGGCATTGATCAAAGGCGTGGAGGTTTCTAAATACCTTCTCTGTGTGATCCTCGAAAAAAAGTGGTGGTATTTCCAGTATCCCTTTCTCAAAATCGAAGTTTATGTCAAATAGTTTTTCGCTGGACCCGCACTTAAACTTGACTCCAGATTGATGGAGCTCCATCGCATTTGGCATGGTCCGAGTTTCAAGAGGCTTTATCTGTTTCCCCTTTTTTGGCCGCGGACAAAATCTTAGAAAGTCAACAAAATGCTCCAGTTCAGAGGAATTGATATCCTTCAAAATGTCCTTTGGCACCCGTGAATTCCCAAATACGCCTGAAAAGAAAGCACGAGTAAGCTCAATCATGGAATATCCGGCTTCGCCCTAGATCCATATTTCGGCAAGCTTCAGCAAGTCATCAAGAATGAAGAATGGAATCTGATTTTCAAGCAAGCACATGTCAAATATGACTTCTTCTAGCCTCCACGGTTTACCGAATATACGATCATTGTTGCTTCGGAAATCAACGGCAAACATTTTCAGGAAGACCACAGTGATGAAGGAGCTATCTAGCAACACCGTTTTCACAAAGTCCTCTATAGTAATTTTTTCAAAATTATCTGCATAACAGTTGCGCAATCTTGTCTCCCTCTCTGCAATAGCTACAATACACTTCACAGCACTTACCTTACCCAGTTTAAGAAACTCGTGCAGGTATAGTTTTTTGTGCACTTCCATTTCTCTCAGCTCTTCTTTTCCATGGTGAATAGGCCCAATGGAGACAATTTGAGGTGTGTAGACATACTCCTTCGAGCCGCATAGTCTTTTAGGAACTTTGTAGATGGAACACTTATCGGAGAAGGCATGCAAGGTTTTAAACTCCTCCTGCACAGACTCTGTTAATTTGTCAATGTCAAGCGAAACATGATCATTCCTTTTCCTCTGCTTAGTTGTTGCTCTAACAATCTCCATCATGTTATACAAATCACAATTCATCAGATGTCTGTCGGTATTGATAATATATGTAACAGAAATGCATGCACACAATGAGTATGCATACAGTGTAATACATACATACATACATGGCATAGAAGTGGGTATAAATAATTGTAAACAGAGCATGCATTGCGTGTGAAAAACAGAATAACAGAATCCACAAATTCTACCCAAGCTCATCTTCTCTCTCTCTCAAACAGAACTCTCACTTCTTTTTCTATAATCCCTGCATTTCAACATGGTATCAGAGCTTGAATTGCTCACGCAAACACACTGAATCAGAGAAATTTTCTCAAAATTTTTCTTTTTTGCTTCCGCAAATTTGACAAATTATTGCAGATTTCATACAAATTGACTACAAAATTCATAGCTTGGTGCAAAGACAGCTACTGTAAACACTGAATTGTGAAAAGTGTGTGATAAATTTTGTAGATTTCATACAAATTGACTGCAAAATTCGTAGCTTCGTGAACAAACAGCTATTGTGTTCTCACTGAATTGTGTAAAGTGTGTGATCACTTTGCCTCTGTCATTTGTTTTCTGATCATCCAACAACCATGGTGACTGCTGCAGAACTTCAAATCCTTCAATCTCCAATTGCAGGTCTGATTTCCACAATTTCTACCTCTGTGAATGTGAAATTGGACGAGTCAAATTTCTTGAATTGGAATTTTCAAATGCAATTGTTGCTAGAGAGTAACGGAATCATTGGTTTTACTGATGGTTCTAATCCTTGTCCTTTTACTAATTCAGTAGCTGATAGTAATACAGACACTTCTAACTCACTTTCTGCTATGGAATGTGAGAATGTAATGATATGGGAAATGCATGATCGTGCAGTCATGCAACTCATTACTGCTACATTATCACCTGTGGTCATGTCTTGTGCAATCAGTAGCAGCAGCTCTCGTGATCTCTGGAATAGGTTAAAGGAACAATTTTCCATTGTATCCAAAACCAGCATATTTCAACTGAAATCCAACCTGCAGAACATCAAGAAAGGGGCTGATTCTATGAGTCAGTATCTTCTGAAGATAAAAGAGGCGCGAGATTATTTGAGTGCAGCTAGAGTTTATTTTGCAGACAAAGAAATTGTGATCTTGGCATTGAATGGACTTCCACCTGAATTCAACACATTTAGATGTGTGATCAGAGGCAGAGAGAGCGTCATTCCATTGCATGAATTTAGATCACAATTATTAGCTGAAGAATGAATTGTTGAGAATTCTGTAACAGACAACCCTGCGTACCTTACTGCTATGCACACTGTCTCAAAATCCAACATACCTACATCATCAGTGAGTTTTCCACAGGTACAGGGAATGCATGGCTACAATTCGTATGGAAATGGTGGCTACAAACCATTTCACAGGAGCAGAGGCAGGGGAAGATTTCATTCACAGCAGAGGCACTTTCATTAGAAAAGTCCTTGTCATGGCAGGATGCCTGATATACCAGTCATGAATTTAGGAATGTTTGACTCCTATCAGTCTTCATCTTCACTGTCCAGTAATTCAGTATGCCAGCTGTGTAACCTTGAAGGCCATACAGCTCCAACTTGTGGTTTAAATCATAGTGAAAGGCTGAGGTGTCATATATGTGGCAAGACAAATCATAACACATTGTATTGTTTTTACAATAACAATGGTCCAAACTTTGGTGGTAATACCAGTGCCTCAGCTTCGGATTACCATGCCAGTTATCCCTCAGCTCAGGATTATCATGCTCAGAAAAGTGCAACACTGAACATTGTCCTGCAACCACCTCATCACTCTATTTTGCAGCAGTCTCAGCTTGCCTCTCTAGTTTGGATAGCCGATTCTGGAGCAACAAATCATATGACAGCAGACTTGAATAATCTGTCATCATCCACCACTTATCTTTCGAATGATATAGTGCAAACGGAAAATGGTGAAGGTTTGCTCGTATCACATATTGGGAATTCCATTATTCCCACAAATACTGCACCTATTCAGCTACATTCAGTTCTGCATGTTCCTAAATTGACTCAAAATTTAGTATCAGTGCATCGATTGTGTTTGGATAATCATTGTAGACTAATCTTTGATGCTTTCAATTTTTGGATTCAGGACAAGTTCACAGGGAGGATCATATACAAAGGGCAATGCAGTAATGGACTCTATCCCTTTTCCTTTGATGGTCATCGTCAATCCCTTTTCGCACGTCAATCTAGGTCCTTTCTTGGTCGGGTTGATCTCTCATCTACTTGGCATCATCGTTTAGGCCATCCCACTAATAAAATTGCTACGCTGATGTTAGCTAAAGCCAATATTCAATGTTCCATTGATTCAAATGCTTCTGTATGTCATAGTTATCTTCAGGGTAAGTTTTCAAAACTTCCCTTTCAATCGCATGTTCATAAATCTGCAATTCCATTTCACACTATTCACAATGATATTTGGGGTCCTTCTCCTTGTGTTTCCATTGATGGATACCGATATTATGTGACTTTTATCGATGAATTTTCACATTATTGCTGGCTATTTCCACTGGTTCATAAAAGTGATTTTTATTCTATATACGTCAGATTTTATCACTATGTTAACACCCAGTTTTCGTGTTCTATTAAAGTTCTGCAAAGCGATGGGGGTGGTGAGTATGTTAGTAAACAACTCCAATCATTCTTCATTTCAAAAGGCATTGTTCATCAAAAATCCTGCTCTCATACTCCTGAACAGAATGGTCTTGCTGAACGCAAACATAGGCATTTAATTGAAACCACAATCACTGTACTACAACATGCCAAATTACCTGCTTCTCTTTGGACTCATGCCGTCCATACATCCGTATATCTTATCAATAGAATGCCTTCTGTAATTTTACAGAATAAATCCCCTTACGAGATTTTATTCCAAACTATTCCTTCCGTGTCTCACTTGCGAATTTTTGGTTGTGCTTGTTTTTCGTTATTACGACCATATCGACTTAATAAGCTACAACCTAAAACCACCATGTGTGTCTTCTTGGGATATGCCTCTCAATATAAAGGCTATCTTTGTTATGAACCAGTTGGTAAGAGAACATATATCTCTAGACATGTCATTTTTAATGAGCATGTTTTTCCATATGATGATTTAACTACTGGTGCTAAGGGCACTACTTTATCTTCTTCCCAGTCCTCGCATATGCCCTTTCCAGTTGTTAATCATGAAAATGTTGTTGTTTTTCCTTCTGCCACTCCTTCCCTTGTCCATGCATCGTCATCTACCAAATCCATTCCTGTTTCATCTGCCTCATCGTCAGAATCCATTCCTGCTATTCCTTTGCCAATATCATCCACTCCTGCTGATCCTGTCTCCATTTCTGGAAATGCATCTGAGAGTGATCGATCATCAATTGATTCATTTAATCCTGAGTGCATTTTAGTGATTCTTCATATCCCAGATATGAACTTGCATCCAATGCAGACACGAAGTAAGAGTGGGGTTATTAAGAAGAAGAAGGTGTGCCATGCCACGTCTGTTGTCTCAACCACTGCTGATTTGAATGTGGTTGAACCAACTAGTTACAAAACTGCTTTGACCATTCCTGTTTGGTTGAAGGCCATGAAGGATGAAATTGATGCTCTTCAGTCGCAGCAGACCTGGAGTTTAATGCATCTGCCATCTGATAAAAATCTGGTTGGTTGCAAATGGATTTTTAAAATTAAGAGGCATGCTGATGGGACCATTGCAAGGTACAAGGCAAGGTTGGTTGCTCAGGGGTTTAATCAAGAACCTGGTTTGGATTATGGTGAAACATTTAGTCCTGTGGTGAAGCCAACCACGGTGAGGCTGGTATTGGCCCTGGCTGCTCAATTTGGTTGGGGATTAAGGCAACTGGATGTTAAGAATGCATTTTTACATGGCATTCTTCATGAGGATGTGTTTATGTCACAGCCCTCTGGTTTTGTTGATGAATTACAACCTCAGCTTGTTTGCAAATTACATAAATCCCTTTATGGTCTGAAGCAGGCGCCCCGTGCATGGAATGAAAGGTTCACTTCCTTTCTGCCATCACTGGGATTTCATCACACGTATTCAGATTCGTCACTCTTTGTCAAATATCTGGATGCTGGGGTTATCATATTGCTGGTATATGTTGATGACATTATTATCACGGGGAGTGATTCTAATGTCATTAATCAGGTCATTGCTGCTCTCACTGAAGAATTCCAGATCACAGATATGGGGGATCTTCATTTCTTCTTTTATGCAACGTCCTATGGTGGATCACTTTGTGGCAGTTAAACGAATTTTGAGGTATCTTAAAGGTAGTCTTCCTGTTGGGATTACTTATCAGAAAGGAACCTTAGACCTCACAGCATTTAGTGATGCTGATTGGGCTGGCGATCCTAATGATTGTCGATCAACGACTGGTCTGGTTTTATTCCTCGGTTCCAATCCCATTTCTTGGACCTCTAAGAAGCAACATACCGTGTCTAGATCATCCACGGAAGCTGAGTATAGGGCCTTGTCTACTGCCTCTGCAAAACTGGACTGGATCAAGCAATTGCTGCAATTTTTACGAATTACTCTGCCTCAAACTCCTATGCTCTTTTGTGATAATTTGTCTACATTTGCCTTGTCTTTTAATCCTGTGCAGCATCAATGCACCAAGCATATTGAAATTGATGTGCATTTCGTCCGTGAGAGAGTGGCTACCAACCAGCTGGAGGTTCAATTTGTCTCATCACAGGAGCAGTTTGCTGACATTCTTACAAAAGGCCTTAGCTCTCCTTTATTTCTTAGTCATTTTCGCAATCTCAGGCTCGGGTTATATAAGCCTGGGATTGAGGGGGGATGATAATATATGTAACAGAAATGCATGCACACAATGAGTATGCATACAGTGTAATACATACATACATACATGGCATAGAAGTGGGTATAAATAACTGTAAAAAGAGCATGCATTGCGTGTGAAAAACAGAATAACAGAATCCACAAATTATATCCAAGCTCATCTTCTCTCTCTCTCAAACAGAACTCTCTCTTCTTTTTCTATAATCCCTGCATTTCAACAGGTATCACAAAGAATCATCAGTTCAAGCATTGAAATGATCTCTACAGTCAAAATTACCAAATCATTTAATTAATACAGATGCTTAAACAAATTTCAACACAAATATAAAGACAAAATGAATATATCGCTTCTCTCAATTACAACCAACATGCTTAGATTTGCTTCAAAACATATATATAAAAAAACACTCAGCGGTCTTCTGGAAAGAAAAAAAACAACTCACTGAGCAGCTCTAGATTTTTGTCAAAAACTGTGGTATTTAGTGTTTCTAGTAAGAATTTTCTTGACTGTTTTGTTCCTTCATCTCTTCTTGTTTTCTTATGGTACACAAAGTCTTCGTCAATTTAGACATTTGCTGGCAAACCACAAATCAACATTATCAAACTGTTGTTTCTTTGCGTGAAGAGTTAGCCATGCATGGCTTGAAGCCTTCAAAACTAAAAAAGAATTCAACTACATTATCAAACTGTTGTTTCTTTGCGTGAAGAGTTAGCCATGCATGGCTTGAAGCCTTTAAAACTAAAAAAGAATTCAACTGTTAGGCTTATTTCTGTACGCGAAGAGTTAGCCCTGTATGGTTTTCTCACACTAGCAACAAATGGATATGACTTTTTTTATATGCATACAGAACGGGGCGGTGGCTATTCTTGAACATGTTTTTCAAGATAAAAAAAATCACCGAACATTAAATAAAATCATTTTACATAACGATAAACTGTTCTGGTGGCTGCAATCAACATCAACGACATTTTTGTCTTTTTACAATGGAATTCAGCAACCACTCTCTCGCTTCTCTCAAACCAAGAATTAAAAAATAATAAATATAAATTTTTATACCAAAATTGAATTGAGAAAATATTGAGGTACCACATATTTATTGTTTTTACAGTATATATGACGACTAAATTAAACTTTTTGTGTGAGTTTTGATATCATCACCAATTTATGAAACCTTTTCTCATTTGGTTTCCTATCTTTTAATTTCATCCTTAGGAAACAAATTTGATTCAATTTCCTTTGAACTTGGTTAAAAAAGGATGCACCTGCACAGAAAAAAAAATTAAGGGTGAAGTTGAAAAAAAGTTCACAATACAATATGAGAAGATGAACAGTGAATTTATGCTACAAAAAACAACCAAGCGTTTTAGTTTTTACTTAATGGATTGAGAGGGCATATAAATTTTAAAATTGTAATGCTTGTTTTTGTTAGGATTGTGAATACGAAGCTAAATAGAAAATGGCAAATAAGAAATGAGATACATGATTCATCCAAACATACTTTCATAAACAAGTATATAATGATTTTTATTGCGACGATGTTTTTTTTTTTTTTTTGTGATTCGCACCCCACCATCTCGGAAGGAGGAGAACAGCGCACGGTGAAATGGGTGTTGTTTTATACTCATAAAAATTATGACTATAAATATCAGAAGTCGCCACCTAGTATTATGGTCACTAAGAAACCTATTAGTCTGCGAGAGTCTAGGTAAGGGAACTTGTTGTATAAGGGGAAGACGCATCACTCCTAGTGCACCCTCCCTAATAAGACAAGCTGAAGTCTTGTTTGATTGTTTTTCTAAGTCAATTTTTATTCATTAGTCATTTATAAAGTTCGACGAACATATCTCTTCATGAGAGAATCTTTATCTTATTGCGAGTTGAAAGACTAACCAAAAAAAATTTTACACTGTATTATGAAAACCCTATTTTTAAATATTTGCAAGTGTACTTTACAATGTAATTTTACACCGTGATAGCTAAAACAAAATGATTGTTAAATTATTTTGATATTTTGGTCAAATGCAAATGAATAATCATAAACTGGTTACGATATCCAATTTTCATTTCAAAATATGAGAAAGATATAACATATTTATTTTATGAAAAATATGGTGGGAAAAACCTTGGAATCTGGCTGTATGCAAGAACACAATACATTTTTTATTTTTTTCTTTTTCTTTTTGAAATGCAATTTTATATTTTTTTTTTAAATGCAACACACGCACTCATTTTCTTCTTCATTAGTTTTTCATTACATTTTACAAACCAGATAACATGTACAAGAAATAAAAAATAATAACAATTTAAACAAACACATAAACATCTAAAAATTATAAAATAAACCTCTTCGGGACAATGGAGGCATCATAGGAGCACTAGTGGAGCGTCAGCTGATGCGCCCCCGTCACTAGCAACGCGTGGAACCACGCACTGCCACCGATGGAGCAGCAGGACAAAGGGAGTGGATCTGCCTCTTCCTTTCCTTTTCTCGCCGGTGGTGGCCTTCAAGGTGACCTGCAAAACAAAGACAAACACATAAACACAACAACGCATAATCAATGTTTCAGCTTCTTCAGATCTCATATTTTTTGTGTTTTTCTCCTTCAAATGGCAGTTGAACTATTGTGGAGGTTGGTGTGGTGGCCGATCTATTGGCCAGTGATGGGTTTATCGTGGGGTGCTGCTGTGGACAGTGGAAATGGTTGTGGGCAGTGGTTGCTTGTGCAACTGGTGCGGGTGAGCTGGGTTGCCTTTGAGCCAGTTTTGGCAAGGAGAGTTGGAGATGTGGTGGTGCTGACTGGTGGTTGGCTGTTGGATGTCCAATCTAGTAGGGAGAACTAGAGGCAGGTGGTGTTGACTGACAGAGGCAGGCAGGAGGCAAGTGTTGTTATTGGTGGCTGATTTATGGAGTCAACGGCACTATGTGATTCGGCTAAAGGAAAAGGCATTGGGAGGCTGGCCGGCGACATAGGTGAGAGAAAAGGAGAATAGGGGCTAGCAGAGGCAAGATGGAAGTGGAGGCTAGTCAGTCTCCGAAGGGTGGCAAAGAGGAGGTTAGTCGGTCATTAGAGAGAGGTAGAGAGAAGTGAGCCCATGGGGGAATGCAGCTACCCCAAAAAGGGGATTGGCGGTTGTAGCCCCATGGAGAAGGGAAAAAGATGGGTTCTAGGTTTAGGGGTTTTTTTATATATGGTATTTTATTTTATTTTTTTTCCACCCCTCATTTTTTAGGTTTAGGGGTTTTTTTATATATGGTATTTTATTTTATTTTTTTTCCACCCCTCATTTTTTTTTTACTAATCAGCTCTATTTATAGAGTTGAAAATTACGCACTCTTTTCACTTTGGTCCTTGGTTTTGGATTTATACAATTTAATCCCTAATTGACCATTTAACTTCAATTTTCTTCAATCTCATTTCTAATTTTGCCCAATTGGCTTGGTAAAAATGAATTTGGTCTCTAAGAGTTCCAATCTACACAATTAAACCCAAATTAAGCTCAAAAACTTGATTTTGCATCAGTTAAGTCTTTAATAAAATTAATTTGACCAATTTAAAGTATACTTAATTCCTTACACTTAATTAAATCCTTCAATTGAACCCTAAATTAATTTTCAAACATAATTACACTTTAAATTGGTCGACGATTAAATCAAATCAGTCTATAAAAATATAATTATATCTTTCAACTTAACTTTTATGTAGATTTATCCAACAATAAATTCTTTTAGCTTTGAATCTGTATTTTTCTTTATTTTTGGGCACAAAAAAGATATGATCGGACTCTCGAAAACATCCAAAATTTCCACATTGATTTTTCTACCAACATCAGCCCCTTTTATTTTATTTTTGTTATTTTTGGGTAGATTTTGGGGAATAACCCAGAAATTAGATTATGACAATTTTACTAAAAGCAAGTATGAAAATCACAATTGATTTTTCTTAATGGGAGTGAATAGTAAATACCAAACATGCTTTATAATATCTCACAATTCTATCACTCAACCTTATGAGATTGCACTCTGTTTTCTTTATATGAACTAATCCATTTGTTGTACAATTATATAGGTTTATTGAAATATTAAAGGTAAGGTTATATGTTGCATGAAATGTTAAGGTTGTACAAACATTTAATTAGCCATCTCTTTAAATCAACTAATATAACTACTCTCTACAATCCTATGGGATTAATAAAATACAAAGGGTAAGGTTATATGTTAGATGAAATGTTAAGGTTTTATGAACATTGACCTAGCCAACTTTTCTTCAAGGTTGTACGAAAATTGACCTAGCCAACATTTTTGTAAGTCGACTAATACAATCATTCTCTACAATTAGCCAATATTTTTTTTAAGTCAACTAATATAACTACTCTCTACACTCTAATGGAATAATGAAATATAAACCGGTAGGTTATATTTTATATGAAATGTTAAGGCTCTACAAACATCAAACATTGACCTAGCCAATATTTTTTAAAGTCAACTAATACAACCACTCTATGCAATCCTATGAAATTAATAAAATATAAAGAGTAAGGTTATATGTTATATGAAATGTCAAGGCTTTACCAACATTGACCTAGCTAACATAAATGAGAAACATCCTATAGTAATTGCAACTATGATAATTTTCAGATTCTACATGTAACCCACCAAAGCTAAACAAAGTGACAGGATGAATAATTTGTACAAACTAGCTAGCTTTTACAAGGAAACAAAACATAACTATTATAATAATGTCAATTATACAACAAGACATGATCCTAAAATCATCCTAGAATGATTTCGTGCATTAATCCGATCCACTCCTTAATTGAATTCTTTTCCTTTAACAAAGGCGAGTTAAAAATATACGGTAGAATTCATAAAGTAGTACACACAGCAACAAATGGATACTGGAAATATTTTATAGTGCAAGTGTTAGGCTTATCTCTGTGCACGAAGAGTTAGCCCTGTATGGTTTTCTCACACTTGCAACAAATGGATATGACTTTATCTATAGAGTACGGGGCGGTGGCTATTCTTGGAATACTGGAAAGATTTTTACCTATATTAAAAAAAATACTTAAAAATTACTTTTGATAAGAAATATTTTTCAAAATTAAAAAAAAAAAAACTAAAATGGGTTAATATTCAAGATATTATTAGAGAGAATGATTTTAGTAACATTAATATAAGAATAAAAAACATATATGAGGTTAATATCTAAAATATTATTGTCAATAATACAACTCATTCACTTATAATATAAAGATAAAAACCGCAAGGAATCTTATCTGAAATATTATTTAAAATGATGTGATGACAAAAAAACACAAATTTTACCCTAAAAGAAGTCTTGAGAGTGTGTTATAAATTTTAAAATTGTAATGCTTGTTTTTGTTAGGATTGTAAAAACGAAGCTAAATATAAACAAGTATATAATGATTATACTAAAAGCAAATATGAAAATCGCAATAGCTTTTTATAAACAGGAGTGAACAGTAAACACCAAACATGCTTTCACAATTGTATCACTCAATCTTATGAGATTGCACTCTCTTTTCTTTAGTTGATGGTTCGTGAAAGGCTCGAGATGCAACCTCAAGGTCGAGCATTCCAACCTTCCTCTCTATTCCCAAAGTTCGGCTCCAATTTGGTGTTATCGGTGTCGGACATTTCTTTACGTGAACTAATCCAGCTATTGTACAATCCTATGGGTTTACTAGAATATTAAAGGTAAGGTTGTACAAACATTGACCTAGCCAACATTTCTTTATGTCAACTGATACAGCTGCTCTTTATAACACTAGGAGATTGATTATGAAATATGAAGGGTTTATATATTATATGAAATGTCAAGGCTGTATGAACATTGACCTGGCCAACATTTCTTTAGGTCAACTATACAGGTGCTCTCTATAATACTATGGGATTAATTATGAAATTTAAAGGGTATGGTTGCATGTTATAAAAATGTCAAGGTTGTATGGACATTGATCTAGCCAACATTTCTTTAGGTCAACTAATACAACTGCTCTTTATAATACTATGGGATTAATTATGAAATATAAAGGGTAATTAAGGCTATATGTTATATGAATTGTTAAGGTTGTACGAACAATGACCTAGCTAACATAAATGAGAAACATCCCATTGTAATTGCTGACTGTGATAATTTTCAGATTCTACATGTAACACATCAAAGCAAAGATGATCGAGGAGAAACATGCTTCACTTGATATCGGCAAGTTAACAAGCTCTGTGGTAGAGGAGTTGAGAAGCTTGCATACCTACTCCGACCGGTGTTCCATCTACAGAGTGCCTAAACGACTACGTAAGTTGAAAGAAGGAGCTTATACACCACAAGCAGTCTCCATCGGCCCACTTCACCAAGGCAAAGAAGAGCTAGCAGAAATGGAAGGGCATAAAATAATTTATCTTCAGGAATTTCTTAAAATGACAGGGGTAAGCACGGAAGATCTTATTGCAGCTATTGCAGAGAAGGAAACAAGATTGCGTGATTGCTATGCTGAAACCTTTGGAAAGCTTGCCAGTGAGGAGTTTGTCAAAATGATGATGATGGATGGCTCCTTCATCCTTATGGTCTTGTGGAAATATGTTTACAACATCCAAAACAGCAATATTGAACGTGTAGTCAATGATCGGTGGGTAGATACAGAGATAAGGTATGATTTGTGCTTGCTTAAAAATCAGCTTCCATTCTTCATTCTTGAAGACTTGTTTGAGTTTTCCAGCTTCAACGTTCCATGTTCTATGATTGAGCTTATTCATGCATTCTTAGTAGATGTGTGCACTGCATGGGTGCCAGACAGAAGGGACGTTAATTTGGAGGAGATTATAAATCTAAATTCATCTCGGGTACCAGAACATTTTATTGATTTTGTAAGACTTTGTCAGCAGCCAATAAACCAGAAACAGCCAAGCTACTACGAAAATATGGCCATACCCAGTGCAGTGGAGCTCCAGCAAGCAGGAGTCAAGTTTAAGTCAAGGTCGAGCAAGAACATATTTGATATAAACTTCGATGGCAATACAGGAACACTGGAAATTCCTATATTAAAAATATACCGTTCCTCGGAGATGGTATTCAGAAATCTCCATGCTTTTGTGCAATGCCACTGCCGTGTTGAATATGTAAGCGATTACATTACGATGATAAATTTGCTTGTCTATGCTACCAGGGATGTGGAAATGCTTGTTCGACATGGAGTCGTAGAAAATTGGCTACGTGATAATGATGAAGCCTTACGACTTCTCCATGATCTTGACAGAAACAATATTGTCAACAGGGCCAGTTTCTACTATTCCGACGTCGTTGAAGGTCTGAGGGATTACATGAAAAAGCCAACGAACAAATGGAAGGCGGCCTTGGCACTAAATTATTTCAATAATCCATGGGTTTCCATCTCTGTAATCGCAGCAGTTTTTCTCTTTATACTCACCATCACCCAAACTGTGTTTTCTATCCTTCAAGTTGTCAGGATGCAACACTTGGTTTCTTGTGAATTAACAGAGCTGTATTGTTTGATTTCTTGCAACAAGCTCTGTTTATGTCGAGCCCTGTGGCTTAAATTATTAGAAAGTCTGATTCTTGCCTTCAACGAATCTTAGGTGGGCTGACATTGGGGGCTCAAATTTTTCAAGCCATGTCGAAGAACCAAGATATTAATATGCATACACAGATTTTGTGTGCAGTCTGGTTTTTTTAGAATGAAATTTAAATGTTAGCAGACAAAATTGTTATAAACCTATTGAGTGCAAAATTATTGATTGTTTCAATTAAACCTCTATAACATTTGATGCTCCTCATTCGAGTCCCTTGTCCATGTTTTCCTTCTGGGTTCCATATATTTTACCTTTTACTTTAATGAAAAATTTGATGTATTTTGCATTGTTATTAGATTAATCTAAATCGCGTTTTAAAATAAATTAGATGTAAATTAATTGCATCAAATCTAATTAATATAATTGATCAGTTTTTAATTTAATTGTCCTGATTAAAATAAGTTTTGATTTTAAAAAAAAATATCATTTTAATATTTTAAAGAAACTCTTAAAGTAACATTTTCTTGGATCAATCCATTCAATTTTATTGGATTCAGTATTTATTTTTATGTTCATCAAAAAATGGGATGAATTTAAACTGAAAGCCCATTCAGAAATGTACGTTACATTGGGGATCCATTTAAAAACATCGATAGTTTGTTGACTACATTCGAGGTTTGCCCAATACATCACCGTTCTCTCGCGCATAATTGCCGAATCTGTTCTTTCTTTCCTATGCTCTTGATCGATTATCAATTTTGGATTTTATTTCGGATTCATCTAATTCTGAAAATTAGATTTGGTCTCCGCAAATTATATTATTTTCAATTAAGTCAAAATTAGGTTTCTGAACTTGATTTTTCTTCAATTAAACCTGTAATAAAAATTAATTTGATCAATTTAAAGTATAATTAAGTCTTTGGACTTAATTAAATCCTTCAATAGGATCCCAATTGATTTCGAAACATAATTATACTTTAAATTGTCCCACAATTAAATCAAATTGGCTTATAAAAATATAATTATGTTGTTCGATATAATTTGTATGCAGATTTATCCAATAGTAAATTATATTAGCCTTGAATCTGCATTTTATTTCATTTTTAGGCACAATAGAGACACGATCGGGCTATCTAATCCGTTCAGAATTTTCAACTTGATTTTTTTCACGAGGTCAACCTTTTATATTTTTTTTTTTGTTAATGTTTTTAGGGAATAACCCCGATTATGAGTTATGACATTTGCAATACGATGTTATTGAATTGTTATGAGTTATGAGGTCCTTAAGAGGCTTGACATGATAGCAAAGGATTTGTAATATGCACAGCAAGTCTCGAGTTCGAGTCGGGATGTTTATCTCTTGTAAAAGCTTAAAACAATTAGGGTTTTACTCACTCACCTGGACCTACAAAGTAAACTTTTCTAGGATGGGAAATAAAGGATTTCTTATGAGGCATTTGCATTGGAACCGTTTGCACCGACACAATTACGTCTAAAGACAATTGATTCAACACATCGGTAACATTCAGTTTCAAAACGCAATGAATTCTGTTCCATTTGAATTTCCATCGAACCAATCCTTCTTCAAATAATGTTTAATCCTTAAAACCGTAGTTATTAAACTTATTTCTGTCCAATCCGTTGATCTTGCAAGCCCCCTACTTGAAACTTGACCTGAACAACTTGACTTTGATATTGATCAGATATTGACCACATCAAACTTGGATGATGATGTGAGTTGAACCATGATCCATTTGGTTATAATTTTCTTCCTAATCAATCGTGATTTCCTCCTTGATTTATCTCCATCAATATCGTTTTTTTATTCTCCTTCCTGTCTTCCTGATTCTCCGCTGATTGCTATCGATTTTGCTACACTTTCCTCAAACGTTATGCAAGGCCGAACTCGGGTCTTCTCTGCTATAAATAGCAGCATGCACGGTGAAACAAGGGGAGAGAAAAAGAAAGAAAGAGGAAAACAGAGGAGAGCGGAGGAGGGATTTTACGTGAGAAATCAGTGTTAAAACACGCAGAGAAATAGAGAAAAATTGCAGAGCATTCGTTAATCTTCTTCCTGCTCTTCCCAGCATTCTCTCTCATTTTTTTCTTGCCTCTCTCTCTCTCTAAAACCAGACCTCTGTCTCTCTCTCCCTCTCGGTTTAACAGCTCCGACAACCAATCCCAGCCACTTCACTCTACCCCATCATCACCAAACTCTCCATCATCTCTTCAGAAACTCAGCCATCATCTCAGGCAAAGTTTTTGGCAGAACTGTTCATCGTCTGCAACGTGACCGAGACTTTTTCTACGCCATTTCCGGCCACCACAGGCTACCATTTCCGTCACCACCACGACCAGAAGAACCTCCTCAACGCCCTCTACACAAAGGTATTAACCGTTTCTCCTTTTGTCATACTCGAAAACTTCCCATTTCACTGTCCATCATCCCTGCATGCACCCCGATTTTACTGTTCTGTGAATAGTAACGGGCTGCCTTGTGTCCGTGCCGCCTAACTACATGAGACAGGCAGAGAGAAGGATTGTCTTCCTCAAGTTGGGCAGTGGAATAAGATAAATAAAATAATACATAAATAAAATAAGAATACAAATTTGAAAATAAAATGTGATTTTATGCTTTATGCATACACTAGCATATTTTTAAAAAAATATATTCTTTTTGTTTCAAAAAATATTATCTTGGATTTTTGAAGAAAAATGTAGTTTAGCATGAATTTCGCAAAGTAAAAATCATTTTCTCGCATTTTTGGATTCTACAATATATTTGTAAAATCCAAAGGGTATTGGCCAATATTCCAAAAATATCAAAATATTATTTTTGGTTATTCATATTATTCATTGTTAATATTTGGATAAATAAATCCTAAGGGGTTAATATTTGGATAAATAATTAGTTTCACATACTTTAATTTGACATAAATATACAAATATATAATCAATTTGACATACTTTAAATAATACATGTAATTTTAAGGACAAAATTGAAGCAAATCAAAATATTCAAATTAAATAATTGAAAACAAAACCTGAAATTAAAAGAAATGGGACCGAAATGAAACTAAAATCCATAATTAACTTGCATAGAAGGATAAAATTGAAAGAAATCAAACTTTGGTACCAAAAATATTAAAAATTCCAGCCCAATCCGCAAAATTAAAAGAATGAGGACCGAATTGAAAGTCCAATATATAATAAATTTCAATTGAAGGATGAAATTGAATCAAATCAAAACCTATATAATAGCATTAAGGACAAGAAAACCAAATTACAACGTTCAGGGACTGAAATGAACTTTGATAAAAAACAGCTTAGCTGACGTCATCTGGCGCAGGCAGGAGAGAGAAACTGGGGGGGAATTCAAACGACTATTGACATGTCTCCAGCAACCATAGTGGTACACGCGCCGCCCCATGTGGAAGAGAACATGCCTGAAAATCATTTTAGACACTGGTTGAGCATTTTCCGACGCCTTATGAAGCCGCACGCGCCGCCCGAAAAACCCATGAGCATTGAAACGAACGGCGCGTCCGGCGACGCGCCAGCAGCTGTCAGTAAAAAAAATAATAAAAAATTGGCTAATTACCGGAACGCCCCTCACCCTCAGGCGTGTGTTTTGTCCTTTTCGAGGGACAAAATGGTTAATGCACTGTTCAATGAAATATTAAAAAAATAAAAAACAGGTCTAAGGAACCGGACCAAACCGGATCGAAAATGGTCAATTACCGTGGAGCCCCTGAAACCGGCGGCGTTTTTTGTCTTTTTCGAGGGTTTTTTCGTTAATACACTTTTCATAAAGCGGAAAAAAAGGTGGACGTGCTCACGCAGAGCACCGGAGCAAATTGCTAATGAACAATGACAATGAGTCTAGAGCTATAGTGTACTGCCGGAGAAACGCCGCCGACCGCCCCATTCTCTTTTAGATATATACTAATTAATTCCCAAACATAATAATACTTTAAATTAACCCATGATTAAATCATATTGGCGTATAAAAAATATAATTATGATTTTTTGATTTAATTTTTACCTTGAATTTGTATTTTCTCTCATTTTGGGCACAAGAGATACAATTCGGCTTCGAAAATATTCAAAACTTTCACCGTGATTTTCCACCGACACCAACTCCTTTTATTTTATTTTTGTTATTTTTATTTTATTTTATTTCTGGGAGTAACCCAAAAATTAGGTTACGACAATCTCTACTAGCTAGTAAAAAAAATACTTTGAAACTGTAGTGTTTTGAAAATTTTAGAAAGACAAATACATGAATGCCCTTGGTGGTTTAGAATTAAGTTTAAATGAATTAAGGGTATTGTAGTAAATGTATAAGCTAGTAAATATAAATAGAAAAGAAAAGAAAAGAAAAGAAAAAGAGAAGTAATCTGAAAATTTGAGAGAGAAAAGAAAGAAGAAGAAGAAGAGAAAAGAGGGAAAGAGAAGAGGAGGAGAAAAGAAGAAGGAGAAATAAGTTGTTAAGGTAATGTGTATGTTTTATTATGTATAAATGTGATTATTAGTTATGATTTTTGCTTGTATTGATTGTTAGGGTTTGAGGATTTATTTGGGTTTGAATGATGAATTAAAGGAGATGTTAAGAGTTAAATGTGTTGGGTAATGGTTTAATTAGTTTGATTATAGATGATTTTGAAGTTATTTGATGTGTTTGGTGTAAGAAAATGTTGATAAATGGTGAAATAATGTTGAGAAATTTCGAAAATCCCTTGCTGGAATTCTGGGTTGAGGTTGAAGATGACCAAAATTCATTTTGGTCGTTTTTATGAAAATTACAGTTTAGTCCCTGAACTTTGGGAAAATTACAGTTTGGTCCCTGGAGTAAAATTGGAGATTCTGGACAGAATTGAGGTTGAATTATGGGAAAATTTCAGTGTAGTTATGAATTTATGAGGAGTTCAATTAGTCACTCAATTTGATAAAAATTACAATTTGACCCCAAAAATATAAGAAAATTTCATAATGGTCCCTAGGTGAAATAATAGCATTTCAGATTGGCTTGATGGATAATTGAAGCTTATTTTATGAATTATTATCAATTTTATTAATTGTGTATTTGGAATTAGATTTCGGAAGAAATCTTTGTTTTAGGTTTTTGCGAAAAATGGATAGTTTGATTCAAAAACACATAGGATTATGAGATGAACTCTTAGATATGTTATTAAAGGTATTTCACTTCTTTTGAGTCATTTTTGAGTATATCTTCTTTTATATATTCAGATAATCCTAATATTCAACTTGCGGAACGTCAGTAAGATTTCGTCAGCATTCTGCTTTTGAACCTTGTTTGCTTTTGGGTCAGGTGAGTGGATAATATTTAATATACATGAGAAATATTATAAATATTTGATTTGCTAGTATTTGGATTATGCTTCTTGATAATATATGCATTGATTACGATTCTTGATATGATAAAGCATAATCAATTGTTGAATATATGTTCTTGATATAAGCTAATATCTGTTTGTGAATTGATAGCTCCTCATTTGATTGATGTGATGAGTTGAGTCTTGAGTTATGAATCTGTTTGTTTGATTATGATATATATACCTACGGTATGCCAGTCAGAATACCCATGCTAACAGGAAAATGTTAGTCTTTGTGCACATCGTATCTGAAACCCTAGTTGGTCGGGGTAGTCACCAACCTGTGTGGACTGATCATCCCACAGTACGGAGCCTCATGCTCATTGCATTTTGATTTTATGACGAGCTTTACCTTATATATATTCTTGTTATGACGTATTTAAGAAACCCTCTTGTAAAATCTTTAAGCCGATTCGATAATGTATTACTCTTTACTATATTATCTCGTATGTGTATATTGGATATTATCTACTCACTGAGTTGTTGAACTCACCCCCTCATTATTTACTATTTTCAGGCTTGTAGCTTGCTAGCAGGTCATTTTTGTCCTAATCTTAGAACCTGCTATTTTGGTTGTAATTCATACTTTTGTTCATATGTCTAGTTAGTGCTCCATAATTATAATCAACTCTTGTATTAAAACATTCAAATTATGTTATAAAGTTACGCTGCTATTTCGCTGCGTTGAACTCTGAATATGAATGTTAAGTTTGTGTGTAAGTTTGGGTTCGCATACGTGTGGAACCTTGGAGGGGAACCATATCTATGTGCCGATCACGGATCTGGGAATCGGGTCGTGACAGAAACCATTGGGCTCCCACTCCACTCAAAAAGAGATCGTTATTAGTGATTTTTTTTTTGGACTATAACAGTTTTTCTTGCTTGTAAAACTTTATATTAGCATGAAAAAAATTATTTTATATCTGAATTGGAAATAGTCATATATGAAATGAGTTTTTTAATTGTAAGAGAATACCATCGATGATGAGTGAAGAAAAAGAAGAAGGCCTAAAAGGAGATGCGGTGACATTGGGATTCTAATTGGTCAAGAATTACATTGAACTAGTTTATTTTGTAACTTTTTAGGAGAATTAATGTATTATATATAGTTTAGGGTTGGAGTTGATTTCCTCAATGGTATTCTTACTAATGTTTACAAGGAACCGGACCCAAAATCAAGGTGAAATATTTTTGGAGGCCATTCTTTAGGGGAAGAGAGAGTGAAAAAAAAACAGGTGAAGGGCTCAGCTTTATTTGATTAATAAAACATTAAGGGCAATCAAGCCAAGGTTTGGAGAGGCAACTTTATAATTAACATGACTAATCATGTCTTTTTTTAAAAAAAAGCAGGTATCATGTATCAGCCTAATTATTATTTTTTTCACCATGTCAATCTATCAAAGTTTAATTTATTTATTTTTATTTTATGATTAGGAGTCTTTTAGTGTTTATTTTAATTAGCAATTAATTACTAGAAGAAATGAAAAGACGAACAGAAAAGATATTTCTTGATGTATTTTTTATTTTGAAAGTACATAAATTGAATTTAAAATATTTTTATTTTTATTTCTTTAATGAAAATTTTTTTTTTTCCTTGGATACCAACTAAATTTAAAGTTACAATCAAATACATCTATTCCAAAAAATAAATAATGACGATTAAAAAGAGAAAATATTTCTCTAGTTATTTTTTGTTATTAAAAAAAACAAGAAGAAACCTAGAAAGTGGTGGATCGAAATTCCCTGCATTAATAATATCGTTTATTCAAAACAGGAAAAAAGAAGAAGAAATATTTCTGTGACTTTTTGACAATATTCTGTGTGATATATTCATTTCCTCTTTATATTTGTGTTGGAATTTGCTTAAGCATCTGTATTAATTAAATGATGTGGTAATTTTGACTGTAGCGATCATTTCCTTGAACTGATGATTCTTTGTCATACGTCAAACATCTGATCAATTGAGATTTGTACCACAGTTTCATAACCCGATTTCGGGTAACTCCCCATAATTATCTAAAAAATACAAAAAATAAATAAAAGAAATCCGGTGTCGGTAAGAAAATCAAGACAGAAATTATTGGCATTTTCAAAAGCTCGATCATACCTCTTTTGTGCCCAGAAATGAAGGAAAATGCAGATTTAAAGTTAACGTAATTTATTTTCGGACAAATCTGCGTAAAAATTAAATCGAAAGATATAATTAAATTTTGATATGCCAATTCGATTTAATCATCGGCCAATTAAAAGTGTAATTATATTTGAGGATTAATTTAAGGTCTAATTGAAGAATTTAATTAAGCGCAATAACTTAATTAATACTTTAAATTGGTCAAATTAATTTTATTAAGGGCTTAGTCTATGAGAAATCAAGTTTTTGAATTTAATTCGAACTCAATTGATGAGAATGGAATTTTCAGAGACCAATTTGAATTTATCTAAGTCAATTATGCGAAATCGAGGACCAAATTGAATAAATTGAGAGTTTAATGGTCGATTGAGATTTTAAATTCTACAAATTAGAAATCAATGACCAAAATAAAAAGACGCGTAAAATCAAGGCTGATATTGAAATTTCAACGAGGGTACAATTACACATATTAAAAAGCTTAAAACTAATTGGGGATGCAATTAGAACAATGATAGAGTTAAGGACCAAATTGCACTTTACCCTCATAACACCAAAAATACATGTCTCCTGCATTGTTTCGACACCTGAACAGTGCAGGAAACACAGGTAGCAACGGCTCTTTGCAATCTCTACCCCTCTCCAATACACAGCCACACAGCACACACAATGCATGCTCTTTTTTCTTTTTCCCCCTATAAATACATGCATCACAGACCATGAAAAGAGGGAGAAGATGGAAAGAGAGTTGCAGACGAAGAAAAAACAGGAGGGACGAAACAGAGGGCAAGAAGAAAAACGAAGAAAAAAACAGAGGAAAATAACAGCGTGAGGGGATTTACGTAACAAATTGCATGAAAATAGCAGCATAAATCACTCTTCATCTTCTTCGGCGGTGCAGCAGCTCTCCCCCCCCCCCCCCTCTCTCTCGTTTTTGCAGGTCTGTCTCTCTCTCTAAAACCAGAGGCGCCGGCGTCTCTCTCTCCTTCTCGGTTTAGCACTCCGGCCATCAACCCAAACCACCACACACCACGCCGTGGACACCAGCCTCTCCTACACCTCTCCAGCCATCCAACCACGGTCCCCGTCGTCGATAGCAGAGGCAGGAGCAGCTTTTGCAAAGTGACCTGTCACCTTCCGACGACCACTCCGGCCACCACACGCCGCCATTTCCTACGCCACCACGACCAGAAGAACCACCTCGACCTCCTCTACACGACGGTATCAACAGGTAAGTCATTCCTCACACTCGAAAATCCTCATTTTTACTGTTCATGGTCTTCGTCTTCATGCAAATGTCCCGGTTACTGTTCACTACATATGAACAGTAATCGGGGCCTAGACTTAGAAGGGTCGGGCTGAAAGCCCAGCCCAGACTCAGTTTTCTCTGGGCTGGCAGCCCAGACCCAAAACAAGAAGATAAAAAAATAATAAATAAATAATGATAGAAATATAGAGAAAAAATATAAATTGCAAAAAAATAAAATAAAATAAAATAAAAATACATTTTGAGAAAAATATCTAGAACAAAAATGTGATTTTATGCATACGGCCAATACACTAGTATATTTTAAAAAAATTCTTTTTGTTTCAAAAAATATGTATTATCTTGGAATTTGAAGAAAAATTTATTTTAGCATGGATTTAGCAAAGAAAAATCATTTCTCGCATTTTGGGATTTTACAACATATTTGTAAAAGTCCAAAGGGTATTGGCCAATATTCCAAAAATATCAAAATATTATTTTTGGTTATTCATATTATTTATTGTTGATATTTGGATAAATAAATCTTAAGGGGTTAATATCCAAAATATTCACTGCGGATAATTTGCTATTATTCACTGTTGGTGTTTGGATAAATAAATCCTAAAGGGTCGATATCCAAAATATTCGACGGGGATAATTTGCTATTATTCACCACTGGTGTTTGGATAAATAAATCATAAGGGGTCAATATCCAAAATATTCGGCGGGGATAATACACCATCACCATTTTAACCAACCTATTCTTTGAAAAATTGAAACCATAACAAATGATAAGCAAACCAAAACATCAAGCAGCTTACCTTAGGTAGGGCGCTTTAAGGGTGCTAAAACCTTCCCTTTACGCAACCAGTCCCTTGCCTTAGAATCTCTGAAAGACCAGTTTTAGGTTTCCTAGTAACCATAATACTAGGTGGCGACTCCCTTTTCCAAAAATAAAGATAAGACCCTCACGTAATTTCCCCCGCTCACGGGGACAGTCGCCGGGACGCCGCGCCCTCATTTTTCGGGGTGTGACAGGATGGCGACTCCACTGGGGACTTTGGACTAGGCTTGATAATTTTGTTTGTTTATGATATGTTGATTATTTTTGTTGCTATGAATGATTTATATTTTTTAGATGTTTTAGCATGAATTTCTACATCTTATTATGCAAGACATATCGAATATGAAAAAAAAATGTCCTTTCATGCATCACCGTTTATTATTGGCACACACAGTAAACTTTAAGTTAGGTGGGGGACTAGCAGCTTACCTATAACTTGAGTCAAGGTTGAAGTTTGTGTAAACCCCAACTCTTTGCTGAGTGTTTAGACTGGTAGTGATTGATACACGTACCATCCCGCTTCCTGCTAAACCCCCATATCGCCTTTATGAAGGTGATCACTGGGACAACAAGAGACCCTCTTTAGAGACCAAATAGTAAACTTAGCCTATGTCTATATTAAGGACCTATTCACCATGGAAAAGAAGAGCTGAAAGAAATGGAAGTGCATAAAAAACTATACCTGAAGGAGTTTCTTAAACTGGGTAAGGTAAGTGTTGAGAAGTATATCGTAGCTATTGCAGAGAGGGAGACAAGATTGCACAACTGTTACGCAGATAATTTTGACAAAATTACTTCACCGGACTTTGTGAAAATGGTGTTGCTAGATAGCTCCTTCATCATTGTGGTCTTCCTGAAACTTTCTCTCTTTCATTTCCGAAGCAACAATGACCGTATATTCAGTAAACCGTGGACGGTAGAAGAAGTCAAATCTGACATGTGCTTGCTTGAAAATCATATTCAATTCTTCATTCTTGATGACTTGCTGAAGCTTGCTGAAATACGGATCCAGGGTTCTGCCGGATATTCCATGATTGAGCTTACTCGTGTTTTCTTTACAGGCGCATTTGGGGATCCATGATGGAATATGCGGCTTCACCCTTGATTCGTATTTCGGCAAGCTTGAGCAAGTCGTCAAGAATGAAGAATGGAATCTGATTTTCAAGCAAGCACATGTCAGGTATGACTTCTTCTATCCTCCAAGGTTTACCGAATATACGGTCATCGTTGCTTCGGAATTGAACTTTACACTGTTTCAGGAAGACCATAATGATGAAGGAGGTATCTAGCAACATCATTTTCACAAAGTCCTCTGTAGTAATTTGTTCAGAATTATCTGCATAACAGTTGCGCAATCTTGTCTCCCTCTCTGCAATAGCTACGATATACTTCTCAACACTTACCTTACCCAGTTTAAGAAACTCCTTCAGGTATAGTTTTTTATGCACTTCCATTTCTTTCAGCTCTTCTTTTCCATGGTGAATAGGTCCAATGGAGACAGTTTGAGGTGTGTAGGCATACTCCCTCGAGCCGCGTAGTCTTTTAGGAACTCTGTAGATGGAACACTTGTCGGAGAAGGCATGCAAGGATTTCAACTCCTCCTGCACAGACTCTGTTAATTTGTCAATGTCAAGCGAAACATGATCATTCCTTTTCATCTGCTCTGTTATTGCTCCAACAATCTCCATCCTCTTATACAAATCTCAATTGATCAGATGTCTGTCGGTATCACAAAGAATCATCACTTCAAGCATTGAAATGATCTGTACAGTTAAAATTACCAAATCATTTAATTAACACAGATGCTTAACCATAGATGTCTGTCGGTATCACAGATATAAAGAGGAAATGAATATATCACACAGAATATTGTCAAATAATCACAGAAATATTTGGATGGAATGGAGTCTGAATTATGACAATATACATCGCTTCTCTAAATTACAACCTATATGCTTGGATTTGCTTCAAAACATAAATAGAAAAAACACTCATTGGCCTTCTGGAAAAAATGAAAACTCACTGAGTAGCTCTTGATTTTTGTCAAAACTGTGGCATGAAGTGTTTGTAGTAAGAATTTTCTTGACTGTTTTGTTCCTGCATTTCGTGGTGTTTTCTTATGCTACACAAAGTCTTCGTCAATTTAGACTTTCGCTGGTAAACCACTAATGAACATTATCAAACTGTTGTTTCTGTGTGCGAAGAGTTAGCCCTGCCTGGTTTGAAGTCTTTTAAAATTAAAAAGAATTCAACTGTTAGGCTTGTTTCTGTGGGGGAAGAGTTAGTTGAAAATGTTTTCTTAATTACATTTCTTTATGTATATATAGGCCTGCATAAACTAGTATCTGAGTATTTAAGGAAAGTCTAAGTCAACTAGAGGTTACAATTTTGAAATTCAAATATCCTGTAAAATCTTCATTAGCTGGAAATCCTGATCCTGCAATCTTCATTAGCTGGCATTGTATCCTGTATATATATCCTGTAATATTGTTGTTAATAATATAACTCACTCACTTGTAAAGATAAAAATCACAAGGAATCTGATCTGAAATATTATTTGGAATGATATGAAGATAATCAAGAATTGAGATTGAAGAAAGTAATCAATTGGTAAGAATTTCATATATTCTGTTGTGTATTTCATTCATCCATATTGTGATTTATACAAGTATATGTGTATTAGAATCCTAATCTATTGCCTACAATTGAGCTGAATATTACATAGGAAAGGAAAGAAATAAAAACGGTATGATTTACAATGAATGTGATGGTTGACTACCTATTCTAGTCTTCTATAATCTTAACATGATAAGATGACAAAAATTCTAATTTTACCCTAAAAGAAATCTCAACAATAGTTGAGAATATTTTACCTTTCTAAACCGAATTCTTGACCTAAGAAATAGGCTTGTTCATTGTAAAATAAATAAGAAACATCCTATAGTAATTGCAACTATGATAATTTTCAGATTCTACATGTAACCCATCAAAGCTGAACAAAGTGACAAGGTGATAGAATGAATAATCTGTATATATTGCAGTGGTGAAGTTTGTACAAACTAGCTAGCTTTTATATAGAAACATAACATAACTATTATAATAATGTCAACTATACAACGGCACATGATCCTAAAAGCATGCTAGACTGATTTGGTGCATTAATTCGATCCACAATTTGTCCTTAATTGATGTTGTAAGACTTTGTCAGCAACCAAGAAACCAGAAACCGCCAAGCTACTACGAAAATCTGGCTATACCTAGTGCAAAAGAGCTCCTGCAAGCAAGAGTCAAGTTTAAGTCAAGGTCGAGCAAAAACATGTATGATATAAACTTCAATGCCAATACAGGAACACTGGAAATTCCTGTATTACAAATTTACCGTTCCCCGGATGGAACAAAATTGTAATTTATTTGAATTGTAAAGTCATAAATAAGAAAAACATGCACAACCAAATACATAAAAAGTATAATATGAGGGAGATTTATGAAATAATTTTTCATATGGACTAAGATTATTGTAAAACACTAGTTGGTAGACGATTGATTAAGTATAAGGCAGTTTGAAATGCATCTACCCAATAATTTGAAGGCATATGAGCATGAGCAAGAAGTGTGAGTCCAATGTCAACAACGTGACGATATTTTTTTCTGCAATCTTATTTTGTTCAAGATGACCTGGACAAGAAGAGCGGAATCCAATACCATTATGAGTCAAATAATTTAGAAATTTTCTTGGTGTATATTCACTCCGACCATTAGATTGAAATATTTTTATTGTGGATGAAAAGAGATTTTCAACATGTAGTTTAAGTTTGATAAAGTTATCAAATACTTCATGTTTATATTGCATTGAAAAGATCCATGAGGACCGTGAAAAATTATCCACAAATAAAACATAATATTTTCTATCCTTCAAGTTGTCTAGGATGCAACACTTGGTTTCCTGTGAATTAACAGGGCTGTATTGTTTGATTTCTTTCAACAAACTCTTGTTTATGACGAGGCCTGTGGCTTAGATTATTAGAAAGTCTGATTCTTGTCTTCAACGAATCTCAGGTGGGATGACATTGTTTGCAGTCTGTTTTTTGTAGAATGAAATCTAAATGTTAGCAGACAAAATTGTTATAAACCTACTGAGTGCAAAATTAGTGATTGTTTCAATTAAACCCCTACAACATTTTGATGTTCCTCAGTCGAGTCCCTTATCCATGCTTTCCGTATATTTAACTTTTTTAATTCATCAATTTTTAATTTAATTGTCCTGATTAAAATAAATTTTGATTTTTAGAAAATATCACTTTAATATTTTAAAGAAACTCTTGAAGTAACATTTTCTTGGATCAATCAAAATCAATCCATTCAATTTATAACCCAAAACTTGGACCAAGATGGATGCGGTATTTATTTTTGCTTTCATCCAAAAATGGGATGAATTTAAACTGAAAGCCCATTAATAAATGTACGATACATTGGGGATCCATTTAAAAACATCAATAGTTTGTTGACTACTTTCGAGGTTTGCCCAAAACATCACCGTTCTCTCGCGCATACTTGCGGAATCTGTTCTTCCTTTCCTATGCTCTTGATCGATTATCAATTTTGGATTTTTTTTTCAGATTCATCTAATTCCGGTGATGGGTTTTCACTTCTTTCTCGATTGAATTACGTGGATAAATCATCTCTCTCTCTCTCTCTCTCTCTCTATGAATTCTCTGTATTGTTGATCAAAACGAGAGGCAATCATTTTCTTACAGTACGTGTTCACAGGTGCTCTCCCAGCTCCTTTGTAAGAAGAGCAAGGACCCAGTTCAATGATGTGGTCTAAGATTGCTTCTGCAAATTTTTGTCTTCACTGCTTAAATATTTTTGCTTCCTGCTCCGAATGGCCATGTGTTGTTTGATAAAATGCCATTACGAACATAACCGACTGATGTTGTTTTCCTTGTTGATTAGTGCTTTAGAAGACCCAAACCTGATCAGTGAAGTGCATTGAGTATTTTCAATGGGACCAACAACGGGAGGAAGAACAAGACTCTCTGGAATGCAGAAGCAAGTGCTTAGTCTGTACCGGGGCTTCTTACGAGCATCTCGTTCAAAGTCCCCTGAAGATCGGCGGCAGATTGAGTCCTTTGTTTCAGCTGAGTTCCGCCGCAACTCCAAACAAGTAGATCACAAGAATTTCATCTACATTGAGTATTTGCTTCGCCGTGGTAAGAAGCAGCTTGAGCAACTCAACAGTCCTGATACTGTTGGATTGTCATCTATGAATGTCACTTTCTCTGAAACTGAAAATCCTAAAAACTAAGTTGAGATGAATTATTCTGACATCTGCGTAGTATTGGGAGTTTTTTTTGGTGTCATTTATTTCTTGTTCAAACAATTATGTTCATAAAACGCCTGCAGTCATTTTTTTCAGTTGTCTTGAGCAGGTTTGCATGTCATTGTTCTGTAGAGGCCATGCTTGATGTTTAAAATAGCATCCTGTGTAAACCAATTTTAATTTCTTTCATGTCTTGTATTTTTTTCATTGCAACGTTGTTAGTGCATACTCGAGCTGCAACCAATTTGTCAAAATTGAGGTAAAAACACGCGGAAGAACAAAAAATTGCCCCTTTTGCTCCAAAGCTCACTGGGTGATATTTGGACATTCCTTCTCTTATTTCAAAGCTGGCTAACTATATGATTTGTTTTATCCAAATTGCACTTGATCTTTAAGCTTTCACCTGAATGTTTCTTCACCCCACCATACACAAAGCAACCTTTATGTCTTTCAGCCTTCAAGGATATAGAGTCCTTTCCTTGAATCCAATCCCGCAACCAAGCAGAAAACAGACTGGTCGTGTTTTGTAACCTGAAGATTAAGGTTGCTGTCTATTTCCTGATAAACTACAAGCATGCCAGGATGGTCAGGGTTGTCAATACCGTTCTGTTCTGTCCGGAATGTTCTGTGACATTAAAAAACGAGACGAAACAGCGTCGTTTTCATCTCGGTTTTAATTCCAGCACGTTCCATAAATTCCGGCCAAAACATCTCAGTACCGTTTCGAGTGTGCCGTTCCGGCCTTAAAATCCTCTTTATTTTGATTAACTTGTGACTATGTTTCTAATTTTAAGATTATGTTTGTTTGACTTTGTGTTTGTATTGTATAATTTAAAGTTAATTTATCTTGAATTTTAATTATGCTTGTTAAATTAATATTTTAATTTTTTTCATATATATATATATATGAACAATACAACCCCGAAACGGCACGCCGAAATGCTCCGAAACCAAAACGGCGACCGAAACGGTATTGACAACCTTAGGTCAAACGGCTAGCATCACTGATTTGCCATTACCAAGACAGTCAAACGGTTCTAGTATTTTTTTTATTTAAAAAATATTTTAACATGGACATATCAAAACAATCCATAAACACACATAAGAAATTAATTTAAAGCTAAAACAAGAAAAAACAAATAAAAAATATAATTAGACCTAATAAGGGCAAAATGTTAGGTTGGAGAGCAGAATTGTAATTTTCCAAAACAAAAAAAAAGTTTCCCATTGTAAGTATTGCTTGAATGGTAAGAGGAGAGCAGAATTGTAATTGTACTGTTTGAATTGATCAAGAAAGAGGTGGAAGGTCTAGAGCGTTGTGAAACGTTAAGCAGATGATCATTGTGAGCGGCAGATATTGAAGTTATCGATTCTGAAAGAGAATCAGCTGCTACATTTTTGATATCCCAGTCACTAGTAGTATGACTAGCAAGTAGATACGGGCCATAAAGGATGGCCTGAATTGAAGCATGCTCAGTCCTGTCATTTGAATTTTCATCCAAGTCCAAAATTTGAAACATGGACTGTCATGTTCTCAAGTTCTTTCAAGGATTTCATCCAAATCCAAAATTTTGATCTGCATGTTAAAATGAAAATCTTGAGTAGAGTAGATCTATGCAATAGGTTTTAACATTTTCCTTGGCCGAAATTGCATTGCATTAATTTATCTACAAGCATAGCACTAATAACAACTGCCAACATTTGTTACGAAATATGAGCTGTACTTTATTTTCCAATCATGGAATCAATAGCTCTATCCACACATGTTAAGCTTGAATGTTAAAATAAATGGTGTAAAATTCATCTCTCAAACTATGTAATGGTGCAAGAAGAAAATTCCTATTGTCCCCCTTTGCCACAAAGCTGATTGGATGATATTCACTTAGTCCTTTGTTCATTACAAAGCTGGCTCCCTGATTAAATCCTGTATCTGATGACCCTGATTCGCAGCTAAGCTTCATGCTCTGACCTGGCTTGTAATTGACACCACTGTATATATAGCAACCCGCTTGGCTTCCGGATTCCAGGGATACAGTTCCATCTTTTCCATCCAGTCCAGAAACCACACGGAAGATAGATGAACCGTCATCATCAGCAGAGTTTGTGACAGCAAGGCTGCCGTCTGTTCCTTGCTGCGCTAAAAGCATTCCAGGAAGATCAAATGGTTCAAGCATGACTGATTTGCCAATAACATCTTTAATTCCAAAGACTTCGGAGGGAGAAGATTCATTCAAGACAATCCTAAAGGTGGCTTGAAGACAAGCATCGGTGCCAGATTTTGGGTACTCTTCCATTGTAATTGACTGGTTTGAATTTGTTAGCACAAAAGTTAAATTTCCAGAATCTTGGGAAAAAGATATTAGCTGTTCATTGTAAGAGGCAGGGATTGGTGTTATAGAGTCTGAAAGAGATTCAGCAGACCCGGATTTGAGGTTCCAGTCACCACTAGTATGACCAGCAAGTAGGTAAGGACCATAGAGTATTGCCTGAATAGAAGCATACTGGTGCCGGTCATCTGAATGTTGTTCAGAGGACTTTGTCAGTTATATGACCATCATCATTATTGAAATTATAAAAATATTTTGCATTTCAAGCAAGAATCCAATGAAAATACCTTGTATGGCCTCTGTTCTCAAACTAATGGGAAGTTGTAGGCTTAATTTGTCACCACTGCTCCATTTTCTATTGACTGATAAGAAACTACCTGCATTAGAAGCAGAATATTAAAGATAACACCAGGGTTTCCACCGAAGATGCCAATCAAAAGGTTCCAAACGAGCTCTCCCATAAGCTCTTACGAAACAAATTAGATCAAATATGAGAAACATGTAGATTAAGAAACAAACAGTCATGATTCATGAGTACGCTTCACACCTGGAGCTGGTATAGCCAAACTCTGAGAGTTTATTGTTGCGGCAGCACCATCTAAATGTGTCCAAAATGGTATCCTCAAATTCAAGGTAGATGCTTGGCTTGACCCCTGCACAAATCAGATCCATCATGATCATCAGTTACCCTTTTCTCAGCCCTTGTTAAAACTTTTGATTCTTTGAGCTCTTGCGCAAAGAGCATGATAATAAGTTTACAGGAGATTTAGCAGTGCTTTTCCCTCCTTTTCCCAATCAAGAAGGATCCAAGTTGAGTTTTTTTTTTTTTTATATATATATATATAGCAAGTACCACCTTAAAGAGTAATACTAACTTTCGTATGCTTCTGTGATCGATCAATTGTAGCAAATACCTCGTTTGGAGAAAAGGTCAAAGTGACCCGAAGATAAGGATCTGAAGAAACAACAGGATCAACTTTCTGATTGATCACGATCTGTCCAGATTTCCAATCAAGAGAGCTTGATATATACTGAATAATGTAAAGACCCGGGGCTTCACCTTCCTCTTCAAAGTATATGGAGTCTCCCAGCTTCGAAAATGATTCAATTCCTTTAGAGGCAGCAACAGAGATTAGAATCAAATTGTTGGCACAGAAGCAGAGGAATGGTGGAATAATCAGCATCAGATTATAAATCATTTGAAAAGAATTCCACACACATCATTTTGACATTAATTGCATTGGTTTAAAACATTTGAAAACTTCAAACACAATGAATGGAGGATTAATCTGCATCGGCTTAAAAATCATCAGGAAAGAATCCTACATGCTTCTAGTGGAATAAACTGTATCAGTTTAAAAACATTTGAAAACTTCAAATGCGATGAAGGAATAATCCGCATTGTATTAAAACTCATATGAAAAATCAAAAAGCATCGTATGGAATAAAATAATGTGGCTTATTAGTAGTAAAGCATGATTAAAATGGTGAAAGTATTGGCACGTAAGAAAAGACAAGGCAGGTAACAGATTCCATACCAGTTCCATAGCAGCACCAAAAAGCATCGTATAATGTCCCCCATCCATGATAGCTTTTGCCTTTGGAACTTCCAGGATGTTGTGGAAGCATGTAAATCATCACTCCAGGCTCTGTTCCTCTTTGGATGCCCAACACCCCATTTGTCAGAGCACGCTCATAATAATCTGCATAAGCCATTTCTTTGGTCCATCTGAACAGGTGGCGAGAGACCTATAGATTCCAGTAAATGTGTGTATAGTGTTTTAGCAGGAAAATTTATGTAACATGAAAATGAAAAAAATTGAAATTGTCAAATGGAGGCTAAAATGTATTCCTAAGTGCAGCTCTAACCAAGTTACCAGCAAAATAAGTTTCGATAAGATCAAAATAAATTCTATGTATCAAGGTACACATGCTCAAAATTATATATCAGTAAGAAAGAGATGAGAATGGAGACATACCTTCAGCATATTGTAAGTCGTGCATGATTCCTCATTTTCCGTGTGTAATGTAGTAGCCAGTCGCTTTGGATCTGACCTACTCGTACATCAGGCAAAGGTGTCAAAACAGCACAGAGTAAGAGACCAGTGTGGATGGAGTACAAGCAACCAGATAATCAGGTAAATGACAGGAAAGGAACTTAGCAATCATTTCTATGAACATAGAATCATACATATGAATGCATAGAAGTTTTACTTCAAAAATCACTCTCAGAATTTAACTAAAAATGACAATCAATACCAGAACTCGCCAACAGAAGTTCCTCCAGTTGCATAGCTGTGAGATGAGTTGACTATATCCATGAAGGATGTCCCTATATCCTGGAAGAAACAAAACTATTTTAGGCAGTTTTAGGATCAGAGATCATTCATGCATGACAAATCTAACATGAACAGCTATAGCTCCATAAAACAGAAATCAAAATGATACAACACTTCATTGAAAATGGTGTTCAGACAGTATATGACTAATATAAAGCAAATAACCTTATAAAGTGGATCTCCAGTGATTTCATATCTCATCTGTGCACCAATAACGATAGGGATATGCGTGTTGGCGTGGAAACCTGATATGTCATCAGCCTACAAGGAAGAAAAGAAGCTTCAGTGAGAATATAAATCAATGAAGTATAGATTAATCTTATCCCTTTACTACTCTCTTCCAACAAAAGTCTGACCTCCCTCCAACATCTTCTCCTTCAGTTCTAGATAAGGAACCATTCTACCCGCATACCCAGGCATCCTAAAGTTTCATCACCAATTGCAGAATTGATAAATTAACCTGTATTCCAAATTGATTCTATTTGCAATGTAGAAATTTCTTCATCTTATACCAGTCTTGCACTAAGTAAAAGGAATGGTTATGTCAAAGATGATATCATTTTGTTTCAAAAAATTACAAAATCAGAAGTTAGTTTTCTCAAAGGGGAATGATTCTTATCAGGAAAAAGAGGGGAAAGCCCTGCAAAATCAGAAGACAAACACCGGCCAAAAGCTTATAAGCTGCGGTATGTAGTCTGTAAATTACCTGTACAGCAAGCAAACCAAGGAAGCATGGCTTGTCAAACAGGTGAGCCAACACCAAATGTTTTGGATCTCCCTGCAGCAAAGCAATATCAAAGGCTCATGTTAAGGATACCCAGAGGCCTATCTTCCACAAAACTGAGTTAATTTTCAAAAATATATCCATTCCAGCTGTGCTATAATAAACCAGAATGTATGATGAATGCAATGAAAAGATATTTTTAGAAATAGCATGCTAAAACAGAAGCATCAAGAATGAGGACGAGGCTAGGGGAAATACATAGTTTTGTCTACTTACTGTAATGCTGAATAACTTGTAAAGGACATCATTCATGCCACCAGTTTCTTCATTGAGTGATAGATAATGCCTTTCCACACTGTAATTGATTATAACATTCCGTACTCGATTATAAAAGTAATCAACCATCCACTTCGCCATTTTTAAAGCTTGAGCATTATCTGCATATGTATATTGGTCCAAAAGACCTGCCAGGATCTGTCAAAGACAACAAAACACAAATGGTTAGTAATGTAACTTTCTAAACGAACACTATCACGAATTCACGATCCAGATTGAAGTATAACCTACCTTATGGATAGTGTAATAAGGAGCCCATACAGGCTTTATAGCTTCAAACCGATCAAATAACTCAGATGGGAAAGCAGAAAGGTATCCACTGCCCATTTTCTCCTGACAGGCAGATAGAGCAGATACTACTGCAGACATTTTCTTCTCGATAGTATCATTGCGAGTGCTAGCCCACATCTGTGCTGATGCACTCAAGTAGTGCCCTTCAACAAGACAAATCAAATTTGCTTTTCATCAACTATATGGACTAATATTTTCAAAACACCACAAAACTGGAAAATAAAATGAAATTATAAAGGAATTTCGCCCAAAAATGATCCTGGTGAGATAAAAGCATATCCTTAGTTCTGGAATCAAGAAGAAAAACATTCATAGGGATTAACATAAACTTATCTTTAAATGGGGTTCTTATTAAACATCCCAAGCTTTTCAGTGGCAATAATTTTGCAGAGTGTGTTTACCAAGAAACTAAGAAAGAAAATCCACGGACAGTAGACATACATATATTCTTGACTCCTTGTACCATAACATGTCAGAATTTATATAAATATTACTTTTAGCCAAACTACAGAGAAGGGTGGCAAGAGGAATCATTGAAAAAGGTTATCTTTCCAGAACAAGAATTGTGATATTGATTATTTGTACTTTACAAAAGTGTCTCAGGGGGGCTTACTTGGAATGTTCAGATTTTTATGAGAAAGGTAAACGTGTTAACAACATAATTTACGCTAAATTTGTGATCATCAGCAAAAACCACAGAAACTAACCTACAAAATGACCCCGAAGCTCGCTATTCGGGGCCTCCCAACCACCATAAGCTGTGCCTGGTGTAGACAAACCTGCAGTTTTCCTAAAGCTCCACACCAAGCTATCCACATCCAACATCAACAAGTACTCCAAATTTGTTTGTTGAGCCTGCCAATGAATGGAGCTTGGATCCAATCTCACATCATGCAACGAGACTTCCTTGAGGAAATTCCCAGAGGATTTAAGAGGACTTTTCAAATTCCTATACAGCATTGCCCAACTATACTCATCTTCTTCTCTAAGTATCTTTCTTGGCAACAAATTAGCCCAGGCTGAATCATCAGTTGGTGTTAAATGGTAGTGTGCAAACATTTCTTCTTTCCATGTTTCATTCTCTGATGACAGCAGTGCATATCGAAATGTATGTGATGATAACTGAGTAGGAGTGTTTGTACACTCCTTGCTCGTACCAAAACCACATAGCATGGACAACACAACCAAAACAACCAAACCCTTCATTTCTTTTCCTATTTGTATAAATCACAGTTTAAGCAATGAGAAGAACACCAAAAGAACAAGTCCTTTGAGTTCAAATTCAACGAGAAACAATCAAAACATGAACTTTAACAAAAACCCAGAAACCAAAACCTCAAACTTCACTAAAATTCAGCATAAACAAAGCTCAACACCATCAAATTCAAGTAGTGCTCATCTTATACTAATGAACCCAGAATTGTGAAAGACAAACCACCCAAAAAAATAAAAACCAAACCAAGAAAGAATCAAAAGCCAAAAAGCTTTGAGTGGTTCAATAAAAAACAGGGCACGTGAAGTCACTATATATACACACGCGCACTGCCAAAAAAGGCAACAAAGAGTCCACAAAGTTCATTCTAAAAAAGACTGAAAGTCACTCCACCCCCTCCTCCTCCTCCTACTCTCATATCATCTCGTGAAAGGCAAGAATTTGGTTCCGTGTACATCAAAAAAAATGTACAGGGAGAGATATTTAGAGTATAAAATGACAGATAAGAATCACGGATATGGTGTCGGCTTCTTTGAAGGGTTGTTTAGGACTAAAATTTGCTTGACTGGAAAAGGAGGAATCTGCAGTATATCTTTTACAACTGTTGAGAGACAGAAGTATTTTGCCCTCTTTTATTTATTTATTTTATTTGTTTGTTTGTAGAGTAAAAAATTAGCCATTAAAAGGGTTCTGATTATTTTTTTTAGTTAGTAAAATTTTTCAGTTCCCGGTTTCTTTGGTTATTTCTGTTTTTTTATATATTTTTTATTTTCAGATTCTGTTTTTTCAATGGTTAGAGTCCGAATACTAAGCTATGATTATGATCACATCTGACTCAAGGTCCAGGTAAGGTTAATTTGCAAATCGGATTATAGATTAACGAGCAAATTTGCCCGCTCCGCTGGGTTTTTTATATAGATAGATAATTGATTGATTTTATAAATATTGTATTTTATTATTTTAATATTTAATTGGTAAAATTATAATTGATAAAATATGTTAAAAATGGTTTTTTTCAACTAAAAAATGATTGAATATTGCTATTGCTAAAAAACTTTTGATAAAATTTATTAGAAAATTTACTAAGAAGGTGAAATGATTTGTTAGAAACTTGTTGTTACGGAAATTCTGATTAAAAAAAACACAAAAAAAGAAACCGGTTTAAAAAAAAAGACTTGAACACGACGGTTATTAAAAAATAAAAAACAAATATGAAAAAAAGGTTATCGTTTATTAAAATAACCAAAAAAAGAGTATAAAATAGAAATTTAAATTCAAAGCTAAAGCCAAAGTTATATTTATAAGATTTATTAATCATATTTTTATATTAAATGTATTCAATAATACCGATATTAATTTTTTTTTGCAAGAAATCGTAGGTCATTTTTTTCTCTCTATATATATTTTTAGGCGATAATATTCAATAAATATTAAAACATATAATCAGTCTTGCATATTTTATAGTGTAATTGAAATGAGAAGGGGGTCGTAGATTTTTTAATTGTAGATAATTAAGGTAAATTTGTCAAAACAATTTTATGAGTTGCCTTTTTTTTCTTGTAATATTAGATCTGATACATTATAAATAAAAATATTGTAATTTTTTTTTAGAAATAAGCCTTAAGTTTTTGTCGTCTAAAAAAATAGTGCAATCGAAACGGGAAGTGACTCGAATATTTTTTAATTGTAGATAATCTAGGTAAATTTTTCATTTTTTTTAGTTGTATTTTTTGCCCAGTAATATTAGATATGAAATATTAAAAACCAAAATATTATAAATATTTTTTAAGAAATAAACTTTCAAAAACAGAGCACAAAATTAAAATTTGAATACTTTTTTTTTAAAAAAAGATTTATTCTTTGTATTATTATATTAAATGTATTACACTGTTGAAAAAAAAAGGTAGACGTGCGCCGCGATGCATCGGAGCAAATCGCCAATGAATAGTGACTATGAGTCACGGGCTACGGTAGAAAACCGAGTTGTTTTAACTCTTTAGGTAATAAAAGAAAACAATAATGAGCCCGGGTATTATTCGTGGCGCGCTCAGTTGGCTAGGAAAAAAGAACCGTGGTGCGTGTAAGCTGACCCAGACACCTCGGTTAAGAAAAAATATGTATAATTAGCAAAAAAAAATAGAGAAAAAAATATATAAAAAAAAAGTTGATCCAGAGATTAGTCGTGGTGCACGTAAGTTGGTTTGGACACTTTAGTTATTTAAAAAAAAAATCTTGTTTTTTGGAAAAAAATAAAAACAACAACCAGTTATTAAAAAAAAAATTTTTTTTTTGCAAAAAAATAAAAACAACAACCAGTTATTAAAAAAAATCATTTTTTTAACAAAAAAACATTTAAAGAAAATAGTTTTTTAAAAAAAAACAAATCAGATTTGTAAAAAAAACAACAAAAACCAGTTATTAATTTTTTTTTTAAATAAACCATTTTTTAAATTTTGTTTTTCTTTCAGCTCTAAAAAAAAAAAAAAAACATTTTGGTGTCTGAGCGATTTGAACTCATGCGCGCCTGTGTTGGCAGCGCGCGGACAACCGCTCGGTCAAAGCTTCTGATATGTCATTTCCACCATAAAAAATACAAAAAGAGTCCTTGTGTAAAAAAAAAATTATAAAAAAAAGTGGATCCGGAGATTAGTCGTGGTGCACGTAAGTTGCTCTGGACACTTTAGTTATTAAAAAAAATCTTGTTTTTTGTAAAAAAATAAAAACAACAACCAGTTATTAAAAAAAAAAATTAACAAAAAATAAAGAAAATTTTTTTGTAAAAAAATAAAAACAACAACCAGAAAATAACATTTGTAAAAACAACAACAACCAGTTATTAAGAAAAAACATTTTTTTTAAAAAAGAAACCATTTTTAAAAAAATAATAAAAAAAATATCTTTTTCAAAAAAACATTTTTAAAAAAAAACAGTAAAAAAAAACGATTTTTTTAAAAAACAGTAATAAAAAAACATTTTTTTTTAAAAAACCAGTAATTAAAAAAAAAAAAACGAAATCAGAATTTCAATTTGGTGGCCGAGCGTCTCGAACTCACGCGCGCCAGTGTTGGCAGCGAGCGAGACAGCCGCTCGGCCACACCCTTTCATCTGTCCATCTCCACCATAAAAAATACAAAAAGAGTCTCAGTTTTTTTTTTTTAAAAAAAAAACAGGTGCACAAACTAGCGCGAAACAGGGAGACAAATATCCACTCCACAGTGTTTTCAGTATGCGTGAACAGTGTTTTTCCGAGCTGTTTTAGTTATATGTAATAGGTAGCGTGATTGAGGTTGTTTTTTTTTAAATATATTTAGAAATATATTAAAATAATTTTTTTATTTTTTTTAAATTATTTTTTATATCAGCATATGAAAATGATATGAAAATACAAAAAAATTAATTTAAAATAAAAGGTAAAAATAAAATCATTTTTTCTCAAAACATTCTCTAAGCACACTCCAAACACCCCTTTAACCCCTTGATTTTTCTAAATCTATTCAGATTAGTATCTAAAATATTTAGAAGTAAAAATTAAATCACCAAGACATCTCCTTAAACAAGCTAATCAGATTTAATAAGAAGTTTTCTATAAATTGTTTCTTGTTAGATAAATCATCTCATCCAAATTAATGGATCATGGAAAAACAAAACCCTAATTCACGGATTGAAAAAAAATATCAGCCTGGCCACCCAGGTCCACTCGATAATTTCCATGTGATTGCTTTTGAATGGATAGAAAAGCTCCTCGTGAGTAAGGTCCATTTTTTTCCTCTTCAACACAGGAAGACTGCAGTATTGCTTCATGCACATTCTTGCAAATTATTGGAAAGCATGAAGTGTGGTAGAGTCACAAGGGATTGGTTTGGCGGTGGAGAAAAGATTTGTTCTTATTTCAATTTCTTAGTCCATGATCATTCTATTAGCATCTTTTGAGTTTATTGGCAGCATGAATTGATCTTTGATGTAGTTCATCTGATTTTGATAAAGTAGTCTTGAGATTCATAAAAATAATTATAACATCAACAATAAGCTACACAAAATATTATTATTATTATTAAAAATATATTTGGTTGATGTGTTAAAGAATAATATAAATCATATTATGCGATTTCAATTACAAGTTTAAATTTTTAGGTGAGATGATTTTTTATCATGGTATCAGACCCTTAATGGCCCAACGGTCATGAGTTTGAATCTCACCACCCTCATTCTATTTGATAAAAATAAAACACAAGATAATATGAGTTTGTGCAAGTTTTAAACCCAAAGGACTTTCACTTGAGGAAATGTATTAGAAAATAATATAAATCATATTATGAGACCTCACTTGTAAATTTAAATTTTTAGGTGAAATAATTTCTTATCAAGATAAATTTTTATTTTTTAAAATATATTATTTTAATATAATTTTTAATAAAATATACTTTGAAAAGCAAGTGTTATCATTTTTTTCAAGCATTCCTAAATTTGATTATATGAAATTAGATTGACTAGTTCTCTAGCCGAAACTAAATTTAATATATAATTAAAACTGATTTAATTTAAATTGATTGATTTGACAAGTGAATCAATGATTTAAGTGACTTGGTCATGATTATATTTGATTTAAAAAAAAATCAAAACAGTATTTTTATAATTGTCAAATCAACTTAAATTAAAATACTCATTCAATCTTGATCTTTTGCCAGGTCGAACATGAATCAAGTTCAAATGCTACCACACAAACTACAAATACTGTTTTATCGTGACGATATCAAAAGATTTAATATAATTTCAAAGAAGAAAGTATTCTAAATCCACTAAAGAAAATAATTTCACAGCAGCTTTCTTGGATGGGACACGCCCATTATGATTCATAGAAATTGGGAGGGGGGGAGAAGGAAGGAAGGGACAATCGAATCGATGATAATATGATGAACCAGCTATATACTTCTCGATCCAATCTTATCCAGAGGGCCAACTCATCCATACAAGTTGCTGAAGAGATTGCAATTGAGAATATAATTTCATGGGATGCAATTGGGAAAAGCACATATGATTCAGCACTTCCCAGCAAAAACCAAACTGCTTTTGTCACAGCATTTCCCTGATATTTATTGCAAACGTTACAATTTTTGTTAAATATAAAGGTGTTTTTCGATTAAAAATATGTTTTTTTAATATTAACATATTAAAACTATATAAAAAAACCATTTATAGAGATGTGAAAGCATGGATTGGAATTTCAGAGATTTACGAGAATGATTTCATTTGAGACTGGCAAGAGAACACCTTCTTGTCACACAAAGCTCTCTTGTGGTGGGAAATTCGTATTCAATATCTTTATTCGATCTCCATAGCTGAAAAGAAATCTCTCATGGTTGGCTGTTGGAGCTGCCAACCACCTAGGTTAGAGATTTGGACAAGTTGCAGAACAATGTCTCGTCTCGACCAGGTAGTAATAATGCTGAAAAGAAACTTGGTAGCCCCTACACCATTTCTTGTTTTATCTCCTGGTTACTCAGCTTGAAATTCTCCTTTTATCTTACTAAGTTGATAATGCGAATATAAAGAAAACAAAAGAAAGGAAAATAATAATAATAATAATAATAATAAAGAAAAGAAAGGGGGGAAATAAAAACCATCTTCTAATTTCGACAGTCTATTAATTTGAAAGGAAAATAAAATAATAAAATAATAAAATTTAAGGCTTTGTTTGGTCATGTAGTGTTACCGGAGATATTATTTTATAGTTTTTGATGTAACGAACTGCAAGACTGGCTGCATGGGAAAATAATAATCTTGGCAACTCCACCGAGGTTCCAAGAAGCGAAAACTCTGCCATGGGAAGATGTCTGTTGGTTTTTAATTGCCAATGAATTTGGTATATTTTATAGTTTTAATTTGGACCCCATTTTATAATTTTAAATCAAGCATCATACGATTAAATAATTATTATTATGGCATGCTTCCTAGAGGCGTGGTACTTGGACATCAATAATAATAATAATAATAAAAAACACTCATAATTCTAATTGTCGTGTTTAATTTATTTTTTTTCTCTACCCTCCTTTATTAATCAATGTGCTGGCAATAATTAAGCTCACGAGACCTTATCTCTAAATATCCAACTATGAGGTTAGCTTTAGGTTGTGTTTAGCTAGTATTTTAAGACATATTAAAAAACCTTAACCCTGTTTTATCAAAGAAATGTTAATAGATTTATTTTTATATCTTTCGATATTGAGAAGAACAGATTAATAACATCTTTGGTTCTCAGTGTCCATCAATTTCATGTGGCCCTGCAAATTTAATCATTGATGACAAATGATTAAGCATAAATATCGGAGGAAGCAAGAATTCCCTTGTAAGAAAAGGATCGAGAAGGGAAATTAACAAGGAAGAAAACTCCTTTTCCTGCTCCAGTTCCTTGCGGCTCTCGATCGCTCTCACAGACAGATGAAACAGCAAGGCCTGGCCTCTCCCTCTCTCTCTCCCTAGATTCTTGCTTGATTCTTGATGGATAGGGATAGGCACGAGAGCAGTAGTGCCAGACTGAACACCACTAGCAAGTAAATACATTGGATACAAATAGTTGGAAAGCGATGATTGAGTGAAACGAATCAGTTGGTGAGATATGAACATCAATAGGAATGGAAAAACTGTTGATTCCTGGTGCCTAAGTCAAGCAACAAGGCAGCTGGAGTGCAAAAAATGTCAAAAGCAGTATCTAGGTAGTTATATGTCCATTTCTCTTACAACATCATTATACTAATCTACACCCTTCAAAAATTTTATTTAATTTTTGTATTTTTAAATTATTAGATGTTGTGATGATAAACTCAATTTTATTATGTTTATACATTTATTTTTCTTTAATTATGATTCATGACTCAGTGTGTGTGTGTGTGTGTATCTTATGACATCTCTATCCTCACCAATTCATTAAAAGGTTTACTATTGAGCTTTATTTATTTTGGTCGAGCATCTTGAAGAGTCCAATCAATTTACTATTTGTAAAATTTAATTTTAAAAAATATTATCTTGATATATTTAAAGTAAGAAATAAACTGACACTGAAAAATAAAAATAAATTTATTTCTCCTTGGGGATTTTAGATGGGTTTGAAATAAGGGCATCGCAACTGAAAAGGATCAATAGCCTGGACATAACATGGTACTTAACAGTTCAGACAAGCCACAATGATGGTTCGATGTAAGATTGAGAATCCTTAAACCCGCCCAGCCCAACAAGCCAGCATTGCAGGATGGGCCACGCAACGTTTTTATTTTAGCTTTCGATCGAGCACTAGGTTTACTTGTGCTAAGCCTTTCCGTCCAATTTGGATTATTTGCCCGTATCCTGTATCTGGTCAAGTTGGCCATTTCAAATCATAGATATTTTTTAATGAGAATTTCTATTTCTTTTTTTTTTTTAAAAAGACACTGTTAATATATCTCAATGACCCGTGTTTAAATTAATTTTACATTATAAATTATCCTGCTTATTCTAAAATCAAGTTAAGTTTTGACCGAGTCAATTTATTAAATCGATTAATTCCTACCAAATTAATTTTTATTTGATTTAATATAAAACTTGCAGATGAAATAATAAGATTTATTTAATAAAAATAATTTAAACTAAAGAATTAATTATTATATTTCTGGGAGAAATTTAAAAAAATTGTGTATTTAAAATTATTAGGTGAAATAACTTGTACTCAATTAATCATAAATCAATTGAAAAAATATATTTTATCACTAAATATCAGCAATTGACGGGATGATATAGAGGGTGTTTGAAATTATTTTAAAAAAAATTAAAATTTTTTTTTATTTTTCATTGTAAATTAAATTTTTTAGTGTTTTTATATCATTTTGATGTGCTTATATCAAAAATATTTAAAATAAAATAAAAAATATTATTTTTATAATTTTTTAAATAAAAAACTTTCAAAAACATCATTAGTCATGGTCTCGGATAGTAAAATAACATGTGTACTTAGAAAGCTATGATGATTCTGTAAGACAAGGAAATCAGAATCTTAAATAACCCACGCACCCAACTTTCATGAGTCAAAATTCAATCAATTGATCTATGTGATTTTATTATTGATAATCAAGATTAATTCATCGCTTATCATGCTTGCAAACAGCAGCTAAATATCATCAATCCATTTGCCACGGTAATTTACACCTAACTTTCTGCATTTTCCACCATCCGCACACATTTTGACAACAAATGTAATTAAAATATTCCATAAGAAATAAATTTAAACTGAAGATATGATTGGATGTATCATACAAAATAATAATAATAATAATAATAATAATAATAATAATAATAATCTTGAATCAACTAATTTTACTTGCAACACTAAATTCTAATGGATAAAGTTAAAAAAAATGAGATGATATTATATGAGGAATTCAATTTACCAACTGACAGCCTCTAGAAAATCATTAAAGGAGTCAAAATAGCTAAAATACTAAGTTCTTGTCTCTGGACCAAATTGCTTATGGAGGTTAAAATGATTTCTACTATGGTAAATAGGTTGCTTTTTTAGAGGTAGAAAGTAGGTCTAATGGCCAGTCATGCGACTTTAAGGTTGAAAACATCATATTATGATGCTGAGACTTGAGACAGGCAATTTTAGTTGAATATCTTCTCGTAACTAAGGATTTTTTTGTAACTCAAGACATGTAATTAATTAATTAAAATAGTAGGAGTAGACAATTATTACTTAGGAGTAGACAATTATTACTAAAGACCTAAAAGAGCTCTGGATTTTACTGTTCACGCATATCCAAATTCACTGTGAACTGGGGTGCGTGATCTAGAGGGTGTTTGGGAGGGTTGTTGCTGTAGCTTTTGAAAGTGTGTTTCGTGCCGAAACACATTAAAATGATGCTTTTTTATTTTTTAAAAATCATTTTTGATATCAGCACATCAAAATGATCTAAAAATACCAACTGTCAGTTTTTAAAATTCAAAGAAAAAAAAATGGACCAAAAGCACCCAAAAGCGCTTTTGGGTGGCTTCCCAAACACCCCCTAGTGTGGTAATTGTCATTGAACCTCGCCTTTTAAATAATATTTATATATTTTGTCATAAACGACCAATATCATGTTCATAGCTCAGTGGAAAACACTTGATATGCAATGACGGCAAGGGTTCGACCCTGCACCTCGCTAGCCTGAATAATTGAACCGTGCGGTTTCTTCTTCTTTTTTATCGTTTTTCTTCTTTTTCCTTTACTTTGATTGTTTTTTTGAGCTGTGCTCTTTTTTCTTTTTCTTTTTCTTTTTTTTCTTTTGATTGCTTTTTTATTAGTTTTTTATTTATTTATTTTAGGCCCCGTTTGTTTCCCGGAATTTACTTTCCGGGAATCCACTTTCGCTCAGCAAAACACTTTCTGAAAAGAAGAATTTGGGCCGAAAATTTGTGTGATTCATTTCCTAGTTGTGAAAATTCATTATTTGCTGATTATATCAAATTTTATCCTCAAACTTTTGATTGCTATATATAATTTGTTTTGAATATTTATTTTTCAATTCCATCTCTTAAAATTTATTTTTTATATTAATTTTGGTTCTTATTTTTATAATTGCTATTTGCTTTTTTCTTATCATTTTTTTATTGAAATTTTTTATCTATCAAATTTGATCCTCATTTTTTTTATTATTACTTATTTTATTTGAAATAATTTATGAAATGTTAATTATTATTATTTTAATTTATTCACTTTTTATTTTTTTTAAAAAAAATTAGATTTGATCTCTATTATTTTGATTATTATTTATTTTATTTGAGATAATTTATAAAATTATATTTTTTTTTCAATTTCATTCTCATTGAACTTTTTAATTTGTAAGATTTGTTCCTCATTATTTTAATAAACTTGAAAAAAATTAATTTATTAATAAATTATTTTCCAGATCATTTTCTATAACATAAACAAACACTGGAAAGTGTTTTCCAATTCATTTTCCATAACACTGCCAAATATCGGAATTCACTTTCTAGGAATTCACTTTCCAAAAAGAAACCACTTTTCAACAAATAAACGGGGCCTTAACATCAAAATATTTATCTTGCTTATAATTTTATTTATTTCATTTGTTTTTTTTTTGTTAAAGTTAATAATCTTTTTTCATTTATTGATTTTTTTTCTATTATTAACACAATAAGAATAATATTTTTTTTCTTGCTTTTTATTTTTTTGATATTTTTGATTTTTTTTCTTGGTATAATTTAATAATTTTTATTGTTTTAACAACAACAATAATAATATTTTTAGATGTTAAGGCTTCGATGTTCCTATTATTGTAATATGGTGTGTTAATATGTTTTATTTTTATCAAACATTACATGTATATATGTTAAACTTTATTTGATTTTTAAATTTTTTTTATTTGATTGAAATTGATAATATTTTTCGAACTCTTATACTTTTGATTTTTTATTTTAATTCCTTTATTTTTTTATAGTTCTTACATATCTCCAATTTTTGTCTATGTTTATATATATGTGTGTGTGTGGGCGCGTGAGCCTTTAATTTTGGTTTTTAATTTTTATTATTTTTTTATTTGTTGAGATAACACTTTTTTCCAAAAAATTTACTCTTAAATTTTAGTTTGTGTTTATGATCATTTAAAAATTGATATTTTTTATTTGTTATCCTTTGTTTTTTCTTTTGGTTTTTTATTAGTTTTTTTATTTATTTTCAGGTCAAATAATTTTTTTAGCTAATATTTTTTATTTTTTTGCTCTTTTTTTAAAGTTTTTGGGTTTTTTTTATTCTTTTATTGAATTTATTTTTCCATTATTCATGCAATAACAATAATTATTATTATTATAATAATAATAATAGTTTTTCTCTTGATTTCTTTTATTAATATTTTTTAGTTTTTTTCTCCTTGGAATAATTTAATATTTTTTTATTGTTTTAGCAATAATAATAATGATTTTTTAGATGTTAAATTTTTGATTTGTTGTTGTTGTAATAAGATGTATTTTATTATAGCAAACCTTGCATGTATAGATATTATATTTTATTTTTAAACCAGCAAAATCTATTAATTATTTTAATTCCAACAATTAAAAAAAATATTTGCTCAGCCCACAACGAAGTGCGGGCAATTAACTCCGGATCCATTTTTTTTCCCTGTTTTTTTTTTCAATTATACATTTTCTTTTGTTTTTTTTCTCATAACCAAGGTGTCCAGGTTAGTTTACGCGCACAACAATTTATTTTCTCATTGTTGTTTGAAAAGGTAATTTTCCTTTACATTTTTTTTAACAGTAATTTTCACTGTGCAGTGCTATTTGGAAAAGTGTTTTCTTTTTCTTTTTAACTGGACTTTTTATTTGTTTTTTTAACATTTTTCCCCTTTTTATTTCCACTTAAACTTTTTTTCTCATGACTAGGGTGTCCGAGTTAGTTTACACGTACCATAATTTTTTTCTCATTACTGTTTAAAAATATGCTTTCTCTTTACACTTTTTTTTATAACCGGACTTTTTTTGTTTTGATTTTTTAATAAACGAGGACCTTTTTTTATTTTTTATAATCGGGATATCCAGGTCAGCTTTTTTTCTTCTTTTGACCGGGCTTTTTTTTTGTGTTTTTTTAACCGGGTTATCAGTGGCAGCTTAAGTGCATCACGACTAATTTTCGGTTCCACCTTTTTTTAACATTTTTTCCCTGATTTTTTTCCACTTATATATTATTTTTTTATGACTGTGGTGTCTGAGTCAGTTTACGTGCACTATAATTTTTTTTTTCATTACTATTTGAAAATGTAATTTCTTTTTTTGATAAACTAGACTTCTGTTTTTTTCTTCTATGGAGATGTTTACGCTAGCTTACACACATCGCGATTAATCTTTGAACCCACTCTTTTTTTTAAAAAAAATCTTCCTGTTTTTTTTTTCAATTATACAATTTTTTTTTTATATAACCGGAGTGTTTAGGCTAGCTTACGGGCACCACAATTTTTTTCCCACGTATACTTTTTTTTTTATCTCTGGACCCACATATACTTTTTTTCCCCCACATATAAATTATTATTTTTTTAACCGGAGTGTCCATAACAGCTTACGCATGCCATGAATAATCCCTAGAATCACTTTTTTTTTACATTTTTTTACTGTTTCTTTTTCCAACTCATAATTTTTTCTTTTATAACCAGAGTATTAGTGTCAACTTATGGGCAACACGACTATTATTTTATAGAATGACTAAAAGATATCACAATTTCAAATAATAATTAACAGTTATTTCAACTGTGGTTTTCATTTTTCATTACTTTTGAACAAAAAACAATCTTCTTTTTATATATTTCTTACATAATTCTCATTTATGTCCATGTTTATATGATCATACTCTTAGGTTCTTTTCCCAATTTTTTTTTTAATTCCACTGTTATTAAGATTTTTTAATGATTAAATTTTAATTTGTATATGTAATCATTTAAAAAATAATGTTTGTTATTATTTCTTTTTTTTTTATTCTTCAAGTTAAGTAATTTCTTTAAATATAATAATATTTATTTTTTGTTAATATTGTTAGGTATTGAATTTTCTAATTATTATAGATAAAACATTCAAAATAATAATAATAATAATAATTTGTAAGTTTTATTTTCTTTTAAATATATCAGACTAATTATATGTTAAGATATATATTTAATATCAGAGCCTTAATATATATAAATGACCTAATTTTTTTTGTAAAAAACAAAATTAATATAATTGTTCTTAAATACTTTTAGTATAATAATATGAAAGTAAAAAAAAAAAATTGAAATGTTTTTCTCTAGCAATAATTATGGTCTCACCAATTTTTATTATTTCCACTGTTATTAATTTTATTTTTTTAATGTTTACATTTTAATTTCTTTTCATGATCATTTCAAAAATGATATTTTCTATTTTTTTTATTCTTCCGTTCAATTAATTTTTTAAAATCTAATAATATCTTTTTAATTTTGTCATTTATTTACTTTCTTAGTTGTTTTTTTGTTAATATTGCTAGGTCTTAAAATTTCTTATTGTTATAGATAAGACATTCAAAATAATGATAATAATTATTTGTAATATTTTTTTCTTATCAATATGTGAGACTAATTATATATTATGATATTTATTTAATATCAACACCAATATATATATATATATATATATATATATATATATATATATATATATATATATATATATATATATATATATAACATATTTATTATTATTTTAAAATATTTTTAATATAATAATATGAGCAATAAATTTTACAATCAGTTTTCTATATAGAAAAAAATCATTTCTAACAAATTTTATCAAAAGAGTTTTGACAATAGAAACATTCAATCGCTTTTTAATGGGGAAAAAACCTGTTTTTAACAGATTTTATCAATTATAATTTTACTGATTAAATATTAAAATAATAGAATACAACATATATAAAATCAATTAATTTTTTATATAAATAAAAAAAACCCAGTGCATCGCGCGGGCAAGACCGCTCGTACTAAACCTAAATGATCACCGTTACACCGTACAATAACCTTTTGAAATAAACCCATGATTCAGAAAATTACTATTTTATTTTCAAAATATCCATAATTATATATAAAATTAAAAATTTTATAATCGAAGTAATATTTTAAAAAATACACTGTTTTTAAAGATGTGTGAATTAAACGATAAAATATTTTCTAGCATAACATTACTAACCTATTTTTTATATTCATTTGAAAAAGGGAAGGGGAATTATTATTTATATGTAATGAAATATTTGCTTTATAAAGAAAAAAAACACACACTTTGTCGTGGATAAATGGGCTTGGGCTTGGTCTTGGTCTTGGTCTTGGGCTTGGAGGGAGGGAAACCAAGATTTTCAAAAGGACGGTTTTAAATAAAATCGCAAGAAACCCTTCTGAGAAACCCTCCGCCTTTTATTTTAGGGTTGAAAACTTGGAACGCAACTCAACGGCTCATTGTAAAACGACACCGTGCAAACGCTTAAACTAAGTTCGCACTCTCCTTTCTAGAGAGCCGCCTATTCTTCTTCTTTCTTGTAGTTACAGGAGAACTTCGTGCTTCTTATTCGCTCGCTAAAATCACACACCACACACTCTTTTTTTCTCGTCCCCTCACTCCCTTACAGATCCGATCCAGGGTTTCATTTTTTCTACTAACATGTCAATCGCCGCTCAGACACTTGATATTCTAGGCGATAGACAGTCCGGCCAGGACGTCCGCACTCAAAACGGAACTCTTTTTCACTTTGTAGCTAACTAACGCTATATTATTCGTCGCTAAACCCCACTCCACTGGTGGTTTTTAACTTTTCTGGTGATTTGCAGTGATGGCTTGTCAAGCAGTCGCAAATATTGTTAAATCCTCCCTCGGTCCTGTTGGCCTCGACAAGGTATGATCGCATTTCTCTTTATTTCTATTACTTTATTGTGTTTTTGGCTTTTCACTTTCGCTGTTTTTTCTGCCGCTATTTTTGTAAACCTAAAAACAAATTTTCTTGTTTTTCTATTATTGATGTTGAAACTAACATCGAATTCGGTAGAGAAATGTATAAAATAGATTAAGTTGTTGTCTAATTTGTCAACACCATTTCAACAAATTTTTAGTTTTATGTAACGTAAAGTTTTATAATCTTCCCTGCATTTATTCATTGCTGATGGATGATATTCAATTTCTTTGAAGTGAACTGTCCAAATCATCCTCCAATTTTATGAAATAAACAAGCTGTTGAAGTCTCTGGAAAAAAGTTGCACCGATGAATAAATTTGTTATTGTGTTTTTATTTTTTATAGTTTTTAGGGGATGGAATACTTATTTGGTGTTTTATTTGTTGATGATTGGGTCATTGCAGATGCTGGTGGATGATATTGGAGATGTGACGATTACCAATGATGGTGCGACTATTCTTAAGATGTTAGAAGTAGAGCACCCGGCTGCTAAGGTGGATGGATATAGTCCACATTGTGCTTCTTCTTTTTTTAACTTAATGTGTATGAAGTTGCTGCTTTGTTTAATGACTCTTATTGTGTTTGTTTAATATTTACAATTTTGAGCTCTACAGGTGCTTGTGGAGTTGGCCGAGCTTCAAGACCGAGAAGTTGGAGATGGGACAACTTCAGTTGTTATTGTTGCTTCAGAGTTGCTTAAGGTAATTGCAGTTAGCAGACTTTCATTTTTTTTCCAATGAAGTTTTCGGGTGTTATAATGTAAAAGGATGATGTGTTGAAGTATATGATTGAATGATATTCTTTTGCAGAGAGCGAATGATATTCTTTTGCAGAGAGCGAATGATCTAGAGTAAGTGTTTGTTTTCCAGCATGTATAGCATTCTTAAAGTGTATATTTGTGCAAACACCAAGAGCTAATCTTACATCTGCTTGTATACTAATGACATCGCACCTGTATTTGTTTGTATCTAAACTGGACAGCTTGCGATGAGAGAAGCATGCAAATATGTTGAAGAAAAATTGGCAGTGAAGGTAATGCTTTCCCTTCAATAGTTTTCAGAAAGAGTAGTGAGAATTGCACAAGTAGTGTTGATTTGAAAATTCATGCATCAGCAATATAAGCTGTGATACACTTACCACACATTATGGAATGGATGAAACACTGCTCAGTCTTTAATTGTGAACATTGACTAGAATTTCTGGATTTATTTTTTCATTTGTTGGTTATGGAATTAGATGCACTGCATTCCAACTGGTACAGCGTGTACTGGGTAATCTGTCTGCTACGTCATGTTCTTAATTACATTTTTCTGTTATTTGATTAGGTTGAAAAGCTTGGAAAAGACTCCCTGGTAAACTGTGCCAAGACAAGTATGTCATCAAAGCTGATAGGCGGTGACATTGACTTTTTTGCTAATATGGTATGCTTAATTTTTTGAGCTCTCTTGAAATTTATACCTTGGTCAAAACTGATGCTTGTTAATGAGTTTATATTATATATTATAGAGCTGTATAATTTCATCTCCCAAAACCAGTTGGATGTGTTGGCTTTTGTATTTCCAAAATTCATAGTGTCTTAGCATCGGGTTAAAAGTGAAATGGAGACCTTCTGTTGCAGTCAATGTGTTTTTGTTGACACCTACTTTCCTACTTTGGCCATTGTATTTTGTTGTCTTCTATCAAACTTCTCTAGTTTTGAGCTAAATAAGGATCCAATGGAGAAAATAATACGTTGCGATACCCTAACACGGATATTGACCACCAACGGAAATGTAATTGAGTGCATGAAACTATCTCACTATTTTGCACTTGCTCCAAGAATTATGTCCTCTTTTTTCGTTCACAAACAACTGGAGCTACGTTCATGATATGTCGGAAATAATATTAATGACTTAATTTTCCAATATTGAAGTTAATAATTTATATATATAGTTGTTTATATGCATATATTGCTTTGTTTAAACCATGAAGGGCTATAAATATCATTATATAGCTCAAGATTCATTACATTAAACATTCCATGGGAGAGAAAAAATACTTCAAGTACCTCATCTAATACAGTTTTTTCTCTCGATTTTTGTCCTTGAGAAAGTTCATTGCCTAGTTATAAGGTCAGATCTAATCAAGATCTCTCGAGACCATGCATTAAAATAACATTATCATAATCATCTTCCTCCAACTTCCAGTCTTCCATGCCTCAACTAAAGAATATAAACCGGGGACTTTCATGAGCAATTGCCTTGACTATATGTTTAATATCAGGTGTGCAAATGCATCAAAGGGAAAGTTTCTTTTATTATATTATCTCTTTTATTATATTATCTATCATGACGACGATTTTTTACGCGCTTTGCACCCCGCTTTCTTCCCCGGGATTTGGGGAGATAACGGTGCACAGTGAAAATGAGGGTGTTTTATAGTCGTAAAAATTACGACTATAATTATCAGGAGTCGCCACCTCGTATTAAGGTCATTAGGAACCTAATGGTCTGTGAGAGTCTTCGGTAAGGAGACTTTTTGTGTAAGGGGAAGACGCATCACCCCCAGTGCACCCTACCTAAGATAAGCTGCATTGTTGTTTAATTGTTTTTTCTAAATTTATTTTTTACACTTCATTTAAAAAGAAATATTTTTTTTATCCGCGGGTGTACTTTACGATATAATTTTACACCGCAATTAGAAATTTTTTTGTTATCTAAGGATGTACTTTACAATGTAAATTTACATCTTAGTTTAAAAACTCTTTTTTATCTATGGATGTATATTACAGTGTAAATTTACATTCTAATAGATAAAACAAAAATAAATTTAATTATTTTTGATATTTTGGCCAAATTCCAATGGATAATCATAAAATGGTTATGATATCCAATTTTGTTTTAAAACATGAGAAAGATGCAATATATTTTTTTTAACGAAAAATATGATTGGAAAATCTTGGAATTCGGCTGTATGCACAAAAACAATATATTTTTATGTTTTTGAAAATTTTTTAGCATAGTAAAAAAAATATATAAAAATATTTTTTTCATGTCAATTTGTAATTTTTATTTTTTTAATTTTTTTTGGGGCTGGGCTGTCAGACCAAGTGGGCTAATAGCCTGCCCTGCGTGGGCTAGGCTTCCAGTCCTAACGAGCTGGAAACTCGACCCATATTATTCAGCGACCGGTGTCCGGCCCGATATCCATTGTTCACGCTGTGAACAGAGGGACGCAAATCACGTCCCAATGTTCACATGCAGTGAACAGTGGGAATGAAGAAGATGATGAACAGTGGGTGTTTTTTCAAGTGGGATGAACGGCGTACCTATTAGCACCGTTGGGTAGAGGAGGTCGAGATGGTTGTCCCAGCGGTGGTGGAGTTGCCAACGGTGGCCTGTGGTGGTCGAAGGAGGCGTCAAAAGTCAATGGGTTTTCGTTGCTGCCACTGTCACCGTGGTCGTTGCTTCGCCTGAGAGTGTGGTTTGGTTGCTCGTGTATAGTGGAGGTTCACGGTGGTGATAAGGGTGGTAATGGGTGGTTTAATGGCCTTTCATATCTAAGAGAGAGAGAGAGAGAGCCGAGAGACTAAATATAGAGAGAGAAAGGGGCTGTGAAATCGGGAAGAGAGAGTGGGAGAGCTGACGCCGAGGAAGATGAAGATAATGGTGTTATTTCGTGTGATCTTCCCTCGTTTTTCTTGTTGTTTTTTGCTAAAAATCTCTAGCCCTTCCCCTCATCTTTCTCTCTGTTTTTCTGGTGTTTTCCTTCGTTTTTTCTCCCCCTTTTGGCCGTCGTGCATGGTGGCTTTTTATAGGTGGCGGGCCTGCCACGGTGACTGGATGGTCAATGACGTGGTGACCTGCGACAACGGCGTGGTGGCTGCTGCTGGTGGGCTGTCGGCGGCGTGGTGGCTGGTCGGCAGTGAAGGTGGAAAAGGCAACAGCGGGGTGCAACGATTGAGTTGCAGTTTGGTCCTTCAACTTATAATTGTTTTAATTGCACCCCTAATTGGATTTAAATTTGTAATTTTATGCAATTGTGTTCCTGTCCGAAATTCAACATTAGCCTCAACTTTGCGCGCCTTTTTCATTTTGCTGCTATACTTTTGATTCATGTAATTTGACCCTTAATTGAGAATTAAAGTTCAATTTGACCCTTAATTTTGAACAATTAACTTGAAAAAAATTCAATTGGTTCTCCAAAAATTCCAATCTTCTCAATTGAGCCCAAATTAAATTCAAGAATTTGATTTTTCATTAATTAAGCCCTTAATAAAATTAATTTGACTAATTTAAAACATAATTAAGTCCTTGCACTTAATTAAATTCTTAAATTGGATCCTGAATGAGCGAATTTGCCCGCGCGATGCGCTGGGTTTTTTTTATCTATGTAGAAAACTGATTGATTTTATAAATATTATATTTTGTTATTTTAATATTTAAATAGTAAAATTATAATTGATAAAATCTGTTAGAAATGGTTTTTTCCCACCAAAAAGTGATTGAATGTTGCTATTGATAAAAAAATTTTCATAAAATTTGTTAGAAAATTTGCTAAGAAGGTGAAATGATTTATTAGAAATTTGTTGTCACGGTACTCTGGTTAAAAAAACACAAAAAAAGAAACCCGGTTTAAAAAGAAAAACTGACTTGGACACCACGGTTACTAAAAAATAAAAAAAAAAACGTGAAAAAAAGGTTACCGTTTATTAAAAGAACAAAAAAAAGAGTATAAAATATAAATTTAAATTCAAAGCCAAAGCCAAAGTTTTTTTTATAAGATTTATTCATCATATTATTATATTAAATGTATTTAAGAATACCGATATTAATTTTTTTTGAAAGAAATCGTAGGTCATTTTTTCTCTCTCTCTCTCTATATTTTTAGGCGATAATATTCAATAAATATTAAAACATATAAGTAGTCTCACATACTTTATAGTGTAATCGAAATGAGAAGTGGTTCGTAGATTTTTTAATTGTAGATAATCCAGGTAAATTTGTCAAGTTTTTTTTATGAGTTGCCTTTTTTCCTTTGTAATATTAGATTTGACACATTATAAATAAAAATATTGTAATTTGTTTTTAGAAATGAACCTAATTTTTTTGCGTGCTATAATTGTTTATCTGCCATCTAAAAAGAGCAGTGTAATTGAAACGGGAAGTGACTGACATATTTTTTAATTGTAGATAATCTAGGTAAATTTGTTAAAAAAAATTTTGAGTTGTATTTTTTGCCCAGTAATATTAGATATGAAATATTAAAAACCAAAATATTATAAATATTTTTTAAGAAATAAACTTTAAAAAACAGAGCACAAAATTAAAATTCAAAGACAATTTTTTTTTATAAGATTTATTTCTTGTATTATTATATTAAATGTATTTAAGAATACTGATATTAAATTTTTTTCTCTATATATATATTCTTAGGCGATAATATTCAATAAATATTAAAACATATAATTAGTTTCACATACTTTAATTTGACATAAATATACAAATATATAATCAATTTGACATACTTTAAATAATACATATAATTTTAAGGACAAAATTGAAGCAAATCCAAATATTCAAATTAAATAATTGAAAACAAAACCTGAAATTAAAAGAAATGGACCGAAAAGAATAACAGAATAACTGATCATAAAAAGAGAAATTATAATTCAGATTCCATTCCTTCCAAATATTTCTGTGATTGTTTGACAATATTCTGTGTGATATATTCATTTCCTCTTTATATTTGTGTTGGAATTGGCTTAAGCCTCTTTATTAATTAAATGATTTGGTAATTTTGACTGTAGAGATCATTTCAATGCTTGAACTGATGATTCTTTGTGATACCGACAGACATCTGATCAAATGAGATTTGTACCCCAGGATGGAGATTGTTGGAGCAACAACTGAGCAGATGAAAAGGAATGATCATGTTTCGCTTGACATTGACAAATTAACAAAGACTGTGCAGGAGGAGTTGAAAACCTTACATGCCTTCTCGGACAAGTGTTCCATCTACAGAGTTCCTAAAAGACTACGCGGCTCAAGGGAGTATGCCTACACACCTCAAATTGTCTCCATTGGGCCTATTCACCATGGAAAAGAAGAGCTCAGAGAAATGGAAGTGCATAAAAAACTATACCTGCAGGAGTTTCTTGAACGGGGTAAGGCAAGTGTTGAGAAGTGTATTGTGAGCTATTGTAGAGAGGGAATTTGTGAAAATGGTGTTGCTATCCCTAAACTCTCTTTCATTTTCAAGCAAAGAATGATTGTATATTCGATACCGTGGATAGGAAAGTCAAAACCGACATGTGCGTGGTAGACAGTCCATTCTAATTGACAACTTGCTTTGTCAAATACGGATCCGCGATATTCCATGAATACGGATCTTTTCATGCACATTTGGGGATTCATGGGTGCCAAAGGATATTTGGAGCAAATCAATTCTCTCAAGTGGAGCATTTTGTTGACTTTCTAAGAATTTGTTTGCAGCCAAAAAGCGAAACAGAGAAAGCGTCTTGAAACTCGAACCACGCCAAGTGCAATGGAGCTCCATCAATCTAGGGTCAAGTTTCATCGTGGTCCAAATGGGCAATCTTTGACATAAACTTCGATACTAGAAATGAGCATGTAGATGTTATTCAAGCCTTTGAGCAATGCCGTGGTGGTCGTTGGTGACTATATCGCTAATACTAATGATGTAGAAATACTTGCTAAGAAAGGAATTATTGATAATTGGCTCGGTAACAATGATACTTGTAGGTGACTATAAACTCTCTTCTTTCTGCTTCCATTCTCTCCAAAACTACAGAGTATACTCTGTCACTTCATTATATGATCAATGCTCGTTTCTGCCATGGCTTGTTCTCTCTGCTAAATGGTTTGTATCAATCAACCTATATCAATTAGTCTGAAAAGGATTCCTTTCTTAGCAAGTATCATTGTTACCGAGCCAATTATCAATAATTCCTTTCTTAGCAAGTATTTCTACATCATTAGTAGCACGAACAAGGAAATTGATGGTAGCGATATAGTCACCAACGCAGCCACCACGGTATTGGCATTGCTCAAAGGCTTGGAGGTTTCTAAATAACATCTCTGTGCTATCCACGAAAAACAGTGGTGGTATTTCTAGTATCCCTTTCTTAAAATCGAAGTTTATGTCAAACAGTGCTTCGCTGGACCACGACTGAAACTTGACTCCCGATTGATGGAGCTCCATTGCACTTGGCGTGGTTCGAGTTTCAAGACGCTTTCTCTGTTTTCGCTTTTTTGGCTGCAGACAAATTCTTAGAAAGTCAACAAAATGCTCCACTTCAGAGGAATTGATTTGCTCCAAAATGTCCTTTGGCACCCATGAATCCCCAAATGTGCATGAAAAGAAAACACGAGTAAGCTCAATCATGGAATATCCGAAAGAACCCTGGATCCGTATTTCGGCAAGCTTCAGCAAGTTGTCAAGAATGAAGAATGGAATCTGATTTTCAAGCAAGCACATGTCAGATTTGACTTCTTCTACCGTCCACGGTATACTGAATATACAGTCATTGTTGCTTCGGAAATGAAAGAGAGACAGTTTCAGGAAGACCACAATGATGAAGGAGCTATCTAGCAACACCATTTTCACAAAGTCCGGTGAAGTAATTTTGTCAAAATTATCTGCGTAACAGTTGCGCAATCTTGTCTCCCTCTCTACAATAGCTACGATATACTTCTCAACGCTTACCTTACCCAGTTTAAGAAACTCCTTCAGGTATAGTTTTTTATGCACTTCCATTTCTTTCAGCTCTTCTTTTCCATGGTGAATAGGTCCAAGGGAGACAGTTTGAGGTGTGTAGGCATACTCCCTCGAGCCGCGTAGTCTTTTAGGAACTCTGTAGATGGAACACTTGTCGGAGAAGGCATGCAAGGATTTCAATTCCTCTTGCACAGACTCTGTTAATTTGTCAATGCCAAGCGAAACATGATCATTCCTTTTCATCTGCTCAGTTGTTGCTACAACAATCTCCATCCTGTGGTACAAATCTCAATTGATCAGATGTCTGTCGGTCTCACAAAGAATCATCAGTTCAAGCATTGAAATGATCTCTACAGTCAAAATTACCAAATCATTTAATTAATACAGATGCTTAAACAAATTTCAACACAAATATAAAGACGAAATGAATATATCACACATAATATTGTCATACAATCACAAAAATATTTGGCGGGAATGGAATCTGAATTATGGCAAAATACATCACTTCTCTAAATTACTGTTAACATTGGTATATGATTGCAGAAAACAGAGGAATTGAGAGAGAGAGAGAGAGAGAGAGAGAGATACTTTGGAGAAGATGAAGATAATTTTTATTTCTCTTTTTATGATCAGTTATTCTGTTATTCTTCACACACACACAATGCATGTTGAGCTGCTATTTATATACAGCTCAATATAGCCTGTAAGCATACACACACACACACACACACACGTATGCATATACTACGTGACAGCCTGTATGCATACACACACGTATGCATATACTACGTCTCTAATCTATACCCTATCAATTACAACCAACATGCTTAGATTTGCTTCAAAACATACATAGAAAAAACACTCAGCGGCCTTCTGGGGAAAAAAAATACTCACACATACTCCTTCGAGCCGCTTAGTCTTTTAGGAACTCTGTAGATGAGACACTTGTCGGAGAAGACATGCAACATTTTCAACTCCTCTTTCTCAGACTATTAATCTGTCATTGTCAAGCGAAACATGATCATTCCTTTTCATCTGCTCAGGTGTTGCTCCAACAATCTCCATCCTGTGGTACAAATCTCAATTGATCAGATGTTTGACGTATGACAAAGAATCATCAGTTCAAGCATTGAAATGATCGCTACAGTCAAAATTACCACATCATTTAATTAATACAGATGCTTAAGCAAATTCCAACACAAATATAAAGAGGAAATGAATATATCACACAGATTATTGTCAAAAAGTCACAGAAATATATATATATATATATATATATATATATATATATATATATATATATATATATATATATTCCTTTTTTTGAATAATATTATTATTGGCAAAAAAATAAAAATCTTTTTAAGCTATTATTTATTTTTGGAATATATGTATTTGATTGTAACTTTAAATTTAGTTGGTATCCAAGGAAAAAAAAACATTTCATTAAAGAAATAAAAATAAAAATATTTTAAATTCAATTTATGTACTTTCAAAATAAAAAAATACATCAAGAAATATCTTTTCTGTTCGTCTTTTCATTTCTTCTAGTAATTAATTGCTAATTAAAATAAACACTAAAAGACTCCTAATCATAAAATAAAAATAAATAAATAAAACTTTGATAGATTGACATGGTGAAAAAAAAATTAGGCCGATACATGATACCTGCTTTTCAAAAAAAAAAAGACATGATTAGTCATGTTAATTATAAAGTTGCCTCTCCAAACCTTGGCTTGATTGCCCTTAATGTTTTATTAATCAAATAAATCTGAGCCCTTCACCTTTTTTTTTTTCACTCTCTCTGTCGCGACGGTGATTTTTCGTGCTTCGCGCCCCGCCATCCCCCCGAGTTTTGGAGAGATAACAGCGCGCGGTGAAAAAAAGAGTTGTTTTATAGCCGTAAAAATTACGACTATAATTATAAGGAGTCGCCACCTAGTATTAAGGTCACTAGGAACCTAATGGTCTGCGAGAGCCTTGCAGGGACTTATTGGCAAGGGAAGACGTTGCCCCCCAAGCACCCAACCTAAGATAAGCTGCATTGTTGTTTGATTGTTTTTTGTAAGTTTACCTTTTATACTGCATTTAAAAAGAAAAATATTTTTTTTTGCCGCGAGTGTACTTTACGATGTAATTTTACACCGCAGTTAAAAACCTTTTTTTTACCTACAGATGTACCTTACAATGTAATTTTACACTGTAGTTAAAAATTCTTTTTATCTGCAGATATACTTTACAATGTAAATTTGACCACAAAAACTAAAACAAAATAATTATTAAATTATTTTTGACATTTTAGCCGAATGCCAATGGATAATCGTAAACTGGTTACGATATCCAAGTTTTGTTCAAAATATGTGAAAGATGCAACATTTATTTTTTTTCATGAAAAATATGCATGGAAAAACCTTGGAATTCAGCCGTATGCACAAAAACAAATACATTTTTTGTTTTGTTTTTTTAAATGTATTTTTTTGTTTTTTTTTAAAAAAATTTAAAAAAAAATCAGGCCAGAACGTTAAATGGGTCACCATGTAATAAAGGCCCACCATCACATGGGTATTTAGGAGCCCAACCCCACATTTTCTTTATTTCTTTTTTCTTTTTTTATGAAAAAAAATAAAAAAAGCAAAACATGTAAACAGTGCAGTGCAATTTACATGAATAGTGACGTGAACAATAACTTCGACGCAGCCACAGAGGTCACCACACCGCCTTCCAGTTGGGTAGGACGTCAAGGTGATGATTCCTGTCATGGTGGCACCGGAAAAGGAGGCCTGTGGTGGCTAGAATGAGGCAAGCGAGTTGGCTCAGGTTGGGGTCTGTTGTCGTCGCCTAACGCCACTGCTTGAGTTGGGAGTCCTTGGGTTGGTTCGGGAGGAGCCTGGTGGTGAGGGAAGAGAGGGTTGGCCTGCTGCCGAGCCCGCACTGCCGAGGGTGACGACAGAGAATGGCTGGCTGTTTTCAGAGAGAGAGAGAGAGGAGCCATCAGGGAGAGAGAGAGTGGTTGTGGGCTGACAAGAGAGAAGGAGTTGCTGCACCGTCGGGGAGGGAGAGCTGATCTTTGGCTGACGAGGAGAAGGAGTTGCACCGACGGGGAGAGAAAGAGCTTGTTGTTTCACGTGCAGGAGCTGCTGTGAGTTGACAAAGAGAGAGACACCGTCGGGGAGGGAGAGCTGAACGTTGGCTGCATTGGTTCAGCTGGAGACGAGGAAGATGGCTTGTGCTGCTGTCGCCTGAGCCAAGGAAAAAGACGAAGTGGTGGCTTGTTGCCGGAGATGAGGGAGATGAAGCTCTCTCTCTACGCGTAAATTTTACCCGTTTCCCTTTTACTTTTTTTTTTCATTCCATGTTTCCTCCCCTTTTTCTGTCTATTTCTCCTCTATAAATCCCCCTCTCTTTCTGTATAAAAATTCTCTATGTTTCCCTCTGTTTTTAGTTTTCAGCCCCGTCGTGACAGTGTTATCTGTGTTTTTTTCCTACCCCATGATAGTGTTTTCTCTCTTTATTTATAGGCAAAGATGTATGGTGCACGGCATGGGGTAAGTGTCCAAAGAATGGGGATTTAGAAATGGTGTTGCAGAGGGAATGGGCTGAAGGAATGGTTGCAGCATGGCTGCTGGAATGGCTAGCCATGACTGTTGGCAGAAGTTTGGTGGTTTTGTTTTGTTTTTTTTTTTTTAATTTTGAAATAAATAAGTTGTGACAAAAAAATATTTTTTTATGGGAAAAACCAGGAAGAACGACATTTTTATCTTTAATTTTGGTTTCCTATTTCACCCAAAAAGTTTTGTCGCCGAAGATTCTGATCGTCTCAATTTTAACCCAAATTAGGGTTCCAAAATTAATTTCTCAACAATAAAGTCCTTAATAAAATTAATTCAACCCATTTTAAGTATAATTAAGCCCTTGCGCTTAATTAAATCCTTCAATTGGGCTCTTAATTAATTCCAAAGAGTTTCATCTCCGAAAATCCTGATTTTCTCAATTGAACCCAGATTCGGCTTCCAAACTTAATTTCTCACTAATTCAATTAAAATAACAAACACAAGAACATTAAATTATATAGAAAAAAGATCACACAAAGACTCTAATTCATAATTATATTACTTAGTATTTAATGTTCAAGTAGTATACCTCTCTAAAAGGTACACCTCCGTACAAAAAAGTAAAAACCTAATTAAACCAATAAAATACCTAAAAATAAAGGAAAAGTGATAAAAATTCTCAATAAACTAAGAAAAATATCATAACTTAAGTTGAAATTAAATAAATAAAAGTTCTCAAATCCAAATAGGAAAGAGATGATTAAACAAATTGAAAAATATAATCATGTCTTTGACTTAATTTTTATGAAGATTTATCTAATAATAAATTATCTTCACCGAATCTGCATTTCCTTCATTTCAGGCACAAAAAAAAAGTAAGACAACGCTCAAATTTATATTTCTTTTTATTTTATTTTACTTATTTTTGGTATATTTTTGGGGATCACCCAAAAATTGGGTGATGACACTCTTCCCTTTCCAAAATATTTCACCTTGATTTGGGTCCGTTCCTTGTAAATCATTATAAGAATACCATTGAGGAAATCAACTCCACCCCTACTATATATAATACATCTTCTAAAAATTTACAAAATAAACTAGTTCAATGTACTATCCCAGCATCCTTTTCCAATTCAGATAAAAATAATTTTTTACAAATCAACTCCACTAAACTATATATAATTTTTTGGTTACTCTGAAAAATAAAATAAAAAATCACTTGTGAAAGTTTTGAATATTTTCAAAGCCTGTCTCTTATGCCCAAATAGTCCAAAAATCTCAATTGTCGCTGAATTCTCGATTCTCATCACAGTTCATGATCAGCAGCAATTTTATCAAAGACCATTTTTTTTTTATGGTTTAGTTTCGGTCCCTAAACAGAATTGACCATTTTTGTCCCGCGCCGCTTCGTTCAATTTATTTATTTTTCAGTATCTTCATAGGCGTCGACGCCACCGCTCGCTCAATGCTTTTTTCAGCGGCGCGCTAGCTTCAATGCTCAACCGGTCTAAAATGATTTCGCATGTTCTCTTCAACATGGGGCGGCGCGTGTAGCCACTTAATGTTGAGATTATAGATTTTGATTTGATTCAATTTCATCCTTCAATTGAAGTTGATTATATATTGGACTTTCAATTCGGTCCTCATTCTTTTAATTTTGCGGATTGGGCTGGAATTTTGAATATTTTCGGTACCAAAGTTTGATTTCTTTCAATTTTATCCTTCTATGCAAGTTAATTATGGATTTTAGTTTCATTTCGGTCTCATTTCTTTTAATTTCAGGTTTTGTTTTCAATTATTTAATTTGATTATTTGGATTTGCTTCAATTTTGTCCTTAAAATTACATGTATTATTTAAAGTATGTCAAATTGATTATATATTTGTATATTTATGTCAAATTAAAGTATGTGAAACTAATTATATGTTTTAATATTTATTGAATATTATCGCCTTAGAATGTATATATAGAGAAAAAAAATTTAATATCAGTATTCTTAAATACATTTAATATAATAACACAAGGAATAAATCTTATAAAAAAAATTGTCTTTGAATTTTAATTTTGTGCTCTGTTTTTTAAAGTTTATTTCTTAAAAAATATTTATAATATTTTGGTTTTTAATATTTCATATCTAATATTACTGGGCAAAAAATACAACTAAAAAAAAATGACAAATTTACCTAGATTATCTACAATTAAAAAATATGTGAGTCACTTCCCGTTTCGATTCCACTATTCTTTTTAGACGGCAGATAAACATTAGGTTTATTTCTAAAAATAAATTACAATATTTTTATTTATAATATGTTAGATCTAATATTACAAGGGAAAAAAAACAACTCATAAAAAAATTTGACAAATTTACCTGGATTATTTACAGGTGCTTTCCCAGCTCCTTTGTAAAAAGATCAAAGACCCAGTTCAATGATGTGGTCTAAGATTGCTTCTGCAGATTTTTGTCTTCACTGCTTAAATATTTTTGCTTCCTGCTCCGAATGGCCATGTGTTGTTTGATAAAATGCCATTACGAACATAACCGACTGATGTTGTTTTCCTTGTTGATTAGTGCTTTAGAAGACCCAAACCTGATTAGTGAAGTGCATTGAGTATTTTCAATGGGACCAACAACGGGAGGAAGAACAAGACTCTCAATGCAGAAGCAAGTGCTTAGTCTGTACCGGGGCTTCTTACGAGCATCTCGTTCAAAGTCCCCTGAAGATCGGCGGCAGATTGAGTCCTTTGTTTCAGCTGAGTTCCGCCGCAACTCCAAACAAGTAGATCACAAGAATTTCATCTACATTGAGTATTTGCTTCGCCGTGGTAAGAAGCAGCTTGAGCAACTCAACAGTCCTGATACTGTTGGTTTGTCATCTATGAATGTCACTTTCTCTGAAACTGAAAATCCTAAAAACTAAGTTGAGATGAATTATTCTGACATCTGCGTAGTACTGGGAGTTTTTTATGGTGTAATTTATTTCTTGTTCAAACAATTCTGTTCATAAAACGCCTGCAGTCATTTTTTTCAGTTGTCTTGAGCAGGTTTGCATGTCATTGTTCTGTAGAGGCCGTGCTTGATGTTTAAAAATAGCATCCTGTGTAAACCAATGTTAATTTCTTTCATGTCTTGTATTTTTTTCTCCGCAACGTTGTTAGTACATGCTCGAGCTGCAACCAATTTGTCAAAATTGAAGTAAAAACACGCGGAAGAAAAATTTTTTGCCCCTTTTGCTCCAAAGCTCACTGGGTGATATTTGGACATTCCTTCTCTTATTTCAAAGCTGGCTAACTATATGATTTGTTTTATCCAAATTGCACTTGATCTTTAAGCTTTCACCTGAATGTTTCTTCACCCCACCATACACAAAGCAACCTTTATGTCTTTCAGCCTTCAAGGATATAGAGTCCTTTCCTTGAATCCAATCCCGCAACCAAGCAGAAAACAGACTGGTCGTGTTTTGTAACCTGAAGATTAAGGTTGCTGTCTATTTCCTAATAAACTACAAGCATGCCAGGACGGTCAAACAGCTAGCGTCACTGATTTGCCATTACCTGAAGAAGTTCAGAAATTGGAGAAGGTAATCAATTTCATATATTCTGTATATTATTACATTGATTCATGTTCTGATTTATACAAGTGTATATGTGTTAGAATCCTAGTCTATTGCCTTCTATTGTGCTGTGTATTACATATAAAAGGAAGGAAATAATAACGATAATATTTACATTAAATGTAATGGTAAACTACCTATTCTAGTCTTCTATAGTCTTAACACTCCCCCTCAAGTTGGAATGTATGTTAATTACACCCAACTTGCTAAGTAGTGTTTCAAATTGTGTCGAGCTTAATGGTTTGGTAAATAAGTCTGCTGGTTGTTCTGTAGTTCGAATGTAAGCTGTCTGAATTATTTCTTCTTGAATTTTTTCTCGAATTAGGTGACAATCGATCTCTTTATGTTTGGTTCACTCGTGGAAGACTGGGTTGGATGCTATGTGCATTGCTGCTTGATTATCACAAAACAAGGTCACTGGCTGTCCGTGGTCTATCTTCAAATCTTTCAATATGTTCTTCAACCATATGATCTCGCAACAGGTGGTTGCCATGGATCTATATTCTGCTTCTGCACTTGAACGGGATATTGTTGTTTGCTTCTTGGTCTTCCATGAAACTGGTGCATTTCCAAGTAAAATGCAGTAACCTGTGACTGATCTCCTTGTGTCTCTGCATCGAGCCCAATCAGCATCACAAAATGCTTGTAGTTGGAGTGAACCTGTGGATGGAAGTAGGATTCCTTGTCCAGGGGTTCGTTTGATGTACTTTAGCACTTTATGGGCTGCTTCTAGGTGTGGTTGTCGAGGCTTGTCCATGAACTGGCTTAGTATGTGTACTGCATATGTCAAGTCTGGTCTGGTTATGGTGAGGTAGATTAATCTCCCAGCTAATCTTCTGTATATTGACCCATCTTCTAGGAGTTCTCCATCGGATTATGTGAGTGATATATTCTGTTCTAACGGAGATTGAGATGGTTTGACGCCCAAGAATCCAGAGTCTTCCAAAATCTCCAGTGCATATTTTCTTTGTGATAAGCTAATTCCATGTTGTGATCTTGCAACTTCAATTCCAAGAAAGTATTTAAGTTTTCCCAAGTCTTTAAGCTTGAATTGCTTGGACAAGAGTAGTTTAGTATCTTCTATATCCTGCAAATTATTCCCAGCCAATATCACATCATCAACATATATAAGTAGGGCTAGAAAATTACCTTGATGACTTCGGATGAATAATGAATAATCAGATAGGGATTGATGAAATCCTGCGGTCTTTAGTGTATTGGATAGTTTGATGAACCATTGTCTGGAAGCTTGTTTTAAACCATATAGAGATTTATGAAGCTTGCAGACACGTGTCTCCCCCTTTCGTCCAAATCCCGGAGGCAAGGACATGTAGACATCCTCATGTAGATCCCCATTTAAAAAAGTATTATTGACATCGAGCTGGTATAAATGCCAACCACGTAAAGCTGCCACACTTAGTAGTAATCGAACAGTGACCAATTTTGCTACCGGGGCAAAAGTTTCCTGGTAATCAAGCCCTTCAATTTGATTGTAACCTTTAGCCACCAATCGGGCTTTATATCGTTCAATCTGTCCATCTGCCTTCAATTTGACTTTATAAACCCATTTGCAACCAATGGGTTGTTTGTTGGGTGGTAAGGGTACCAAACTCCAAGTGTTATTTTCTTGTAAAGCAGCAAGTTCGTGTTGCATTGCTTCACGCCATTGCTAATGATGGACAACCTGTGAAAAACTTGACGACTCTTTAAGAAGAGTGATGTTAGTAGTAAAGGCTTTATGAGTGTGAGAAAGATTACTATAAGATAAATATTTTGAAAGAGGATGAGCAGTACCTGAAGAAAATACCGAGTTCATAGATGATGTTAGATCAGGTCTTGATGGAAGGGTCATATTGAGGTGAAAATCCTGCAAATACTGGGGTGTGGTTATGGGTCGGCTGCTTCGGCGAGGTGGTGGGTTAGGTGCGGTGAGGTTTGGTGTGATAGTTTGGATTGTGGAAGATGTTGGTGGAGTAGTTGAATGAGGGACTGTATGTGAGTCATTTTGTGGAGCAAAAAAAAGAGGTCTAGTTGGGAAGTCAAGATTAATGTCATACTGGGGAGGAGTATTATGGGTGTTATCCCAAAAAAATGGGGTATGAGTTTGGTTATGGGAAGTATTGTTTGAAAACGGAAAAATATTTTCAAAGAAAATGACATCTCTAGAGACAATTACTTGTCTTTTATGAAGATCGAAAACGCGATACCCTTTTTGGCCATATGGGTATCCGATAAAAATACATCGTGATGCCCTAGGGTCAAATTTTGATCTATTTTGTGAATGAGTAGAAACAAAACATAAACAACCAAAAACTCGTAAATGTGAGTATGTTGGGGTTTTGTTAAATAATTTTTCATATGGTGATTTACCTTTAAGGATTGGGGTTGGTGTGCGATTTATGAGATAAGCGGAAGCAAGTATGGCATCTCCCCAAAAATGTTTAGGGAGATGCGCTTGAATAATTAAAGCACGTGCCATATTTAATAGGTGTCGATGCTTGCGCTCGGCAACTCCATTTTGTTGTGGAGTGTTAACGCAACTAGTTTGATGAATAATTCCTTTTGTTGCAAAAAAATTATGAATTTTAAATTCAAGGCCATTATCACTATGAATTATTCTTACCTTAGAATTAAATTGATTTTCGACCATGTTGATGAAATTGACCAAGAGTTCCCTAGCTTGTGATTTGTGTTTCATAAGGTAAATCCATGTGCATCTAGTGTGATCATCCACTATGGTGAGAAAATAATTTGCACCTGAAATAGACGAAACTTTATATCCTCCCCAAATGTCAACATGAATTAATTCAAAAGGATAAATTGTAGCAATTGAACTTAAAGGAAATGAAAGTCTTGTCTGTTTAGCTAACGGACAAATTAAGCATATATTATTATAGCAAGATTTATTCTTAAAATGAGGAAAGGAAAATAACTGGGAAGCTTTGTCGGAGGGATGACCAAGACGTTGGTGCCAAAGGTTTGGACTGGTTGTTTGAGCATGGTTACACAATCTTTTCTTGGTTTGTTGGAGATGATAGAGACTCTCCCGTTCAATTCCCATCCCAATCATCTTCCCCGAACGTAGGTCCTGGATTACGCAAAAATTTCTAAGAAAAATAGTTATGCATAATGAATCATATGCTAATTTGCTAATTGAAATTAAATTTAAACGAAAATATGGTACGCATAAAACATTATCAAGAATTAAATCAGAAGATAAATGAACTTTGCCAATGTGAGTTACTTGTGTAATTGAGCCATTCGGTAGTTCTACGGTGCGGCCAATGACAGGTTTTGAATATGTAAGCAGATTTTGATCGCAAACCATATGATTTGTGCATCCACTATCTAATATCCATACATATTTATTCCCATCAAAATTAAGTGAAAAGGCCTTACCTGATAATTCTTCATGAAGTGTGCAATTACTGACTTGATTGGCAGAGGAATTTTTGATCTTTAACATGTCTAATATCTGCTTGCATTCATCTGCAGTAAAAGGAAAATTTATTTCCCTTTTCTCGGGAAAATTAATTCCCTTTCTCTCAAAGTTCGTCTCCCTTTTTTCTGGAAAGATCATCTCTCTTCTGTTCTCAAAACCCATCTCCCTTCTCTCGGAGAGATTCATTTCTCTTCGGCTCGATGTAGCCTGATTTCCCTTGGAAATCATCCCGTTATAGTCACCCTCAGTCGTCGCCTTCCTTTTGCAACAGTGCTCAGCCGTGTGTCCCTTCCATCAGCAAAAGGTACATCGGAGATGTGCTCGGCAATCTCTAGTGGAATGGTTTGTTTTATTACACTTGTTACATCTTAGCCCCTTTTCAATTTCATGATTACTGAAATTTCTTACTGCGAACGCAGCCGCCTCTGGTTGTCTGTGGCTTTTCCCGGCGACAACTTCCATCTGTTTCTCATGGCGAAGAACCACTGAGTAAGCTTTGTTCACTGTGGGTAATGGGTCTTGAAGTAGTGTGTTGCTTCGAACACCTGCGAACGAATCGTTAAGCCCCATGAGAAATTTCATGGTTTTTTGAATATCCAGGTATGCTTGTATTTCTTTGGTTAATCCACATGTGCATGTTGGGATGTTGCAGAGTACATCTCGTTCATCCCACAACCCTTTCAATTTCATAAAATAGGATCCCACTGTCGAATTTTCTTGAACACAGTTATGGATTTCGCTTTCGATGTTGAATAATTGAACCACATTTACATGCGAGAATCGTTCTTGCAGATCGACCCACATCTGTCTCGCATCCTTGCAATTGATCACACTGCCTGCAATTTCCTTGGACATTGATCCTAGCAGCCATGTCTTTACCAGGTTATTACATCTATTCCATTGCCTTTGTTCTTCTTTGTTTCCGTTACCAGGGTTAGTAATTGACCCGTTGATGAAGCCAATTTTGTTTTTGACTGTCAAGGCCATAATCATGGATTGGCTCCATGTGCTGTAATTGTCTTCCACCAATGGTTGTGGCACAAGAATGGCGCCAGGCTGGTCTGAGTGGTGGAGGTATAGTTGATGATTGGGGTAATCCCATTCTGCTCCTCTGGCCGTGCTTCCTTGGTCTGTGGTTGCCATAGGAGTTGGCTAGGGTTTGATTTGTGTTGTGTTTTGATGTTAAGATTGCAGCTCTGATACCATGAAGAAGTTCAGAAATTGGAGAAGGTAATTAATTTCATATATTCTGTATATTATTACATTGATTCATGTTCTGATTTATACAAGTGTATATGTGTTAGAATCCTAGTCTATTGCCTTCTATTGTGCTGTGTATTACATATAAAAGGAAGGAAATAATAACGGTAATATTTACATTAAATGTAATGGTAAACTACCTATTCTAGTCTTCTATAGTCTTAACATTACCAGGATGGTCAAACAGTTCTAGTATTTTTTTATTTAAAAAATATTTTTAACATGGACATATCAAAACAATCCATAAACACACATAAGAAATTAATTTAAAGCTAAAAAATAAAAAACAAATCAAAAATATAATTAGACCTAATAAGGGCAAAATGTTAGGTTGGAGAGCATAATTGTAATTTTCCAAAAAAAAAAAAAAAAAGTTTCCCATTGTAAGTACTGTTTGAATTGTAAGAGGGGAGTAGAATTGTAATTGTACTGTTTGAATTGATCAAGAAAGAGGTGGAAGGTCTAGAGCGTTTGAAACGTTAACCAGATGATCATTGTGAGCGGCAGGTATTGAAGTTATCGATTCTGAAAGAGAATCAGCTGCTACATTTTTGATATCCCAGTCACTAGTAGTATGACCAGCAAGTAGACACGGGCCATAAAGGATTGCCTGAATTGAAGCATGCTCAGTCCTGTCATTTGAATTTTCATCCAAGTCCAAAATTTGAAACATGGACTGTCATGTTCTCAAGTTCTTTCACGGATTTCATCCAAATCCAAAATTTTGACCTGCATGTTAAAATGAAAATCTTGAGTAGAGTAGATCTATGCAATAGGTTTTAACATTTTCCTTGGCCAAATTTGCATTGCATTAATTTATCTACAAGCATAGCACTAATAACAACTGCCAACATTTGTTACGAAATATGAGCTGTACTTTATTTTCCAATCATGGAATCAATAGCTCTATCCACACATGTTAAAGCTTGAATGTTAAAATAAATGGTGTAAAATTCATCTCTCAAACTATGTAATGGTGCAAGAAGAAAATTCCTATTGTCCCCCTTTGCCACAAAGCTGATTGGATGATATTCACTTAGTCCTTTGTTCATTACAAAGCTGGCTCCCTGATTAAATCCTGTATCTGATGACCCTGATTCGCAGCTAAGCTTCATGCTCTGTCCTGGCTTGTAATTGACACCACTGCATATATAGCAACCCGCTTGGCTTCCGGATTCCAGGGATACAGTTCCATCTTTTCCATCCAGTCCAGAAACCACACGGAAGATGGATGAACCATCATCATCAGCAGAGTTTGTGACAGCAAGGCTGCCGTCTGTTCCTTGCTGTGCTAAAAGCATTCCAGGAAGATCAAATGGTTCAAGCATGACTGATTTGCCAATAACATCTATAATTCCAAAGACTTCGGAGGGAGAAGATTCATTCAAGACAATCCTAAATGTGGCTTGAAGACAAGCATCGGTGCCAGATTTCGGGTACTCTTCCATTGTAATTGACTGGTTTGAATTTGTTAGCACAAAAGTTAAATTTCCAGAATCTTGGGAAAAAGATATTAGCTGTTCATTGTAAGAGGCAGGGATTGGTGTTATAGAGTCTGAAAGAGATTCAGCAGACCCGGATTTGAGGTTCCAGTCACCACTAGTATGACCAGCAAGTAGGTAAGGACCATAGAGTATCGCCTGAATAGAAGCATACTGGGGCCGGTCATCTGAATGTTGTTCAGAGGACTTTGTCAGTTATATGACCATCATCATTATTGAAATTATAAAAATATTTTGCATTTCAATCAAGAATCCAATGAAAATACCTTGTATGGCCTCTGTTCTCAAACTAATGGGAAGTTGTAGGCTTAATTTGTACTGCTCCATTTTCTATTGACTGATAAGAAACTACCTGCATTAGAAGCAGAATATTAAAGATAACACCAGGGTTTCCACCGAAGATGCCAATCAAAAGGTTCCAAACGAGCTCTCCCATAAGCTCTTACGAAACAAATTAAATCAAATATGAGAAACATGTAGATTAAGAAACAAACAGTCATGATTCATGAGTACGCTTCACACCTGGAGCTGGTATAGCCAAACTCTGACAGTTTATTGTTGCGGTAGCACCCTCTAAATGTGTCCAAAATGGTATCCTCAAATTCAAGGTAGATGCTTGGCTTGACCCCTGCACAAATCAGATCCATCATGATCATCAGTTACCCTTTTCTCAGCCCTTGTTAAAACTTTTGATTCTTTGAGCTCTTGCGCAAAGAGCATGATAATAAGTTTACAGGAGATTTAGCAGTGCTTTTCCCTCCTTTTCCCAATCAAGAAGGATCCAAGTTGAGTTTTTATATATATATATATATATATATATATAGCAAGTACCACCTTAAAGAGTAATACTAACTTTCGTATGCTTCCGTGATCGATCAATTGTAGCAAATACCTCGTTTGGAGAAAAGGTCAAAGTGACCTGAAGATAAGGATCTGAAGAAACAACAGGATCAACTTTCTGATTGATCACGATCTGTCCAGATTTCCAATCAAGAGAGCTTGATATATACTGAATAATGTAAAGACCTGGGGCTTCTCCTTCCTCTTCAAAGTATATGGAGTCTCCCAGCTTCGAAAATGATTCAATTCCTTCAGAGGCAGCAACAGAGATTAAAATCAAATTGTTGGCACAGAAGCAGAGGAATGGTGGAATAATCAGCATCAGATTATAAATCATTTGAAAAGAATTCCACACACATCATTTGACATTAATTGCATTGGTTTAAAACATTTGAAAACTTCAAACACAATGAATGGAGGATTAATCTGCATCGGCTTAAAAATCATCAGGAAAGAATCCTACATGCTTCTAGTGGAATAAACTGTCAGTTTAAAAACATTTGAAAACTTCAAATGCGATGAAGGAATAATCCGCATTGTATTAAAAATCATATGAAAAAATCAAACTGATAGATTTGGTTGGGCAGATTCCAGTAAATGTGTGCATCTTTTGCGTTTATTAGCAGCATGAATTGATCTTTGATGTAGTTCATCTGATTTTGATAAAGTAGTCTTGAGATTCATAAAAATAATTATAACAACAACTATAAGCTACACAAAATATTATTATTATTATTAAAAATATATTTGGTTGGGCAGATTTTTCTTTTTTAAAATATATTATTTTAATATAATTTTTAGTAAAATATACTTTGAAAACCAACTGTTATCATTTTTTCCAAGGATTCCTAAATTTGATTATATGAAATTAGATTGACTAGTTCTCTAGCCGAAACTAAATTTAATATATAATTAAAATTGATTTAATTTAAATTGATTGATTTGACAAGTGAATCAATGATTTAAGTGACTTGGTCATGATTATATTTGATTTAAAAAAAAAATCAAAACAGTATTTTTATAATGGTCAAATCAACTTAGATTAAAATACTCAGTCTTTTATAATTTATATTTTTTATAATTATTTTTCATATATATATATATATATATATATATATTTGTCCAGCGTCCGCTGGACAAAATTCATTGTCTCATATTGGCGAAAAATCTTCTCCATTCTTTGGAGTTCAATATAAATACGTGTATTGTGTCAAAGACACAATACACGTATTTATATTGAACTCCAAAGAATGGAGAAGATTTTTGGCTGATGTAGGACAACTTTCATTGTCCCCACATCGGACAAATAACATTGTTCCACTTTAAATTTTAGTTTAAATATAATTGAAGGAGCTGGAAAATTAAAAATTTTGAAGCGATAGTCTTGATAGATAAAAATCGTAAAATCGGACCGATCCGGTCCGATATTACGAGTCAAACCAATATTATACGAGTTTGACCGAATTCGATTTTTGTCTCCGAGTTAACCAGTTTTCTTTAGTTGACTCGCAAAATCGTATGATTTTGCGAGTCAACTCGCGAGTTTGATAACCATGATCAGTAGTCATAGTCTCGGATAATAAAATAACATGTGTACTTAGAAAGCTATGATGATTTTGTAAGACAAGGAAATCGGAATCTTAAATAACCCACGCACCCAACTTTCATGAGTCAAAATTCAATCAATTGATCTATATGATTTTATTATTGATAATCAAGATTAATTCATCGCTTATCATGCTTGCAAACAGCAGCTAAATATCATCAATCCATTTGCCACGGCAATTTACACCTAACTCTCTGCATTTTCCACCATCCGCACACATTTTGACAACAAATGTAATTAAAATATTCCATAAGAAATAAATTTAAACTGAAGATATGATTGGATGTATCATACAAAATAATAATAATAATAATAATAATAATAATCTTGAATCAACTAATTTTACTTGCAAAACTAAATTATGATGGATAAAGTTAAAAAAAATGAGATGATATTATATGAGGAATTCAATTTACCAACTGACAGCCTCTAGAAAATCATTATAGGAGTCAAGATAGCTAAAATACTAAGTTCTTGTCTCTGGACCAAATTGCTTAGACCCTTTTTGCAAGCTTGTTGGAGGTTAAAATGATTTCTACTATGGTAAATAGGTTGTTTATTTAGAGATAGAAAGTAGGTCTAATGGCCAGTTATGCGACTTTAAGGTTGAAAACATCATATTTATGATGCTGAGACTTGAGACCGGCAACTTCAGTTGAATATCTTCTTGTAATTAAGGACTTGTTTCTAACTCAAGACATATAATTAATTAATTAATTAATTAAAATCATAGGAGTAGACAATTATTTTGACCTAAATAAGGATCCAATGGAGAAACTAATATGTTGCGATACCCTAACACGGATATTGACCACCAACAGAAATGTGATTGAGTGCATGAAACTATCACTACATTTTGCACTTGCTCCAAGAATTATGTCCTCTTTTTTTCGTTCACAAGCAACAGGAGATACGTTCATGATAGTTGCACTGACTTCTTCGATGTTGGAAATAATATTAATGACTTAATTTTCCAATATTGAAGCTAATAATTTCTATATATAGTTGTTTATATGCATATATTGCCTTGTTTAAATCATGAAGGGCTATATATATCATTATATAGCTCAAGATTCATTACATTAAACATTCCATGGAGAGAGAAAATACTTCAAGTACCTGATCTAATACAGTTTTTTCTCTCGATTTTTGTCCTTGAGAAAGTTCATTGCCTAGTTGCAAGGTCAGATCTAATCAAGATCTCTCGAGAACATGCATTAAAATAACATTATCATAATCATCTTCCTCCAACTTTCAGTCTTCCATGCCTCAACTAAAGCATATAAACCGGGGACTTTCACGAGCAATTGCCTTGACTATATGTTTAATATTAGGTGTGCAAAGATATACTCGTCGAAGTGGTCCTGTCTGCACTTTTGGGATTATTATTTTTTATATAAAAAAAAAAAAACCATGCATATGCATTAAAGAGTTTGGAAGAGAAACCTTCGACTTAACTTCCAGGCAGGACCCAGCATGCACCAAGTATCTACATGAACATTTAGCCTTATAAAGTTAGATGATTTTACAACCGACGACCGTGAAAGGTTGCGAGTCCTAACTTTGAAAGGAAATCCTATTAATTACCTGACTTAAAAATCATTTTAAATTGAAGTAAAATGCTTTTAAACCACACATATTATAATATCACAAAAGGCATCCCATTTATCGAAGCTAAATTAATGTTGGTTTGACTCCTTTTATGTCACCTTAATTTTTTTCTGTAAAATCATAGTAATTAAGATCCTATTCTTCATTTGTAAACATGGATACTATGTTGAACAACAACGATGTTTTGGCATCAATTCACTTGTAAATCCAATATTTATATTAGAATTTTTTTCATGAATTAAATTTGTGAATTATTGGCCAGATTATTAAAAATACTCTTGGAATTTTACTTGGAAAAGACAACTATGCACTTCAGAACTATATCAAGTCTGACTGCTTCTTTCAAATCGGGAAGAAATTGAATTGCATCAACAACATGAAGGTGATTTCGTCAGAAAAGATCTGGTATGATGAATTTTTTTTATAATAGGTTTATCTTCTTTCTCTCTCTTTTTTTATGGAAAGGTATAATACCATTGAAAAATGTCTTCTCTTGGTTGGTATTGCTTGGTAGAGTAAGCACCAAGGACTATCTTGCAGGAAGGAATTTAATTGATAATCTTTTAGCAGGCTGTCGTTTTTGTAACTCAAAAAAAAAAAACAATTGATAATCTTTTTTCTGCATTATTATGAAGCTTCAAAACTATAGAATCATTTCATTCTCTGGATAGGTTTGCAATGGTGTGTGCCAAGATCCTTGGGATCTCTACAACCTTGATTTTTTATAAACAATCATTCAATTTTTCAAAGTAATTATCTTTTCATCAATGCACTCGATTATTTAAAAAACTAAAACTGAAGTGACCTTATGATGTTTATCAGGAAGGGGAATGTAAAGGGCCACCCGTCTCTGCAACTCCTCTCCCTATCCATCATGGCATGTACGTATATCAAGCTGGGTTGATGCGTGGATAGCTGATTGAATTGCGTGATGCCAAGATCAACTTGTGGAGAATAATCGTAGAGTGATGAAGTTTTGTTTTCCTCTTCAATTAATAGTATTTTTGATAAAAACATAATAAGTAAACTAACTTGTAGAGAACTCTCTTGAACTATAACTTGTTTTGATTGGTCTCAAATAAACTAAACTTCTTTTTATTTCAATACTTGAATTATTATATGTTTTGATATCCCTTCGTTAAATCCTATCCAAAAAGCCCTTTTATCATCACATAAAAACCGATTTCTTTTACCCATTAGAATTCTCATATATATATATATATATATATATATATATAGCTTTTTGGATAGGATTTATATATATATATATATATATATATATATATCAGCCTCTTCTTTTTCAAGTCTAAGATCGAGAGAAGCCTGTAATCATTACTATCTATGGACGCCAAACCTTAGAAGTCAGGAATTGTGTGATAAAGTTAAAGGCAAATCAAGCAATAGCCCTCCAGCAAACCCCGTAATCTTAGAGCATTTTGTCTGGTAATCATATGATGCTTAACTTTTCATATTGAAATTTGTAGACTAACAGGAAAATAATTAGCCTTTTTACAAAGTGGTCATCTACCAACAAGCAAACTTTGGTTAAGAAAGTTCCTATAGGTATTAAGAAATACCAAATAGAGCTTTCCAAGAAAACAACTATATAGATTAAATCTCATTGAATTGTTAGGGTATATGCATATAAAGCTCGTTTTGATATGGTGAAATATGTTCTATCTCAATTATATATTTCACGTATTGGAGTATTAGCATAAATTAATTATTAAAATGACTTTTAAAATAATGTAAATATATATATATATATTCCAATGAAAAACAAAAAAAAACTATTTTAACAGTTTATTTATATTTTAATATATTTAATATTAATACTTTTGGTTTTTTACTCTTGTGAAATAAAAAGCTACGGGGAAAAGTTTAAATGATGAAAGAAAGAATATTTAAATAATTCATTTTATTGTTTGACTCTTTCGATAGAGATTGACCATTATTTTTATTTTCTTCGGAAAAGTCTTTCTGGCTCTTCTTTTGAAGATGTAAAAAAAATAAAAAAAATTATAACTTCTTGTCTTGCACTGATTAGCTGAAATCTCTCTCTCTCTCTCTCTCTCTCTCTCGTAACACTAATAAAAAAAGGCATGATTTATGTTTTTAAAACCACAATTATAAAAATTACCATAATACAAAACATATTAAATATCTGTTTATTTACGTGTTTGTCTGTCCAGATTACTATAATCCAAGTAAAAAGCATTCAAAATAATGCTTTTGATTTATAACAGCAGCTTAAAACTCGGTCCAAAATGCGGAGATATATCATCACTACATAGATTTCATACTCAGACAATAGAGTCTTGTCCCTGCTGCTCTTAACGTAGCAGGACAGACAACATGCGTGGATGGAATTTTGCCTGGGCTACCCGGTCTTCTTCTACGCCAATTTATCATCTCTCAGGTGAGCCAAGCCTCCCCCCTTTGACTTTTCAGACAAATATTAATTGCACCCACATCGTCCATGTCGCTCTTATCAAAAAGATAATTTCGATGATTTCTTTTTTTAATTTGTGCAAACTCATATCCCTGTAATCATATGTTATCTCATTTTTTTAATGTAGATATCCTAATTAATTTGCGTGGATCTTAACTAATTTCATATAATTTAAAATAAATAAATAATTTTCCAGTTTTAATGACCCTCAAGATAATATAACTCAAAGTGATGATTTCTTAAAAACAAATCTAGAGCCGAGAATTGTACTTATCTCATGTTAGTTTCTATATAAATCAAATATATTTTTAATTTTCAGTTCATTAAAAACAAGGTGTCCATATCTATGTTCTTTTTAGTGTTTTTTTTTTTAGAAAAATATCAAATTATTTTTTAGAAATATTATATACCATTATAGTAAATACATATAATCAATATGGCCGATGTTCTCATGTAATAAAATCAACATGATGAAGCCTAATATCCTATATTTATCAAAGATGGTGTTTTAATCAAGAATGATGAAGGAGTTGAATAATTAGGAGGGAGGGAAATAGTAGTGATTAAACATGGAGATCTTCGCACGTGAGCATGAAAGAATCAAGGCTCAAGCTTCTAATATTTTTCACAAATCATTTCACACCACTCTTCACGGAACAAACAGTAGCATTATTATCATCTTTCGGTAAACAAAATGATTTCAATTTAAAAATCCATGCCCCCACTCGCTAATTACCACAGTAATTCTAAAACTAAAGCCATCAGGACTCACTGGCTAACATGATCAAGCTAATTAAAGGTGAACATCGAGTGTAATTTATTTTCTAATTATAATTAAAAAAAACCTCAAGCACTTTTATTCAAAATTACTAAACACGAATACCCAGATAGTTTAATTCTAGTTATTTAAAGTTAAATCGGATTGTGCCCGAGAAACTAGATCATGGATTGATTTATCAGAGCAATTCTCACCTATATTAATTTCAAACTTTGAACAATGATTTTTGTTGCTTTGTATTCTATAAAATATGCATTGCGGGTTATTGGATATTTGATATTGAGTTTCAAAAATATTTTTTTTAAATTAAATAATTTTATTTTTATTTTAAATAAAATATTTTTGATGTTTTTAGATTATTTTTATATGTAAATTTAAAAAAAAATTGTTAAAAAAATTATTTTAATATATTTCTAAATAAAAATTACTTTAAAAAATAATTTCAATTACATTGTTAATATATTTCTATTTTTTTTAATAAATATTGTATTGTTGGACTAGATTAGTTATCATTGACTAAAATATTAAAACTTAACTAAACAGATATATAGCTTCATAGTTAAAAAAATATAAAAAAGTGTATAAAATATTATTTCTCGAAATATTATTAACAAATAAATTGAAACAAATATCCTATAGTTTTTCCACTCATAATCCTTGAAATTTTTATAATAATCTAAATATATTTATAGATTGTAACAACTAATCTTCATCTTCACTAGCACTTATGCCTTTCCATTTCTAACCCATTTATTTTATGTACAGGAAAAAAAAAATGAACTAAGCTAAATCTCTCACGTGCCATCTGCCACACGTGTGGGTCAGAATCCTGACACTTTCCTTTGATAATCCGAAGACGGTGACGGAGGCATTGACGGAGGCGGCACCCTTAAGTCTTCGAAATACTCCCTTATATCCACCCCACCAGCCGTTACCCTCTCCGTTAACTCCCCGTCGTCCCTCGGCGGAATAAACGGCGGTCTTAAGACTTCCGTTAATAGGTCCCACCTAACACCTTTAAAAAACACATGCTCCTTAATCTCACAAGCTCCACGTTGATACCCCAACCTTTGCGTGGGGTCCTTCTCTAACAGCCGTTCAATCAAGTCTGTTAACTCGTTTCGCTTCCCAATGAGCTCTGGCTTCTTGGTCAGTACGTTTCGAAACGTTTCCTTCCGGTTCTTCCCTTTAAACGGCGTCGTCCCATATAACATCTCGAAGCTCAAAATTCCAAGGGCCCACCAATCAACAGCGAACTCGTGTCCATCTCCTCTTACAACCTCCGGCGAGACATATTCCTCTGTGCCCACGAACGAGTTGGACCGTTCTCCAATGTTGAAGCTTAGTTTTCTCCGACTCACTGGGCTGACTCGTGCAGACTTCGCTTTCTTTAACCCGTTCTTTTTGTGTTGAGCATCATTAACAAACCACCACCTCGTCAAATTCCTTATATGATGTTGTTGCTGCTTCTTTTGAGGATGCTGTTCAATTTTGCTGACGGTGATTAAGTTATTGCAGCTCGCGGCGGTGTTAGAGACAAGACTTCTTACCGTTTTTCTCGTTAACGTACGTGAAAGATCAAAGTCTGTAAGAGTAACGTGACCAGAATGTTGTATCAAAATGTTCTCAGGCTTTAGGTCTCTGTAAACAATGCCCATTTGGTGGAGGTGATCAAGAGCGCAAACGATTTCAGCTAAGTAAAAGCGGATTACAGCTGGGGAGAAAACATGGTCGTTTTGGCGGTGGCGGAGGACGTTAAGGTCACCACCGGGACAAAAGGGGACAGCCCAAGCGAGGAATTCTTGGGTTTCTATGGAGGAGATGAGGCGGGGGAGAAATGCGTGGGTTGTTTTGGGGGTGGATAATTTGTTCAAGACTTGGATCTCCCACCGTGCACGGCGTTCGGCCTCGAATTTGGTATGGAGGGTGGATTTCTCGACTACTTTGAGGGCAAATCGGTTCTTGGCAGTGGAGTCTGTTTCTTGATTGTGTACAAGGAAGACTGTCCCCATGGCTCCTTTGCCAAGGACTTTGATGGCTCTAATGCTGTCAAAGTCTAAATCTTTTTGGTGTTGCTGGTCTTGTGATGGTGGAGGAGATGGTGGTTCCTGTGGTGGTCTTGAGATGAGTGGCGGAGGCTCCATTTTTAGAGAGAGAAAACGAGAGGGGGAGAGGATTATGAGGGTGGAAAGGAGAGCTGGATTTTGGGTTTTATAGTTAGTTTTTTTTTCTGTTTTTATATATCTGGGTTTTGGCTTTTTTTAGCTTCTGTTTTTTTGTTTGTCTTTTAAGTGATGGTGGTTCGTGAGGGTAAATTTACTGTTTTGTACACCCCTGCTGTGGATTAACTCGCAGTTCTATATCTGACTATTTTAATCTGGATTGGCTATTTTTTGTAATAATATATATATATATATACACACACACTGAGCAGGTCCGCTCAGTTTGATTAAAAATTTAAGTTGATGAACTAAATTTTATTTAATTAATATTTTATCTGATTTAACAATAGTCGCGGTCAGCTTAACAGCCATGAATTTACTACTATTTATCCAGGCTAATTTGGGAAAGAAAAACAAATACGAATTGATGGGGTTTTGCAGCTTCTGTGCGATCTTTGTCGGCTGTTTACTTTATAGCTGGCGTTCTCTTTGCCATGTAGGTGTTTTGGACCAATAGAATTGGAGCTTACGTGGATGGAAATTGTTACCTTAATGGTAGAATTTCCTAATTTAATAAATATGAAGAAATTAAGATTAATTGACATAACCAGTCGGTGATTGAGGTGGGGCTAAGATGTCTGAATCTTTCTGTACACTAATAATATCGATGGTCATGAACCACCAAGCAGATACTTAATTTTAAAAAAAATTAATTGAAATCCAAACAAACATAAATATATTTTTTTATATTCAAGGGAGTTTGTGCATAAATTTCACAACTTTTATTTTATTTTTTATTTTTCAGGACAAAGAAGGATTGTTTAAGGAACAAGTTTATGCATATACAATCAGAATCGGACAGAGAAGCACATCGAACATATTATTTATAATATAAGTATCATACTTCCTTGGTAAATGTTTCATTTTTAATTTAAGAAACTAGCATACATTCATGTTTTTTAATACCAATTCTAGCTCGTCAAGTTCATCGAACATAAATTTCCTTTCGTTAATAAAGAATAGAATCTTAACAGATAAAATTATAATTAATATGTAATTTTTTTGAGTTTACAACATATATTAAAGATATAATTTTAATGTGCAAAGTAACAATTGTCAATGTTCGTCTTAACCTCTAGAATGTCTAGGCAAACTAAGAACTCATAAATCAGCAAGTTAATCTCTATTTGATATTGTATTTTAAAAATATTTAAAAAAAAAATATTTTACATTGAATATATTTAGTATTTTTAGATTATTTTCATGTATTGATGTTAAAAATATTTTTTAAAAATAAATAATATCATTTTGATATATTTTTAAATAAAAATATTTTAAAAAATAACCACAACACATTCCCAAAAAATTAATTAGGTTGTAACATTGCCCTAAAAGTGTCCTTGCTGCTTGCCCTATCATGAGAAAAATGTATCATTAATTAAACGACAGGACTATTAGCATCACTTAATGGTATCCATGTGTTCTTAAGTGTGATGAGTTGCTGATTAAAGTTTGAGTCTTTATTTTCCTAAAAGAAAAAAATATAGTGAGAAGAATGGGAGGCACTCGTGCAAGGAATAAGGAAAAGATGCAATGCTAATTGCATAGAGCCACACAAGGGACAAGAAAATATTTTCTTTTCGAGGTCTTTCACATGGTGGCTTCCATGATCTAAGGGAAGAATGTGATCGTGCACCTCAGGTATGAAGTTAGGGTTGTTGATGGAATGTTGGCAGCTTGTCATTCCTTTAATCAAGCTAGCTATAACTTCTTAATTTAATTAGGGTTTGTAATTTGTTTTTTAAAACATATGATTGGTGTATAAATTAATGCAATCATGTGAGTAGCAGTATACTAAATTATTCATTGACTTTTGTACAAGCTAACAGCAAATTATTCTCTTAATAGATTGCAGAAAATCAGGATAATGTCGCACTGTGCTGAATCTAGATTAGGGTTTGTCTCGAGGATTATTTAGAATCCCATCATCAATTCATGTATTATTGGAAGTAACTGTTAGGTCAAATATTGGAGGCAGGTTCATTGCAGCTTCTAAACATGTTAAAATAATTCATTCCATGTTGCAATCAGCTTAGAATTAATTCATTATTAAATCTTCAATATTGAATTGAATTAAGTTAATTTATTTTTATTTTTATTTTTATTTGGGAGTGGAAGGATTTTAAATGAGGACACATATTACAGCTTGTACAGTCATAAAAATTAAGAAGGTAATTGGTTCTAACTTGTGTATTGATCTCCAACATGGTAACTTTTTGACCCCGATTTTTTATTTAAACAAATGGTGATGGACCTAACCCTGACCCGCAACGGTGATGATGGCTAGAAAAGCTATGCATATATATAAATAGGGGGCCTATAGAGTACTAATTAACAAGTTATTATGGTTTAAAGAAATTAAATATAGTGGAGCCCCAATATATATGCATATATATATATAAAAAAAAAAATTTCAAGAACTACAAGGCTACCTAGACTTGGCTATCATCACCTTCGAGGTAAAATCTTATTCTATGAACTTGAGCATAAAAGAAAAACAATCTGAATCTAAAACTTGGGTGTTGGCAGACATAATTATAGCCACTTTTAGCAAACAAAAATTAAAATAAATGTTGATTTCCAAATATATCTACTACTTAATCGATCATAAATAATGAAATATAAAGTGGGGGAAAGGCTAGCTGTTACTGAGAGAGGTGAGTATTTAAAGTGGGGATTAGTTTCAAATTAAATCTCATTTAGCTACACCATTGAGGCCAATTAATTATGTTAATTGATGATTTGCATTCATGTTAGGTATTATTGCACCCTCCATAACATTATCAATCAAAAGTCAATCCTTAAAAATTATCTAGGAGGTAATTTAGTGATAAGAATTTAAGATTAAAGGGTTTACTTCTCTCATATTCGAGTTCTATAATTGTTAATATGATGATCACTAGAAACTTACATCATCATTGTTAAGGAACCATCTCATCTAAAAGTTCAAACTTGTAAGTGAGGCCCCATAATATGATTTATATTATTCTCTAATAATCATTAATTTTAGAATCCATGGGATTAGTCGAGATTGATCCGGATATTCATTTTAATAATGATAAAAAAAAGATAATCCTTAAATGATCATAAAATCTTTCTTATTACTTCAGGTTTGGATGCTCCCTGATTCTAGAAGAGCACCAAATCATTTCATTTTTGAACCTATTTTTACTAGGTTCCAACCAGAATTTTGCTTTCCCTTTAACACCACCAAACACAAAACAAAAAGCTGAGACACAGAACTACAAACTTCACTAACAAAACTTGTCGTCTCTTAAGCTTTTCTGCTCTTTCCAATGGCAATATCATCTTTCAAGCAAAGTTCAATATATCTCGCTCCTCCAGCTTCTGAAGTATATGATATTTGCATGCAATGGAGCTAGCATTTGACCCAGCACTTCGTATTCACGGTCGTCCATGCATTTGTTCTGTTTAATCATGCAGGATAAATATTAAAGCTTAATTATGTATATTAATAACAAGTTTTGTAGAGAGAGTTGTTTTTTTTTGGAACAGTCAGTGGAGATAAATTGAGATGTTTTGTTCACATCTAAGATCAAGCAAGATTGCTCGATCACATGATATGCTTTCAGTGTTGATCGTTACAACTCACAAGCATGCTTTCAAATGTTGTGGTCCTCCGATTGTATTGTCGTTCTCAAAGTGCCTAATTAGCAACAATCAATAATAATCAATGGACTTGATGAATCGATGGGTCCATACTATGATATGTCAAATTAATTTCTTTTTTTTTTATTTAAAAAAACATTGTTTAGATGACATATGATATCCATATTGTGATAATATATTTTTTGGTCTTTATTTATAAGAAAGAGTACATTTTTTTATATGAACAAACCCTATATTCTGGAAAATATAATTTATGAGTCTAGATGAACAAGTAAAATCCTAATTTTTTAAAACTTTTACAAAGAATGCACGTTCTAACTTGAATTCAAAATCTATTATACAAATCATAAGTTTTCTATCATCACGTATAACTATATACAAGTTGGAATATAACAGGATATCTATCCCTAACCTCTTCCAAAATATAAATAGTCTCTCTTTTCCCCCATACCAGTTGTCATTACCTATCCCTGACCTATTATTAGAAGAGAGATCAACAATCCTTCTCTTCTATATATATATTTTGTGAGAAATTCATCTTCTTTTTTCTGACAACAAGTGATTGTGTGATGATATTTGAGTAATGAAGCTAAGAGTAATTGATCTTTTAGTTGATATTTTATTTTTTGAGTATAATTCTTTTTTAACATTTGCCTACAAATGAAATGGTATATATTTACTATATAATAAAGCAATTCAAATCATGTGAGTTTTATCACATTTAATCGAAATAAAAAATAATTACAAAAAGAACGATTAATGAGACACCAAGCACCAGGTCCTACACCATTTATTAGTAAAGAAATTTATATATATAGGAGCAATTTATTCCATCCGGCAATAAAATCTGCTCAAATCTATAAAAGATGGAAAAGCTATGATATTGATATATGGGTATCGATCTAAATTGATTAAATAATACAATTAATGCTCGCATGTGTGATGAATAGTGTTTAATGAGATTAAACATTGAGGCCATGATTAAAATAATTGTTTGTTGAAGAAGAGAATTTCTTGAAATCTTTGTGAATTAGTGAGACAAAAAGAAAAGGATACACACGCACATAAAGTTCGAAAGGGAAAGGCAGAGGAGGGTGGGGATTAATGGTTGTCTTCTAGCTTTATCTCACGCCTGCCTATTCCTAGGATTTAGCCCTATCTATGGCGATTTCTTGTCTATTTATAACCAGTTTGATTCAAAATAGAAACTGAGAGGGAAGAAATGCCATGGTTCTTTGTCCCTATATAGCCATTGCAATATGTTTCTAGCTAGATTCTAATTTAATAGCCTTTACAAGACTTCTCGTGATGCGATGATGATGATGATACGATGAGTGCTTGAAAATAAATTAATTTAAGATAATTAATTTGAGTTTCGTGTAATTAACACCAATTGTTCTTTAGTTTTAGAAAATTTCTGCAGTCTTTCATTGTTTCTATATGATTTTAGGGCTTGAGAGAACATTGGGCATGCAGTATTTTACGGGACATATAATTTTAGGGTTTGACAGAACATTGAACAATATTTTACAAGCCATCGTGCCGGCCAGAGAAAAAAAAACATACATATAACAAGGCCTGGCATAAATATATACTAGCTAAAGATATTTCCACATATATATGAATAGCATTAGAGTGTAATTTGAGGTTAACCCTAGCTAGAACTTTATTGAAAGAAACGGGTAATTTCTTTTGCTTGTTTACCAAAAGCCCACCAAAAATTTGTCATGTGCTGCTGTTGGCCATGTCATGGACAGCATGGGGCTAGTCATGTTATTATCTTTGTTTTATGTTTGTTTGTGTTTAATTTAAGGTAAAAAAAAATGCAATTATCTCAATAGGTAACAAGATCTATGATATATATAATAAATTTTAAATTCAAATTAAAATATGTATTTTTTAAAATAATTTAAAATAATCAAGATTTTATTCGTTAATTTGATTTTATAAAATATAATTTTCTCACGTGAAAATGAAAATAAATAAGGTCGGCAAATCAAATCAAGGTGGTGCTGATGGGTCTTTACGACTTTGGCATCTCCGACGCATGGAGAAGCAATTCTTTGGAAAAGGATCCACACATCCAAAACCCCATCTATTCTAGCTTTAGGTGACACAATATCCTGTACACTGTTTGCTTTTCCGGCCAGCTTTTTAGAGGATGTTGGAGACACACTAAGCCCACCAGAGAATTTTTAAACCCGGAAATGCTTTCTTTGAAGTTTCATAAAATGTGTTTCTGTCTGCCGCCATCATTTGGTGGTTGAAAATTTCAGCTTCCACCTTGGCTCAAAGTAAAGGCAAAGTGAAAATATATTCCTCCACCCATGTCAAAGTTAGGAACAAATGTACTTTAAGGATTAAAAATAAAGTATATTTACTTTGATTATGCAATTGTCGGCCATCACCATCACAAAGTTATAACCACGCTAAAATTTATATTAATTTTTTTGTTTAAAAATTTATCAAAATCATATATTTTTTATTTTTTAAAAATAATATTTTTTATATATAAATTACTATTTTTTTGACATAAACCTATGAAAATAATCTCAAAAATATCAAAAAATTAATTTAAAGGAAAGAATATTTTTTTTAAAAAAAATAGTATCAAGCACCCATAGAAGTGCTCTCTTGAGTGTGTTAAAATTATGTAGTAAAAAAAAAAAAAAAATCAATCCCAAAGAGTCACACGTTCGTAATTAATGTAACACACACTATGATTCCAAGTACAAAAGGATGAAGCAATTTGATTGACACAATAATATTTGTTAATTAAATATTGCCAATATTATTATGATTAAGATCTTCTTCTGAGTCGAGTTTCAAAAACATTTTTTTTTTTAAAAAATGATATGTTTTTATTTATATTTTTTATATGAAATTAAATATTTTTAATATTTTTAAATCATTTTCATATCTTATATAAAAAAATTATTTTAATATATTTTTAAATAAAAAATATTTTTAAAAATAATCACAACTAGAAAACTGAGCAGAAAACAAGATAGGCGGTGGAATCCAACATATGCTAGCTAGCTGCTTTTGCACGCATGGCAAGCCAACCAAGCACACCTGTATATTGTATGATCTAGAAAACTGAGCAGAAAACAAGATAGGCGGTGGAATCCAACATATGCTAGCTAGCTGCTTTTGCACGCATGGCAAGCCAACCAAGCACACCTGTATATTGTATGATCAAAATGAAGAAATTATATAGTATATCATAGAAAGACATGATTTTTGTATAATAACTTCCTTTGATTTTCTTGAGCTCAAAATGGATGCTCCATCTAGTTGCTATAGGGACCCACCAATAAATTAAATCCTCAAAAAAATTGTTCATACCTCATTCTAAAATATAATAATACCTCAATTATATTTATTTTTTTATTTAAATTATTTTTGACATTAATAGATTAAAATAATTTAAAAAAATTAATTTAAAATAAAAATAATTTTTAAAACACAATCGTGATCATCAAAAGCCTCTGCAACCTCATGATGGAGGAGCGTGTGGAAGAGAACTTTTTGTCCCTGTAGCTCATGGTACAGTGGTGAAAAGAAGCGCTGCAATTTTCGCTTTCTGTATTTGTTTTAATAATTAAAACCCTCTTTTCTAACCCTTTTATTTTTTCTTCCAGTGTTTTAATTATTAAAATGATTATTCTTGCCATTGATGACACGAACGATTTCAAGTATACTATCATTGCTACCGATTACAAGGGTTTCCAGTAATAATGAGTTCATTTATGTGTATTGTTATGATATTGTCATTATGCATTCCCCTGGATGCCTTTCATATCATACTCAATTTATTTATTTATTTTTATAAATTAAAAAATATTATTTTAACCATTCTAAAATATTGGATTAACATTTAATTCTACATAATTTTACTCTAATAGATATGCTGATTAAAAAATATTATTTTCTTCATAAGCCCAGAACCAGTCTTCAGAGCTTTCGCATGGACTTCCAGCCCAACCACTTCCTTTCAACTAGGACTGTCTACTGAAGAAACTAGAAATGATAAATCCAAACATACTCTTGGGCTAATTAAAGTCCATACTGATTCCATAGGCCTCACTATTAGATCCAAGTGGGCCCACTGATGCAGAACCTTCGACTGATCCAGGATTTCCATATCGATTCTCTTTCTCAATATCATTTTTTTTTAATTTATCTTGAATTTATATTAATTTGAATTAAAATGGATTATTATTTTGATTTTTTATACTAATAATCAATTCCATGCGCACATTTTCATTATATATATAAGGTATGAGAATTTTATATAAAAAATAAATAACTTTAAAATTTGTATTATTGTCTATTCTAGCAAAATATCACCCATCAGAATTATTGATAATTAAGACGTACTCTATCAATGATAAGGTTTTGTTTTACTAAAAAAACATTTTAATTTTTCAGTGATTGTATTATATAATAATAATAATAATAATAATATATTTTCTTGATTACTTCAAGACCTATATTTAGGTTGACTAACATGTTTTTCACGATCACGATTCTAAACAGGAGATTTATGTATGGTGACTCTCGTTGTTAGGCAACCATTACAATTCACACAAAATCAATCTCTCAATTATTTTAACTAAGCTGCACTCCTTCAAGAATAACATAGAAATTCCCAACTAAAAAAGGTTCTGGTTAGTTTATGTTTAGTCTGTTTATAAAGTATTTGATGCTACATTTGTTGTTCTCATCCTGTTTATTTAATGGCTATAGCATATAGTAATGAAACTCATGTTTGATGAAAATAAAAAATCCAGTCAATGCTGGAGCAAATGGTAATTATAGATATCTTCTGCGCCAATATCGTTCCTCAACTTGAGCAACTGTTGATCTCTTTTTGGATCAAAATAAGAATGTCCAGACTCCAGTGTTTGTGTGTGTGTGTGTTTATATATATATATATATATATATATATATATATATATATATATATATATATATATATATATATGTGCACAAGTTATTGGGTACTGCTACCTCCATCGGCCACTGAAATAGTTTTAGCTTTTATGGAACGTAAATGATGCTGACATTACCAACTTATTAGGGCTTCGTTTAGATTGCTTTCAAAAACATGAGAAGCCTAGATAATTGCAAAACGATCCCCAAACATTAATATTCTTAATGCATATTATGCTTTAATTACTCTGAGGTAGCTGTCTTCGAGATTAATTTGGCGAACACAAGGATAGCTACGAAATGTGGGAGTTATGATTTGGTTAAAACCATGTCCTATTGATTTTTAAGAAGAATCATATTAACTAGATTAAAAAAAAATGATTTATTTAATTATCTAATTTTAACCGTATTCTTTAACCTGAATTAGACTGATCTAAGTTAATTTGCCAAATCAAAACAAGTTTAATAATAATTACATAGCGTGGAGTTTATGGTTTTCTTTTTATTGAAATTAGGCATAAACATTTTATGTAAACTTGATGATAAACAATTACATTATTCCTTCTTGGAAAGGTGATATAACATTTTTGTTGATATCCAGCCCCAAATTAGTGATGAACTTCCCACAATATGTTCCATCATGTTTCCCCTTATTAATCAGCATGCATTCATTCACAGTCCATTCTTTGTTGTTAACTCCTATGTTCTAAAACTTTTTTTTTTATGAATTTGTGGTTCCAAACAACCCTAACACTAGTCTAACTATAAACCCTAACCCTGTTAGGGTCTGTACTGTGCATGTAAGAAGAAAACAAGGGTTCCTAGAAATCTATTTACCTTTCTGAGTACATTTTGAGGCGACACGAGCACTTTCCCGGCGTTTCCTCCCACGTTCTGGAAATTCTCAAAACTTTTCTCTGGATTCTCGTGAGCTGCTTTGCCCTACTTTGCCCTTATTCCATCATTACATTTACAAACACACACCCTTTTAGTACTCGCCTTCTTCTTCTTCTTCTTCTTCTAGCACAGGTTCTTGTGTGTTTTACTGGAATCAAGGATGTGTAAGTCTTGCACACGGATTGAAACATAGATTTTATCACAGCATCAAACATCAGGAAGTAGTTCTGCAAATTGGAACTTTAAATGAAATGTCGAATCACTCCTATGACTTTCGGTCTACAATGTTACATATAATTTAGAACCATAACATTACATTCCACGAAAAAATCGTACATTGTAAAAGAAAAGGATATATGGTTGAAGAGTCATACAAGATTCCATTTCCCCATTTTTTATTCATTTACTCGCACTTTATTTACAAAAATCAAAACATATTCATGTTACTTTCCAACGTTTGTTTTCTAATAATTCATAAACGCTCAAACATAATCCATCCATTGATCGAGTTCAATCATGGTTTGAATCTCACATGTAAGAATATAATACTCTCCCTTCATACTTGCGAGCTACAGACCGACCAGATATATGAATCTCATTTCATCTAACAATCATTCTGCATAGAATTGCCTTCTAGAATTTAAAGCAATTGGGTTGAATTTAAACCTCAAATTAATGCATCCAATCAAAAACCTTTTTTTAAGAAAATAATAATCAAGAGAAGTTAATTTTTGTTGAGAAGAAGAACATGTATATTGCATTTATTTACTTTACAGCTGTATATTTACTTTACAGTTATATTGTACAAGTCACATATTGTGCTGCCTATTATTATGGCCTAAAGGACTAGTCAGTTAGGAAGTTAGTTAAATCTTCTTGTATAAATATCCAGTTAATCATCAATGAAATATACACTATTCAGCATTCATTTTTCACTTCATTTTTCATGGTATCAGAGCTAGGTCAGTAAATTTTTCACCAAGACTCATTTTTCAGCAAAGTTCATTCATCTTCACCACACAATCAATCACCCAGAATCCATCATCTTTATCAAATCAATTCTCAAATCCAGAATCAATCCAATCCAGTCTAACACACAGTTCCAGTTCCAGTTTCTTCAAGTTAACCCAAAATACCCAAAATCTACCAAAAATTATCTACCCAAAATCCAGCCACAATGTCTCAGGAAAATATTCCATCTATTCACGGCAAAGAAGTTGCCAATACCAGCACAGATTTTTCGAGATTAAACATCTCAAGTCCATACTCCTCTCATCACTCAGACCATCCAGGACTGGTCTTGATTTCAAAACCCTTAAATGGGAACAATTTCTCTACTTGGAAACGAGCCATGACCTTGGCTTTAAATTCCAAAAACAAACTGGGGTTTGTTGATGGTTCAATCAGTCCCCCGTCACAATTAGCAGACCCAGAAAATTATGCATCCTGGTCCCGGTGTAACGATATGGTCCACTCTTGGATCATCAATGTTCTCAACCCAGAAATATCAGACAGTGTTATCTACTATACTACCGCTAATGAAGTTTGGAAGGACCTTCATGAGAGATTCTCTCAGTGCAATGCACCTCGTATTTTCGAGATACAGAGAGACATTGCCTATCTCAGACAGGAACAACTCTCTGTCTCGGCATACTATACAAGACTCAAGGGGCTTTGGGATGAATTGAGCTCCTACAATGATACAATGCATGAAACGCAGCATGAACAACAGAAATTGATGCAATTCCTAATGGGTCTAAATGAATCTTACGGTGGAATTCGAGGGCAGATACTCTTGATGAGCCCCCTCCCTTCGATTCGCCAGGCGTACTCCTCTGTCTCTCAAGAAGAGAAACAACGCCTCCTGAGCTCGACCCACATTTCAGATGGGTCAGGTAACAGCGCTGCCATGGCAGTCCAAGGAAACCCATTGACTGGGACAAGAAGGAATGACAGGCCAACCTTCACAAGGGGAGATGGGTCTGGCGTTTTTGGTGGTTTTGGGGGACGAAGACCAGAGCAATTTAATGGTGGTTTTGGGGGGCGACGGGTTGGAGAAGAAAGGAGAAGGCCTGTCGGTGGAGAAGAAAGGAGAAGGCCCGTCTTTAATAAAGGCCGGCCTCATTGTGAACATTGTGGCCAAATGGGCCATTAGGCCCAAACATGCTTTGAATTGCATGGTTACCCGGCAACCCACCAAAGATACAAATCCATGGGCCCAAATGGCCCAAATCGATTTAACAGGCCAGCTGCAAACCAGGTGGCTGAAGGTTTTTCCAGTGAAAACAACAGTAACTCAGTTAATGGATTTTCAGAGGAACAGATAAAGCAGCTCTTGTCACTACTGGACCACAAAAATGAGGGATCAAGTTCTCAAACAAATACTGTCACCAAACCAGGTTTGTCTGAAATCACCTCCCGTAATTGGATCATTGACAGCGGAGCAACGGACCATATTATTTCATCGTCAAAATTATTTGTTCACACAAATAAAAATTCCACATTGCCCCCGGTATTATTACCAAGCGGAGACAAAGCACAGATTTTTGCCAAAGGAACAATGCCTATTAATTCAGTTTATTATCTGAAAAATGTGTTGTGTGTGCCTACATTCAAAGTAGATCTAATGTCAGTCAACCGACTGACGAGGGGATTAAATTGTTCAATAACTTTTTTTCCTTACTGGTGTATCTTGCAGGATCTGGCTACGAGGAGGATAATTGGTTTGGGTAAACAACGTGACGGACTGTACTATTTGGTGGGATTGGAAACACAGAAACCCGACACAAAAAGCTCACCCGCACATCGCCCGACTTGCAGCCTTATCATCCCCTCCACTAATCTCTGGCATAATCATTTAGGTCATGTCTCCTCATCTCGTTTGAGTTTTATTGCTAAGAAATTTTTAAATTTTTCAATTCAGTTAGATCACACTTGTCCCATTTGTCCTTTGGCAAAGCAGAGTCGTCTTTCTTTTTTGTCTAGTGTCCCTTCCTCTGTAAGACCTTTTGAATTAATCCATTGTGATATTTGGGGTCGCTATCGACACCCTTCAATTTCAGGTGCTTATTATTTCCTTACTATTATTGATGACTTTTCCCGTTTCACATGGATATTTTTAATGAGACATAAAAATGAGACACAATCACTTCTCCACAATTTTTTTAACCATGTCCAGACCCAATTTGAAACTCATATTAAAATTTTTCGAAGTGACAATGGTGGAGAATTTATCTCTCTCCGTTCTTTTTTTGACACTCATGGTGTCATTTTTCAACATTCTTGTGTCTACACGCCTCAACAAAATGGCGTTGTAGAACGCAAGCATCGTCACATATTACAAGTGGCACGAGCTTTAAAATTTCAAGCTCATCTCCCCATCCATTTTTGGGGCGAATGTGCCCTTACTGCTGTGCATCTCATCAATCGTATTCCCTCTCCACTACTTTCTTTTAAAACACCCTTCGAACTTCTTTATTCAAAATCACCTATTTTTTCTCATTTACGAGTTTTTGGTTGTTTAGCATATGCTACCAATGTCCACCCATCACATAAATTTGACTATCGTTCTATCCCTTCTATTTTTATAGGATATCCTACTGGTCAAAAAGCTTATAAATTGTTTAATTTATCCACAAAAAAAATTTTTACGAGTCGAGATGTCAAATTTCACGAGTCTGTCTTTCCTTATGCCTCAATCAGTCCAACTGACCATAACCCACTCAATAGCCCATTCCCTCAATCCAACCCTTTACTTATTTCAGCCCATGACCCACCCGACTACACCCACATACCATTACCCAGCCCACCCCCACCTACCACAAGCCCACTACCCAGCCCACCACCTTCACCTTCCTCCCACCCAAACACACCAAACCCATCTCCTCACTCGAACCCTCCTTCTCCAATTCCATCCCTGCCAAACACCATCAACACCTCATCAGAGCTAGAACCGTTTTCAAACTACCAGACTAATCCCTCTCCTTCTCCTTGTCAATCTCCCACAGATACCACAATCAACACCTCCCCTGCCCTACTCCCTCCCCGGCGCTCCACTCGTGCCACCATCCCACCAATTAAGCTTCGTGATTACATTTGTCCCACGGTTTCTTCTGCCCAATCTTCCTCCTTGATGCCAGGTTCAATTAAAGGTACGAGATATCCTATCACGAACTTTGTCTCTTATCATCGCTACACCTCTGCACTTCACACTTTTATTGCTCAGCTTTCCTCAGTCACAGAACCGAGCAATTACTCAGAAGCTGCTTCTAATCCTGCTTGGCAAGAGGCCATGGATTCTGAATTAAAGGCTCTCCAAGCCAATGGCACATGGTCACTTGTTCCTCTACCAGTCGGGAAATCCCCTATTAGATGTCGATGGATGTTCAAAATCAAGCACCATTCTGATGGTTCCATCGAACGCTACAAGGCCCGTTTGGTGGCCAAAGGGTTCACTCAACTGGAGGGTGTTGATTACCATGACACCTTTTCCCCCACTGCGAAGATTATCTCCGTTCGGTGCCTGCTAGCTTTGGCCGCATCTCACCATTGGCCTGTTCATCAACTGGATGTGAACAACGCCTTCCTCCACGGTGATTTAACCGAAGAGATATACATGACTCCACCACCTGGACTTCGGCGACAGGGGGAGGATACCTTGGTATGTCGCCTTCACAAGTCTCTATACGGGCTGAAACAAGCTTCTCGGCAGTGGTTCGCCAAGTTTTAAGAGGCCATTTGTTCTGCTGGATATGAGCAATCACGGGCAGATTATTCCTTGTTCACCAGGAAAATAGGCAAGTCCTTTACTGCTCTTCTAATTTATGTTGACGATATTTTAATTACTGGGAATGATCCTGTTAGCATTGAAACAACTAAGAAATTCCTGCATAGTAATTTTCGTATCAGAATAAGTATTTTTTGGGCATTGAAGTTTCTAATTCTGTGAATGGAATTTTTATTTCTCAACGGAAGTATGCATTAGAGATAATTGCGGATGCAGGATTGTTAGGGGCAGCACCCATTGATACTCCTATGAAAAAAGGATTGAAGTTATCAGATAATAGTGATTTGATTAAAAATTCTAGTCAATATAGAAGGTTGGTAGGGAGGCTGATTTACTTAACAGTTTCTAAGCCTGATATAACATATATTGTGCACGTTCTGAGTAGATTTATGCATCAGCCCCGTAAATTGCATATGGAGGCAGCCCTTCATGTTGTTAAATACTTAAAAAGGGCTCCTGGTAAAGGTTTATTCTTCCCATCAAATAGTGATTCCAAATTGAGAGCCTATTGTGACTCAGATTGGGCAGGTTGTCCACTTACTAGGCGGTCTTTTACAGGTTATTGTGTATTTCTTGGACCTTCATTAATATCTTGGAGGTCAAAGCGATAGAAAACAGTTTCACTTTCTTCAGCTGAAGCTGAGTATCGAGCAATGACAGGAGCCTGCTGTGAGTTGACATGGCTTCGGCATCTTTTGAAAGATTTGGGTCTTTCTCACGAAGACCCTGCTTTGTTATATTGTGATAATAGAGCTGCTCTGCATATTGCGGCTAACCCAGTTTTCCATGAACGAACTAGACACATAGAAATGGATTGCCACTACATCAGAGATAAGATCCAAGATGGTTCGATAGCAACAAGACATGTAAATTCTGCACATCAACTAGCAGACGTCCTGACAAAGCCCTTGGGAAAAGATTTTTTTGTCCCCATGATTCGCAAGTTGGGAGTGCAAGATATCCACTCTCCAACTTGAGGGGGAGTGTTGAGAAGAAGAACATGTATATTGCATTTATTTACTTTACAGCTGTATATTTACTTTACAGTTATATTGTACAAGTCACATATTGTGCTGCCTATTATTATGGCCTAAAGGACTAGTCAGTTAGGAAGTTAATTAAATCTTCTTGTATAAATATCCAGTTAATCATCAATGAAATATACACTATTCAGCATTCATTTTTCACTTCATTTTTCATATGAACTCTTTAGTTTCCAATTTGAAACTTAGACAAGAGGCATACTAATCGAAGGACAATATAGTAAGAATGAGAAGTAGAAACTAAAGTTATCTTGTCATAGAATGGTCAAAGTGATAATTCTATTTTGTGGTTTTTTGTGCGAAGCATGCAGACAGGATAATTGGCTCTCCCTCCTCCTGCCTCTGCCAACTTTCAAAAGTCCAAAAGACATCAACTGGCACGTGTGAGTCACATTCCTCTTCATTTGGCCGCAATATCTGAAACGACCTGAGCCCTCTTTGATTGAATGGCCGGTGCCTTCTCTCTCTCTCTCTCTCTGCATTTTCCGAAACAAAGAGATGAAGAGATTCTTGTTTGGTTACAGTCCTTGAATGAAAGTAAGTGTTTTTCTGTTTTTGTTTTTTATCACCTTTTGTTGTTTATATAATGAAGTTTTTTTCCTCCTCTTATGCTCTTAAAAATGTGTTTGGAGAGAAGGCTAAAAGGGCTTTTTAGGTGAATTAGGGTTCGTGCAATCAGCTGGTTTATGTATTTTGTAGGGTTGTAGAGTCTAGGGATTAAACGTAAAGAGATAAGAGAGGGAGATACAGCGAAAGCGAGAGACGTGGGTTCTGCTCCCTTATTGTGGTGCAATTCAGTCAACGTAGTCTTATATATATTTATGTTCAAGAACTTGGAGGGAACTGTGTCATCAACGATGGCAGGTGATTTTCTTTTCTTCTTTTTATTTTTTTTATGATCTCTGATCCTTACAGCTTGGGGTTGTAGAACGTTTGTCTTATTTATTATTACTTGGATGTGGTTTTATACTTTAGATTATGAGAACCAATCACTTCAGTTCTAAGAAAAGTAGTGACACAGTCTACTAGCTAGATTTGTAGAGATAAATGTATGGATGAAGAGTGTGTTTGTTTATAGCCTCCTATCTTCCCATCCATACTGGTCACACCATGCATAACGTATATATTAGAAAATAATATAAATTGATTTTATTTAATAATTTAAATATTTAGATGTAATAATTTTTTAATATGGTATTAAAATTTTATTGACTCATCGGTCATGAATTCGAATTTTACAATTCTTATTCTATTTAATAATAATCAAGTACAAAATTATATGAGTTTATGCAAGTTTTAAATCTAATGAATTTTCATTTAAAAAAATATATTTAAAATAATATAAATTATATTTCAAAATTTTATTTAATAACTTAAATTTTTAAATAAAATAATTTTTTAATCGTATCACAGGATATATGTAGTGTTTCTAAAATCCGGCGTGGCTTGGCATGGTGAGTAGACTTGATGATCCGCGGACTCGAGTTATTGTCTTAGCTAGGTCGGTGGCTACCAAAACAACATCGTTTATTTATTTATTATTATTTTATCTTTTATTATTAAAAGAAATGCACTTTTTTCATTATATGAATATCGAAGTATGATATTAACCTGGCAATCTAGTGGATGGAAATCCAGCAAAACAAAGAAAAGATACAACAACAGTAGTTAGGGTACGTGGCATAATAACAAGGTATATACGATACTAATTACTCCAATTTTCTACACACTTTCTATTTCTTAACAAGCCCATAACATCATAAACAAAACTATGATTTCAAGAATGGATCCAAGATGCAGCATTGTAAAACAAAAAACATATTTTTAATCTGGGGTGTGTGTTTCTAGTATACTATCAAGGAATTATTTTATCTAAAATTTTAAACTGATAAATAAAATACTAAAATATGATTTATATTATTCTCTAACACACTCTTTCAAGTAAAAGTCCTTTGAATTTAAAACTTGCACAGATCCGCATTAATTTATGCTTGATTTTTATCAAATAGAATAGAGATGATGAGATTTGAACTCGTGACTGCTGGGTCAACAAGGCTCTGATACAATGTCAAAGAACCATCTCACTTAAAAATTTAAGCTGATAGGTAATGCTCCAGAATATAATTTATATTATTCTCTAATATCAGACAATGAATACTATTATGTAGGATAGTTCTTGCCAAATCTTTCACTGAAACTTTCCTTTAATCATTCGTTACCATTGATGAAACAAATCATCCAAGAAATGAGGCATGCACCATGAAATTAAGTCCTCGCCGCTCACTATTCTGTTACAGATAATTTCCCCACCACGAAGCACTGCACTTAAACAACAACTACTGTTGATCAAATATATACAATGCAGATTTTATAATACATGTATAGGAACTTATTTTAATCTTTAAATTTAAACCTTTTGACGGGGGGCACAAAGATCGATTAGACGTGGTCAACAGATTTCTACTCGGAGAAACCAAACAAAATCCTTCAAGAAAAATCATAATTATCTCATTTTAACCAAATTAACTTTTGAGTGCTCTAAATTTTGCACAAATGGTAACTCTTCCCCCTTTCGCTGGTACTTTTAATATTTAATATGTTGGATTCTAACCCTACAATATTATTGTAGTTTTTGCGGTTATTATTTTTTTAAAAATAGATTTAAAAATGTTATAAATTATATATTTTTTTTAAAAAAAATGAAGTCTTAAGAGTCAGTGATACACATGTAAAACTATAGAATGTTGATTAATTCCATATAAAAAAAATAAAAAAATCTTAATTTCTTGAGGATAAGAGAGAGAGGAGGGATAAGGAGAATTAACTTTGCGTAGAGTGGTCAATATTTAGAGAGTGGGAAAAAATTTCCATGGTGTGGGAATGCTGGGCTTTGGGGAGTCATATATTTCATTGAACGAGGTCGACGAGAGTTCCAATAAATTAACCAAGTGGGGGTGTGAAAGATTTTTATAAGGAGTTAAGGGTGGTATTGATTGGATTTTTCCAGTTGGATTTGTGGGTTTGTCTCCATACAAAGACTGATCAAAGAAGCTCTAGCTAGGTAAAATTTATATTTTAATATTTGGAAGATTTTTTTTTAAAAAAAATAGCAGTAGTTGTAGTTCAATATGATACACTCGTGTCCCACGTAGATTTTGTAATATTATAGTGTGATAATGACTTGGCTTTGAAGTGTTGGAAAATGGTGCTGAGAGTCTGACCGATTAAAATGGCCATTGCAAAAGGGGTGAGAAAGGAACAACTTGGTTGATTTGTGTGTCTTCTGTGTGTGTGCGAGAGAGAGAGAAGGAAACATAGAGAGACTCTTGCATTTGAAGTACTTTGTATCTTTCTCAAAATTCTTTCTATTCAGCCTCTCCTCCTCCCTTCTCTTGTCTCATGGTCCCAAACATACAATCTTCATTTAGGTCAAAAGTTTAAGGAAGAGAGTGTGTGTGTGTGTGAGAGAGAGAGCAGTGTTGCAAACCCTAGATACTTATATGGGTAAACATATAGCTGCAAAGATTTGATGGCTTCTCTCATGTGCTTTCTTTAATTTTGTTGCTTAAAAACTATATTTTGAAGTTGTCTTTGTGTTATATTCTGTTACATGCAGGAGGTTTTTGAGTTTTTGAAGTGCAAGCAAGTTTACCCTTGAGTCATTAATTTTCAAAGAGTTTTGGGATCCATGAATTCTAACAACTGGCTTTCATTTCCTCTTTCTCCCACTCATCCTACCTTGCCTGCCCATCTACATGCATCTCACCCTCATCAATTCTCTCTAGGGTTAGTCAATGATAATATGGAGAACCCATTTCAAACTCAAGGTATAACTCTTATATATAATAATTTCCTCCTCCTCCTCGTCTTCTTCTTCTTCTTAATCAGAGAAATTTTAGTTATTTATAAATTCCTAATCACTTTCTCTTGTTTCCTTTAGAGTGGAGTCTTCTTAACACTCAAGGCAACAATGAGGTGCCAAAGGTTGCGGACTTTCTTGGTGTGAGCAAATCTGAGAATCAATCAGATCTCGTAGCCTTCAATGAAATTCAAGCTAATAATTCTGAGTATCTCTTTTCAAGCAATAGTCTGTTTCCAGTCCAAAATGCTGTGGTAGCCGCCAGTACTAACTATGAATTTCAAGAAAAATCTAGCAATTTGCAGTCATTAACATTGTCTATGGGCAGTGCTAGTGGTAAGGGCTCTAAATGTGAAACCAGTGGTGATAATAGCTCAAATTCTGTCGAAGCTGCTACTCCAAGAAGGACTTTGGATACATTTGGCCAAAGAACATCCATCTATCGTGGTGTAACAAGGTTGACATGACTAGTAGTGCTGAATTGATTTCATCTTTTCTTGTTTCTCTTCTTTATTTCTTGGTCAGTTTACATTTTTAAGGTTTTGAAATGGGTAGTTTTGTGCATATGTAGGCATCGATGGACAGGAAGGTATGAAGCTCATTTATGGGATAATAGTTGCAGAAGAGAAGGTCAATCCAGGAAAGGAAGACAAGGTGCACAATGTTCAATGATCTTGTAGCTAGGGTTTATAAATTGTAGCTGTATCCCAATTTACATGGCACTAACTCTTTCTCTTTATTTTCATGGCTGCTCGTGGTTCCATCATTCTTGCAGTCTATTTAGGTGAGTAAAGTTCACTTCTCATGGTAGTTTTTGTTGATATCCTTTTTACATGTAATAGCTAATTAAGCCCATCTTCTGTTAATTTCTTAACGAGCTCAGGTGGCTATGACAAAGAAGACAAGGCTGCTCGGGCTTATGATCTTGCTGCACTTAAGTACTGGGGAGCATCGACCACTACCAATTTTCCTGTAAGTTTTTTCTACTAAAAAGAGGACTGACAAGATGCATGGTTTTCATGAATGCATGCCAACTTTTTCCTTGATTTTCCTCTCGCAGATCAGCAACTACGAGAAAGAAGTAGAGGACATGAAGCACATGACCAGACAAGAATTTGTGGCCTCCATTAGAAGGTAGGTGATAGCTACTGAAAATTGACACCAGAATGATAACATTTTTTTAAGAAAACAAATCTTATGCATGGGATTACAAGTTTGAAGTAGCATTGCCCTCACAGCTAACCCTAATTGTTTTCTTGTTGATAAATCACAGGAAGAGTAGTGGCTTCTCTAGGGGTGCATCCATGTATCGTGGAGTCACGAGGTACCACTTTTAACATCTCTCTCTCCTTTCTCACTCCTTCTGTATCCCCATTTCTGATCTCTCTTGCGTATGAATATCATTGATTAGGCATCACCAACATGGAAGATGGCAAGCAAGAATTGGTAGGGTTGCTGGAAACAAAGATCTCTACTTGGGAACTTTTAGTAAGTCATTGTTGGCTCCATGCACATTGATTAGAAAACATCCTTTTTCTTTCTGTATGAGAAGCTCAATTTTTTTTCAAAAAATTATTTTAATGAAATAAAGAAGTAAGAGGATTAATTTTATTCAGGCACTGAGGAGGAGGCTGCAGAAGCTTATGACATAGCAGCAATAAAGTTTAGAGGGCTGAATGCAGTGACTAACTTTGACATGAATCGATATGATGTGAAAAGCATTCTTGAGAGCAATAGTTTGCCAATTGGAGGAGGGGCAGCCAAACGGCTAAAGGAGGCTCAAGCAATTGAATCGTCACAAAAACGAGAAGAAATTGTTGCTCTTGGATCAAGTTATCCATATGGATCAAGTTCAAGCTCTAGTAGACTACAAGCTTACTCTCTGACGCAGAAACCATTTGAGCAACCTCAACCTTTACTTACCCTACAAAATCAAGACATTTCCGATCAGTACACTCAAGATTCTTCATTTCAGCAAAATTACCTTCAAACACAGCTTCATTTGAACCAATTATCTACAGGGTCTAATTTCCTGCACACTAACCAATCAAGCCAAAACCCTCAGTATTACAACAGCTATATCCAAAACAATCCAGCTTTGCTTCATGGATTGTGGAACATGGGTCCATCTGTAATGGAGAATAATGGCAGTTCTAGTGGGAGTTATAGCACTGGAGGTTATCTGGGAAATGGGTTGGGAATGGCTACCAATTCGACAGGGTCTAATGCAGTAGCTGAGGAGCTTCCACTTGTGAAGGGTGATTATGATATGCCTTCTGGTGGCTATGCAAGTTGGTCTGGGGAATCAGTTCAGGGATCCAATCCAGGTGTTTTTACAATGTGGAATGAGTGATCGGATATTGGAAATGAAAAATAAAATGTCTATGATTAAGAGATGGGATCGAGTAATTAAAGGAGTATGCATGCATGAATGATGGGGAACTATATATTTGACTATGCTTTCTTTATGTTTGATTAAGCCATGGGAGTTGATTTTTAAAGCAGACCCGTAAAAGGAAATGTATAACCCTGGTTAGGGCTTTCTTTGATAAGTTGACAATCTTCTTTCAATTTTGTTGGTTCAACTGCTTAATTTTCTTGAGGGGAAGTTAATGTAGCTAGGGTTTTAACCGGAGATGATGAACTGACTTGACCCAAAATGTGATCACTGGGCTTATAGTTTTCATGCCAGTTGTTTTCGGGTCAAGTATGACCCGGATTTTGTATCGTACTAAATATCCATAAATTTTCTTTAAATTTATTATTTTTCGGGTACAATGGTTTTTTTTATCTCTCTTTGTCAACAATGTGGATTAGTGTTATAAAATCTGAAATGGAATAGTGTCAATCCATACCTGTTGATGTAGACTTTAACTCAAGTTAGGTATTGTAATGAACCAAAGGGGAGTTGACGCAATCAAACTTGATCATCCTAATAGATCTATCAATGACTCGTTGACTCGATCAAAACTCGAGTGAGATTCAATTTGATTTTTTTAATGATGATATTTTAAAACAAATCTCAAAAAAATATTGTTTTAAATTACATCATGTCAACCTAGATTGTTATTCTCAACCTGTGACTTGATCAAAACCCGATTGGATGATGAGTTAAGCTTGTTTTTATAAATATAATGGGATATTAACCCTATCCTTTTATAAAAAAGTGTTTTTTTTTTTGTCAAAATGTGAATCATTATACTTCCCTACATTTTTCTTCCTAGAATTTAATTTCAATCACATTTATTTGCCTTTTTTTAAAAAAAATTAATCTTTGAAATTCTTATCACACAAATGAGCCTTCCAAAACTCAAATTAAAGCTTAATTGCATATTTTTTTAGAGTGAGGTTTGAATTGAAAACATGAGATTGAAGTAAAAAACAGAAGGAAATAAAGGTGTCATCTTTGAAATTTGTTTCAAAATTTTATTTTTGTCCCTTATATTGTCTAGTTATAAGGTGATTGATTTCTATAATCTTAAACAAATACATTTTGGTATTAAGTTGTTTTTGTTCTTTTTTTTTATTTTTTTTAAATGAAAGAGAGAGAAGAGAGATAAAGTTATCATTGGAGAAGATTTAGACCACCAAATTAGTCTATCTTTATATCAAAAGATTTCATATGATGAGGAGGGTTAAGATTAAGTGTATTTTTATGTTGAAAATACCTAAAAAAAATTAATTGAAAATCCTTTTAGTCTCGAGTTTTTAAGATAGGTTTTTTTTTGTAGGAGCCCATGAATTGGTTTAACAAAGTCCCTAAGATATTTTCTAGGTGTTATAAGTTGAAACTAAAAGCCATATTTTTCCAATCACACCAATTGTTGGATTCTAGAATTAACAGCACGTATTTTATTTTGATAAAGAATAGGGTGAACAACATGTTATCCATCCCCATTCACTTTAGAGAGAAGAAAAAAAAACAGATTTATGCACAAGACTTTTCTTTATGGGTCAAGCTCTGGGTCTGGCTACCAAAACTACAACGTCTAGCCTCATTATTTATAATTTTATTTTTAAAATAATACTACCTTTTACGTGAATTTTTCAAAAAACAAATTGCATTTTTGTTTTGATTGATACCAATTCTCTATTATTTGCTTAACATATTTAGCCTTTTTAAAATAAAAATGATTTTTTATTTTATAAAGTATGTTTAATTTCTTTTTATTATATATATATAATCAGACCAAGTTAAAAAGCAGTTCAAACTGACTTAAAATTTGATATTTATGGGGTTTTTTTTATAGCTAAATTAAAATTTTAGTCTCTAAACATGCACTGTTTTATTTTTCAAGTGACTTCAACTACAACTATGCACAACTACACATTCATGGCCGGCCTCGATCTTTCCTGTACCTTTAGATCCAATTAAATAAATCATAACCAAAAAACATTTTATGATATGCGTGGGGCTGAGCAATTTGTCATTGCTGAAATAATTTAATGCTGAGAAAGTTTACATGGCAGACATTATAATTCACTATAAATGAGGGAGCAACTAGTCTCCTAACCAACCACCATTGATTTTCACAACTCTCTACCGAACATGAAATCAGACAAGAGCTAAATATACGAACACCATCCAGCATCCTTAAATATAATGTTTCTTTTGCTTGCTCTCTTTATTTTTGCTGTTTTTATTAAATATTAGTAAATTTTATTTTATGGATCTACCCGTATTTTCTTATTGGATCACATCAATTGTTTCTTTATTTATTATAAAATTTGATTTAGTATAAGCCACGTAATAAACTTATTAACATGGATAGAGTTTCTGAACCAAGTTTTTTTTTATAATAATAATAATAATAATAATTTTTTGTGTTTTATTAATAAATCATTCAATTTTATTTATCGTCTAAAGTAGTAATTTTTTTTAGGTGGAAAAAAATAGAACTTATTCTTCAATCCACTTTTCTAACGATTTTAAAAAATAGAGAAAGGAAGCCTTTTTCCACTTTGTTGATAAGGGCAAAATTGTCTTAAAGGTACAACCATTGCCTGCTGCGAGGTACTCCTTAGACACATACACCGCCATCACTACTACATTTTGTCAAATTTCACAACCTTTTCCAGCCTCCATCTCTCTGAGATCTTCACAGCTTTCCATCATCATAATTTTCCCTTCAAGGTGCGCACTTTCACCTCCAAATGTCTTCTTTAGCATCTTCTCTGAAATTGCATGTCTTTTAAATCTCTGAGATTCATTTATTTTTCTGTTATAGTTAGCATTGACTTTAGATAGATCAAATCTACAAATTCCCATATATTTATTTTCTTTCATGTGTTTGTGTGGTTTTTTTCTTGTAATGATCTTTAGGGCATGATGGTTAATTGGTTGTGATTTGTTTAGAGCTGTATTGATAATTGTTATAGGAAAATAACAGCTGTGATTAGATTTGGTGCTTCAAGTTTTGTGCTTTAAAATGTAATTGAAGGATGGGTTTTGAATTTCTTCTTGACCCTATTTTGGGTTTTGATTGCCTTGGCCTATTCATTAACTTGTGGTTTTGTTTTGCTTTGTTTTGTCTCATATAGTCATAGGAATGATGGGTTCTTGGATTTTCTTTGAGATGGATGCAGTTTCAAGAAAAAGAAAAAGCTTGTTTCTCCCTTATTCTTGATAAATTGGTAATCAGTTACATCCATGTAATGATAGTACCAGTAGCTGTGATTATTTTTTGCTATGGAAATAATCACGATCTTTTTCGTGGATATCTTGTTTGTTAAACCAGGATGATTGAACATTTTGAGCAATGGCGCGTGTAAACGATTCTTGTTGAATGGACATTTGCCTTTCTGATGTTCTTACTTCATTGCATTTTGAAATGTTCTAGCTAATCATTAACCTGTAAAACAAACTATATATGATGCTTTATTTTTTTGTGAGCAAAAAGAAGTTAGAATGGAAGCTTTTAAACAGGGTAGCTAGGTAATGTTTTTTGCCTGGGCCTGACTTCTTGGTTTCCTTTTTTTCCAGAATCTGTTATCTTATGAATGATGATCTAAATTAATCATGAAAAAATAATGTTAGCCTTCCCCATTGTGAAAATGTGTTTACCAATTTTTCATTCTTTAATGAAGAGCACCAGCTGAAACAGCATGGTGAAAGCATATGGACAAGAGCATGTTTACAAGCACCCATGGGAGAGGGTAACATCTGCATCTTGGCGCAAGTTTTCAGACCCCGAGAACAAGCGTACTCTTTCCCATATTCTTGAGGTTGATACTTTAAACCATAAGCTGGATCCCGAATCTGGGAAGCTTTACACAACTCGTGCCATTACTGTCCATGCTCCTGGACCTTGGTTTGTCCGCAAAATCATTGGTCAGGATATCTGCCACTGTGTTGAGTCAACTGTTGTTGATGCCCGAATTAAGTCAATGCAACTTACCACGCGCAACATCAGTCTCAAGAAGTTCCTAGAAGTGGAGGAGAAGATCCGCTATGATCCTCACCCAGATAATCCAAATGAGTGGACAGTATGTCGACAGGAGACTAGCATACGGATTAAGCCACTGTCAGCACTGGCATCAATGGCAGAGAAGGTGGAGCAAAAATGTGCTGAGAAGTTCATGCAGAACAGTGCCAAGGGTCGAGAGGTTATGGAGAGAATGTGCAAGTATCTAGAGGCGGAATCTAGAGGCATTGCCATGTAATCTGGCTTTCTCATGATTGCAATTTCCTATTATTGATTCATCAGACTATGAAGCCTTTTAGAATAGAAAACACCAAGACCTTCTTAGATTAGCAAATAACTGAAGCGCCTGTGTAATACCAAAGGTTAATCTTGAATCCTTTATGGATGATGTGCAAATTTTGTAGTTAAAGTAAGCTTGGAGACGTGTTTGTGCATTCTTCTTTCATTTCAATGTGAAAACCCGGTGGTTGGCATCACCATTTAGCTTGTTTATCTTTTGGTCTCCAACAATAACCTCATATTGAAAGGAGGAGGAGTGTTGAATGCCATGTTATTCTTGAGATGTCACATAATCCATCATACCAAAACTTCCTATGTTATTTGCAATTTCCCATCGATTTGCATCAAAGAACTTGCTGAAAAATACAGATTGTTATTGAATGAGTTCCAGATTTATTTTTACGCGCCATTATGCTATCAGAATTAAGCTCAATATCCCACGGGAGATTTGATCATCGGAGCAAGAAGCTGAGAACAGACGAATAGATTCTCTCTTCCATGGTGTTTATAAGATTGAATGTGCCAATTGTGTGTGGTCCGCTTGTGCGCAGTTTATTCAGCTCAATTAAGTCCAAAAGCTTAAAGTAGTAGCACACTCCTGGAATACTTGTTGGTAGGGACCTCATCTGTCATTCTTGAATCTTGAACGAAGGTAATCTAAAACGAATGAGAAGAGATTATGAATGTTGGGTTCTATGATGGTGTTCTACACGCTTGCCTTCGCTATTATTACATGGTGGGTTCTGCAATCATACTTTGGCGGAAAAACAACACTACATTGGCTTCTTATCTTAGAGATCCTATCGGTGGCTCTGAAATAAAACCTGAAATTTGTTACTTCTCGTGGCGTGTCAGGCACGAGTAGTTGGTCTACTAAATGAAATCCACCTGTTGGTGTGTATAACAAGTGACAGCATTAGTGCAGGAAAAATCATTGGTGGGGTAAATACCATAGGCCAGTCTTTTATGGCTTGAAAGACGACCCTTTCCATATTGGCATATTATTGCCTTGTGGAGCATAACCAATCTTCGTCGGAGGAGAAAGACTGATGAGTTCAGTCTTCAAATGCTTTTGAAGAAGCCTAATTTCCACAGCAGATAAAATTTGAAACTAGGTTGCATAAGCAACCACACCATAAAAGGGATCAAGGAACGCAAAGTAATGCCATCAATGACATAATTGAAATTTACAAAGGTACACCCGAGCGTCCATGGGGGCTTCCACAGCATCCAGAAATGGTTTTTCAGATTAAATGGTATATGAAACAGGATGGCACATTACAAATTTAACCACGACAAAGTTCTTCAAACCACCATAGATTAAGACTTAAAACATTGGGGCCAACATACACACTCTCAGCAATCAAACGATTGAGTTCTTCATACTGCCGAGATGTCCTAAACTGTCGTGCTTCTTCCCATAGATGACAATTAAGAGAGGGCAACTGATACAATACTCGGCCAACTCAGAAGCCCCAAAGATGATCACATCATATTTCAGAACATGAAACTTCATCCCATCAGATACTCAGATTTTATCAAGCTTCTCTGCCTTGACAACAGGGTTGGCTTTTGCTATCGCTTCACGGGCAAAAGTACGATAATCAAATGGGCAGTCATGTTTATCTGAGTAGCGATGAGATGCACAAAAGAGGCTACTGCATCGACACTTAAACCCTGTTAAACCAACTCTTTTCTTGCAAGAGGTGCACCGGTTTGGACCATCCTTAGGCTTTGCCTCAACTCTCTCCCCTGAGCTTGAAGCTTGGGATGGCAGCACAGAGATGGTCTCAGGCTCCACTGCATTATTTTGAACATCAATGACAACAACAGGTTCATTAGCATTGCTGCTTGATGATCCATTCACAATACTTCCAATTGATGACGCAGCGAGCTTAGCCTGCTCCTGTTTTAACAGCATATCCTCGTGGCACTTTGAACACATGTTCATAGTAGCTGCACTTCCAAAGAAGCCACAATTGTTGATGCACAAAATCGGGCCTTCTGGGTGAGCTTGGCATCCTGTTTCGTCATGGTCCATCCTTACCTTACCTGCACCACATCTAGTGGATCAATATAAGCAGGAGATAAATGTTAAAAAAAAAAAAAAATCACTTTGATATAAATATTAGAAAGCATATTCAGGTGCCAATACATGCAAAAGAAATGTCAGACATGCAGCAACTATGTGCCCTGCCAAATATATTTCAACCTTCCCTGCCAAAACATTAGCTAATACCAAACTGGTTCCTTTTCCAAAATGATCTACCCAAGACAAATCCTTCTCTAAAACTAGTTTTCAAACTGAAGTGTGGTCACACAATGATTTAAGACCAATGGCCAAAGCCCATCTAACAATAAAAACCATTTACTACTCTCATGCAAGACTAATTCTCCAACAAAAGCAACAAAACTTTCAACATAAAGACATTTAACCAGAATACCAAAATGAAACTAAATAATTCAAACTACATTTGGATTTGTACATGTAAAGTTTCTTTGTTGTTGGTCTAGTGAGCAGAGTGAAATTATTTACATATCTGATATTGATTATTTATCTCTGCTTTAAACTTTTAATAATACAATCCAACCACAACACCCAAATATGAGGGTTTCATAGTATAGTGCCAGAATGTTTTAAGAAAAGAAGAAGAAGAAAAATACAACACTCCCCATTTGAAAGAAGCAAAGATTGTGGCAAATTCAATGTTCCATAATTTGAATATTTAATTCCCAGTCTGCCTTTAGCTTCCATGACAACCGATACCAAATGCATACAAGTGATACAAAATTTATAAACTAATGGATGATAATATCTTCCTCAACATAGATTCTAACAACTCTTTTGTGTTTGAACCCACGTCAAACATCATTCAATGAGAAATCTATATCCAGCGTGCACATAAATGGGAAACCAGCTGAAATTGCAACACAAGTCAACTCTCAAGCAACTGAAAGTGATATTCAAAAATACCATACCCTAAAAATCAGCCATAAACCACATCAATACAAGTGACAAAAAGAAATAAAGAACCCACCTTTCAGACTTTTCCTACAAATCTTCAACCACATCCAAAGTATTATCCGAACAATACCAAAATATCCAAACGTCTCAGAAACCTCAACTTCAATCATCCGAAACACCAAAACATACATCTCATTTAAACACACACTGTCGGGAGAGAAAAAAACTGTCTTTTTTAGACCTTTTGACCATTGAAATAATAGATTGTATCATCACAATCCAACTAAGATCTTAACTTTACCATGTTTTACCTTCATCATACCAGAACTAGACCAAAACCCATAAAATCACACATGTCCATAATCCCATAATTGTAAAACATAATAGAAAAAAAAAAGCTCCAGTAACAAATATATGCAGGTACATGCTCATGGATACCCCATATGTATGTATCCATGCATGTTATGTATAAAGTCTAACCTGGTTAAACAAGAAACGATTCCTTGGAGCCGATCTTAGCTCAAAACTCCACATAAAAATTCCTGCTTTACCCAGTGAAACCAAACAAACAAGTATTAGATAAATATTAACACGACAAGTCCATTAAAATACAAAGCAAAAAAAAATCAAAACCCAGAAATCAAAAGGTGCTAGCCTTGCAAGAAATGGACCAGATCACCCAGAGAAGAGAGAGAACCAAGCCTAAACGAGGAGAGAGGGATTTGTTTTGTTTGAGCCCTTTTCTTTTTCTTTGGAGATTTTTGTTTTATAAAACTTTGATTCTCAATAGCTCTTATCTGATATAAAAAAGGTAAACTACATTTAGGTCCCTAAAGAGTCACTACTATCTTACTTTGATTTATATGTTATGGAATCTCTTATTGTCAATCAATTGCTATATTTAATGAAAGAGAGCACAGATCAAGAGCACGCTGGAATTTTGATTAAAGAAATCTATTTGTTATTGTTTCTTTATAATTCTTTTAAAAAAACTATAAACAGATTATATAAAAAAAAATATTCATCTCATTATATATATAAAACTATAAACAAATTATAAAAAAAAAAAATTCATCTCATTATATATATAAAACTATAAACAAATATATTTTTTAAAATTTTATAGTTTTATATATATAATGAGATGAATATTTTTTTTTATAATTTGTTTATAGTTTTTTTAAAAGAATTATAAAGAAACAATAACAAATATATTTCTTTATATATATATATTGTGGTTTCCAAAAACTCACACATTAATTATACCAAACTCACATATTAAATTTAGAATTTATTTAATATTGTTATATTGGTTGCTTTTCGAAATACGGTTTACTTGAAAATATATTAAAATTATATTTTTTTATTTTTTTTTAATTTATTTCAAAATCAATACATTAAAATGATATAAAAACACTAATAAATTAATTTAAAGAAAATAAAAAAATATATTAATAATTATTTTTTAAAGTGTTTTTAAAACACAAAAACGAATACACTCTTAGTTCTAATTGACTTATAAACTTGCTGAAATTTATTTAAAATATTATTAAACATCAAAGACTCTCATTAATTGAAAAACAAATGCATGTGTCATGTAAAATATATTTTTTATATATAAAATTCGTCCATGGAGGAAGAAAAATTAAAAATAATAATGATAAAGAAGTAAAATGTTTTTTAACAAATCATATATAGACACACACTAGAAGGAAATAAAATACCCAAAACTTAGTTTGAAATGAGTTTTACTTTGAACCATATTTTTTTATTGCTTTAGTTTTTAAATTATAATCTGGGTTGACCAACTAACCTACAAGTTTTCCAACATAATCCTAAAGAACATATGATTATATTCTAAGATTAGAAAATATATGGACCTAAATGATATACTTTTAAATCTATAAGGGCTACAATACAGTTTGCCATTTTAAAGAACAAAGATATAGTAATAAATAAAGGCTTCTCTCTGCCAGCCAACCGAATCATCTTTACTGACTAGGGGGTTACGTGTTAATAGATTACTGGATGCGCGTGTACTTTTACAGTTTACCTGTTTTGTCCTTTTGAATCTAACTATTTAACGGCTTTGGCCATTTCTGGAAGGAGACTTGCTATCTTCACCTGCCAGTTGCTATGCAGGGCAGGAAGGTGCCTGGCGACGACATGGCGTACCAGAAATTGACATGTCGTTTCTGTTATGCGTGCTAATCCATCCATAATGTGGCATTTCAGATACTTATTGTAATTAATTAAGGGTTTTCCACCTGGTTATAATATGATATCATTTCAGGTTATTTTTCAAGAGAAAAAATCAAAACTTAAATTGACCAGAATTAATCCTTATAACCCATGATTTGGATTTTGAAAATGATTAAATCCCAAGTTAGAGCTTATAATCATCATGATTGTGATATTTTTAAAAAATTGATACTTATGTGCTTATTTTGTTGACTCCTTAATTAAATACATGTTTACTTTTAAATTCATTGAATTAACTCAACCAAAAATATATTTTTTTTCTTAAATTAAGTTATCTTTTTAATTTCTCTTTTATTTTTTTGAGCTATCAGCAGGAAGAGGTCAATAAATATAATAATAATGATAAGTATATAACTATAAATATAATAATAATAATAATAATAATAATAATAATAAAAGTCACTTCATAGAATTACTTGACCTTATGCTTTAAAAATAATAATTGCAAAGATTGTTGAATATTGACTGCATCTGTTCTTACATGTTCTTGATTGCTCGTCACACCATTTTAGGTTTGAATTTGTCATTATTTGGATGTTGAACTTTTGGTCAATAGGATTTTGAAGCTGTCACTTGAATAGAATAGAAAGCTTTATCCAATGTTTTAATTAATGTTCCTTGCACTGATGCTAATTGTTTTAAATTTTTATATTAAAAGAAATAAAACAATATTGTGTTAGATAAAATTAAATAAAAATAACATTATTTAGAGCAAAAATAAAAAAGAATGACCAAGTTTCACTTGAGTTCTTATTAGATCATCAAGATCTAGGGTTGATTTATTAGATTATGAAGCCCTCTTTGGTATTGTATTTTAAGTATATTTTTGGAAAAAAAATATTTTTTAAAATTAGATTTTTTTTAGTAATTTTGATATTAAAAATATTTTTTTAAAAATAAAAATTATTCTTTTAATTTATTTATAAATAAAATTTATTTTTAAAAACAAAAATAAAGAACAGCACTAGATCTAAGATGGTGACAAAATTTGGATTGTCAAGCTCGAAGCACAAGGATCAATTATCTTCTTCTTCTTTTTTTTTTTTTGATAGAACCAAGGGGTTGTAATAAAAAGAAGAGGGGATAGCACAGAAGCAAGGTTGGACCATCAACACTTTAACACAAGACCACATAGGTTGATTCTCCAAGGCAGGAGGAGATTTCCCACTTGCAAGATCACTCTGGCTGCCTTTCTTGCTGGCTCGCAATGGAACTGTCTGTCTGAAAAAGCCACAGCAGAGCCTCCTTTGATGAACAAATAATGCTTTTTTTCAACAGTGAAATAGGCTTGCTTTCTTCACCCTCTTTGCTTCCTGGGGAGGAGGGGTTTGGTGTGGAGGTGTTTTCTCACATCTACCATTCAAGAACACTGTGCAGTGCTCCATCTCTTTTCAAACCATGTTAGGTTTATAATTAGACTAAAATCTCAGGGTTCATTTGCTAGTGCGGTGGGATATAGCTGCAGTTGTGTTTTGACTCTACCACTATTTTAAAAGTGACTTACGCTGCAGTTTTTCAAGAATCTTACTTTGAAATTTTGGCTGTGAAAAAGCTGTAATTTTTAAACGTAATTCTTCAAATCGCAAATACAAAAACTACCCCAATTGACCACAATTCAATTAGACAAGGAAAAAAAAAAAAAGAAATGGCAGTAAATGGATCTTATTTAAAAAAGAAAAAAGTAATTAGAGCAACTCGAGAAAAAAAAATATATTTTTTTTAAATCAAACTATATATCTCAATTTATAGCTCAATAAATACACGGGAAAGTAAAATGTGGTAAAAAAAATAACAACTCGATGACAAATCTATAATCTTGATATTCAAGGCTAAGATAACTTAAAATATACCGTCAAACTTAGAACCCGAATTGTAATATTGAAATAACTTATTGAAAAAAATAAAATAAAAAAATAGTAATTTTTATGAAAAGAGAGAGAAAAAATCAAACCGTCAAAGCTAATATTCATTATTTTCTTATTTTAATTTCAGTGATATTTGAGACATTTTACTCATAATTATGTTAAATACAACAAACAAAAAAAAACTTAAGTTTTTTAAAATGAAAATGTAGAAATTATCATTACGCGCTAATAATATTTTTAAATACAAAGCTTAGTGTTTTCCAAATGATTTTACTTCTTTTAATGCGGCTGAAACAGCCTCGGAAACTATTAATTAATTTATTTATTTCGTCTTAATCACAATTCAATGGAAAGCTGTTTAGTTAAAATAACGTATAGTGATGGCAAATTCCGAATATTTATTACGCAAAAGAAAAACTTTATAATTATATTCATGCTGCTTGATGGATCTGACACTCTGTCTTAATTACATTACATAGCCTTGATAATGGGAAGAATTCCTTGTGAGTGTCCTTCCAGCTTTCACCTTCCTCGTAATGACTGGCTATGGCCCTACCAAATGGATGAAGAAATAACAACCCTGAATTGATGTCTAAAGAGTTTGTAAGAAAAAACAGGTTTTGCTGCCCATAAAAGGCATTAAATAATGCACCATTGGTGGAAAAGACAATAGACAAGACATCTTAAATTAGCCCTACCAAAAAGAAACCTCTCTGTTTATCGAGTCAGTATCAGTTTTGCCTCCAAATAAAATATATATATATATATATAAAACGCTATACATGAAAAAAATTATAATATAGATTGTTACTGTATGAACATGTAAGAAAAGTGTAAAAACTACTAAAATGATGAAGATAAAGGTTGGCTCAACATTTATTCATCGAAGAGATTATGGAGGATAGTGACCCACCAACCACACATGGCAGTAATGATATGCTGGGAATCCCAAAATGCAAGTAATGCTACAATGCAAGTAAGGCTGTGGTTGGCATACCTGTCACAGTAGGAAACTGAAACGCCTGCTTTCTTTTTTCTTCTTCCTTTGCTTTGGTCTCAAATTTGCTATTTCTTTTGAATTTAAAATTAGTATTCAAAACGTTCTGTTTCTCTCCTTGATTGTATATATCTTTTCAGCCCTTCACTTTTTCCTTGAGTTTGGATGACAAGTCAAAGAATTCTGCTTCCTTAGATATGTATGATTCTTGAATAGTTATATACTTATATGTATGTGTAAATGAAGAATTTATTGCACTTTTTTTTCATGTTTGCTGCATGATTCCTGTTTGCAATCTCTGAACCACACAACTTTTACTGTGACGTTGTTCTCTGCAAACAGTTAATGTTTCTGTTGTGGTCGTGAATTCAATTTAATGGTGTTTGTAGCCATTTAATACACTGGCTTGCTTGACATGAACCAGTCAATGACGAGCGCCCCTTGGAGAGGCTAGTGGATATATACCTGAAAGTTCTGTTAATTCTCTGAGCTTTGAAGTTAGTCATGGAGACTAGGAACAGAGAAATGGTATCTAAGATGGATGATTATGAAGTTATAGAGCAAATTGGAAGAGGAACTTTTGGTGCTGCATTTCTTGTTCTTCATAAATTTGAGAATAAGAGGTATAACAAATCTCCCCCAACTCCTCCTCTTCCCAATGTCGTATAGGATGGGTTTGTTTTTGAAGAATTTAAGTAGTGTTCGGTTACTATCTCGGCGGAGATAGTTGGGAAAGAAAAGACATGTCTCCTCTATACTTCCATTCATTTTATTTTTGTCTTTATCTCTGTTCTTCAACTAAATATATTTGTATCCTTTGTCTCGTAAAACACAACCAAAGTGTCAGAAAATTAATTCTGGTTTCAGTACATTTTTAAATGAATCTATCTGTTTTCTGTAGGTATGTATTGAAGAAGATTCGTTTGGCTAAACAAACAGAAAAGTTCAAGCAAACTGCTTATCAAGAGGTAATTAGCCTCCAGAAAACTGTTTAATTCATCAATGACATAACTCTGCTATCATGTTCATGCTTTGCATTGAGGAGTATAACTTAGCTACTGATGGTATATGCTGCAGATGAATTTGATTTCAAAGCTTAATAACCCATACATTGTGGAGTACAAAGATTCATGGGTGGAAAAGGTAGCCTTTAGTAATCTGTTTTCGTTTTCTCATGTGGTTTTACCTCACAATTGAGGAAAAACAGATTTTTTTTTTTTGAGAAAATCATCTATCCCAAGAACAAAATAGTATCTTCACTTTTTGCATATGTGTTACAGGAATCCTATGTATGCATTGTGACAAGCTATTGTGAGGGGGGTGACATGTAAGTTAATTCAGTATAAAATTCTGAGTTCAATATTGAATTGGCAAGCAGGATACCAGCTACCAAGTATTTCTAAGTGCAGTCGCGACTGTGTGGATGCTTGGATCCCCGCCATCTATGCACTGCATGCTCGGTTGGTTCCCGAGGCGCGTGCACTGCATAGAAGGTGGGAATCTGCATGGTCAGGACTGCGCAAAGTATTCCCCTTGCCGATAGCATCTCACCATTGCTGCTGGCTTAATTTCTCAAGGCAACCATGTTGGTATTTTATCCGTTTGTTTATCTGATATTTGATCTTACAGGGCTCAAATGATAAAGAAAGCTAGAGGGACATATCTTCCTGAAGAGGTAATGAACATATGAAATATCTGCAGGAAACTGAAGTCCTTAGAGACAATTTTGTTTCTCATGTTAGTTTTGCATCTATTGCAACTATTTTCCCACTCTACTCCAGATGCTCTGCAAATGGCTGACGCAGCTTTTGCTTGCTGTGGACTACCTACATTCGAATCGTGTCTTGCACAGAGATTTGAAAGTATGCATCAGAAGCAATTCTCAATTGAAAAAAAAATTGTTCATGATATCATTCTGATATAAATATACTCTCTAATGCCAGTGCTCCAACATATTCCTTACAAAAGATGGCAACATCCAGCTAGGTGAGGATGCAAATACACAGAACTCTCTTACATTATATTTGCTTCAATTGTACAGAAACTGTATTATCTCACAGTACATGTCCAGGTGACTTTGGACTTGCAAAATTGTTGAACAAGGAGGATCTTGCATCAACGGTAATGATTCAATTGTCGATTTGGTCTGATTGTGATGTGTCCCTATATATTGTTAATTCTGGCATTTGAGGCACAACAAGGAGGATCATTTGTTTAACTGAGTTTTCCTTGAAAACGCTGACAGCTGACTAATGCTGCTTGTTGTTTCTGTAGATTGTAGGCACTCCAAACTATATGTGTCCTGAACTTCTTGCAGACATACCTTATGGCTACAAATCAGACATTTGGTCTCTAGGTATCGAAAACCTTGTTATATGTTTATGCGTTAATTTTCCAGCCTGCTAGCATGGAATCTCTTGAAATCACATTTTGCTATAATTTTACAGGCTGCTGCATGTTTGAGATTGCTGCTCATCAACCTGCATTTAGAGCTTCTGTACGTGTCACATCGGCATTGTTCAGACAAAAAATGAACAATTTTTATCAGTCCTGATGAAGGTCAATAACTTTTACAGTGTTTATGAACAGGATATGGCTGGACTAATCAACAAGATAAATCGCTCCTCCATTTCTCCACTCCCAACTGCCTATTCCTCCACATTGTAAGTGGTATTTTCTCTGTAACCTCCCAATGCATATGCACTATACAAGGAAAATACAACTGAATAGGTTGGCTTTTTTATCTCCAGAAAACAGTTAATCAAAACAATGCTGCGGAAGAGCCCAGAGCATAGACCAACAGTGAGTCTGAGTTGCCCTTGCTCCTTCTCTTCTCTTGATCAGGAAATGATTTTTATCAATGTTTGCATTTGCACAATTAGGCTGCAGAGTTGTTGAGGCACCCCCATCTACAATCATATCTTGCTCAATGCCAAGATCTATCTCCTGTTTTTCTCCCTGTGACGTCCGAATACAGGTGCACGGATAAACCAAAAGGAACCCGATTACCTAACAAGTCTAGTGTTCACAAGAATGCCATAGGGTTGAAAGCAAGTCCATCGAAGGAGTGCAGATGTTTCAGCCAGGAAAAAGGTGATGATTTTGCACAAAAAGTAGCAGCAAATGATCTGCACAAAAGTGCAGAACAAACCGAAAGGGTCAACACAGACACCAGCTCAGCAATTATTGCAAGGACTCACCATGACGAAGAGAAACAAGAAATTGCTTCTGAGAAGTCACAAATAGTTCAAGAGAAGCTCCGTGGGGCTGGCCAAGCTGGCATGGAATGTGAAAGTGCTAGTTCAGGAAATTGCAAAAGAATGGAAAAGCTGTCTGCAGATTCAACAGTCTATGATGGTCTTTCTGGTTACAAAAAGGCATCAGCATTGGCGATGGATGACAAAACTAGACACGATCTTGAAATGGAACCCAAATCATGCAAACCCTCAACAGTGACAGACATGAAATCAACACCAAGTAAATCGAAACCACCACGCGGAAACGGAGCTAAACAAAAGGAATTGAATAGAACCCCTAGTGACATATCATCAGTGAGCTCACTGACTTCTCTACATGGTGATGAAACAAAGATTATCTGGACCGCTCAGACCCTGCAAAGAGCAGATGCTCTGGAATCACTGCTAGAGATTTGTGCAACTCTGGTTAGACAGGAAAGGTACGAGGAGCTAGCAGGAGTACTAAGACCCTTCAGTGAAGAAGCTGTATCATCAAGAGAAACAGCGATTTGGCTGACAAAGAGCCTCATGAAACTTCACACAAAAGGCAATGGAGCAGCTCCGCAATGAGATTTCTGATAATTCAACTCAGCTGATTCGACTTGATCTGATTGGAGAGTGTATAAAATAGGCTGTCAAATTTCTGTGTTCTGGCTGCTGATAAGTCTCATTAAGGAGTTCTTCATGAACTACTCTGAGAAGCAGAAACCATAATCCATGCACATGGTGTTTGCATATCATACTGGCTAGCATATAACTTCCAACTTATCATGATTGGTTCTGGTCTCATGTAAGATAAGACCGTTGAACTTAATTTCAACAATTGCTTGTTTCTTATATTCATGATTCAACCTTAAGCCTTAACTTCACCTGAGCATAAAATTATGGAATAACCCAGTTAAAAGGCATACTTCGCAGGCAAGACATCAAGCGAAGTTCAACATCCACTTTCATGATTCGTTTCTGTTGCTTCAATTATTAAGGTAGTTTGTGGCTAAATATATATTACAAATAATATAAAAGGTGTCATGTTTCATTTTGTCATCTATGTCTATTTTAATAGTGAAATAATTTTTTTACTTCTCAGACCACAAAATTTAACCTTCAATATAGAAGTATTTTGGTCATTTCCAAAAGACCCGTGTGACACTTACAAATTGTTTCGAGGTGTTCTAGTCTTTTCTATATTTATTTGTACATTAAATTTACTTATTTATCCTTAAGAGTTAACAAAAAAATAAGATCTAATTGGGGGTATTTTTGATTTTGTATGATATTGAATAGTAAAATATTATTTTTGCCATCGGGTGAGACATATGCAAGAGGTTGGAAGAGAAGGTAATTTAGGTTTTTTTCACATTTTGTATACAATAAAACTATTTAAATACCCTCAAATCAAAAACAAGAAGAAGAAGGTTTGGTGCTAGGAGCATAGTGGTACTTTCACATCTGGTTTTTTCGTGGTCATTGCTAAGTCCAGGGGTATTTAGATAATTTTGTAGTTTTATTTTTTTTTCAAAATTACCTCAAGCACACCATAATTTTTGTGTGTACGTGTCATTTAAGCGGCACGTACTGTGTATATCGACGGTGTAAAATGTCTAATCACTGTCTCTAAGTGCGCCACCATATCATCTTCCTCTTGATGGCGTGTATGTTGCTGTAAGGCGGCCGAAGGATTGTCAATTTATGATTTTTCTTTTTTTCACTTTTTCTCTCTCGTGTAGTGGCAAAATATATGTCAATCCTCTATGTTTAAGATTGTTTCATTTTAGTCCCTAGTCTCTTGATTTTTTTATGATTTCTTCAATGGAAGTTTTGATTTTATTCAATTGTACCTTTCAATTGAAATGGATCATATATGTTGTTTTTCATTCTAGTCCTTATTCTTTTGGTTTTTTTGTTTCTTTTTTGTGCCTTTAATTTTTTTTAGTTTTCAGGTATTAATTTATCTCAATTTTATCCTCCAATTAAAATTGGTCATATATGTTAATTTTTATTTCAGTCCTTATTCTTTTGATTTTTTAAAAATATTACACTGCTATTTTTTAAATCACTTTAATTTTTTTGATCTCAAGGTTCTGATTTATTATAATTTTGTCCTTTGATTGAAATCAATTATATATTTTATTTTTATTTCGACCCTTATTCTTTTAATTTTTTATTTAGTATTAATTCATTTGTTTTTTTTTTTTGTCTTTCTTGGACAATGTTTATTTTTTATCCTTATTTACGCATCTATGCATTTAATTTTTCTTTTTGATTTTTGTTATTTTATTTTTTGAAGGGGGTTTATTTTTATTCGGTTCAGTTCTAAAATTATAATTTATATCGATGATAATTTTAAAATTAATATTTTTCATTTTTCTCTTTGTTATTTTTTTAGTGTTTTCTGTTATTTTTATTTATTCTTCGGATTAAATGATTTTTTTATTCTCATACTTATTATTTTTTTGTTGTTTCTTTTTGTTCTCTCGTTATTTTTTTTTAATTCTTCAAGATAATTATATAGTTTCATTATTTGTGCAATAATAATTATAATTTTAGTAATGTTTTTTTCTTTTTTATAAAAATATATTTTTTTTCTTGTTATAACCAAAAAAACAAAAAGAGTGTCTTGTTATTACCAAAACCCGAAAGTCATCGTAACTTTACATTTCCTTCAATTATACTTTCAAATTATTAACGTGCTTAGCAACTGAATATAAAATGCTAAGTCAAGGTTACAGGGCATTGATGAATCTTGCATAGCTAATCATAAAAAGATATTCCTTGATCAATAAAATCCGATACACAAGACGTCAAGAAGTTCAAAGCAAACTGAAAAATGAAGTCCAGGCAAGGTATTGCTCAGGAGTACTGCTAAACAACATGAAAGAAACAGCACCAACCGGAACCAGGCCCGTCCCTTCTTTGGGGCCTGCAAAATCCAGGGCTAAAATGCTTTGTTGCAGTTCATGCCATCTTTGTGGCATGAATCATTTCTCATTGCTCCATCCGCAGGTAATTTGCAGCGAATTGCAGTTGAAGTAAATAAAATATCAATAAAGGTGAGATCATCCCCATTTAAATTAATCTTATTTAATTAAATAATTAAATTTATATTTAAGACAAGCCTAACTTAATGATTTATCTATTAGAGACTTGACTTTAATATAATGAGTTTAAAAACTCTTTTTTTTTTTAAATAAATAAATTAAATTCATCAAATCTCTAATCTAAGTTTTTATTTGTCAGTGATGATGTATTTTTTTTTTTTATGTTTTTTAAGTTAAACGCAATTTAAATTCCATGATTTTAGCCTAAATATGCTAATAACAACGGAGTAACATTGATGAGTTTAGTATAGACTGTCCTTGGACTTGTCTTGTTTAGTTGTTCCTCTTTACCAAACAACCTCTATCTATCTCCTCTTTATATTCTCTCGCTCTAAACACAATCACTCCTTCAACACAATCACTCCTTCAGTGGAGTGGTCATATATATCATCTCTAATCAATTCTTGGTAGTTGTCATATAGCGAAAAGAAGCATCTTTTTTCAATGGATTCTCAAGTTATGGTAGCTTTGGCTCTCTCTCTTGTGGGTGGATTAAGCACTTCTATAGGTGAGTTATGCATAAAAGCTACTTTTTGTATTTTTCTGTGATGGGCTATTTAAAAGGAAACATCTTTTTTGTGTTTTCCTGCTTGGAGTGATTTCTTGAATCTGAATTGCAAACAAGACGAACGTTAAAAGTTTAGGGATGTTGATGTAGAAGTGGATTGAGAGTTTCTGGGTGTGTATAATGAAGATTAGTGATTGAACAATTTAGGAATTCTTCAGAACCAGCGAATGGAAGTTAGTTGACAATGATTTTTTTTTAATATCAAGTTAAAGAAACAAAACCAGTTAGCCTTAATTCTTTTTTTTTTTTTTTTGTCGAAGCTTAAAGTTAGCTAATTTACTAAGATTAGTGTAAGCAGCTCATATGGAGAGAGGCAGTGGCTGATTAGTATGATTCAGAAGAGATAAGTAGGGAAGCGGATTTTCTGGGAGGGAACGATCAATTCAATTTAGTGTGTTTCTTTGCAGAATGATTAAAAATTCTGTAAACGGTGGAAATAACAATCATCAACTTATTATCTCCTTTTATCAGAACACCTTAAGAGACCTTCTATTTCCTTTATATTTTCTCTCTTGGAAGGCTGCATGTGTATATTTTTGGAGTCTATAGTAGTCCAAAACCTATATATATAAGTTAATTGTAGAGGATGCTTTTGAACTGGTGAATGGAGGGATTCTTTTTTCAGTAAGATAATCATCAAGGAATGGACAACGATTTTTTTATTGTAGTAAATAAATAAATTCATTGGCCTAATTCGTAATTTCCAATCAGGTTACAAAACAAATACACAAGCTTTTATTGAACGTGATTGTTAACTAAATTACTTAGTTTAGTCTCAGCAGATCATACAGGGAGAGATAGTAACTGACAAGTGTAGGATGGTATATGTTCAGGCAAACTTTCTATTTTCACCCAGTATAAGTGAGGGAATAACCCATACATAAAACTCTGCACAAGAGGGTAATTAAAAGTTAGGTATACTGTGTAGAATGCAGCGGTAGGAAGATTAATTTATTTTTCCTTTTATTGAATCGCCTTATGAAACCATCTCATTGGACAGCTTCATGATGATCGTGCTTGGTGTTTCTGTTTTGGGTGTTTGAGTGCGTCATTGAATTTGCTAATAACCCTTGTTTACATGATATGGCGTGAAATTCAAATATTACTACTGACCAATATTTTTTGCACTCTAGTTTTGGTTATTTTGCTTTGGCTGTAACTAAAGTTGCTTTTGGCTACTCGCTGACTTTGTGTATGGACACTGTTTTCTCCTGTTTCCTATATGCCTTTCACAAATTTTAATGAAAGGAAAAATAATACTACTATTGAATCTCTTATTTGATTTGTAATGATCACTATGTGATATTGAATTTGAAACAAACTCGAACAGAAACAAAAATCACCAGCATTTTTTTCTATATTGTTGTTGCAAATCTGATTTAAGTTAAAAGGTGATTTAGCTCTTCACTGGGACACTCTTTTTGCCTCCAACATGCCTGTTAATCAGATGAAGCTGGCTCAGGATTACATGTTCTATATTCTAATTATAACTCTCGTATTATGAAACAGGTGCACTCTTTGTGATTCTTTGTCAGGCTCCCAATTTGAAGATGCTTGGACTATTACAGGTGATTTTTGGATGTTTAAGTCTCCATCCACAAAATGCTGTTTTTTTTACCTTTCTTTATTGCTTCTTCTCACAAATAGTTGCAAGGAAAAGAATTCCACTTTAGTTTATTATCACCCTATGAAAGGATAGTGGCCTATGGTTTTCTTCACATGTTTATGAAAGAATGATGTCCTATCGTGATATTAAACTCCAGGGAAAAGTTTTTGCATTGATACTTTGTAAACTTCTCTATGCAGGGTTTTGCTGCAGGCCTGATGCTGAGCATATCATTCCTTGATCTTGCTCATAATGCTATCAACTCAATTGGGTTCTTAAAAGGCAACCTCTGGGTTAGCTATTTCTTTCCCTTTTTTCCATCAAATTCAATTGCATTGCTTACTAGACATTATTTCTTCATTTATACCTCTCATTTTCATCTATTAACTTGCTTTGCAGTTTTTTGGAGGTGTTGTATTCTTTGGCATCATTGCCAATTTTATCCCAGAGCCAACACTTGCCCCAAGTTCAGATGTTAAAAGTAAAAAGGTTCTGGGTGATACAGTTTTCAAATACTTAAATGTTTTGTGACTTCACAATGTGGCTAGAATATTAGATTGTAGAGTGACAGTTTGGCAATTTGTTTGGGAACAGAAAAATGGCGACCATGGGGGAAAGGACACAATGAAAAAGCATCGTCGCCAAGTTTTGTTTAGTGGAATTATCACTGCAATAGGCATGACTACCTTCTCTGTTCCTGTTCTATCACTATCTAACTTCAATTTTATTTGCTTTCAGCCCTTGTTTTTTTTCTTTTTTTCTTTTTTTGACTAAACCTCAAGAGATATCAGAATTCAGTTCCCCAATAGTTGGAAACTGTAAATTTGGCACCTTCCTCCTTTTTCAAAAAGTTTTTAAACTTGTTTGATTGGATTGAATCTTGTCTTTCACGGATTGCAGGAATAAGCCTGCATAACTTTCCAGAGGGAATGGCAGTATTCCTTGGATCAATTAAGGTAGCCTTAGCCTTATATGTATCTCTCTATAGTGTCAGTATTTCTACACATATATTAGTAATCATGCCAGTCTAAAAATGCAACCTGTCTTGAATGAAATATACTCATCAAGCTTTACCCTGAAAAATAGAAATCCTGAAAAAAAGAAACACAAAGGGTCTTTCTCAAAATCTTAATATATGACTTCAATGAACAAATTTGAGCTTCAATTTAGCACTAAGGTACTGTACAATTCCTAATTCATGCATGCTATTTTTACCCGAATAGCTTCTTTGGTTTCCTTGGTTGCATAGGCATGCCATTTTCACTGTGTTAAGTCTTAAAATATTCTTGTGCTATGGACATTGTTTACTCTACATTGATGTTTTGGAGATGAGAAAACTGAAACATTCAGCTGCACTATTCATTCAATGGCACCCAATCAAGTGGTTATTCAGTTCCTTTTTTTTAATGATACAATTGTTCCGCATCTGAAAGAATCAAATTTATTAATTATCAAAACACTATCATGAATTCCCAAAGTACAACAGTAGAGGATATATGGTTAAGATGCCAAAGATTTTTTTTCCTATACTTTTGCCTGTGGTCATGTTACACTTCAATACTTGGCAGATCCTGGATGTAATCAAATTGGTACCACTTGGTTTTAGATATTAATCTTAGTGTGCATGTTTTTTCAATTAAATGCGATTGGAAAATTGTTTTAATTTTGGGTCTTGAGTTTTGAAAGCTCATTTCTTATCCTTGGGTGAGTCAATTTTGTCATCTTCTTTTTAATGATATTTTCATAGGGCCTCCGTGTTGGTCTTAATTTGGCTCTGGCAATTGCTTTGCACAACATTCCAGAGGTATGTTTACTTTGATTCTGTAGTGTTACCTTTTTGCAAATGCTGTTGGTTCTTCAAAAGTGGTTGCTTTCTGCCAGAATGAAGATTGTTCCTTTAAACTTCAAACATTTTCAGTGCCAAATATGATTGGGATTAAAAAAAATTGATTAGTTCTGCTGTCAGCATTAATGTGTTTAAGTTTTTTTTCTGGCTTTATAGACATGATGCACAATTTATCCTATGATAAGATGTATCTTGGAGCAATGGATATTTTTGTTTTTTTCATTTTGAAAGTTTTATGATATTGTACTTGGGATCCACCCTAACATGGGATTTTTTTGTGGTTAGTCCCAGCACGGACTATTATGCCAGTTAACATCCAAAACCTTGATTACCTCATGTACCTGTATTTAGACACAAAGCTACTTCAATTCATATAACTTACATGATCCTTTTTTCCCATCTACAAATATATAAATAGGGGCAATTTTCCATTTTGTCTGAACTTATTAATGTTCATTTCTACAGGGTGTTGCTGTTGCACTTCCTATATATTTTGCAACGCAGAGGTAAAAATCTCTCGAGGCACTGTTCATTTCAGCTCTCTAAAGCATCAGTAAAACCTGCTTTAGAAAGCATTGGCCCAAAATATGTCTTGTGTGGAAGTAGCCTGAAATGTTTTTTTATTGAAAATAAGAATCAACAAGTTAGGAACCATTGAGGTGGTAGAGGTGGATATAATTGCCCTGTTTCATGTCTAGACTCTAGATCCACCAGGGTAGAGTGGCTGAGTAATGAGCGTAGAGGTCAAAAAACTTCTCTGGGGTTTCTTATAATTTTTTGAATATAAGGGGTACTGCTTAAGATGTTCAAGGCAGAAACTGTATTGTTGTATGTTATGTCCATGTGTTGTAGCCAAGTTTTTAAAATCAGAAGTGCTGCTGTTATTGGGGTAGAATTAGTGGCTACCATGGTAGCCTAAATCTATTCACTAACACTCCTTGTTTTGCCTCTATCTCAAACCCTGAAGAAAGCAAGGATTTCAAATAAATGAAAGCATAATATGATTTTTGTGCGTATCATAGTATGATTTAGTGCAGACTACAGTTATTGGCTCCAGATTACTGCCACCAGCCCAGGTGGTCAGAGTGGTTATATATGTAGTAGTTGCCCTCATCCATGTGACTACAGTGTCATCTGGTGTCATTTTTATATGAATTTCTTGGCTCCAAGTTTTGTGCACCAATTTCAACATATTAGAATTTATTGCATTGTACTCGTAATATAAATTAACAGGTTGATTTCCTTGCACGTTTCAGCAAGTGGCAGGCATTCAAATTGGCCACAGTTTCCGGTTTTGCTGAGCCACTTGGTGTGGTGCTCGTTGGTATGCCAACTACTTTTTATTGCTTTTGTTGCCAAATTATGGGATATCATTTAATTTTGACCAATAAAAATTTCCTTTTCCTTAACCTCAGCATATCTATTCCCAAGCAGCTTAAGTCCCGAAATTCTTGAGGGTTTGCTCGCATCAGGTATGCCTAAGCATTTATTTCTCAGTTATCTGTGATGATTTGGGAAAGTTATCTCAATAGCTCTATGTTGCATTTGCAGTTGGTGGAGTGATGGCTTTCCTAACCTTGCATGAAATGCTGCCACTGGCATTTGATTATGCGGGTCAGAAACAGGCTGTTAAGGCTGTATTCTTTGGTATGGCTTTCATGTCAGCGAGGTAATAGAACTCATACTGTTTCAAGATCCTAGTTACTATTATTATTGTTGGTCGCAAAATCCAAATTATCTTTCACGTTTATTGATACTGGTCTGCAGCCTATATTTTCTTGAAATCAGCCTCCCTGAGGAGATGAGCTTGTAGCTGTGGATCAGCCTGATCAACCTATATAACCATTTGTACGTTCCCAGAGCACTAGGCTGTGCTGTATGGTACCTGTGTAATGCCACGGTGATATCCGACAATTTGACCTCGCCAGAAGGCCAAACAGGCAGCACAATCCTTGAGAACATGGCAGTTTCCAGCTTTAAGCACCTCAAAATTGTACTGATCTTCTTACTTTGATCAGTGTGAAAACTGTAAAATGGCAAGATGGGTTGCCAAGGGGGGCATTAAGGGATTGTTAGTGTTCAGTGAAGCTCATTTCATTTATCGTAGTGTTGCTGCTCATTGAGCTTCCAAGTATCAGCTGATTGCATGGAAAGTAAATGGTTTCTGGGCTAGCAACTTACAAGCTGAAGTTCTACAAAATAGATGAAAATCAGAGCTTTAGTTATTACAATTGATGCCATGCCAGCCCTTGTTTTCCTAACATATCAGCAGAAACAATGGGTTGGAAATTGGTCTCTTCCATACGAGAACAAAGTTGGAATTCTAGGACACAGATATGGCCACGGATGAGAACTACAGAATTTTTTTTTTTTAAAAAAAGACATCTTTGTTGTGCTATTTTAAATAGATCACAATTCTCACCTGTAGCTTCTATAAATCTGAATTCTCATCTATAGTCTCATGTTTTTTTTAAAGATGAAATATATTAAAATAATAGTATTTTTTATTTTTTAATATTAACACATTAAAAGCAAATTACAAGCATAAAAAATAATTTGAAAACTTCTAAAAAACTTTACATGTGAGAATTGTGGTCTTTTCATTTTATTTATTTTTATAAAAAAGAGTTTCAAATTTCTTTTTTAAAACCGTATAAAATCGATGAAGTGAGTACGTGGAAGCATGGAAGGCTCCATCATTTTTGAAAGGGTAGTTGAATTTTCAATAGCTAAAACCGCAGTGCCTGAAATGCTATGACAAGCGACTGAATAGCAACGAAAACAAGGAAAGAATCCCACTCTTTTCTTTTTCGTTTTTTGGGGATCCATCACCATTATGAAACTTTCCCTTTACACGCCCTTGCAAAGAGATGGGAGGGGGGGACCGTGGAGTCACCACAAGTTGACAGCACATATCGAAGAACCCTTTGACTCTTGCACACTGTCTCGGCTTTCTTTCTCTCAAGTCACCACAACTGTTTAAAAAGCTGCCAACGAGTTCCATTTCCTTCTGTCAATCGTGCATGATCAGGCACCACCCTTTATAGCATCAATCCCTCATTACGATTTATCGATGAGAATTGTACTGTGTAATATATTATATGCCTCTCTCTTTCTTTTGCCTAATCATTTCATTTGAATTTCCTTCTTATGTTCTGTCTCTTAGTGAAAAGCACACTTCCTCAAATGAGCTGTTTGCTCACGCAGAGTTTCAGAAGCTTCTCTCTTTTTGTTGACAGGAAAAATAAATACTATCTAAAAACAAAACAAAAAAATCAAAATACTTAGTTTGACCATGTAGTTCACTATAGTGTTATTTATTTTATTTTCTGAAAACATTGCCCTTAGGTAGATATTTCTTGGTCTGAAAATTTTCTTTGAGATTATTTCTCTTTGTTTATAAAAATCCTTGGTTAAAGTAGATTTAATTTCAAGCTCAAATCAAATGTTAGTCAAAATATTATTTTTTTTTTTAATTTTTTAAAGTTAAACCGGTTTGAGTTCAACAATTCAATCAAATAAATGTTTTATATTTCAACTTAAACCTGGCCTAACTTTGAATTGTAGTTTAATTTCTTGGATCAACCCTTCATATTTGGTTTAATATCTATGGCCTTCACCTTATTATACAATGAACCTCTTTGCACCCCTAGTGACATGACATTTGCTTCAAGGTTTTAGTTTGGGGGGGATGAAACAGAATGAAGTTGCAGAAACTTGGTCTAACAATTTTCATTATTGATGATTCAGCAAAACTAAGCAGCTACTGAAGTGGGAAAGAGGGTGACAGAAAACAAAAAGAAAGGAAGAAAAGAGCATGACTTTAGATCGAGCAATCTAATCCTCGATAGGTTTCTTCCTCAAAGGATCCATGATTTTGTGCAAAACACGAGGTATCAGCTGAAAATTAACAAGATCAGAGGATACCATCCTTTAAACAATTCACTGAATGGATTCATTATTTTGCTCAATTTCAGAGGCTGGTCAATCATCTTCCTCAACGAAATCAGTGCCATTTTCCGAATGGCCATATCCATAAGATTTGATGTGATCGTTGAGGGACCTTCTGTGCTTGAAATCAGATCCACAAATGCAATACCAAAGCTTGCCACAGTTCTTCTCGTGGGTTCTCCAATCACCTTTCACAGCAAATGCCTTGCCACATTTTTCGCATATGAAAGGCTTGATTCCATGCTTTCTCCTGTAATGAGTTTGAAGGGTTCTAAAATCTCTGAGAGGCTTCGCTCTTGGATGATCAATGTTGTTTACGCATCCTGTTGCACAGCAGTAGCAAGGGAGTCTAAGCATTGCTGTTGGCTGTGTACCTCTCAGAGAATCTGGCCCTTTTCGATACTGCGATCCATGCCCCCACATATGCATCTACACATTCAAGCCAAAGAAGAAAAACCAAAGTATTTAAAAATAATAAACCTATATACAAAAAGAGAATCCAAATTTTAATAAACTAGGACTGATACTGCAAACTTGCTTTAGACATATTTGTGCTTGCTCAAAGTATCAAAGCAAAAGTTACATGCTAGTTAATTAGGTTACTAGGGATTCAAAGATGCAAGAAAAACAAATTATCTTGTACAAAATCTGTCCTTCAAATAATTTTAGAGTGAATTATTATCCTCTTAAAGATAAAGAGGACATGTCATCGTACATGTCTTATATATTTTCCAACTATTTTTATCTTTTTTTCTTATTTTCAGACAGCAATTATAAACATAGGTTTTCTGACCTAAAATCTTGATTGTGATCATAACCTAACATGGGATTAACCTTGTAAGCATACTGATAAGGAATTTCTTGCATGTCTTGTGCATGCAACTTTGTTTCAAAGTCTGAAATCAACAAGTAGCTGCATCCAGTTTCCTAAAAAACAAAATCCTAATTGCTTCAAATTTTCTCTTTTGTTTTTTTTAAATGGAATATTTATGGTACCAGCCCTTTACTTTCATGGATCAAGATTTTTTTAAAAAAGGAAAAAAGCAGACCAATGCGTTTTTTACTTGAAATATTTTCACGCAAAGAACTGTTATGCTGACAGACTAGGAAAGGTACACTGCTTCGGCTTTAATTTCATGTGCAAACAGTAGTTTGATGAAGATTCTTATGATCCAATGGAAAAACGGTGTAATTTCAGGCCTTACATTCCTGACAAAGGGTGAAACACAAACACCAAGGAACAAAAAGCATACTGCCTTGGTAGTTCAATCACATAAAAAGAGGTACTGATCTTAATCTCAGCTAGATCAGGTTGATCTATTCTTATTTTTTAAATCCCAGAGCAATAAATCATGCAAAAAGGAGAGAGAAAGAGGGGAATAAGAGAGGAGGCGTGTTGATGAATAATTAAAGATTAAGAAACATAAATTAAGGAGAAAAAGGAGGAAAGATGTTTGTTAAAGTAGAGAAAAGAAAAGGGAAAACCCTAGTAAGGTCCCATTTTTACTCCTCTCTTCTCTTCTCAAGAGAGTCTAGATTAGAATAGAAGTGAATTGTTGAATCGAAGGATAAGAACTGGATTTTCTCTTTTTCTGCAAATTAAATCAAAAGGAGAAACATAGAAAGGGATGGGAGGGGAGGGAAAGGTAAGCTTTTTGAAATTATCATGGGTTCCTTCGATTGAACATACCTGCATGTTGTTGTATCTGTTGAAGGTCTTGAAGCAAAGTGGGCATGAAAACTGTGTAGGACCAATCAGAATCTGAGAGGGGGTGGGGATCCAATACTGACCCTTGTTAAGAGTACTACTGCTCGTATGATAATCAGAAACAACAGTTACTTCTTCGTTCTCTGAAGAGATATCTGTGGAAGACACCAGGGCAGCAGAACCAAGACTAGGTAGCCCTAAATGTAGAGCCAAAGTCACAGTTTTATCATCACAAGGGCTTTCTTCTTTGTCCTTGTTCATGTCCACTTCCATGGAACTGCGTGAGAAGCACTCCTGTTGATCTTCATGATGCCTTGTTGGACTCAAACTAAGAAGTGGAAGAGCTTCTCTGAGAGGAGGAGAAGGAGGTGACGAGGAGTGACTCTGAATAAAAGAGTTGCCATAGATAATATTATTATCAGAGTACATATGGCATCCATAGGATGCACACAGTGATGAATTAGAAGAAGAAGCCGAAGCAGATAAATGATGGAGGTGTTTGGAGCTGTACCGTCCATCGAAGTGATTGGAATATGGATCAGCCATGATTGAAAGTGGGAGGAGAGAACAGTTACTTGGTAGATAAAAAGGTTATTGGTGGGGGAGAGCAAAGAAACTAAAGATGGCTAAAAGTTTTGACATGGTGGAGACTGAGCAAGGGCACCAAATTAAGAGAAAAATGAACCAGGCATCCAGGATATCTGGTTGATAAAGTGACCACAAAAGGAGAGAGTGACAAGATATCACCTGTGAGGTTTAACTTACAAAAAATATGCAAAAACAAAGAGAGAATGAGAGAGCAACATGAGGGGGGGGAGGGCGGGGGGTGAGAAAATGAGAGAGTGACTTGGTACTTTATAATCTTAGGACAACCTGTGTTTCGCATATGAAAGTACTGTTTTGTTATGTTTTTCATCTCAAACATCCTTAGATTACTCTCTCAGAAGATGCATCGCGTTGCGAGACAGTACTTCTAAGACTCTAAAATATTATTATTAGAACAAAACTCAACAATCAAATCATGATCAAGAAATTAATTTGCCAAAGACAAGGTGAGTAATTAGGGTTTGAAGCTTGTCTCTCTAGCTACATCATCCCAACTCTAGCTGATACAAAGTGAGTATATATTACTTTATCTTCTTGCCTTGCTGATTTTTTTCTCTTCCTAGGGAAGCATCCAGTTTGATAACAGCCCTGCATTTGCTTTGGTGGGCACGCCCATGTCGGCTTGTCTCAGCACCTGCTGAGAAATTCTCCCAGCCACCTTCCTGTTCAGTATTTAAGATCTTAAAACTAGGGCATATCTCTCTATCTCTTGTTCTTGGCTTCCTCTAGCTACATATACACACATGTTAGCGCCGAATGGTTTAAATCCTTGCCTTACGGTCATATCACCAGTCTCCATTTGACCTGTTGCTATGAATCGTGGGATAATTAATTGACGAAGAGTCTCCTCTCTCTGACCAGTTTGTGTGCACCAATCTCTCGATGTTTCCATTACAACACGAGGGGATATAATGTGAGTTCTTCGACCATTCCTGTCTTCTCTTTGTAATGCCAATTTCAATCATCTGCATCTGTTTCCTCAAAACTAACACAGCTTGTCTATATATATATATATATGATTACAAAAATAAGGGATCGTTAGCAACCGAAAAAATCCGTTGTAAATATTGCAATGGATTAGCATCGGAAAATCTGTTGCTAAACATATTCTAGGAAAAAAAATGGATTACAACAGATTTGCCGTTCCAGATTTAAATTGCAACGGAATTTCCGTTGCAAATTTAAGATCATTTGCAACGGATAATCCGTTGCAAATGAAATTTACTATGCAACGGATTGTCCGTTGCAATTGGGTTTTTTTTTAAATAACTTAAATATTAAATTAAATGTACGCAACGCCTCATTTTAATTAACTTTTCAAAAGTAATATCCATTCTCCTCCTCTCTCGTTCTGTCTCATTTACTCATCATAAATAAAATAAAAAATTGCGCTCCATCTCTCTTGTCATCACCCGATTTTTGGGTGATTCCCCAAAATAAAATAAAAATAAAAAAAATAAAATAAAAAGGATTTGGCGTCGGTGGAAAAATCACGGTGGAAATTTTGGAAATTTTTTGAGGCGAATTGTATCTCTTTTATGCCAAAAAATGAGAAAAAAAAATACAAATTCAAGGTAAAAATTAAGTCAAAAATCATAATTATATTTTTTATAAGCCAATTTGATTTAATCATGGGCTAATTCAAAATATTATTATGTTTGAGAATTAATTTGGGGTCCAATTGAAGAATTTAATTAAGTGCAAGGACTTAATTATGTTTTAAATTAATCAAATTAATTTTATTAAGGGCTTAATTGATGAAAAATTTAATTATTGAATTTAATTTGGGCTTAATTGAGAAAATCAGAATTTTTGGAGACCCAATTAAATTTTTCAAAGCTAATTTGGCATAATTAAGGATCAAATTGAAGACAATTGAGAGTATAATTGTAAATTGAGGACTAAATTGCATAAATCAAAGTCCAGGGACCAAAATGAAAAAGGCACGAAAGCCAAGGGTAATTCGGACAAGGGCCCAATTGCACAAAATTATAAATTTATATTTAATTGAGGGTGCAATTGAAACAATCATAAATCAAAGGACCAAAGTGCAATTTTGCCCCCCCAAAGCTGCACCCCGCTGCTGCCTTTTGCACGCCTTCGCCGCCCGCCGACCAGCCGCCTGAACCACGCCACCGACCAGCCAGCCGCCGTGGCAGGTCTGTTTTCGCCTATAAATAGCAGCCATGCAAGCTGCAGTGGAGGGGGGAAGAAAAAGAAAAAAAACGAGGAGAAAGTGAGGGGAAAGGCCAGAGGTTTGTAGCATCAAAAAAACAAGTAAAACCATCATCTTTCTCCCTCAATGTCGAGCTCTCTCTCTTTTTCCCTCGGTTTTGCAAGCTTCCTCTCTCTAAAAACCAGTCCATCGTGCTCTCTCTCTCTCCTAGCCAATTCCTGCAACAGTTCCCAGCGAGCACAACAACGGAAAACACCTCCACCATGACCTGCAACAAACCAGCCTTCATCTCCAACGGCAGTAACCAGCTCCGGCAAAGAAGAGCACAGCAGAGGCAGCAACGAACGGCCACAGACCAGCCACTTCCAACCCTCCTCCCGGCCACAATGGGCCTCCGTTTCCAATGCCACCATGACAGGAAAGACCACCTCGATCCCTTCTACACGGCTGCATCCTCAGGTTGTCCTCTCATCGAAGTTGGCCGTTACTGTTCACGAACGTGAACACTGTTAATACTACACTGTTCACGTCTTCTTCGTTTGCGGTTTATTTACTTTTTTCTTTTCTTTTCTTCTCTTCAGGCTGGGCTGACCTATATTCATAAACAACATTAGAAAATTTCAAAACACAATTTCAAAAAAAAAAATAAAAAAATAAAAATATATATAAAAAAATTTTATTATTTTTTTTTATCTTTATTTTCCCTACTACTCTTTTATTACAAAAAAAAAAAGATTTTCAAAAAATACAAAATATGTTTTCGTACATACGGCCGAATTCCAATATTTTCCAAGCATATTTTTTCGTAAAAAAAAAATATTGCATCTTTCTCATGTTTTAAAATAAAAATCGGATATCGTAACCAGTTTATGATTATCCATTGGGATTTGACCAAAATATCAAAAATAATCAAAACCATTTTTGTTTTATCTATCAGGGTGTAAATTTACATTGTAAAATACATCCATGGATAAAAAAATAATATTTTTTACTACGGTGTAAACTTAAATTATAAATTATATTCGTAGATTAAAAAAAAAGGATTTCCTAATAGCGGTGTAAAATTACATCGTAAATTACACCCGCAGATAAAAAATATATTGTTTTTATGCAGGGTAAAAAAAAATTAAACTTAGAAAAAAAACAATCAAATGACAATGCAGCTTACCTTAGGTAGGGTGCACTGGGGGTGATGCGTCTTCCCCTTGCACAACAAGTCCCCTTATCCAGACTCTCGCAGACCAATAGGTTCCTAGTAACCTTAATACTAGGTGGCGACTCCCTCATAATTATAGTCGTAAATTTTACGGCTATAAAACAAACACCCCATTTTCACCGCGCGCCGTTTGGCGGGGCGCGAAGCGCGCAAAAATCACCGTCGCGACATCTCTACTGAAAACACTGTTGTGAACAATGAAGGCAACAATTCATTCCAGCTCTACTTCACGATCTCCACCTTGCTGGCTTCGATCTTCAGTTACCTAGTAGACCCATCTCCACCACAACAAAGATCTGCTTTCGATGTTGCCTGCATGCACGGTAGGGTCAACATTTCCATTTTTTAAATTCCTTAGTTTCAAATTTTGTTTAGGGTTTAGTTGCATTTCATTTCATGCATTTTATCTTCTTCCCTACACCGAGCTTCTTTTTTTCATTTTCATTTTCCAAAATTAATTATTTCTATTTTTAGGAGTTGAATTTTGATATTGATGATCAGGGGCCATATTTAGTGGCCTCGTTCCTGTATGACTAGCAATTGGTGACTGAGAGAGGTTTAGGGAGATTGATGTAAGCTTTAAAGTGCCTAAAAAATTGCAAATTGTGAACAAATTTGTTTGATTTTGTACGGCATAAATAATCTGTTAGAACTAAAAGTGCAGATGTTGCTAAGAAAGAGGCCAAGAGTAATCTGGGTGTTATGGATGCCAACTACACGTAATTTGATGAGGGAGAAGTAGGAGCCAATTGATTAAAAAAATTAATTACAATTGCAACGGAATTTTCGTTGCAAATTCTACCCATACAACGAAATTTCCGTTGCAATTTGCAATGGATTTGCAACGGAAATGCCCTTGCAAAGTTTAAATATGCAACGGAATATCCATTGCAAGTGAATTTGCAATGGCTTTGCAACGGCCATTCCATTGCAAATTGTAACGGATATTTCGTTGCAAATGAATTCCTAAGCGTGGGAATGCAACGGATTTCTTTTGTTGCAAAGTTCGTTGCTAATTAATATTAGCAACGGGTTCCTTTATTATTTTCAACGGATCACTCCGTTGCAAATAAACTCTTTTTCTTGTGGTGAATCATGAACATAACAAACACTCCAAGAAAAAAATGACAACATCCAAAATTAATAAATCTAAATCTGTTGCCCGATATAATTGTGTTATAGCTTATGATGTACCACCCATTTATTTGTTCTTTCTTCTTCAATTATTATTCCTAGTACAATCTTAGGAAACTACATTTATTTCTTTGTGATCTCTATTCCAATACCTTGCGTGAGGTCCTCTGGACAATGTTATACATTTTATATATATATATATATACATAAAGAAGGTAGGAGTTAAATAAATGTGGAATATTAAAGTATTTTATTTTATTTTTGCTTCTTAATTAATTAGTAAAATAAAATGGTGTTAAAAATGATAAAATAGCATAGCTTGATGCATGTTGCGTTATAAAATGTTATAAAAATTAGTCACAGTTGAGGTTTAAAGGAGAAAGGAAGATTTGAAATATACTGTGGCAGCTGCGTGTTCAATACACAACACTCCTTTATGTGTTGTATATATAGGTGTAGGGTTGTACATGATACCTATCATGTGGTATACTACACATGATCATAACCCTATATAAGGTAAATACAAGATAAATATAAATACATAATAACAGTCCATAATAATCGCATTGTTCAACGCATTGACCATTTTTTTAGAGATGTGTGTTTTTCATTCATGACATGTACCAAAATATGCTATTTCACAAGTTTTCTATTGAAATTGTATTATTTTTATCAGAAACAATTAAACAATAAAACAAATGAATAATGGTAGTAAAGTGATTAAAGGTGAAAATGTCATAATTTATATGCTATATTTATATTTTTATTTGGAATATGGGAGACAATGATGATGTAAATCTGGATTTTTAAAAAAAAAACATGGTTAGTAAACATGTTTTACGTTAAATTAAAAATGAGGTTGGTTTACTTATTAGGCTAAAACTTTACTGAAAAATATTTTCCAATAAAAATCTTTTAAGATAAATAATAACATGATTAAAATAAATAATAGATAAATATGAAATTGATCTCAAATAATCCTTGGTTAGTATGTTTTTGTGAAACTCTAGATATTTTATCCCACGTAGAAAAAATACAATATTTCCTTATAGTTTATATAGTGAAAAGTCTAAGAGCAATAAATGCTCTTAAAAAATGGATTTGAACATAAACCATGTGCTCACTTATCTCAGGCATAAGCATTGTTGTTAAAATCACGAGTTGAGTCACAAAATCATACGATTTCATGAGTCAACTCATCAAAACTTGTCAACTCGGGTAGAAAAATCAATTTTAGTCAAACTCGGTCAAACTCAGTCAAAATCATACAACATCATAAAATCGGACCGGACAAGTCTGATTTTACTATCCTACTTGAAAATTACATTTGGGCATTTGGCGCTCGCGTTCCCCCCACCATTCGCGCCCACCCTCTGTCTCTACATGTGTGTGTGTGTGTGTGTGTGTAATATTATCTCTCTCTTTGTCTATATACACCCCCCTTCTCTGCATATATATTATCTTTCTCTCTATCTCTTATATATATATATTATGGAATTACTATTGAAAAATAGTAATATTAATTTTAAAATTTATATTTTTGAAATTTTTTTTTTTATTTTTTACTTTAAATTAATTTTTTTTGTTTTTAAATCATTATCATGTCCTGATGTCAAAATAATTTGTTGGAGTTGGAGCTAATACTGACAATATTGGTGTTGGTACCAGTATTAATACTGATCATCCTTTCAATAATAATTCTTTTGATGAATGTATTAAAAATAACTAGAAAAATGACGGTCATGAGACTGATTTTAATTTATATAGCACATCAACAAAATAATTATTTTAAATTGGTTAGTTTTTACCTAAAGAAATTCTATGGACATAATTGTCTTGTAATGTATTTTTAAGTTATTTTGAATCATGTATGAACCTTAACTAATGAAGTTTTATGGCTATAATTATATTGTATTGAATTAAAAAATATTTCATTTACGATTTTATGATTTTTCTACTTATACGATATACGATTTTAGCTATGATTTTACGATTTTTGTACGGAAAAATTCAAGTATGATTTTATGATTTTATGATTCGATTTTTAGAAACCCCTTCCATGTCGTGTCAAAATCATGATTTTGACAACCATGGACACGAGCTTGAACATAAGCCCTAGACATTGCTCTCGACTTGAGTTTGTGTTTGCTTTTCTTAATCTAATTTTGAAATTAGATTTGAGTTTATTATAAAATAATGCTTTGATACTTAAAGAATTATTTTTTATTAGCTTATTAGTTTGTCCAACATACAAATAAAGAGTCTAAACAATCTTCTTTTAACTTGAATAGTTTTTTATTAAAAAAATATGATATTTTAAAGCAAAAAATCTATCATGTTAATTTTGTTTTATGAAAAGTAATTAGAATTTATAAATAACATTAATTAATTCTATTAATTATCATAATTTACTCTACATCAATTTTAGTTTAAAATTGCATTATAATATCAAGTTAAAAAAAATATCTTTTTTCTTAGGATTGTTTACTCCTTTTCACCTTAGTTTTTGGCTTACCCTTTTCAATTCAGGCTCTTCTTTTTGTTTGTTTTTCTTTTACTATAAAGCTTAGGTTCTATTATTTTAGACTGGTATTGAGTTATATTTTCTTAATTGAGTGCATGGATCTTATTTAGGAGTTTAATATTATTATTTAAGTTTCAAAAGGTCGATTGTAATCATATAAATAATAAAATCATAAGAACAAATGATTGATGTTTGACAATAACATATTTTTGTCTAAATTGGCTTAAATTTTTCAACAAGTACTTTATATCTGCATCAGTTTTAGATTAATTATAAAAAAAAAAAAAAAACTTTCCTACGCGGTTGATTACTATCATTCCATATATAATAAGAAATAAGCAATAAAATCTTAAAAAAATTTATTGATCCTTGACAATAATTTAACAAAAACTAAAATGCATGGAAGGATTCACTGGGCAAATTGTAATATAGATCCCCTCACAAAAATCAGTCCCTCAATAGTTGGAAACTGTAAATTTGGCACCTCCCTCGTTTTTCAAAAAGTTCGTAAGCTAGTTTGATTGGATTGAATCTCGTCTTTCACGGATTGCAGGAATACGCTTGCATAACTTTCCAGAGGGAATGGCAGTATTCCTTGGATCAATTAAGGTAGCCTTAGCCTTATATGTGTCTCTCTATAGTGTCAGTATTTCTACACAGATATTAGTAATCATGCCAGTCTAAAAACGCAACCTGTCTTGAATGAAATCTACTCATCAAGCTTTATCCTGAAAAAAAGAAACACAAAGGGTCTTTCTCAAAATCTTCATATATGACTTTATTGAACAAATTTGAGCTTCAATTTAGCACTAAGGTACTGCACAATTCCTAATTCATGCATGCTATTTTTACCCGAATAGCTTCTTTGGTTTCCTTGGTTGCATAGGCATGTCATTTTCACTGTGTTAAGTCTTAAAATATTCTTGTGCTATGGACATTGTTTACTCTACATTGATGTTTTGGAGATGAGAAAACTGAAACATTCAGCTGCACTGTTCATTCAATGGCACCCAATCAAGTGTTTATTCAGTTCCTTTTTTTTTAATGATACAATTATTCCGCATCTGAAAGAATCAAATTTATTTATTATCAAAACACTATCATGAATTCCCAAACTACAACAGTAGAGGATATATGGTTAAGATGCCAAAGATTTTTTTTCCTCTACTTTTACCTGCGGTCATGTTACACTTCAATACTTGGCAGATCCTGGATGTAATCAAATTGGTACCGCTTGGTTTTAGATATTAATCTTAGTGTGCATGTTTTCTCAATTAAATGTGATTGGAAATCGGGAGTTAACTATGATTGTTTTAATTTTGGGTCTTGTGTTCTGAAAGCTCATTTCTTATCTTTGGGTGAGTCAATTTTGTCATCTTTTTAATGATACTTTCGTAGGGCCTCCCTGTTGGTCTGAAGTTGGCTCTGGCAATTGCTTTGCACAACATTCCAGAGGTATGTTTACTTTGATTCTGTAGTGTTACCTGGTTGCAAATGCTGTTGGTTCTTCAAAAGTGGTTGCTTTCTGCCAGAATGAAGATTGTTCCTTTAAACTTCAAACATTTTCAGTGCCAAATATGATTGGGATTAAAAAAATTGATTAGTTCTGCTGTCAGCATTAATGCGTTTAAGTGTTTTTTTCTGGCTTTATAGACATGATGCACAATTTATCCTATGAGAAGATGTATCTTGGAGCATTGGATATTTTTGTTTTCTTTTTCATTTTGAAAGTTTTATGATATTGTACTTGGGATCCACCCTAACATGGGATATTTTTTGTGGTTAGTCCCAGCACGGACTATTATGCCAGTAACATCCAAAACCTTGATTACCTCATTTACCTGTATTTAGACACAAGGCTACTTCAATGCATAAAACTTACATGATCCTTTTTTCCCATCTACAAATATATAAATAGGGGCAATTTTCCATTTTGTCTGAACTTATTAATGTTCATTTCTACAGGGTGTTGCTGTTGCACTTCCTATATATTTTGCAACGCAGAGGTAAAAATCTCTCGAGGCACTGTTCTTTTCAGCTCTCTAAAGTATCAGTAAAACCCGCTTGAGAAGGCATTGGTCCAAAATATGTCTTGTGTGGAAGTAGCCTGAAATGTTTCTTTATTGGAAATAAGAATCAACAAGCTAGGAACCATTGAGGTGGTAGAGGTGGATATAATTGCCCTGTTTAATGTCTAGACTCTAGATCCAACAGGGTAGAGTGGCTGAGTAATGAGCGTAGAGGTCAGAAAACTTCTCTGGGGTTTCCTATAATTTTTTGAATATAAGAGGTACTGCTTAAGATGTTCAAGGCAGAAACTGTATTGTTGTATGTTATGTCCATGTGTTGTAGCCAAGTTTTTAAAATCAGAGTTGCTGCTGTTATTGGGGTAGAATTAGTGGCTACCATGGTAGCCTAAATCTATTCACTAACACTCCTTGTTTGGCCTCTATCTCAAACCCTGAAGAAAGCAAGGATTTCAAATAAATGAAAGCATAATATGATTTTTGTGCGTATCATAGTATGATTTAGTGCAGACTACAGTTATTGCATCCAGATTACTGCCACCAGCCTAGGTGGTCGGAGTGGTTATATATGTAGTAGTTGCCCTCATCCATGTGACTACAGTGTCTTGTGGTGTCATTTTGTTATGAATTTATTGGCTCCAAGTTTTGTGCAACAATTTCAACATATTAGAATTTATTGCATTGTACTAGTAATATAAATTAACAGGTTGATTTCCTTGCACGTTTCTGAAATGGCAGGCATTCCAATTGGCCACAGTTTCCGGTTTTGCTGAGCCACTTGATGTGGTGCTCGTTGGTATGCCAACTACTTTTTATTGCTTTTGTTGCCAAATTAAGGGATATCATATAATTTTGACCAATAAAAATTTCCTTTTCCTTAACCTCAGCATATCTATTCCCAAGCAGCTTCAGTCCCGAAATTCTTGAGGGTTTGCTCGCATCAGGTATGCCTAAGCATTTATTTCTCAGTTATCTCTGATGATTTGGGAAAGTTATCTCAATAACTCTATGTTGTATTTGCAGTTGGTGGAGTGATGGCTTTCCTAACCTTGCATGAAATGCTGCCACTGGCATTTGATTATGCGGGTCAGAAACAGGCTGTTAAGGCTGTATTCTTTGGTATGGCTTTCATGTCGGCGAGGTAATAGAACTCATACTGTTTCAAGATCCTAGTTACTATTATTATTTTTGTCACAAAATCCAAATTATCTTTCACGTTTCTTGATACTGGTCTGCAGCCTATATTTTCTTGAAATCAGCCTCCCTGAGGAGATGAGCTTGATCAACCTATATAACCATTTGTACGTCGTTCCCAGAGCACTAGGTTGTGCTGTATGCTGCCTGTGTAGTGCCACACTGATATCCGACAATTTGACCTGGCCAGAAGGCCAAACAGGCGGCACAATCCTTGAGAACATGGCAGTTTCCAGCTTTAAGCACCTCAAAATTGTACTGATCTTCTTACTTTGATCAGTGTGAAAACTGTAAAATGGCAAGAAGGGCTGGCAAGGGGGGCATTAAGGTGTTGTTAGTGTTCACTGAAGCTCGTTTCATTTATCATAGTGTTGCTGCTCATTGAGCTTCCAAGTCTTCTGCTGACTGCATGGAAAGTGAATGATTTCTGGGCTAGCAACTTGCAAGCTGAAGTTCTACAAAATAGATGAAAATCAGAGCTTTACTTATTTCAATTGATGCCAGCCCTTGTTTTCCTAGCATATCAGCAGGAACAATGGGATGGAAATTGGTCTCGTCCCTATGAGAATGAAGCAGTGATTTCTAGGACACAAATATGATAGTAGTGTTATTAAATTCGCCTCTCCTAATAAAAAAATCAAAACTTTATTTTAGCAAAAAATGTATGTACATAACTCATTGGCTAGTTTTGCTCTTCTAGAACCACAGTTGAAAACTGCAATTTTTTTTAAAAAAAATGCCTCCCACCTATAGTATTTAAATACACCACTGCTGGAAAAACAAGCCACAGGTGTTTTTAATATTTTTATATGCCTTTCTCTTTCTTTTTCTAATCATTCGATTTGAATTTCCTTCTTACGTTCGAATTTCCTTCTTATGTTCTTTCCAGTGAAAAACACCTTTTTTTAAATTGAGCTGTTTGTGTTGGGATAAATTTAATCTGCAAAGTCAAGCAAAGCAACCACCAGTATCACCAACTATAACCACTAACTAAAGCTTCTGACCGCCACTATCTATGACCATCGACGACAACCACCGACTGCAGCCGCCAGCTGCTTTCACACCTTAAAGTCAATTTTATCAAGTTTTCATTTTGTGTATAAATAGAAAGCTTAGTTAAGATAAAATAGTAAGTGGGAGACATTAGAGAGAAACACTAGAGAGAAGAAGAGAAAGCTTTGAAAGTATTCAAGCTTCTGTGTAATTTTTTGTTGTTTATCCCCTCTGAGTGTTTTGAAGCCACCACCAGTGGCCTCTCCCACCAACAATTGGTATTAGAGCCTCGTTCGTCAAAAACAGAGAAGTTTTTGGAATTTTCAAGTTTGTCTAAAATAAATTTTGATCTTTTCAGAGTATAGAGCTCTTTAATACGAGCTCTCCAATGCAAAACTCAACTCAATCGGAGCTAGGGGTGAGCCACACTCTCCCTATGAAAATCTGACACTATTCACTACTCTCAGTCCATGCGCCCCGAGGAAGAAGATGACTGATCTTCACGCGCATCATATTTGAGCCGTTTAGCCGAGCCGAGCCGATAAGTCAAGCCGCTACTGTACAAGCCGAGCCGAGCCGAGAAGCAGAGCCGCTACTGTATCGAGCCGTGCCACAAGCCGAGCCACAAAGAATATTCCCTAGAATATTCCCGGTTCAATCACAACGAACCGACCGACATCCAGAAGTGATTTTTTGGACCGGTTCACCCTTTTTTGGCCTCATTTCGAACCAAGTAAGTCCAATTCCCTACTATTTGGGCCATTCCAGATCCATCTGTGGTGTCCATTTTGTGAAAAGAGAAGTAAAAAATGGTGATATAGTCATTTTCAAATACAATGACTATAAAAAATGCTTAGACACTCATTCTGAAGCTGATCAGAGATAATTTTGATAATTAGTGCATCCAAATGAAGGCATTTCTTGGTTCACAAGAATGCATAGAGATTGTGGATTATGGTTGTGATGAACCAGAGTCTAGAGGAAGCTCTACAAGAATCATAGAAGCAAGTTCTGAAAAACAATAGAAAGAAGGACAACAAAGCCAAGACCATCATTTATCAAGGTCTTGATGAAGCCACGTTTGAGATTATAGCTTCTGCAAAAAAATATAAGGATATATGGGAAGCTCTCCAACAAAAATACAAAGGAGCTGACAGAATCAAGAAGATTCTTCTTTAATCTTTGCGAGGTGAGTTTGAATCTTTACAAATGAGATCCTTGGAATCCATTTATGATTATCATACAAGAATTATGGTGATAATCAATTAGATAAGATAAAATGGAGAAGCCCTCACAGAAGCATGGATTATTGAGAAAATTTTGAGATCCCTAGATCCAAATTTTGATTATATTGTTGTTGCCATTGAAGAATCCAAGGAAGTGGATAAATTGATGGTGGAAGAGCTGATGGGTTCTTTACAAACTCATGAACAAAAGCTTGTGAAAAGAAATGGAGATAAGAAAATAGAGCATGCCTTGCAATCGAAACTGTCTTTAAAGGAAGACAAATATGAGCAAAGGGGGACTTCAACACATGAATATACCACTCGAGGAAGAAATCAACAAGGAAGAGGAGGCTTCCAATGATTTCAAGGAAGAGGGTCTTGGAATACAAGTTTCAGAGGAAGAGGTGGTAGAAACATCACTAAAGGAGGACGAGGACACCAACCTTTGACTCCCAAATGAAGAGGAGGCGGTTACCGTGATAAAAGAAGTATTTAGTGTTATAACTGCAATCAATTTGGGCATTATAACACTGAATGCCAAAAAAAAACTCCAGTAGAGTTGTGTGAGGAAGCCAATTATGCAAACAAAGATGCCATCATCAGTGGGCCAGCTGCATTATTTGTCCAACAAGGACTTGGCAAAAATGAGGAGCATGTATGGTATCTAGACTATAGAGCTAGCAATCATGTGCGGGCAACGGGACCTCTTTAGAGATCTCGATGAGATCATACAAGAACAGGTCATATTTGGAGATACTTCCAAAGTCCCAGTTAAAGGGAAAGGCAACATCTCGATAAAGTTAAAGAATGAGGATAATAATTACATTGCTAATGTGTACTATATTTCAGCTATCAAACACAACATGCTGAGTATAGGACAACTTTTAGAGAAAAGGTATACTTTTTTCATGGACATGTTACAGTCAAAGACAACAATGAGAGATTGATTGCCTTTGTGAATACGTCTAAGAACAGGATGTTTTCATTAAACTTCCAGTATGATGCAGCAAAGTGTTTAACTGCCGTCACCAACAGTGAAGAATGGCTTTGGCACTTAAGACTTGGACATCTGAATTTTACAAGCCTGAAGATGCTTGCAAGTAAACAAATGGTCAAAGGTATGCCTTATATTGATCATCCAGAAGAAATATGTGAGAGTTATATCCTCAGCAAGCATCACAGAGCTAGTTTTGCCAAAGAGGTGAACTGGAAAGCGAAGAGGCCACTGGAGTTAGTTCACACAGATGTGTGTGGGCTGATAAAACTGATGTCAACTAGACATAATAGGTACTTTCTTACTGTTACTGATGATTTTAGTAGAAAGACCTGGATATACTTTCTGAAGAGGAAGTTAGAAGTATTAAATTGCTTTAAAGATTTTAAAACAATTGTGGAGAAACAAAGTGGGTATAACATCAAATCCGTAAGATCTGATCAAGGTGGAGAATTTACATCTAATAACTTTGAAGTCTTCTGTACACAACAAGGCATCAGGCAACAGACAACACCAGCATATACACCACAGTTGAATGGGATAGCAGAAAGGAAGAATAGAACAATACTTGATATGGCAAGAAGTTTTCTCAAAGCCAAGAAGTTGCCCAAAAAATACTGGGCTGAAGCCGTATCTTATGCAGTATATTTACTGAACCGTTGCCCAATAAGAAATTTGCAAGTTGTCACTCCAGAAGAAGCATGGAGTGGTCACAAACCAAGTGTTACTCATCTTCAAGTCTTTGGTTGTGTGGCTTATGCAAAAATCCTGGATGCAAGAAGAACAAAACTCGATGATAAAAGCAAGAAATGTATCTTTATGGGATATAGAGATAGAAGGATGGGATACAAGTTGTATAATCCCATCACAAATAAGGTGATTATGAGCAGAGATGTTATCTTTAAAGAAGATAAAGCCTGAGAATGGAAAGAGGATCAAGAAGAAATCAAATGGATCAATACAGATTTGATCCTTGAAGATGAAGAAGTACCAACAGTACTTGCAGAAGATCCAAGAGTACCATAAGAGGAGCCACAGTCTCCGGTACACAACTTTCCTGTATTCAACAAGAGAAACACTCCACCACCAGGATCACCATCCATATCACCATAAGCATCATCCTCATCAGAAGAACCAAGAAGGATGAGGAATTTAGAAGATTTATACGATGCAACTCAAGTAATGGAAGATACATCATTATTTTATTTATTCGCAGATAGTGATCCAAATAGCTTTGATGGGGCTATTAAAGAAGAGAAATGGATCACAGCAATGGATGAAGAGATGCATGCCATTGAGAAGAATGATACATGAAAGTTAACCAATCTGCTAGAAAGTAAGAAGGCAATTGGTGTGAAATGGATCTACAAGACCAAGAGGAATGCAAAAGGTGAAGTACAACGCCATAAAGCAAGATTGATAGAAAAAGGCTACAAACAGAGAGAATGCATAGACTATGGAGAAGCATTTGCTCCAATAGCCCGTCTAGAGACAATCAAATTGATTATCTCACTTGCAACACAACATAGATGGAAGATTTATCAGCTTGATGTGAAGTCAGCATTTCTGAATGGCCTCCTAAAAGAAGAGATTTATGTTGAACAACCATTTGGCTACATTGAAGAAGAAAATGAAGGTAAAGTATACAAGTTGAAGAAAGCTCTCTATGGTTTGAAGCAAGCTCCGCGTGATTGGAATACCAGAATTGACAGGTATTTTCAAGAAAATGGATTTGAAAAATATCCATATGAACTCGCTATATATGTGAAGAAAGAAGATGATGGAAGCATACTATTTGCTTACTTGTATGTTGATGACTTGTTATTCACCGGTAACAATCCTACCATGTTTACAGACTTCAAGAAAAACATGGTACAGGAGTTTGAGATGACAGACATTAGTCTGATGGCACATTTTCTGGGTTTAGAAGTTACTCAGAAAGAAGAAGGGATTTTTGTGTCCCAAAGCAGCTACGCCAAAGAAATTCTTGGAAAATTCAAGATGGAAAGCTGCAATCCAGTATCAACTCCAGTTGAAAATGGAGTGGAATTAAAGAAAAGTAAAGTAGGAGGTGTTGATCCTACTTACTTTAAAAGCTTGGTGGGAAGCTTGAGGTACTTAGCATGTACAAGACCGGATATACTCTATGGAGTAAGACTTATCAGCAGATATATAGAGACACCAGATCAGACGCATTTGAGTGCAACTAAGAGAATTCTCTATTACATCAAAGGAACAATAAATGAAGATATGTTCTATACATCCATTAAGAACTTTAAACTTATTGGCTATTCAGATAGTGCTTGGGGTCGAAATTTGGATGAAAGCAAAAGTACAATAGGGTTTATATTTTTTATGAGAGACACATCTTTCACATGGTCATCCAAGAAGCAATCGATAGTGATGTTATCAAGTTGTAAAGCTGAGTATGTTGCTGCAAACTCAACTATATGCCATTTAATATGGTTAAGAAATATGTTGAAGCATTTAGGATTTCCTCAAGAAGATCCGATGGAGATTTATATTGATAATCGATCAGCGATTGCATTAGCAAAGAATCCATTGTATCATGAAAGAAGTAAACACATTGATACACGTCATCACTTTATCCGGAGCATGTGAAGAATAAAGAAGTTGAATTGATCTCTTGCAAAACAAATGATCAAGTTGCAGATATCATCACAAAGCCATTGAAGGGAGATATATTTATAAGATTGAAGTTCATGCTTGGCATGACATCTCCTAATTGAGTTTAAAGTGGGAATTTGTTGGGATAAACTCAATCTGCAAAGTCAAGCAAAGCAACCACCGACACCACCAACTACGGCCACTAACTAAAGCTTCTGACAGCCACTATTCACAACCACCGACGACAACCATTGATTGCAGCCGCCAGCTGCTTTCACACCTTAAAGTCAATTTTATCAAGCTTTCATTTTGTGTATAAATAGGAAGTTTAGTTAAGGTGAAATAGTAAGTGGGAGACATTAGAGAGAAACACTAGAGAGAAGAAGAAAAAGCTTTGACAGTGTTCAAACTTCTGTGTAATTCTTTGTTGAAATAAAACAGTGTGTTTTATCCTCTTTGAGTGTTTTGAAGCCACCACTAGTGGCCTCTCCCACCAACAGTTTGCTCACTCAGAGTTTGAGAAGCTTTCTCTTTTTTTGTTCACAGGAAAAATAAATACTATCGAAAAGAAAAGAAAAAAAAATCAAAATACTTAGTTTGACCATGTAGCTCACTATAGTGTTATTTATTTTATTTTCTAAAAACATTGCCCTTAGGTAGATATTTCTTGGTCTGAAAATTTTCATTGAGATTATTTCTCTTTGTTTATAAAAATCCTTGGTTAAAGTAGATTTAATTTCAAGCTCAAATCAATATGTTAGTCAAAATATTATTGTTTTTTTTTTTAATCTTTTAAAGTTAAACTGGTTTGAGTTCAACAATTCAATCAAATAAATGTTTTATATTTCAACTTAAACCTGGCCTAACTTTGAATTGTAGTGTAATTTCTTGGATCAACCTTCATATTTGGTTTAATATCTATGGCCTTCACCTTATTATACAATGAACCTCTTTGCACCCCTAGTGACATGACATTTGCTTCAAGGTTTTAGTTTGGGGGGGATGAAACAGAATGAAGTTGCAGAAACTTGGTCTAACAATTTTCATTATTGATGATTCAGCAAAACTAAGCAGCTACTGAAGTGGGAAAGAGGGTGACAGAAAACAAAAAGAAAGGAAGAAAAGAGCATGACTTTAGATCGAGCAATCTAATCCTCGATAGGTTTCTTCCTCAAAGGATCCATGATTTTGTGCAAAACACGAGGTATCAGCTGAAAATTAACAAGATCAGAGGATACCATCCTTTAAACAATTCACTGAATGGATTCATTTTTTTGCTCGATTTCAGAGGCTGGTTCATCATCTTCTTCAAAGAAATCAATGCCATTTTCCGAATGGCCATATCCATAAGATTTGATGTGATCGTTGAGGGACCTTCTGTGCTTGAAATCAGATCCACAAATGCAATACCAAAGCTTGCCACAGTTCTTCTCATGGGTTTTCCAATCACCTTTCACAGCAAATGCCTTGCCACATTTTTCGCACATGAAAGGCTTGATTCCATGCTTTCTCCTGTAATGAGTTTGAAGGGTTCTAAAATCTCTGAGAGGCTTCGCTCTTGGATGATCAATGTTGTTTACGCATCCTGTTGCACAGCAGTAGCAAGGGAGTCTAAGCATTGCTGTTGGCTGTGTACCTCTCAGAGAATCTGGCCCTTTTCGATACTGCGATCCATGCCCCCACATATGCATCTACACATTCAAGCCAAAGAAGAAAAACCAAAGCATTTAAAAATAATAAACCAGTATACAAAAAGAGAATCCAAATTTTAATAAACTAGGAGTGATACTGCAAACTTGCTTTAGACATATTTGTGCTTAGTCAAAGTATCAAAGCAAAAGTTACATGCTAGTTAATTAGGTTACTCCGGATTGAAAGATGCAGGAAAAAAATAATCTTGTACAAAATCCGTCCTTCAAATAATTTTAGAGTGCATCATTATCCTCTTAAAGATAAAGAGGACATGTCAAAGTACATGTCTTATATATGTTCAGACTATTTTTATCTTTTTTTCTTATTTTCAGACAGCAATTATAAACATAGGTTTTCTAACCTAAAATCTTGATTATGATCATAACCTAACATGGTTTTATCCTTGTAAGCATACTAATAAGGAATTTCGTGCATGTCTTGTGCATGCAACTTTGTTTCAAAGTCTGAAATCAACAAGTAGCTGCATCCAGTTTCCTAAAAAACAAAATCCTAATTGCTTCGAATTTTCTCTTTTCTTAAAACTGGAATATTTATGGTACCAGCCCTTTACTTGCATGGATCAAGATTTAATAAAAAAAAAAGAACAAAAAAGCATACCAATGCATTTTTTACTTCAAATATTTTCACACAAAGAACTGTTATGCTAACAGACTAGGCAAGGTACACTGCTTTGGCTTTAATTTCATGTGCAAACAGTTGTTTGATGAAGATTCATTTGATCCCATGGGAGAACCGTGTAATTTCAGGTTTTGCATTCCTGAGAAAGTGTGAAACACAAACTCCAAGGAACAAAAAGCATAATGCCTTAGTACTTCAATCACATAAAAATTAAAAAGAGGTACTGATCTTAATCTCAGTTGGACCAGGTTGATTTATTCTTCCTTTTTAAATCCCAAAGCAACAAATCATGCAAAAAGGAGAGAAAGAAAGAGGGGATCGAGGAGCGTTGATGAATAATTAAAGATTAAGAAATATAAATTAAGGAGCATGAAGGAGGAAAGATGTTTGTTGAAGTAGAAAAAAGAAAAGGGATCGGAAACCCCTAGTAAGGTCCCATTACTCTTCTCTTAGCAAGAGAGTCTTATTAGAATAAAAGTGAATTGTTGAATCGAAGGATAAGAATTGGATTTTCTCTTTTTCTGCAAAGTCAAAAGGAGAAACATAGAAAGGGATGGGAGGGGAGGGAAAGGTAAGCTTTTTGAAATTATCATGGGTTCCTTTGATTGAACATACCTGCATGTTGTTGTATCTGTTGAAGGTCTTGAAGCAAAGCGGGCATGAAAACAGTGTAGGACCAATCAGAATCTGAGACGGGGTGGGGATCCAATAATGACCCTTGTTAGGAGTACTAATGCTTGTTTGATAATCAGAAACAACAGTTACTTCTGCGTTCTCTGATGAGATATCTGTGGAAGACACCAAGCCAGCAGAACCAAGACTAGGTAGCCCTAAATGTAGAGCCACAGCTACAGTTTTATCATCATAAAGGCTTTCTTCTTTGTCCATGCTCTTGTCCGCTTCCATGAAACTGCATGAGAAGCACTCCTGTTGATCTCCATGATGTCTTATTGGACTCAAACTAAGAAGTGGAAGAGCTTCTCTGAGAGGGGGAGAAGGAGGTGACGGGGAGTGACTCTGAATAAAAGAATGGCCATAGATAATATTATTATCAGAGTACATATTGCATCCGTAGGATGCACACAGTGATGAACTAGAAGAAGATGCCGAGGCAGATAAATGATGGAGGTGGTTGATGCTGTACCGTCCATCGAAGTGATTGGAATTTGGATCAGCCATGACTGAAAGTGGGAGGAGGGAACAGCTACCTGGTAGATAAATATGTTATTGGTGGGGGGCGCGATGGCGCAAAGAAACTAAAGATGGCTAAAAGTTCTGTCAAGGTGGAGCCTGAGCAAGAGCACCAAATTAAAAGAAAAATGAACAAGGTTAAGGTTGATGAAGTAGGCCTAATTGACTACAAAAGGAAAGAGTGACAAGATATCACCTGTGAGGTTGAACTTATAAAAAAATATGCTAAAACAAAGAGAGAATGAGAGAGTAACGTGAGAGGATGGGGTTAGAAAATGAGAGTGTTACTTGGTACCATATAATCTTAGTACAACCTGTGTTTCGCATATGAAAATACTGTTTCTTTTTTTTTTTATGTTTTTCATCTCAAACATCCTCAGATTACTCGCTCCGTAGATGCATCGCGTTGCGAAACAGTACTTCTAAGACTCTAATATTATTATTAGAACAAAACTCAACAATCAACTCATGACCAAGAAATTCATTTACCAAAGACAAAGTGATCAGTAATTAGGGTTTGAAGCTTGTTTCTCTACATCATCCGAACCCTAGCTGATCCATGTATACATTACTTTATCTTCTTGCTGATTTTTTCTCTTCCTAGGGAAGCACCCAGTTTGATAACAGCCCTGCATTTGCTTTGGTGGGCACGCCCATGTCGGCTTGTCTCAGCACCTGCTGAGAAATTCTCCCAACCACCTTCCTGTTCAGTATTTAAGATCTTAAAACTAGGGCATATCTCTCTATCTCTTGTTCTTGGCTTCCTCTAGCTACATATACACACATGTTAGCGCCGAATGGTTTAAAACCTTGCTTACGGTCAAAACCCTTCTCCGCATGCTACATCAAATCAAAAGTCTCCATTTGACCTATTGCTATGACTCGTGTGAATCGTGGGATAATTAATCGACGAAGAGTCTCCTCTCTTTGACCAGTTTGTGTGCCCCAATCTCTCGATGTTTCCATTACAGCACGAGGGGGATATAATGTGAGTTCTTCGATCATTCCTGTCTTGTCTTTGTAATGGCATTTCCAAGCATCTGCTTCGGTTTCCTCAAAAACTTTGCCTATTTTATAATAATCCCAATTGCATTTTCTCGTGCAGCATGATTTCAAGACATTGACTATGACGGTGCTTATTAATTTGCATGGATTTCCCTATCCCATTCAATAAAATCTCTACTAGAAAGAAAATTTAATAGCTATAATACGATCAAACTTCTACTAGAGTATGAATAATTAAAAATATCATATATTTATTGATTTTTGAGTACTTATATAAGTATTTATTATTTTATTACTCAATGTATATATCATGATCTTGATTGAGCATGATAATATTTATATTTTATTTATTATTATTTATCAACTAAAGTAATTAGTCAAAAAAAACTCTCATATATATTCAAATTAATTCAGGTTACATTTTCTAGTGTTCAATATTTTAGTATTTTTTTAAAGCATTCTTTCTTGTAAATGCGTTTAAATATCCTTAAAAAATATATTTTTAGCAGATTATCATAACAAACATTAAAAGAAAAAATGACAACAACCAAAATTAACAAATCTAAGTCTGTTGCCCGATATAATCATGCCCCACCTATTCACCTGTGCTTGCTTCTGCAATTAGTATTCCTAGTACAATCTTAACAGGCTACATTTACTTCTTTCTGATGTCTATTCCAATGCCCTGCGTGAGCGTCGGGATCCTCTGTGCAATGTTATTCAGTTTACACACGCACACACATGCATACATAAAGAAGGTAGGAGTTAAATATTAAAAATGATTAAAATAAATTATAGACAAATTTGAAATTGATCTCAAATAAGCCTTGGTTAGTATGTTTTTGTGAAACTCAAGATATTTAATTCCACTTAGAAAAAATACAATATTTTCTTGTAGTTTATATAGTGAAAAGTTAATGAGTAGTAAATGTTCTTAAAAAAAGTGGATTTGGACTTAAACCATGTGCTAGCTTATCTCAAGCACGAGCTCGAACATGGCCCTAGACACTGGTCTCGGCTCGAGTTTGAGTTTGTTATTCTCAATTTAATTTTGGAATTAGATTTAAGTTCATTATAAAATAATTCTTTGATACTTAAAGGATTATTTTTTGTAAAATTATTAGTTTATCCAACATATAAATAAAGAGTCTAAACAATCTTCTTTTAACCTAAATAGTTTTTTATTTAATGCAAAAATCTATCATGTTAATTTTGTTTAATTAAAAGTAATTAAAATTTATAAATAAAATTAATTAATTCTATTAATTATAATAATTTACTCTACATCAATTTTGTTTTTAAAATCCATTATAATAGCAAGTTAAAAAAAAATAGCGTTTTCTTAGTATTGTTTACATTTTTTCACCTTAGTTTTTGGCTTACCTTTATGAGTTTAAACTATGCTTTTCATTTGTTTTTCTTTTACTATAAAGCTTAGGTTCTATTATTTTAGAGTGATATTATGTTATATTTTCTTAATTGAATCCATGGATCTTATTTAGGAGTGCCATTAAACAAGGTGTTATTGTTTGAGTTCCAAAACGTTGGTCGTTATCATATAAATAATAAAGTCATAAGAACAAATAATTGATGTTTGACAATAACAAAATTGGTTAAAAGTTTTTCAACAAGTACTTTACATTAGTTTTAGATTCATTATAATATATTTTTTTCCTATGAGGTTGATTTCTAACATTCCATTTATAATAAGAAATAAGCAATAAAATCTTAAAACAATTATTGATTCTTGACAATAATATATTATAGCAAAAACTAGAATGCATAGAGGATTCACTAGACAAATGGTAATATAGATCCCCTCACAAAACACCGTGGACTAGTGTTTATAAAGTTTTTTATCCCTTTTCTTTTTTATATATATATTTCTCTCATAAAAGGCTTAACAAATATAAAGGGTTATGTGTGTTCATTCCAATGTGACAATTTTATTGCATGTTCTCTCACAAATTACTATGAATTAGAATAAATATTTTCTTATATAAATTTTCAATTTTTTTCACAATTAAGAACTTCTCAACTCAAATTTGCACCTTGGATGAGTATTGAATTGAAAGACAAAGAACTAGAGTAAAAAAAAAATAACATAGATGGGAGCTTTGATATTTGCTTGAAAAAGTTAATGTTACTCCCCAATCTTTTTTAGCTAATAGGTACTTGGTCCCTCTATTTTTTCTAAAAAAAATGTATCAAATTTTACTTTCCTTTTCTTTAATTTTTTTTTATAGTGAAAAGAGGGGGTTGCTAGATTTTGGTATAGAAAGAGTTTTCTATTAGCAATGATTCTAGCCTCTAGAACAATATAATTTTATGACAAATAATTTCATTTGATGAGAGAAATTAAAATTTGATGTTTTCTTACCTTAAAGTGTTTGGAGAAACAGATATGAACTTGGGAATATTTTGTATTTTGGGTCAATTATAGGTTGTGAGGTAAAGGTGAACAAGAAAACCGGTTAATAGATTAAATCGAGAAAACCAAAAAAACCAAATTGAAAAAAAAAAGATTAAACCGATTATAAAATTATAAAAAAAAAATATCTAGTTTGATTCGGTATCGGTTTTGTAAGGCAAAAACCGAATAAACCGAGCTGAACCAAACCGATTCACAATTAAGCAATCTACTATAAATAGAAAACTTTCTAACTTTCTAATTCTTTTCTAAATGTCTAACCCTAGCTACCCCTTTCTTGCCTCCCTTCATTCCCTTCCCTTCCCTTCCCTTTATTACTTTATAATTTGCATTCAGCAATAATCAATTAAACCAAGACACAATCTTTAGAGTAGGTAATCATCACAGTTCCTGATTAATTAACTCGAGGGAAGGAGGTTTCTTGGTGGGGTTTGGGAACTTTAGAGTAGGTAATTTATATCGGGCTTTAAGTTTTGAAATTGTTCTGATTGGCTTGGTGGGGATTTCCTTTGTTTCTTCTTAGCTAAATCCTTCATTATATCATTGTTTTATGTTTGTTATTTTTTGTAGGTTGCAAACTATAATTTTCATAAAGTTTCTCCAAAAAATGGATTGTTCTTAGATTGTTGTCATTCTTCGTGACTCTCACAATATTTCTCAAGTCAGGAGTGTTACTGGGAATCATAGTATGTATATTTCTTTGTTACTGTTGGGATTTTGTAGTTGATATGTTTGTGTAGAGAATTTGGTTTTTTCAATTTTTTAATCAGAATTCAGTTTTTCCAATTTTTTAATCAAGGTAACAAGTTTAAAAAGTTGATAGAATTTAACATTTTTTTCATTGTTTTCTTCTTTGATATTGTTGTTTGAAATCTTTTTTTTTTTTAAATAACTTTGTAGTTATCCTTAAAAAAAAACATTTCTATACAAAAAAAATTGACTTCTTAACCTAGAACATGAACTTATGAAATGAATCTGAACTAGTACTCTTTCATATCTAAATTACATGTTTTATTATTGTTTGTTTTTATCGTTTTCTTTTTTTTAATATGATCAAATAAAACCAACTTATTAGTTGATCATAACTATAACCCCAGTAATTGAGTTTCTTAAAGAAATTATATTTACAGCACCTAAATATTTTACCGGAAAACAGTATAAATGCACGGCATAAACTAGTGACCATTGAATACAGTTACCGATTTAGGTGGCTTATCCATGGTATTGAACAGCTCCAACCATGGAATTGCTTGTCCAAAAACAAACGAAGGTTTCCTTCCAGGACAAACGGCATCTTCTCCATTTGATTTGTGCACAAAAATCACATGGGACGACAAAACATTGAATGCGAAAGAGGATGGTCAGTCAAAGGAAAGCACAAGGACAGTGAAAGGAAAGCACTAGGACATCATCCTATTGAATGTGACCTACAGCCCATTGTCGCTATGCAGTTGACCAAACATAATCAATGCACAACTACAGCCCATTGTCAATAAGAGGTGACCAAACATAATCAATGCACAGTTTATAATTCAATCCTGACTGTTTGCCAATGTGACAATAATGCATACACCGCACAATCAAAGCATCTGTTACTTGGTAACGAAATAAATTAGGATCGCCAGGACTCGAACTTGCTTCACTGAAAAGAGCTACAGAGTATACAAACTCAGTATGCTACTGGGTTTCAAAGCCAGAGATGATACGATAATAGATAGATTTAGAAGAAGAAAAACGAAACTGGCCCTCTATAACTAAGCAATATAATTGATCGCAAAATATGATATGAAGCTAAAAACACTAATTTCGGTGACCTACTCCAAAATGAAATCTTTTCATGTTCTTGTCATTAAATGCGTATTCAAGAGGAAGACGGCCCAAGGGTGAGTCCACGCGGATGCCAAAGCCATACCCATATCCACTTCCAGGTTTCAGCCTTGCCCCAAGGGATCACCTCCAAGGAACAACAAAAAGCATGGGTATATCTTTCATGCACGGCCTATTTGAAGAATCAAAACTAATTAATTCAGCAATCAGGCTTAATATGCGTTGGCCAGCAAGTTACTCTCTCAAAATAAATCATGTCGAGGCACCCTGCCCTAAATGATGAACGCACGATGGTAAGGCTATCCTCCTCAAAATCATTGTAGCATCTCCAACCGGTAAGCCATATGGAAAAACAAATTTAAAATATTATTTTTTTAGCTTTTGTTTTTACAAGTGCTGTGGGGGGAGGGGGAAGAGGGGAGTGCCCATCAATTTATTTTATTGATTCATTTTTTTATTTAAATATAATTAATTTTTAATTTTACAGTATTTTATTTAATCTCTCACCTTTTATTTCATTTTTTATCCAGCCATTGATGGAACTTATTACTTCATCCAAATGATTAAATATTTTCCACTTTTCCTACACAGCTTGACGCCAAAATTAAAATCAATGAAAATCTCCTATTATAACTGTTCACATGAAGCATGAGAGCAACTTTAATGGCAAGAGTCATTCTTAAGAGCCAAATCTTTAAAATAGCTCTTTAAATAGTGTATATATGATTTTTTTATTGATGTGTGTTTTAATGGTAAAAACCATTTTGGAGAGCTATTTTTTTATATATTATTTTAATATAGTGCAATTATTTTGTATGTAGTTTAATTATACAATTAATTAGAGTAAGTTATATAATTAAATAATTGCTTTTGAAAAACCCTTCAACAATAAAATTATTATTATTTTAATTATATTTAAATTAAAAAAAAATATAATTAAAATATATGTGATATTTAAAATTTAAAATTTAATCGATTTATAAAAATCCCCGTAAAAACCCTACTCTATTATTATTATTATTATAACCCCCTTATAATCCCTTCTTTATTATTATTATAAAAACCCACAAACCCTACTACCCTCCTTTCATTATTACTAGTATAAAAACCCAATAACCCTACCCCTTCACCACTTTCTCTTTGCTTGTGTCGTCCCCCCCACTTTCCCTTTGCTTGCTACTGCCCTCTATATAAAAACCCAGCAACGCCTCCCCATCAACACAAAGAGCTGAATTTCAAATGCAAGGGAGGAGAACTGAGCCTGGATACAAGGGAGAAGAAAATAATAAATATTTTTACTTATTTTATATTTTAGTTTTTTGGTTTGAAGTGCTAGAAATAGTATTCGAAGATAAAAAAATCATTTTTAACTATGAAAATAGCTCTTCCATTATAGTAGATATAGTAAGGGCAAGTCCAATGGTAAAAGCTATTTTAGAGAGCCAAATCATGAAAATGGCTTTTTGAACAGTGTATAAAAGGCTTTTGAGTTGATGTGCAGTCCAATGGTAAAGAGCCATTTTTTAGAGCTATTTTTTTATTTTATTTTAAATAAAGTTCAATTATTTTATATATAGTTTAATTATACAATTAATATGAGTAGATTATATAATTAAATAATTGCTTTTGAGAAACCCATCAACAATAAAATTATTATTTTTATGGTTGTTGTATTTGAAGTTAATTAATATTACTTATTGTCTTTGAGTGTTAGAAAAAACTAAAAAAAACAAAATAAACACATTAACAAATAACTAATAAGTTCAAATATAATTAATTAAAATACATTTCATTATAAATAATTCAATAAAATTAATTATAAATTAATAACCTTATTTTTATTTTTATTATGCTAACAATAATTAGCATAATTAATAATAACAATTATATAATCCCCCCCTCGTTCGCCCTATTTCTCCTTCATTTCTTCGCTCAAAAACTAGGTTTGGACTCAAACCAACCTCAGCCGCCACATCACTTACCTCAAACAACTCCTTGCCAAAGCAGCAACAATAACTTGTTTCACCATTAACTTTGATTTCAGCTTTGATTCCCAACTCCATTTTAAAGGCAGCCTGTTTCCAACAAGGTAAAATTCATTGCTTTTATATTTGTAGGGTTTAAGGTTTGTCTTTGACAAACGAAAAAAAGATCAAAGATTTGATGAGATCTTGGATTGAGGTTGTGCCAGTACTCTTCATTTCTTCGCGCAAGAACTCAAATTCTCTTGCTTTGGAGACTATTACTGAAGAGGAGGCCAGGGATAGGGAAGATGATAAGTAATTTAATATCTCTCTCTGTCTTCAATTGTTCTCAATTTTCTTTGTATATTGGTTGAATCCAATAGATCACGCTGTTGTCCAATATAATTTATTAATGATGAACAGTATTATGGCTTTTTCATTTCGACCTGCTAGAAATAGCGCTTCAAGTAGGGAACATCCATTTTGGCTATCAAAATGGATGTTCCGTTGGAGAGGAGTAAATGAAACAAAAGAGGTAAAAGAACATATTTTTAGCTTTAGCTCTCCATTTACCTACTCGGGACTTGCCCTAACAAAAAAAAATAAAAAAATACATTATTTTAATTTTTCCTTTGCATTTGCCTTCTCCGCTGCAGTAGCCAACGCTCATAACCATACGCATGGATAGATACCAAACAATTATTGTACATTATGAAAGAACAGGATGGGAGAGGAGAAGAGATAAAAAGGGGCAGCTCTACAGACAACATACATTATTAAATCTCTATATCTGCAATGCCAAATACCATCTACCATATCCGCCATGAAAGGGCATCTTGTATAAACTTTGTCGGAAGAACACTAGCTCCTTCACAAACTAGACCATGAAACTCCTGGTTTGGTTCTGCCTTATGCAACAAGAAAGCAACATTGGTCATCAATTCAACCCATAAAACTGCACTGCCTACATAAACAACATTTGAATAAAACCACTGACTTGTCTGCTCTCAATCGGATATCCTCACCCTCAAGCAATGCACCAATGCAAGCCACAATACTCAAAGACTTAAACTTCCTATAAGCATAATAACATCCCAATTACAATCAAACAACATTATAACACAGGGTATTCTCAGGCCAGCTTTCACGCAGCAAGGCGAAGTATGTGGGTCCCACATCCCTGAAAAACCAATCGAATCGCATCACGAGTGTCAACAGCAATAGGCATACCAGAGGAAAAATATCCACCACTGGTAATCCGATGTACATCCTCTTGAACTTCACGAACAACAAGAGCCGAGTTAGCACGGCAAGCTTTTAACGCTGCTAAAGCCTCACCTTCTAAGCCCTGTTAGATTTTGGTGATTTAATTGTGTTTTGTTTTTTGATTCTGCAGGTTTTTGTGTTTGCTGGATTGAGGAAAATAGGGGAAGATATTTTTAGAGAATTGGAGAAGAGAGGAATCTGCAGAAGAAGGTAATTCGTATTGATTTATTGCTTATGAATTGTTTGACAAAATGCTCATTTATATAGTATGAGCAGACATGCATTTCACATGCTCTGTAACTAACTATCCACACAAGTCAAATTAAACTTCTCTTCTTAGTTTGTTACAACTGATTTAACAGCCAATTAATGACAGCTAAGCATACACACACACTGCCTCTTCTCCTCCTCTGTATTGACAAAATCAGTAAGCAAGCTTATTGTTCAACAGCCTCTCCTAAGCTGCTTACTAGTTTTAACCCCAAGATTCAACCTCAATCTGGATTTCTTGCCAATGAGATTGCTGACATATTATCACACAATAGAAGTGTTGCTTCTGCTTGTGATTCCTCATCGAATTTATATGAACCATTCTTCTGCATGTCTATATTGCATTCAACTCCCGAGCCACACTCTTCCTGCTCTTTGGTCTCTTCTTCATCGAGGGTTACTGGGTCACCATTTTTGGCACCTTCCCTTTCCTCCATGATCTGTTGGTTTTCCCTCTTGGTTACCTCTTCACTTTTGAGTTTATCGTGTATGATTTCAGTCGCGTTAATCGTTCTCTCACTCTGATTTTCCTCTGCATCCATATCAGTTGTTATTACCTCCGGATGCTTTACTTTGATTTCAGTATCTTTTGATTCAGCATGAACTTCTGAAATGGACTTGACTGCCTCTTTGCTTAACTCAGTCCTGAGAATTGAGGTTCCTTCAAATGTTCCTTCTTCTACTACACCATCATGCATGACTTCAATTTGTTGTTCTGCATTGATTCGCTTTTCCTTCTTATCCTTATTCTCCAAGTCTGCTTTATTGTCATCAGCAGTATGAGTAGCCAGTGTACTGTTCAGCTTTTCAACCTCAGGTAACACCATAGAATTCATAAAAGCATCAAGTGGATCACTTTCCTCATCCCTATTAACAGCATCATCTTCATTTTGAATTGATTCATCCTCACTGGTATGGCATTCCTCATCTATGCCTTCTTCTATGTCAGTAGGGGAAACCTTGTCCCTTATACTTGTTACATGACAAGCATAAAATGCATTTGCAAAGAACACTTCTTCCTCCTTTTGTGCACAATTTGCCAATTGCTTGTAATCTTTGCAACCATTTGTATTGTGTCCAAATTGATTGCATCTTCCACATTTAGGCTGACCTTTATACCTGCAAACACCATGATGAAATTTCTGACAAGTGTTGCATTGTGGTTTGGTATTCAGCTGATTGTTGTTTATATTTCTATACTGTGAATTGAATGTATTTCCATGGCTTGTTTCAGCTCTTTGATTCCAGTTCATGTTGTGATTATTCATCAGATTTCTCCCTTGATTCCAGCTTGAATGACCTTGATCTTGTCTCGGCCACCTAGGAATACATTTTCCATGTGAATGTCTGTTTGCAGCAGCATGCCCTTGGTTATAACCAACCTTAAGGCTGCTGAATGCATTTTCAGTTCCATTAATCCTATCTCTCTCATCATACAGGTCCTCTCTTTTTTCAAAGACCTTGACCGAGGCTATTACCTCTTCAACCTTCAGCTCATCAAGATCCCTAGTTTCTTCAATAATTGAAACTATGGATTGGTATCTTCTATTCAAGCTCATAAGAAGCTTCTGCACAATTCTGACCTCAGGAACATCTTCTCCTAGTGATTTTAGGTTGTTTATTGTTTCAAAAAACTTAGAAAGGTAATGTTCTAAGCCTTCTCCTTCTGTCATTCTCATGTATTCAAATTCTGCCCTCACAGCTTGTAATTTCGCAGCCCTTACTTTCTTATCTCCTCTATACTCTCTCTTCAACACATTCCATGCTCCTTGTGCTGATTTTTCATTTCTGATTCTCGAAAACAACTCATCAGATATTGCTCCTTGGATGAGACTCAATGCCTTGGCATTCTTGATTCTGATTTCTTTCATAGCAGCTAGCTTTTCTTCTGTGGATTTTGAAGCTCCATTTTTTTCTCCTGCAGATTCACTCTCTGATTCAGGATTTGTGTGAGTCATCTCTACCACATCCCATAGGTCAAAAGCTATCAGGATAGTCTCCATTTTAACTGCCCAAAAATCATAATTGGTTCCATTAAACTGAGGTGTCCTTAGATCACCACTGCTCACCATTCTTCTTCTCTTTTAATTTCTGTTTTGAATGATCACAGATTGATTTTACTCCCTTCCTTGTTGATCAAACCAGCTCTGATACCATGTTAGATTTTGGTGATTTGATTGTGTTTTGTTGTTTGATTCTGCAGGTTTTTGTGTTTGCTGGATTGAGGAAAATAGGGGAAGATATTTTCAGAGAATTGGAGAAGAGAGGAATCTGCAGAATAAGGTAATTCGTATTGATTTATTGCTTATGAATTGTTTGACAAAATGCTCATTTATATAGTATGAGCAGACATGCATTTCACATGCTCTGTAACTAACTATCCACACAAGTCAAATTAAACTTCTCTTCTTAATTTGTTACAACTGATTTAACAGCCAATTAATGACAGCTAAGCATACACACACACTGCCTCTTCTCCTCCTCTGTATTGACAAAATCAGTAAGCAAGCTTATTGTTCAACAAGCCCTTCCTCACCAGTTCTTCCCCATCTTTATTCATCACCAACACTTAAATGATCAACACCCTTCTCCTCGTCGTTCCATCTCGGCCCATAAACCCTGTCGCACCCCAAAAATGATTTCGGTTTGGTTTGCGGCGTCGTGGCGACGTTCCCCTGTGCGCGGGGAGAATTCATGTGTTGGGGGTCTAATCTTTATTTTTAAAAAAGGGAGTTGCCACCTAGTATTATGGTTACTAGGAAATCTAAACTGGTCTTTCAGAGATTCTAGGGTAAGGGACTGGTTGCGTAAAGGGAAGGTTTTAGCACCCCTAGTACGCCCTACCTAAGGTAAGCTGCTTGGTATTTTTGTTTGGCTATGATTTGTTATGATTTTGATCTCTCAAAACAATGTTGGTTAAATGACGAATGGGATATCATTCCTGCCGAATATTTTGGATATCAACCCTTAGGATTTATTTATCCAAATAACAACAGTGGATAATAATATATCATTCTTGCTGAATATTTTGGATATTAACCCATTAGGATTTATTTATCCAAATACCGATAGTGAATAATAAATTATCATTCCCGCCGAATATTTTGGATATTAACCCCTTAGGACTTATTTATCCAAATACCAACAGTGAATAATAGTATATCATTCCCGCTGAATATTTTGGATATTAAACCCTTAGGATTTATTTATCCAAATACCGACAGTGAATAATACAAATCACCAAAAAAAAAAAGTTTTTATATTTTTTTGAATATTGGCCAATACCCTTTGGATTTTACAAACATGTTGTAAAATCCAAAAATACAAGAAATAATTTTTTTCTTTGCAAAATCAATGCTAAAACACATTTTTCTCTTCAAAACCCAAGATAATATATATTTTTTTTTTGAAACAAAAACAATTTCTTTTTTAAAAAAATGCTAGTGTACTGGCCGTATGCAAGGAAATAATACATTTTTTAAAAAAATATTTTTCTAAAAAAAAAAAGTTTTTTTTTATATATATAATTTTTTATATTTTTTTATTTTTTTTTTCGTTTTTTATTTATTTATTTGGCGGGCTGGGCTGCCAGCCCGCCTAGGGTTGGGGCTGGGCCGCCAGCCCACCGGGGGCTGGGCTCCAACCCGCCTAGGCTGGGGCTGGGCCTCCAGCCCGCCAGGGATGGGCTTGGTCTGCCAGCCCAGCCTATATTGGGCTGGGCTTGCAGACCGTACGGGCTTCAAACAGTAACCGGGATTTTACGTAAAATGAAGAAGATGAACAGTAACAGGGGGATTTTTCGAGTGTGACGAAATGCTTACCTGTTGACACCTTTGTGTAGAGGAGATCAAGGTGGTTCTTCTGGTCGTTGTCTCGTCGGAAATAGAGGCCTGTGGTGGCCGGAGTCGATGACAGAAGGTGACGGGTGGCGTTGCTGTCACGTTGCTGTTTGCTTACCTCGCCGGAGACCAACTCTGGGATGACTAGCGTGTGAAAGGAGGTGGACAGAGGTTGTGCAAGGGTGGCAGCTGGCTGCCGGCGTTGATGAACGAGAGGGTAGGAGAGAGAGAGTTCTCTGGTTTTAGAGAGAGAGAGGCAGAGGAAAACTAGAGAAGATGCAGGGGAAGAGGGAACTGAAACCTGAGGCGAAAGGAAAGAAAACTCACTCGAGATTTTCAACAAAAATGGCTCTGCAACTCTACTCTTTCCCGTGTTTTCATCACCGTATTTTTTTTACGATCAAACAGCTCTCCTCTGCGTTTCCCTCTTCTTTTTTTCTTTTCTTTTTTCTTCTTCCTTTTTTCACCTGTGCAGGCTGTTATTTATAGCCAGAGAAACCCCAATGTTTGGCCGCGATCACGTTTAAATGCAGTATCAAAACAGCTAAGCAATTTAGAGGAAAATCAGGGAGGACACGAAGAAGAATTTTTTATGGTGATAATTTTAGGAAGAAAATCACGATTGATTTTGGTCTGTTTTTGCTAATTTATGGAGATGAAACGGGAAGAAGATCAACATTGATGTGGTAAGAAAAATTTGAGTTGTTTTTGTCGTGATTTGAGCGCGCCTGAAAAATTCAACGCCAATGCATGCCGGAACAATGCATGATTTTTTTAAATGCAGATTTCAAATTTTTTTATTTTTTTATTTTTTTATTTTTTAAGGAAGGTAAAAATATGATTTGGTCCCTTTTTTTTAAAAGAAAATTAATTGCACCCAATTGGATTTAAACTTGATTTCATGCAATTAAATCCCATCAAAAATTCAATCTCAACCTTGGCTTCGCGCGACTTTCTAATCTGGTCCTTGGCTCCTGATTTTCGCGATTTAACCCTCAATCGACCATTAAACTCTCAATTTCTCCAATTTTGCCCCCCCCGTAACAAGATATTTTTGGATTTTCCTCTTTTTTATATTTTTTTTGTCTTTTTTTTCGAAATATAAAAATAAGTGGGTCAAAATTTGGGTAGCAACAAACCCCACTCACCCCACCACTCTTCTTTTGGGTGGCAACCGCCGAGTCGGAATGAGTTGACTCAAGTTGGGGCTGACTCAACGACAAAGACGCTGGGCTGAGGAACGGAGGGGGTTTGGGGTTTGAGAAGGAGGAGTGGGAAGGGGAGAGTGAGGCGGAGAAGAGGAGGGTGAGTTGGGAGTCCGAGTTGATGGGCTGGTTAGGAGTGAGTCGACGAAGCTGGTGGAGGTGAGTTTGGCATTGGCGAGTTGACAGAAGAGAGGGAGGGAAGGTTTGGTTTGGTTTGGTTTGGTTGTGAAGGAAAGAGGGGTTTTGAGAGAAGATGAAGCAAAGGAAACGTCGTCGTTTTTACTCATTGTGGTAGAGGCAAAAGAAATCCCTAATTGAGGAAAAATAATTTGGGGTTTGTTTGATTGTTTTTCATATTTTTTTTTCTTTTAAAAAAATGATTTATTTATTTATTTATTATTTTAAATTAAAAAATTTAATGATTTTAAATTATTTTACTAAGCTAATATAAAAATTAAAAGGATCAAAATGCACCTAATTTTTGTCTGCCTTTTATGTTTAGTCCCTCGCACTTGGGTTAAAAAACATCAAAAATCAAATCAGAAGAAATATAAAAAAAATTGGTTTGTTTTGATTTACTTGGTTTTTGACATCTGAAATTGAATAAACCAAACCAAATAAAATCTGAAAAGTATCTAATTCAGCCATACAGGGGGACAAAACACTAACCCTTCTAGACACAAATTAATTAATTAATTATACATTATGCATGGTTGTAAAAATTGCGATTTTAACATGAATTAGAAGTAATCATAAAATTGAAATAATAAAATTATACTTAAATTTACCATATAAAAATCATAAAATCACAACTAAAATCGTGTAGAGAGAAAAATCATAAAAGTAAAAAGTAAAATATTTTTTAATACAATATAATATAATTATGGCCATAAAATTATATCAGTTAAGGTTTATATATCATTTTAAAAAATAAAAATACATAACAATTATATTATTATATTAGCATCTAAAAATATTATCAATTTCAAAATTAAAAGCTTGGACAGTGCAGGTTTCTATCCCTTTCTCATGCTTTTTATTATTTCATAATTGTTTGAGAATATGGTTGAAATAATTTTTTTTAAAAATATTTTTGATATTAATACATGAAAATAATATAAAAATATAAAAAATTAATTTAAAATAAAAATAAAAATATTAGTTAATTTTTTTATCCATAACCAAGAATGCTCGCCCTCCTTTCTCTTCTTCTTCCAATTCTCGCCATTGACAAATTTGACTTCAAAACTAACTTGAAAAAGGAAACGCAGGTTATTGGACGAATTTGTGGGTCCCTCAGTCAACATCAAATAATTTTATATTAATAAATCACTTCATATTGATCCGCTCAAGTTAATCGCGTCGCTAAATCTCGATTATATTAATTAACTTAATTCGCAGCGCCTGCGAAACATTCCGATGGTCAAAATCCGATTTCTTGCGAGGCATATGGTGTGCCGATTTGTCTTTTACCTCCCAGTATTATTCGTGTCTTGTTACGATAGTCGGTGAAGACTTGATAACTGTAATTATTTTTTTTTCTTTCTCTTTTCGCCTGAAAATACACCATGTTCCCGGTAGTTTGTAAAAGTTTTTTTTTCTGGTTATTGTTCTTTTGACTTTTTTTTATTATTGTTTTAAATATAGTTTTAATTTGTTATAATTATATTCTTCAATTGAAACTAATTATAAATATTAGGTTTCAATTTAGTCATTATTGTTTTTATTGTGATTTGCTTTTGGTTATTTTAATTATTTTGATATGCACGTTTTTATTGCTTTTAATTGGGTCCTCAAATTGAAATTTGTTATATATTCTATCTTTTATTTTCATATTTATTCTTTTAATTTTTATAAACATCACACAACATTTTTTTTTTTTGTTTATTTATTTTGATCCCAAAGTTTTATTTATTTTAATTTTATTATCCAATTTGAATTAATTATATAGTTTGTATTAATTTGTTTTGACTGTATATTTCAATTAAAATTAATCACGTATGCTACTTTTTATTTTAATTATTATTATTTTTTTATTTTTTTAAGAAAATTACACTGTAATTTTTTTTAAATATCTTTATTTTTTTTTGTTCTTAAGGTTTTTATTTGTTTCATTATTTTCCTTCTATTAGTATTAATATTTTATTTTATTTTTTATTTCGGTCCTTATTCTTTGAATTTTTTATTTGCTATTAACTTATTTGATTTTTTCTGTCATTCTTGTACATTGTTTATTTTTTATTTGTATTCATGCATCTATACTTTTAGTTTTTATTTTTAATTTTTATCATTTTATTTTTTATTAGGGATTTATTTTTATTTGGTTCAATTTTGAAAATTTTAATTTATATTAGTGATCATTTTGAAATTAATATTGCTTTCCTTGTCTCTTTGTTCTTTTTTTTTTGTTTTTTTTTTTATTTTTTGGATCAGGTGATTTTATGATTTTATGATTTGTTCCATAATAATGATAATTTTAGTGATTGTTTTTTATTGTGTTTTTTTGTAAAAATATTTTCCTTTTTTATTTAACTTTTTAGGCAATTTAATGGTTTTAATTTCTTAGGTAGTAATGTTGATAATAATTTCAACTCTTATAGTAATGATAATGATGATAACATATAGATAAATTTTTAATTTATATTTTATTTTTTAAATAGATAAAAAATTAACTATTTATTTTTATTATTTGATTATTGCAGGTGTTTTCATAATTTATATTTTTTTATAAAAATATTAATTGTGTGTATTTTTTTTATTATAATATAAATTTAGCTAAAATAATAAATTTGTGCAGAATTCATGTTAAGTGCAAGTTTTCTATAAAATATATAAATTTAAAATCGATATAAATTTATCTGTTTTGTAGTTTCAAATGAAATAACCAGCATAAATTTATCATCATCATTAAAAAAGTAAGAAAACTCGGATATCTGAATTATTAAGTTCACTGTATTAAGATTAGTTCATTTTATAATTCAATTTAAATCAAACAAAAATAAAATATAAATTGTGAAAATACCTACAATAATCAAATAAAAAAATTGTTGTTAATTTTCTATCAACAAAAAGATGAAAACATAGATTGAAAATTCATCCTGACGTTATTGTCATTATCATTGCTATAAAAGCTAAAATTATTACTAACATTACAGTCAAAACAATTAAAATAATTAAATTGCCATGAAAAATAAAAAAATAAAAAAGCAAAAGATTTTTATAAAACAACAATAAAAAAATAATAATTAAAATTATCATTATTATTGCATAAATAATAAAATCATAAAAATCATATAATCTAAAGAACAAATAAAGAAATAGAAAACAAAAAAAAACAAATAAGGGGAAAAATAGAGTAATATTACTTTTAAAATGATAACCGATATAAATTAAAAATTCAGGAAAATCTTTAAAAAAAATTGAAAGATTTTATAAAAAAAATAATCACTAAAATTATCATTATTATTGCGCAAATAATAAAATTATAAAAATCATCTAATCCAAAGAAAAAATAAAAATAAAAGAAAACATCTAGCCATGGCACCCGCTCCTCGTCGCGGGCGGAATCATATTTTTTTCAACGTAAAAAAATATTTATTATGTATGATTTTTTTTTTATCATAGCATAAATTTAGACAAAATAATCAATTTGTATATAATTTTTATGAAGTGCATGTTTTGTATAAAATATATAAATTTTAAATGAATATAAATTTATTTATTTAGTAGGTTTCAATGAAATAACCAGTATAAAATAAGTTGTAATTTTCTATCAACAAGAAGTTGCACTGTGGATTGCAATAGTCTTTTTTTGTCATATGAACAGTGGAATAACGTTTTCGTCTTATTTGAGGATATTATGATTATTGTATTATGCACATAAATGAAAGAAATTGAAAATATCTCTAATACCATGATATTATTTAAAACAGACTTTACATAATAAAATTAATATATAAAAAACTAATAAATATTTTTAGAAGTTCTACGCCGCACGCGCCATCCAAAATGTGGTTAAGAGAAAGCACTGTAGCAATTCATATTGTTTGTAAAAAAATTCAGCTCAAGAATTAGTCGTGGTGTGCCTAAGCTGGCCAGAGATCCCGATTATAAAAAAAATATATAAGTGAATAAAACAAAAGTATAAAAAAAAGAAAAAAAAAGTACCAGCAAGAAAGCACTTTAGAAAAAAATGTGGGTCCGGGGATTGTCGTGGTATGCATAAGTTGGCCTGAACACCCTGGTTATCAAAAAAATTTGGATATGGAGATTAATCGTGGTGCATTTAAGCGAGCTCGGACACCTCGATTATTAAAAAACAAAAAACCAAAAAAATATATAAGTAGAAAAAGAGAAAAAAGTATCATAAGAAAAAAATGAAAAAAATTATAAAAGGAAAAAAAAAAGAGGAAAAAGAAGAAGAAGCAAAAAACGGAGGAAAAAAAAGAAGAAAAAGAATAATTAGGAAAAAAAAGCAAAAAACAAAAAACAAAAGAAGAAATGAAAAAAATAAGAGGAGCGTAATCATAAAATAAAAACAAAACAAAAAATCAGAAAAAAAAGAAAAAAAAACACTATTATAATCCACAGTGCACTGAATCCGTGTGCACAACGCGTGGGTGTACAGTGAAACACCCACGCCTTTTATATGTATACAATAAGATCACTCCACCTGCAAGCCAAACATATACACGTCATTTCCATCATTTGCATGATATATATATATATATATATATACCTATAATATAAATCCCGTGGCCAAAACACTGTGTTGCGCACTGTTCACCATATATATATATATATATGGGCCAATAATAATTTTACAGGTTGCAATTTTCTTGATTCTTTTGAAAGAATGGATCCAGGACAGCCATCATGGATAAATTATATTCTAAATATGGTTTTAACTGTACAAATATGGTTTTGTCCCTGAATTTAAGAAAATAATCTATAGGGAAAGGGCCACGGCTATTATATTAGAGTAATTAATAATAAAACAGAAGCAGAGAATAAAGAGGAAAAACTGAAAATAAAAGATGAAAATGGACGCAGAGAGAATGAAGAGGAAAAACTGAAGCAACCCCTACAAATAAAATAAAACAGGCGAGCTCATTAAGGGCAGAAGCGTTCGGACACTGCCAAAATCCACAGTGGCTTCAGTATTGATGAACAATGCGCAACACAATATTTTGGCCACGGGATTTATATTATAGGTAATATATATATATATATATATAGAGAGAGAGAGAGAGAGAGAGAGAGAGAGAGAGAGAGATGACCTTTTTCATGATTTGTCCATGGCGTCGTCTCTTATTCAGTTATTTGATGATTTCTCGGATGAAGAAAACAAGATAAAAAAACATTTGCTGGTGTCTTGTCTATGATGAACTCTTGTCTTGGGTGCACTTTGTCTCGCCTTAAGCAAATACTTTTTGGATCATGCATATTATTATTGTTATTATTTTTTGACGGGACCACACAAATTTTCAGGCAAACAATTGAATGCCGAGCAGAAAAAATGATATAGTTGGCTTTCCCGTTTCCATCACCTTGATTCGTGGAAATGTTTCAGTGCCTGTCCAGTATTGTATTGTGGAGTATTTTTTATTTTAAAAAAATATTAATATATTTTATTTTTGTATTAACACATTAAATTTATTAAAAAAATACCAAAAAATAATTTTATATTTTTTAAAAAATCACTTAAAAATACGATTCATATACCTCCCAAATGGGCTCATTCCATATCAATAACATAACCAGTCATATTTAAAAATATATTTGAGTTTAAAATATATCATTTTTAGGTGTCATTTTTTTTTAAAATAAAATAATCTCAAAATGGCTATCCTCCCACTTCTTTGTGTGATGTTGACATGCACATTGTATAGTGTGCCGCTGTCATGGCTATGCCAAAGCAAAAGCCCTGAATGGTTGACGTCAGGATACTACAAAGCACAGAAGGATTGGACCCATTTGACCCTGCGCTCCTTGGATTCGAAATCACATAGCAATTGTGAACAGATTCCAAGAACACCGTGCATCTTCGCCAGGGCTGAGTGCATAAGCTTTGATCCGTCGTTACTTGGTAGTGGAGACTGACAAAGCGGTAGCCATGGCTGAGTGCGAAAGCTTTTCAAGGTTTGATCATTGTTGCCTCGTGGTGGTGGAGGTTGACAGGGTGCAAGAATCCAAAATACGCATGCTGCCCTAGCAAAGAGGATAAATGGAGGGCTTGCCATGACTGCGTGCCAAAGCTTTCCAAGGTTTTATCTTCTTCTTTTTTGAGTAATTTTGGTTATAAAATTTGAAACAAATTGAGTCAATATTCTGTGTTATTTTTATTTGATCCGGTTGGGTTTTTTTAATCTAAACCAAATTCAAAAATGCCTCATGAAAACCCCAATCCCTCGCCAAAGTTAATAAAAAAATAATCAGCCGGCTTGAGCCAGCATGAAATGAACCAACCTAGTTATTCGATGATTTTAGAATAATTTTACAGAGTTGTCTCATGTATTTTTAAATAAAAATTATTTTTAAAATCAAAGACAGAAACTACACTCAAGTATTATTTAACTATCTAGTAAGTGGTATAGGGATATTAACTTAAAATTGAGAAATTTATTCCCTCTTTGATTCCAGGTTTGATTCTTATAACTGTTAATAAGATAATTAAAAAGGATTTATATAGTCATTCATTTTAAAACTTATAAAAATAATCAAAATGTATACAAGTTAACTTTAATATTCAATTTAATAAAAAAAAAAATAGTAACTACTTGCACATACAACAATAAAAATTAATAGTTTAAAGAAAATTAATACGACATCACACGTTGTATAAAAAATTGATACGGTACAATTTTTTTCACCAATAGCACAAGAGGCACGATAACCATAAACACGTGGGGAAAAATAAATATTTTATATTATTGGACCATTCTCTTCAAGGTAAGCTAATTTGAGTAAAATATATAAACACGTCAATGTTAAAAAACTAATTAATGATGCAATTAGCGAGAAAATAGATTAACGGCACGTGCTATGCTATTTTTGGGAAGTAATGCCATCACTTGAAGAAGCAAGAAGCAAAAGGTTATTGTAAGATCAAATTATAAGTTAAATTATGAGGCATGACTCATGGATTATATGAAAAGTTGTGAATCAAGAGTATTTAAAAGATTTAGAGGCTGAATATACAAACTTTAGGAGGAAAAAACCATATTGTAAAGATATAAAAAACCCTTCACACACTTTATTTTGTAATAATAATACATTAAAATAATTTCTCTTTTAAAAATATTTTACATTAATTTTTTAGTCTCGCAACGCATCATAATTTCAATCATCGAATAGCTGTGTCAGTGTGAGAGGATTGACATGTGAGAAGAAGAAGAAAGGACGGCAAAGAATATTTAATCATGCTGCACTTTTGATGGCTTTATCATAGCTGCGGTCCAAAAAGTATTTTCCTAGTACGATTTTAAGGTTGCACGAAAAAAACTTCAAGCATGAAAAATATTTTGATAAATAAAAGGGTATCTTTCAGTACTGGAGATGGTGCATTTTCCCATCACTTTGTTTATGGAATTATTCCAATTAATTTTTTCTATAAATAAAAAAAAACAAATTAAATTTAGATCTACCTAGTATGCATATTTATTTATTTAAATTGAACTGTGAGGTCAACTCGTAAATTACTAGGCCAATCTTGATGCTAGCAGAGGTAGCAAATCGTATGATCAAGATAAGTATAATGATGGTGGTGGTGAGATCATGCAATGGTGGCTGGTTCCAAAACCATAGTTGAATTGTTCAATGTACCAAGATGTAAGAATATAAAAAGATGAGGGATTTAAAACTTATAAAGCAATGCTCTCAAAAACGAAGGCAAAACCATTTTCTCCACTTGTAGTCCACCCACCAACTATACAGTGCCATGTGGACCGGTGTAGACCGGGTGGGAAGGCTCTATATAAACCGTTAAGATTTCAAATATTCAAAAACCTTTAAAAAAACCCACAGAACTTTCTCGCGCAACGCAACTCTCTCTCTCGCCTCCTGCCGACGTCTTACACTCGTATCTAATCTCAATTGAAATCAACAAAACCCTAATCATCAAATCGTGATTCCTAATCCCTGAGAACGATCGATTTCTTCAATAAAGTGAGGACCTCTCTCTCTCCCTCTCTCCCGCGTTTCTGCTGACTTGGAGAACTTGATTTCTTTAATATTTTTTTTGTGCTGAAATGGTTCGGTTTCAATAAAATATGGATTTCTTTAGGTAAATTAGAAAGATAAATTATTGTTTTTATTTGTGATTCTTTTAAGGTTTCAATCATGGAGGTTGATTGATTTTCTTTTTTAAATTTGGATTCAACAGTGCTAAATTAGTGTTTTTATTTCTCTGTTTTGGCAGATATGGGTTCGGGTGGTGAAATGAAAATCAATGGGAAGGAAGAGGATGATCTGAAGTTACCTTTGCTGAAGCCGTCGGAGGATGTTGCAATTACTGTCGTCCCTGCTAAAGGAGATAAGAAGGTCAGAACTGTTAAGTTCAAAATAGGGGAAATCAAGTGCACGTCTTGCTCGACGTCTATAGAATCTATGCTGGGAGAGGTTAATGGGGTTGAAAGTGCTGTAATATCGCCTCTTGATGGCCGTGCTGCTATCACTTATGTGCCTGAGCTTGTTGATGTAAGTGAGTTTGGAAAACTTGTATAAGCTTACTGTTAGTCATGTTTCTTTCGTCCTGTTAGAATAAGTATGTTTCTATATGTTTTTGAGTTGTTTTGTTTCGGTTTTTTATACTTGTCAAATGTAGATGAAAAGGTACATGCTGTGTTGGAATTTGTGATATTTGTTTGATTTCGAATTTGAGATGGCTAGTTTAAATTTTTTGTTGCTGCTAATTTGTATAGTATTTTTCTCCTGTTGATGAGTAGCAATTTTATGATTTTTTTATAAATTTTTTTAGGTTAATAAAATTAAGGAAACTATAGAAGATGCTGGATTTCCTGTTGTTGAATTTCCAGAGCATGATATAGAGGTATGTCGGCTAAGGATTAAAGGAATGATGTGCACCAGCTGCTCTGAGTCTGTTGAACGTGCCCTTCTTATGGCTGATGGAGTCAAAAAAGCAGTGGTGGGTCTAGCTCTTGAAGAAGCAAAGGTCCACTTTGATCCTAACCGCATTGATACAGATGACATTCTCAAAGTAGTAGAAGATGCTGGCTTTGGAGTTGAGCTCATCAGTTCTGGGAATGACATGAACAAGGTGCACCTTAAAGTTGAGGGATTTAATTTTGCAGAAGATGGTAACATGATCCAATTCTGTCTTGAGTCCACTGTAGGTGTGAATCATGTTGAAGTGGACCTAGCTGAACACAAGGTAACTGTTAGCTATGATCCAGACCTCATCGGCCCAAGGTCTATTATACAGCGCATCGGAGATGCATCATCTGGTTCCAACATTTACCACGCAGAATTATATGTTCCTCCAAGACGAAGAGAAACAGAGCAACTACAAGAAGTTCAGATGCATAGAGACCAATTTTTTTTGTGCTGCCTTTTCTCTGTTCCGGTACTTGTATTCTCCATGGTACTCCCAATGCTTCATCCTTATGGTAACTGGCTAGAATACAGGATTCACAACATGCTCACTGTTGGGATGCTTCTCAGGCTGATCCTCTGTACACCAGTGCAGTTCATTGTTGGCCGAAGGTGCTGAAATAAGCATTACTTTTATGTTTATCAATTTTATTCTTACTTCTACATTTTCTGTTACTGATAAGTGAAAATAAGGCCATTAAAATCTTTACTATTGATGTTATTTTCAGGTTTTATGTGGGATCGTACCATGCTTTGAGACGGAAATCTGCTAACATGGATGTTTTAGTTGCACTAGGCACTAATGCAGCTTATTTCTATTCCGTATACATATTGATAAAAGCTATAACATCAGATACATTTGAAGGGCAAGATTTCTTTGAGACTAGTGCCATGTTGATATTGTTTATTCTTTTGGGGAAATATTTGGAGGTTGTGGCTAAAGGCAAGACTTCAGACGCTTTAGCAAAGCTGACTGAACTTGCTCCTGATACAGCTCATTTGGTAACACTAGACAGTGATGGAAATGTTGTCGCAGAGATGGACATTAGTACTGAACTGATACAAAGGAATGACGTGATTAAAATTGTTCCAGGGGAAAAGGTCCCTGTTGATGGGATTGTTATAGATGGTCAAAGCCATGTGAATGAGAGTATGATCACAGGAGAGGCAAGGCCCATAGCTAAAAGACCTGGAGACAAGGTATATAACACTGCAATTCATCTGTTGTTCACATAGATTTTATATGCAGCATCTTTACAATTCAGAAGGCTCAGACAACAATTTCTGTTTCAATTGTTAACAGGTAATTGGTGGGACCATAAATGAGAATGGGTGCGTACTGGTCAGGGCTACTCATGTTGGGTCAGAAACTGCACTTTCCCAAATTGTTCAACTTGTTGAAGCTGCTCAGCTTTCCAGGGCTCCTGTTCAGAAACTAGCTGACCGAATCTCTAAGATATTTGTCCCTACAGTGAGTTCATTATATCCTTCGTTTGATATCCTAATCAATGTTTGATTATCAGGTCTTTTATGAGATGACACTCCACACGCTTTACAAAAAAGTTTGCTATTGCTTGAATCAGTAAAAATATTAAGTAATTTACAAATAATAGACTTTGCTGTCTGACTAGGAGGGAGATGCATCATTCTAGAAAATGAAGCGAGTTTCTCTCCATCTTAATTACAGGTCTCGTGGGACATAATTTTTTTGAAGAGTTCTCTCCTTCTCCCTCCTTCCTTTTGTGTGTGTTTTCGTCTAGTGCTCTCTCTATATTCTTCTTTCCAAGGGCTTGTACTTTCATCATATAAGGCATCCATTTGTACATGTAATAATTGTGAGGGCTATGCACTTTCTTATCTTTTCACTCTTGCACATGTTTCAGTACTGTTTTTTTCCCCTTTCTTTTTGAAATTATATGGGATGACTGGGAATGCAGAACATTCCAATTTTCATATGGCTTGGAAATGCCATTTCAGGTTGTTATTGCCGCATTTATTACATGGCTGGGATGGTTTATACCTGGAGAAGCTGGTCTTTACCCAAAACATTGGATACCCAAAGCAATGGATGGATTTGAGCTTGCACTGCAGTTTGGTATTTCAGTTTTGGTAGTTGCTTGTCCGTGTGCTCTAGGTCTAGCAACACCAACTGCAGTCATGGTTGCCACTGGAAAGGGTGCTTCTCAAGGTGTGCTCATCAAAGGCGGAAATGCACTTGAAAAGGCACACAAGGTAAGGCAACGTTTCTGATAAACCTTCATCTCTGTTGTCAGAAATTGGGTTTAATGCATGGGCTCCTTCGCTGTTATGAGAACTTAGCCAGCCTTGTCCTTGGTAGCTTTGTTTCTCATGAAGCAGTTTCTTGGCCATTTTTTACATTAGGCAAGAGTAGATTTCACAAATACATTTCATATTCACTAGTGACAAAGTCAATTGCAGAACTGCAATATCTCTTGTAACTGATCATGCTGTTACTGTCCTCCAGGTGAGAACGGTTGTCTTTGACAAGACAGGGACATTAACAATTGGAAAACCAGAGGTAGTTAGTGCTGTGCTCTTTTCCAGTTTCTCAATGGAGGAATTTTGTGACATGGTTACTGCTGCAGAGGTGGGCATCTATATCTTAAGCATTGTTCTGATTTCAGAACTATAGGACTTAGATACATCTCGATTTTCATAAAAAAGAGGCCACTTTTATAAGCAGCTTGGTTTGGCATGGGGTGGGAAGGAACAGTGCTGTCAGGTGCAAAGAAAAATAAGATTTGTTTCCATTTCTGAAGTATTATGAAATATTGATAGTTATTGTTTTCTTGAAGAATCATTTATATATTAGAAACCGAAATCGTACTCTTTAACATGTTGGGGAAGATAGATTATTTTATGCACAAATTTCCCGCTGCTGCTACATGGAAAATGAGGTAAATAACATTTCCCCATCCATTTCCCCAGGCAAATAGTGAACATCCAATAGCAAAAGCTGTGGTGAAGCATGCTAAGAGGCTGCGCCAGAAGATTGGTCCTAATTCGGAATATATTACAGAAGTGAAGGACTTTGAAGTGCACACTGGAGCTGGGGTGAGTGGAAAAGTGGGTGACAGAAATGTTTTGGTTGGGAACAGGAGGCTCATGCAGGCTTGTAAAGTCTTAGTTGGTTCTGAGGTTGAGAACTACATTCGAGAACATGAGCAATTAGCTAGAACGTGTGTGCTAGTAGCCATAGATGGACGGGTTGCTGGAGCTTTTGCTGTGACTGATCCAGTGAAGCCAGAGGCTGAGTGTGTTATATCTTTTCTTCGTTCCATGGGCATCTCAAGCATCATGGTGACTGGTGATAACTGGGCTACAGCAAGTGCCATTGCCAAGGAGGTTGGAATTGAGAAGGTGTTTGCTGAAACAGACCCATTAGGAAAGGCTGACAGGATTAAAGATTTACAGGTATGCTTACTTTTTATTTGGTTGCTGTCTAATGCAAGAAAATATACAGAGAAGTGGGCAAATAAAAATTTGTGACGTGGTGTTATATGTTAATGAATTAGAGCTTTGAATCATAATTAACCTTTACTAATCTTATGAGGGCGGTGACATTCAAGGAAACATGCAAATGCCCATCCCTTCATATATTATTGAAGGTATTATGGTATAAAAATGTTAAAACAGTTTTCATCAGATGAAATCTTAGATGAGTCCCAGGGCAAGACGATGACAACATTTTTGAGTTTTAACTTCCAGAATTGTCAGCTAAATGTAATTTAAAGAGGAGTCTGAGGGGTTCTAGTCATTCTTTTGCATTTGCATTGAACATCAATAGGGTTGATATGGGTGTGAACTGATTTCTTACTAGTGTTCAAAGTGAGTAAACTTGTAAACTGAATGCAGGGAAAAGGAATGACTGTAGCAATGGTGGGAGATGGAATAAACGACTCGCCTGCTCTAGTTGCAGCTGATGTTGGGATGGCAATTGGAGCCGGCACTGATGTGGCTATAGAAGCTGCAGATATAGTTCTCATCAAAAGCAACTTGGAAGATGTAGTTACCGCCATCGATCTATCAAGAAAAACCATGTCCCGGATACGGCTAAACTATGTCTGGGCTCTTGGCTATAACATACTCGGCATGCCTATTGCTGCTGGTATCCTATACCCATTCACTGGAATTCGGTTGCCACCTTGGCTTGCTGGTGCTTGTATGGCTGCTTCATCACTTAGCGTGGTTTGTTCTTCTCTCTTGTTGCAATCTTATAAGAAGCCTTTGCGTGTTAGAGATAGAGACTCTTGAAGGAAAACTCATTTTACGATATTTGACAATCTCATGGTAGCTAGTTTTAAGTCTTTTTCTGTATCTACCATTGCTCTGATTGCAGTGATTACAAACATGTGCATGCCCTTGGTATATACACAATAAACTTGTCTTGATCTCAGGAACTATCCACTAGAGCAAAAAATGATTGGATGATTTGAATGAAATATGACTGGGGTGGTCGGTCCATCCAACATGCCCATTTGCGGTCTTCCTACTTGCTATTTGCAGTAAACAGAATGAAGGAGATGTCAATTCTAGCTTTTAATTTAGTGTATGCAATGGAAAAATGATTAAATCCATAGTGGGAAATTCGTTGGGAACATGTATAGCATGGCAATGGCATATATCATCTGGAAGTTTATGCTTTTTTTTACCTTCCCAGATCTTGACTGTGTCCTTCCTTTTAGGTGAAAGAGCAAGTTTTTCTGCTTGTGATCTTTTCCTAAGAAAATAGATTGGCATCCACAGTAAAGTAAGAGAAAGCAAGAATATATCTGTTAAATTTGGTTTAACCTAATTGATTGATTTAGAAAACTCGAGATTTAGAAATCTAATTTATATCTGATTTTAAATTACATTGAGAAAGATATTGAACTACCATAATCTGGTTGACTTGACTTGACTTTTAGTAATTAGGTTAGCCTAACAAAACCTGATCGGATTAACATTAATGATTATTTTTTAAAAGAAAACAAAAGTATTATTTTAATAATAATGATTGTTTTGATAACCAGTAATGACCTAATCTACCTCTTTTCTTGGTCGATTCTCAAGTAAGATATGACAAAGATTGTAATAAGATGCATTTATTTAATCACAATCCTAATTCAAGGAAATCCATATTAGAGGCACACAGTCAGTCAATTTGCAATAAAGAAACTGCAGTAGTTCCAATTTAGTGATAGTTAAGATTTTCATGGAATCAAGAAGGGAAAACATTCAAGGTGGGAAGCTCAGCAGGATTCAAAAACAAGATACCTGGCTAGCTGGGCAAAATTATATAAACAAACAAGCAAAATGCTTCCTCTAACAGGAAAACTGGCTCGTTCTGTTTGCCTAGTTAAAAGTCTTTCCTATTCTATGTTAAAACCCTCTCTTAAATCATAACAACCACTTTCCTCTGCGTCTAGTTTGCTATATATTACAAAAGGGTTGCTTGCAGCTTGAATCAGCATCCACTCTCTCCATTGTATGCACATATGGAGGATTACTGGTGTGGAGTTCATGTTGAGTTGGTGTGGATTACAGCTGCTAAACTTCTCATCACAAGCAGCTAAAAGATGTAGTTGCAGCCATAGACCTATCGCGAAAGACCATATCCCGAATTTGGATGAGCTAATTCTAGAAACATGGCTACAGCTTGATTAGCTTGCCTTTTGCTGCTGGGATTCTGTACCCTTTCACAGGAATTCGGTTACCTCTTTGGCTTGTTGGTGCTTCCATGGCTGCTTCATCTGTCAGTCTGGTCTGTTCTTCTCTTTTGTTGCGGTCTTATGTGAAACCTCTTCGTACGAAGCACTGTAGAATTGTTTACTTGCTAGCACGGAGATGGGCTCATGGCCTCTGTTCCAATTGCTGCTTTCTGCAGCTGGTACTTTGTAACTTGCTTCATATAAAACAAAGTCAACACCATTCTATGGATGTTATTTCTGCATTTCATGCTTGACATAAGCTTAACCAAAGCTCCCGTTGTCATGAGGTTTTGTCTTTGTGGTTCCTAATTAACAATCAGGGCTCGAGCATTGGTAGCAGGAAAGGCATGAAACAAGATTGAGTTGAGGAGGCTTGATTCTTTTAATCATTACTTAAGATTATTGAAGAGCACTAATGAACAAGGACCATAGCTATTTGACTCAGCTGGGTCACCAACTGATGACCCATTAATTCACGGCTTAACCCGAGTTAAATCTGTTTTTGAATTGTTTAAAGAGTTAACTTGATCAAACATAGTGGACAATATCAATATATTTTATAAATTTTTTTGTTCAAAACAATATAAATTTAGTGTTTATTTCCTCAAAATTTGTTCAAAACATCTTTCTAGTTTTTTAAGGATTTTTTGTTAAAAACATCTTTTTCATTAAAAACTCAATGGATTAATTTGTCTACCGTAGGTTGTTATAAGTCCAAATGTATCATACAATCATTTTAAAAAATATTTAATTTCAATTGTTTCTTGAAAAGATATAATAAATAAATATATAATGTATAAATTTGATGTAATAGATAAATATCGTTGCTTAAAAAGATCATAAAACTTTTTTGTTCCCTAATACAAGTAAATATCATTATTATTCCATTTCCATAACTCTAATTTTAAAAGATCATAAAACATTTTTGTTCCCTAATAAAAATTATTTGATCCTAAAACTTTTTAATGCTACAAGGTATTCGAATACTGAAATTTTTCAATTTTTCCAACGTATTACAAAAGGAGAAAATTGAAAAAAGTTTCAAACTTGAAAGGGGAAATTGAGACAAAACAAAGTTGTGGAGCTAAATGTAGAAAGAACATAAACCTTAAGGGCAAACATCGATATTTTCCCTTTGGTTAAAGCTGTTTGATACTTGGGAATTAACAACATTCCTTGTCTGGAGCCAACGACCTTTTCGCCGACAACAACATCTCTCTACACGTGGCATATCTAGGTATATTCTCTTAAAAACCCCTCTCTCTTTCTAAAACCTATCTATTCAAAGCGCGCTCTCTCCCCCTCTCTCTCTTCCCCCCCCCACAGTGACACCCTCCATCGTGGATCACTAAAAGGGTAAGCTTGAACAATAACGCTTCTTTTTTTTTAACATATTATATAGTCTAGTTTCATTTGCACTGTTTTTTTAGCTTTAGCTAATGAATGATCCTTTTTTTTATATATATATATATATATAAAAGTTTCAACCTTTATTGCTCTGAATAGAAAAGATTGGATCTTCTAGGGTTGTTTGCTTGATTTTGATTATAAATTTATTTAATTTATTTATTTTTGTATATTTGCAGCTTTATGAATACTGGGTGCTTGAGTAACATTAGAGATTAAGCTTGTGGTTTTGGATGATTAGTACTCAATCTAATATGGATTGGGCTGGTGGGATTTTTGGTGGGTTTTGAGGTTTCTATGGTGACCCTTTTGTTTGCTTGGTGAGAAAAAGGGAGAAAGTGGAATTTTCTGGGGGTTTTAGTTTTCTTTGTCTGTTGTTTCTGATAATGGAAACTAGGTCCAGATGATCCACGTAGTAGTGGAGTGATTGCTTTCTTGGGCATTGGAGTATATGAGATTTGAAGTTTTGGTTCATTAGGATTTGGAATTCAGGAATTAAGTGTGTTGCCATGGATAATTCTGGTTTGGGAGGTCGTTTTTTGTCAGGTCCAAGTGGTGGTTTGTTAGACCTTGAGACCCCGATTCATAGACACCAACAAACCCAGTTAGGTCATCCCTCCTTAGCGCATCAGCATCAGGTGAACTTAGTGGGTTGTTTTGATAATGATCACCAACCAATTGGGCTAACAGAAGTGAAAGGTTCAACATCAAAAGTATATTCAGCGAATTTTGGTAAAGGAAAAGCTGTTAGTCCTTTTAATTGTGCAAGCAGTGGCAATGCGAGTGAAGATGATGACCAGAGTTTTATGGAAGATGGGAATGGTGAGAATTCTACTGGTGCTAAGGGAAAAAAGGGATCCCCATGGCAGCGAATGAAATGGACAGACAATGTAGTTAGGCTTCTCATTGCAGTGGTTGCTTGTGTGGGTGATGACGGTACAGTTGATGCTGTTGAGGGGCTTAAGAGAAAATCTGGGCTTTTGCAGAAGAAAGGTAAATGGAAAATGGTGTCGAAGCTAATGATTAGCAAGGGCTGTCATGTTTCACCCCAACAATGTGAAGATAAGTTCAATGATCTGAATAAGAGGTACAAGAGGTTGAACGAGATTCTTGGGAGGGGAACTAGTTGTAGAGTGGTGGAGAACCCTGTTCTTATGGATTCAATGCCTCATCTTTCAGCGAAGGCAAAGGATGATGTCAGAAAGATACTTGGCTCAAAACATTTGTTTTATAAGGAAATGTGTGCTTACCATAATGGGCAAAGAATACCCAATTGCCAGGATCTTGATCTGCACGGCTGTTCATTGCCCCTTGAGAGGTGCTCAAAAGATAATAATGGGTCAGGGGAGGATGAAGCAGAGGGAAATGATGACAGTGATGATGATGAATCAGATAATGAAGAAAATAATAATGGTGATGAGGATGGGGAGAGGGTGGGCCATTTGTGTGAGGGGCAAATGAATGATGAGCATGCCCAACTTTGGTCTCAACCAGGTGGGCGAAATAGCTTTGATGTTGAAATGACAGAGATCTTTCAAGACCCTGCGGTGTCACCAATGGAGAGAAAGGAGTGGATTAAGAAGCAGATGTTGCAACTCCTAGAGCAAAGGGTAAGCATCCAGGCACAAGCTTTTGAACTTGAGAAACAACGGTTCAAGTGGTTGAGATACTGCAGCAAGAAAGATAAAGAGTTCGAGAGGTTGAGGCTGGAGAATGAGAGGAGGAAACTGGAGAATGAGCACAGTGCTTTGCAACTGAGGCAGAAGCAACTGGAAATGGATTTTAGGAGTTCAGAGCCATCATTCGACCCTGCTTGCCTTGGTATTGATGGAGTGCAAGGAAGAGATCCTATTGATCTGAGCAGGCCTCAATAGTTTCTTTACCGATGTATTGACAGTTCACTCCTGGTATCATGTATGACTTTCACGTAATATCTATAGCATTATGTACATGATACCTAACATCATGTACCGCATATATTGCTTTAGATTAACCTTGGGAATGTTCGATACTTTCATCTCAGTTGCTGTAATAACCTCATGAACAGAAGCTACAATCCTACTCTTGACAGAATGGCACCACATCCCTCCTCCCTTTCCATGCTTGTGTGTGACATTTTCTTGCTTGAAACTTTGTTGAATTTTCCTTTTCGGTCTACCAAATAGATAGATAAGCTTCAAGCATTCCCATTTACAGATAATGAAACGCCCATCTATTTCTTTTCTGTAGTGTTCCATCCTTCACTCAGGTGCACTGGCCATCCACTTCAATGCAAGTTTTTAGCTGCTTAAGTTGTACTTTTCCTGCCAAATAGTACATTATGTTGCTCTTCCCCGTGTACATTATGTTGCTCTTCCCCGAAATACTTCTTCGTCCAGGAATCTCATTCATTGTTCGTGTGAGGTATTATCCAGGCTTCTCCACTTTGTTTTTGATGCGTTGAATGTTCTAACAACCTATAAACATATTTATAGCCATCATTCACTGTGCTGCTACTAGAGTGTTGTGTTACAGTGGTTGCACCTTGTGTGTTTGACTAATTCATGATTCTTCAAGTTGATTTTTGTCTCTATGCTGTGCTCTGGTTGTGCAATGCGCTTTTCACTCTTGAGATTTTCATTTGGAGGCGCAGGTCTAAATCGCAGCTGGGGTGGTATCAGGGGAGGACAATCTCACATTATACAGTCCATCCTCATTAAACCTCCTAACACCAGATAAAAAGAGACAGGAACAACTAGGACAGAGGAGACATGTTTTCTTGTTATTCCTGTTTTAAAATGAGAGAAATTTACTCTTATTCTATGTTTTCATTTCTATCTTTCTAACCAAACATATTTTTCATTTCCTACAGCATTTATCAACTAATCAAATATAAAAGTGCCAAATTGTCAAGGCAGATTCTTTCACAATCTCTTTAGAATTCTTCAGTCCACTAAACTCAGCGGAATATGTTGAAAGACAATTCTCTATTCATATTTTATATTAAGTCATATATTTTCATTGCCGGCCGGCCCCTAATACCACTTGGAAAAATTCTCCAAAACGTTAACACATGTTGAATTCCCATTGGTTGCAGACAGAACACTCAATTTATGCAAGAATAAATATATTTTTTTCCTCTTCTAAATCTAAAACATAAATGAAATCATTTTTTACCTTTCAATTTATCTCCTTCTCCCTATATATATATATATGCAAAACAAAAAAAATGATAGCAGAAATTTATTTATCCAGATTCAATTTATCTTTATTTTGAACCAAATTTATTCTGATAACAAGAACAGAAGAATCAACAAATTATAATTAAAATAAAAATAAATACAACGATAAATGATAATGAGTATAAAAGATTTTTCACCCGGCAACAAAAATGTTTTTCTTCTAGAAGTTGAAAATTCTTAAAATACTACATTTAGAATCCAGCCACCTTTGTCAAGTAAAGAAATTTCATAAAGCTAATAACTATAAAATCATAGACAATTTCCATGTTTTATTCATTTCCAATATGAGACCTTTCCTTTCCTTTCCAACTTGCATCTCTCTTCGCCCACCAAGGTTATCACTGTAGTTAGATCCAAAGTTTTTCACTATCATGAGCACCTTGTGATTTTAAAAATGTTTTTGGTGAAAAAAAATTATTATTTTTTTACATATTTTTAGATTATTTTCATGTATATATTGATATTAAAAATATAAATTTTTTAAATTATTTTGATTTATTTCTGGAAAAAAATTTAAAAAACAACCGCAACTACACTTCAAAACAGTAACTTAGTCAACCACCAAGCTACAAGTATCCATTCTTGATTTGATCTATATTAGGTTTGATTTTGAACCATTAAAATATCAACCCAGTCATGCTTATGTGACACGGTTAATGAACCATAATCTGATTGACTCAATTAAATTGGGGTGAAATCTAGTCTAGTAACTTCAATGATTTTTCTTAGCTTTTTATCCAAAAAAAAATATATTTATTTTTTAAAATTATTTTACGTTCATAGATGAATTAGAAATTGACCAAACTCGAGCTCTCAACTAAGTCAAGAATCTCGTTATTATTTGTGATTTTTATCTAAACTCTTTTTTCTTATAAGGATTTAAACAAGGGTTGTTAATATTGTTCCATTCCGGTCAAAATGACGGGAATATTCCGTGTCATTTAAAAACCCGAGAAAAAACGGCATTGTTTTCATCTTGGTTTTAATTCCAGTTCGTTCCGAAAATACAACCTTAATATCAGCCGGAACGCCTCGGTATCATTTCGGGTGAGCCGTTTCGACCTTGAAATCCTCCTTCTTTTCTTATTTTAAGATTCTAATTAAAATTATTTTGATTAATCTGTGGTTGTGTTTCTAATTTTGAGATTATGTGTTGTTTGACTTTGTGTTTATATTGTATAATTTAAATTTAATTTATCTTGAATTTTAATTATGCTTGTTAAATTAATATTTTAATTTTTTCCATATATATATATATATAATTAATTATATATGAATAAACGACACGCCGAAACTGAAACATTATGTACTAGTAAAAAAACCAAAACGGTAACCGGAATGGTATTGACAACCTTGATTTAAAGTGTCAAATGCTATATTTGAGATTAAGAAAAAAACCAACAAATGTGCAACTACTAAAAACAGGGACTAGGTTATGGTTGTATCAAAATATAAGGACTAATTTGTAATCATATTAAGAGCTCCGGGACTGAAATAACCCACTCAAACTACGAAATTGCCATTGCATGCACCCACTCCCCACCCTACCCTTTCTCTCCCTCCACATATAAATTTTCATATTGCCTCTCCCCACCCACCTTGCCGTTCCAAATCGTCAAGACTCCTCCTTTCCCTCTTCACCACCAACAAAATCAAAAGGTAATGCCTTTCTCTCCCCCCCTCTCTAAAAGCTGTTTCGTTTCCTTTCGTTTCATTTGACACGCCGCATGACTCGTTCAATTGTGATTGTTATGTATTTTTCAGTTTAGTTCATTGTCTTTTGTTCCTTGTTTTTCGGACTTGTCCATGTTTTCTTTGTCAAGCATTAACATCATCATGTTTATATAAAACCCACTCCACTTATCTCTTTTATCTCTCTCTCCCTCCCTTCTTTTGCCGGTTCTCGGCTTCTTTGTTAGATCTGTTGCTCAGTTTTTTATCCAAAGATTTTAAAACTAACAGGTTCGTTTTTTTATCTTGATATTTCTCTTTTCTTCATTGGCTTCATTGGATCTTAAAGTTTTGATTTTTTTTTTGTTTTTAATCTATTGTGAGGTGAGTTGTTGATATGATACACGAACCGGGATGTTGTTTTTCTTGCATGTGATTATTGCTTTGTGTCATTTTGATCAGAATATTGCTATTTGTTTTGAAATATTTGTCCCTATTAAGATAATCCTAACCACCGGCTGGTAAGTCGAGTGTCCATCCCATCAATGATTGATGTCATACGGGAAATTGATTCAGTAAATTCATTTTGGACAGAATAGAAAGATTATGTTTGATTAGTGTATATAAGACAGATTTGTTTTTTCCTTAGATTTCGGAATAAATGATGAATGCTTGTGTGTTACTTGGTTTGAAATGGACAATTTTTGATTGTTAGAATATGATGCGACTGTTAATGGAATTTTTTTTATTTGATTTTGGAGATTTGGTTTTGCTCTTAAAATCTGATTTGGTTGCTGCTCCAGTCGTCTGTCTTGGAATCCTGCATTAGAGTGATACATGCATTCTAAGCTATTGTGGGGGTCGGTTTTCGGACTCTGAAATTGTTTTTAAAGAACAACTGTGGTTAATGTGCTTTTGCTTTGTTGAAACTTTATTCGGGTTACTGCAGATGGAGTGTCACTTCACTTTTTTATGGAGCTTGTGTGCTTTAGTTGGCTGCTGCTCTTTTTGGTGTTGCTTCTCCTTATGAATAATAAGTTCATGGTTCTGTTACGTTTTTTTTTGTTTGTTAAATTGATTATACATTTATCCACGTTAAGTTTTTGAAAAGCTGATTGACAGTTTTTGGCAGTTTGTTTGATTTGTACATGCTGGTAATGGCGGTATCTGATAATTTGGTAGATTTTTGTTGGGAATAAGCATAACCATATTCCTATGTGTTGTATGCTCTTCTGTCTACATTAGTTATGCAAGCACAGTTTTGTCAGTTCAAATGGTTAGTAAATCCCATGCTTAAAGAACCCTGTTATAAGGTATAATGTTATTATATATAATTATGTATTATAAGGTGTATTGTTATTAATACTTCCTGAGGAAATATAATTCTTTGTGGTTTGTTAAATTCTTAGAATTCAGAAAAATCATATAGAGTATATGCTTAATGGTACCTTTGATATGGTTTTGTTGTACCTTAATATTGTTTGTTGGATTTAATTTGGAACAGGGGTTCATTATTTGTGAGAGGAAATGGCTGATAGGCGCCAGCAACCATCTGTCATGCAAAAGATGGCAAGCCAGGTCCATCTCAGTTCTAGCTTTTCCCAAGGCTTTCAGAGACCTGCTTTACACCAAAGGCAGATTGCATATGGAAATTATTCCAACGCAGGATTCCAGTATGCCATGACTAGGGCATACCAATCCACCCCTGATATGTCATTGATTGCATCATCTACCTCACCAATATTTGTCCAAGCCCCATCAGAGAAAGGCTTGGCTGGCTTTGCTATAGATTTTCTTATGGGTGGAGTTTCTGCAGCTGTGTCCAAAACTGCTGCAGCTCCCATTGAGCGTGTGAAGCTCTTGATCCAAAACCAGGATGAAATGATCAAGACTGGTCGACTCTCTGAACCATATAAGGGAATTGGTGATTGTTTCAGCCGAACAATGAAAGAAGAGGGGATGGTGTCGTTGTGGAGAGGAAACACCGCCAATGTCATCCGTTACTTCCCCACTCAGGTTTGTTCCATCCCGGATGCTTTACCAACCTATTTCATTCCTTTTGAGTTTCATTTCATGCTTATCTAGTAACTCTATGAACCCTTCTCCAGGCCCTGAACTTTGCATTCAAAGATTACTTTAAGAGGCTTTTCAACTTCAAGAAGGACCGTGATGGCTATTGGAAGTGGTTTGCTGGTAACTTGGCATCTGGTGGTGCTGCTGGTGCCTCATCACTACTCTTTGTCTATTCTTTGGATTATGCCCGTACCCGTCTTGCAAATGATGCCAAGGCTGCAAAGAAGGGAGGGGAGAGGCAATTCAATGGCCTGGTTGATGTCTACAGGAAGACTATGCAATCAGACGGTATTGCTGGGCTTTACCGTGGATTTAACATTTCATGTGTTGGTATTATAGTTTACCGTGGTCTGTATTTTGGAATGTATGATTCTTTGAAGCCAGTGGTCCTAACTGGAAAGCTGCAGGTTAGTAAATTCTGCAATAAATTGTTTAACAGCTAGGAGCCTAGGATCTTTGTTGAGGTGAATTCTCATGACGTTTCATTTATCACATGATGATTTCAGGATAGCTTCTTTGCTAGCTTTGCTCTTGGTTGGGTCATCACCAACGGTGCTGGTCTTGCATCCTATCCAATTGACACTGTCCGCAGAAGAATGATGATGACATCTGGTGAAGCTGTTAAGTACAAGAGCTCCCTTGATGCATTCACTCAGATCCTCAAGAATGAGGGTGCTAAATCCCTCTTCAAGGGTGCTGGTGCAAACATCCTCCGTGCTGTTGCTGGTGCTGGTGTGCTTTCCGGATATGACAAGCTTCAGATGATAGTGTTGGGGAAGAAGTTTGGTTCTGGTGGTGCCTAATCAAGTCTCATTCTTCACCCCATACAATCATAGATGGTGATGAAATTTTTGGAGTTCCATTTCATAATTTATTCTTGATAGTTCTTTAGAGTTTAGACTCATTTGATGGCTTTATTCTCAAGTGTTTTCCCGGATTCAGGATTTCCATTCCTATCCTTTCTGAGTGGTTGCAATTTCACAACATTGATTTTGATCCAAAATTATAGATGATCATTAAAGTTTTGTCATTCTTCTGGCTTCTTTGTCCCCCAAGTTTAACCTTTTCTTCTGGATTTTAAGTGAGTGTTCGTTTATTTTTTTGCCACAACTTGCTTTTCATTTTATTTTTTGAGGTGTTTTTAAATGATTTTGAAGTATTAATATTAAAAATAAAATATAAATATAAAAAAAATATTATTTTGATATATTTTTTTAATTAAAATTATGTTTAAAAATCACATGCATCATCATAATAAGGAAAGATTTTTTTCTTTTTATGATGTGATGTGGTAGGTTGTGCTTTTAAATAATAAATTTTGTAATGCGGTTGGTTGTGCCTTCAAATAATAAATTTGAAAGTACTTTACCATAATATCAAATATGTACTAAAAGTTTAGTATTGCTTGATTATGGAGGCTGAATTGATAGCTAATAAGGTGTGTTATTTTAGTAATCAAAGTTCAATATCTAAGCGAATTTCACTCTATGAATTTAGTCTCAAATCAAGTATTGTATAATCTAATTCATAATCTATTTCTTGCTGTTCATGATAGATGAAAATAGTTTTTTCATAGTACTCAAATTTGATATCTAATAAATTAGATCAATGAGCTTAATTAAATTAAATTAAATTAAATTATCATCTCTCTATCTCATTTGAGATCTAAACTTAGTGTATAATAAAAAGAAAAAAAAAGGGTTTGATCTTAATCTCTACATAAAATTATTGAACCAATCCAAATCTACAAATAATTCTAAGACAAGCTGAATTTAAATTTGAATTGCCCTTAAAAGCTAATCCTGTGAATCTGTATTATAATAATTTGATGAGAAACCTCATCATATTTTTTTTAATATATGAAAAAGTTTTTTTAAAACAACATTGTTTTAGGAAAAACACTAGAAGAAAAAGCTCCATAAATTCAAGTCAACCGGCTGATAAGAAGGTTCATCGCTTAACCCGTAACCTGGACCTTTGGAGTTCATAGGCCGACTACGACTACTGACAGCCTTTCCCGCCTTAACTCATCCTCTTTCAAACTCACACAAACGGAAGACGAACAGAAACAGATGACAGTTTACAATGTAACCAAAGTAAGATCTCATCAATTAATCCCAAAGCCTCTCTTAAACCTCTTCTTCTCTCGTCTTTCACTCCAATCACTCTCTCTCTCTACTCATAAGCCAAAACCCACTTCATGGAACACAACACGCACCTATGTTCTTTCAAACCCACTTCTGTCTTTACTAGAAAACTGCAAATCTTTCTCTCATTTCAAACAGATCCAAGCTCAAATGATCCTAACCGGGTTAATCTTAGACGAGTTTGCTTCAAGTCGCTTAATTTCGTTTTGTGCAATATCAGAATCAAGAAATCTTGATTATTGTATCAAAATTTTGAATAATTTACAAAATCCAAATGTATTTTCTTGGAATGCAGTGATTAGAGGGTGCGTAGAGAGTGAAGATCCGCAAAAAGGTTTAGTCTTGTATAAAAGGATGCTGACTAGGGCTGGTTGTAGACCTGATAACTATACTTATTCTTTTTTGTTCAAAGTTTGTGCTAATTTAGTGTTAAGTTATATGGGTTTTGAGATTCTTGGACAGGTATTGAAAATGGGTTTTGATAAGGATATGTATCTGTATAATGGGATCATACATATGTTGGTTTCGGTCGGAGAGTTGGGGTTGGCGCATAAGGTGTTTGATGATGGTTGTGTTAGAGATTTGGTTTCTTGGAATTCATTGATTAATGGGTATGTTAGAAGGAGGCAGGCAAGGGAGGCAATGGGGATTTATCAAAAAATGATAACGGAGCAAGTTAAGCCTGATGAGGTGACAATGATCGGTGTTGTATCCGCTTGTGCACAATTAGAAAGTTTGGAACTTGGGAGAGAAACTCATCGGTATATTGAAGAAAGTGGACTGGATTTGAAAATCTCGCTTGTTAATGCACTTATGGACATGTATGTGAAATGTGGGGATCTTGAGGCGGCGAAAGTCGTGTTTGATAATATGAGAAAGAAGACAGTTGTTTCATGGACTACGATGATTGTTGGGCATGCGAAAAATGGGCTTTTGGATATGGCCTGGAAGCTTTTTCATGCTATGCCAGAGAAGAATGTTGTAGCATGGAATGCCATAATTGGAAGTTATGTTCAAGCCAATCTTAACTTGGAGGCCTTAGAATTGTTTCGTGAAATGCAATTGAGCAATATGAAACCTGATAAGGTGACCATGCTTCATTGCTTATCTGCTTGCTCACAACTTGGAGCACTTGACACTGGAATATGGACTCACAACTATATTAAAAAACACAATCTCTCTTTAGATGTTGCCTTAGGTACTGCATTAATTGACATGTATGCAAAATGTGGGAATATGACAAAGGCTCTTCAGGTTTTCAATGAGATGCCAAGAAGAAACTCTTTGACTTGGACAGCCATTATCGGAGGTTTGTCTCTCTATCGGAATGTAAATGATGCCATATTTTACTTCTCTAAGATGATTGATATTGGATTGATACCAGATGAAATCACCTTTCTCGGGGTCCTAACAGCTTGTTGTCATGGAGGGTTAGTTGAAGAGGGTCGCAAGTATTTTGATCAAATGAAGTCCAGATTCAACCTGTCTCCCCAGCCTAAACATTATTCTTGCATGGTGAATCTTCTTGGCAGGGTTGGTTTGTTGGAGGAGGCTGAAGAGCTTATTAAAACAATGCCAGTGGAAGCAAATGCTATGGTTTGGGGTGCGTTGTTCTTTGCTTGTGGAATTCATAGAAATCTTCTAATAGGGGAAAGAGCAGCTTCAAAGCTTCTTGAGCTGGATCCCCATGACAGTGGAATATACGTTTTGCTTGCAAATATGTACAGGGAAGCCGGTAAGTGGGAGGATGCTCATAACATAAGAAAGATGATGATTGAAAGAGGAATCGAGAAGACTCCTGGTTCTAGTTCAATTGAGGTGAATGGCATTATCAATGAATTTATTGTGAGAGATCAATCACATCCTCAATCTGAACAGATTTATGAATGTTTTAATCTGATCAACAAGACAATTGGAGTTTGCTTTGTCTGAAGTTTCAACTGTTTTAGATGACTTCCTCTCAGCCTTTCAAGTTCAAACTCAATGGCATTTTCTACATCAGATACATTTATCATTTGGAACTGAGACGACAATTAGTCATCGAATGCTTCAGTTGCATTGCTTGCTGAACCCATTTGGGCATGCCTTGCCGTTGATCTCTCAAGAATGATGATTTTGCTCTGGGTCCAATATGGCTATGCTGAACCCATAAATTCTTTGAAAGAGCTAGGACTGGGTCTATGTGGTCCATGGCACTGGCCATTGGTGTAGCCTCCAATAACGATAAACTTGAACTATTGGGATGCAGAAACTTCTCTCTCTGTACTGTCCTAGCTGACTTCTAGTTTTCTAATATCTAACCAGTTTCACTATCAATTCAGGCATATACCGGTGCGATTTCGATTAGTTTTCAATGTAATTTCTAACGTTTACACTTTTACATTTCTTCACAAACCTTATCTAATGCACTTTAGAATATCATTGCTATGCACTTCTTGGAATAATTTCCCCATGAACCCTAATCATCAAGCACATGAGAATTCTTTTGTGGGGTCCCCCCATTGAGGACATTCCAAAACTTTTTTCATGTTTTTTTTATCCTTTCCATGTCATGCACTTGCTAAAAAATGTCACCCCCATATTTAATTATACAAACAATACACTTTATACAGAACATGCTTATTTTCATTTATATTAAAGTTTATTATTCTAGATTCCCTCCCATGAGAAAGCTTTAAATATTTAAGGTGGTGTTTGGTTACTCTCAAGAGACATAAAAGAATATATAAAGACAAATATTTAAAAATAAATATATCAATACCACAATTTTAGAATGAATTTCATATACTTCCGAAATAAAAAAGCAAAACAGTAAATAGAGAGGGTGACTTTGTTGTTTTTTACTGTCTCAGGCTTTTCCATCTTTAATCGTTAAATATAAAATATTCCCCATCACATAATTTTGTGTATAGCAGAAGATGGAAATATTTCCAGCTGAGGCAAATAACTTCGTCTTTGATGAGTGTGTGTGTCTATTTTCTGGAGATTGATTCCTAAACCAGCCACCTAACTTAACTGACACACACCAACTTCCTCTTGAGAGAATCTCAGATGGCTTGGTGATCTTGCTCCGCGTGTGTGTGTGTATATATATATATATAACACCACATGGTGTCCATCTTCCAAAACACAAGCCAACAACCTTTCCAAGTATCTGTGATTTTCTTCACAGCTGTGGCAATGCCTGCGAATTGCTAAGGTTTTAGTTAGGATAACACAAGATTTTTAGGCCTAACAATTAAATTTTGGTATTCAACTATTAATAATAAGGTTATTATATCAAACGATTCACGAGATAAGGTTTCTATTTTAATCAATTTAGATTTTGATTTCGTTATATTTAGTTCACCTAGCTGGTTTGCCTCATTTAAAATTCAAGCAAGATTTAATTTTAAATAGATATTATTTGTTTTTAATTTTTTATTCTTTGTAATTTTCTATTTTTTTTAAATATATATATTTTTAATTTATTATAACAATTTATTGATAAGTAAAAGACATGAATAAATAAAATAAAATATTATAGAAATCTCTGTAATTTTTTTTAATTTTTATCTTTGCCTTCCGTCGCATCTTAAGCCCACTAAAAAAAGCGTAATGCTGCGATAAAGGCGCCACGCCACGCCACAAGACTCACACAGCCAACCTTAACACACTTGCTCTCGGAACAGAGATCGAGAGAGAGAGATAAAAGAAAGCGACTGGCTCTGTGTCTCTCTCTATTCTACCTTCTCTTCTCTTTTCTTCTTGTAAAGCAATCACCAGTCAATGTCTGTCTGTTCTTTCTTCTTTCCTTTCTTTTTTAATGCTTGTAAGTATCAGATTCTCTTTCTTTCTTAGATTGCTTGTGTGTGCGTGTGTGTGTGTGTGTTCCTGTCTTCATCACCTGATCCACTTGTTTCACGTTTCTCTCCCATTGCTCTCCCACATTTTATTGATTCTTTTGTTCTTGATTAATCAGGTAAAACTTAAAATTCCTAATCCTGGGTCCAGTTTTACAATGTGGGTTCTTTCTTGTTTTAGAGATCAAGGAACCACTTAATATAACAGCTGTTTCCGAGATCAAAATCTCGCAAGTAGATAAAACCGTTTGAAAATGTAAAAAATTGCTCCTTTTGAGTTGATAGAGGTCATTAAAGATCACAAGCATCTGGTTTAGATGCTTAATGGAAATGAGTTAATGGCATTTTTGTAGAAATGACAAGTAATGGATTAAGAGAGCTATTTTGATGGTATCTCTTTCTCTTTTTTAATGCTTCTCGGTAAATCCTGGCTTTATTTGAAGCAATTTTCTACAAGTTGAATTCTTTTTTCTTTTGTGTGTTTTGAATAAGCAAGCATTGCTGATTTCGCTGTTTGATTTTTCCTGTATCCATCAAAATTTATGCTAATTTGTTGGTTTGTTTTGTTGGAGTGGTGAGGTGAGGTGATTAGGGGATAGTTAATATAAGTTTTGGTTTTGAGAGTGAGAACTTTAAAAGAGCAGGCTGGTTTCTATTTTACCTGTTTGTTTTTTGAACTAAATTTTATTTTGATGTTCTGGATCATGTCATGACTTATTTGTGTGACAGATTAGTGGTTCCAAATGAATTGGAATACACACATGGAGGGTCATTACATGAACACTAGCTACCCATATAATTCGGCTGGAAGTTTCATTGAATATTTCGAAGGTCTCACGTATGACCATGTGAATTTCATTTTCAATGGAGGTTCCCACGCTCAGGTACCTTTTATTTGCAAATTTTGTATCCAAAGTTTGCAGATTGGAATTTGCTTTGAACAATATTTAGATCCATAAAAATGCAAGCTCGTGGCCAAAACAAATAGAGTTTCTTTTTCTGGTTCTAATATCTGTATTTTATTTTTAAATATATTGATGATGGAGCAACTAGTACGTTGTTGTTTTGTTCTTGTACAAATGACCTTCTTGCATTTACAGGATATCGTATACCCCTCAACAAATGCGAATTTCTACAAGTTCAGCATATCCCCACCAGGGAGCACATCTTATTATGACCCTGCTCGTATTTATGAGGTCCACGATAATGGACTACGGAATGGAGAATATGGAAGGCCCTTGGAGAATTCTTCTACAACGACTAATGAACAGACTTCCAGAGTAAATACAGAATGGGAAGTAAATGAAAACAGAACTTCTCATGATAACCCTGTAGAATGTAAGTTTTGAGGTCTGTATTGGTAGCATGTACCCAACAGATAGCCTTTATGAATATTTGCTTACCTCCATTATTAGATGCAAGAAAGTTGTACCTTTTCCTATGTGAATTACATTGAAAAATTATTCATGGATCTTTTGCTCTGAGATTTAACATTTCTACTCAGTTACATGGGATTAATGTCCTGTTGATTTGAGTCATACCTTTTGCATATTGTGACAGCTTCTATTCACCTATACACCATTCATTTGGGACATTGACAGCCTTTTCTTATCTTTGTTATGTTCTTTTGACCAGGTTTGCGCAGACATCATAATGTTCAGGATTATCAGGTGCAGTAACTTCGTAATTTGGTCTTTACTGCACAAGAACTGAGCATTTAGTTTTTAGGAAAATGTATTTATTCAGGACACAGTGTTTGGAACGAAAAACACTCAAATGATAGCAATGCAGAGTTCTAAATAATCATTAGAGTGAGAGGGAAATAGAGAGATAAGAAAGACAAACTTCATTTCTAATCCTTTAATTTTCATTAATTTTTCTCATTTGCTTATAGTTTCTTACAGAACTATGTAGTCCTAAGAAAAAGGATATGTTTAGAGAATAATGTAAAAATGAGCATCCATACATGAAACACTTGACACTTCTACTGGCAATATCTCTGCTTATTATAGCATTAGATCATATCAATGAGCAATCATGATCCAAGAGGCACTTTTGTAGACAACTTTGGTTGATATAAGACATAAATGCTGTTAATATATGTTATTTGCTACTCTCTTTTCATCCCCTAAAAATATCTTGTGGTTGTACCCGCAGGCTATTTGGCAAGACAACGTTGATCCAGACAGTATGACTTATGAGGTTAGAGCATAATTCCCATCTCTTTTCTTCTGTGGTTTTTTGTTTTTATAAATTCAATATTTTTGTTATACTTTACTTTCCAAAAGACATTCAGAATATAAAAAGGTTCACTTCCAGATTGCTAGAAAAAAAAAACTGATTTATCTTACTGAGATGAAATAGAGATCTACTTCCTCCCACACTCCCCTGCTTGTGTTAATTTTTTTTTATTCAGAATTATTATGCTGTACAAACCTCCAAACCCAGAAAATCTGGCAATTGGAACTCTGCGCTTTAGGACATTGTGTCTGGCTGATAGCACTCTACTCTTATAAATATTATTAATAAAAAAACTATCCATTCAGGAATTACTTGAATTAGGCGAGACAGTTGGCACTCACAATCGAGGTCTTTCCCAAGAGCTTATTTCTGTGCTTCCAATCTCAAAATACAAGCGCAGCTTCTTCTCAAAGAGGAAATCAAGAAGTGAGAGGTACCATTTCGGCTTACATTTGCTGTAAATTGATGAACATTTTTTTTGTAATGTGGTAGTTTGACTGTCTATTTTGCTTACAACTGTTATGTCTTGCCGGACCTGGATTCTGTGCAAATTGTTGTCAATAAATAAAGTGTTCCTGCTCTCTGCCTCTATTTTGTTCTATTTATTTTCATTAGCATAGATTTGCTGTTATATTGCTAAATATGTAATATTATTTAGATTGGTTAATTAATTGGTAAACTAGATGCAGGGGTGGTAATGTGGTATAAACAGTGATTCCTTGTTAGGGATGGTAATTGGTTGCATGTTTTAATTACATGAATGCACTGAGAGTTTTGACATAATTTTCATCACCCTTTTATCTTCGACTGGTTTGCAATCCAGAGCTACTAATTCTGTCTGTAATTCAATGTCTCATGGAGGAAACTCATTGAGCTTTCAGGCCAGTTTTACTGGTGAAACTATTTTTTTTATTTACTATTTATATTTATTAGACTTTCAGTTTTGTGGACTCTATCAACACAATGCTTGGTGTAGGCATTGAGATATGAGGCATGCTAGTCAAACATCTTGTAGACAACATCCATGTATGGGTACTGCACACCGTTTCAAGCATAATTTATGCTTATCCAAGAGTCTCAAAATGAATTCAATTTAATTTAACGGTTAATACTAGAACCAGAGGGATAGATGCCTAGATGCAAGGTTAAAAAAACAGAGTATAGAATAGGTTTTCCTTGATCATTGGTGAAGCATGTGGGCTTTTCATTCCTTTCTACGTGAAAATTTTTATTGTAATTTCAGAATATACTTTGTGATGAATATCTTGACCACACTTGTTCATCTTCTCCTTTTGTTTCACTACGGTCTAACTATTTTTTTTCTTGTTGGATATAGGTGTGTGATTTGCCAAATGGAATACAAGCGAGGTGATCGCCAGATCACTCTACCATGCAAACATATCTACCATGCTGGTTGTGGGACCAGATGGCTTGGCATCAATAAGGTAAGCTGCTGAGATTTTCATGACAAAGTTGAGAACAATATGAGCTGTGTTTTTTTTTCAAATTCCATAAAAATCTGATGACCATGTACCAACAGGCCTGCCCCATTTGCTACACGGTTGTTTTTGGCGATGCATCAAAACATTAAGGTATAATGATTCATGGACATAAAGATGAAAACTCTTTTCCATGATTCTCAAGTTTGGGTATTTGTCTTCCTCACAGTTGGCTCTATCAAATTTTCATTTTCTTCTGTAGAAAGGAAAGATACTAGTTCTGTAATAAATCAGATTACAAACTTTACACGAAAACGAAGCTGTCAAATGGATATGCAGGGGATTTTATTGAGTTTTTATGATCAACCCAATCTCATGGTGTTATTCACTTATTGTCTAACACTACTTGAACGTGTCTGATGATTCATTGGGTTAACTTTCAAACGAATGATGATCCATTGACTTGTTTCATTATTATGGGGTCTGCTTATATCTGTACTAGGTCTAAAGTAGAGCATGCCTGTTGGTGCATGGCATTCTACCAAGAACATGAATCAAGAACTTGTATCGTGGGGCAGCACTCATGTGAGCCGGCATGAAATCCCAGGGAAGATTTTTTCAAGATTTGGCCAAACTTTAGTGCTGTACATATAATTCAAAGCAATATAGATGCCATAACCGTTAAAAATCATTTTTTAATCTTGCAAGTAATCTCTAGTTCAGAAGGTTTGGTAATAACTAAATTCGCAGTTGATTGCTTCATATCTGTAGTTCAGATTAAATTTCTACTATATTTATATTCTTTCATTTTGGATGGGTAAAATTTTTAGATATTTATTATTTATTTATTGAGTTTTAGTATCCATTATTACTCAACATATATATATATATATATATATCAAATCGAGTTCAATAGAGTTTTGAGTCTGGTTTGATGATACACACACACACATCCATCAAACCATTCATCATATGCATGAGGTATGAATTAAATTATCATCCTTATATATATATATATATATATATATATATCAAATCGAGTTCAATAGAGTTTTGAGTCTGGTTTGATGATACACGCACACACCCATCAAACCATTCATCATATGCATGAGGTATGAATTAAATTATCATCCTTAATTGGATCACTCCATCATGACTTGAGTATTTTGAGAACAATCTTGTTTTTGAAAGAAGAGAAGCAGATAATTTGTTGAAGAGTTAGGCATCGAATTCTCCAAGTCTTTGTTCTTATCATGCATGTTTTCTTCTTGCAATTAGGGAGGCTCTTTGAAAGAAAGAAGGAGCTCCTAATTTCGTAGTGCAAGCATGATTTGCAAGCTAATTTTAGACAGCTAGTGGCAGAGTATACAAGACGGATTCACATCACTATTGACGCCGCAGAGGCCGCTGTGTGGATTTGATCAATACTTGACTATATGGATAATTCGAGTATTTTGACAACTATCTTGTTTTTGAAAGCAGAGAGAGCCAAAGAGTTAGGCATCGAATTCTCTCAAGTCTTTGTTCTTATTATCCTTATTTTCTTTGTGCAATTAATAGAATCTATACCTGTTCCCTTGTCAAACAATTTGCATTAGACTAATTCTTAGTTGTTCAATTGAAGATTGATTTATCAAGCAAGAACACTACCTACTAATGCTTCCTAATACTAGTAGCCCCGTTTGTACTTGTGGTGCACACAATAAAAGTAAGAAATTCATCTTTTAAAGATATCCAATTTTCATAAAATTTATAATTTAGAATAAATAAAAATCCATGTTTCAAATTTGATTTAGTAAAACATACGTAATATTAAAATATATGATTCGGATTAGTTTTATAGATATGATACAACATGTTCCTCTTCATTTAACCGAGACAAAATTCGCTCTCCATGTATTCTCAAATTGTAAGGTGTTGAATGAAGTACTTCCGAGATAGTCTGAACATGTCTATTTCACCAAGCCTCGCAAACATTAAACAAATTATTTAATTAAAACGTTTCAAGTGGAATTAAAGTATACATTGAATTAATACAATCTCCCCATCATTTTTCAACGCTTACAGGGACCGAACCCTTTTAATTTACGATCCTAAATCGGAGTGCTAAGTAGGGACATATATGGACTAATTATTGTAAAAGTTAGGTGGGAGTTCATAATAAGTTTAGTTTATTCCACGCGGAATTACAAAATCGCCGTCTCAACCTTGAACTTTTATAGAGATAAGTAGTTAAGTGAGCTAATTCCTGTATACTACTGAACTTACGACTCGATACGTAGTGCTCTAGTAAAAGCAAAAGGGATGATGACTTCTCGTATTCGTTAATCTATCAATCCTTAACATTATACATGGATGTAATTGAATGCCTGAAATACATACATACATACATACATACATATCGATAAAGTAGGAAAACTTCAAATTCAATTTTAGCCTTTTTATGGCCAGCGTAATGAGTTCAGGAAAAAAAAATGATTCACCGACACTGAAATTGGTGGCGGATCCAAATTTGTTACTGCGAGAGCTGCATTTACCTTGCACATAGCCCTCATTGCATGCTGATCCTAAGCAACTTGCAAGACTTTGCAAGCCTAAATAACAGGACACCGACGTTTTAGAGTGATCAGATTTGTAAATTTGGATTTGAAGGTACGTAGTGCAGAGGAAGTGTTTTGCAGTTCTAGATGAGCTATAGAGCATCTCACCAACTCTTTCAAGCTGAAAATTTCAAAGTTTGTTAACGGTCATGGTTGAGATAGTGGGAACACAGCAATAAAATGTTGACAAAAGACATTAAATAATAGGAAATTTATAGCTTTAAATCAAGGTTATAATGATAATCGTTAAATATATCTTTGTTAATAGTGATTCGAGAGCACTATATAAAGGGTAGAGCATCCATGCTTACCATGCAAACACAAGCAGTAGTTCTAGAGATGGAAAAAGGGGGGAAGCTGGGACTCTTGTCTCAAATGATTTATGCTTTAGCATTTTGCTTGGTTGCCACCAGTGTGGTAGCTAAAGAGCCTTATTACTACAAATCACCACCTCCACCGTTGAAGTCCCCACCTCCCCCATCTTTGTCACCTCCTCCACCATATCATTACTCATCACCTCCTCCTCCAGAGAAATCTCCCCCTCCTCCATACATATATAAATCTCCACCTCCACCATTGAAATCCCCGCCACCCCCATACCACTACTCTTCACCTCCACCTCCAAAGAAGTCTCCCCCCCCTCCTTATGTCTATAAATCCCCACCTCCACCATTGAAATCCCCGCCACCCCCATACCACTACACTTCACCTCCACCTCCAAAGAAATCTCCCCCTCCCCCATATGTCTACAAGTCTCCACCCCCACCATCTCCCTCACCACCACCCCCATACCACTACTCTTCACCTCCACCTCCAAAGAAGTCTCCCCCTCCCCCATACCACTACTCTTCACCTCCACCTCCAAAGAAATCTCCCCCTCCTCCCTATGTCTATAAACCCCCACCTCCACCATCTCCCTCGCCACCACCCCCATACCACTACTCTTCACCTCCTCCTCCGAAAAAATCTCCCCCTCCCCCATACGTCTACAAGTCCCCACCCCCACCATCTCCCTCACCTCCACCTCCATACCACTACTCTTCACCTCCTCCTCCGAAAAAATCCCCCCCTCCACCATATGTCTACAAGTCTCCACCCCCACCATCTCCCTCACCACCACCCCCATACCACTACACTTCACCTCCTCCTCCGAAAAAATCTCCCCCTCCCCCATACGTCTATAAGTCTCCACCTCCTCCACACTACTAAGCTGCTTTTTAATCAATATATGAGATGTATACGTAGCAGTAGCAACAACGTACTTCTCCCTATATCATTTACGAGCAAATTTCCAAGATGAAGGCAATGATCTTGAATGAAACAAGTATTTCTCTACAATAAGGATCTAGAGTGAAGGTCCATGGTGAAATGAAATAATATTATTTATTGTATCGTTTTGTTGTCTCGTAATGTAATGGCAGTAATTACAATTCCAAGAAGGATTATATACTTGAGTTTTCTTTATCAAATTCACATATTGCTTTCTATTTAAAATTCCATGAATTGTTTGGTTCCAAGCTGAATGTGATGCTCGGCTTTCCTTATCTAACTGTGGAAATGCACGTCAGCTTTCCTTCCTTGAGCCATCCAAGTAAAAACCCTAAGTTTAAGTAATCGATCTTAGGTTTGATCCAATTAAACAGATCATGCCATAATGCTTAGGAGCACAAATTTTTCACTTAATTGAATTAAGTAAGCTGCTACTGAAAATATTAGCTGCAATTAAAGAATGACATGGTTTAAAATGTGGTGCTCTTTTAATGGAAGGTATAAAAGACAACATATAGCCACGACAGTGCTTAAGAAAATAATAAAAAGATAGACGTACTTTTATCGTGCTCTCCATCTCATAGTTATCATATCTACTTTGGGGTTTGATCTTAGCTTGGACTGGTTTGTAAATTTATCGAGTTAATCCCAAAACAATATTGTTTTTTTTCTTAAATAAAATAACATTATTTTAAATAAAAATTAAAAAATATCTTGAAGTTAATTTAGTGAATCTTAACTCATATTTAATAGGATCAATCGAGGCTGGCGGGTTTAACTAAAATTGTCATATTTGATTGGCTAAACCTCCAACTTAACTAAAATTGTCAGATTTGATTGGCAACCGTAGGTTATTCTATATTGGAAGTCTCGTGGTTGGATGTTCTAAGTCACATTATAGCTTCACAAATGACAATCGGATCGTTGATAACTTGAGTTCTGGACAAAGTTACTCTCTGTATTTCTGTTAGAAATTCCTAGTGGAGTCAAAATTATCAACTTAAAATGGACAAGTGATACATTCTTATTAGCTAAGATTTTGGCAAACTTTAACCATTTGACTAATATTGTTTTATTAACATGAGTGTCCGGGTCAGTTTGTACACACCTCAACCAATTCCATAAGCTTTGAAATTAACGATCATATAATATTTCATTGACCATCATATTAACAAGTACAAAGCTCGAATCTAAGACTATAAAAGAAACAAACATCTTAATCTCAAATTTTTATCATTAGACCACTGGTTAAATATATATTATTTGACTAAATTTGATAAGACATTGTATAGGGAACCAACTCAGTCCCGAATATGTGAAATTAAACACCAATTAATGCATGCCGACAGATAAAAGTGATCTATGAATCAGAAAGATGTTAGTGCTGCATTCTATTGTAATGTTGGCCTGTGTTGCATGAAACCTGAGCCATTGAGGTCCTGTAATCCCAATCTGAGGCTAGAAATATTGTTCAGTCGCTAAAACCAGGCCATCACAGCATGATTTTGAACCATTAAAAGATTTGTTTAGCTTTAGAAATACATTCTTGACCTATTTGATCTACAAAACCTTATGGTTGAAGTTTACACACCTCATCTTAAGTGAAAAGAAAACTTCGATTTCAAATCTCTATCTACTCATGACCTCCACTATCTTGAACTTCTGGAGAGCATGATTTGATACAACGTGTTCCTAACTTCCAACTGGAGATTTACTATTTATATTATCTGTTTAATCCACTCGATTTTCATGCAAAAAACGAAGATATTTGTTATCGAAATACATTAGTGGGAAACAACTATGCGTTAACAAGTTGACATAAAACAAAAATGTTAAGAGATGTTTGAAAATGATAAGAAATGTATGGCAGTCAACTCGAATTTGGATCGTATTTCAATGGTTTAATACAGGACGTAAACAAACATATATCTTTCTACCTTTGCGATTAATGATCGAAGAGATTACTATATATAAGGGGCTAGCATCCATGTTTACCATGCATAAACATCAGCAATAGTTCTAAGGATGGAAAGTGAACTGGACATTTGTCTCTAATGATATATGATATAGCATCTTGGCTTGTAGCCACCATTGCTGTTGCTTGCAAGCCCTATTGACCAGTTGAGAGTGTGATAAATACTGCATTTTATTTTATTTTTCACTTAGAAATATAATAAAAGAATTTTTTTCAACCCTCTAACTAGGGTTGTAAGTTTCGTTTCATTTCGGACGAAATATTTCGTACTGGTTAAAAAAATAAAACAAAAAAATATCGTTTTTACCTTGGTCTAAGTTCTAGTCCGTTTAGTATTTTTTAGTCAAATACCAATTGAAACGTTACGATTTCGTTCCGCCAGTTCTATTTTGGCCAAATTATATATTTTTTTTAAATAATAAATAATTTTACAATATCAATCATATCTCTTAATCTGATCGTTAGATTGAGATGAAATTTTACGAAGAGTTTTTTTTTGACATATTTATATATATTATTTTAAAATTTTAGAGTAATCTGAGAATGTAATGACATTGTGATATTGATGGTGGTTTTCTCGTAATATTATACATGTTCATAATTTTATTCAGAAAATTATTTTATTATGTTTTTTTTAAATTAAATTTCACAATTCTATATATATATATATATATATATATATATTTGGATTTGAACTATTTTTTTAATTAATACATTTAATTACACACATATAAACAGTACAATCCCGAAAATGAACGCCAAAAAGCTCCAAAATCAAAATATTTCGTTCCAATTGAAAAAATAAAACACCAACTGAAATAGTATCAACAACCTTGTCTCTAACATGCCATGAATGAAAGCATAAAAATGAGATAGTCATGTAGTCCAAGAAACCAAGTAACACTTCACATTGTGGAAGGAAACATCAAATCATTAGTAATGGAACATTGCTTCAAGAGAACACTTTATTCCACCATAAGATTGAACAAATTGATAGGCTAATTGATATGGAGACTCGAAAGGCAAACAAGATGCGGGTGAAAGCTTACAGGATTGGCAACAACATTCACAGATATGAAGAATATTTGAATGAAATGTTGAAAATTATTATTTTTGCCTCTCATGACACACCCATGTTCTTGATCATGCAAAACCATGATCATGGAGATAGATCATGGGGTTTGATCATTGGAATCAATTGAATGATTATGAGGATCAATTATTTAATTATTTCTTTAATAAGAGGAGAAAATTGGCTAATAAATTAATGAGTGGGGTTCCTGATCTACCTATAAATAATAACTTGTGTACTCCATCTACAGCTACTAGTAAGCATATATCAAAAGGTTCCTCTCGTAAATATTTTATTTTGAAATTGTATTACTGTTGCTGCTTTGCGAAAATTTGTGCTGCTGCTGCTGCAATTGATAATTTATTTTTCAATACTTGAACAACAATGACTGGAAGTATTTATAATCTAAATTTCTATTGCTATATGTATTTAACATTCAATTAAATAAAATATATATAACATGAAGTCTCCTTTTTTACCAGGAATATAACTCATAGAGTAACATTTGAGCACAAAAAACTCTTGTATAAACAATTTGTTCTTGTTAAATAAAATGGGATGGGATCTTTTTTTTTTTTTTTTGTATTTTCTAATGTGTATGGATCCAATTGATCATCTAAAGATTGGGGTAAAACTTCTTTTAATTTATCAAATTATGAATTTTACTCATATCTAACAAGAAAGTTGTGGATTGACTCTTTAAACAATGTAATCTACATTCTTTGTACATGTATTTGCATCCAAATGCATACATTTATTCATTTTATTCAGCATGACAACAGTCAAAATTTTGACTGAAATGGGCGAGGGCAGGCATATTGGACTTAATTACCTGACAGAGGCACTTCACATAATTGATCTGGTCCCCATGAGGTTGCAAGAACATATAAAATCAATTTCCAAGCTAATTCTCGGAAAGAAGAATTGATTTTTCTTTTCGTCATTATCTACTTTATATATAACCTTTTCATTTCCAAACTAATTCTATATATATATATATAACACTTTTTGGTTTTTTAATGTGATTAGAAAGTGGAGCAGATATGAAATAATTGAATTAGCTTTTTGTTGCCCACAGTTTTAATTACTTTGGTGACGATGGATGATCTTTTATTCTTTAGATAGACAAAATATATAAAGTTCTAGCTTTCAATTTAGAAAAATCTTTGTGCTCATTTCTTTTTCTTCCCTTTATACCTACTGAAAAATTCTCAATCATTGCACATTCGTCAAACAAATTGCATTAAATTATATTATACTGTTTAGGAATAAGGTTGAGAATAAAAACAAATTATATTAGCCTCGATTTGTATTAAATAATTCCTACTATACTCCCAAATAAACCCTAATTTACAACCAATTTCAAGATAGAAACTAGGAGGGTAGACTTCTATTCATGAATTTCTATAAAAGAGAAGGCTTATTTAGAAGTCTCTACTTTATTTGTTTTATTTATTGTTATAACTAAAGAATTTCTAACACAAGCTCCAATAGGTCAGAATAAAAACACACTAATAATATTAAACTCTCAAAAGTATTGACCCCCCCCCCCCCCCCCACATTTATATATATATTTTTAATTTTAAACTATTTGTTTTCACTTGAAAGTTTCTAGCTTGAAACATTCAGCATGGCATATAATAACAAGGTGCACAGTCAAAATTAATTCAGACTGAAATAGATCATGAGATGCATGTTAGGCTTAATTAGCTGTCGGGAACTTCACATAATTGAATCGGTCATCATGAGGCTGCTGGAATATTTAAATTTAATCCATTTATTTTTCCAAAGATGATTTGATTTTTCTTTCCGTCATCATCTACTATATATTTTTTAATATTTAAATCTCCCAACTAATTCTTGGAATATATATAATATTATACACACACATTTTTGTTTTTAATGCGTAAAAGAAAGTGGAGTAGATATGAAATAATTAAATTAGCTCTCTTTTTTCCACCTTTTCTGGTGGTGATAATGATTTCTTGTCTTTGCATAGCCAAAATATATAAGAGAGAAAATCACTCTAATTTTCATGAGATTTACTCGCCATTATATTTTGTTTTCTAAAATCTTTAAAATTATATTCGAAAATTAAAATCAAGATGATTTTTCCTTGTCATACTTTATGTCAATGCAAGTTTTCTCAGTCACTTTGCAGTCGTCGAACGAATTGCATTAAATTATATTAGGGGACTATGCAGTTTTATTATTGAAATTTCCATCTTGTTAAATACTAATATAAAATTACTCTTAAGTTTTTTTTTTTTTGTGTGTGCGTGTCTTGAGATGAACCTTCTAAAAATAATATAATATATTGTTTTAGCGATAAATAATATCACATCTTGTCGAAATGAATCTTCTCATTTTCCATGATATATACAGATTGCAGTAGATTGAATACTCTCAATCTTTTGTCCTAATTAATAGGGTAATAAATATTTGGGAATATATGTATAAATGTATGTATAGCTCCTCACCAACTCTCAAGCTGACAATTTCAAGGTTTACTACGTGCGTGGGAAACCACAACACAGGAAGAAGACAAAGGACATTAAGAATATAGAAGCTGTACCTCAGTCAGATTTAAAACATAGTCTTATTATTTAATCCAGGCTGTGATCATATTAAGAAAAACATATCTTTTTTCAACAATGATTAAAGAGATCACTATATAAAGGGCTAGCATCCATGCTAACCATGCAATCACAGAAACCAAGAGTTCTAAACATGGGAAGCCAGGGGAAGCCGGGGCATTTGTCCCCAATGATACATGCCATTGCAATTTGCCTTGTAGCCACCACTGTGGTGGCTTATGAGCCTTATTATTATAAATCCCCCCCACCTCCATCTCAATCACCCCCTCCACCGTACCACTACACCTCTCCACCTCGACCAAAGAAATCTCCACCACCTCCATACCACTATTCATCTCCTCCTCCTCCTCCTCCAAAGAAGTCACCTCCTCCGTACCACTACTCATCCCCACCTCTACCAACGAAGTCTCCCCCTCCACCTTATTACTATTCATCCCCACCTCCACCAAAGAAGTCTCCACCACCGCCATACCACTACACATCCCCACCTCCTCCTAAGAAGTCTCCACCACCTCTATACCATTATTCATCCCCACCTCCTCCAAAGAAATCTCCCCCTCCACCTTATTACTATTCATCCCCACCTCTACCAAAGAAGTCTCCACCACCGCCATACCACTACACATCCCCACCTCCACCAAAGAAGTCTCCCCCTCCACCTTATTACTATTCATCCCCACCTCCTCCAAAAAAATCTCCCCCTCCACCATACCACTACTCATCTCCACCTCCTCCATACCACTACACATCCCCACCTCCTCCTAAGAAGTCCCCACCACCTCCATACCATTATTCATCTCCTCCTCCTCCAAAGAAATCTCCCCCTTCACCGTACCATTACACCTCCCCTCCTCCTCCAAAGAAGTCTCCACCACCTCCATACCATTATTCATCCCCACCTCCTCCAAAGAAATCTCCCCCTCCACCTTATTACTATTCATCCCCACCCCCACCAAAGAAGTCTCCACCACCGCCATACCACTACACATCCCCACCCCCACCAAAGAAGTCTCCCCCTCCACCATACCACTACACCTCCCCTCCTCCACCAAAGAAGTCTCCCCCTCCACCATACCATTACACATCCCCACCTCCTCCCAAGAAGTCCCCACCACCTCCATACCACTATTCATCTCCTCCTCCTCCAAAGAAATCTCCCCCTCCACCGTACCACTACACCTCCCCTCCTCCTCCAAAGAAGTCTCCACCACCTCCATACCATTATTCATCCCCACCTCCCCCAAAGAAATCTCCCCCTCCACCTTATTACTATTCATCCCCACCTCTACCAAAGAAGTCTCCACCACCGCCATACCACTACACATCCCCACCTCCACCAAAGAAGTCTCCCCGTCCACCTTATTACTATTCATCCCCACCTCCTCCAAAAAAATCTCCCCCTCCACCATACCACTACTCATCTCCACCTCCTCCCGAGAAGTCTCCTCCTCCTCCATACTACTACACATCCCCACCTCCTCCTAAGAATTCCCCACCACCTCCATACCATTATTCATCTCCTCCTCCTCCAAAGAAGTCTCCACCACCTCCATACCATTATTCATCCCCACCTCCTCCAAAGAAATCTCCCCCTCCACCTTATTACTATTCATCCCCACCCCTACCAAAGAAGTCTCCACCACCGCCATACCACTACACATCCCCACCTCCACCAAAAAAGTCTCCCCCTCCACCATACCACTACACCTCCGCTCCTCCACCAAAGAAGTCTCCCCCTCCACCATACCATTACACATCCCCACCTCCTCCTAAGAAGTCCCCACCACCTCCATACCACTATTCATCTCCTCCTCCTCCAAAGAAATCTCCCCCTCCACCGTACCACTACACCTCCCCTCCTCCTCCAAAGAAGTCTCCACCACCTCCATACCATTATTCATCCCCATCTCCTCCAAAGAAATCTCCCCCTCCACCTTATTACTATTCATCCTCACCTCTACCAAAGAAGTCTCCACCACCGCCATACCACTACACATCCCCACCTCCACCAAAGAAGTCTCCCCCTCCACCATACCACTACTCAACCCCGCCTCCACCAAAGAAATCTCCACCACCTCCATACCACTACTCATCCCCACCTCCTCCAACTCACTCCCCACCTCCTCCGTATATTTATGCATCACCCCCACCACCGAAACACTACTAAGCTGTTGCAAGGTCAATTTGAAATGTAACAGCATACAATAAGTTACTATTTCTTTCTTTTTCCTTGTTGTTTGCAAACAAATTTCTGATTTGTTTAAATCAACTTTCAATGTGTAGTAAGGATCGAGATTGTTGATCCCTGGTGAATTCTTGAGTACGAATGAGTGCTCATTAGAATAATTATTTGTGTCCTTTGCAATGTAATAGTTGTAATTGCATTAAATTGAAAGGATAAATATCAAATTACATTTCTCTGTCTATCGAAATTATATACTTTTGCTTCTTGCAAGTTTGAAAATTAATGTCTTCAAAACCATAAGCTAAGACATGGTGATCTGGATATTCTAAAGAAATATAGGATAGATCATGTACTTTGACTTATAAGTAAAGATATAGTATAGGCCGAACAGTGGATTGAAACTTTCAAGAGTTCAATTTATTCTCTAATTAATCACTTTCAATACAAAGCAAATGTTAACAAGTGAGCTTTATTTTATGTATAAATAAACAAGTCAATCATGTCCAACAAAATTGTGCATATGATAAATTTCCAGCCCTTTTTGAGGAATTTATATAATACTCAAAAACTTATTATCCACGGTTTCTATTATTTCTTAAGAACAAAATGGACAAGTTGCTTCCTCTAAATGTATTAGATGTCTTCGAGAAAAAGAAAAAAAAACACTTTAATTGTGCATATTCAGACATTATATAAAAATACATCAATTTTGGAGGAGATATTCCTTTCCATAATAATTTTGATGGAAATAAATAAATATTAAATACTCATGCAATCAATTCTATCAACGAAGTGTTGCACGATTTCATGGAGTAAGCACCATGTTTTCCTGGTTTCCAGCATCTATAATCAACTATATTTTGCTTCAGCTTGATTTCTTGAATCAAATCAAGAATTTGACAATGCTTCAACTCTGCAGGCCTTAACTTTCTCTTCCAAGTTAAGTTTCAACACTCAAGTGAATTCGTACCCCTTGCATGCTTCCAGGTACAGGACTTCAAAACTAATAATAAAAGAAATTACATGTCAAATAATCATCTCATCTAAAAGCTTAAACTGTTAGGTAAGGTCCCAGAATATAATTTATATTATTTTCTAACATTCACCCTCAAGTGAAAAACCCTTTAAGCTTGAAACTTGCATAGACTCGCACTATCTTGTTCTTGATTTTTTATCAAATAGAATGAGGTTGTGAAATTCGAACGACCGTTGGGTCAACAAGTCTCTGATAATATATTAAGAAATCATCTCACCTAAAATTTTAAGTTATTATGTAAGATTCTAAAATATAATTTATATTATTTCTAACACTATTATCTATAAAGCTAAAAGAGCTCACGGTTTTAAACATTGTTTTACATTGTTCATATACACTCAGAAGCACCGTGGACTTGAATAGTGAAATTACATAATAATATAAGTATTATTTGTATACTAAGACAGAACAACAAGATTGCTTGACCAAGTGGTTAAGGCGATTGGGTGCTAACGAAGGCGAGAGTTCGAATCTTACAATCGAAGAAAATAATTTTGAAGAGGTCACCTATTTGAATAGTTACAGAAGTGGCTTTTCATTATTTTTTTTAACCGGACTTTTTTTTTATATAACCAGGGTATCTGTGGCAGCTTACATACACCACGACTAATCTTTGGACCCATTGTTTTTAACTTTTTTCCTATTTTTTTGCCACTTATACATTTGTTTTTGTTTTTTTATGACCGGGATGTCCAGATCAGTTTAAGTGAACCATATTTTTTTCTCATTACTATTTGAAAAGGTGCTTTACCCTCGCACTTTTTTCTTATAACCGGTTTTTTTTTTGTTTTTTTGTAATCAGAGCGTCCGGAGCAGCTTACGCACACCACGTATAATTTTCAGACCCACTTTTTTTAAAACATTTTTTTTTTGCCACTTATTTTTTATTTATTTTTTCTATAACCAAGGTATCAGGTTAGCTTACGCTTACTTTTAAATAGGAATGAACAATGAAAATCACAGTGATGAACAGTAAAAGATGCTTTCCCCTTGCACTTTTTTTTTCTTCTAATAAACGGGTTGTCCGGAATAATTTACTCGCACCACAACTAATCTCCAGACCCATTTTTTTAGTAATAAACAATGATTTTCACTATTCATTATTGTTACAAAAGGGGCATTTTGTTTTTTCTTTAACCAAGCTTTTTTTTTTTTGTTTTTTTATAACTGAAGTATCCATCGCATTTTACACGCACCACGACTAATCTCTGGACCCTTTTTTTTCACTTATATATTTTTCTTGTTTTTTTTATGACTGAGATGTCCGGGCCAGTTTATGCACACCATGATTTTTTTGTAATGAATAGTGATTTCCAATGTTTACTATTATTTGAAAAGAGGCTTTCCATTTTTTTTTTAACCAGACTTCTTTTTTTAATAACTAGGGTATCCGTCACAGCTTACACGCATCACGACTAATCTCTGGATCTATTTTTTAACATTTTCTTTGCTGTTTTTTTTGCCACCTATATGTTTTTTTTTTTTTTATGATCGGCATGTCCTGGTTAATTTACGCGCACTGTGATTTTTTTTCATTATCAGTGTTTGAAAGGTGCTTTCGCCGTTCACCTTTTTTATAGTCGGACTTCCTTTTTTTTATAACCGTGGTGTTCGGGCCAGCTTACATGCACCATGACTAATCTCTGGACCCATATTTTTTAAAACATTTTTTTCCAGTTTTTTTTGCACTTATACATTTTTTTTTTATAATCGGAGTGCCCAAGTTAGCTTACACTTACTTTCAAATAGGCATGAAGAGTGAAAATCACAGTAATGAACAGTAAAAGGTGTTTTCTCGTTACATTTTTTTTAATAAGCAGGCTTCCCAAGACAGTTTACGTGCACCATGATTAATCTTTGGACCCATTTTTTTATTTTTTTTTCTATTTTTTTCCACTTATACATTTTTTTGGTTTTTTTATAACCAGGATGTCTAGGCCAGTTTACGAGCACCATGATTTTTTCCCCACATATACGCATGCCACAAATAATCCTAGGACCCATTTTTTTTTATATTTTTTCTATTTTTTTTCACTTATAAAAATTTATAATAACCAGGATGTTCGGGCCAGTTTACACACACCACAACTATTATTATTAACAAAAAAAAAAGCTGAAATAGCTCGCTTAAACACTATGCACACAATCACAAAACACTATGGATTACAACAGTGTATTAACGATTTCACCCCTTAGTGCACCTCAGCCCTTGCCTTGGGATCAAGGGTATTTTTGAATTTTACGCTGGACTGGTTGGCATAACTAGATTGTTTGGGGATAGTTTTGTATTTTTCCCATATTTTTGCACAGTAAAATAATCATAATACCCATGTATAGGATAAAAATTCACAGGAACCGCCGAGGGCATTAAGGTTATTGCACATATTTTTTTTAAATAGCTAAATACAAATATACCCCCCATATATATATATATATATATATATATATAAATGACCTGTTTATTATTTTCAACAAATGATAATTCACTATCATTATTTAAAATATTTTTAATATAATAATACGAGGAATAAATCTTAACAAATAAAAAAATCTTTTTTAAACAACAATGACGGTGTCATCGATAGTATGACCAATAATAATTAGAATATTAATTATGTATAATAATATTTATAATGACAACTATAATAATTATGATAAAAATTCATTGGTCGATGTTATTTTTATGATAAATAACTTCCGTATCTTCTTTTTTTTGTGCATAATATTTCAGATCTCAAATCACAAGAAAAAAAATGAAACCACACATGGACAAGATAGGTAGAAATTGTGCCAAATTATCTACAATAATAAATTAACAAATTGCCTTGCATTTCGCCACAGTCGACACCAAATTTTTAACATATAACAAAATTATTAATGGTCCTATATTTTTATATATATATATTGACTTTTTCCTTAAAAAATAGGAGACACTAATTATATATTGTGATATTGTTTTTCATATTAATGTCTTAAAATATATATAAAAAATTGAACTGACTTTTCTTTAAGAATCTCACATTAATTTAATCTCATATTTATATATATAAAAAATTAATATAATAATATGAGGAAAAAATTTTAAAAAATCTTCTTTGATAAATTTTAGCAGTTGCATTTTCGCTTTCTATCAAATAAATTATTCGGTAAATAGTTAAAACATGCCCAACAAACAATTAGGATGTTGCAGGCAACAAATAATATATCTTTATTCAATTTGATCAATTGTGGTTTTGCTATCTACCAATTAAATTATTATTAAAGCAATTAAAACAAAATCATCAATCAAATTATTTGCTACATAAAACAAATCACTCATCTGTGCTACAATTCAACGATTGTAATTTTACTATTTGCTAATGAAAGAATTCATGAAATAAATAAAACATACACAACAATCACAGGACTTTTTCGATTCCAATTGTACAATCTACCGATTAAATAATTTTAACAGTAGCAACATTCAATCACTTTGAAGTGGAAAAAAAAATCATTTTTAAGAGATTCTATCAATTATAATTTTACTAATTAAATATTAAAACAACAAATTATAACATGTATAAAATCAATTAATTTCTTATATAGAAAAAAAAACTCAACACAGTGCACGAGCAAATCCGCTCGTATATACTAAACAGATTCACCCTCCCTCAGTTATCTAGTGCCTGTTTGGCTAAGCAGCTGTACTGCCGTTTGGCCAAAATTTGAAGAAAAAAAATCATTTTAAATGAATTTTTTTTTTTGTATTTTTAGATCATTTTGATATGCTGATGTCAAAATTGATTTTTAAAAAATAAAAAAATATCATTTTAATATATTTCTAAACGAAAAGCATTTTAAAAAACAACCACAACCACACTCCCAAACACCCCCTATTCTTGTCCTACACAGGCGATCCTAATGGGAATATGTTGACCCATCCCAGAATTAATTTAATTCACCCTACATAATGTTATCAACTAATTATCGTCTCACATGTGGGTACGGACTGGGAAAAACGTTGACTAATAAGCATTGAGTAATTAGTTTTTGTCACCAGAAATCATAATTTGTCTTGTGAGGTCTTTCCTGTTGAAATATGAAAGAAACGAAAACTCCATGTAAGAGTGGAATAAGAGGAAATGGAAGAGTTACAGATCATTCCAGTTGGCCATTATCGAGGTTAACAATAATTGATCTATGCTAAAAGTTAAAATTAAACAAACAAGCAAATGAACCAATTCGTCTGGTTGCTGTAGTTTAATTCCTTTCCAAGAGCAAGATTTCTTGTTTATATCTGCTAGATGAATTCTTCCAGTTATGAAAATGATATGAACTCTATTGATTAATTGTCATATCTTAGTGTGTTCGACAGTGGTTTTTAAATTCGTACGGACATACACGCACATTGCAAAATAAAATAAAAGGAGTCAATGTTCCACTGTATCTCTAAATACAAATCAGTAGATTTCAATTGTAAAAATTTTTTTTTCTCTCTCTGACCATAAAATTTAACTCTCGGTATCAGGTTATTTTGCACATTTCTAGGAGGACTTATGTGGCATTTGCATATTATTTAGAGGTGTTCTGGTCTTTTATGTTTTTATTTGCATGGTGAAACTACCGATTTATTCCTGGGTACTACCAAGAATACAAAGGTTGGTTAGGGGTATTAAACCCCCAATTGCAGGGGCATTGTGATATTTTTCACGTCCGATTTTTTCATGGTTATCACTAAGTTCAATAGTATTTAGATAATTTCATATTTTATTTTTATTTTTATTTTTTCTTGAGGTTATTACATGCTCGTCCTTCAAGTATGCCGTTAGTTTTAACGTGTATACGCTTTTTAGACACCGTGTTTGGTGTCTATCAGTCAGGGTTGGCCATGTAATTCATGAGCATGAGTTTCGTAAGAAGAAAACAATGGTGTGAGTAATGAGATTCGAGTATTAGTATTTGAATCGTTAAACAATTATTTCAAACCAAAACTTAAGCTATAGAATGAGTCGTAATAATTGTTTTAATATATTTTATTTGATTTATTGGACAAATGAATAGATTAATTTTAAATATTATTAAAGTACCACTTTAAGCTGATTAAGTCATGCCACGACCCATTTGATTGTTATTTTGTGCCAGGCTGAAATGTTTCTACCTAGAAACTTTCAAGCAATAATGTCATAAATTGACTTGAAGTGTTCTAGTTTTTTTTCCCCTGAAATATATAGATAAATTAATTAACATGCTGCCTTCTAGACCAGCGTTCGAGTTTCTTGTAGATGAAAGAAAATATTGTATTTTTTTTTTGAAGAAACCTCATTTTGTGAAAAACATATTTTATGGGTTCAGGTGAACGAACAAAATCCTAGTTATCCTAGGCTCTTATAAAAAATACATGTCTTGATTTGAACTCGAAATCTGCTGTACAAATCACAAATTCTTTATTATCATGTCAAGTCTTTTATTATTACGTAATCACAAGCCCTTGGCCCTTTATTATCACGTAATCACAGGCCCATAGCACTTTGATATTCTTCTAGACTAAATATATAGCTAATTTAATATTATATAGATTGCAAGAACTACACGGGAGTTTAAAAGATTAAAAAAATATATAGTAGATAATGAATAAAAGAAAAATCAATTCTTCCTTGGGAAAATGAATAGATTGATCTTAACTAGTCTTCTAACCTCACGACGACCCGATCAATTATGCAAAGAGCCTCCCTCTGTCACCTACTTTCAGTCAAATTTTTTATTCTACACCTTGTAATTTTGTGCCAGACTGGAATGTTTCTAGCTTGAACTTTCAACATAATAATGCAATATATTGATTTTTTTTATTTTCCATTTGATTTTTCAGAAGGAGTTTATTCGAAACTAGATTTGATAGTTTTTTTATTTTTATTTTGTTGTAGTGATAAATAATATCATATCTTGTCGAAATGAATCTTCTCATTTTTCCATGATATATATACAGATTGAATACTCGCAGCTTTAATTGTTAAGGAACCATTTCACGTAAAAATTTAATCTATTATATGAGATCCCAAAATATAATTTATACTTTCTTTAACACCCCCCTCGAGTGAAAGTTTTTTGAACTTGAAACTTGTACAAGCTCACACCACTTTATGCTTGATTTTTATCAAATAAAATAGAGATTGTGAAATTTGAACTCATGATCATTGGGTCAACAAAGCTCTGATACTATATTAAAAAACAATTTTATCTAAAAACTTAAACGGTTAGGTGAGATCTAGAATATAGTTTATATTTTCTCTAGCATTAATGTCCTTATTAATAGGGTGATGGAATTTATATATATATGTTGAGAAATCAAAAAAGAAAATAATAACTTATTCCCACTCCTACACCATTACTCTTGCAATAGTTTCTCCTTTTCACACGTTGACGAAGCTAGTGCGAACTCCATGACCATGGATCTAGAGATAGATATTTAGAATTAAGACAAGCAAGCAAGATCGATTCTTCCGAATTCTCCTCCCATTGATAAAGTCAATTAAGATCGCGGATTCACAGAAACCTCACGAGCTCTGCGAGAGTTAGTGGCATTTTTAAATAAGCTGTTTGACATTAGCTCTTACAAGATAAGTTAATGCATTGTGCCGATCTGTTTATTAATATCACCGACAGTGATATATGTTTTTTTATATCAAAATGTAAGAAAGAAAACACAACTGGAAACCCAGAAAGTCCAAAAATACAGCACACACAAAACAAAAGATATCTTGCTTGGATCAAACATAGATTTGTTGTAGAGCAGTTGAAGTAAATTGGAACCTTTCAAACGTTATCCCTTTTGGAACAATGTTCAGCAATTTCGCAAGATTTTGCCAAGTACAAATGAGAGAAAGCACCAAATTTTTAGTGTAAGGTAGCAGTCTTTGACTTTTGTTCTGGCACACTCATTTTTCCTGATCATCACCGTTTTTATCTTTCGAAATACGCTAAGACATTACCAATTTGGCAACAAACGCGTTTTACAGTTCTAAGAAAGAATTTCATGGCACCTCACCAACTCTCAAGCTGACATTTTCAAGGTTTACTACATGCGTGGGAACCACAAAGAAGACGAAGACAAAGGACATTAAAAATATAGAGGTTGTACCTCAGTCAGATTTGAAACATAGTCTTATTATTTAATCCAGGCTGTGATCATATTAAGAAAAACATATCTTTTTTCAACAATGATTAAAGAGATCACTATATAAAGGGCTAGCATCCATGCTAACCATGCAATCACAGAAAGCAAGAGAGTTCTAAACATGGGAAGCCAGGGGAAGCCGGGGTATTTGTCCCCAATGATACATGCCATAGCAATTTGCCTTGTAGCCACCACTGCGGTGGCTTATGAGCCTTATTATTATAAATCCCCACCACCTCCATCTCAATCACCCCCTCCACCATACCACTACACCTCTCCACCTCCACCAAAGAAATCTCCACCACCTCCATACCACTACTCATCTCCTCCTCCTCCAAAGAAGTCCCCTCCTCCTCCATACCACTACTCATCCCCTCCTCCTCCTAAGAAGTCCCCCCCTCCTCCATACCACTACTCATCCCCACCTCCACCAAAGAAGTCCCCCCCCTCCTCCATACCACTACTCATCCCCACCTCCTCCTAAGAAGTCCCCCCCACCTCCATACCACTACTCATCCCCACCTCCTCCAAAGAAATCCCCACCACCTCCATACCACTACTCATCCCCACCTCCTCCTAAGAAGTCCCCCCCACCTCCATACCACTACTCATCCCCACCTCCTCCAAAGAAATCCCCACCACCTCCATACCACTACTCATCCCCTCCTCCTCCAAAGAAGTCTCCCCCACCTCCATACCACTACTCATCCCCACCTCCTCCTAAGAAGTCCCCACCTCCACCATATCACTACACATCCCCTCCTCCTCCTAAGAAGTCCCCCCCACCTCCATACCACTACTCATCCCCACCTCCACCAAAGAAGTCCCCCCCACCTCCATACCACTACACATCCCCTCCTCCACCAAAGAAGTCTCCACCACCTCCATACCACTACTCATCCCCACCTCCTCCAAAGAAGTCTCCCCCTCCTCCATACCACTACTCATCTCCACCTCCTCCTAAGAAGTCCCCCCCACCTCCATACCACTACACATCCCCACCTCCTCCAAAGAAGTCCCCACCACCTCCATACCACTACTCATCCCCACCTCCACCAAAGAAATCACCCCCTCCACCATACCACTACTCCTCTCCCCCTCCACCAAAGAAGTCTCCCTCTCCACCATACCACTACACTTCCCCACCTCCACCAAAGAAGTCTCCACCACCTCCGTACCACTACTCATCCCCACCTCCTCCAACTCACTCCCCACCTCCTCCATACATTTATGCATCACCTCCACCACCAAAATACTAGTAAGCTATTGTCAGGTCAATTTGAAGTGTAACAGCATGCAATGAGTTACTATTTCTTTCCTTTTCTTTGTTGTTTACGAATAAATTTTGAATTTGGTTAAATCAACTTTCTTTGTGTAATAAGGATCAAGAATGTAGATCATGGTTAATTCTTTTGTACGGAGAAGTGATCATTGTAACATTTCTTTGTATCATTTTGAAATGTAATAGTTGTAATTGCATTTGAAAGGATAAATATCACATTATATTTCTCATGCTGTCGAAATTATATAATTTTGTTCTTCCAAGTTTGAAGATTAATGCCTTGTTATCAAATGTCTATTGGCCCTAGGTACGTTGATTTCATCGCTTACAATGCCTTTCTTTTTCCATTACAAAGTCCGAAGATCTCTGACTTTTGTCTTAGCATCAGAACCCTGGGCTAAGAAACGGTTCTTTTGGAGGTATATATATTCGTTAATTCATGAGAAGCACATGAAAGCGTAACTCGCAAGTCCCAAGTGTGTTTTTCTGTATGAAAATTAACAACCGAATGGTTGGCCACGTAAACAACAACAATTCTAAATTATTACCTAAGCTATGTATAAGAGTATTCTCTAATCCATGATGGTGTATTGGATAACGTTCTAAACACTAAAACAATGTTGTGATCCAGTGGTAATTAATATAAATTAGGAGACTGTGATTGTTTTATACACCCATTTTGGTCAAATATTGATTAATTACGTATCTATTGTCTATATTATTTTGGTGAAACACATAATATTATAACATGTTGGATCCACATTTCCCCCCCCATCAATCAATTAAATATGGCGAGAGGAATAACGGAGAAGCATGTGATTTTTATAGTTGAGGTAGCCAGCGACTAACGAAAGACTTGGTGATCTCGATTTTCTAAATAAATATAGGCTAGGTCATGTACTTTGACTTGTACGTAAAGATATAATATAGGCCGAAATAGTGGATTGAAATATTTTAGAGCTCGATTTATGCTCTAAGCAATCACTTTCAATACAAACCAGATTTTAACAAGGGAGCTTTATTTTATGTATAAATTAATAAACAAGTCAACTACGTCCAGCAAATTGTGCATATGATGAATTTCTACCCCTCGTGTATGGCCAGGTAATGACCTCAAAAATGATTGAAAAAGTGACCCTTTATTAAATATATAAAAATTAAGTGTGTTAAAAGACCATTTCAACTCAAAAATAATCTTATGTTATTTTTCCAACAAGTCCTGTACGGTTACACCAGATTATATTGAAACTTACATGTATCCCTTACTATTCCTGTGCTGGTTTTTCATGAGAAAAGAGATTTGGAAATCTTATGGTTCTTTAGTCAATCAGATATTCTAATACCAAATCAAAAATCATCTAAAGTTCTCAGCTCAAAATTTGCATTGTTGTTTGATTGTTTTTTTTTTCTAAATTTAATTTATTTTTAACACTATATTTTTTTGTCTGCGGATGTACTTTACAATGTAATTTTACACCACAGTAAAAGAAAACATTTTAGTATCTACAGGTGTACTTTACAATGTAATTTTACATCGAGATAGCTAAAACAAAAATAATTTTTAAATTTTTTGATATTTTGGCCAAATTCCAACGGATAATCATAAACCGGTTACGATATCCAATTTTCATTTTTAAAATATGAAAAATATGCTATATTTGATTTTTATGAAAACAATATGCTTAGAAAAACCTTGAAATTTGATTGTATGCACAAAAACAACATATTTTTTTGTTTGTTTTTTTTAAATATATTTAAAAAAAAAATTATTATTTCAGGCTGGGCGTGGCCCAGCTAAATGGGCCAACCCAACCTAGTTGGGCTTGGGCTAGCCCGAGACCAACCAACCCAAGACACAACACAGGAAAGAAAGAAAGAAAACATGTTGCGTGAATTATTACTGTTCACATGTTACGTGATCAGTAAAATGGAGGATGACTGACGGTGACGAGAGACTCACTTACTACTACCGCCTGGTAGATGATGTCGAGGTGGTTCTCCCTATCGTGATGGCATCCAAAGTGGTGGTATGTGGTGGCCGTAGTAGACGTTCAAAGTGCTAGTTTGTTGTTGTCGTTGGTTGTTGCTGGTTGTTGCTCTTCATTACTACTATGCCACTAGAGAAGAGAGCTAGGTGGTGGCTGGCGATGGAGCTAAGGGGGGAGACCAAGTGGTGGTCAGTGAGTTGGTTGTTGTTGGTTATGGCCTGCAAACTGTCGAGGGAGACGAAAGAAAGAAGGGCACCGTCTGGGGGGGAGGGAACTACAGGGGGGGAGAAAAAGATAATGCAGCCAGAGCTGATGAAGATGATGGGTTGCAGCTGCTTGAGGAGAGAGAGAGGAATGTCAGAGCTGTTAAATGGGGAGAGAATGATGCAAACCTCGCTGCCAAGTTTTGCCATCGCCGAAGAAGAAGAAGACGATGGATTGTTGTGTGTGTTATTTCTATGTTGTATTTCTGTATTTTCCGTGCTAATTCCCCGTCGTTAACTGGTCTCTCCCCGTGACTCTGTAAAAAATTTCCCCAGTTTCAAAATTTTCTTCCCCCCATTTTTTTCTTTGCATGATCTGGTTTTCCCCCACTGTCAGAATTTTTGTTCCCTATTTGTGTATTATTTCCCAATTTTCACCCCTTTTTATCTGTGTATTTTCTCTTTCTATTTATAGGCGAAGAAGGCAAAGTGCAGGGCATGGGGGTGTTGTCTAGTGGATGGTGTTGCAAAAGGAATGGGTTGAAGGCATGCAGCATGGCTCCAGTGATGGCCTGGGCAGTTTTTTTTTTTTGAAAATTTGAAATAAATAAATTGTGACAAAAAAGAGTTTTTCGATGAAAAAACCACGAAGAACGATGTTTTTTGTTCAATTTTGGCATCTGATTTCACATTCATCACCGAAAATTCTGATCGTCTCAATTTAACCCGAATTAAGCTTCCAAACTTAATTTCTCACCAATTAAGCCCTTAATAAAATTAATTTAACTCATTTAAAGTATAATTAATCTCTTGCGCTTAATTAAATCCTTCAATTGGACTCTCAATTAATCCTCAAACATAATTACACTTTAAATTAGCCGACGATTAAATCAAATTGACCCATAAAAATATAATTATATCTTCCGACTTAATTTTTAAACAGATTTATCCAACAATAAATTATTTATCCTTGAATATGCATTTTCTTTCTTTTCTAGGCAAAAAAGAGATACGACCAGGCTCTCAAAAAGGTCCAAAATTTCTACCTTAATTTTTATGTCGGCATCACCCCCTTTTATTTTATTTTTGTTATGTTTATGGGTAAATTTGGGGAATAACACAAAATTAGGTTATGACAATTCTCTTTTTCAAAATGCTATGAAATGCTGATTATGGAGCGCATAAGGATTGGTGGGAAGGGCTTCTGCTTTTCTTTCGAAAGCCACTGCAATCTGCAGATTTCTTCCTCTAGTAGATTGCCATCGATGTCTGCTTTCGATGAACTACCTGCCGCTAGAAACTCATCAGAATCTCAAGTAGATCCAAGAATATATTGCTCAAGAGTACGTATGATTCATAGGAACTAAAAAAAAACTGGGTTTTCTAACAAACAGAGCATCACAGTTATAATACGTAGCCATGGCGACTCGATAAAATTATTAATTCATATAATATATACCTGGCAGGTGATGGTGGAAAATATGAAAATGGAGGCCTTGATATTTATCAACTTGGCACGAGGTGTATGAGCATCTTTATGATGAACTTTTCGTTGAAGACTTGTCGAGCTTACCTTAAAATTCAAGCAAATATAGGGTCCCATTCGAATAAAAAGCTTTTTACCAATTGGAAATTTATTTTTATTAACTAAATTTCAACTATTTAGACTCTAATACCAAGCAATTCACTCACGGTTCAAAGTATAAATTATTTAAATTCATACATAACTTACCTATATAGTTGATTTCAGAATTTAATTGGATTTCACTAAGTCCGGCTCGATTTAAATTTTAGATCATTAAATTACCCGTATTGTATATGATATTCTTCTAGACAAAATATATAGCTAATTTGATATCATATAGATTACAAGAACTACTTGGGACTTTAAAAGATTAAAAAATATATAATAGATAATAAATAAAAAAATCAATTCTTCCTTGGGAAAATGAATAGATTAATCTTAACTAATCTTGCAACCTCACGACGACCACATCAATTATGAAAGAGCCTCTGTCACCTGCTTTCAGTCAAAATTTTATTCTACACCCTTGTTATTTTGTGCCAGACTGGAATGTTTCTAGCTTGACACTTTCAATGAAACAATGCAATATATTGATTTTTTTATTTTCCATTTGATTTTTCACAAGGAGTTTATTCGAAGCTAGATTTGATAGTTTTTATTTTCTTTTGCTGTAGTGATAAATAATATCATATATTGTCGAAATGAATCTTCTCATTTTTTCCATGATATATACAGATTGAACACTCCCAATATTATTGTCCTTATTAATAGGGTTATATGTGTATATATATATATATATGAGAAATCAAAAAAGAAAATAATAACTTATTCCCACCACTACTATACCATTACGCTTGGAATGGTTTTATTAGTGAATAATATAAATCATATTCTAGGGTCTCACCTTAAAACTCAAGTTTTTAGGTGAAATAGTTTCTTAACATGGTATCAGAGCCTTGTTGACCCAACGATCACGAGTTCGAATTTTACCACCTCCATTCTATTTGATAAAAATTAAACGCAAGGTAATGTGGACCTGTACAAATTTAAACCCCAAAAGATTTTTACTTGAAAGAGTGTGTTATAGAATAATATAAATCATATTACGATATCTCACCTAAAAACTTAAGTTTTTAGATGAACTGATTCATTTTCAATCGTTGAAGAAGCTAGTGCGAGCTCCTTGTCCATGGAGCTAGAGATAGATATTTGGAATTAAGACAAGCAAGATTTGATTCTTCCGAGTTCTCCTCCAATTGATAAAGTCAATTAAGATCGCGGATTCACGAACTCTGTGAGAGTTAGTTGGCATTTTTGAATAAGCTGTTTGACATTAGCTCTTACAAGATATGTTAATGTATTGTGACGATCTGTTAATTAATATCACCGACAGTGAGATATGTTTTTTTGATCAAAATGTACGAAAGAAAACACAACTGGAAACCCAGAAAGTCCAAATATACAGCACACACAAAACAAAAGATATCTTGCTTGGATCAAACATAGATTTCTTGTAGAGCTGTTGAAGTAAATTGGAACCTTTCAAACGTCATCCTTTTCGGAACAATGTTCAGCAATTTCGCAAGATTTTGCCAAGTACAAATGAGAGGAGGCACCAAATTTTTAGTGTAAGGTAGCAGTCTTTGACTTAAATTTCTGTTCTGGCACACTCATTTTTCCAGATCATCACCGCTTTTTATCTTTTGAAATACGCTAAAACATTACCAATTTGGCTACAAACGCGTTTCAGAGTTCTAAGAAAGAATTTTATAGCACCTCACCAACTCTCAAGCTGACATTTTCAAGGTTTATACAGGCGTGGAAACCACAAAGAAGAAGAAGACAAAGGACATTAAGAATATAGAGGCTGTACCTCAGTCAGATTTGAAACACAGTTTTATTATTTAATCCAGGCTGTAATAATCTTTAAAAAAAACATATCTTTTTTCAACAATGATTAAAGAGATCACTATATAAAGGGCCAGCATCCATGCTAACCATGCAATCACAGAAACCAAGAGTTCTAAACATGGGAAGCCAGGGGAAACCGGGGTATTTGTCCCCAATGATACATGCCATTGCAATTTGCCTTGTAGCCACCACTGTGGTGGCTTATGAGCCTTATTACTATAAATCCCCACCACCTCCATCTCAATCACCCCCTCCACCATACCACTACACCTCTCCACCTCCACCAAAAAAGTCTCCACCACCTCCATACCACTACTCATCCCCACCTCCTCCTAAGAAGTCCCCCCCTCCACCATACCACTACTCATCCCCACCTCCTCCAAAGAAATCTCCACCACCTCCATACCACTACACATCCCCACCTCCTCCCAAGAAGTCCCCCCCACATCCATACCACTACACATCCCCTCCTCCACCAAAAAAGTCCCCACCACCACCATATCACTATTCATCCCCTCCTCCTCCAAAGAAATCTCCCCCACCTCCATACCACTACACATCCCCACCCCCTCCAAAGAAGTCCCCCCCTCCACCATACCACTACTCATCCCCTCCTCCACCAAAGAAATCTCCACCACCACCATACCACTACACATCCCCACCTCCTCCTAAGAAGTCCCCCCCTTCACCATACCACTATTCATCCCCTCATCCACCAAAGAAATCTCCACCCGCACCATATTACTACACATCCCCACCTCCTCCTAAGAAGTCCCCCCCTCCACCATACCACTACTCATCCCCTCCTCCTCCAACGAAGTCGCCACCACCCCCATATCACTACTCATCCCCGCCTCCTCCAAAGAAGTCCCCTCCTCCACCATACCACTACTCATCACCACCTCCTCCTAAGAAGTCTCCACGACCTCCATACCACTACACATCCCCACCTCCTCCAAAGAAGTCCCCCCGTCCACCATACCACTACACATCCCCTCCTCCTCCAAAGAAGTCCCCCCATCCACCATACCACTACACATCCCCTCCTCCACCAAAGAAGTCTCCACCACCTCCATACCACTACACATCCCCACCTCCTCCAAAGAAGTCCCCCCCTCCACCATACCACTACACATCCCCTCCTCCACCAAAGAAGTCTCCCCCACCTCCATACCACTACTCATCCCCACCTCCACCAAAGAAGTCACCCCCTCCACCATACCACTACACATCCCCACCTCCACCAAAGAAGTCCCCTCCACCTCCATACCACTACTCATACCCACCTCCTCCTAAGAAGTCCCCCCCTCCACCATACCACTACACATCCCCTCCTCCACCAAAGAAGTCCCCACCACCTCTATACCACTACTCATCCCCACCTCCACCAAAGAAATCACCTCCTCCACCATACAACTACACCTCTCCACCTCCACCAAAGAAGTCTCCACCACCTCCGTACCTCTACTCGTCCCCACCTCCTCCATACATTTATGCATCACCTCCACCACCAAAATACTAGGAAGCTATTGTCAGGTCAATTTGAAGTGTAACAACATGCAATAAGTTACTATTTCTTTCCTTTTCTTTGTTGTTTACGAATATTTTTTTTATTGGTGTAAATCAACTTTCTTTGTGTAATAAGGATCGAGAATGTTGATCATGGTTAATTCTTTTGTACGGAGATGTGATCATTGTAACATTTCTTTGTATCAATTTGAACTCTAATGGGTGTAATTGCATTTGATAGGATAAATATCATGTTAAAGAACCATCTCACTTAAAAGCTTAAGCTTGTAAGTGAGGTCCCAGAATATGATTTATATTATTCTCTAACACACCCACTCAAGTGAAAGCCTTTTGGGCTTGAAACTTGCACAAACTCACATTACCTTGTGCTTGATTTTTATCAAATAGAATGGGGGTGGTGAGATTTGAACTCGTGACCGCTGGGTCAACAAAGCTCTGATACCATGTTAAGGAACCATCTCACCTAAAAACTTAAGATTGTAAGTGAAGTCCCAGAATATGATTTATATTATTCTCTAACATATCACATTACATTTCTCATTATGTCGAAATTATATTATTTTTCATCTTCCAAAGTTTGAAGATTAATGCCTTGTTATCAAATGTCTATTGGCCCTAGCTACGTTGATTTCATTGCTTACAATGCCATTCTTTTTCCATTACAAACTCCGAGACCTCTGACTTTTGTCTTAGCTAAAGCAAATCAGAACCCTAGGCTAAGAAACGGTTGTTTTGGAGGTATATATATTTGTTAATTCATGGGAAGCACATAAAAGCGCAATTCGCAAGTCCCAAGTGTGCTTTTCTTTATGAAAAATAACAACAACCTAATGGTTGGCCGTGTAAGCAGCAACAATTCTAAATTATTACCTCTAATCTATGATGGTGCACTGAATAACATTCTAAACACTAAAACAATGTTTTGATCCAGTGGTAATAAAAATTAATTAGGAGACTGTGATTGTTTTGTACACCCATTTTGGTCAAAGATTGGTTAATTACATGTCTATTATTTTGGTTAAACACATTATATTATAATATGTTGGATCCGCATTTTTTTCCCCATCAATCAATTAAATCAGGAGAGGAATAACAAAGAAGCATGTGATTTTTATGGTTCATGTACTTTGACTTGGTGATCTCGGTATCCTAAATAAATATAGGGTAGGTCATGTACTTTGACTTGTAAGTAAGGATATAATATAGGCCGAAATAGAGGGTTGAAACATTTGAGATGCTCTTATTAATCACTTTCAAATACAAAACAAATGTTAACAAGTGAGCTTTATTTTATGTATAAATTAATAAAGAAGTCAATTATGTCCAGCAAATTGTGCCTATGATGAATTTCTACCCCTCGTGTATGGCCAGGTATATGACTTCAAAAATAATAAAAAAAAATGTGACCCTTTATTACATATATAAAAATTATGTGTATTAAGGAACCATTTCAATTCAAAAAGCTAAATTGTTAGGTGAGATGAGATTTCAAAAATATATATGATTTTTCCAACACGTCCTATACGGTTACTAGCCATGGCACCCACGCCTCGTCGCAGCCGGAACAATATTTTTTTCAATGTAAAAAATATTAATTTTTTATTATAATATAAATTTGGGTAAAATAATAAATTTGTACAAAAATCTTATAAAGTGCAAGTTTTCTATAAAATATATAAATTTTAAATGGATATAAATTTATCTATTTAGTAGGTTTCAATGAAATAATCAATATAAAATTATCATTATCATTAAAAAAAAAACAAGAAGATTTGGATATCTGAATTATTGACATTGTGTTAGGATCAGTTCATTTTACAATTCAATTTAAATTAAATATAACAGATAAAATATAAATTGTGAAAAAACTTGCATTAATTAAATATCAAAAATAAATAGTTAATTTTCTATCTTCAAAAAGAAAAAAACATAAATTGAAAATCCATCCTCACATTAATGTCATTATTATTACTATGACAGTTAAAATTATTATCAACATTACTATCCAAATAACAAAAAATGATTAAATTTCCCTAAAGAATTAAAAAAATGTCAAAAAACAATAAAAAATCACAAAAATTATCATTATTATTTTGTAAATAATAAAATCATCTTATCCGAAAATCAAATAAAAATAACAAAAAAAAAAGAACAAAGAGAAAAATGGAGAAATATTAATCTTGAAATTATCAACAATATAAATTACAATCTCATAATCTAACCAAATAAAAATAAAACCCCAATAAAAAATAAAATGACAAAAATAAAAACCAAAAGTATAAATAAATCAAGACGGACATAAAAGAAACACTAACTAAGAAAAATAAAAAGAAAAGAAAGGAATCAATACTAAATAAAAAGAAGAAGAAGAATAAGTGCCAAAATAAAAACCCTAACAAAAAATAAAAACCCTAACAAAAAATAAAAATTGTCTAAGAAGAAAAAAAAAACCAAATGAATTAATAAAAAAAATTAAAAGAATAAGTGACAAAATAAAAAATAAAATATATAATTAAGTCTAATTGAAGGATAAAAATGAAACAAATCAAAATTTTGGGACCAAAAAACAATAAAGGGATTTTAAAAAATCGTATAGTGCAATTATTGAACTAATTAAAAGCATAAGGACCAAAATAAAAGTAATATATATTATTGATTTACACACACCGCGTGTGGAAGAAGATCACATGGCGGTGAACCATCTAAGACAACAAAAGAACATTTTCCGATGATAGAGTACACCGCATGCATCACCTGAAAGGCGCGTGCAGTCGAAACACTGTTGGCGCGTACAGATGACACGCCTGTAGTGTTCCGGATAAAAAATTTAAAAAATTGGTCAATTACCACTATAGCCCTTGACCCCAGCCATAATTATGAAAAAACCAAGGTGAAAATTCAGAAATACCCCCGGTGCTGACGGCGTGTTTGTCGTTTAGGGGAGCTAATTGAGTCATTTCACTGTGCAATAAATCTGAGAATACCATCCGTGTCCCATGGAAAATTCAAAAATACCTGTGGTCTCAGGGGCTAAAAAATTTTGGACCTGGGGGCAAAATGATCATTTTACTATAGCAATGAATAGTGAACTGAGTATGGGTGAACAGTAAAAATTTGCATAGTAAAAACGTCATGGCTTTTATCTTTTAGTTAATATTGAAACTTACATGTATCCATGTTGATTTTTCATTAGAGAAGAAATTTGGAAATCTTATGGTTGTTTAGTCAATCAGATAAATCAAAATTCATCTCAAGTTCTCAGCTCAAAATTTGAATTATTGAATAAAAGTTCTAATGGTGTGGTGATGGGCATGGCACTCTCTGTTCTTGTTGGGATCATACACTCCAATTAAGCAGAATTGCTAGCTGTAGTTAAAGCACCAGAAAAGGTATCCTCTCTGATCTGATAGATTATTTTTCTGCAAGGTACAGAATCAGATCTGTGGTAAATGGAATGACTAAACCATCAATTACATCCTCATGAACCTGCCATCATTGTTGCTCGTTTTTCCTCACATGGATCATGTGATTTTCTCTCGTGTTTGGCGCGAGGCGAACCACATGGCTGAGAGTGCTAGATGTATCTAGGAGTGCTGATTTCATATTGGTTGGCTGTGATCTTTACGACAAAGTTTTGAGGTGTGTTCATTAATCAAGATAATGGTGCATGGTCCTTCGATCTCCTTGGCATTTTCAACGTGGGCTCCTCTGATTATGTTTATAGTGCTGGATGTTGTCTCGTTCTTCCTTGATATTTATCAGTTTTCTGTATTAATCTCTTTCTCGAAATGCTATGAAATGCTGATTATGGAGCGCAGAAGGATTGGTGGGAAGGGCTTCTGCTTTTTTTTCAAAAGCCACTGCAATCTGCAGATTTCTTCCTCTAGTAGATTGCCATCGATGTCTGCTTTCGATGAACTACCTGCCGCTAGAAACTCATCAGAATCTCAAGTAGATCCAAGAATATATTGCTCAAGAGTAAGTATGATTCACAGGAACTAAAAAAAACTGGGTTTTCTAACAAACAGAGCATCACAGTTATAATACGTAGCCATGGCGAATCGATAAAATTATTAATTCATATAATATATACCTGGCAGGTGATGGTGGAAAATATGAAGTTGGAGGCCTTGATATATATCAACTTGGCACGAAGTGTATGAGCATCTTTATGATGAACTTTTCGTTGAAGACTTGTCGAGCTCACCTTAAAATTCAAGCAAATACAAGGTCCCATTCGAATAAAAAGCTTTTTACCAATTGGAAATTTATTTTTATATTTTTATTAACTAAATTTCAACTATTTAGACTCTAATACCAAGCAATTCACTCACGGTTCAAAGTATAAATTATTTAAATTCACACATAATTACCTATATAGTTGATTTCAGAATTTAATTGGATTTCACTAAAGTCTAACTCAATTTAATTTTTAGATTATCAAATTTACCCGTATTAATCTAAAAATGATATTATTTTAAGGGAGAAAAAACATAGAAATTTATAATAAAAATCTTAAAATTATATACTAAATTAGATCCCATCAAAATTTACTTAGGCTGAAGAGGATCAGCTTATTAATTCATTCATGCTTAAACCAAGCATGTTTTAAAATGTTTGAAATAAACCAAGCATAAGTTTAATAAATACGCTTGGGGGCCTAGAGCTTCTAATAACCAAGAAATGGACTATAAAACTATCACGACGGCCTCATTTTCTTCTTATTTGATTGTTCTGTGAGCAAACTTTGGGAAGTGGATGAAGTAATTACAGATAGATTTAAAGCAACTTGCTTTTTGAAGTTTGAACAATAATATATATAGCAATTATTTCCCTCTATCGACAGGAAAAAAAGAAAAAAGAAATTCAGCCACGATTGAATGTACAAGTACTTGGAGGTTGTACGGTTCTTGACTTCATCGTGCCCACCACTGTATGAATTCCCGATCGGGAGGCCACTCTCTAATGGTTGGCACATAAATTAATGTATTCAGCAATACGGGAGGTCACTATATAAAGGGTTACAGCAGCTTATTCAAGTCATGGAATTACAGTTGTAAGAACTCGATTTCAGGTTATATATCAAACCTTCGATAACTAGAAATGGGAACTCGGGGAAGGCCATGGCATTGACCTACGCAGCTTGTTTATGCGGTGGTAGCCACTAGCGTGGCTGCCAACCAGCCTTAATTACATTTATGTTTCGCCGCCGCCACCTCGCCACTCTAAACTCATCTACAAACATCCATGACCGTCAATACCAACACATGTTGCTCATCTTCTACACCATTACAGACCTCATCTCCTAATGCATGAAAAATCTTATATTTACAAGTTACTTCCACCGCCACCATAGCATGCGGTGCGTCCACCATATTATTACAAGTTGCAGCCGTAAGGAAAAACAATGGATTTAGAGGTGAGCATGGGCTACACAATCCAAAAGACATCCATTTTCCAACAAAGCAAAACCTCAACATTATTTGATTTGATCTTTGTAAGGAAAAACTACTTATCCGTGAAGTTTTATGGGGACTATCTGACTTCAAGTTTCGCAATATTGTTCATGTAAATATTGTTTCATTTGGTTTAATTAGAGGCAAGTAAAAAAACCGGTCAACTGATTAAACTGATTATAAAACTCTGAAAAATATCTGGTTCAGTATTGGTTTTGTAAAGCAAAAACTTAATAAAACAAACCAAACTAGTTCGGTTAACAAACTTACTATAAATATAAACTTTCATCTCTTTTCTTATTTTTCAAACCTAGCCGCTGCCTCCATTTTCATCTCTTTCCTCATTTTAAAACAAACCCTAGCCTCCCCCCCCCCCCCTTTTCATCTCTTTTCTCATTTTAAAACAAACCCTAGCCACGACCACCGCCCCTCCCTCTACGACTGCTTCCCCCTCCTTTTCGGCACAGCTCCATTCCCGGCTTCTCCCTCCCTTTGCAACTTCTGCTAATTCGTTAACCTCCCCTCTTCTTTTTGCCATTTCTTTATTTCCTTGTTACTAGTAAATCTAGAACTTTGCCTTGTAGTTGTTTTGGTTTGCTTTCATTGTTTTTATTTAGAAAGGTTTACAATTGCACAAAATGCATCTTCTTGTCAATATAGGTTTGGATAGCAAAAATGGCTTTCTTTGTGAAGACAAATGACAGAAATCACTTGTTGAAAATTGATTTAGAAAGATTTTATGGACCGATATTCTCTTAGAAAACCACCAAAAAACAAATTTGGTTTCCCTAATATTTTAATCATAAAAACCGAACCGAACCGAAAACAGCCTAGGACGTTTTCGGTTTAGTTATTTCTTAAAAAAAATTATAATTTTTTATTTGATTGTTTTTTTATAAAAACTAAACTGCACCGAAAATATTCACCCCCAGGTTTAATTGCTTGTTTATTCTTCTTTTGTTTGGCATAATGGCTAAGCAATGGACTAGAAAACTATAACGAAGACAACTTTTTTTTCCTATTTGATTATTATGTGTGCAACCTTTGGGAAGTCGATGAAGCCATTACAAATTAGATTTAAAGCGACTTGTTTTTTGAACAATAATATTGCAATTCTTTCCTTGTATCGACAAGAAAAAAGAAATTTAAATAAGGAACACTTACAAGACGTAACACTTCTCACTTGGCAAATTGATGACCCCTGCCATCAAACTCAAAAAACACTTAGTTAATCATGTCAACGCATGGTTTATGATATGATAGTGTAATACCCTAATAAAAAAACAACAATATTAAAGAATAAAAAAAATTATTCAAATAAATAGTGAAAAAGGTGGAATACAAACATCGCTCATCTTTTACTATTTTTCAATAATTGAAATAAACCCAACAAACAAGTATATTGTAATTAAATGTAACAAAACTTTTCTCTAATAAAATTTATGATGTTTGCTTGTAAATCCTCGTGACTAAGCTATATCAGTGAAAATTTAGGTGTTTGGCACCGTATTTCATAAGTATTTTTGAAAAAAAATTAAAAAAAATATTATTATTATTTATTTTAAATAAAAAAATATATTTTTATATTATTTTCATATGCTGGTGTCAAAAATAATTTTTAAAAATATAAAATATTATTTTGATGTATTTCTGTACAAAAAACATTTTCAAAAGTTACTTCAACCATATTCTCAAACATATATTTATTGTTTATATTTTATCTTACAACTCAAATCTAAAAATAACACAAGGAGATATATGCCACGAGTCATAATTTGGGCAAGTCAATTCTAGTGTCGATAAATCTAGCTTAATTAGGCAAGTCAAACTAGTAACTCGATAATATGATATATAATATGGGCTGGGTTATGGGTTGGGTTTTAAATTAAACTATATAAAAATTGATCTAGTTGAATATGATTAACTCTATAAGTTAATTTCCAACCCGATCGATCTAATTAAAATCTATATTGAATGTTTTTAAACAAATTAAAACCATAACATTTTAGATTTTTTAAATATTTAAATTGATCTATAGTGAATCAACTTTAGAATTGGTCTTTAACTATACGGATTTAATAGCTTTTGTTTAGCTATGATTCGAATTTTATATAAACGTTCGTACATTTGATTCACTTTTGTCTCATATGTAACTTGTAATATTATCTTGAACTGGTATACACAAGAAATGATATTACCAATTAATAAACTATCCATCGTTCTCAACGTCCTTGAAATTCATTTTCATTTCTTAATCTGTCCTTTTGTTTGCGTAGACTTTGTGTCCATAAGATAACAAGGGCAGTTGCAAATATCCCAATGAGGAGCACAAAGTGGGAAAACCTCTTAGCGGTTAGACAAAGTCTACACAAGTTGACAAACCAAAAGGAAGTGACAAACAAAAAGGAAGCATAAAAAACACTTTACAGATGCTTCTTGTTGATCTCAGAATCTTAACATAGATCAGGTAATAGCTCTCTATCTCTCTTTCTGACTAGCTATAAGAATATCTAGATTTTTTTGCTTCCCGTTTCTATCGAACACATTTTTCTTGGATTCTCTTCTGTTGTTGAATGATTTATTCCAATGTCAAGATCTTTTCTTTATGCTTTATTTGATGTTCTTGTGAAGAATCTCCATCTGAATTTTCTCTAAATTGGATAAAGAAAGAAGCTTCTCTTCTTCTTTTTTGGATTGAATTCAACTTTTAAAGCTTTTTGCTGGTTTGGAATAGGGGTGGTTGTGTTTTTTGTTGATTATGACAACTGAGGTTGTGGACAGCTATAATATTATGTTGTGTGTGGACTCATTGCCTTTGCATATATTCTTAAGGTATTATACGGGCAGTTATCATGCAAATTGCAATGCCACTTTTGTGTGACAAGTTGGTGGTTTTAGTTTGCTATAAGCTGAAGTTGTTCAATTTTGCTTTAGGATTACTGGTTTGTTAGAGTAGTAGAAGTGATTGATCTAAGACTGGTTAGATATGTTGGTCTTGCAGATATATTCTTTCTTGAGTTGCCTGGCTGAAAGTAGTAGTTTGTTTGGAGGAATGAAATGAAAGACTATAACATGGATGATGGGGAGGTAGAGCTTTCGGATCATGTTTTGTTACCGAACCCTGATTCATCTGGCAGTTTGCAGAGTTCTGCATCTGTGGATTCACTTCTTGATGAATTCTTGAAGAGTACGAGAACATGTACTCACACTCACACTTGCAACCCCAGTGGCCCTGACGCAATCCATACACATACATGCTACCACACACACACCCAAGTCATTACTTCTGAAGAAGATGATGACTTAAACAATAGAGAGAATTCCAATTCTAAAGCAAAAAGGCCAGCAGGAAACAGAGAAGCAGTTCGAAAATATAGGGAAAAAAAGAAGGCGCGTACTGCTTACTTAGAAGAGGAGGTGAAGAAATTGCGTATATCGAACCAGCAGCTGATGAGGAAAATACAGCAGCAGGTAATTCTTGAAGCCGAGGTTTTGAGGCTAAGAAGCGTATTGGTGGACCTGAGGGGAAAGATTGGCACTGAATTGGGTTTGTTCCCGTTCCAAAATCTGGGTGACACTATTGCAGTTTTCAAGGATGGCAACTGTGGAGCGCATGTGTCTACTGGTGGGCCAATGAATCTACAGTGCCAGACAGATTTACCATGCTTCCATGCTCAAGTAGTAGGTTCATCTTCGCAGGTTAATAATGACGGAAATGCCAAGTTGATGGAATCATGGGAAGGGAATTGTCAGCCTGTGATAGCAAATTGTCAGGCTACATTGGATAATATGGCAACCACAGAAGGACACGCAATGGACATGGTGGAAGCCTTGATGTCATCTTCCCCTCGAGTTCAATAACCAGAGGGAAAGATAATATATGTAAGCTCTTCAGATCTTTTGATCTTCCTGCATCAAAGATACGTTGAAGTTGAGAATTCGGATCTTGTGTATACTAAAATGGATATAGAACTTAAAAGGTTTATCAGTGCCACTGTAAAGTAGTAGTGTATATGTGTTGTGTTCTCAATTCAAATTCAGCCAGAAAGTCATATTGTCAACAGCTTTTGCTTGGATTATCTCTATATATTGTATATGATAAAAATTAAAGACAAATTAGTATGGGTGTGGTGCAAGTTTCAAGCTCAGAGAGCTTTCACTTGAAAAGATGTATTAAAAAATAATATAAATTATATTATAGAAACTCATCTTATAACTTAAATTTTCAGGTGAAATAAGTTCTTGACAAAAATAATCTCTTGCCCCCATGTCAATGAAAATTGTGTGTGCTGGAATAGATGGGATCCTTACCAAATCACCTAGGTTAGTAAAATGTTGTCCTATCCTCTTTCATATTGTTCAAGAAAAGTGCATAGCAGGAAGCACCTAAGATTGAATGGTGCATGCAGATACCCTTACCTTTTCTAATGAGTACTAAATAGGATATGAATATTATTGATACATACTTAGAACTCGCCCGAAACTATACCAGAATATAAATTTATATTATACAAATATATGCATAGAATATTTTGATTAATATAAAACACACACACACACACACACACACACACACACATATATATATAATATTTTATATTTTTATATTCTTTGAATGTATATATTCATTAATTTATTTTTTATTCAATATTAAATATTTATTAGATAATAGATATCCATAGAGATAAATAACTTCATCCCTCCATGCTAAGAATAACAATTTAATGTAGACTCAATGGATAATGTTCCGAATAGTTCATTATTTTCTTATGATTACTTTACCCCCACACTGAATTATTTGATGATTTAATTTTTAATTAATTTGTGACAAAGGTATTCTAATATCATAACTAGATCATAAACTCTTCTGGCCAATCATTTTTTATTTATTTTATAAATATTTTACAGTGTTGTTGACTTTTCTCAAGTTAATGACCCGGTTTCATTTTATTTTATTTTATCTTAGAACATTTGTGTCTAGGCCCATGAGGCTCAACTTCAAAGCTAAGCTAATCCCAAAGCAAGGCAGTGTCTTTGGGTTGGATCAGTTTACGAATGGCCTTGAAAAAGTTGAATCAACAGATGAAACCAACTCGGGGCCCGTTCCCAATAGGAGGGGAGAGTAGCGATGAATGATGTTTGATTACCAGCACGTTCTTGTCAGATTTCTTGAGATATCCCCATGATCTTCCTTGTTCTTTCTTGATTAACAAAATGCCTCCCATGCTTGACAAACGTGAGCAACTTGGGGCCAAACACCATTGATAAATACTTAAACTACATTAGTAAACCCTAATATCAGAGGGACCATCGCCATTTGAGCAGACAAATGCAACAGTGCAGAGTCACATCCACGAAAGCCACATCTCTCTGTGACATTATTCATGTATTGATTATTCATATCTTTTTGACCCCACATGATATTCATTTCCTGCAAATGCTTGTCCCTTGGATATATGAATAATCAGCTATAGGAGGTCACATGTTCCCTCTTCCTTGACTTGCTCTATGCCTTGTTTCATTTATGTTTCACTGTTCTTTTTACCATATCTTTGCATGGTTGTCTGTTTCCTTTTCATGCTTCAGTGCAGAGATTCTCCTCACCGAAGCAGTTTGGTCCCTCTACTTGCTAGTAAATGAACATCATAAGCGTTTGGATTTGTCTATCGAACCACATAAATGTGTGCAGAATTAGTTGAAGCCGATGGAGATTGAGATGTTCTGTGCAAGATTGGATCTTTTTAGTTGGTAGCCCACAGACATGTAGATCCCATACAAGACAGAGTTTTAATGCGTAGGTCACACAAAAAATAGGTCTCCTCACCTGGGCTCCTTTCCTTGGACACGCTCGAACTTCTTGTATGAAAATCTCTCAATATAAATGGTATTAAATCCGGTTGCTCGCGGCAGATTAATTTAAATCAACTTGAATTAATTAAAATGTTAATGACATTTTTTTATTATTTTAATTTAATTTAATATTATATTTTAATATAAAAAATATATATCAAATTTGATCTAATTAGATCAGCTTTAAATTAATTTCTTCAACCCAATTCTAGATAGGAGTTGAATGGTGGTTGAATAGTTAAAACTTAACTTGATTTTAAAAAAAAAATGTTATTATTTTAATTTTAAAAATATATAATTAACTTAGATTCAATCCAGATTAATATGTCTGACCTGTAATTTAAATTTTAAAACAAATCAGATTTAATAATTTTAATAATTATGAATCATGTACCATCCACCTAATGAAATGGCTACCAGCACAACTACCCATGATACCAGCATATATCAAAATAGATTTTTCAGAAGTCATGCCGTCTACAGGAAGATTTCGTTGAGCTATTAATTTAGGCTCACGGCGTTCTTAATTTCCTTCCCAGCTGCTTTATAGAATGCTATATAGTTCTCATCTCACCTTAATTCTCGGCAAGCAATTTAGAATATATATATTTTTATTTTAAATTAAATTAAATTTTTATTTTTATATTATTTTCATGTGTGGATATTTTAAATAATTTTAAAAATATATATTATTACTATATTTTTAAACAAAAATTATTTTCAAAAACAATTTCAAATAATAACTGTGTCTTTGAAAACCTTGTTTGGGAGTTGTTGTCGATGCTGGTAATGAATATAGCTTATCAACAGATTGCTGCTGAACTTTGAAAGAGATAAGGGGAGGTGCTAGCATGTCCAGCTTAATTGGATTTCATATCACTAGATGTTATCAATATCAATTGGATTTAACATATCAATAACCTAGAGTCTAGAATAAATTAAAATAAATAGAAATTAACTTGATCTATCTCGGTATTTTTTTGTTAAGAAACTATCTCATCTAAAAACTTAAACTTGTAAATAAGACCCTATAATATTATATTATTCTCTAGCATGTCCCCTTAAATGAAAGCCCTTTGAGCTTGAAACTTGCATATGTCCACAGCACCTTGTGCTTGATTTTTATCAAATATAATGAGGGTGATGTGATTCGAACTCGTGACCGCTAGGTCAACAAGGTTATGATATCATATTAAAGAACTATCTGATTTAAAAATTTAAGCTTATAAATGAGACCTAATAATATTTTTAAGCGTGAAAAATAAAATAACCATATTTTTAATTGATCTGACTAAGACCTTAATTTAATTATGGAGTTGAGGAAGGTAAGATTTAATAACTTTGCCATGAGTTGGTATCGAAGCTCCAATGGAATTGTATTACATGGTGCAACATATTGGGTCATTTTGAGCAAGACATCGTAGTGTTGATGGGACACAATATCTATACGTGGATAAGAGTGATTGCTGCTTTATATCTAGATAGGGCAAACTAGAGCGAGAGAGGGCCAAATAGGATGGATCAATTCAGGTTCAATTATAGGGATTGTTGCTTTATTTAGACTTTTTTCTTTCATTCTCTGTATAAAACGTTTCCGAGAATGAATTATGAAAAAGAATGATAGTTTTCAAACAGAATGGGTCTTCTTTTTTCCCTGTTCGAGAAATCAAACTGTAATTATGGTAATTAATTAGTGCTAATCATTATTGTTCTTGTAAGTTATAGTGAAACTACTGTAATTAAACCATGGTTTGTGTTTGATTGTCACTGTGAATTACAATTTTATTTTGTTTTTGCTCAGATCAAGGTTTTCCAAGCTGGATAGATATGAAAGAAATTACCTTTTATACATCAACGATTTTATTTTCAATTATAAATATGTGAAAACATTAACGATTGTTAAATTTTCTTGTTTGTATATCCAGCGGGAGTCCTTGGCAGGCAGAAGCCACCTAGTTGTTCCAACACATTATTTTTTTCTGGGCTCCAGAAATTTATGAGGTGATGAGTCGGGACACAGATTCTCAGCTGAGGGTCCCTTTCCTTTCGAGTTTCCACACCCAGTGTGTGGTCCTAATCTGAAAATTTGCCATGTTTTTGGCCTCAAGTGAGCATAGTAACCCTTTGACAGGGGGAATCCACTGATAGCTTTCGGGGAAAGAAGAAGGTGGGCCTTTTCATATATTTATGAGCTTTAATTTTATTTTAAGGTATAAAGTATTGTGTTTATATTGATTAAGTTTCTTCCGACGATTTTAATTATATTAATTTAGCGTAAACATGTGATGATATGCATCTCCTTAATCAACACAGGGGCGATTCGTTGATTAATTGGTATTTTTAATGTTTCTCTAACTATTTTTTAAATGGTTTTGGTATAAAATTACCTGCAGAAGAAATCAAATCAGTGTATTTTAATTCAAATATAGAATAACACATATTACTCCACCAATCAAAAACACATTTACAAAGCAAGGAATCTTAATATTTATCTTTCAATTCCACACAACAACAATTATCATGAAACTAACTATTCTATACATGAGCTCATAGTATTATATTATTGAATATAGCCTTGCTATTTTTGTTACGAAGAATACCCATGATTTTTTTATAACACAGGTGTTCGGATGGTCGTTAAGAGTTGGGAGACTTGAATTGATAATCTTTATAAAATAAATCTAGAACTGGACCTCTGTGTTACATCCCTCGGTATTAGAATACGAATGTTGTTACCCCTTGTACCAACACAAAACATCTATTTATATTTAAATGTATTAAAAATCAGGTTCAAATCCAATAAAAAGGAAAAGTATTTACATTTTAAGCGTTTGCAAGATGCATTATGGCATTATGCAATGCATTAGAATTTCAAATTTTACACAATAATTACCATGCAAATATATTCAAACTGGAAGGTCAGGGGGGTCACATTTTAATTTTTATTTCAGATTTATTCACAATACAATTTTCGACCTCAAAAGCATACAAACAAATAAAAAAATAATAAAGAAAAAATAAAGGAATCGATGGAGGTGCAAAAGTCGCATCCCACTCACAAGTGGGGAATGTAGAACCAAAAAAGCAATAGCCTTTCTTTAGAATGAAAGGGGGGAAAAAAGGGGGAGGGGAGGGGGCAACTTTAGGCCTTTAGCACAAGAAAATAGAAAGCAAATTGAAGGAGACAAAGAAAAAAGACAATGGAAAACTCAGGCCATGGCACGTGCAGTGAAGCGTCCAGATTGCAGACGAAATCCTACAAAATTGCCTGAATGTTTGATGGTGTAATTAAGCCTGTGTTATTAATGGCGCATGGGAAACAAACAGTAGCCCAAATTTAAAGCACAAGACAGCATCTTTGTCTAGCAACGCCCTCTTCGTGACTGTTCATTGCGGCAAGACAGTGCACTGCAGTTGCTGTTGCTGTTGCTGTTGTATAAGTTTTTCACCAGCAAAAAAAATACATATATGCCTCTGCTGCGATGCGTTGCACGTCGTAACACTAGACATAGATATAGATTATTATAGATTTATAGATACAGCTAAATTAGGTCGTCATTTTATTATAACACCAGATATAAATAAATTATTATTTTAACTATTGTTTCACCTATTTTTTCACCAGACTGTTCTCTTACAATGCTGTAACAGATGACACAAATTAATAGTTTGTTGGTACGATAATTAAAAAGTTTCCTGCTCCAGATCCGAAAGTAAATCTATATATGCAGGAATATCACTCCTAAAAGATGTTAGCTTCATTTGAATCATAGTTAGTGGACCATATAATATAATAATTAATTATCTCAATTAAGTTCTTAACGAATTTGTGAAGACTCATTCACTACAGTATCTGAAACTTTAATTCTGTCATAATTAGTTTTCTGATAACTTGGTCGTATCAGTATCAGCATCACTCGTAAACATTTATTAAATCTTCAGCGTTAATATGTGTGTGTGTGTGCATATGCATCTCTTGATCAGATCCGACCATTCCCAATAGGTTGCTTGCTGGGATGGTTGGATTTCATCAGAGTCAAAAATTACATGCAATTATTTAATGCACAATTGGCCTAGGGCAGGTAAATTGAGTGCGTAGCCTTTAAGTTAATTTTGTTTGATTTTCTCCTCCAATTAAGCTACTTAAAAATGTGTTCCGCCCAGCTAATTTATTGAGGTCTTACAAACAATTTTGATGAACGTGCACACATTAATCTGCTAGCTGCTCAGCACCCCACCATGATTTTAGGATAGCACAGCAGTTCTTAAGGCTGTTAGGCATGACTCAAACACTAACCATGTGCTGTCTTCAATTAATTAAACTATGATAATTGATTATTGATCTAGATTTCTAATATAAATGTAGCAGAGTATAGTACTTTCTGCCTTATTATAACACGGTCTACTATTTTTATATTTTATATACCTGTTTGAGAATATATTTGAAATTATTTTTTAAAATATTTTATTCAGAATTATATAATGATTAATTATTGATCTTTCTTTCTTTATTATACCGTATTTAAATTCCAACCAAATTAGAAAAATGACTATCTTCCCTTCTTTAATCCAAAATCCAACAAACTTGTCCTGAATAAATTGTACAATCATTACACCACAATCCATGCATAGCTTTCATTACATATAACCAATTTAAAGCTCTTTTTTTCTCTCGAACAAGATCCTTGAACAAACTTTTCATTGTGACCGATGAAGTTGTTGAAACTTGACGAGGAAATTGAGTTTCCTCGACCGATCTTGAGCTTGAATTCCTACCAAAAAAGAAACAAGTTTTCTATGCAAGTAGAAAAGGAAACTCGGGATAATTTGTAAAAATATAATAATGGATTGGAGTAAACGCCACGGTCTTGTGTAGGTATGTTATTTTTGTTTCAAGTTATCTAGCGATCATCCTTCAATCATGAGCGAGTTGATGGTAAATGATAGAGTTGCCCACGTACAACAAGGATATTGTGGCAAGCCTGTCGGAGCAGGGTAGGATTGCAAGCCTATCACATGGGATGGGTTGCGTACTCTCCGTGAATCTTTCATGTCAAAATGTTTATTTTAGGGTGTTTAGCATTTTATTTTAAAAATATTTTAAAACATAACGTTAATAAAACTCTCTAGCCGTCCATTAATGCTAACCACTGCAAGGCTAAGTTAGAAGCTTAATTATCCTCCTTTTTTCAGCCTTCCTCTTCCCCCACCTTCGGTTAGGCCTTCGGCAAACTTGCTCGGTTCTTGAGCTAGCTAGGAGGCTCGACAATTTTAGAAATGATGATTTCATAATTTTATAGAATGGATGTATATCATATAGAGCGGGAATGCACAGAACGAGGTCTTTGATTAACTAATTAATTAAGTTAAAGAACATCGAAATACGCTAAATGTTATTGCATGAGTACTTCAATGATACAATAATGTCGTACGCAGCGTGTTGATTGTATGTTAAGATCAATACATCAGTCATTGTCCATTTCAACATACAGCTATTGATCACGTTAAAACCTCTCGAGCAAGGATGTCTAGACAAGAATTCAAGAACCTTCGACGAGGGTTGTCGCGGAGAATCTGAGACAATTTGAATATCAAATGGCGACATTGCAAGAAAATGTCAGATCTGAAAACCTAAAAACACTTGGAAGTGTTAGATGCTTAATTACCCCTGCAAGTGACAACAGCACTTTAGTCAACAGTGTCTTTTTTAGTGTTCAGTTGCTATGAGAATGGTGGTGGCAAAATTAGCACTCTTGAATGATTCCCCTTGAGACGGAAATCTGTGGTTTCCAAGCATCATTTCCCAACAATTTTGAATCTGGAAATCTCATTTTTTTTCTAATATTATAGTGCACGACTATATATATATATATATATATATTGGTTTCCTATAGTTATTTTGAGAATATTGTTAACAAAAACTTTTCTTTTTTTTATTACTATGTGCTTGCATGGGTCGTTATTATAGAGGATAAGGGGTATTAACGTGTTAGGTTACTCTATATTCATACACTATATAATACTATTGGGATAATAGATTTAGAAATAGATGCCCCGTGTAAATCAAGTCTTGGATATCTATAAAAGCATTTGTCATTCAAATATAATTTAATACTCAACAAATATATTTATATATACAGTACAAATATATATTTTGAATTAGATTTGGATTAAATTTCAAATCGAGTTTAGTAATTTTTATTACCAGTAAATAGCTATACAAAAAAACACTTTCAAAGTTTTTCGGGATGATATTCATCCATTTTATATTAAATTATCATTTTAGTCATTACGATAAATTATTAGATAAACTTATTCTCCCATGCTATATAGATTAAGCCAATGAATATAAAATAAATATTAGAGAATAATATAAATTTATTTTGTGACTTCACCTAATAATTTAAATTTTTAGGTGAGATAGTTTATTGACATGGTATTAGAGTCTTGTTGACTCAGCGATCACAAGTTCGAATCTCATCATCCCCATTATATTTTATAAATATCAAGCACAAGAAAATATGGGTCTATGCAAGTTTCAAGCTCAAAGAGCTTTTACTTGAGAAGATGTATTAGAGAATAATATAAATTATATTCTAAGACTTCACCTAACAAGTTAAGCTTTTAAGTGAGATGATTCTTTGACAATAAGTAAACAAAATTATATGAAATGCATATATCATTAGATAAAAATTATAGAATTTCATTGTATATTATATATTTTATCATATAATATTTTCAACTTATAAGTTTAAGGTTTTAAATGAAACTCAAAATATAATTTATATTAATTTTTTACACATATCTTCAAGTAAAAAAAAAAAAAAAACTAAACATAAAACTTGTACAAACTCGTGTTAGATTGTGCTTAATTTTATTGATTATAATGAAAATAATTTCTGAACTTATGATCATTTAGTCATTAAAATTCCAAAATCATATTAAAAAATCATTTTAAATAAAAAAAACTTGAAATTTAAGTGAGTTATAATATATGACTTATATTATTTTTTATATATATATTTACCATACAAGCCATGTAATAGAATATATCTATCCATGACAAGTTTCTCTAAGTCCAAGGCCTGCAATTGAAAAATTAGGGGGTTTAAAGCATGATATATTTCATCTTTGAATTCTTCTGAAATTAATCTGAATTAAGTGCTTGGCAGATTCCCGCACCTTAATCTCTACCTATCTTCCTCGCCCTCTTCAATGGCAATCAAGATATTGTCCAGTTAAAATAGGAAAAGAAGATGTCGTCACCATACATTTGTACATTATAAAGTTTCCATTGCAAGCATGTCACACCCAAAACGATTGGTCTACGTTGTACCCTGCTGAGAAAACAAGATGCAAGTGAGCAGCTATATACAGATCCCACTTCACAGTCTTTAATGCGAGAACAGGAAGAAAAAAAGGTGGTGGAAATGAGCATCCATGATGTTTACATTGCAACATCAATGACAGTAGTAATAAAAAATAGATGAATATGTAGATGTTTTGTTACACAACCTAATTTTTCGATTTGCCATACAGCCTGGTAATGATGGCGAGAGAGGAACAGTTTTGATCGTTGATACCTTGTCCAACCACCCAAAGAGCATAAATTTTCAGACAAGAACGTTTAGGTGGCAGGATTTTGGGTGTTGGGTGTATGATTCATGGAAGATTTTAGCAATCAACAGTCATATGTTAAACATGTGAACTCCTGTTCTAAAGCTGATAAATCTGTCCGAGTAGAAAACGGCAATCATGACAGAGAACGATATGGTAATCATGACTGGTGTAGAAACCTTCACTTGTACATAGGAAAACGATCAAACAATAAGATCATTGTCTGGTCTTGTGCTCTGGTAATGGGATGCGTGGTATTTTTATATATATAAAAAACAATTAATTGATAATAAATAAATAAATAAATAAACCCTTAAAGAATAACAAGTTTAACCACATTACCAAACTTGCTTTAGCCTTATTTAAGAACTCCATTTGAGCTCAAGTCATGTTTTAAATCAGCTATGTTAAAGTTGATACGATTATTTTAGCAGGTTAGGTCAACTTGTTATGAATAAAAATATAGTTTTTTAAAAGCAATTTTTTTAATAAAAATATTTTTTTATAAATAATTTAAGAGGGAAGTGTTTTTGTATTTTAGAAAAATGTCTCTGTGTATTATTTATATAAAATCAAAAGGTGACGCCTCAGATTGTGGAGAAAATAATAGCCACTTGACACACATATTGAATTGATAAAATACACTACGCTCGACTACAAAAGCCATAAAAGTTGCCTTGGATCTATGGCATAGCATAGTTGCCTTGGATCCAATATAGGTAAGAAAATCTAACATGACTGCCACTGAAATTGATGAGATTTATTTTGTATATAATTAAACAAATAGCACGCAACAAATATAGAAAAGACAAGGAGGAATCATTCCACTAGTGCTAAGAGCTCGAGAATAAAATATTTGATCGGTATAAGATTCGAGATATATAGATGTTAATATAATAATTATTAAAAATTTATACGATTATTTACTTTAAAGTTCATGATATCGGTTGAGATATATATATAAATTGATATTAGATATCCTTAGTAATAATAAAAACAATGCTTGAAATTGTAGTGAGATTTCCTAGAAAATTAATATGGCTCAAAATAATTGTCAGTGGAATTTAATTTTGATGGTGTGTGTGTAGACAATTTATTAGAGTCTGCAACATATCACTACTTGAAAGTAAAATCATGGTGCCCACACCCCATGTGAAAACTCAGAAGATTTCTTTCTCTCATGAATGCCAAACTTTTTAATTCCAACATCTGTTATTTTCTCACCATCTGCATGAAACAATAGTGATGAGCACCAGCTCGGCTTACGCTTGGGTTATGGACCACTAGTTCACTCGAGTAAATCAAAATACACTAAGATTCAAATCATATATTCATTTTAAATCATCCCAGATGCTGTTCGGGTCATATATCAATCTAAGTTATTATCAGAAATCTTTCAAAATAATTCTCTTAAACTCCATTCAGACCTGGCTCTTCGTGTGCCGGGTCAAACTGCTAGCAGGTTTTAATAGCAATATCTGAAACTCCATGCTCGTTTCCCTTTCCTTCATCTTTATTCAAACATCATTAGGGTAAGTAGAATTTTAAAAAGGTATAATAATGAAGTGTGTGCTGTGAATTATAAAAAGCCAGGGTTGGTCACGAGCTGGTTGATTGCTCGCTGTTCATAAAAGAGGAAAAAGGTGATGAGAGAAGGAAAGGTTGAGAGATTCAGTAGTCTCGTTTATTTATTATGTGGGGACGTGACAAATGATGTGTGGGAGGTAATGGCGCACTGCAAGAGCCTCTGCCCCCTCTTCTAATACCAGCACCTTTCTCCTCTTCTCTGCCATTAAAAGATTTTCTTTTATCATTCAAAGCATGCATCATCCTCTCTCTCTCTCTCTCTCTCCGTGTGTGTGTGTGAGGGAGAGAGAGAGATGCATATGTTAATATTACTATTATATGGAGTGTTTTTATGAGAATTTCGAAGAGTTTCGGTAAATATGTAGGTTTTTATAAACAAATTCAAAACTTATCATGTTTACATTACATGTGAACTGGAGCATAATTTCATCATTAATTAGTTTCCTCGCACTGCTTACCAAGATGGTCTCAACATAATCAAGAGGTCTCAAGGGAATTCCCAATGGTTTATCCTTTTGGAGTGTAGTATTTTATCAGCAATTTTTCACAAAATAAAAGATTAATCAAAGAAATGATTTTCTGTGTAATTGTGTCATGCTCGAATGATTGCCAACGATGCTTAAGTAAGAAAGAAGAGTACGTGACAGCTCATACGAGACATTTTTGCAATGCAAGGATTTAAAATTGCAATTAGCTTATCTGGTGAGAGCGAAGTGGAGCTAGAAAGAGATTTAAAACTTGACAATTACCACTACTATCAAGGTAATTGTACTTAGTGCGAATCAATCCTTACTATTATTGTGATGTTTTGATCACTAACTTTTAATTGTATTTTAAGCAAGTATTTGATTTGGAGATTCACAGTGCAATGCATTAAAAAATTATCTTATTTAAAAATTTATAAATTGTTAAGTGAGATTTCAAAATATTATTTATATAATTCTCTAATATATTTTTAGGTGAAAACCCTTTAAATTTAAAACTTGCACGGATCCACAATACATTATTCTTAGTTTTTATCATATAGAATAAGGATAGTGAGATTCAAACCCGTAACTGTTAGGTAAATAAGATTATGATAAGAAACCATATCATCTGAAAAATTAAACTGTTAAATAAAACCATAAAATATTATTTGTATTATTTTTTAACCGTATAAATATTAAATTAATATATTTTTACAGCAACAACGCATTACCAAAACAGTCAAGTAAATAATTTCAAAGAAACCCAACTAATTCGGAAATCTTTTCACTAAACAATCTCCAAAGTTGGATGAAAACAACCATATCTTCTATTTTTATATACCATCCACAATCACAATCATGATCACCTCTTGATGTCAATAATTTGAGTGAAACAAGAAGGCGACTCACTCATGGAAAATGAAAAGAGGAGGAGAAAGCATATGCCGGTGGGGCATGGCCAAATACCCCCTCTCAAATAATGTGCTCAGGAATGGAGAAAAAGAATTTTTTTCGTAGAAAATGAAACGAATATATGTTAGAAGAAAAAAAAATGGAGAAGGGCGTGTAGGATTCATGACTTCACATATGATTTTTGTTTTATTTTTAATCCCACAAGAGTGAATATTGGTTTAGATTAAATTTTGTTTCTATACAATTTGAAAAATATAACTATCATGTCTTTTTTTATTCTTTTCTCCGAAAAATATATTTTATGGACCCAGATAAACAAGTAGAATCCTAATTATCTCATATTCTTATAAAAAATACACGTTTTAGCCCAAACTCAAAATCTGTTATATATATCTTAAATTTTTTATTATCATACCACATCTAACCATTCCAATGCTACTATGTCATGCATTCATATATTTTATATACTAATACTAAAACTTAAAAAAAAAAAATGTACAATATATTTTCTTAATTATTACATCAATTCTTTAAAATTATAAAGAGTAATGATTAGTTGAGGAGATGCATTGAAATAAAGTCGTTAAATTTGATCTGGCCAAATAAACTGTTTTGTGTCCACCAACCTCTGCGAGTTTCAGATCAAAATGATGGTGTGGTTAAAATATAATCTGATTTTTTTATATATATATATATATATATATAAAAAATATAGTTTTTTATAATTTGAATTAAACCTAATTGACAACTTTCCATATATATAACTATCCAAGAACACCAACCCACAACACAAAACCTATTATGAATCAATCAAAAAGACAATAAAGGCAGAAACCATGGGGTCACACCCTCCGATCACCACACATGGTGATCATCTCAAAAAGGGCCCCACAAAATGAACAAGATACTCATCATCAGCGCGTATGATACACAGTCTACATGATCAAGTGGGCAATCAAGAAAACCCTAAAAAAATTTCTTGAAAAAGAAGAGAGTTTTATGGGGTGTCAGGTCGGGGGGTAGAGCTAGAACGTGCATTATTTGAAGCACAGATCTGGATCCACTCAAAAGACCCAACTCCCCACACGCTCTCACTCTCCGCAGTCTCGTGGGTCCATGTTTTTATAATCTTAGAGAGAGAGAGAGAGAGAGATGGAAACAGCGTGCGTAGAGGGATATAGAGAATTACTATAAAGAAATATAGCTTTGACTGTCTACTAATTAAGCCCAGAACCCAAAACACCAGCAGCAGCTGCCTCCACTGAATCAATTGATGGTTTCTCTGCTGCTGCTGTGCTGCTACTAGCTCCTGGCAAACAGCCTGGTAAGATGGCGGTGGTTTGGCTTTTGTAGCAAGTTTGAGAGTGGAAAAACTCCATAGAAAGTGAGGAAATATAAAAAAAGATCCTTGTTTTCTTCATGGGTAAGTTGTGCTGTCTTGACTAGAGCTGAGTTACCCCTACACACTTCTTTTGTTACTGTTTCTCTTGCATTGTTGGCTTGCTTTGTAGAGAAATTCTTCGGCAAAAAAATTTCGATTTATTTCTCTTATCTTTTGCTTGTAACAAAGGCAACTACTAAGAATATTACCAAGTTTCTTTCTTCTGTGTAGTTAGTTAGCTTTAGCTTCCTTTTGATCAACCGCACGAGAATACTCTCCGTATGAAAGCTTTCTTCTCTTCTCTTTACCTTTCTTTTCATGGGTTTTGCAGGAGTGAGGGAAAGTGAACTGCTTCTTCAATACTACTGCTAGTGCCAGTGTCAGCTGCTACTAATACTCTTTCTTTGATTTTGGTAGGTAGGGTTTGTGGTTGAGAAGGAAGTTTTACTTGTAGAAGAGAGTACACAAAACTTGCTCTCTCACAAGTCGAGAAAAAGAGAGAAAGAACAGGAAGAAAACAAGTCGCTATTGGCATAGACTAAACAACTACCACTTCAACAACAAGGCTTTGTAAGAGAGGTGGGGTTTGGTGCGAAACATAGTACAAGCTCTCTATTCACTGCTACTGCTACTGCCATGGATGGTTATGAAGCAACAAGAATAGTTTTCTCAAGAATCCAAAATTTGGACCCAGAAAATGCTTCAAAAATCATGGGTCTTCTTTTGATTCAAGACCATGGTGAAAAGGAAATGATTAGGTTAGCTTTTGGACCAGAAGCACTTGTTCATTCAGTGATCCTCAAAGCCAGGAAAGAACTAGGACTTTGCTCTCCAACAAACCCTTCTAAAAGTCCTTCGCCTCTATATTCAAGCAACCCAATAACCATCTCTAGACAGAACTCATCTTCTTCAACTTCAAGACTAGGGTTTAATATCCCACCTTCACTTACTATCCCAAACCCTTCATCAAATAATTCTTCTTCTTGGAGTGAGCTTCCAAACCCAGATGACTTGATTAGTCCTAATGGCAGTTCACTCAATCCTTCTTCTGTTCCTTTCTATGCTAATGGAGTAAGATGTGGAGGAGAGTCTGATTTGATGGATGAGTTTCAGCTCCAAGACCAGCTTTCATTCTTAAATGACAATTCAGCAAATCTTGGTCCAAAAAGTTCAGATCTTTTTTACTCTCAACTTGACGCTTTATCGAGTCCAACTGGTGCTAGTGATTCTATGATGTTTCCTTCTTACTGGGGTGGGTCTGTGCACAGAAGGAGCTGTTCTGTCAGTGATGTTTTGGGGTCTGAGGATCCAATTTCAGGCTTTGGGTGGAGACCTTGCCATTACTTTGCTAGAGGGTACTGTAAGAATGGAAGTAACTGTAGGTTTGTACATGCTGGGCCTGGAGAATCTGATGGTGCAGGTGTTGTTGTGAGTTCCCCGAATGGTAACAAGAAGATTGATATGGTGGACCAGTGTCATGAGTTGCTTAGATCAAAGTCTGCTCAACAGCAAAGGTTAGCTGCTGCTTCTCAGCTCATGGGTGGCTCTGCTGCTTCTTTTCCTTACACTCCTAAAAACATGAACTTTCTTCAACAACACCAGCAAAATGATAGCCAGAGGTACTTTGATTGAGTTTTTATTTTTTAAAAAAAAAATTGTCAATTTTTTGAAACTTTTAACTGATTTGTGAGTCCTTTTCTTTCTTTTGTAGGGCTGCTGCTGCTTTGATATTGGGGGAGGACATGCATAAATTTGCAAGATCTAGGCTTGATAGGAATGATTTGATTAATCCTGCTTCTAGGCAGATCTACTTGACTTTCCCTGCTGATAGCACTTTTAGAGAGGAAGATGTGTCAAATTACTTCAGGTTCACTTTCTCAACTTGGTTTATTTTGTTTTTTGGATTTCAGCAAGATGAACATATCAGATAGCTTCCTCGCTTAATCGTTTTTTTTTTTTTTCAAGTATTTATGGGCCAGTGCAAGATGTGAGGATTCCTTATCAGCAGAAGAGGATGTTTGGATTTGTTACTTTTGTGTATCCAGAGACAGTGAAGATAATCTTGGCCAAAGGGAACCCTCATTTTGTTTGTGATGCAAGGGTGCTTGTTAAGCCTTACAAAGAGAAAGGCAAAGTCCCAGACAAGTACAGGCATTCTATCTCACTATATACTCGAGTTAAAATTTCTATAGGCTCGAGATATGCATTTTAGTTCTTCTTACATGTTCGAGTCTGTTTCTTGCAGGAAGCAACAACAGCAACAAGCTGAGAGGGGTGAGTTCTCACCGTGCGGTACTCCCACTGGCCTTGATTCGAGAGATCCCTTTGATCTCCAACTTGGTAAGCAATGCAAGCAATCCAGCAGTCGATTTTTGTTTTTGATTTGCACTTTAGACATTGTTACTTAATCTTTGTAATCCCTCTTAACTCAGGTGCAAGAATGTTGTACAACACACAAGACATGTTGTGGAGGAGGAAGCTAGAGGAGCAGGCTGATTTGCAGCAAGCCCTTGAGCTTCATAGTAGAAGATTGATGAGTTTGCAGCTTCTTGATGTCAAGAAACATCATCATAGGGCTCTTTCCACTGGCAGCCCTCTCCCCTCTCCAACTCACTCTCCAAATGTTTTCAATCAATCTCTTGCCTTTCCTCCACTCCACGGCAACACAGTTGTTCCACAAGGTATACCTCTCTTTATTAGCCCTTTTATAAACATGTAAGAAAATTGAGCGTTACAACCTAGCTTTGGGTTGTTTGTTTGCAGAGAATTGTTCTAACCCAATGCCAGCCATTTCAGTGACTGCCCCACCTGAAAAACAGATATCAAATGTTAATTCTGGTAAAGAATATAGTGGCAGTGAAGACAATGGCAGTGGTAAAGAAAGCTCCCATGGTGAAGACAGCGATTTACAAGAAAGGTAATAGGCCAGTACTTTTTCATTTAGCTATAAACAGTAAGGCGACCTAGAATAGTAACCACCATATTTTTGCACAAGATTTGCATCTAATTTCTGTTTTGGACCATGGTTTTAAATTTTTGAAACATTCCCAATTTAGGTAGAGTTTGTATAAATGAATCTTATCATTGATTACACAGTTTGGAGCACAACCTCCCTGATAGTCCCTTTGCATCTCCTACCAAAGGCTCCGGGGACTACTACTCTGCCTTCATCCATGGAGTTACTGACCTCTCTCATGAAAAGGACGCTAACATCCCGACTCCATCTTCTGCTAACAATAATTTGGTCGCTACAAGTCTAATCTCTCCTAATTCTTCTCTAGAAATGGCATCCTTCAAGTCCTTCAATTGCCAAATACCCAGGTAACAATCAAAATGCCTGCATGTATATATGATGTGTTAAAAGTAAAATATAAAGACAGTGACAGGCTTGTTTGACTTGATTTGGATCATTTTTCCTCTAGGTTTTCTTCTGGGCATGGAGCAATAGGGATGTATGCCAGCACAGATGGACCTACCTGCCCTGTTGGAATTTAGCTTTGCTGTGTGCCTGTAGGTAAATTATTCAAACTTTGGATTCCTTTACACGTTTATTTTGCTAACTTCATATGCATGCAAGTTCGGATTTGTATTTTAATGGGGTTTGGTTGGTCTTGCTCTGGCTTTTTTCTTTAAAATTTACAGGAAGATTGAGAGAAGTGTAGAGATTGAAACATCACCACCACTAGTCGGTACTGCTAGCCTGCTACCTTCACCTTATCTTGCCACCATTAAATACTATACTACTTACTGCCATACAAATTGCTTACGTGAAAGCTAGAAAAGGAAGTGGGGTCAGCCATTCCTTTTGTTGTTGTACCATTTTCATCACTCATTTCATTTCACCAGTAGTTGAAAGCTTGGACCACAGGTAAAGAAAGCAAAGAAAAAGAAGAAGAATCACACAATGTGTAGTTGTAATTTCATGGAGCTGTAATTTCTTTCCCTTTTTTTCACCACTCCTGTCTTCCCTGGAAGAAACAAAGGAAGCCCATATTTAGTTTTAGTCTGTGTTGTTTTTAGGGTATAATCAAAATCTTTGTACAGCAGAAGCTGAACCCCAGAGATCAGAGAATCTATAATACTAATCTATGTCTGTGGATGAAAATAGGGACTGACACTGTTCCTCTTCTGCAGCAGCAGTACTCCAGTTCCATTACCACTTGCGCTTTTTTCACTTGTCAACTTTTCTCCACCCTTCTCATCTTCATTTTGAATTCAAAAGTCTACCTGAGGTAAAAAATAGGGTTTCTAAGCTCTGAAGTTTTACTTGGAAAAATATAGAGAATCTCCGATAGTTTATAGAAATTAAATCATAATATGATGTTTAACATCTCACCTGATTCAATATAGTCAAACCTGATTTAAACAAGAAAATACATAAATTTTAACATCTCACCCGATTCAATATAGTCAAACTTAAACTTGATGGTTGAGCAATCCAATGATTTGGAGAAAATGTTGAATGCAAGATATAGAAACTAATTCCAATGTTGGTCGCGATGGATTGGATATTTAGGAGAATTGTCCCTTTTATTCCATGAATTTGTCTTGGTTAGCATGCAATTAGGTGAGAAATGACAATAATTTGCCTTCTTTTCTTGCTTGCAAGCTGTTAGGTGCAAACAAATCCTTGGCTACCTCTTTCTCTGTGTCATGCAACCAAGAATTCCCGACTAGAAATTAAAAATAGGGCAATCGTGCCTCAATTTGTGCCCCCACCATGACAGTTTCTTCGAAAATCTGGGGGGGGGGGTCTTTCGAAATCTCAGCTATTTTTGACACTTTGAATTGTATATTCATACACCCATCGTTATTATACACAATGCAAACCCTAAAAATAAAATCAATCATGATCAGGGAGAGAGAGGGAGGGTTTAAAATATGGAAAAAGGCTGTCTCTCCCTCTTTCTACTTGTCTTTTTGCCTCGTTGCAGGAAGAATTATTATTTGTCACTTAGTTAATATTTCATGTTTTTTTATTTTATTATATCTTAGTGGGCCCTGTCTTTGATTCTTGCGGACTGAAAGAAAAGACAAAAGGGCCCAGAAAGGATAACATCACGTGGGATGCTGACGATGCATGTGGGTGCTCCTCCTCTTTTATTTTGTATCTGATTTTGCGAGGCTGTTTGTGGGTCCCCCACCCCCAGACCATGTGAAGCGACTCTCTTCCCCTCTTGCCCGTTTGGGAAAGGGGTACATGGCTTGGTTTTTTCAAAATGTTTTTTTTTTTAATTTAAATAATATATTTTTTAAGATTTAAAATTTAATTTTAATACTATCCTACTATACACGAGATTAAAAAAAAAAAATTAGAAGACTTATTAAAACATAATGCTAAACACCCTTTTAATACTACTTCATAATAGACTTGGCCATTATAATTATAAAACATGACTCAACTTCTCCGGTCAATTTAAAATCTATGTAACTTAATCTTTTATTATGCGAGGAAATTTCATCCTTTAAAAGTGTATTTTATGTGTCTCAACTTTGTAACTTAATCAATAAAGAGTTTGTTTGATATTATTATTTACAGTGTTTTTCGTTTGAAAATATATAAAAAAAAATTTAAAAAATATTTTATTTATATTTTTAACTTGAGCACATCAAAACCATCAAAAATCACTAACGAAATATAAATTTGATTATTTTTCAAGTGAAACGCACACAAAAACAGAAGTTACAACACTCTCAGATGTTAAAGAATAATATAAATAATAGTCTGGGGTCTCACTTATAAGCTTAAATTTTTAGATGAGATGGTTCCTTAATATGGTATCAGAGTCTTGTTGAGCAAGCGGTCACGAGTTCGAATCACACCACCCCTATTCTATTTGATAAAAATCAAACACAAGATAATGTGATCTTATGCAAGTTTCAAGTCTAAAAGGCTTTTATTTAAGGGGGTGTATTAAAAAATAATATACCGGGCCTCACTTATAAGCTTAGGTGAAATGATTCCTTAACATCAGACACTTATTAATCAAAACCTAATTTGACCTTTTAAAGTTTTTCAAAATAATATCATTTTAACTTAAAAATAAATTAAAAAAAATTAATTAGGATTAACAACCCATGACTGGATCTTTAATTGACTTTAAGCCAAGTTTAGCAACTTTGTTTGTCATTCCTTTTGTGTTGTGGGAAGGCATGATGGCTAGAGTCTACTTTTATTTTGGTCAGGAGAGCCATGATCCCATATAAGGTTGTGAGAAGCATGTTCATCCTCAATTATTAAAAATATTAAATCTTAAAATAAATGGCAATAAATGGTATTCTCTATTCTGGATAGATCTCAACATGAATCATATCTTAAATATAATATAAAGCTTGTTATAAAATTCTTATTTAAGAGTCTATTTTTTTTTTTGTATTATCAAATATACATAAATTATATCGAGGTTGTAGAGCAGTTCTCAGGAAGGATTTGATTCCTGTGTAGTTATTTAGATTTATTCAAATATAAATAATAAAAAATTAATATCTTGTAAATACACAAGTATGGAGGCAATATATTGTTTACACCTTGGTTTTCATATTATAATTTAAATTATTTATATAATAAGTGATAAGAAAATAATATCATTTGCTACGGTGATACTCCTACTAACCTCTTAATATGAAGTAGAAGTTACATGTATTATCTATAGTTAAAAAAAACTAAAAAACAGTCGTTTTATAAACATGTTTTGAATCCACTAGTAAATAAATATGCGGTTAACTTAATTTTAAATTTAAGTTCGATTTTAAATTAAATTATATAAAAAATAAATTTATATAACCTAATTGGTTTGGAAAGTTGGCCGTAATTAAATAAAAACTCAAATTAACTTTTTTTATGAAAATAATTTTTTTAAGCAAAGTTATTTTAAATATTTTTTTTTGGTAAGAAGGGAGCTAGAAGCCCACGAAAAACAAAAAAGACTTACAAAACATCATAACAGGACCTTATAACACCCCTAACATTTGCAACAAAAATATCTTTAAAGAAGTTAGGATCTTCCTCATAGACATGGAGGTCAAAACCAAAATTATAACTTCTGGTAGCCAAAGCATTAACAGTTGCATTTTATTCACTATAAATATGCCTAATTGTACAACACCAATGGTCATGAATCTTTATTTTATAGCAGGACATGATGCTGTATAAAGGGTGAGTTAAGACTATAACAAAAGTTAAAAGAGTAACAACACCAGAATCGAACTCGTTCTCCACATCCCTGTATCCATAGTCTCAAGCCAAACTAAGCACGTAAAAAATACCTTATAATTCAGCCTCAAGGATGGGGCATGCACCCAAATTCACGACAAGTCCTGGATCTAGGCCCTAATTGAATCACGTAAAACATCTTCGGTATCACTAAGACCAGTAGCATTGATTCTACTTTCATCTGTATTAACTTTGCAAGCACCGGGTTTGGGAGGTTTCCAATGGAGATAAACTATAGTGTGCTATGTAGAACTTGTTTTTTCAGTTTGCGTCCTATATCAATTCAAGGTATAATCGAGGATCAAATGTAAAGGCTAAGAGGGCATAAGAAAAACCTTGCTAAAAAATCACCTCACATCTCCATTTCATATAAACCATAAAGCAATTAAAGAAACTAGGTACCAAGGCAAGCCAGGGGTAATAATCTCACTGGATTGAAAATGCAAAAATAACCAATCATCAAACTCCATGGGAGAGTGACAAATATTATACCCGTTATTGCCAAACCTGCAACAAATAAAGTGGATAACATGACAATCCTTAACACAAATGTTCAATGGATGCTCAATGGACTCCACAAGGTGAGAACATCTCGGGCAATTTTTGACATGGGTGAAACCTCTCTTTTATATCGTTGGGTATTTGTGAGAGTTTTCTTGTGGTATAAAGCCCAAAGAAAGGTTTTCACTTTGGGAAAAAAATTTAAATATTATTTCACTCAACTAATGAACTAGATTGTGGTTGGGCTCGAGTTCAATAACTTTTGTAAATACATAGTTTTGGATGTGGAGTATCCTATTAAATAAAACCATGCAAAAAAAAAAAAACAATTATATTTAACAACGGGTTAAAAAATACCTTTTACAGTAGAAAAAAGGGTACAAAGTCCAATTTTTTTAATAATGTACATTTTCAGCCTAGCTTACACAAAAAAAAAAAAAAAAAACTTAATTTTAAACTCTCAGTTTTTTATTATTACTCGTGGGGGTCCTAGGATAGGTTATGTAACCATTATTTTTTTTTGAAGTAATTGAAAGTAGTATATATTTTTTATTTTTATCATTAACACATAAAATAATATAAAATATTAAAAAGAAATTAACAATGATAACAAGAAAGGACACGTAAATAGGAAAACAGAACAGAGATGGATATAATAATAAAAGTAAAGAGAAGATGATGTGATGTAATTAAAAGGCACACGTGTGACAAAAGTGTAGTGTTGTTGTAGGAATCTTTTGGAGTTTGTGTCCTGTTTGGGTAGTGCTATTTTCATTTCTTTTTTACAGTTTCGTTTCTCATGTGTTATTGCTATTATTGTTTTTTAAAATATTTTTTTATTTTTAATATCAATATATTAAAATAATATAAAAATAGTTTTTATTTAAAAAAATAAAAAAATCTAAAGTTTTCAAAAATTACTTTTGAAGTGATTCCAGACACCCTCTTTGTACCTAATGGAGGGAAGGTGGCTTTATGGATGAAACAACCAGTTTTCTTCTTCCTCCTCCTGTACTTGTTAATCATGGCAGGGATCTTGGTGCACCATAAAATATAAGCTTGGAAGCCCAGGTTTGGGATTGAGTCTGACTCAATTCAAATCATAGTAAAATCTTGGCCCACGAAAAAACGGGCCCAAGCCCATCTCGTTTTGCTAGAAGCAATCTATTTGATGTTCATGGCTTGATGGCGTTAGCATTTACTTAATTTTGTCATGACGAATTTATGTGATTAGGGCTTCTCTAATCATTGATTAGAAATAATAAAATATCAGTATTAGATCGTATTGGTCAAATTGATGTAGACGTGATCTCTGTCAATAATATATATATATATTATGAGGGTGGGATGCTCTGTCTTTGTCAGATGCAAAGTCAGTGAGTGGTGTGGAAGAAACTTGTTTATAAATAACATGAATTAAGTAATCATATGTAGCTCAGAAGTGTGTGTCATGCAAGCTTATAATATAAATCTTTTTTATTTATTTATCATATTCATGTCTATGATATCTAGTCATCAGTAGCCTAAGCAATCCCAAGTCTATCCCATGATTCCCATCTACTGGTTAGGCTGCTGTGCCAATGTCATAAATTGATATATTCTAATTATTTTTTTATTTTAAATTATCTTTTTAATATTTTTAAAATATTTTCATATACTGATATCAAAATTATTTGAAAAAAAACTAAAAAAAATATTATTTTAATGTATTTTTAAGTAAAACACTTTAAAAAACAACTTCGACTATACTCCCGAACAAGCATTAAAGTGTTCTTTCTTTTCTTCTATTGTATTACTTCATGGGTCAACTATTATATATTTTTATTAAAAATATTATATATACAAGTTTTTTCAATACAGTATTATAACTATTTTTTTATTAAATACAATGCTAGCTACAATTAAGAACTCATGTTTTTTTAGTTTCTTATTATATATATGGGTGCATGATACTTTTAAAAATATTTTTATTTGAAAATGAATTAAAATATGTTTTTTTAGACTATATTTTTATTTTTAACATCAACACATCAGAATAATAGAAAGCACTAAAAAAAATATATTAATTTGATATTCTATCATATTAAACAAACTTTAGAAACACTTCCAAAAACAATTTACTTGCAATGACAAACAACCTCTTAAACGAAACTTGTATTAAATTTCAATTTGATATTTAGGGGATTTATACCTCAGAAACCAAGCACAAAAACCTAATCCATTACAAGCCTGGAGCCTCCAACAAAAGGCCGCCCACGCGAGTACCCAGGCCCATAATCGGTATCTATAACCATGTCGAACCCAAATGCAGCTGGGCCTAGCTTTGAATTTACATAACATTCCTTTGGTTTTTTAAGATTTTGGTTAAATTTATTTAAAAAAATATTTTTACCATTAATATATGGAATTGATCCAAGGGCGTCAATGAAAATTTAATTTAAAATATAAAATTTATTTTTTTGAAAAATATTTTTGAAATTAACTTGCTTATGTAATTAATATTTATTTTAATATGAAAAATCATATTTTTTTTATGATACAAAAAATGTATACATTAAGAGGCTGCATCTTTTAAAATTATCAATTAAAAATGATAAATGTCATTAAATTATCCGATGAACAGAAAAAAAAACCCTTCATTGCTTTAAAGTTGAGCCGAAAAGAGGAGAAAAAAACTCTTTATTACCATAAGGATCATCACCATTAGCATAAACTTTTATTTCTACAGGTAGAGATCGTTGCCCAGATGTAGAAACGAAGGAAACTACAATCTCAGCCGTTTTTCTCACAATCCTCTGGACCAAAACTCAGCACTCGAGCTTTAGTATCGTACACAAACTTTTGCTTCATCTGCTGATAAGCACCAATTATGGTCTTAGAATCATCAGAAAGCATTGACAAGCAGAAAACATTTTTGCCCTCAAACTCACGGAACAAGAAGATAGCTTCAGGTTTAACTTCAAGATCAGCATTCTCCAAATGGAATGTAACAACAGGAAGGTTCTCGCGGCCGGCATCCGATAGTTGTTCGTAGCAAAGATCCTTGTGCAGCTTGTGAATGATCCATCTCTTCAGGTTTTGATTTCTTGACAAATGATCTGCCAAAGCAGTGTGTAGTCTATCAAAAACAGGTTTGACGAGTAATGTGGCCAGGGTGCCAGCATCTATTCTGCATCCTCTGCTACCATCTTTTCTCACAGCAAGATCGGTTTTGGTGATGTTGAGCTTCACCCCATTAACACTTATGCCTAGCAGATTCACATGATAAGCAGCAGAGGGCTTGACTTGCATTATTTTTGTAGTTTGTAAATTTTTTGATTTCACAATATGTTTCCCAAACCTTAAATAGGTATTCTGGGTGTTGTTTGCTTTAATGCAATATGAGAATTTTCCATGACTGATTGAGCCTAGTTGTGCTAGAAAAGATCGAGGACCCCATCCCATACCCAGAACTCCACTCACCGGATTCTTGTCAAACAAGAAAGCATACTTCATGTTTCTACTATCGGTGCTGCATCCAAAAGTGATGTCCTCGAGAGCTGTGCGTTTTCCATGGCTAGAATAGAGGGTGAAAGTTTCATTAGCAAGATTGCCTCTTGTATAGGAACCTGGACCATAGGTTACATCATAGGTACACATGCCTTCTTTGCATTGGTTTGGCTCGCAAAACGAGTGTTGATTGCAAGATATGGGCTTGTAAGATTTGGATTGAGAATTGAGGTATGGAGGATCCATATGAGGGAAGCACATGTTGCCTTTATTTTGGCAACCTTCACATTGAATCCAAGAGAGCTCGTTACCAGTGTCAATTTGGAAGTTGTAGGTTTTGAAATGTGGATGATTAGATTTTTCTTGGAAGGATCCAACACCAACTTGTGCAAAGAACAAGAAGGGGTCACCGTAGGAAGTGAGAGGGCTTATCATCTTGTTCGTGGCAGCTTTATTGGCTGACATCATGCTGGTTTGGTGGTGCAAACCTGCAAAGGGGCAAGCAGATGGCTTTGGAATTCGCTCAGCAAGAGGAAGATTGCCGGGATAAAGAGGGGATTGCGGGGAGTCTCTGTGGATGAGCTCCATGGTCAAGCCATCAAGCTGCACTGCTGCAATGCAACCCAATAACATGGATGAGAGACAGAAGTGAAAAACGAAGGGAATTTCTGGGGACATTTTACAGGCTAGACTGAGACTCGAGATGGATTCTGATGGGAGAATTGTGGCGAGTCGAGGAGACTATAAGTACTTTGCAAATCAATCTTGCATGGCGTCAGTGGAGATGAAGGGTTGCGTCAGCTTTCGCTTTTTGCTACCTCAATTTTGGATTGCTGTTAATTATATCAATGAAGGTGAATCTGGAGACCAGATACTGGCTTTCAATGCTCATTAATGTTTAACAAACAAAGCTGCTGCAAATACTGCAAGATATCCGGCTGGTGCAACCTCATTTGTCTTCTTCAAGTTATACTATGAGTAGTTACTTTTTTAAATCACCCAAATTATCTCAGAATTAATTTGACATGATAACAAATTTTAATGGCTTAATTTAGATGCAGTTCATCCATACTTAGTGATGAATATTTCAATTGTAGTAATTTTAAGAGGTGTTTGGGAACCACTCCAAAAATGCTTTTTTTTAGTGTTTTTAAATTGATGTACTAATATCCAAAATATTTTTTTTTAAAATATTATTTTAATATATTTTTAAATAAAAAATATTTAATTGCAGTAATAATGGATCCATGCATCATCTAATTATCAGGTGGTGCTAAATATTGATATTAAAATTGATTAATTTTAAGTTTGATTTATTTTTCTGGCAAAAAATATTTCAAAGCAATCAATTCTATAAAAATAATAAATTAGAAATTTTAACTAAATTTATCTCAACTAGACTCTTGATTATATATTATTAGATTAACCTGTCATTTTGATCCAATATCTAGAAGTGCAATAAAAAAAAAAAAAACAGAAAAATTAGGCCTAACTAGTAATCAAGAATTCAAAATCAGGTTTTATCCCCTGATTTATCACCTGTCTATAAAATTTAATAATTTATCACCTGTCTATAAAATTTCATGAATTGAAACTTGCCAAAAAGAATATCAAGTATTTGCAAACAAATCTTAAGTTTCCCACTCCAGAAGTACAATTTCTTGCCTCATCTCCCATGAACTCTGCAGACAATCCAATCACACTGCAACGCAACAAAGATTGAGGTATCGGAAAGATGTTAGTTTGGTGCTTCTCACTCATTTACAAGACCCTACCTTCAAATAATAGAAAGAAATATATATTTCAGCTCCACCTGCAAATAAGGGCAAGCCACATCAATAGTGTATACAGCTTGATTTTGGCTGCTGATTTCATTGCATGTTGCCAGAAGTATTTTGATTTAGACCCTTCACAAGTCCAAGCACTCTCACGCCAAATCCGGACCGCTAGGTAGAGCCTCATAACCATCGTGATGCTTGACATTGTTGTCATCTTTCTTTGTTTGAACAGGAATGCACTTCAGGATGACGGCGATGACTAAACTTGCAGCTCCGATCAAGACACTGGCCAGCCATAATTCCCAGCTTAATGGAACAGTATTAGCAAATGTGCCCAAGAATTCAACTATCACAATCTGGAAAACCACTGTGGAGATCATGACAGCCAAGAAAATCCAGCTGCTAAAGATGCCTTTGAAGACATTTATCTTCTCCATGTCTCGGCTGTTTATTTCGTTGAACACCTAAACACATATTGAATATTTAGCGATGAAATCTCTATGGGATGTCGTGATGCTAAGGCTGTTGAAGATCGAAGTTTGGTACCTGGCAGAGAACAAAGGTATTGAATATGAAAGTATTCAGGATTTTAGTAGCATCTGAACCCGAAAGCTTCAGGAGTTGTTTCCCATCAAACTGGAGGATAACAAGGACAATTATTTGATAGATGCTTTGTCCAATGATATTCCTCCACATGGTCTTGGTGATTATGCTTACATTCCTGCCGATCGGAGGTCTTTTCATCAGTCCATCATGAGGTGGTTCTGTAGCCAATGCCAGCGCACCAAGAGTGTCCATGATTAAGTTCACCCAAAGCAGCTGAACTGTGGTCAATGGCGCATTGCCTGCAAATTAATTCACCAATTTTTGTCATGTATTTTGAAGTGCACTTATCAACTCCAGAAGAAAGTCAGTGACAGGAAATTATGCAGTTAAAAGTTCTGCGAAAGGAGGGTCCGGGAAAGGAGACTTAAGGACATTCTTATCCTTCAGGATTTTCCATGAATTGACTGCTCTAGATTCTCAAAACTGCATCCATTTTACTTTAGCAAGTTTATGAATCAACTATTGCTCCAATAATTGGTCTCTAAGGCCTTGAAAGAAATATCAATAAAAAATTAACATTTAGAACTTATCAGGTCAGGGATGCAAAGGTACAAACCAGAGATGCATGCAGAAATAAAATTGATCATCAGGGCAACAACGTTGACTGTTAATTGGAACTGAACAAACTTCTGTATGTTGATATAAACTGCTCGACCCCATCTTGCAACATTCACTATGGTTTTAAAGTTGTCATCCATCACAATAACATCGGCACTTTCTTTTGCCACCTGCAGGAAATAGGAGAAAAATGCTGAGCTACTGCCTACTGGAAGTAACTAAGAAAGACAATGAGGAAATGTATCCAGGAGGACCAGGACATCAACAAACCTCTGTTCCTGCAATACCCATAGCAAGTCCAATATCTGCCTCGGACAAGGCTGGAGCATCATTAGTACCATCTCCAGTCACTGCCACAACTTCATTAAATACATTCCTCAATTGAGTAACTAATTTATGCTTGTCTGAAGGCGATGATCGAGCCATAACCTGCATTGCCATTTAAACATTTTAGGAACTTTTCCACTTGATTAAGAATAAGCTATTCAAGTTTCAAAGAAGTTTCAAGACCTGAAGTCTTGGTATTATTTCCTCCAACTCCTGAGAACTCCTAGCACGGAAATCTGGTCCTTCAATTGCCAGGCCAGTATCTGTCAAGATGCCACATTCCTTAGCTATGGCTTTTGCAGTGTTGATATTGTCACCAGTGACCATCCGCACGGTAATTCCAGCTGCTAAGCAAGTCTTAACAGCTTCCTTGACCCCCGGGCGTACAGGATCCTTGATTCCAACAACAGCGATTAGTGTATAGCTGTTGTCAGGTATACTGCCTGCATCAGAAGTCTTCTCTATATCCTTGAAAGCCAAGCATAGAGTTCGTAGGGCTTCACAGGCAAAACCATTTATGACATCTGTGATTTTCTGTCTTTGATTTTCAGATAGTGGCACAGCTTTTCCATCAGAAGTTAAAATCTTGTCACACATTTTCAAAACTATTTCTGATGCACCTTTGCAGAATGCTCGAAATCTACTGTTGTCAGGAAGAGATACAAGCACGGACATCTTCTTCTTTTCTGAATTGAAGGGCTCGACTTTCACTATCTCGGATTCGATATGATGGGTTTTAAAATCACCTCCCAAAAGCAATCCAAACTCTAGTATTGCTGTCTCTGTCGGCGTTCCCAAAATGTTAGTCTTTCCATCTTTTCCCTTGGTCACCTCTGATCCTGTGTTCTGAAATATAGATTGCAAAAGGATTCCATGCACACCTTCAGAGATAGAAGACATCAACAAATCTTTATTGTCATTAGTTTGTATTGATTTTGTTTTCTCACATATCCATATTTTCTCCACCACCATATGATTTGTAGTCAATGTTCCGGTTTTATCAGTACAAATGCAACAAGCAGAACCCATTGTTTCACATGCAGAGAGATGCCTCACAAGTGCTCTATCTTTCATTAATTTCTTCATTGCAAATGCAAGACTAAGAGTGACTGCTAGCGGAAGCCCTTCAGGGACGGCGACAACAATTATGGTTACAGCAATGGCAAAGAAATTTAGAAGCTCCAGAGCATCCCTACTCGACCATTTTGTGATCTCATGATGGTTTGCCTTCGTCACCAGAAACCGTGCCACCAGAACCAGAAATGTCAAGACAGCAAAAGCCAAACCAATTTTCCCAATAATAGTTGCAACTCCATTAAGCTTCACTTGCAGTGGTGTTTCATCTGCCCCGACTTCGCTCAAAGTAACCATCAGCTTACCCCATTCAGTCCTCATACCAACCGCTGTAACCAGCATTTTACCAGACCCATCCTGTACTTTGGTTCCTGATAGAAGAAAGGGCTTCTTTTCATTTATGTTCACCGGTTCACTCTCACCTGACAAGCTAGATTCATCGACGGACAAGCTGTGGCCTGATATAAGAATGCCGTCTGCAGGAACCACATCTCCAATTGATAGATGAACAACATCTCCAACCACCAAATCAAAGATAGAAACTTTCTGTCTGCTCCCTTCTCTGGTAACCTGAACAATAACATTTTTCTTCTCCTTATCCAAGACCTTAAATTGCAAGGACTGCTTGTAATCGCTGATTGCAGTGACCATCACTACTAGCAATATGCAAAGTACTATTCCCAACCCGTCATACATTCCATTTGGCCAACCTTCAGTCGCAATACCAACACCAATAGAGACCACAGCACATGCAATTAGTATAATTAATGTCACATCATGCAAAGCGTCCCAAACAAACATCCATAGAGATCTGGCAGGTTTCTCAGCATATCTGTTAGAGCCATATATATTTTGCCTAATAGATATATCACTTGAGACAACCCCATCATTCAAAGACACAGAGATTTCTCTGGCCAATCCTTCAACTCCCCCATGAGATTCCAAGGTCTTGTTATCTTGGGACCGAACGATGGCTGCGAGTTCATCCGGCTCAATGCCGAAACCAGTTTGCCTGACATTGTCTGAGAGCTTGTGCTCGACTCGATTAGCAGCTGTATCAAATAAAACCTCACCATTCAGGAAAAAGAAAAAAAAACAGAATTGAAATAAACAAAATGTTACTGAGTCTAGCAATGATAGTACCCTCAATGAAGTGCAATGCTGCCTTTTTCACATAAACAGCTATCCGTATCTTTTCCTGGCAAACATGAGAGTATGTTAATTCTAGGAACTGTAAAAACAGGGTGGGAAAAACCCTTCCAACACTCTCTCTTCTACAGTGGTACAAATCTAACTGCCAGTCCAAGATCAACCACTACTATAAAAGAACGGGATAATATTACTTGGACTATAAAAGAAAAACATAAAATTGCAGTTTTTGCAGAAGGTTGAACATCATTACTACGATTTTTGTAAGAAACTCAGGCACATACTTCGACCTAAAAGATTTTGAGTATTCAAAAAGTCATTAGCACCCCAAAACTTTATGATTAATTAGATAGACCACATAATTGGCCATTATACCCTAGGCCACCAGTCTCACTAACCACTCGAAAAATATTTTTCTGGATAGATGTCATTATTCATGAAGCACTATCATCTACTTCTGCTTCTGTATGTTTTTGACGGATTAGCTACCCTTGTCTCAGCAAGATACCCCGGCTGGTAGTTCTTTGTATGGAATATTTGTAAGCCAAAATTTCAGTTTAGAATCACACACCGATGGACTGGTGACATGTACACATGTGATAAACTTGTATTCAAATTACTGAATTAAACATACTTCAAATCTGATCAACAAAGCTCGAAAAGTACTTTTCATCTTTACTTTAATGACCTAAGACAGCCTCGCTGCAACACCAGCATAATCAAAGCAAGCTATGCGATTGGTCTGGCAGGTTATGGAGGATAAGTTTTAGCTCTATCAAATAGAAGCTACTCATGGACTTATTGAAGAAATGAACAGTGCTAAAGTAATGACGAGAAATGAATTAATCCACTGTTCATTATTTGAAGTACATAAAGTACATCAATAATGGGAAGAAAAGAGGTGATGAAAATTGTAAAAAGTTGGATCATATTCAAGTTTCTAGGTGAATATATATTTTGACTAAGAAACAGCCTGTGTTGTACACGTTTGAAAGTTCCAGAACAATATCATTCACATTTTCTGGTCTCGCGTTAATAATTTTTAACCTAGGTTTCCACAAAATATACTGCCTAGTCTTCCTCCCTAAGACAGCTTGTCATTTCAATAACTGGGAGCAGCCATTAGGTACTCGTCGTAGGACACCATCAGAGAACATGACATTCGTCCTTATTTCAACGTTAATAGTCAAATGAGATGCATTGTTAGCTGGGGTTGGTAAGAAAGCTGTAAATTTCGGGCGTGTTTAGGAAGACGTTTCAAAAATATTTTTATTAAATTATTTTTGTTATTTGAATTATTTTGATATTTTTAGAACATTTTGATACATTAAAATCTTTTTTTAAAAAAAAAACATTATTTTCAAATAAAAAACAGCCTACCACACTCTCAAATTCTCTTCATTGGCTACCATTTCCAATCTTTGAAAAGAATACCTACCTGCTTTATCAGCTATTTTAAACAGCATAATAACAGAGGAAAGCAACATTCAAGCATCTAAAGCTAGCAGACTGTTGGAAAAGAAAGCCCTCCTTATCAGCTATTTAAAAAAAGTTGCTAGCTTAGGAAAGAAACGTTCAAAGCTTTGAAACTTCAGCAAGCAGTTGACTTTAGGAATGTTGATGTTACAGGGAAGTTCCATAAGTATAACGTTTTGTTCCATTACCAGTTGAGAAGGGCAAGATTTGTCTGAATCATGCTGAACTCATATTTGATCAAAATACTATTTCACATTTTTTTGTTCAAATGCAGGCCCGATAGTTCCTGCACACTACAAGGATTCGATTCTGAAAATTGTGAAAATCTCAAGCGTGTTTGACATTGTGTAAAAAGGCAGGCGCAAGAGCCAGCACCCACTTGGAACATGATCATTGAAAACCAGGGAATATTAGATGTCTACTAAAGGAAAACCAATAAACGAAATGCTTAATTTTCAAAAACTCGGCAACAAGTTTAGAAAACGAATTCAAACTGCTATTCAAGAAAAACTCCAGGTTTGAACGCATATGAATACGTCAACAGATTCGTCAAAAACAAAGCAAGATACAAAGACTTAAGAGGAGGGCTTGTCTCCTCCTGTATGACCTTTCCATCAGATGAAAAGAAGGAAACTACAGCAGCGGCTCACCTTTTCTTCTTCATGAACAGGCAATTTACATATATATACCACGTACTCAGCCTAAATCAAGAGCCTTGGCCCACGAAACCAAGATTTGTACGACCTTTTCCAGAAGTCAAAAGGTGTAAACAGAGGGATTCTCACTTTTTTATGATTTGAATATTCTTATTTGCTAAGAAAACAATTGAAACATCTCTACCTTGATTACATGAAGTCCATCCCTCCACGTAGAAGAATGTGGGCAGCATGAAAGAGAGTTTGGTTAAATTAATGAGAAAATTGTTTCCTCATAGAAACCAGTAAAAATTAAGCACAAAAATATTTTGGTTTCTGACAAAACAAATTTCTTGAAAGAATCTTTAGGATTTCTTACAAAGTGATGATATTTAGCTCAAAGATTTTTTGGTAAAATCAACATGCACGATTCAGTTCCTTTCCGATCAACTAACCACATTGGACCTATAATTTATTTGCTATTTATAGTAACATATGGTAAAATTATTCCATGTCTTGTCTTAACGATATGCAGAGGTATTCTCGTATCAGTTTTTATGCAACAATTCGATCACCTGGTCCTTCTTGGATTCGATCTTAAGTAGGTTATCTAAACATCTGGACTTATATATATATATATATATTCTTATCAACATCTTAATTTCTGATAGTAACAGAAAATTATCTGTTCAAAGAAATTCTGGAAAAGAAATAAAAAAAGAAAGAAAGTACTGAAGAAGATCACAAGAAACAATGACCAACAGGCATTGTAAAGTCTGACCTGGATATTTTGACGTTTTTTTTCAGCTTCAGCTCTTTTGGCAAGATCAGCAACCATTCGAAACCTCCGGCGAGGATTCCTGACGACTGAAACCGCAGATCTCCATCTTCTTAGAGCCTCTTCAGAGGGTCTCTTCGCATCAAGTGCGAAGTTTTCTTTCAAGTATTTCTCCATATAGCAATCAAGCTTGTCAAATCCAAATATCAAAAGAGAATAAAATGATGTATCAAGAAGTTAAGGGTTTCGATAACATGGAGCTAGCAATATTCTTGATGAGGAAAGATTCAAACGTAGCCGTTAATGGCGCGCAGGAATCAGGAGAAGCAGAAAGAAAGACTGAAGGGAAATAGGTGGCAAGGTATTAAATATTTATAAGCATATATAGTTACCTACTTAATTTGGGCCAGGTCAAATTCTTGATAAGAATAACTGTCAAAATTGAATTGATTTTCAAAGATCTAACATTTTGGAAATTGAAACTTGATAAAAAAAAACTGATTTTCTTGTATCAATATTGAGATAAATTCCATGGGGCTGACCAAAGGTGTAACACGTGATCATAAAGTTATGTTGACAGAGACAAATATGGAGAAAATTAAGGTTATACCGAGAGAGAAACTGGAAAGTCTGGAATCAAAAGGAGTTAGTTAAGTAAATCATGTAATTATGTGGATACTTGCACAGACTTCTTACAATGGTTTGCATTTATTTTCATGAAAATAAAAATAAGATTATTGAATTTAATTATGAGTTACAAGAAATCAAGATAAGCCACGCCGAAAAACAGAATTTTAATACTCGAAATGCAATTTATGGGTCTAGATAAATGAGTAAAACCCAGTTGTTTCCGGCTCTTACAAGACATATAAGTCATGATTCGAACTCGAGACATGTAGTCCAAATCTCAAGCTCTTTGTCATCACATCACACTTCTTATAGACTCAAAGAAAAAAGTTACTGAAACAAAGTAGAATTCTTAAACTTCCATCTAAGTTTACCGTTTGATTTTATAGGATTGTAGAGTTAATTCGGTGATTAATGGAGAATTATATGTTTTTTTGGAAATATTAATGAAGGAGGTGCTTGTAGGCTAAAAATGAGATTTTTTTGCCATTACCAAGGCCATAACAAAAGGATCCATGGCAATAAATCTGTGCTCTTTAAATTGCTTTTCTAATCTTTATATTTAGGGTTTTTTTGTTTTTTAAATTATATTTGCATGAAAATCATCAAATTGATATTTGTTATGATTTTAATGTATTAATATGAAATTTTTTTAAAATATTATTTTGATATATTTTTAATTAAAAAATATATTAGCAACGATACTATATTTTTCAAACACATACACGTCGTGTCACGCATCAAACTTTTTATTTTAAATTTGACTAAATCATTATATCACAACATATATGGTAGAGAGATGTTCATCATATATATGGTATTTGTCCTAGATGTTCATCATCTTGGATATTATTTTTTTGGATACAATGTTGTTATGAAATCTAAATAAATTTAATGGGCCGATTCAAGATTGACTGGTATCGAGTTTTATAAATAATAAAAAAGAATTAATTGATAAAAAGCTTGGATTGACTTAAAAAATCTCAGGACTTATTTGTTTTTTTTTGTTTTTTTTAAGCTGTTATCGATTTAATAGCTATGAAATAAAAATTTAATATTTTTTTTCGATAATAATTTAAAAAAAATAAAACAAAAGGAATACTTTCATCAAACAAACAAATCAGAGGGATAATCTTTTGTAAAGCACGTTTTGGCCCAACGATTTGCCCATTTGGTAGCATGAACAGCAGAAGCACTGCTCCAAACAATCTTGGGTTGGAATCACGTCGGCCGTCAAAAAAAAACAAGTTGCCTTTGACAATACCAGAAGTATCAGGAAGCATTATTGTAAGAAATCAGGCCCCAGATTTTTCTTAAAGAAGGACAGAACATTGACAATTTCATGCTTGTCTGCTATGTATCATACCGTTCCCCCACGATAATAATAATAATAAATAAATAAATAAAAAGCTGGTGGCTCTTTTGGATCCTTCTAATGAACCCCCTACCACCGTTGGTCAAGATCCGGCAGCACAAACTTTTAGCCACCGTCATTTGAAGATATGAGTTGAATCACAGCGTGTTGTGTTTTGTTCCGGTTAACAGCATTAATTGCACCTGGGTCAATACAGCAGGAGGTTACCTGTATTGGTTTGATTGCTTTAGACTCGACCGGTTCAAGATTTGAACCGATCTAGATTAAAAAAACAAAAAATATATGTATAGCTGATTGTATAAAAATGTGTCAACCAAATCATTAAAATCAAACTGATATTTTCTTTTTATTAAAATAACATCATTTTAATTATTTTTTAAAATTTAATAAGAGATCTCGAATCAATTTCAAATGGGTTTTACAATGTATCCGTTCAAATTAAATAATAATAAAGTGTAGTTAAGAGTCTCATCTGATTCAAGTTTCAAGTCCCCCCCTCACCTTTAAAATGTTATTTCTTAAAATATCTTTATATATATAAAACAATAATGCTTTATATGAGACTTTAAAGTAATTTTATATAGTTTATTTAACCGAGCCAAACAATTAATAAATTACTCTCTAAAATAGTTTTAAGTAAAAATTTATTTTAATCGAATTTAGTTAAAACATATAAAATATATTTTTTAATGATAATTTATGATAAAAAAAAAATATTTTGACCTTCATTGAAAATATTATATTTTTTGCTTGGACATGGATTACTCACTCGGCCCAGAATAGAGCTCATGTGAAGATTGGGCCTAGCGATTGAGCAGTATGATCACAGTCATGGGCCTCAAACTTGACAAAAATATAAATAATTTTAGCTCGTTTATTATTATGATGGAATTTTTTATTCCCAAAAACAATAACAGAATCATCCACACAGATTAATAAACCGCACAAGGTCATGTCCGATAGAACATTGGATAACTAAAAGTTAAGCTCAAAATATTTTTCATTCTTAAATATATTAAAATATTTTTTTATTTTTATAAAATTATTTTTGATATTAATATATAAAAATAATCTAAAAACATCAAAATAAAATATAATTTAATACAAAATAACATAAATAAAATAAAATTGATTTTTTTTATACAAAGTTTGCTGATAAACCCATGCACGTTCTCACACAAACAGCAATAACCAAAACCAGTTAAAGAGGCAAGCATTAAAAAATGTTCCAAGCATGTAATTTTAAATGTCTTGAGTGATTGTCTTCTAGAGGCCATTCCAATGATCATCTCATGATCTGAAAGTTCAGTGAAACTCAAATTTATATATCACTGTGTTTAAACCTCAAGAGAAAATTCCCAACATGAGGTTCTGATAGGCAGTGAATTTTAAACAAAAAAAAAAAAAAATGCTTGAAATTCAGCATACTCTTGTATGATTTTTAGAATATGAACCCCCAGGAGCTGTTGTAAAAGATCTTGTTATAGCCTGGATATGAATATATAGTGCAGATTATCTAGGTGTACCTTGGTGAGCCAAAGCAGTGCTCCACACAATATACACAAATGCAATTCTAAATAGCAAAAAAATTAAAATGTCACAAATCACATCTAAGAATACATGCCAATACGTGATCATCTGCTTTTTTAAAAGGGTCCAGGAAAACATAACAGCAGAAGTTCATCATCATATGAAGCAGATTGCAAGCAATAAATCCACTCTAAACACACTAAGAACAATAAGCACAGGTTCTTGCCACATGAAGCACAATGCCTGCAACAAACTCCATTGTTCACACAACTACGCATCCAGAGGTGTGCCAGAAGACAAAATAAACAAAAATGAAAATGGAAGTCATTTAAATTTCTATGGAATATCTAAAGGCCAAATGATGTCCATTCTATCCGATTGCCAATGAACAAGGTTAGGAAAGTCACGAGTTGCAAGCATGCGCCACAAAACTTTTTGCATTTATACAATTCAAGATCTCAGGATACTAACAATTTTTGCCATTATACACAATTACAGAAACGTCACATGTAATGATACCATCACTGATCTGGAGGCATTTTAGTGAGAAGAGGGCTCTGCTTGTCTTCTGACAAACAGCTTCCCAATATCTTCTGTCACAACATTACTCCTGGAAAAAACACAATTCAAATAATCAACAGCAATTATATTTTCCTTTTCTTGCGCTTATGATATGATCAAAAATGGTGTCTATAAAATAAAGAAAACTGTCGATGAATAAAAAAAGCACTAAGCCCTATCAGTTGCAAAAAGACAAGATTAAGCTTAGGAAGCCTCGAAATCAGGTTTACAAGCCAAGTTTGTAGCCTAAGATTTCCAAAGGAAATTGGTGAATCAAGTACATCACACCTCTAGATGCAGCTTTTTGTGTGCACATACATGCATTAGGCAATTGCTATACAAAACTAAATTGCAAAGGATATATATATAATGCATCTTTTTGTGTGCACATACGTGCATGAGACAAGGTCACATTACTATACAAAACCAAAGCAAAATATACGTATACAAAATGCTAACATCTTAATTCCCAGTCTTTTTCAAGGACAAGAAACAGAATCATATTCGTCTATGCACTAAAAAGCAAGCTCAAATGTCATGCCTTCATCAAATAAAAGAAAAATATAAGATTAGGTCAAACAGTCAACAGTCCAGTAGTTTCATTTCCAGGATAGAGCAATTCCATAATATGGTAGCATACATTGAGGGCACATCACTCTCTACATCCAAGGTCATATATGAGGCTGTCATTTCCTCATCTTACAGCCAAATACTCAAGCGAGTTGGGAACACTAAATCAATCCCCTGCTCTTGCAAACGCTGCCTTTTAGAGACTTACTAGGTTCTACATCAGGTGCAAATATAGTAAAACAAGAAACCACAGTCATTAAACCTTAACTCTAGCTCAACTTCCACATATCTACAACTTTCCACAGCATAAAGTTCACTTAAAAACCTTAATCCCACCTCCATAAGTAACCTTAAAACCTTGAGATGTCTCCAACTAATTATGATCCATACTCTAATTCAGCAACCCAATCATTAAAACACAGAGGAAAACCAAAAATTTTAAGTTCCACTATTAACTAACAGAAAGCAGCAAAAGGGCAAATCTTATACAAGATTTATAACAGAGTCCATAAAAATAACTAAAAATCTCACCTTCCTTTAAGCTGAGGAGGAACTAACAAGCCCCCACCAGTATCTGGAACATTCTTGTTAGCAATCAAATTCCCTCTAGCCACTTTCCCACTACGCGAAGACCTAACATTTAATTCTCTCTTTCGCGACGCATTCTCTGCCATTGCTGCTGATACTCGCGACGCATGATCACTTCCACTTCCAGCTAATCCAGCCGTTGGCGTATTCAATAACATTGAAGCATCTGGAAGCTTCGATATCGAAGGCAGAGGACTTGGCCCTGCAACTTGTGGGCTCGACAATGACAACCCAGATGACCTGAAACAAAAATAAAGGTAAAACTTTAAATCATGAAGTGAAAAACCCATGATTCCAAATCTCTTCTTTTGTTTGAAATTTAAAGACTTACTGCTTGTTCTGTGGCTGTGCAACTTGAGGTTCGTTTTGAGGTTTTGGTTCTTGAGGGTCTTGTTCTTCTTCTTCTTCTTCTATATTATCAGGTACATCTTCGTCCGAGGATGAAGCGTAGTCAACCATAGACATCTTTTGAGTTTTGATTCTCTCTCTTTTTTTTGTCTCTCTCTTTGATCTCAGAAAAAAGCAGCTGTTTAGGTTCTCCTTCTCTTGTTTATGATCATCAAGCCCCGGCCAGTGGCTGGAGAATCCAGGACTAATACTAGTGGGCTTTCAATCATCGAATGGATCTTTGGACCCATTTCTTTAAATTCAGCTAAAAACCCTAACAATTTCTAATAGAATAAAATTATATTTTTCTTCGATGAGTGTCAAAATTCATTCTTAGATTGCTAAATAGTCAATACTAGTAATGATCTTCCCATGGAAAATAAGTGTTACATGGATATTAATCTCTGTTCAAATATTATTTGTTTATATTTAAATCTTCATATATTATATGTTTACAATAAGATTGTCAATTCCGTTGCATTTCATTCAAAATAACTGGTACATTTTGTTTCAACTCAAAAAATAGAATAAACCGGAGAAAATTTTATTTTACTCAAAATTTTAATCCGTTCTGAAAATTCGACCCAAATTTTTACTGGAACATTCCAGTTTTGTTTTGTTGTCCATTCCGTCCCAGCAAAATAGTGTTTTTTAAATAATAAATAGTTTTACAATATCAATCATATTTTTTAATATGACCGTTAGATTGAGTTAAATTTTTATTGGAAGTCTCTTGATATATTTATATGTATTATGTTAAAATTTCAAAGCAATCAGAGAACGTAACGACTTTACAAGATTAATGATGACATTCTCATAATATTATACATGTTCATAATTTTATTCAGAAAAATTATTTTACTGTGTTTTTTTAAATTATTTTTTTTCTTAATTTCATTATTAAAAAATAATTTTATTATGAATTAAAATTTATAATTTATTTTATTTTATTTAAGGTTATCATGGTCTTATAACAGGGATCACACATTTAAAAGGTTAACCTAGGTTGATCCAAGTTAATTCAATATATTATTATTTTAATATTTTTCTAAGATGTCAACTTGATTTTTTTAGTTAAACTATATTTTTATTAATTTTTCATATTATATTTGAACTTGTCAAGTCCGTCGAATTATATCAATTCAACTCTTCTTTTTTTTTATACAATTCTAAATAATTTTATTTTTAAACTTTGAACTAATTTTTTTAATATATATATAATCTTTTTTTTTAATTTTTAATTGAACTAAATCAAACAAAAATAAAAATAAAATAACTTGATTTACTTTTTTATATTTATTTTTTTCAAAAAAAATCTTACATATATTTCAAACAATGGAATTAATTTTTGTGTTTGGTATTGTAATCCAAAATATTTTTTATTTAAAATATATATTAGAATAATTTATTTTTTATATTTAATATCACCACAACAAATATTAATTTAGTATTTTTTTTTCCCCAGCCAGATATCACTTTTGACATGCAGCCAATCTCAAAAACAAATGGTATATAAGAGCAACTTTAATGATAAAAGGCATTTTGAAGAGACAAATCTTTAAAATGGCTTCTTGAATAGTGTATATATAGCTTTTTTGTTGATGTGTGGTTTAATGATAAAAGCTATACTTTTGACATGCAGCCAATCTCAAAAACAAATGGTATATAAGCCAAGGTAATTTAGCAAGTTTGATAACATTGACTTGAAATATATATATTTTTTTTTCATGATGACATAGCACAAAGATTTCTGAGTCAAACAAGCATCCCACTGAATCTTGAGAAATAATTGTCATCAACGAAGACAGATTTCAACAAGATGAGGGGATTGATACAGCATTACATATATTAACAACTCTAATACACAGGACACAACCTTCTCATCCTACGAATTTAGATACTAAGCTTATGAAATACCTGGTGGAATCTAACTTATTATTTTTACATCAACTGAGGAGTGGCAAAAATGCACGAGAAAGAGAGGCAACACAAGCGATCAAGGTTTCTGACCAAGGAGTGCTGGTCTGTAGAAAACATGGGTTTGCGCAATCTCGATTCGATCTCTTGGGTCGTTCATTGTTTCATCCCTTAATGCTTGAAGAATGGCCTGCACTGTGAACTCCCTGAATGTCCAAGCACATGAAAAGAATCAGAAAGCACAACGAAACACATGGATCCAGACAAATGGTGAGCATCAAAGTACTGCAATTCCAAGTGCAAGTGTGAAGATGAACCATGTACGACTATAGAACACAGCCTCACATACCTTGTTATGAGTATTCTATATAGCATCTTCAAAATGGGGCATAGCTCAACCGGAGCTACGGGTTTGTTTTCATCAGGATGTAGGATGCTTATGGAGGACTGACTTAGCAGCTCATAAAATGCTTTCACTGCTGAGACACCCTGCAAAGCAAAAGGGTGGGCTTAACACGCTGATCCGCAGGAAAGAAAGAAATATAAAAGGTGGATCAGGTTGTGCAAGGTTAAAACCAAAGAATACACTTCTGGAAGGACAAAATTGACTGCGGACAACATCGCAGAGAGAAATGACTAACAAAAGCAACAAACATCTTAAGCAAACCAAATGGTTTTGCACGAGGGCATGTTTTTACGATCACAAGCACTGAAGCCACAGTTGGTTTCAACTCCAAAAAAATTGAGCATGGAATTGTTTAAAATTAATGATAGATTTCAAATTCAATTTGCACTGGGTCAACAGTCTCCAAGTAATGGATGTATCATCACTCAGATATTCTCCCTCCCGTACATAACACAAATTTGTAAATGCAAGCTAGAGCATCTATTATAATCCTCTCATATTATGTATTGGTTGACTATATCATGCATAGATTTCAGTCAAATTGAAATGGTAAAAAATAATTGACCTGTTAAGTTTTCTCAGAACAAATTCCTAGGTAGACAACTTCTAATATGATGCAAGTCCGTTAGGCTTGAGAATCTTAATCGACCATGTCTATGAATAGCAAAGATTGATACCTGAATCATTCCTTTGCCCTTGATGCTGTCTCCCATATCAAGACTCAGCTCCCCCTTGGCCAACTTTTGACCATACCATGCATTACGACCTTTCAGTAAGGTTACATAAGTGTCGGCTAACAAGGGGCCAGCAAGTTTTTCTGGTTCTTCAGTCAACAAATGTGTAATAAATATCATCTCTGATGTGCAGTGGGCAAAGTACACTGATTTACTGGTTGCACTCTCGTTGGTCAGAGCTGCTACCATTCCTATAGAATAAAAATCCAGAGTTAAATTTTCAGATTGAGGACTCAAAATCAAAGAGGAAGTAGGTGCATATAATCAAACTAATCCTTTAAGATAACACAAATGGAGGGTCTAAACACTGTACCTCGTTTCATAATTACAATGATAAAACAATATCGTTCTAGAGTTAATTTTCTATGACAAAAACCATTAGCACATGAAAAATGTCTAAATTCATTGGTGATTTAGATTCATTTCAGTCGGAAACTGCAAGATGCATGGAGCAATGTACACCAGAAAGCTGACATCAAAGTACTTTCTGGCATGTGGCATGATAAATTATGTGTCGATGAGAACATACAGATCCTTAATGCCAAACATTGCTCACTTGTTGAGCATGGAACTCAAGCATCGACTACTTGAGATATGAATAATATCATCGAATAGAGTTATAATATTGGAATTAAGAGTTATCAAAATTAAAGCTTACCAGCTCCAATTGCATAGACATTTTTTAAACCACCCATAACTTCATGGGTAACGAGATCACCATTATCCCACACCACAAAGTGTGGCTGCCTCAAAAATTTAGCCAACGGTTTCCTCCACTTTTCTGCTCCACAAATCCGAGCATTAGCATATTCCTTATTGTAAATCTCTGATGCAATATTAGGTCCTCCAAGATAGAGAATGTTTTCCATTGGAACTCCAGCTGCAAAGCATGAAGTCATCAATTATGATGCGAAAAGTTGACATGAAACAAGGAAATATTGCATGGCTATCGCTACTGGGGGCTGGGGGAGGAATTTTACCTGCACGGTTGATCATTTGAGTGGGGGTTATTATGCGTGGCTCTGGCTCCAACTCAGCCTCCACACCTTTTGCCAAAGAGATTATGATTGGCACTGTAATTCTCTCCTTCCAATACCTACCAATTTCCTCAAATACTTCACGAGTTTCTGTTGATGGCAATCCATTAATAACAATATCAGCATCCCAAACAGCCTCCTGTAAATTGGTCACAACCTTCAAAGGGCAAAGTGGGGTGTCTATCATGTTCAAGCAAAATCCATCTTTCAAAAGCTCATCTGCGTGTAAAACTCTATCTCCTAATCTAGCCTCGACATACTTTAAATAAGCACAGCGTCTAATCAATCTCCTCAACACGTCTTCCCTTGAATTGATAACTTCAAATAAATGCTCAGCAGTGGCCCTATCAACCGATCTACCAGGCCGCCTCCATATCCTTATCAAAACCTTATCTCTCAGATGACCATAACTATCTTGCAATGAGGCAGTAAACACACTACCCCAAGCACCTGCCCCAATGCCAACAATCCTCAACGGATCACCTTCTGCTTTGCCTATAAGAGCACGAAGCTCGTCAAGCTTCTGTTCCAAAACCCCGTTCAAGTTCTGAACCGACCCATTTGAATACACAACGTGAATCATTTCTTCTGTATTTTCAACCATTTTCTCCTCTCTTTCAATAAACCAATACAAGAAAGAATACAACAACTAGTACTTATACCACCACAAAAACATTTCTTGTTGGTATATCCTAAGCTTCGAATGCAAAATTCTAGTTTTTAATCCTTCTGAACATACCAAATTTTCAGTGGATTTTGAAACAGTATAATTGTAATTGAGAAATGGATTCTATCCCTCTACCAACTATAAAAGCTCCAATCATATTTTATAGGTGGGCTTTGTCGGCTAAATCAAAAACAATTCTTTCTCGCCACCATTGACCATTTAGAACACGACAGAAGAAGATGCAAGATGGGTTTTGCCACACGAGATTTTTATGGCATAAGCAACATCTATCAAGGAAACCCACAAGATATAACCAAGAAATTTTAAAAAGATCCCAACTATGACAACAAAGTCTTGAACTTTGGCCAGCTAATCATAACCAAACCCAGTCAAACGTGAGCAAAAAAACAGGTAAACGCAAGAGAAAAACGAAAAGTGAAACAACCTTTGTTTGTCAGCTTCCTCGGGAAAAAAAAACAAAAAAAAAAACACGGAAACACCAGATTTGAAGAATGCTCCTCGTGTCTTTAGTTTTTCTCACACGAAAAGGAGAACACGTGGATGAAGAAACAAACGTAAATTTCGAAGAGGAGAGGAAGGAAAGCTGCTTTTCTGACTGTTGCTTCAGTTACATTGCTGCTGCTGATATGAAACGAATGTTTCGTTTCTTGTCTGCTTGATTTTGAATCGTCATTCTTTTTTTTCACTTGAGATATTTTTTAATTTAATAGAAACTAAATCATTTTTTAAGCAATTTAAATATCTCATATTAATTTGTTTTATGTATAAAAAATAATTATTCTTTAAATACACCTAAAATTTGAATCTAATAAATCAATAAAAAGAACCTGTGCTTAATATTTAAGACAACTACTTGAAGTCTTATTTTAAATCATAGTAATAACTTATTTGTTATTTTTTACTTCATTGATATATTTTACTAGAAAAAATAAAATATTTTGTATTTATAAATCATAATAAAGTAAATAAAAATTGTTATTATTTTCCTTCAACAATCAAAGATATTTTAAATTAATTTAAATATCAATAGGTATTAAATGATTTAAAAAAATAATTAACATGGAAATTAAATTTTCAACTATTAGAGACATTTTTTTAATTAAGAAATAATTTCTAGCGGTAAAGTTCTAAAATAAGATTTCAACAATGAAAAACTTGTATTGGGATACCTTGACCGAAGAATCCAACTACACATCTTTAGCCAATTTAGCATTATTTCTTTTTATTTATACACAAAATTAATATTAGAAAATCATCAAGTTTTTCTAAATTTATATTAAAAAATAAATCTTGTAATGAGAGTTGGTTTTGTATTTTTATATAATGAATGTATGACAAATTTTATCATAAAATCATCTTATCTAAAAGTTTAAATTGTTAGATGATGCTAAATAATATAATTTATATTATTTTTTAATATTCATGCAAGTGAAAACTCTCTATACTTGAAACTTGCACAAGCGCGCACTATCATGTGCTTGATTTTTTATTATATAGAATGAAAATGATGATATTTAAACTCGTGATCGCTGAGTCAATAAGTTCTGATATCTTTTTATAAAATTATCTCATCTAAAAATTTAAATTGTTAAGTGATATCTTAAAATATAATTTATATTATTCTATAATAAATTAGTCGCCTTACTCATGGAAGCAAGAAATAAAAATAAAAGGCAAATGGAGGCCATATTGTGATTTTCAATTTTATTTTATAGTAAAAAAACCTATGTGCCTTTCATGTTAAATAATTTAAATCTTAAATTAAAAGGTATTCAATTTATTTTTATGTTTTTTATATAATTAATAAGTAGGGATGGGATTGTTTAAGTATTTTAGATGGCATGACATCTACTCCATGGATATATATATATATCGTGGATTTCATCTTTAATTTTTTTTTTTTTTTTTGCTTTGCAAAATTTTCAAAAGTTGATTCTTTTTACCTAATTTAATTCTTCAACATTTAATTGGATTGAATTTCACTTTCATTAAGCCCATGTCTAAGATTTTTGTTTTTTTATATCGTTTTTAAAAGTTTTTTTTTTATATTATCATTCAATACTTATTTTGTTATAAATTGTGCTATGTTTTTTTAATGACTTTGGTTTTTAAGGCAACAAGTAAATGATAGTGTGATTAAGTTTGAACATGATGTTCAATATTCTTTGAGTTTAAGTATTAGTATTTATATTGGTGGAATTAATTTTTTCCACTACTATTTTCTTTCCTAGGGTGGGTGAGATAATGAGGTAAAATTTTGCTTAAAATTAGAACTGGAAATTGTATGAATCATTTGAATCATTTACAAGTCATGTTGACAGCCTACTTCAGTTTCATGTTATCCAACAGCAAAATAATTGTTATTATCCCATGCACTTCATTTATATTATTTTCATTTTTGCATAAGAGAAAGATTGGTCCTGACACTAAAATAGAAACTTATTGTCATCTCTAGTATTTCAATTTAATTATAGGCATTAATAGACAACAATCCCCACATTCTCATTTTCAAGATTCAAGGTTATTCCTTTCACACCGCTGGCAAATTCGACCATTTCCCCAGCTTGCAAAAACCAGTTGAAAATGTAAATTGAGATTTATAAATCAATGTGAACAACTCATTCAAAGTTACAACTGTTTTACAAATCAAACTCACAAAAAAAACACACGGGTAGTCATGCATTCAATGCAAACGTGGTCTGTGATTGATCCATCTTCAAAATCACAAAAAAGCTAACGGCTAACCATTGATTTTCAACCGTGGTCTGTGATATATCATCTCAAAATGCTATGTTTTCATCAGTTTAATCACAAGAAAAAAAAACTTCGTACCTAGACATCCTTTCCATTTCTGACATTATTGAGCAACAAAACAAATATCAAGCAACATTTCATCAAAAAATCAAGTTTACAGCCTTGCATTAACCTGTAATGGCGGCGACGGCAACGACAACATAGATAGCAGACAATTCAACCGACGAGAGGAGAGGACAATTTGGGAAAGACTGAAGAGCAAGATGAGAAGAATAACTGGGGGCCTGGGGAGGAGATCGGCCGAACTGAGAACTAACGATTTGATGGATTCTGTGCTGAGAAGAGAAGAAAAGATTTTGGGAGTAAGAGCTGATGATTTGGGGGATTTGGTACTGAGAATTGACGAGAAGATTTTGGGGGTGAGCTGCAATTGAAAATGAGTAAACGGAAAGAATGAAAATTGAAAATGTGTAAACCCGAAGTCCGAACACCTTAAACTCGTAAAATTAGACTGATCCGGTCTGATTTTACAAGTCGACCCGATTTTAAACGGGGTTGACCGAGTTTGACCGGATTCGAGTTTTCTTCCCGAGTTAACCCATTTTCATGAGTTGTACGATTTTGCGAGTAAACTCGTATTTTTAATTACCATGTAATAAGGTTACTTGAAGTCTTTATTTGTTATTCCTTATTATGTTTTTTTTAAATAAATTTTATTTATTGAATTAGATAGAATTGATTTATTTAATGTAGATTGATGCTTACTCTATATTGTTTTGTTGAATTTTCTCTCCTATGTTGTTTTAGTGACCCATGCAACTTCTTCTTATATTGTCATCCGAAAATTTGCGATCGGATTTGAATCATCTTGACAAGGTTCTTTTTTAATAAGTGATATCCATGGTGAAGTTGAGATAAGATTTGAATGTTTTTTTTTTTTACACGTATTGCCATTGATTAATCATATATATTCTAGGTAAAAAAATAATAATATATTTGATGTACAGCGCGAGTCATATGTCTAGTTTGATGACTACATTAAAAATGAGACACATGATTATGATTACAATTATATTTTGTTAATATTTTAGAATAAAAGGATCATATAAAATAAATATAAATGTATTTTATAAAAAATATAAAAATAAAATATGTTTTGCAAGCATAAACAAATTAATTCTTTTAAGCGTTCATAACTAAAAAATCCAGGACAAAGTCTTAATCGATGAACAGTGTCCCAGTCCAAGGTAACCCAAGACAGTAACTGGGCTACACCGACCATCTTGTCAAACTTATATTCTCGTTAGCTGTTATGAACCGTGGCTGTGGACAAAGCTGGTTTTGTGAGATGAAAGAAAGATGGGTTGCAGAGAAAGAGACCAATGGAATTGCATTTAGCTCAACATTTGATCACAGGTAATACCTTCTTCATGTTCGTTTCTGTTTTCTTCCTTTTCTTCTGGGTTTTTTATTTTTATTTTTAAAGCGATCATGTTATGCTTCTTTTTGAGCAAGAATTGATTTAATATATGATAGGACAATGCAGGGAAACAAATATGTTGAGGGTTGTTGATTTGACTTTATTCTCTTCAGGTACCATGTCTTTTCCCATGCTGTATGCATTTGAAAGAGCTTCTTGGGGTCTGTTCTTCTGGAGATCGAGGTATTTGTTTTGCGAATATGAGCTATAATATGGGTGTTGTTGACTGTTTAGGAGGGTGTTGTTGGTTGTTCTTGTTAAATTTCCTAGCAGATGCCAATCCTTGTTATCTTGATAAAAATTATCTTTGCTACTAAGTTCTTTAAGATTTAGGACTATGTTTCGATTCGGCTGTCCCATATGCTGAATGGTCCTGTATTTCTTGGATGATACTGGTCAAGTAAACTTGATTTACCTCTGATCAAGTATTGCACTTCAAATTGTCAAATGGCTTAGTGGGGAACAATAGAGAGCTCTTATTAATTGTCAATGTAATTTGGGTGTCAGATTTTCAAAGCAGATCATTCTATTATAAGAGGAAGTTGAAGTATCTTGTTTTTTCAATGGTTACTTGGAATTTGCTAGTTGAGTTGAGTCTTGGTTGACAGAGTTAATGAAGGGAGACAAGAAGCAGGTCTCTGGGGGTCTATTGGTTTAACATCAAAGGTAATTAGATCATCTTTAATGCTTTGTAAGATGTTGGCACCATTTTTCTTTGAAAAAAGCTGTAGCCTGTAGTGTGAGTCATGGTGTCACAGGAGGCTGGCACATCCTGACTGTACTGTAGAACTTTACTTTTTATGGTACTAATCACCCTGTCCTCCCTGCTTTTAGCTTGATTCTACTCGACCACTAAAGATTTTCATTCTTTGAAATTGGACAAATTAGGTCATGTCTTGTTATTGGCTTATATCTACAAGAGAGTTTACTTTCCATTTGTTCAGGTTTGGCTGTACCGCAAATATGTTCTTGGTTGGTTTATTTATCTTTCTCTAATAAGCTGGCTTGACATTTGAAGTTAATTGGACAAGTTTTCCAAAAATGCAACTGGGACAAGTTGAGTTCTCCACAGTTGCTTGATCCTGCCATATCAGGGTCCAGTTAGAGAACATTTGTGATTGTTAATGGAATTAAACCAATGACTCTTTGGAAAATGGTTTTCCCTTGCATTGGAAACTTCATCAATTAGAAGACTTTTTCCCAGGCTTTTAAAATAGTTAGCTTGCCTAATATGAAAACAGTTTTTCTCGGTTTAAAAGAAACTTATAGAACTAAAATTAGAGGTGTGCTCTTCTTCTGGAGTTATATAATGATCTACATAAGCCCAAATTCATGTTGGAATTACAGGTAAAACATTGGTTTAAGTCTTAACCTGTATTAGACTGAAGCATACAGTATTGCCTATTTTATTTTGCACATTAAAGACATAAACCTTTACCAATTCTTGCAACATACATTTGTCTAAAGTCTCTGGTCAACATTTATATTCCTTACACTTATATGGAACCTCTGTAGTGCTTGCTTTATCACAAGGCACTTGAATCAATGTATTAGGTAATATTCTCCACTCTCTCCCTACAGTAAAGATCTCAACAGATTAGGCTTTGGTTTTGTTTTTATCATTTTTGAATTTCTGTTCCTTTTTTAATAACATTAAAAACTCTTGCCTTAAGAACAAGACCAAAAAGATCCTTTACCAAATATATTTTTAACGTATTTCTTCAATGCCACTTCATTAATATAAAGAAGGGGAAATAAAAGATCAATCTTTTCTTACATAATGGAAATATATTGCTCTTTTTTAAACTAAAATCAAGAATATCTCAGCATATTTTCCCATTAGCATAGAAACATGTAAATGTAGAATGAATCAACTCTTGCCCCTAAGGAATAGAACTCAGCAATGAATATTCTTGAAAGCAGTTTGTGTTTGAGCTTAGATGAGCAGTGGTGGCCTAAGTTTGGCTTATGCTAGTTGATTCTATGTCAAATAACGTAATTGTTTCTTTTATGCTATTGTTTCTCTGTGTTTTAGCTGTTTAATCTGCACATTAAGATGTGCTATGCTTGGTCTTTCCTTAATGAAGTCTATCTATTAAACTGATGCTATCTTGCTGTTGTTTTTTTATATATCTTTTCAGATTTATAGAAGACATTATGACGTCTTTTCTTGATTCAGATGCTTTTATTAAGTGCATATCTTGGTAACATTTTCAGTAATTTAATAGCTATATTAGATGACTATTCTTTTCTTTCCTATATCCTATTCATTTCATGAGCTTATTCTTATAGATCTTCACTTTCAAATTCTCAGTAGTCTTGCTAAGGTTTCAAATTCTAGTTCCGTGGATTGAATTGCTGAAAACATGTTTAAGTTCTAATTTCTATCTAGTTCCCTCCTCAATTGACAATTTTCTGCTGTTTTACATTTTCATATTTATTGTTGATGAGCTGTTGAACTGTAGTTCCCGTAGATGCAATTTGTTTAAAGGAATGCACAATTTCTGCTCGTGCCATTTTTCTTGTTCCAGGATAAGCAAAAAGAGAACTTGTCCTTTTGCACTTGGTGGACACATGATAAATGTTTGGATTTAGAAGATCATGAGAATATTTGGCAGCAACTGATAGTTGGATAGGTTCTCTGTCAAAGTGATTTGAATAATGCAACCTTTTACAAGCCAGGTGCAGTTCTAAATATATGCTGTACAGTTCTAAATATATGCTTTATGAATTAAAAAAATTCAAGAAATGATGTTAAATGTTTGCTTTTAATTATAAGTAGATTGTCAGGAGCCAACGTCTTAGATGGAACATGGAAGAATACATTCCAAAGTTTAGATTTATTGTAAAATGAAGAAAAGAACTGGGAAACATGTACACTGTGATTTTTTTTTTTTTTTGAGGAAAAATACCTGCACACAGTGGTGCCCATGTATTGTATTTTCATGGTGAAAGATTATCCTTTCTGTAATTGTCTATGAATCTGTTCTCATTGCCCCAATAGAATTTTATGGAAACAAAAAAACTCAGGTGCACTTGCTTCTCAGCTAGCAAATATTTGTACTTATTAGGTGCTTAATTAGCATTTCAATGTTGTCAAGATGAATACATCCGAAGGTTTTGGTCATTTAGAATTAATTTTGTTTCCCTGCAGCAAATGGTTTTCTGTTCAATTTCCAACAGAAACTTATCGGAATAACCAATAAAACAGGAACTTGGATGTATAGCTAGTAGTACTGTACCATAATGTCATTGTTGGAATCGGTACCAAACACAGCCCTAAATTTGAGGGGGGGGGGGGGGCTCAGCACAGTGGCCATACATTTTCCATTGACATCGGCTAATGTTATTTCTTTCATTGGAAGTCTTTACTTCAGTTCTTGAGTTCAGAGAGAAGTTGCACTACTCAGTTGTTTTTTGTTTTCTGGATTGTTATTATGAATAACTATTCCATAGTAATCGGCACCATGTAGGTCGAGTTTTGACTGATGAAATGCTTGATTTGAATTGCTTTTGCTAGTAAATGACTTTTCTGCTTTCTCATTTTCCAACAGGATAAACTGCCATCACAAGAAGGCAACACCAAATTTCATTGTCTCCTAGCAGAGCAACTGTGTTCTATCTATTATGGTATGTCTAGGCATTATATTGCTGACAAAATGTAATTTTCTTATAGAATCTTAAATCTGTAACTTCTAGTGAAGTGGTAATGGAAATTGCTTCCAGCATGGAAGACTATTATAGTTTATTTGATATTTCAACTCCTGTCACATTCATGCCCTATTCAAGGTTGGCTCCTTATTTTGCAAATATTCCATGTTAAAGGTCTTTAGTATTCAATGGAGAAATTTTAGATTCACTTTATTCTGCAGCTACTGTAGTTTTGCAAGTGTCATCGGTTGCTTGAGTGTTTTTGAAAAACAAAAGCAGGCATTCTGTACCAACAAAATTACGGGGATGTCCATGTCTGCCTCATACCTTTTTGCTTGAATATGCAAGTACAGTGATTACGCAGGAATGAACTGCATGAACCATTGAAAGTTATTGCCCAATAGTCTGACACATAGATATGTTAGAATCTATAAACAGCATGTTGCTTCCTTTTGAGTTTGCTTTCCTTATTAGATCTTTTCTCTGTGGCTCACGCTGGTTGAATATAAAATGAAAATGGGAAAGATTCATTACACTAACATTCATTGAGAAAGCGAGGATTAGAGAATCATGGCAAATGATTTGTAGGACCATTAAAGTATAAACCTCACTCAGTTTTAGGGAACTAAAGAACAAGTATATTAGGTTTCAATCCCAAATCCTTGGCAAGATTTGTATTGAGGATGCTTTACCTGCGTGTATGGAGCAAGACAGGTCTATTGGATAACACTAACAGTAAACGCTTAGCATTTCTGATTTTATTTATGTGACTGTTTTCTTTTTGTTTTTCAAATTGTTATTATTGTTCATTACGGATCAACCTTGTATAATGCACTATTCTGAAAACAAATAATCTCGTTTGGGCTTGGCTGCCAACGAGTCAAGTTTATGGCTGAATAATAATGTGGAGGAATCCTGTTAATGATATTTATTTGTGATTGTTCTCTCCAGATTGATCCCAAAAAAGAAACTTGACTTGTACTGGTTTTTCTGCTTCTTTTTTTCCCTCGTATACACCCTGCTTGGATCTTTTGCCCCTGGATTGCTGTATCGCAACTAAGATGGCAATGGCTGTAGAACAGTTTCACACTGCTATTTGGCCTTCTGTCATTGGTGTAGACTGAACGCTACAAAAGTGGGTTGAGACGTCTAAGGTATGTCCATGATAGACCAGTATACTATCTACTGTTTATAGTCCTTTAACTCTCTTATTGGTTTTTTCTTTGCTTTAAATATTTGGAGCAATGGGACTTGGCTATTCTTGTCATACGTAAGCTAACACTTCTTGCAAGAAAAGATATCTCTGTTGTCTTTAGAATTAGATTCACTGTAGGAATAACCGACACTTAATTGCAAAATGATTCCTATATACATTTCGTCTACGGCTACTGATTTCAGTGCCTTTTACTATAAATAATAGTTCATATTGGAAATGTTTGGCTTGTTTGATGGAATAAATTTCAACTAGCCCCTGCAGCCTTATACTTACACTTTCTGTATATGAGAAGACAGGAGACCATGATAGCTATCTATTTACACGGGTTAAGGCATCCCCCTCACATGCCACAAAGGCTTTTTTTTTCTTTCAAGATAAGTGTATGGCCAGTGTCATGAGAAAGATACTCCCTTTTGAAATATTCTCTGGCCAGGAGCTAGTATTGCCAGGGGGTCGTAAGCAGATTTTCTCTGGGCAAAAACTTCCCATCTTGGGCCAAAGTGGGCTTTCCATTCTTCCTGTGTATTGTAATGGGGCAGATATTGCTTCATCCCAAGGCGTGCTGTTTCACAAAAATCTAGAATTCTTTTATTCTGGGTTAGGATATGTTCTAAGCCATCAGTTCCCATGGATGAGGGCATTGCAGAGTTAAGGAAAGCCACCAAGTAGAAAATATCTTCCTCTGGAAGAACAGCTGAAGTTCTGTTGTCCCATCTGAAATCAGAATCAGTAAATGAATCAGTCAACAAAACTTGGAGACTTAACAGAACTGAAATTAATTCTTTTATCAAACTGTTACTTTGATTTGTTAACTGGGTAGATAAGGATTGGACCGTTGCTCGTGTCTGTTAGGATGTTGCCAAAGACTTCATCTGCAAAATCGTTTATTTTGCTTTTGGGGATAAGAAGATTGAGCCATGGATGCGGAACTTCCCACAAGCCCTTTGACCGTAGCTTGACTTCAGACACATGAACTCTATCCAAGAATTCCATGTATGAAACTTCTGTTAAGAAAAGTGTTGATGTCATGTATCTTAGTCGAGACAACAAATTCCCAACTTCCTGCATAAAAAAATGGATTTGTGAGTGAATACCGTTTTATTAATTAGTTTACTGAAATATGAAAACCAGAAGAAGATAATGGACCATGTGCCTCACCTCGTTCAGTGCATCTATCCTGTCTCGGTTGAAGTATTTGGCCATTTCTAAGCAGAATAGAGTTCTTCCATCCGATTGAAACTGGCTAGCTTGAACTGGGTCTTGAGGATCGAAAGATGACCTCCAGTTATTCAGAAGAGAAGTCCTGTTGATTATAACAAATCCTTCAATGTAGTCGAACGTGTTTTCCGCACGTATTAAACGCTCTTGGTCTGTGGCAAATGTCGTAAAGTCCAAGTAGAGAACTCTAATCCATTTCACCTATTCAAAATATGAAATCGTGCTGTGAGAAACAAAACTTACTGCTATTGGCTTTATTTCATTACCTTGCTATAATTTATAAAAATTCTACGTGGACCCAATGGCCATAATATTACCATATCAGGTGCCGGTTCCAAGGATATTCTTGCCCGAGTTATGATGCCAAACTGACCAAGTCCTCCCAGAACGCCGTGAAATAGGTCACTATTCTGCTTCTCAGAGCAATTTAATACTTCTCCCTTTCCTGCACGGAGTTTCAGTTATTTTACATAAGGATTTGTGATATGCACATGATATTTTCTTCATGCCATGTTTGCGTATTTGTGTGTGCTTGTACACTAACTTTTGTACTTGAAAATCAAATTAGTGGCAATGGTCGAAGTATGTTTTGTGGAAGCAAGGTCTAGCACAGCATGCATAGCTAGGACAATGTCATGAACACTTCACTTCACCCTGGTCCCATTTGCCTAGATGCAAATTATCCATGTGTGTTGCCTACTGTGTTCTTGTTTTTTCCTCCCCTCTCCTTTTTTTTTTTTTTCAAAAAAAGAACTTTTCGCTCTCGCAATTTGACTACTTTTACTTTAACGAACCTGTGACAATTTCCATCTGATAGACATTACTGATCTGAGGGCCATGCCGAAACGCCTGCCCGCTAACCCCAGCATTAGACAAAGTACCTCCAACAGTTAAGTGTAAGTAGTCTGTCCATGATTTCGGTGCTAACCCATACTTCAGGCATTCACGCAGGATATCTATCCATAACTCACCGCCAGAGGCATCCACATATGGATAGTTTCCATTGTAAACATGCATTTTGTGAGCTTGGAGTGATTCCATATTGATTACAACTCCTTGGTGGGCTTGTGCCTGACCCTGGAGTGAGTGGCTGTGGCCTCTGGCTGCAACTGTAAGCTTTGAATTAGGACCCATCTGCCAAATATGCCTTATCGTAGTGGCAATATCAGAAACTGACTTTGGATATAGTAATGCCAAAGGGAGTAGCTGAAACCTATTGCCGAAGTCTTTGGCTGCATGGTGAACTTCATCAAAGCTGAAATCCCCGTCAACGGACAGGGCTCTCAATGAAGAAGGGCTGCTGGAAAAACAATGGTTTGTTCTTATGGCCATGCAGCTCAGGAACAAAATCATGAAGCTTCTTGCGAAAAGCATATTGTTTTGTTTGAGGATTTTCACAGGTGGATATCTCATTTATTTTTTCAGCTGGAAAGTTGAGGAAAGAAAGGTGTTTAAGCTGGTTTTCTTGCACGTTTGTATGCAATAAAGCAAAAGAAGTGGTGTGAGGAGCCAAGGAAATGAAGGGTTGAGGGGAGAATTTAAAGGTGAAGATTTTGGGTGGCCGAGTCAACCAATATTCAGTTTTTAGAATCCGTATGTAGACTGCCTACTTGTAAGACTTTCTTTTGGTTCTCCTTTTTGTGCTCTTTCATTCATAACAGAAGCCATCATTCAGAGATGCCAAGTTGAAGAGAGAAGGTAAAAGAAAGAAAGATTTCACAAATCTTTGCACCTTTTCCCAACAGTTGTAACCATAATCTCACCTTTTCCTCCCAAGACAGGCATGAAACTTATCTCTATTACCATGTTAAAGGAAACCGTGTCCATATTTAGAAAAGTGAAATACTCATTTGCTTCGCCGGTCTGTGTATCCCCCCCGCCTCTGATGACATGTCTCCCATACATGGATTATTATAGATTATGTTTTTCTCATATCTATGGCTGTCGGAATGTAAGCATCGCGAATCTGCTTTGAGATCAGATGAGAGGCACCATGGGGCCTCCCTTTGATTTTATTTGAAAGGGAGGGTCAGGTGGGGTTCTTATGGGTCCACAAGACACGTGAAGTGCTAATCCATGTGTGCTTTGTGGGATAAATGGTTTTGATTGGTTCTGCTGGGACCCTTTTGAGCCAGTGTGATGAGGTAAGAAGAAGAGCACTACTGTAGATGGGGAGGACAGCTTGAGGGAACCACTGAAAGACTCCTCTGCTACATCTGTATTGTTTGTTGTTCTGAAGCCTAAGTTCCCAGCAAATTGACAATTCTGAACGATTCTCTTGTTTATTTGTTTGCAAGTGCACTTAAATTACAGTAGTTCAATTATTGCCTTTTTCACTTTCCTTGCAAACAAGTTGCATCGAGCACCTAGTTAGAGATTTGCACTTCCAGAGGAAAGCATCTCACAGTTGCTCTGGTACAGGTGCTGAACTTGCTGTACAGGTGCTGTACTGCTGAAAAGTGGAGGCACTGGTGTGAAAGGAAGAACAACACTCAGTTCTGTGCAATGGACTGTGTTTTTCAAGCTGCTTTGGACTGCCTAGGGTAACCAGCTATCATGAAAACTGAAAGGATTCAGCATCTTCATATTTTCAACCCTAGATTCGAATGCAAACATTTGCTTGTGTACTTGCCTAGAACAATGTGCTTTGGAAGTGCCAGCTTATGGGCATTTGTCCTTGTATTTGATAGCTGCAAGATTAATTATTTGTCTCGTATCAAGTTTTAAAAGTATTTTAAAAAAAAAATTAAAAAAAGAAGATAAAATTGATACAAGTCTTGTAATTTAGATCTCGAACCAAACAGATTCCTTACATTAGATTTCATAGCCATACCCAAAAATATAATAGGAACGAGTCTTTTAGTAGTAAACTAAAGTGTGCGTATGCATATGATGTGTTTTGGGATGATGAGGTTAGTTTTTACTGCTAGGTGCTGCTGAGGTAAAGTGAAGAGAACTGCAGTTTAAACTTCTTTAGGTGGATTTTGACAACATAAAATTAACAAGCATGTCGTTGTCTTTAATTTAGAACCGTTTTGGTATCTCTATCGCAGTGAGATTGCTTTTCATAATCATTTTTATTTAAATTAATTAATTTTTATATTAATATATCAAAATAATTTAATTTTTAAAAAAAAAAACAACCCAAAATTAATTTTTGGAGAAGCACTTTTTGACATGGAGAGCAGATGTATACGTAATGTCAAACACCCCCTTAATGTTATTACTTAGCACTCAATTATTCAAATGTAGGATTATAATAATGTTATGTTGTATATTTGGAGTAGACATTGCACTCAAATACCTCAAGCTGCGTGTGAAGGTGTTGTGTGACAATATTGCTCTTTTAATTTGTGGTGAAAAACCTAATCTTTGATTACTTGTGCTTTCTAGAAGGAGACCGGCCATTAATAAAGAAAAGAAAGTATAATTAGCAATGCTTAATGATGATTACATGAGCCACCTCGATGGCCAAAAACACGTATCAAGGGGCCTCCATGTCCATTGATGCCTCGTCTTTGCAATGCAAGAAGCTCTTTACAAGTGAAAAAATAAAATAAAATTGAATTTCACTCGTAACAATTGTCATCCAACAATCAAGAGGACGGCTAGAGTGGCTCCCATGCTAAGATCATGCTAATGTAAAATCACTAATCAAATCAACATTAAGCATGCCACATAACAATGGCTCGGCGACTTGACTGGCTCGGCGAAGAACTAATAATAACTCGACAAGTGGGGGGGATCGCCACCAGGCCGGACGTGATGGGTGGATTACCACCCTAGGGTTCACCTTATCCTTATGATAATACTAATCATACCAATTGAGAATCAAGAAAAGCACTTAATTAGAGGGGATGGTAGGGTATGAATTTCATATAAAATTAAGGGGTTATAATTAATTTTTTTATATTAAAATTAATATCTATATCAACTTACACATATTTTAACTAATCTCAAAAATTTTTAAGTTGATAATTATATAAGTTTTCAATAATCATCGTATTAACAACTTCAAAACTCGAAACTGAGATAATATAAAGATAAATTATTTAATTTCAAGCTTATACTATTTAAATATATAAATATACAGTAGATGGTCATAAAAGAGAGGTTATAAATTAATCATGCCTATCATGTTTTTCTTCGAAATTTTATTCCACTTTAATCAATGTTTCCTTGTCTCTCAATTCATCATATGAGGTTAACAATTAGAAAAAAAAAACTGTGATCTCTTGCTTTGTCGTTAATGGCCTTTAGTACTTTGAGCCTAGCTAATCAATTTGCTTTAGCTAGGTAGGTAGCTAGGTTAAGAACATGATTAGAAAAGAAAAAACAAAAAAATCTATCCACGAAGAAATTTGTTTTGTTTCCTTTGTCCTTCAGATCTTTACAATATATTCATGAATGACAAGCTGATTGAAGATCGATCTGACTACAAGATTCTCAGACGTGATATTGTTGTTTATGTGTGTAGACATTGCATGTTTCATGCATCACCTTCAATTTGACTTGCCACCATGTTTGGAAGGTCGATCGCCTCCGATATAAGATCCTGATTAGAGTTTTCTGGCATGCATAAATGTGGTTGGATCATATAATTAGAATTATTATTTTATATCAATTTATAAATTAAAAATAAATAAACCAAAATAAACCTCATCGTTTAAACACTGTAGTATACTATAGGCTCATATTACTATGGATAGTAATAGTATTGTTTTGCCAATAAAAGCATTGAAATTTAACTCTTAGTCTCATGATTATTTTTTACTTTCCTATAGACCTGTTTGTATTATCTAATTGTTGGAGGTTATTTTCAACCTTTTTGTTATTATCTTTGATTCATGGAATGTTTAAGTAGTTTTAAGTTTGTTTATTATTATTTTTAATTTACCAGCAAAAACATCTACCAGACATGCTTGTCGTTGCCTTAATTATATTCCTTTCAGGCAGCGTGTTCTGTGTACGAAGGCTAAGGGAACTCCTCAATCATCGTGTTTTTGTCCGCGCCGCCATGTCATCTTCCATACGATGGTGCACTTGTCAACATAAGGTGAGTGGACGATTGTCAATGGTCACACACACACACACACATGTGGAGCACTTGTCAACATAAGGTGGGTGGACAATTGTCAATGGTCATAACTATATATATATATATAGTTATGACCATATATATATATCCAGAAATAATTTTTAATGTTTTCAAATTATTTTTGTGTGCTGATATAAAATATAATTAAAAAATATTATTTTAATATATTTTTAAATAAAAAATACTTTAAAAAACAATATTAATTACACTCCCAAATAGTGACTTAGTGTTCATGAATCCAATGGAAATTGATTTCAATGGGGCGATTCTTTTTATATAGATGCCTTACCTAATAAATAATATTATAAAAATGACCTAAAATATTAAATAATAAATAAATACTTGGATAATATATATGATTCAGAACTCGAGACTGTTGCACATTATAAGTTTTTTATCATCATAACATATCTATGTTATTGAGAATACTAAGTGTGCGTGTGTGTTTTTAATTCGTTAATATTCTCTTAGTGCATTTCTTTCACACGAAAGTTAGGCAAAGCTCATTGTAGTGAGGCTTTTTGGTCTGTACAAGTGAAGAAAACAAAGACTTACTCAGCATGTTGGTTTTATTTTAATTCGTCAGGCCAACTTTCCCCTTCGTGTTGCTTTAATTTGTTCACAAGCAATGATGTTCGTTTAAAACAAATATATTAAGACAGCTACTCAGAATTCAGAGTTTAAAAGTGTTTTTGAAAAAATATATATATATTTTTAATTTTAAATTAAATATTTTTAAATTATTTTTTTTTGTTGATATCAAAAATAATTTGTAAAAAATAAACATATTATTTTAATATTTTTTAAATAAAAAATATTTTTAAAAACAATCTCGAACATACTCTGAATTAATAAATATAATATATATGCCTTTCTTGTCTTAGATTTCCTTTTGATGGGAGGGCATGTGTGTGTAGCTTTATGCTAACATACTACACTATAAATATTAATATAAAATAACCTGCGGGATGTGTTTAACCTGTTCGACCACTTTTTGTGATAATAAATTGGATTTTCAAAGTAGCTTCATAATTAATGTCGTAAGATAATCATAGCAATTATACTCGGGGATATATGCAGGCTGCTTTTGAATTGAGTTAAATTACTATTTTTTTTTATTAATTTGCAATAAGTTTGTGTTTAATATTATATTTTAAAAATATTTTTTAAAAATAATTATTTTAAATTATTGTTTTAGTATTTTTATATCATTTTAATATGTTGATATCGATTTAAAAAAAATCATTGGCTATATTTTTGAAAAATATTTTTTAAAAAACAACTTCGATCACACATGCAAATAAACCATTAAAGACAAACACAAAACATTGATTGTAGGTGCCTTATGACTTATAATATTTGGTTTAATTTTTTTGATCTACACTGTAAATTATCAGGTATAAAGACAATATAGAGTATAAGGTATACAAGTTGAGTTGGGTTTTCAATACTTTTGACCTACTAAACAATCCATAATATCTGTTTTTTTAGATTTTTTATCCATTATTATTTATAATATCACATATATAACATTGTTGGTTTGAATATGTAAGATAATATAAATATTATTAATACATTTCAAAGTTCCATTGTACTTTAAATTCTAAAGGAAGGAAAATCAGCCACTCTTAATTGTTTTAATATCTTTTACTCAAATAATTCATTGGGTGATATATGTCTATCAACAAGTAATTAGTTGCATAGTTTTTATTTGACTAGAAACACATAAATATGAAAGGATTTAGTTTTAGTGTAGATTATAAAATGTATAACTCAATGCACATTTGCTAAAAGATTAGTTTCTGTTTAAAAGTGTGGTTAATGTTGTTTTTTTAAAAAAATTATTCAAAAATACATTAAAATAATATATTTTTTATTTTAAAAAAATTATTTTTGACATCAACACATGAAAATAATTTAAAACACCAAAAATATTTAATTTAAAATAAATAATAATAAAAATTATTTTTTTCAAAAATATTTTTAAAACACATTAAATTATAGATTAAGACTTTATTCATTTGTGGAACAATCATTTATAGAAAAAGTTAGGAAATTAAACCCATCAATAAAGTTTGATATTCTTACTATATTTATGTCGGTATTAAGATTTGAGGGAACCAAAAGGAAAGGCAAAGAAGAAGAAAAAGAAGAAGAAGAAAACAAAGAAGACAATCTCACCTTCAAGGACATATAATCAAAGTTAAAAGACTCGTGTCTGCGGATCAATTGGTTGACCACTCAATTCAAGACCTAATCGGTAAAGAAATATGATTTTTTTTCAAAACAATGATCATTTTAGGGTTTTTTTTCTCTATTTTTTATTTAATTTAGAAAACAAAATGTTGTGTTTGGTTATTATTATAAAAAAAATTATGATTTTTTCTCTTACCTCCTTAATTTATCTTTTTGTCACATCTAACGTATAAATGATGAAAAACACATTTATGGAACCCATCATGATCATTTTTGACTAGCTAACTAATGTTAGGTTAAATAAATCTAATCTCAATAATAAAAATTAACATGATGATAGATTTTTTTTTATTGGATGTGAGGAAATCCTATCTTCTAATTTATATTGTCTCAGGCACTTACAGGAAATGCACATTTTGATTCGAACTCGAGACCTGCAGTGCAAATTACAAGCTCTCAATCATTACATCACGTCTCTTGGATTGATTTTTTAGAAATTGACTTGAGAATATAGATAAAACATTAAATTTTATAATATGAAAATTAAATCGAGAAAATATACTTTGAGAAATCTAATCTCGATAATAAAAAACTAACTTGACAATATATGATATTTTAATAATTGATATGAAAAATACAAAATCCGACTCAATAACATATTCTTGGCCATTTTGATTGTGTTTCTTGTTTAAAATATAGTTTTTTTCTGCTTGAAAACATATCAAAATACTCTTATTTATTTGAATTTTAATATAATCATATCAAAACACAGTAGAAAAACCATTAATTTAGTACTATTTAAAACTAAAACACCTAAAAACAAAAGCAAAGGTAGCGTCAAACATCCTTAGTGAGATTATTTGACTTATCAAAAAAGAAAAGGGGAAGAATCTTACCTAGAACAGTTTCTTAATGCATGTTTTCCCCTCACCGACTGCATTATGATTATGGTCAACAAGCAAGAGGAGGAAATATATATACCAAAGGTTGGACTTTAGAGATTTATTGCTTCTAGCAATGAACCACTGAGCTCGATAGAGAGATTAAAATAACAAATAGAGCACCAAAAACATAGCAATCACGTTGATATGGACTTGACCTAAACACGTCTTGACTGCCTCAAGAACCATTGGGTCCAAAACAACACTATAAGACGAAACTAATTCAATTTTCAACCCTCGAATGTCATTTTCTTAGACCAGATTAAATCAAAACGTGTCGTTCTCTAAAAAAAGAATTAAGGGTAAAAGAGAACGATTCCCACAAGTCTCAAATTGAATACATATTTGTTTGAAAGTATTCTGCCTGCTTCAAGCTCCCTTTGCAGCCATCGATGTCTCTCTCTTTTTCTCTCCCTCACAAGTCAATTTTGTGTTTTACAAGTTATATATGCCACACACACACAAGATATGTACTTGTTTTGGGAATCTGTGTGCTGCCATGAGCATTGGTTTAGGTCCAAGACCATTGCACAATGCTGGAAATCAAGGTCATCTTGAAAATAACAGCTATGGTGGGAGACATTCACTTTCACAAGTGGAAGCGATGGAATTTTTATGGATTCTCCAAACATATTCACTTTCATTGATGAAGCTCGAAGTTGTTCAAAACCCTAGAAGAGAAAGGGGTAGAAAAGGGACAAATCAAATTCATAGCTAGAATTATTGGACACCTCTCCCCGTCTAGGAGATGACTTTTTGAAACTCTTGTGTGGTTCTTACGAGGAACTACATTAGTGGCATAAATCATCTTTCCACCGTTCAAGCAGCTTACTCCCAACAAATTTCTAATAAGAGATTTATGAAAAAGAGTGATTGATGTATTTATTTTCAAGTAATTATCTCATTTAAAAATTTAAAATATTAGGTGAAACTCCAAGATATAATTTATATTATTCTTTATTATCTTTCTCAAATGAAAATTTTTTGGGCGTGAAACTTGCAAAGATATTCACACTATTGTATGCTTAATTTTTATCAAATAAAATGAAGATGGTAATATTCAAACTCATGACTGCTGGATAAACAAGATTCTTATAGCATGTCAAAACACTATTTTACCTAACAGTTTAAGCTGTCAGGTAAAGTTTCATAATATGATTTATATTATTCTCTAACACATTGTATTTTTTAGTGAAATCTCTTTGAGATTCAAACTCATGATTATTGGGTCAATAAAATTTTAATATCTTGTAAATAAACTAATTCATTAAAAATTTAAATTGATATATAAAATCTCAAAATATATTTTATATTATTACATGAATTTCGCTTTGGCTTGAATTGCTAAAAGGGAAAGGACCTGGAAAGCTTTTATTCAAATTCCATTCACATCTGGGCTTGCAGATGAGGAATTAGGCCGGACCAGACAAGAAATTGACAAATTTCTAACTTGATTCTTTCCCATAAAAGCGTTTATCGATCAAACTTCTGCACCAAAATGAGTTTTCCTTGTCTTTCACTTTCGTTCTTGGAATCCCGTTGTGTGGAATCCTTCTCACAAGTTATATCACGATTTTCTTAGAACATTTACTGATGATCAATCATTGAGTTCCACGAAAACATCCATGGAATACAAGCTAGCTAGCTATTATTGCTTCTGATCACAGTACTATTCTTGTTCAATGGCGTAATGCCTTCGTGATAGAGGTTGAAGAGAGGGTCGTCAGGATATAATTACAAGAAAGTGACGACCAAAAAATAGTTTATAGAGAAGGGGTTTCAATTAATGACCAATAACTAAGTTGTATTTATATAGGTGTACCCTCGAGGTTTTCTTTTTATGATATATTAAAAAAACATGAAATTTATTATATATTCAGTACAAGTTCTTATTAATTTGTAGTAATTTTAAGATAAATATTAAATAAATAATACGGTTTTTCCTTTCTAAATATTTAATACTTTTTTTTATTATCAAAACTATACTATTAATTGATCATTTTATGTGGTATAGTGAGTAAATATGCTTGACAATTCATATTCTTTTTAATTAAATAATATATTTACTCTTATATATAGCTTCAGCTTGACAACGTGTGCAATAAAATAACCTCTGGTTTAGTGATGAAATTCATTTTTTTTTCTTCCCCCCCTTTATTCTTTGTTGTTTGCACCCTACCCTCTGATTTTTCAAGCTAGCTCCTAAAATTTTCTTTCTTTTATTTGTTGTTTTATTATTATTTGGTTTATTTAAAATAATTTATGAAATTATAATTTTTTTTATAATTTTTTCTTTATTCAATATTTTTTCTCTTATTATTTTAATTACTATTTAAGCAATATAATTTGTTTCCTATTATATTTCATCCTAATTCTTTTTTTTCTTTGCAAGTTTTTTTAGATTGTCATTTTTTTTTACCCAATTTAATCATTTAGTTAATTGGTTTGAATTTAAGCTTCTTAGTTGAACACATGTCTACGATTTTATGGGCTGTAAATTTTGAAAATTAACCTAGTTTTTGAAGGTTTGTCTAGGATATAGTTTTTATAATATTTTTTTTTAAGCTAATGTTATTTCAATCTTATCATTCAATATATATTTAATTGAAGATTGAGTTTTTTTCTCTAGTTTCTACTCCTTTTGTTTTATCCTTCATTTTTTTTATTTAATTGATTGATCTCGAGTCTTTATATTTATTTATTAAATTAAATTTTAAGATACATGTTATTCTTGAGTTAAATATAATTTACTAATTAAATATAGATGAATGCTCACTTTATTTTTATTTTTTTTGTTGGGTTTACTTTTCTAGTATGTTACTCTATCAATCATGCAAGTTCTTTCAATGTCATTTTGAAACCTTTTAGAAAAGTATTTGAATTTTATTGGCAAAGTCTTTAGGTGATATCCATAATTGAGCGATGACAAGTACCAATCATCTTTTTTTTTTCTTTTAAGGTGTGATATAGATGGCTAATTTGTTATAGCCAATTTTTTTAATAAAGCTATCATTATCTGTTGTTTTAATTAAATTTTTAAATCACCTTATTTTATTGAATTTAGTCGAGATAATAATGAGTTTTTTTTTTACTTTTTTGAAAGCTCTAATGTCACCAAAGCATTTGTTTTATATATTAAAAATAATTAGACCAGTATATGATCGACCACTAATTTAGTCTCAACTAAACCTCTAATGTGACATATTATAGATAGTCATAACAATTTTTTTTATAAATTAAACCATATAGAAAAAAAGTGTGTGATATTTGGGAAATATAAATCAATCTTATAAATAAAATTAAATGTACATGTATTGCAGTCTTATATTTCAACATAATATTACAATACAAGAGCAATAACTAAATAGTTATTTTAATAACTAATTGGCCTTGCATAATTTATATATTATAAAAATATGTTTATGATTATCTTGAAATAGCCTTTTCTCTTGCATAAACAATCAAATCTTTATAATATACACCATTTGAGTTTTTTTAATTAAGAACCAAATAATTATGTAAAATAATCCACTATATTTGTCCTCATATTTAAATTAATTTTAAAATAAAATTCTTATATTTCTCCTCCTTTTTTAGATTAATTTTAAACATCATTATAAGAATCAAATCCTTACATTTCTTTTTCATTTTAATGTACATAAAGTGAGTTTTCTAATTAATATATTTTTGTTTGCTCCCAAATCTCAATGACTTACCACAAAAATTTTCTAAAACTTAATCATAGATAGTAAAGCAACTCATCTTTTGACATATTGTTATTCAAATAATAAAATTTTGATAATATATCAATTTAATTATTCAGTTTTTTTTGTATAATAATTCAATTTTTCTAAATTGTATTTTCTTTTTTCTTGTGTTACTTTTCCCATCATAAAGGGCAGAGCTAGAATCTATAGATTATAGATGAAAGGGGCAAATTTTTTTTTTTTTTAATTTCTAAGGGACTAATGCAAAAACTAATATTTTTTCTAATAAATATTTTTAAATATAATGCCTTCAAATAAATATAGAAAATTCCATTACGGCTCAGTTTTTATATCACGAAATGACAAATTATTTTTTTTTATTTTCTCTTTTTAGAATAAACAATTGAAATTATTTACAATTACCATTAATTTCAAATTTATTCATGTTCTTGCAACACATATATGTAGGATTTTATTTAAAAAAAATAAATAAAACATATTTTTATTTTAATAAATTTAATATGTCTGTATTTTACTTTTGCAAGAAATAAAATCATTCTTCAACCCAATTTTCTTCAATATTTGGATCTAGAAGTTATCCAGCCATATTTGATGAAACTATGTATGGTATAAGCCCAGACTTGCTTCTTTCTTATAAAAATAAAAGGCCCATATTCTCAAAATCATCATCAATAATCTTGACCCATGAAGGTATTATCCAAGTTTTTTTTTTAATTAGTTCCCATATAAATTTTAAGTTCTCTCCAATTAATTCTTAAATAATTTATCTACATCCAAACTAATATGGGTGTGTTTGATATTACTTTTATTTTTGTTGTTAAGATTTTGAAAAAACAGTTTCATAAAAAAACATTTTAGTTGCGGTTCAAAATAAGTTTGAAGTGTCTAGTTAAAACTATTTTTGAGTTTGAGATTAATGAAAAACAATTACAGATGTTTGGTTACCAAATTTTTCATATTACTTTTAACTTATGAAATTACTTTAAAGGACGCATTTATATTAATAGTAACAAAGTATAATTAATAATTTAAGTAAATTAGACAATTGTTTTTATTCTCTCATCAAACTACTTGTAATTGAATTACAAATTATAAATCCATACGTAAAGGCATCTGCAATTCCGGAACAATATATAGTAAAATATCATCTAAAATAAAATTAGAATTGCGACACAAAAATTATATTGTGATCTCCTTCTAATATATTTATTTATATTTTAAAATTATTTTAATATTAAAAATATATTTTTTATAAGAAAATATAATAAATAATAAACCATTCCCTTCCCTGCAAAATCCCCTCCCTACAAAGTATAATTCTGTAAAATATAATAAATAATACTACTCCTAGCCACCCCTTCCAAACCAAAAAAATAATAATAAACCCCTAAAAATAATACCCCGGCCCCCCTAAACATAGTAGAAACATAAGAATATAATAAATCCCTAAATAATCAATACCTTAGCCTCTCCTCCCTAAATACAACAGTGTGAAAAACAATAAATTACTGTATTTTATGAAACTGAGTTTCAATATTTTTTAAACATGGGGTCCATGCTATTTTTTAACTTTTTAACATTATCATACACTAAAATTACCTTTTTTTATATCTCCGGTGTGGCAACACTACCAAACGCCCTTTTAGACACTGCTTCTCTTTGACATGAATCAACAGGGTGAAGAAGAGGGTATATAGGTGCTTGTAAGGTTTTCATGGACATGGATTATTCGCTACAGGTTAAATCTTCCTGTTCATGTGCCTCCAAGAGAAGAAAAATTCAGATTGCTGCATATTTCAGAGTGTTGATTAGCATGAAGGGCATGGATAGAATCGACTCTACCAGGCCATTTGTTCTTTCTGAAGAGGAATCCTAGATGTTGAAGCTATGCACCAGCCATATTGCTTCATGATTAGTTAATTGCTTTAGGAGAGCAAAATGAATGAGAAACACATATATCCACTCAAATTTTATGCAGTTACAGGCTAATTCTGCACTCAAAACTACTGAAATCTGAAGTCATTTAAAGGAACTTTGTTGATCCCAAGTCTTTAATGTGCAATCTGAATCAAAGCTAAGAACTTTCAACGTTGGCCGGTTACATTTTATCGGACCCGAAATGCCTTTCAAGCCTGGAGACCTTTGCTGATAAGCACTGGGCCTTCCGAACCTAGCACTGCTTGGAACCTCAGAAACTGTAGATGATGTCAGAGATAGCTTGTTCTTGCATGGAGAATAGCTGTCAGAGTAAGCATCAAAAACCCCTGGCCTTAGCTTTGGTGAGCTCATTGATCTTGTTTTAGCCTTGGCAGATTCAGTTGCTGCCATGTAAGTTGGAACCACAGGAGATCTAGAGAAGGAATTTTCTTCTCCCAATGAGCATTGCTTTCTATGGAAAGATTTTCTTGGAGCTGAAATGGGAGAATCTACACTGTCAAGGTGATACAGTCTCTGCAAACCTCTCAGTTTAATCTGCTTTCCTCTATATTCCACTCCAGACTTTGGATTTGAGGTTAAAACTGAGTCCAAATCTTCAAGCTCTTTACTCTTAACAAGTTGAGTATCCACCCATTGATCTAACCAGTACCTCCACCTTCCACTTGGCTTTCTTCGCTCCGATTCAGCTGAATTCTGAAAGGTTTTTTTTTTTTTTCAATCCATTCTGAGAAAATACTGCTCATGGAAAAGCTATCTAAAAAGTGAAGGTGGCCATAATAGAGAAGCTTACCCTGCGGTTGGACCAGTATTCTCTTATCCGTTCTCTCTTGATCGCGGCCTCTTTCTTGCTTAGAAACGAGGCATTTGCCTCCTCCTTTGTAAGAAGGCTGCCATCCCATCTTTTTTCACTATTCATATCCATCTGAAAACACAAAAAAGAAATCCTTCCATTATTCAGATATCATCGCACAGACCTGATAACTTCAGCATGTAGTTAGGGTTGTTAATTTGGGCCCATATAGAGTTGAAGTGATGACACAGACTTAAGATTCTAAGATGTTTTTGTTGATTGGGTTGCTGAGATGACAACAGAGATCCTCTATACCTACCTTTATTATCTTGTCACTCAAATTTTCCAACTGTTTATTTTCACTGCAGGTCCAAGCACCTTCCACCTTTTGGATCCTTTTTGCACAGACTTTTGACTGGATATTTACAATAGATTGCAAGCATTTTAGAGTAGTCATGGCTTGGCGTCTCACGTTCCGCCCTCGGATAATAGCCTGAAGCTTCACTATACCTTTCAGAGCCCGCAAAGCTTTCCTTGCCTGCCGAATAGAATAGTTGAGATTATTGCATGTTCTATGAAAAGCTTTCGATAATCAATTGATTGAGGTAATATAAAAGGATCTTTGGTGTCAAATGGAGATAATATCTTGAACAAACTCACAAGGTAACCCCTATAGGTAGCTTGAATTTTGATGGCAGCCAGTTCTTTGATCCCCATCTCACGCTGATGAGTAGAATGAAGGGCATCACCTTGAGCTTTGAAGGCTAAATGATCGGATTCTTTCTCATATTCATTGATAGAATGAGGAGCACCGGTGAGAAAAACCACCTCGGCCGCAGCCTGAGCAGCTGCAACAGCTGCTTCAGCAGCGGCAGCAGTGGCAAGAGCAACACTTAGAGCACGCTTGCTCTGCTCCTTCTCTGCTTCTTCTCTTAGTGGTGATGATGGTGCTGCAATGGAGGCTAATCTATTCTTGACCTTAAACTTTCCAAAAAACATCCATTTTCTTCTCCTTTCCTGATGATAACACACATAATACATCAAGTCATGCGTTTTAACAGACATCGAGAGATGTTACAGAGGAGAAAAACTGTCTACCTTTTCTTGTCCTGACTGCGTGTCAGAAGTAAATAGCCTTCTCAATCGATAGAACCAGCTTCTGTTCTTAGCCATTGAAGCACCACAGCTTCACACAATGCTGTGAGATCCTCAATGATCTGAAAAGCTCTCAGCAAAGCACTTGCATGTTACTTTTTTCTTTGTTTTTTTCTTATGGAACTTGCATACAAAGCTTAAACTGACTAGAAAATGCTAAATTTCATGAAGATTTCGGGTGTTGTAAAGCAGGCCAATTGCTTACCATCTCCTGAAATCAAGGAATTTAGTGGGTCAAACAAGAAAAGCTGCTTCAAATAAAGATCAAGTCTCGAGGGATTGGATCACATATAAGAAACTGAGAAGGAATGATTTTTCCTTGAATTCTCAAAACACAAACACCAAGAAGTGTGATGGTAATAAAGTAACCAGGAGACTAATGAAAATAGACTGAAATCACAAACACCAAAAAAGTTTGTTAAATTCCCTAGTTGGTGGCATTCATGCTGGTATGTTTTGTATTTCTATGCAATCATTCATCTTTTCCATGCTGTGGGCCTTCGAGCAAGAAACTGTGTATAGTGGAAAAAATAAAAATAAAAATAAAAATTGGAGCCATCCATCTTACTTACACGGAAAATACCTCATATAAACATCCTTCTCAAGACTCATGGGACCTCCCATCTCTTCTCCAACTGTCATATTTCTCAACTCTGATAGACCAGACACGTACAAACGTTTGTCGGGGTTGGAATTATTGAACTGCCCTCCCTCGTAACACCTCTATCTGGTTACATGAAATGTAACATACGAATTGGCATTGTCGCAGCTGTTTAGAAACCTAGATCTAAAAACAGCTATAAATTATTGCTAGGCTCAAAAAGAAAGTTTTCAGAAACTGTGAAATCACTTTATACGTGTGTATATATATATATATAAACAAGGCCTATATGTTATTTAATGCAGAGTTTTTGAGTGAATCCATGAAGAAGCTATATTTTTCCCAAAAAGAAGAAAAGAGCCCTCAATTTTTCAGGGTCACTAGTTGCCGCCACCACCACCCTTCATGGCATGACTTTCATTGCTTCCAAGGTCATCATCACAAAGTCTTTGCGAAACAAAAGAATGAGTGGGAATGTGCAGATGAAGCCATGTTAAGTGGGCAGTGTCCTGCACATGTTCACGCTCCTGCTCTGGCACACAAGAGTGAGTGAGCGAGCGAGCGAGCGAGTGAGGAGACTATTATTGAGCGCAGTGGGGATGGTACCAATGTGCAAAAGCTGAGTGGGAATGTGCAGATGAAGCCAAAACACACTTAGCTTGTAAGATGGAAAGACAGCTGTGTAGGGCCCCTGGAGGAGAGAAGACGTCATGATTTTACTCACCTTTTTTGGATTAAAAATAAAATAAAAACGAAAGAAAAGTCTCCTTCCTTCATGGAGCCTCAGTTGCCCCTCTCCATCACTCTCTTAATATCACCTCCATAACCTTAACTCCTTTGTCCTGGTCCTGGTCTGCCTAGCAAGCTGGAGTTAATGGGCTTAAAATGGTGATGGTGACAACGTCAATGCGATCACTGTTTCACTTGTTTCTCCCTGTTTCAACTGCATTGTGACTGAATCACTGGTGGAACGAACTACAAACACCAGAACAAGAGCTTGGAGGCTGTGAACATACCTTGATTTTGACTAGAAATTTCAAATCATGTTGGGATTGTTTCAGTTGTTAATGAGTAAAACAAATTCAGCTGATTACTCCGAGAAAATTATGATTCCGAACCCTTCAATATTAATTAATATAATCATTAATTTTAATGCCTCAAATTGAGTGGTTTTTGACTTGTGATCTCTAATTATAGCAGTAGGATTTAAGATGGTGTTTGAATAACATTTCAAATTGGGATTATTTTTTTAAAATAATTTAAAAGAATAATATTTTTATATATTAGTCCTGGATGGAATCTAAAATCTAACCCAGAGGAGGGCTGAGTGATGTTCTTATTTTTGTTTTTTTTATAAAAACGGTGCATTTTTCATGTCACTCTCAGAATGTACAGTGTCTTCTGAAAGCACAAAGTCAGTGCTTGCCTGCCATATTTTATCCTTCTGCAAATGGCAACCGAGGATGAGTACATGTTTCCCAACTACCATTTCTCACTTTTCAAATAAAATTAAATATTTTAAATGGGTGGGGGGTAAAATGTAATCCCCCCTCCTTCCAAGATGCCATGATTGGCCACTAAGATTGACTTTTATTTTCTGAAATTAAAACACTGAGTATAACAGGAATATAGGTAATATTTATAAAAAAAACTCAATGCAAGAGTATTGGTATTGGGGTATAAAACCTAGTTCCAAAAAATTTGATGATTTGATTTGCAACCATGTGATTGCTCATACGAAAACTGATATAGAATTACCTAAAATAAATTTAAACTCAATTTAACAATCCATCATGCTAATTTAGTTTAGTGTAACCGGTTTTCTTTTTGACTTGGATTTGTTCTGTTAATTTATAAAAATATTTGTTGGGTCTGTTAGAGAAAAATATAAATCATATTCTGGGGTTTCACTTAAATTTTTAGGTGAGATAGTTCCTTAACATGATATTAGAGCTTTATTGACCAAGCGGTCACGAATTCAAATCTCACCACCCCCATTCTATTTAATAAAAATCAAGCACAAGATAATGTGAGCCTGTGCAAATTTCAAGCCCAAAAAGTTTTCACTTGAGGGGATGTGTTAGAGAATAATATAAATTATATTTTGAGGCTTTATTTAAAAGTTTAAACTTTTAGGTAAAATGGTTCTTTAACAAGGTCATCCACATAGTTTAAAAGTAAATAACACTGTTTTTTTTTATTGATAATAGAAAGAGAGATTACACCAAGTGAGTGTCTTAAGTAACATATTTTTAATAGTAAATAATATTTTTGATAAGGTTTTAAAAAAATTATCTCATTCAAAATTAGAAAACATTTTAGAAGCGTTTTTGAAAATAATTGAATTTTTTTTAATTCAATTTTTTTGGTGTTTTTATATCAATTCCATGTACTAAAATAAAAAATAATTTTTTAAAAAATATTTTGATATTTAAATAAATAAATAAAAACTTTTAAAAATAATCTGTATCATACTACCAATTATGCAACTAGTGAATTAACCATAAAAAAGTTTCTTCTCAGACAAACACTTCCGAGTTACATTGTTCATGATTTTGCAGGCTCAGAATTAAGAGGCTTTAATCTTTCCTATGACCCAACCCAATTATAGGCCCATAGGTCTAGATAACTTTGTAAAATGGACAAGAACTCAAGCCCATGAGATCCTCTAAGATCTGTACATCCACGTTTGCAGGCCTGTGATCTTTCCACCTTTGAAAGGACCTCTTGCTCAGGGCCTGGTGGTCTCTCATGGAGTTCTCGTGACGGCAACACCCTCACGTGAAAAAACCTTTCGCCCGTTTATCGCAAGAAGAAATAAAAAAGAATATTATGCCCTTTTGAATAAAATAGATAATTTTTTATATTCTCAATGCGTTGACTCTTTTTATATAAAATTTATTACAATATCAAATACACACAAAATAAAACAATACTAGTTATTTACCGAGCCTCGTTATAGTCAGAGTCATATTTTTTTCAATGTAAAAAAATATTAATTATGAAAGATTTTTTTATTATAATATAAATTTGGAAAAAAATAATAAATATGCACAGAATTCCTATGAAGTCCAAGTTTCCTATCAAATATATGAATTTTAAATTGATATAAATTTATCTATTTGATAAGTTTTAACAAAATCACTACCATAAAATTATCATCATCATTAAAAAAGTAAAAGGATTCGGATACCTAAATTATTGAATTCACTGTATTAAGATTGATTTATTTTATAATTCAATTTAAATTAAACATGACAAGTAAAATATAAATTGAGAAAACTCCTATAATAATCAAAAGAAAAAATAATTAGTTAATTCTTTATTTAAAAAAAGAATAAAAATTCATTAAAAATTCACTTCTATGTTACTATCATTATTATGATTATAACAGTTAAAATTATTATCAACATTATTTTTCAAACAATTAAAACCATCAAATTACCCAAAAATAATAAAATGGAAAAATATTTTACAAAAAAAATTACTAAAATTATCATTATTATTGTACAAACAATAAAATCATCTTACCTGAAGAATGTATAAAAACAACAGAAAACACACAAAAAAAAGAAGAAAGGGAAAAAATATTAATGTTAAAATGATCACCAATATAAATTAAAATTTCAGGATATAACCAAATAAAAATAAAACCCAACAAAAAATAAAAATAAAAACTAAAAGCACAGGTACATAAATACATATAAAAAATAAACATTATCCAAGAAGGACTGAAAAAACAAAAGGAATTGATACTGATTGAAACAAATATATAATTAACTTCAATCGAAGGACAAAATTGAAACAAATAAAAGCATTGAGACTAAAACAAATAAAGACATTTTAAAAAAAATGCATTGGAATTTTGTTGAAAAATTAAAAGAATAAGGACTGAAATAAAAAGAAACATATATGACCAATTTCAATTGGAAGAAGAAATTAAAATAAATTAAAATCTGCATACCGAAAAAATTAAAGGAATAAAAAACAAATCAAAAATAAAAAGAATAAGGACTGAATTGAAAACCAACATATATAATCATTTTTAATTGAAGGACATAATTGAACAAAATAAAAATTTCAATTGAAAAATTAGGAATAAAAATAAAATCAAAAGATGAGGGACTACAATAAAACAATCGTAAACATGAAGGACTTATATGTAATTTTTAACGGCAAGAAAAAGAAAGGGAGAAAAAATAAAAATCCCTATATGTAATTTTTAACGGCAAGAAAGAGAAAGGGAGAAAAAATAAAAATCCCTTCACTCATCACCTCCAACTGACATGCATCGCACCAGGAGCCACAGGACATAGAGGCGCATTAGGTGACATGACAAAAAGGCAGTTTTCACCGTGCAACGATGCCGCACGCGTTGCATGAAAGGCCCGTGATCGTGAAACATTGTTGACGTGTCCATACGACACACATGCAATATTTCAAGAAAAATAAAAAATGTCAAATTACTTATATAGCACTGGACCTAGCGAAAATGAAAAAACTAGGGGGCGAGTACCACAATACCCCCACTTTCAGGGCTCTTTTTTTTTTCTTTTTCGGGACTATTTCCATATTTTCACTGTGCATAAATTTGTGAAAAATAAAAAATACTCCTAATTGCTTTTCGTCTTTTTATCAGCATCTAGTGGTAAATATAGTAGTTTTACCATGCAAAAAATTTAAAAATACCATAGATATCCTTTGGAAATGTCGAAAAAGACCCCATCCTAAAGGTTAAGTTTTTCTGCATTGAAGTAAAATGATAATTTTAATATTGCAATCTATAATAATATATGTTTATATGAAGTGAAGGTAAAATCCATTATTAAAGAATAATGTAAATTAAATTCTTCAAATGAATATTAATAAGAAAAAAAAGAAAATTTTGAAAATTATCACATAGATAATTGAATAAAAAAAAAATCGTTCACAAATTTCATGTTTTTGCAAGGAAGCTTCCCTACCCCACCTTTATAGGGCAAATACTCCATACGACCCGAATCGAAGCCTTCTCTTATACCCCCTTGTCTCTTCGTCGCTAACCTTTACACGAAATCCAATCTTCTCTCTTCCACTACCCCCTCCTCTTTCTTCCCCTTCAAACAAAACCAACAAATTTCCACACTTTTTTAAATAACTTATTTCACTGTTAAAGTAATTATTTTTGTCAAATAATGAGAGAGTGAAAAGACAGAATCTTGATTTGTTTGGAGGTTGTTTGATTTGTTTAGTGTAATGGGAAATTGGAGAAATCGTCCATCACGTAGATTCTTGAACAAAACATCAACAACGTACTCTTATGACTACCCTGAATCTCCTCCTTACTCAAGTAAGTATTGTTTTGATATGTGATTATGTATGTATTAGTTATTGTTTTTGTTTTTTTGCATATATTTTGTGTTTGCACTTCAATTGAATTGAGTTACGTGAGATTGTTGGATTTTTTATTTTTCATGATGGGTTTTTGTTAGAATCTGTTTATGTTTATTTGGTTGATCTGTTTAGTTAGTTTTTGTTTTTTCAGTTGGGAGTTTAAAAATCGTTGCTTTCCTGGTGTAATGTTTGGTAGCTGAGAGAATGGTGGATAAAGAATGGAAAGCTTGATAATTTCTAGTGTTGCTTGCTGAGAGAAAGCGAAACTTTGGTTGGCAAGCTGTTTATAATCGGTGCAGTATTAAAAAAATAGAATCTTCATGTCCTGTTTGGTTGCTGAGAAAATGGTAGGAGAGATTGGACATTCATATCTTTAGTGAATGTTGCATGTTAATAATTTTTTAAATGCAGAGATGGTATAGTTGATGTAGTTTCAAAATAGTGTTTTTCATTCGAGGGAAGTTAGATAAGAACAAGAACATGATACAGGAAAGCAATTGAATAAGGTTTGGATATGCTACCTATGCTTGCTAGTTGCTATTACTAAGCATGGAAAGTGGTTTATATCAAAGAAGCATCTATCACATTACCAAGTCTATATCAATTTCAAAGTTATTCATCCTAATGCATAGTTATTGACTGTATTCATGATTCATGATGTTGAGAGTTACGTGGTAGCCTTTGGGAGAATATTATCTCAGTTTTTACTTGGATTTCTTAGCTGTTCTTCATTGGCCATGATTTTCCTTTTCCTTTTAGTAGTCGCATTTAAGATTTCTTTCTTTTTTCCTTTTGATCAGATTTAGTACATTTACAGATGTTGCTTGTTAGGAATTTATTCTTATAAGCTGACAGCAGTTAATTGTTCTTGAATCAAATATTTTACTCTTTTTATGTTCATTGCTTATGTGGCTATGTTTGCACATGTGCTTGGCTGTTTATGAAGAATGCATTGCATGGGAGGGTGAAGATTTTGTAGCTACAACTGAATAATGGAAAAGGAAACCTCTTGGGTTGATTTGCTAGTATTGTAGCTAACATATTATCAGTTCAGGAAATTACATGATATTACACCAGTCTTCATGAGCAAGGGCAGATCACATCCTCATTCTGATGAGTTTTGTTCCACCCATCTCGAGTTTCCAAAATTGGTGGAGTTTTGGACTTTGGTCAGGTCCAACACTAAAAGTGTAATGAATGGTGGAAATTGTTTAAGCAAAACAGCTTTGATTTATAATTAATTTTTGGAAGTCCATATTTAGAGCATCCTTTTTGATTAATTTATTGATGTTTTGCTTATAATGAGAAATTTGGAGATAAGAAAGGAGCAACATGCTTTGAAAAGATTAACATTATTTTATGCATTTGAATTTGAGCTTATTTTCATCTGCCATTTACCCCTTCTTGTAAATTGCTAGACTTTAATGCTGGCAATTATACATGACTTTTTTTACTTTGAGCAAAGCCCCGTTGTAATTTCTTATCCTAGCTTTAGTCCTTTACTTCATTGGTTGAGTGGGACTGTGAACCACCACTCCGAGTGAATTCTGAAATCCGCACTAGCAGCTCTTTTGTGGTTATGTAGCTCATAGGTAAGGGGATTTTGAATTATTTTTTCTTCATGTTATGTGGCGCATACAAGATCTTTTAATGATAGGCTGTACATGATAAAATGCTTGGATAATTCTTTTATGTTTTGGTAATAAATTCCTTTCCCCTTTATGTTAAATACTCTTTTAAGGTATTATAGCTAATTTTTCTCTTAACCTTTTGCAGGCTTTGTTGATGATGGTATTCCTTCATGGGAAAAGAAGTTCTGCTCTTTGATTGGATCAGTACCATGGCGGAAGGTTGTAGATGCTAAGAAGTACATGTATTGCCACGGTAACATACTCAATTGGGACGACTCAGCAGGTGAAGAGGCATTTCATAATGCTAAAAATCGCTTCTGGGCAGAGATCAATGGTGTCTCTTGTGTCATTTCTCCACCTGATCCAAATTTATATATTGATGAAATAAACTGGAATGCCTGTATTGATCCTGAAGTCATCAAGGACTTAGAACAAGATCTCTTTGTCCCCGATGAGGGAGATACAGATACATGTGGCAAGGTAGGGCGTAAAAACAAAAAAAGAAGGGACTTTGTCTCCATTCCTTCAAATGGGTGTTTTGAGAATACAGATGATGTTAAAAATCCTTGGGAAAGTAATAACAATATGCAAAGCAGCTTGTCTTTGATTGATAAAGCGAAGAGCTGGAACCAACGGGATTCCGATATCAACAAATGCAGTAATTTAAATAACGTTGATAACCCTTGGGAGCGTGGCTTTTCTCAGGAATCTGGAGCTGTGAAGGGCAAGCCATGGGGTGTCTGCGGTAATAAATCATGGGGATGGAACCATAGTGAAAACCATGTTGATCAGTCAAATGATTGGAATAACAAAAGTAACCCTTGGCAGCGTTGCTGTCAAGGAGTTGACCCTTCAAATGACGAAGGGAGGGGCAATTTGAGGGATAGTTCTCGGGCCTATAACCGGCATGAATCAAAGAAATGGAATAATAGTGAAGCTTCTAAAGATAGAAAATGGGAAGACAACGGCAGCAATTCACAGGGTTGGAAACAGTGGGATAATTGTGGTAAAAATACAACAGGTTTGGATTTTAGAAAACATGGTGGTGGTTGGGAAACTTGGAATGAGGGTTCCTGGCAGAGGGAAGGTGCTCACCAACATATAACTGGCTACAAAAGCACAAGGTTTCAAGGGGATGGTTATCAAACAGGTCATTCCTGTAGTGGAGGAAGAACTAAGAGGAGATTTAGTTATGCTTTTGAATAGCTAATCTTTGTAGAATATTCTTTCTTTTTTCCTTTTGCCTGGGAAACAGATGCCTGTGCTGCCAACTCATATTTCTGAAGATGACAGAAATTCACAGCATTAAACGGTGCAGGTTTTTGCAGCATCAAGCTTTTAGATTTCTGTTTATTTCTTTGACTCACTAAGATTTTGCTTCTTTTGTGCAATTCACACCACACCCTGATAAATAAAGAAAGAAACAATCCTACTGGTTGTTCAAAGTTCATACATCAATTTCTTGAGAGAATCTAAAAACAATTTTTTTATTTTTTGTGTTTTTGGAATTCGTCGTCAATGGAGTATTTAGACCTCTGGATTGTATATTGTGCAGTATCATAAATTGAATGCGAAGCTGCCAAAACAGTTCCCCTTTTGGGTGGTTAATTCTGTGCTGACATCTGATTGTTCAAGTAAGGTGATTCGCTTATATCTACCGTTGAAATTACTTTTGGTAAATTTCAGTACTTCGAAGACAGATGAGGTAATGCTGGACTAACAGGAGATGACATAACTTTCGTATTTGGTAATGTGCTGTAACCGTAACCAAATGTATCATCACATTTTTAGTTTAACATAAGCAAATGGTGAAGTACTTGTCTTGGTTGTGCCAATGAACCTGTAGATAACCCTGTAAAATTGTGTGAGAACTAAAACGTATGAACATAGAGCTTTGCAGACAATTTCATAGAGAAGTTTACAGCAAACATCTGGTCAACGGTCAGGAAAGAAGCAAGCAGAGAGGGAGGTAAAGTTGCACATGATGTTCACATGGGAGTACTATCCACCTATAACATGGAGTATAATCATCTGAATATAATCTTCCCCTTCTCTTGCTGCAATATGTGGCAGTGAGACTAGGTATACAAGAAATGGTGTGATTTAAAACTTGGTCGAAAATACTCCCTTGCTAATTTCTATGGATGCAGATTCAGTGTTCAGGGTTTTCTGTTTCGGACAAACACTGACATTAAAAGATGACAGCTTGGAAAATCAGTTAAAGATGCAGGTTCAGTGCTCAGGGTTTTCTGTTTAAGACAAACTCTGACATTAAAAGATGAGAGCTTGGATAATCAGTTAAAGATGCAGATTCAGTGTTCAGGGTTTTCTGTTTCAGACAAACACTGACATTAAAAGATGACAATCCAACAGTATCAGGACTCTGGAGCTGATGAAGGTGCTTTTTACCATGTAAAAGAAAATATTCAGTGTAGAGGAATTTTTTGTAATCTACTTGTTTGAAATTGCTGCGGAACAGCTGAAACAACAGATTCAAAACCCTCGGTACACAGCATGATCAACAAGGAAACCGCTGGTTTGCTTTCTATAACACTACAAAATCTACACATGACATCTAACTGAAAAATGTCGATATAATCAACACAAGAAATACAGTAAGAACCAACAAGGCAAAATGAATTGACATAATTTTGCTGAACTTCAAAGCGCAAAATGAATTGAGAACTACTTGAGTTTAACAATATTGTCAGAAATAAAACTTGGCCTTCATCGCTTGTCATCATCACAAGCAGTCAGCAACTCCTTCACATCACTCTCCTCTACATACAAAAAAAGTCCTGCTGAAAGGCAAGCCACACCTCGTCTATGATCCATTCCTCATTGTTTTATTGGCTCTTGAGCCAACAAGTCACGTTTTGTAGCTTATTATAAGTTCTTTATCGTGCTGAAAATCAAATTTATGAACCTGTTCAGTTCTTCATTTCCAAAGAAATATCTTCCCACCTGATCTGAACCCCTTCATATTAACACTTAAAATGAATATGCTACGAAGTGGTTGAGGCCTATGTAGTTTTATTTTATCGCAAAAGGAGAACCCGAATCTCCTACTCCAGAGGGTATACTAAGTTCAACGTATCTCTTTCAGTTCAAGGATAAGATATTCGAGGGCATCGTTAGAAGCTGACACTTTACGTGATAGGGCTCCGACGTCCACCACGGCGCACAACTGAACGTCGAGTTCGGGATCAACCACCGTTGCCTTTGGCCTGCTGGCATATTCACAACGAAGTGGTGGTGAAGTTGGAGAAGGGCAATGGCAGAGCTTGATTTCTAGAGATTTCAGATTTGCTAACACTTTCATGATAGCTGGGAGGGCATGAATGTCGAATATGGAAGTGTGACTGGGAACAGGGAAGAATACTATCAACCTCTCCGGGACACGAGAATCTGAGAGAGAGTGCTTCGATTTGGAGACAAGGGAAGCCACTGAGTGCTTAGAGACGGTGGAACAGCGAGTTAGGGTTTTGGGGTCATCTTGTTTTTTTTGACTAGATTAGGATGACTAGATCATCAGGTTGTTAACATATATATATATATGAACAACCTCTCAAAGAAAATCTTTCTTGCAAATAAATCTTGCTGATAAAATCTCTCAAAGGGCCATGCCATAAAATCCCCTATACCCACTACTAGCTGTTAATCAAATAAGGAATTTTATAACAAATAGAATCCAACATAAAGACTTATATATACATATGCATCAAACAAATCTTAAGCATATCAAACCTCATTAAAGCAAGAAACCATATCAATCACCATTATTTAACTCCATCTATAAGAGAAAATAGTGACAAAATCATCAAGTTCCTAACGACAATGCAACCAAGAATTATCTTGGTGAAAAAACTACCATATGATTTAATCTTCTTGATCTTGTCCAAAATACACCATACCAAAACCTAAATACACTATTAAATTATCTTTAAATATATGGTTTGCTTCATGTCTAAGATCAACACCATCTCATTTAGAGTTAGTCATATAAATAAAGATTCTCTCTCATGCCTACGAGATAACCACTCCTCAAAAATGCTATCTATGGCCTCTTGAAGCTGTTTACAAGTTTAAAATAAGATTTTATCCAAGTTTTATTTGTCCAATTTTACTAGCCATTGATAACGTGGAAGTTGTATTTGGTAATGATTATAGTATGCACTATAATTAATGTTTGTCTTATGATGTTAGGTCATCATTAAGGAAGACTATTGATGATGATGCTATTCAAAAGTAAACTAGATCTTGGTTTTTTTATAAAACAAACAAATTGATCTATTAGTTGAAAATTGATTGACTGGTTGAATTAAATGAATAGAATAACTAGCTGAGAAAGGGTCAACTATTTAAGTCTGATGAATACTTTTTGATCAAATTAGAATTAAATTTCTTATTTAGTTTATTTTTCAATTATCCAGGACTTTAAATTTATAAACAGATTTGCAATAAAAAAACATAATTCAAGTTAGTAAAGAGGAATACACAAGAAAACAATTAAGATGATTGTTTTCCTCTCAAATATTCTCTTTGTTCTATCAAATGAATGTCAAATTAGCTTTTTTAAATGAATTTCTTAAATAGAAGGTACACATTTAGCAACCTATGAGTTATAAAGTGAAAAGAAATGAAGACAATGTTTTAAAGTAAAATAAAGTCATGTATGGATTGAAGAAAATTGTAAGAGTTTGGTATCATTATATTAGTGGCTGTTTTTTTTAAAAGAATGGAATTGTAAAATACCCCAATAAATATGTTATTTATACGAAGATAAAAGAGAGCAGTGATACTCTCATTGTGTACTTGTATGTTAATGACTTCATCTGTATAGACCATGTCCTGAAAATATTTGAAGACTTCAAGAAGAAATGATCCAGGATTTTGAGGTGATAGATATTGGCTTTATGACATACTATATAGAGGTTTAGATTAAGCAAGAAGAAGGTGAAATTTTTGCGAGGCAAAAAAAATTGTAAGAAAAAGACTCTAAAAAAGTTTAAGATAAAGGACTGTGCAAAAATAAATACTCCAGTAAAGTGTGGAGTGAAGATATAAAAGAATGATGAAATAAAAAAAGATATACTCTATAGCATTTAAAAACCTAGTTAAGAGTTTGGGATATTTGACATACAATACTCTAGATATTCTCTTTGGAGTAGGAGCTGTAAGCAACTTTATAAAGACACTAATCAAAGATACTTTTGATTTTAGATTGTTTTATAGATATTATAACAATTTTGAACTTGTAGGTTATAGTGATAATGTTTGGACTGAATATATGTGTGGTAAAAAGAGCACTATAGGTTTTGTTTTTCGCATAAAAGACACAACATTCACACAAAGTTGAAAAGGAGATCAATTGAACAAAACCATCTTACATTGGAACTTATATAGTAATGCTAGTTGGTTATTGGGATGTAGTTTTATAAGCTTTAACGAGTCTTTTGACACCTTGTTTGTTAGGAGGGATTGAAAGAATGATGGATGAGAAAACAAGGTTTAGAAAAGAGGGATTGAATGTATCATTCTTTTTATTTAGAAGTATAGTTGTACGACTTTGAAAAAAGGCTAAGTCACTAGGTTATAAAGTCATTGAGTCAATTACTTTTATTTAAATAATATAATTTCATTTTTTTTATATAAAATCAATTCTCATAGTTGACTTGACTGAATGGTTAAGACTAGGTATAACCAAGTTAATTACATTATTAAAACCCTAATTGGGTCAATTGGTTTCACAGGGTGAATATCTTTTCTATTCTAACTTGAAATTGTATTCAGATTATATTCAAGTCATTCTATATAGAGGTGAATTTATTGGGGTCACTTAGTAATAAAACTCTAAATTAAAAAAAAGAAGTTGAAATCCATGTGAAGGTAGAACAAAAATACATGCAAATAATTCTAGACGTTTAAAGTCAATAGAAAAGACAAAATAAACATGTTAGGGTCAAAACCTTCTTTTTTAGAATCGACAATCATATACTTAACTGTCTTGACATGAGTTTTTGGTTAAACATTGATACAAATTTAAGACTCTCTACCACATTATATAAGTTCATCTCTATAAAAATCTTCTTCAACCCTTTACCTTTGATCCCTAGAATGTTATCTTGGAGCAAACTAGCTATCAAAACTAGTCAATATAACTTTTAAATTGCTTATTATTTTGCTTTTTAGTGCCCTAGTTTACTCCTCACGTGGTAGGAAACTTGTAGCTAGAAAAGGTTTGTTTGTGGATGAGAAAACTTTGTTTCAAGACACCAAGTAAAGTGGAGGCCTAGGCACGACGAATTAGATACTGAAACTATATTTGGTGGGTGTGTTAGGGTTAGGGTTGGAGGTGGAATAAAGGAGGTGGTGGATACAGAGGAATTAATGAGGGTGTTGATAACAGTTTCAGTGATGGGTTTGGAACCTATGTTGGTGGTGGCCTTGAAGGTGATGCTGAAGGTGTATGAGGAGAATAAGGTGGTGATGGTGAACTTAGAGGTGATTGACCTTAAAAAATTATTATTTTTATTCAAAATATATTATCTATTGCTATTACTTAATTGTAACTTTAATAAAGCATATGTTAAGTCAATCTCTTAATGTATACTTACCTTTTGTTGCTTATTTGAAGTACCAATTGTCAATTATTTCTACTTATAACTTTAACTTTCTTTAATCCATTTTCTTCCTGAAAAAAGGTGCAAAGCTAAAACTTATGAGAAAATGTATTCATTATACTTTATTGGTGAAATTAAAAGGTGAAGGTTAAAATTAAAAGGATTTATTGAAATTATGCTAGGCATGAGCAACAATTTAGCAAGTCTGACTCAATATATATATGCTTATAACAAATCTTATTTCTATTTGGTTTCAATATTTTTACTATATTTTCTTTTAGTTTTTATAGATTTATTATTGGTGCTAAATAAATGAAAAACTTTAAAATATATTTGATTTTTACACGGATGGACTGTGATCTTTAATATAGTGATATGACCAGGCTTCTCTCTAGTTCAAAAGGATAATGATGACTTTCTCGAGTTTTCTTGTAAAATGAGTTATCGAGGTTGTTTATGTAGTGACTTAAAAAGATTAAACATGTTGTTGTTGTTGTTATATCTACTTTGTGTACTATACATACTAGTTGTTTAGGGGTACCATTGTTTTTTTGCTAGGTATGTGTGACCCTCTAATCACAAATAATGATCTTCTTGATATAGGAAACTCAAGGACAAACTTGGACCAAGTTTGTCAATGAACCAAACTAAACGAACCCAAGTTACTTGACTAGGTTTTTATTGATCAAGATGAGTCGACTAAATATAGTCTAGAACTTGCTAGGTCATTTTATTACTATTATCTCTTCAACTTTTATCCAAAAAAATGTCTCGGTTTTTCTTTTAAAATAACATTACCGAGACTCACTAACCTACATGTTAATCTAGCTAGCATGCCACTCAAGCCAAGGGTTAGGTCAAATCCTATGACGGGTATGCTAATTATGATATCCAATTCATTTTTAATCAATAAAAATTCTCGATCATAAAAAAAAGAAAGGCACATTATATTAGGATTCATCTTTAATATGCCCCTATCAGAAAGTTTCCATACCATGGCACGAGAATATTCGGTCGCTGGCCATTCTAATATTTGAATTCCTACTCCCATCTAGCCGAAAACAGGCTCAGTGTTTATGCTGGGCAGCTATTCCAAGCTCTACTTATGTGTGTGTGTGTGTGTGTGTGTGTGTGTGTGTGTGTGTATATATATATATAAGAATGTCAATTTTCTGAATGCATCGGTTTGAATTTTGATGGCCTGCTTAAGGCTTAGCTAGAGATGAATTTAGTTTTGGTGAGTGAAGATGGCTCAAGATACCCTAACCATTAATCAAAAAGGTAATGGTGTGAGCACTGCGAGCTAGCTGTTCCTTATTATATTCAGATTGTTTTATATATTATAATATATTTATATTAAAAAATAATATAATTATATAAAAATATTTATTTTTATTTATAAATAACTTAATAATAGAGTAAAAATTTATATATAAAATTAATAATTATATTATTGTAGGATTTTTTAAAAACATTCATTTAATTATATAATTTATTCTTATTAATTATATAATCAATGGCATAATTAAACTACATACAAAATAATTTTAATATATTTAAAATAAAAATCCTGCGAGCTAGCTGTTCCTTATTATATTCAGATTGTGTGCTTAATAAATACATTTATAGCTTGAATTCTCCTATAATTCACCATTATAGTCTCCGTCGACCTAGTGGTAATTATTAGGTCCTCAATAAATGAAGATTCTCTTAAATTGAGTGGTGGGCATAGATCAGTTGACAAAAAGATGTAGTAATGGAGGCTACTAGAAGTCTTGAACCCTAAATTAAAGGCACAGTTGAAATCCATGCAGAAAGTAGAACAAATTAAGTGCATGCAGATAAATCTGGACGATAGAAATCAACAGGACAAGCACGGATCCAGCTGGAATGGTCAGGATGGGTAGGGCATGGTTTAGGTTTTCTTTTTCAAAAGGGACAGCTGTGTGTATTAACTCTCTCAACACGGTTATTAGATGAGAAGATAAGCAAAATTTAAGACTCTCAACTGTCCTGGACTCATCACGTACATCTCTATAAAACCCTCCACTTCTGATCACCATAGCATCATCTTGGATTAGCTTGCTATCATAACTTGGCAAGATATGGCTTCTAAATTGCTTCTTGTTTTGCTTTTCAGCGCTCTTGTTTGCTCCACCAGTGCTAGGAAACTTGTAGGTGGTGAAAAGGGTTCATTTGAGGACGAGAAAAATTTCTTTCGCCGCCCTGGGTTTGGTGGTGGAGCTGGAGGAGGCGGTGGGTTTGGTGGTGGAGCTGGAGGTGGGCTAGGTGGTGGAGCTGGATTTGGTGGGGGTGCCGGTGGCGGGGCTGGAGGTGGACTGGGCGGAGGTGCTGGCGGGGGTGGTGGATTTGGAGGTGGTGCTGGTGGCGGGGGAGGATTAGGCGGCGGTGCTGGTGGTGGGTTTGGAGGTGGCGCTGGAGCTGGTGGTGGCCTTGGAGGTGGAGCTGGAGGTGGAGGAGGATTTGGAGGAGGTGGTGGTGGTGGACTTGGTGGTGGAGCTGGCGGCGGGTTCGGTGGCGGCGCTGGAGGCGGGTTTGGTGGCGGGATTCCTTGAAAGAATAAAGATGTTACTATTCCAAATAATTTTCTATTACTGCTTGTGGCTATAACGAGGCCGGTTTGGAGGTTGTACCGTATGTTAAGACAGCCACTTAAGATTGTATCTCTGTTATGTTCTGTCGCTTATATATCAAGTATTTCTACCCTTTGCTTTTAATCCTTAATTATTATTATTTTTTAAATCTTAATGCGAAGATGATCTGGCATATGAATGAATAGAGTGCGAGTTTTAAATTAAATAGAAAATAACATCGATACAATATATTTATTATTATTTCAAAAATGAACAAATAGAAAAATATAAAATCACAAAAAAAAAATAATTAATTTTAAAACACACTCATAAAAACACCCTAAAATTGCGTGCAAGACAGGGTATTTCTGGCCTCCCGAGGTTGCCGATCGTTATGCTTTGCCCTGCATGGAATATGAGGGAGATAGAGCATAGACAACTACTGACAGGACATGGTATGTCTTGGATTGAGATGTGTCGATGGAGAAAGGTGTTAGTTATGGATAATTATTTTGCTTTCATTATCAATACAAATATACTTTCCGCATGAAGGTCTAATCTTTTGAAAATAGCATAAACTATAGTATTAATCCACTTAATTATTCTATCTCATCCGATTTAATTTATTGAATTTTGACCGGTCCAACTAAATCAACTCTGAGTTGATTGAGTTTTGACATCTGGACTAGGTTAAAGACAAATCAGTCGGGATTCAAGTTCAATCACATGGGCCAGGATGATTTTAATAATGGTGTTCTTACAATTACTTACTCGTGGTGGGATTATTACATTTAAGCCTAACATTGTTGAAAATTGGTTTCAATTCATTGTTTTTAATTATTATTTTCTATGCATCTATTTGTTAAAAATAATTTTATTTAAATATATAATGTAAAAAATGCTACTTTACAAAAATTTTGAAATTTAAATTTATTTTAACTATATCCATCGAAAATAATTGAAAGTTAGCCATTTATTATTATTATTATTATTATTATTATGAAGCAGGCCTAGAAATAAATAAGTAAATAAATAAAAGTAAAACTTGATTTGAATCTAGGTGAGCAATCAGCCAAAACTTTGCTATCCTATCAAGAGCATTGAACAGTAATTGTGATTAAATGTTAATGATATAATTATTAGTAGTAGTTGGATATTACTATGAAAATCTAATTACTTCTGAAGCCAATAAATATATGAAATAATTCATATTATTAGCATTAGATATATTTTTTAAAATCAAATTTTAGCATATAGTTTACAAATAATATATTAACAAATTTTGACCTGGTCAAATTAAGTTAAGAATTGATAGAAGGACCAAAGTATAAAAAAACAGGGCTAATTCGTGTGTTTAAACGTTAGGGACTAACATATATAAAACACCAAAACCAAGTAATGCGTGTGCTTGGTTCTCTCTCTACTCTGCTTCAAACCTACCGATGCTCTGACCTCTCCCCTCAAAACCCTCATTTCAGAGGTTACAGATAGATGCTCAGACTATCGAGTCCAATTCAAACTTGATTCGCTAGGATTCGGAGAGGAGAGGAAATCGTTGTTTCATACTTGGAAGTGGAGGCTGCTCAGTCTCAATTCTTTTATTCTCACAGGTTAGGGTTTGCATTTTGAACTCTAGTTAGGGTTTCAATCTTGTTTACTAAAGCTGAATCTTTCATTTTCTTGTTTATATGCGAGGTCAAGTGTGTCTAGTCCTGCTCTTAAGTAATTCAGAAACTTGTAGACGCTTGATGGGAAGAAAGCTTGAACAATTAATGTTGATGCTAGGCATTATTGTTTGAGCTCGGAAAATGCCAGTAGGTTTGTGATAATTTTTTAAGGAGAGGTTATTGAAGGCATGCTAGCCATGTATTCAGTTTTGACAAAATAGTATTTTCTTTAATTTTAGGAGGAACTTTTGAATTCTATCTTTCATAAAAGAGATTTCAGTCTCAAAATTGCGGAAAGATTATATTTCAGATGTGTCATGCAGATTCATTGATTTACCTGATGAAGTTATTGTAATCGTCCTGAATAAAAAGAGACCTTAAAACCCATATTTGTTGCCCCACAGTTTGCAAGCACCTGCAATGTCTTGTCTCCAAAGTTGACACTGCTGTACTTAGGTTCTGGTATTCGGGTGAGGCAAGTCTCCCATGCTAGAAATCACATTACCATGTTCCACAATCAGGAACCGCTGCCCTCATGAAAGTGTTTGCTAATATGGAATCTCTTAAAATTAAGCTCTGCCTTTTCCCTTCAGTCAAGCTGATGGAGAGGGTATGAGCGATAAAATGAACTCATTTGTGTTTGGATTTTGAGGTTGGATCTTTGTCATGTCATGATGAAGGGATGTTTTCCTATGAATGGAACAGGTTCTATCTTGGAAAGATTGAGAATTCTCTGATGCTATCCTTTTCTGTTGTAATATTATGTCACCAGCCTAAAATGCTGAGTAGAGCGGTGATTTTGATTGCTGGCATACTGGGACATAGCTTAGAAGGTAAGGGAGTGTATCAGTCTTTTTAGGAGAAATGTATGATTTTTGCAAACTGATTTTTTTTCGTTCAACTTTTTGTCTCAAAGAGAAGTTATAAATATGCTTGGACTTTTGACTTGAATAAAAAGGTTACAAAATTGAATAAAGAATTTTTTTTAATCAACTTGTAACTTATTGATTCTAACTTAAACTCATTTCCATCACAAGTTATCTGTGAAAAATAACTTTTGAATCAAGACTCAAAAGTAAAAAATGAGTTGAAAACAAACTTGAGTAATAAAACATGAAATTGATGGAAGAACTAGATTATAAGAATCTGAAAAATCTAGGGACAATAAAGAATAATTAATAGTTTTTCTAAATTAGAGAGACTAATTATATTTAAATGTATAACCAAATGATATGTGTGCCTGTCACACGTGTATTCTTGCATGTTTTTATGGCAGGTAGTAGGTGTAGATTAACTTCCATATAAGCAATTTCATTTCTTTTTTCTGCTTGGTTGTCCTCATTCTGCTTCGAACTTACTGGTGCTTTGATCTTTTCCCACAAAAACCCTAATTTCAGAGCACAAAGATTGATCACTCAATCATTTGAGTTTGAGTTCAACTCAAAATTGATACCTGAGGAACCTGAGAAGAGTGAGATCTAGGTATTATACTTGGAGGTGTGGCAGCACCTTCTTAACTCTGTCATTCTCAATCTCTAGCTAGGGTTTGCATTTTCAATTCAAACCAGGGTCTCGATCTTTTTTCCTACTGCTGAATCTTTTGTTATTTTTTGGTTGATTGGTGAAGTCAAGTGTATCTAGTCCTGCTCTTTACATCGTAATTCAGAAACTTAACTCTTTATGAGAAAAAATCTTGAAACAATTAGTGTTGTAGTCAGTCATCATTGCTTAATTCATTGTTTCTTTTTGGAAAATCCTTGTAAGATTATGATTTTTTTGTGCAGGTGGGATTATTGAAGCCTTGCCAACCATATTTAATTTTTACTAAAACTGCATCATCTTTAATTTCAGGAGAAAACTTTGAATCCCATCTTCTAGAAAAAAATGTTTGTATCCAAATTGACCAGGGAAGACTATATTTCAGATGTCCCAGACAGATTCGTTCAATTACCAGATGAATTGATCGTAACCATCCTGAAAAGAACTAAAGATGCCAAAACCCTTATTCGTTGCACCTTAGTTTGCAAGCGCTTGCAATGCCTTGTCCCCAAAGTTGACTCTGTCTTCCTTAGATTCTCTTATCCGGGCGAGGCAGGTGACTATCTCCCATGCTGGAAATCACATTACCACATTCCGCAATCAGCATTCCCTGCCCTCATGAAACTGTTTGTTGATCTGAAAGATCTTGATATTAAGCTCTGCCTTTGCCCTTCACTACTCTCTTGTTATTATGGAGAATCATGCAGGCGTAACTTCAAGTTCCTGCTGAAGTCTGTGGATATGAATGATAAAATGAACACTCATATGTGTACAGCCATTGACATTGGGTCGCTGTTAGGTGCTGAGGGAGGATTTCTTTCCTTGAATCAAACTTGCTGTATTTTGGAGACGTCAAGAGCTCTCTGATGCTGTCCTCTTTTCTTGTAATATTATGCCATCGGCCTAAAACGCTGAGAACTGTGGTGATTTTGGGCGCTGAGAATTATGGGTCAGGTAGTTCTGAGAATTTTATGTCAGGAAGTAAGGCGCGGGATAGATCTGAAGGGAATGTATTTATGGAACCTGAACATTTCACCAGGTTTCGTGAGTTGAGTTCAAAGACAACAGTGGACGAGAACTGGCTCAAGGACCCACAGAATTTGGTTTGTTGGCTTGAGAATCATGAGGAAAATAAGCATCAGCTTGCAGAGAAGTTGTGGCTTATTCATAAATGGGAAGGAGAGAGATGCAACATGAAGGAGTCAACTGTTAAGAAGAGCGATGCGGAGGAGCTGCTGCGTGCTTTTTTATGAGGGCATTGATGGAGACAATGAAAATGAAGATTTCTTCCTAACGGAGCTGCTGCAGTTTTGATGAGGGCTTCGATGGAGACAATGAAAATGGAGATTTCTTCCTAATAGAGCTGCCGCGTGCTTTTGATGAGGGCATTGATGGAGACAATGAAAATTTCTTCTGAATGGAGTTGCTGCGTGCATTTGATGAGGGCATTGATGGAGACAATGAGAATGGAGATTTCTTCCTAATGTAGTAACATGAGTACAATGGTAAGTTGAATGTTTCGCTTTACTCCCTGAAGTTAGAAAATAAGGCTCGAGTTAAATGGCAATCTTTTAACTGTTACAAGCATGTTTTATTTATTTAATTCAAGGTTGGAAATGTAATAACGTGAAAAGTCGTGAAAATAGTAACTTTCGACGTGGATGACATGCAACTTTGATTGAGAACTCAGTTTTTCATTGAACTATGGAATGTGTTATGAAATTGTTGTTTCCTTTATTGCAATACAAGCATGTTTTGTTTTTTGTTTTTTTTTAGTTCAAGGATGGAAGTGTAATAGCTTGAAAAGGCATTAAAGTGGTAACTTTTGTTTCGATAGCATGCAACTTCTGAGAACTCAGTTTCTCATTGAACTAAACGACATTGTACACAGGTATTGTGTGCCACAATTATATGAACGATTTTCACATATTAAAGAGTGAAAATACTAATCCTACTGAGCATTGCATTCACAATCTGCTTCAATCCTGATTTGCGTCCGAAGTTGTTGATTTTCATACTTCTGATCTTGGCAAGATAAAACTGGCAAGCACAAGCTCAGATTCAGCAATAATATATGGTTAGATAAGCAATGGTGTTTATTCTGGTCTTTTAATTTACGGTGATGTTATGGCTGCTGTTTGTGATATGGTGTTTTTTGTTATTTTAGCTGGCTATGCTATGTTTATTCTCTCTCCCCTCATGATATCGGTGATCAAGCTCAAGCTTTTTTTTGGTGATCCGTAACCTGGCCATGGTTGGGTTTCATGTCCAACCATTTATTTATTTTTTTGTTATTTAATCAAAATAATTTCATATGGACAACATATTAAAACCCAGGTCCCATGACCTGACTTGGTTTTGAATAGAGTAAAAGCTTTTTTTCTTCTCTGTTTCAAATTATTATTTTTTGATATTTTTAATTCATTTGAATATGTTAATGATAAAATCAAACTTTAAAAATAAAAAAAATTTATTCTAATATATTTTAAAATAAAAAATATTTTAAAAACCAACCTAAGCATAACAATCGAGCTCCAAGGCTGTCTTGTGGTTAGTTCAATGATAGGAGTCATTTTGGAGAATAAAATTTGTAAAATGGTTCTTTGAAAAATATATATATGATTTTTTTTTAACATGTTCTCAAATGGTAAAAGCTATTTTAGAGAGTTATTTTTTATATTATTTTAAATAAAATTCAATTATTTTATATATAGTTTAATTATACAATTAATATACGTAAGTTATATAATTAAATAATTGCTTTTGAAAAACTCTCAAACAATAAAATTATTTTTTTTTAATTATATTTAAATTAAAAAATAAATTTAAATATAATTAAAAAAACCACAATATTTAAAATTTAAAATTTAAGCTACTTATTGTATGTTTTTCAAGTAATTTTATGTTTTTTTTATAATTATTGTATTTGAAATTAATTAATGTTATTTATTGTCTTTCAGTGTTAGAAAAACAAAAAAAAAACAAAACAAAATGAAAACATTAACAAATAATCAATAAGTTCAAACATAATTAATTAAAATACATTTTATTATAAATAATTCAATCAAATTAATTACAAATTAATTAATAATTAATTATTATGAATAATAATACTTACTATAAAAACCCACCCCACCCCGTTTGTCCCCTTCATTTTTATTTCAATACAGAAAACCCTATCTTCTTCTCTTATGGCCGTGCCCCACCCATCGGCCACTACCCTCTAGCCCCCTCCACGAAGCCATTCACTCCCCTCCAGCCGCCCCCCCCATGCTGCCGTCCACTCCTCTTTAGCCGCCCCCCTCCCCCGCGCACACCTGTCCACTCTCCACATAGCTATTCACTCTCCTCCAGCCGCCCCCCACACCTAATTCTTCTATTTTCCTCCTCCTCTTCTTCTTCGTTGCCCTCCCCCCCCTCCATTTTGCTATGTTGTGTTATTTTCTTGTTTGGATTGACTATGTTGATTGGTTGTTGTGTGTTTTAATTTGGACAATGACAACGGTAACATTACAATGGTCATATTTTTTTTTGCTTCTACAGGATAAACATATAGGAATGCCTCTTGGAGATGAAGAAGCCATTTTGGCTTTTCATTTAGCTTTTCTCGTTGGAAATGTAAATTTAACAAAAATAATTAAAATTTTAGCTTTACATGTACTTATTGCTCTTCTCGTTAAACTTGCCCTAGCGACAGGAAAAGGAATGAGAATGGGAACGGAGAGGAGAGGAGCCTTGTGGCATCTTTGAGTCGATCTCTTACAGTGAGCTACAAAGCTTTAATGGATCAAAGATAGTCCCAACTTGTACGAAGGACCTAGTTTCTCATCACACATTATTTGCAAAATTTAAATGAACGATTTTTACAAAATCAAAGATACTATTGTTTTTATTTAAACTTTTTAGTTTTAAAAAAGTCATCAATATTTTTTATTATAATTACTTTTTATACCTAAAATCAGAAAGTTAATACAAAATTGGGTCAAAAACTTGTCTAGATAAAAAAATCAGGTCAAAGTTATTTCTCCTCTTTTTTTAAATAAAAATTATATTGAATATTTTTCTGTTAATAAGTTCTGTAAAGTTATAAATTGAGCTTGGGTTTGAATGAGTTAATATAACCCAAGTTAACTTGAATTAATTTAAAATAATATAGTTTTAATATATTTTTAAGAATTTAAAATAACATAGTTTTAATATAATTTGGAAGTTAAAATAATATAGTTTTGGGATTAAAATAAAATAAACCTAAAAATCCAGAGACAATATAAAGAATAGTTAATTAGTTTTGTTAAATTAGAGGGACTAAATTGTACTTTAAAAAAAAATCTAAATGCGAAGATGATCTGGCATATGAATTGATAGAGTGCGAGTTTTAAATTAAATAGAAAATAACATCGATACAATATATTTATTATTATTTATAAAATTCAAACTTGATTCTCTAGGATTCGGAGAGGAGAGGAAATCGATGTATCATACTTGGAAGTGGAGGCTGCTCAGTCTCAATTCTTTCATTCTCACAGGTTAGGGTTTGCATTTTGAACTCTAGTTAGGGTTTCAATCTTGTTTACTAAAGCTGAATCTTTCATTTTCTTGTTTATATGCGAGGTCAAGTGTGTCTAGTCCTGCTCTTAAGTAATTATGAAACTTGTAGACTCTTGAAGGGAAGAAAGATTGAACAATTAATGTTGATGCTAGGCATTATTGTTTGAGCTCGGAAAATGCCAGTAGGTTTGTGAGAATTTTTTAAGGAGAGGTTATTGAAGGCATGCTAGCCATGTATACAGTTTTGACAAAATAGTATTTTCTTTAATTTTAGGAGGTACTTTTGAATTCTATCTTTCATAAAAGAGATTTCAGTATCAAAATTGAACGGGAAAGATTATATTTCAGATATGTCATGCAGATTCATTGGATTACCTGATGAAGTGATTGCAATCGTCCTGAATAACAAGAGACCTTAAAACCCATATTTGTTGCTCCACAGTTTGCAAGCACCTGCAATGTCTTGTCTCCAAAGTTGACACTGGTGTACTTAGATTCTGGTATTCGGGTGAGGCAAGTCTCCCATGCTAGAAATCACATTACCATGTTCTACGATCAGGAATCGCTGCCCTCATGAAAGTGTTTGCTAATATGGAATCTCTTAAAATTAAGCTCTGCCTTTTCCCTTCAGTCAAGCTGATGGAGAGGGTATGAGTGATAAAATGCACGATGTAGTTCAGAAGGTAAGGTGGGGTATTGAACAGAAGAAGGGAAGGCATTTGTGGATTCTAAACAGCTGGCCAGGTTTTTTATTTTTGATTAGTAATACAAGAGTGAACGAGAGCTGGCTTAAGAAGCATGAGGAAAATAAGCATCAGCTTGGAGAGAAGTTGTGGCTTGTTCATAAATGGGAAGGAGAGAGATGCAATGTGAATAAATTGGTTGTAAAGGAGAGAGATGTGGAGGAGTTGCTGGGGCTTTTGAAGAGGACAGGGACGACAACAATGAGAAACAATGAAAATGCAGGTTTCTTCTAACAGTAGTAACTTGGGTACAATGGTAAGTACTAGGGTTTGCTTTACTGTCCAAAGTTAGAAAATAATTCTTTAAATAGTATATCTTTAATTGTTACAGATGTGCATGATTTTAATTTGAGGATGGAAGTGTACTGGACTGTGCTGTGAAATTGTTGTTTCCTTATTTAAACATACAAGCATGATTTCTTTAGTCCAAGGATGCAGACATAATAAATTGAAAAGGTGGGAAACATAGTAACTTCCGATGTGAGTAGCATGCAACTTTGGCAGAAAACGCAGTATCTCATTGAACTAAACTAACAATTTACACACGAATCATACGCCACAATTATATGAATGATTTTCACAGACTCTAAAGGAGAAAATACTAATTCTATTGAGCATTACATTCACAGTCTGCTTCCATATCAATTGCCTCAGAATATGGATGGCTGAACAGCATAACTGATAATCAAACCTGCTGATATCTGTAGAGGAAAACTGACAAGTGGAAGCTCAAAATCAGCAATTATTTATGGTGGTTAGATAAGCATTGTTGATTATTCTGGCCTTTTAATTTATTGTGATGCTGTGGCTTATGTTTTGATTGTGTCTTGTATAATATTAGATATGCTATGCTTTGTTTATTGTTCTGCCTGCCCTCTTGATACACGTTACCATGCTCAAGCTGAAACAGGGTGCAGATAGTTAATTAATAGACTGTAGAATTCTCAAGAGAAGTCAATCGGGCTCTCTTTTGCGACTCTTTTGCAGACATGTTGCTTTCTTTCCTTCCTCATTCCTTGTTAATTCAATCCTCTTTCTTGATCATCATTAGCCACTTCATAAAATTCCAAATTAGCTAGAACAACAAACTTAAAAGCCTTGACTTTCAACTAGAACATCTTTTAATTGAATGGAGTCTATGACAGTGAATTACAAAACTGTGATGTTTGTCATTAAAGTGAAAAGAAGTGAAAGATAGTGACTTCCAACATGGACAAAGCACCTGATTTGTCATTGATCTAAACCAGTGTATACACACAGGTTTATGTGCAAGATTTACAGGAATGGTTTTTACAAATTAAAGGGTAGAAGATACTAATCCTATTGGGCATTATGTTCTGCTTCCATATCTACTTGCTTCTAAATCTGCATAGCTGAATACCATAACTGATAAGCGAGTGTATCAGTCTTTTTGGGAGAAAATGTATGATTTTTGCAAACTGATTTTTTTTTCCTTTTAACTTTTTGTCCCAAAGAAAAGTTATAAATATGCTTGGATATTTGACTTGAATCAAAAGGTTACAAAATTGAACAAAGAATTTTGGTTAATCAAATTTTCAACTTGTAACTTGTTGATTCTAACTTAAACTCATTTCCATCACAAGTTATCTGTGAAAAATAACTTTTGAATCAAGACTCATGGTAAAAAATGAGTTGAAAACAAACTTGAGTAATAAAACATGAAATTGATGGAAGAACTAGATTATAATAATCTGAAAAATCTAGGGACAATAAAGAATAATTAATAGTTTTTCTAAATTAGAGCGACTAATTATATTTAAATGTATAACCAAATGATGTGTGCTTGTCACACGTGTATTCTTGCATGTTTTTATGGCAGGTAGTAGGTGTAGATTAACTTCCATATAAGCAATTTCATTTCTTTTTTCTGCTTGGTTGTCCTCATTCTGCTTCGAACTTACCGATGCTTTGATCTGTTCCCTCAAAACCCTAATTTCAGAGCACAAAGATTGATCACTCAATCATTTGAGTTTGAGTTCAACTCAAAATTGATACCTGAGGAACCTGAGAAGAGTGAGATCTAGGTATTATACTTGGAGGTGGGGCAGCACCTTTTTAACTCTGTCATTCTCAATCTCTTGCTAGGGTTTGCATTTTCAATTCAAACCAGGGTCTCAATCTTTTTTCTACTGCTGAATCTTTTGTTTTTTTTCCGTTGATTGATGAAGTCAAGTGTATCTAGTCCTGCTCTTTATGTGAAAAGTAATTCAGAAACTCATACTCCTTATGAAAAAAAATCTGGAAACAATTAGTGTTGTAGTCGGTCATCATCGCTTAATTCGTTGTGTTTTTTTTTGGAAAATCCTTGTAAGATTATGATTTTTTTGCAGGTGAGATTATTGAAGCCTTGCCAACCATATTTAATTTTTACTAAAACTGCATCCTCTTCAATTTCAGGAGAAGCCTTTGAATCCCATCTTCTAGAAAGAAATGTCTGTATCCAAATTGACCAGGAAAGACTATATTTCAGATGTCCCAGACAGATTCGTTCAATTACCAGATGAATTGATCGTAACCATCCTGAAAAGAACTAAAGATGCCAAAACCCTTATTCGTTGCACCTTAGTTTGCAAGCGCTTGCAATGCCTTGTCACCAAAGTTGACTCAGTCGTCCTTAGATTCTCTTATCCGGGCGAGGCAGGTGACTATCTCCCATGCTGGAAATCACATTACCACATTCCGCAATCAGCATTCCCTGCCCTCATGAAACTGTTTGTTGATCTGAAAGCTCTAGAAATTAAGCTCTGCCTTTGCCCTTCACTACTCCCTTGTTATTATGGAGTATCTCGCAGGCGTAGCTTCAAGTTCCTGCTGAAGTCTGTGGATATGAATGATAAAATGCACACTCATATGTGTACAGCCTTTGACATTGGGTCGTTGTTAGGTGCTGATGGGAGGATTTCTTTCCTTGAATCGAACTTGTTGTATATTGGAGACGTGAAGAGCTCTCTGATGCTGTCCTTTTTTCTTGTAATATTAAGCCATCAGCCTAAAACACTGAGAACTGTGGTGATTTTGGGTGCTGAGAATTATGGATCAGGTAGTTCTGAGAATTTTAGGTCAGGAAGTAAGGCGCGGGATAGATCTGAAGGGAGCGTATTTATGGAACCCGAACATTTCGCCAGGTTTCGTGAGTTGAGTTCAAAGACAACAGTGGACGAGAACTGGCTCAAGGACCCACAGAATTTGGTTTGTTGGCTTGAGAATCATGAGGAAAATAAGCATCAGCTTGCAGAGAAGTTGTGGCTTATTCATAAATGGGAAGGAGAGAGATGCAACATGAAGGAGTCAACTGTTAAGAAGAGCGACGTGGAGGAGCTGCTGCATGCTTTTGATGAGGGCATTGATGGAGACAATGAAAATGGAGATTTCTTCCGAATGGAGCTGCCACATGCTTTTGATGAGGGCATTGATGGAGACAATGAAAATGGAGATTTCTTCCAAATGGAGCTGCCGCCTGCTTTTGATGAGGGCATTGATGAAGACGATGAAAATGGAATTGACGAAGACGATGAAAATGGAGATTTCTTCCAAATGGAGCTGCTGCCTGCTTTTGATGAGGGCATTGATGAAGACGATGAAAATGGAATTGACGAAGATGATGAAAATGGAGATTTCTTCCTAATGTAGTAACATGAGTACAATGGTAAGTTCAAGGTTTCTCTTTACTCCCTGGAGTTAGAAAATAAGGCTTGAGTTGAATGGCAATCTTTTAACTGTTACAAGCATGTTTTATTTATTTAGTTCAGCAATGGAAATGTAATAACCTGAACGGCATGAAAGTAGTAACTTTTGACGTGCATGACATGCAACTTTGATTGAGAACTCAGTTTTTCATTGAACTGTGGAATGTGTTATGAAATTGTTGTTTCCTTTATTGCAATACAAGCATGTTTTTATTTATTTAGTTAGTTCAAGGATGGAAGTGGAATAACTTGAGAAAGGCGCGAAAGTGGTAACTTTTGTTTGGATAGCATGCAACTTCGATTGAGAACTCAGTTTCTCATTGAACGAAACCAACATTGTACACAGGTATTGTGTGCCACAATTATATGAACGATTTTCACAGATTAAAGAGTGAAAATACTAGTCCTATTGAGTATCGCATTCACAATCTGCTTCGATCCTGATTTGCGTTGGAAGTTGTTGATATAAATACATTCCGATCTTGGCAAGATAAAATTGCCAAGCACAAGCTCAAAGTCAGCAATACTATATGGTGGTTAGATAAGCAATGGTGATTATTCTGGTCTTTTAATTTATGGTGATGTTATGGCTGCTGTTTGTGATATGGTGTTTTTTGTTATTTTAGGTGGCTATGCTATGTTTATTCTCTTTTCCTCATGATATGGGTTATCAAGCTCAAGCAGGTTGCAGATGATTAATTGATTGATTAGAAATCTGCAGCGAAGTCAATCAACCATCTTACCATTTTGTGACATTTTTGCATGTTTTTTTAGGAATGTTTTTTTCTATCAACTTTCTTTGTTGATCGTCAGGAAATGCTTAAAATTCCTAACTGGCAAGAACAGCAGCCTTGAAAGCGTTGCATGGTCATTAGGAGGCATAGTCATATAGATGCATCCTTTGAATAGAATGGAGCTTAATTATAAAACTTAGTTCGGCCTAGAAAGGGGTGTTTGATATTGTTTTTTAAAAATATTTTAAAAAAAAATTGAATTTTTTTTATTGTATTTTTAGATTATTTTTATGTGTTGATATTAAAAATAATTTATAAAAAATAAAAATTATTATTTTAATGTATTTACGAACACAAAGTGAATTCGGTGATCTATATTGTATTTTTTTGTTTTTATTTAATCAAAATAGTTTCATATGGACAACCTACTAAAACCCAGGTCCCATGACCTGGGTTTTAAATAGAATAATTTTTTTCTCTTCTCTGTTTCAAATTATTATTTTTAGTTGATATTTTTAATTTGTTTTAATATTTTAATGATGAAATTAAATTTTAAAAATAATATTATTTTAAAATATAAGATATTTTAAATACCCACCACTACATAACAATCGAGCTCTAAGGCAACATCTGAGTCTTGTAACCAGAGTTATTAATCTGGTTTTGTTTCGGCTGCTCGACCCAAATGTTTTGAACCATTTAATAAAAATGAGATAAAACAATATTTCAGGTAAATTATCTCAATTTAAATTCTGACCCATAACAGATATTTCAGATAAATTCCGGCCGAAACACTTCCGTTCCGGCCAATCAAAAAATAAATTAATTCATGTAATTGAAAACTGAAAACTAAACCCCCACTTCCCAAATCGTTTTGTCTGAACTCTGATGTTCACAGCAAATCCCTGACTTGTCTTCCTCACGGCCTCCACTCTCAAATTCCCAAATCGCAACCAAAACAATCGACACAACCCTCCAATCTTTCTTCTTCAGTCTTCACTCTTCGCTCTTGCAAGCTGCGTTACTGCAAAGTGCAACCGTGCAACGTCCTCTTCATCGATTCATCCTTGGCTCCTATAAACACTCGCACAAACAAAATCCTAAACAAGAACACCGTCTCTTCTGTTTCTTGCCAGATGCAGCAACCAGCAAACCACAGCATTAAAAATGGCCTTTTGTTTTCTAATTCCTTCCACCTGTTCTTTAGTTTCATCATCTCTATGCAAATTATTTACTTCAAGAAACTCCATGGCTACAGTGGGTTTGCTCTCGTTTGCACCAAAAACTTCAAGCTTTGCTCTCTATCAAGCAAAGGGATTATCATAAAAGTTCATTTAGAGGTGATTTTATCAAAACCATTTATTTTCAATGACTGATTCTTTTTTGGGTCTTTATTTTATCAATAAAGATAGAAACTTTATTGGGTTTAGCCCGTTTTCTTCTTTAACGTATTTATCATGGTTTCTCAATATGTGTAATCGTGGAATTATTTAACTGGGACTTGGACTTAGTGTAGAGTTTGAGGGGTTTTTTTTTATATTTTTTGTGATTGACATATGAATTGAGAGCCATTACTAATTCAAAAAAGTCGCTTTTAACACGCAGAGCCAAATAGTCCCTTAACTGTATAACAAAGTGAAACGGGTGCTTGCCACGTGTTTTGTAACATGTTTTTAAGGTAGTGAGTACGTGTGGATTGACTTCCATTGTATTTTGTCTGTTTGGTTGTCTCGTCACTCTGCTCGAAACTTACCGATGCTCTGATCTCTCCCATCCAAACCCTAATCTCAGAGCTCACAGATAACTAATCACAGGTTAGGGTTTGCATTTTCCATTTCAAGTTAGGGTTTTAATGCCGTTTACTACAACTAAATCTTTTTTTTTTTTTGTTGTTGTTGGCTGGCGAGGTCAAGTGTATCTATTCTCGCTCTTAATTTTAAAAGTAATTCAGAAACTTATAGACTGTTGATAAGTATAAATCTTAGATAATTAATGTAATAGTTAGTCATTTTTGTTCAATTAATTTGTTTATGTACGGAAAAACCCTATACTTTTATTTTATTTTGTTTGTTTTTTGAGGTTATTGAAGCCATACTAACCATATTTAGTTTTTGACTAAAACTTTATCTTGTTTAATTTCAGTCGAAACCTTTGAATCCAATTTTTGGAAGAAAATGTCGGTGTCCAAATTGACCAAGAAAGACTGCATGTCGGATGTATCATGCAGATTCATTCAATTACCTGATGAATTGACTGTAGCCATCCTGAAAAAAACGGGAGACCCTAAAACCCTTATTTGTTGCTCGGCAGTTTGCAAGCATTTGCAATGCGTTGTCTCCAAAGTTGACTCAGTCTCCCTTAGATTCTCGTATCCGGGCGCTGCAGGTCAATATCTCCAATGCTGGAACTCACACCATCACATTCCACAACCAGCAATTCCTTCCCTCATGAAAGTGTTTGCTAATCTGATCTCCCTCAAAATCGAGCTCTGCCTTTGCCCTTCACTGGTCCCTTTGTATTCTGGAATAGCTCGCACCCATGGCTTCAAGTTCCAGCTGAAGTCAGTGGATATGACTGATAAAATGCACACTGAAGTGTGCTTGGCATTTGAGGTTGGGTTGTTGTCAAGTGATGATGAGGGGATGTTATTATCTGAATCAGAAGCGTTGCATATTCTAAACATCAAGAATCCTCTGACGCTGTCCTTTTTTCTTGTAATACTATGTCATCGGCCAAAATCGCTGAGAAGTGTGGTGATTTTGAGTGCTGGGTTATTGGGTTATGGAATAGAACGGTATCTACCAAGACAAAAGGTGATGTATAGATCAGGTGGGAATGTGTTTATGGAGTCTGAACAGTTGGCCAAGTTTCGTTCTTTGAATTCAACTACAGGACTGAATGAGAGCTGGCTGACGCATCCACAGAATCTTATCTGCTGGCGTAAGATGCATGAGGAAGATAAGTATCGGCTTGGAGAGAAGTTGTGGCTTGTTCATAAATGGGAAGGAGAGAGATGCAACATGAAGCAATCAGTTGTAAAGAAGACTGATGTGGATGAGTTGCTGCGCGCTTTTGATGAGGATGCTGATGAAAAACCATGAAAATGCAGATTTCTTCTGACAGTAGTTGGGTGAGTATAATGGTAAGTTATAGGGTTTGCTTTACCGTCCCAAGTTAGAAAATAATGCTTTAGTTAAAAGGTATATCTTTAATTGTTTGTGTTTGAAATTTGTCCGAGGATGGAACTGTAATGGACCGTGTTATGAAATTGTTGTTTCCTTAATAACATCACAAACACATTTTTTTTAAATTTTAGTTCATTGATTGAAGTGTAATAAATTGCAAGAGTATGAAGTATTGTAACTTCCGATGAGAATGATATGCAACTTTGATGGAGAACTCAGCATCTCATTGAACTAAACCAACGATATACATACACGAATGAATTTTACAGATTGGAAGAAGTACTGATCAATTTTACAGACTGGAAGAAGAAATACGAACCCTGTCGAGCATTGGATTCCCGGTCTGCTTCCAAATTGATTTGCTGTCGGAATCTGAATACCTGAACAGTGTAACTGATATGCAAGCTTACTGATCTCGGCAGGGGAGAACTGACCGAACGCAAGCTTAAAATTCTGTGCGAGGGATAAAAGATTATTAGCAATAACCCGTCTACGTGCAGGTGAAGGAATAGTCGATGAACTTGAAGGCATGAACGTCAACTTGGCAATCTGATGCAATAGCAATCTGCTTACTGCCTAGAAACCATCTTGTTTTCCAAGGGCTAAGACATGATAAATTATCACCTGTCACTGCTTCGGCAACACCTTGTTTAACCGTCAAGTTTTGGCAGAAAAAGCTGGGGAAGATGCTACTTTTTTTCCCTATAAGATCGTGTCTGAGCTTACTTTATGAAATATTAGTTGTTCCCTAAATTTCATGCTGGTGCATGCCACTCGATCTTCTCTAAGAACGGAACGAGATGTGAGATTTGTACTTGTTAGCCAGGCCGGTTGGCCAATAGGATAGCTTGACTTTGAACTTTGCCGCAGGGAGCAGCCTTGTCTCATTTTTATCAGGCCGGGCTCTAATATTAGAGGATAATATCAGGGATTTGAGTTGTAATTCTTAACGGGTATTATAAAAATGCCATTGCTATTAAATCCCTATCCTTTGTGATACATTCCTTCTCACAAGAAAAAAGACCTCTGCTTCCCTGCAATAGTGCAATTTGCATCTTCAAGAAGTGGGAAGACGCATGTCGTCCCAAGAGCCCCATAATCACGTTAAGAAGATCTTCGAGACTTTCTGCCTAATTCGAAAAACTCTCAGATGAATCAGTCCTCACAACCTTTTCAAAGTTTCAAGATGATACGGAAACCCCGATTCACTGTTCATCTGGTAGCAACAAGTGGGCTTCTCTTGTCTCCAAACATGATGCTCTCAACCTCAGATTCTCCACTCCAGTTTCTCATGAAGGTTTTACAAACCTTAAATCTCTTGAAGAGAAGGTCTGCACCAGCTAACTTCTAATGATCAGACCTTCAGATTGAAGACAATGATGGTGTATTTTGATGCTGACAGATATGCAGGTTCTTTGTTGATGACATTCGAGATTGGATTGTTAACAAATGGTGTTTCATTGTCTCCTGAAACGAACCGAGGGAAACCCAGTCGCTCGTAGGCATTCTTTGTTGGAGGTTTATAGGCTAATGTTAGAGAATATGCCTGAAACATTGTCAAGTCTGCTGATTATGATCGCTAAGGTTAGTCTAAGCTGGAATTAATTTTGAAGTCCCATATGGGGAGAAAGTCCATGCGCAAACACTTTCAATGGCGAAAAAAAATGATGTTAAAGAGTCTGAGATTATCTCTCACTGAAGGAAAACTCTTCTCCGTTTTATGGTTCCCAAGAGGGTGGAATTCATGGCTGAGTTGCCAAAAACCTCAACAGTTAACATTCAGAAATTCCGGTTCATGGGATTGGCGCAAAATCTTGTTGTCACTGAGAATTAGTTGCCAAGCAAGAGAACTGCCGGAAGCAGCCAACATTCAGCATCTGGTGAAGTCAAATACAGAAGTACCAGGATATGCTCAGGCTCATGAACAATAGAACAAGTTTTGCTCTGTCTGGTCCTTGAACTTTAAATTTAATATTTGATTTAACATTGGAATAAGATGTGTAGAGAGTGGTCTCATAGGTAACTTTATTAAGATTAACAAAAATATCAACAAATATATATTTTTATTTTTTTCATCAACGAATACCGATTGAATATATTTCATCGATGTTTTGTTTTTATTTGCTAATTTTCTAGTGGTAAGAGGGCTAGGTACAACAATCATAAAAGTCATGAATCTAGGTTATGAAATCTGTTTGGATTCATTCAAATAAGATTAAATCTTTTAATAGAAATTTCATTCAATAATAAAGGAATAAATCTTTTTTAAGAAGTGAACAAATAAATTGTCGTGGCTATTAAATCCCCGACCACCATAAATGGCAACTGAAACCTCACGCTGTTCACCATCCCCATAATTTCCCTCTCACAGGAATCCAATTCTTGTCAAACTTAAACCCTACCCACTACAATCTCTCTCGACTAGAGGAAAAGAAAATGGAGAGAGCCCAACAAAGCCAAAATCAAGAGTTGACGATGAGGAGATCAACAAGATTGACAAACAAATTTCAGAAATTACCTGATGAACTGACCACCAAAATCTTTTCAAAATTGGAAGATGACCCCAAAACCCTCATTCGCTGCTCAGCAGTAAGCAAGAAGTGGGCATCCTTTGTCTTCAAGACCGTCCATCTCTCCTTTATATTTTCCTGTACACCTGAAAGCAGTCGTTTGTTTCCAAACTCAAAACTACACAGCCACATTTCATCATCTGCAATCCCTGCCATCATGAATGCGTTTTCAAATCTGGAATCCATCGAAATTAAGCTCTGTCGTTGCCCTTCTCGAACTCCACAACCACCTTGCTGTCAAAACATCACCAGGATGAACGTTGTGTGGACAGGCGATGATTCTCAGGCTGATACATGCCTGGGATTTGATGTTGGATTGCTATCAACTATAGAAGGGGCTAAGCTGTCTCATGCTTTGAGCGAAGGAAAAAAACTCGCTACCCTCCTAAGTTCTTCGGTGATGGACTTCTACTGGACAATGTTAGACCACCGCCCCAAAACATTGAGAAGGGTTGTGATTATGAGTGCTAAGATGGAAGGGTTTCGATCCGGGGGGAAGGTTTTTATAAGATACGAACAACTCTCAAAGTTGCGTGATTCGGTTTCGAACTCAAGAGTGAACGAGAGGTGGCTTGAAGATCCACAGAACGTGGTTTATTGGCACAGGAAGCACACTGACAGGGAGCATTTGCTTCAGGAACAGGTGTGGCTTGTTTATCACTGGCAATTTATACTAGCTAACAGAAAATTTACAATGAAAGACCTGAGTTTAAAGAGGGATGATTTGGTGGAGCTGTTGGATGGATTGGATGATGGTGCTGCTGGTAGTGATAACGGCACTGGAAAGCGCAGATCTCAGTATCAACAGGAATAATTCTGCTGTAAGTTCTGGATTTTCTTTCTTTTGATTATTAGTTGGTCTCCTGCTTATCATGTAATTATGTTTTTCCTCTATTAACCATGTTGTTATACAGAAGTTCCATATGGTTTTATTTTCGGCAATTAATCTGGTTAAATGTCAGCTTGTTTGCATTACAACGAAGTTATGGATCACTATTTTTGATTTAGATTGCATCTCTGGTTTGGTTCAGTTCAAGTTGAAGATTGTGAACCTTTTTTCTTGCTTGACACTCAATATCAAATTATGTTTGCATCATATTATATTGGAATGACTTTTATATATATATATACACATATACATTTATGCTCTTATGATTTTAATTACAAGTCTATTTGTAAGTTTAATGTACTAGACAAACAAGAAATTAAATTAAAAAAAACCCTAATCTGATAAGAAAAAATAATTATATCGACTTAATTGATCGATTATTTTTTAATTAATAGACTAATCTTTCTAATTCAATTGGTCAATCAATTCTCAACCGGGAGACCAGTTTTTCTAGGTATAGTGTTATCATTCTTGTTACCAAGATGCATATGTTTAGAAACTTGAACGGTTCTCAAATCTTCCAAGGGACATAGCATAGTAAAAAAATTACTTAGAAAAAAAATTGCATATACATCATTGACACGATCAAATTAAATTGCTATTGTCGTAGCCAATAAAATTTAATTTGTAGTCAATGACACAAGTCAATGCACTAGGTTTTTTCCTTCAAATAAGTCTTATGTTGTGCTATTTCTCCCAAAACATTTGGACCCTTTGCTAGTTTTCCAAAGAAAATCCATGTGTTGCATATACGGTTTTAGTCTTCTGCTATAGTTAGAGAAAATAATGATGATGGGGTGGTGAAAATTGTAATTATTTTACAGAACAATTATGATTGTTGAATTGTGGATTGTAATGGGATAATTATCCTTGTCAATTTAAGAAGTACGGATATGGCGCAGCACGATTTCGATCGTTGTGTTTCTACAGTTTCACCATTTCTGTTGTTCATCCTGTGACTTATCTGTTATGCCAAACATTGTAACCTATGTTTCAATTCTCTGCAGAGTGGAAATGGCAGATGAAGAGCTCCATGTACCAATAAGTCTGATGAGTTTTGATTAGGCATTCTCTGGTTTCACCACCTCCAAGTTCAGAAAAGCTCTGCAGACATTCAGCAGATATCTTTGTCTGCTGTATTTTAATACACATACATGGTTGCTATGTTTTCTTATTTGGTTTGAAAATTAGACATGAACCCTTAATCATTATTCAGAACTGCTGAAATTTGAGATTTGTTATAATTGGCCATGAACCACTCCATGGTTTGAATTTCAACGTAGACGAGCGTGCAATGCTTGATTGTTCCAGGAGGGATCTAATCTTGAACAGGAGGGATCTAATCTTGAATATTGATATGACAGACGTGTTTTCAAGATTGTTCCGATAAATTTTTTAACGCGATGATAAAGAATTTATAATTTATATAACAAGCTTATAATTCAAATCAGGATGTATATTCATCATAAAAATCCAGAATAATTAGAATTTTATTTGCTTGTCTACATAAACAAAATACACTTGTTTTTTCACGTTAAAAAAAAGAAGGTTAGGATCGAATCTTGGATAACATGTTCAGGAGCCATAGGGACAAGCAGGCACAGTACAAATATTGCTATCTACATAATATATTAAGTAAGAATCCCGTGGAAGTTTGAGTAATTATAGGGCTTTTATAACATGTAAGTTAAAAGAGAAGTACATCAAAGAGTCATAGCTAAACGCAACCACATGTCAAGAGTCGTAACCCTAAACGCAAACACATGTCAAGAGTCGTAATTCTATCAAGAGGCATAACCCTAAATTTAGTGTGTTCTTGCTCTCAAACAAATACCAGTAGCCATAACCCATAAAGGGATATAATTCTTCACTGAAGAACGAAGATGGGAATCAAAAAGACAGTTTTTACGTACCAAATATTCGTTTTAAAAAGTAAAATTGTCTCCAAATTATAGGTTTAGGTATGCTCTCTCTGGTGGGTATATGATTGCAAGTGAACAAATTAAGGAAAGAGTGATTGCCAACTAAACCAGGAGACCGATTTCAGTTTCATGGAGAATTCGCAAAGGTAAGAGCCATCCATAGCTCCAAATTATGGGTATGTTCTCCTTTTCTTTTTCTTTGTATTAATTCAAGGGATTTTTTTATGTGTTTTTCACTTGATTTGTGTCGCATGAAATATTTTCTTCTTTGTATATATATATATATATATATATATATATATATATATATATATATATATATATATTAAAAATGTATTAAATCCTAGCATATTATAGATTTAATTTTGCAGTCGTAAATATTTATAAAAATAAAGAATTGAAAAGGGGAGAAAATTATAAGGAGAGCGAATGCGCAGGACAACGACTCGTGGTTATTAAATCCTCGTCCTCCCAATATGGCAACTAAACTTCCTACAGCTCAACATTTCCATAAACTTCCTCTCACATGAATCTAAATATTGTCAAACTTAAACCCTACCAACTACAAATTCTGCATCTGCATCTTCAAGGAAAAAGAAAATGAAGAAATCTTCAAGCCAACAAAGCCAGAATCAACACTTCCAGTTGAGGAGGTCAGCAAGATTAGCAGACAAATTCTTGAGTTTACCTGATGAATTGACCACCAAAATCTTTTCAAAATTGGAAGATGACCCCAAAACCCTCATTCGCTGCTCAGCTGTCAGCAAGAAATGGGCTTCCTTTGTCTCCAAAACTGTTAATCTCACCCTGAGATTCTCTAGAACAGGTGAGAAGGGTCACTCTCTTCCATGCTCAAAACGGCACCACCACGTTCCAGTGCCCGCAATCCCTTCTATAATGAGGGTATTTGCAAATCTGGAATCCCTCAAAATCATGCTCTGTCGTTTCCCTTCTCCAACTCCCCAACCTTGCTGTCAAAACTTTACCAAGGTGAAGGTTGATTGGGAGGGTGATGATTATCATACCTATGCATGCTCGGCATATGAGGTTGGAATGTTATCAGCTATGAAAAGAGCTATGCTGTTTCATGATTTCAGTAAAAGAACTTTTTCTACGATCCAAGGTTTTCCAGTCACCTACTTTTATTGGAGAGTGTTAAATCACCGGCCAAAAACCTTGAGAAGAATGGAGATTATGAGCTCAAAGATGGAAGGGTTTAGATCTGGAGGGAAGGTTTTTATGAGATACGAACAGCTCCCAAATTTGCGTGATTCAGTTTCGAATTATAGAGTGAACGAGAGGTGGCTTGAGGATCCACAGAATGTGGTTCACTGGCACAAGAACCACTCGGACAAGGAGCATAAGCTGCAAGAACAGGTGTGGCTTCTGTATGAATGGCAATATTTTGTAACAAACAGAGAACTTGATATGAAAGAAGTGATAGTAAAGGAGACAGATTATACAGAGCTGTTGGATGGATTGGATTATGATGATGTTGGTGGAGATCATATTAGAAAACACAGATCGATCTGATGAATACCGACCGTAATAATTCCTGTTGTAAGTTCTGCTTTTTCTTTACTGTTTGAAGTTAGTATTAAATTCTAAATCATTAGGTACTTATTACATTTATATTTATTATTGTTTTTTTCTCAAGTTCTTAAAATGAAAGAGATTGAGATTATTAAATGCAACTGCTGTTTGCACAAGGGAGTGTCTGTGTGTAGAAAAGCCTGCTCTTGTTTTTGTCAAGCTTTACTATTGAAGAACACTAAACAATCCCATGTATTAGCTCTTCGATTTCTAGCCCTAATTAAGATGCGAGGCTCTAGAACAAAAGTTGGCTCTTAAATTGGATTCACATAAAATTTTTGAGCCCTAGTTAACATGCGAGTGTCTACCGAAGAGAAGTTGCTTATAGGACTCGGATAACTGCTATTAAGAAGACGAAACCTAGTGATAAATATAGAAAATTTTATCTTGGGGGATCAGAATGACTTGAAATAAAATGGTGTTATCTGAATGAAATAAGATTTTTTATTAAGTAATTATCTTATCTAAAAACTTAAATTTATAGGTAAGGTTCGAGAATATGATTTATATTATTCTCTAACACATACTCTCAAATGAAAGATTTTTGGACTTGAAACTTGCACATGCCTACACTACCTTGTACTTGATTTTTATCAAATGAAATGGAGGTGATGAGATTTAAACTCGTGATCGTTGGGTTAACAAGGTTCTGGTATCATGATAAGGAACTATCTCACCTAAAAATTTAAGCTTATAAGTAAGGTCCTAGAATATGATTTATATTATTCTCTAACACTTTTCTATCTTATTTTTCAGAGATTGACTCTTAGGTTGGTTATGGTCTATAAACATAAAAAAATTTAACACTATACAATGAGCAAACTAGATTTTTAAAAGTCTTACTAAATTTTCTTAACGTAATACTTTTATATCTCATTTTCAGAGATTGACTCTTTGGTTGGTTATGGTCTACAAACATAAATTTTCTTAGATCCTAAAGAAACTATACAATGAACAAACTAGATTTTTAAAGTATTATTATCGGATAGTTTCGATGCAAATTTCATTACTAATATTTATTAGCAACGGATTCTTTTTTTAACTGCAACAGATTGATCCATTGCTAATAACTCTTTTTTTTAGTAGTGTTTGATATAGAGCTTTTCTTTCTTTCTTCTATGCATCTATGTACACAAACATAACTTTTCTCTTTTAATGGCACTAGCTTATTCTTAATAACATTCTCCCTTGATTATTATAAAAAAATAAAATAAAATTCTGATTATATATTATTGAAATAAAATTTTCTCATTGTAATTGTTTGAGGTTTAGGTAAAAATAGTTTGTATTTCTCAACTGTAGTAGTTATATTGGTTATTAGGGAAGCGATCAAAAGGTAGCTGCTTGCTTAGCATTTTATTCATCTTTATGAGGTAATTTGTTTGCTAACTTGGGTTCCTATCATCTCTAATCATGCAGGTTCAATTTAAAAGGTAATTCTCAAGAAAATGTTAGAAAAGATTGGACATTCATATTAAATTGAATGCTGCTGCATTCATCCTAACAAAAAATTTAAATTGATATGCCATTGTAAAAAAAGGTTTTCCGTCCGAGGAAGAGAAGGTAAGATCAAGAAAAATGATAAAAGAAAGAAGGTAGATTTCGGTTTGAATGTTCGAGCTAATGATTTATTTTTTTACTTGCATTGTTGTCCCTTTCAATCGAGCAAGTACAGTTACAGCGCCATGCATTCTCGTTATGTTTCTACAGTTGCACTATTTTTTTGTTGCTTACTCTCCTTGTGTTTATCTGTTCTGCAGTCAAACCTTGTAACATATTTACGTTTTAATTCTCTGCAGAGTGCAAATGGAAGATGAAACGCTCCATGTAGCAATAAGGCTGATGAAATGCTCAACGTGCGTATGAAAAAGGCTTCTCTCGCCTCAAAGACAAGCTCTACAGATCTTGTGTTTTCTGCCGAATAATCCTTTGTGGAAACTAGATGTGAAACCTTGAACATTACTTTGAACATTTGAAATGCAAGATTTGTAATCATTGGCCATGACATTTTCTATAGATCTTTGGATAAGGAAAAGGAGCATACCAAATTTATATCTATAGCCTGAACCTCCATGAAGAGGAGCCTGCAATTTATAATCTCTGCATGCACACCCACATTATGCACTCAAATGGTTTTTAACAAGTAGATTTAGCTCGTTTATCAGTGTCATGTTCAAGGATGGAATGTCTTTTTGATTAAGAATTGCACGAATGCAACCCCTTGGTTGTCGAGGGTAGCTTTCATCCCCAGGACCCCGCCTCGTGAAAGTATTACCAAATCTGAAATCTACTGAAATTAAGCAGCACTCTCGTTGCTCTTTTCTGGTGGTTTCAAAACGAAGGCATCTGACATATGATTGTTGCAGAAGAAAAGGGAACAAAAACAAGGATCTAAAACTGGACGTATATGGCTATGATTACTCAGACTTGAGAACAGAAACGAGGATCCACACTGTCCGAAAATGCTGAGCAATATGTAGAGGGCTCGTCTTCAGGGAAATGAATAGCGGGGGGGATTTTATGATATGGATTCGGGTTCCAGAAACATTGTATTGCAAAGGTTTTTATTACCCTTTGGTAGCATGAGGTTTCTTCGGAACTATGTGAAATCAATTAATTTCAAGTATTGGAGTTTTAATTAGGGTGTATTAAAGGGTAATTAAGTGTCATAAACATACAAATACTAGTTATTAAACTAAAAGCTTGATCTAGATCAGATTTTTTTTTTTTTTTTTTATATTGATAGGGTATCTAGTAACCTTTTTTTTTTAACTTAACCCTCTCACATCAAAACCAATGATTTTTTTCTTTTTTCTAAGAACAATAAATTGAAACCTTGTTATTTTAAAAATAATAATAATTAAGATTAATAAAATAACCTAGCGACATAAACCAAGTCAGATCCTAGGTTGCAATAGACTAAAACTACCATGAGAATGTGGGCCAAGCAGGCCTAATGAAATTGGTTTGGATATTAAGTAGGCATACACTCAAATTGGTAACAGAATCCTAGCTAGTGCAGTTCACCATTCCCCTAATTTCCCTCTACCAGGAATCCCAGTTCTTTTCAAACTCAAACTCAAACTCAAACCCTGCATACTACATTATCTTCAGCTGTATCTCCACGGGAAATAATGAAGTCCAAAAAATCAACCTAACAAAGCCACAATCAAGAGTTGACGTTGACAAATAAATTTCAGGAATTACCTGATGAATCGACCACCAAAAGCTTTTCAAAAATGGAAGATGACCCCAAAACCCTCATTCGCTGCTCGGCTGTCTACAAGATTGGGTCTCTGTCTCCGAGACTGTCAAGTCTCTCCCTCTGATTTTGAAGTTTAGGTCAAGAGGGTCATTCTCTTCCATGCTCAAAATTTCACTACCACAATCTGCAATCCCTGCTATAATGAATGTGTTTGCAAATCTGGAATCACTCGAAATTAAGCTCTGCAATTACCTTCTCGAATTTCACATCCACCTTATCGTCAAAACATCACCAGGATGAAGGTCAAGAGGGAAGGTAATGTTGAACAAGCATATACATCCATGGCATTTGAGGTTGGAATTTTATCAACTATCAAAGGAGCTATGCTGTTTCGTGATTTCAACGTTGAAAAACTTGTTGTCACCCAAAGTGTTTTTCGTATCGTACTTTTATCAGAGAATTTTGTATAACTGTCCGGAGAAATAGAGAAGCATGGTGATTATTAGTTCTAAGATGGAAGGGTCCGAATCAGGAGGGAGAGATTTTATAAGATAGAAGCAGCTCCCAAAGTTTGCTAGATTCAATTTCGAATTTAAAAGTAAACGAGAGCTGGCCTGGGGATCCCAGAATGTGGTTTATTGGCACAAGAACCGCACGAACAACTAGAATTTGATTCAGGAACTGGGAGTGGCTTGTTTATCAATGCCAATATTTAGTACCCGACAACGAACTTGGAGGGAAAGAATAGACTGTACTGAAAGAGACAGACTTTATATGTCGAGATACTGATGATTGGATGATGATATATACTGATGGTTTCGAGATTAGCAAACACAGGCCTCAGGACATACAATAATTTATTTATTTATTCTAGTAAGTTTTCATTTTCTTTACTGTTTAAAATTAATATTACATATTTATGTTAAACCTTTTGTTAGTTACTGCATTATATGTCTGCATTTATTTCAAGTTATGATAATGAAATTAGGGAATTGAAATTAGTAAATGCAACTTCTCGTTCGGTCGCGGAACTTGCATGTAAGCTTGTTCTTTGCTTGTCAAGCCTAACTGTGATCTCGAGGCCTGATTAAGACGTGAGATTCTAGAACAAAAGTTGGCAAATTCAAAAACTTAACAAATGGTGGCTCTTAAATTGGATTCACAAAAATTTTGTGAGCGTGTTCATTTCTTAGCCTCCTAAAATAGTGACTACCTTTGTTATTTCAAACCCTAAATAAGATGCGAGGTTCTACTAGAGGGAAGTTGTTTATAGGACCAGAGTAGCTGCTCAAGTTCGAGGTGAGAATGGCATATTTTCTGGGGGAGTAATTACAAAGACGAAACCTTTAATAAAAACTCATTTCTGAAATTTATATAAGGCTCTTTCTTTCTTAATTTAATTGGTGGATTCTTACTGATATAGCTAGATTACCATTAAGCCAATGGAAAGCTAGCTAATAATAAAGAAAGTATTCTTGTTTGATATTATAGATTGAAAATCTGCTCCCTTTATTACAGACTTAATTATACAAGGATAAACTTGATAGCTGGAAAATGGCAACAACTTGAGCAAATCATAAGAACAGACATCAGACTTTCGACTTCAATGGTGGAACTCGCCACCTACTGGAAATCCCTTCCGGAAAGGTGGTATATCTCTTAAAGAAGATGATTGTTGTTGGGGTCCAGAAATTCCAAAGGCAGGGCAGGTTCTTTGATTGTTATTTCTCTTATGCTATATAGGGCCTTGTTTGCATAGTTCTTTGTCCTTTTGGCTTTCAGACCCTTGTGGTCTCTTGATTGCCTTCTATAGGCTTATTTTGCTTATCAAAAAGAAATAAAAGCTGTCGAATTTTCAGGAAAGTTAAGCTCATGAGAAGGACTTCTCTCCTTATTGTCGACTAACGCCTCATGTATGTGCTTCACTAACTTAAAAAACCAAATCAGAGACCATTATCACTTCAATATGAGCTTCACTCATATTCATATACTCCTTTTAGCATTCATCAATGAACTCTTGTCTCATTTGTAGTTGGGAAACTTGTTCTTCTTCTTTTGAAAGAAAATGCGTGAGTCCTCAACCCTTTCTATGCATGTGTTTTCGAGATTAACTGATTGATTGGTAGGGAAGTTTCTAAATGGTAGTTGATCTCTTTGTTATCATGTTCTTGCTCTATTAACCATTAAAAAAAAAGCATTGACAAGAAGAGAGGAAAAGAGTTGTTGTCATAGGGAGTTCATAGAGAATATGATTTGGTTACATGATCATAGTCTTCATTCATAGATTTGTATTTTGTTTGATTTGTTGCTTTGCCGATTTAACAAGGAAATTCGTTAAGTTTGTTCGACTCAATGTTTAGCTTGTAATTTTTATGGCTTATCTTTTGTGACTTTTTTCCCCTCATGTTTAGTCATCCTTTCATTAGCTAAATCAAATGAAATAAAGTTCTCGTCTTCCAAACAAAATAGTGTTGTTTCAGGAAGTTCCATTTGGTTTTGAGTTTGGGCAATGAATTTGGTCTTTATTCATTTTGGTTTATAATATTGTGTGGTTATGTCGATGCAACATTTCCATCGTTGTGTTCTGGTTAATTATGTTTCTAGCTATAGTTTTCGCTAATATTTGTTGCTCATGCTGTGTGCCTTATCTGTTATGCCAAACATTGTAACATATGTTTTAATGGAAATGGCAGATGAAGAGCTCCATGTACCAGGAAGTCTGATGAACAAATCATACAACTTCGATAAGAAATTCAACGGGACACCGCCTCAAAGTTCCAGAAAGCTCTGAAGAGATTTTCAGCATCTTTTCCTGTCGTATAATCTGGTGTTTCTCCTATGTTGATACCGCTAGATGCTCGTTATGTGAAACCTTAAATATTACTTAGAACAGCTGAAATGTGAGGTTAATTTGCAATAAGTGGCCATGGTTCACTCCATAGTTTGAACATCAACAAAGACGAGCCTGCAATTTACACACACACACACACACACACACACACACACACACACACACACATCCGAAATGCTTAATAATTTATGGAATTCAGTTTGAATATTCTGGATTCATTAAAATAAAACAAAAACTACTATTTCGATGAATTAAAAACAAATCACCACAACCTCCTTTAGCAAGATACATGTATAATATTTTACAGGTTATTTGTATTTTTCGAAAGCCCTCAGCGACATAGCCATTCAATATTTTATTGGTTCGATATGAGGAAGATGGCTTAGCCATTTTGATAAATGGAAAGACAGTCAGCATAAAGATACTTCCCACCTAACGGTGGAAAGATGATGAAGAGATTAAATGCATTTCAAGAAATTCAATTTTCTTTTATCTGTCATGACTCGATTCGAGATTTGTTTTGATAGGGTTGAGAGATAGGGCAAACCCAGATTCTGCTAACCCTAAACTGCTGCCATGGTAATGTGGACCTCAAGAGCAAGCAGCCCTAATAAAATTGGTATGGCTATTAAATCCTCGTCCACTTAAAATGGAAACTAAAACCTCGTGCAGGTCACCATTTCCATAATTTCCCTCTCATATGAATCCAAACGTTGCCAAACGTAAACTCTACCAACTACAATATCTGCACCTGAGAAAAAAACATGAACAAATCCGAATCATCCAAACAAAACCAGAACCAAGTTATCATGCAGTGGGGATCAGCAATGTTATCAGACAAACTCGTGAAGTTGCCAGATGAATTGAACACCATAATCTTTTCAAAAATGGAAGATGACCCCAAAACCCTCATCCGCTGCTTCCTTGTCTGCAAGAACTGGGCTTCCCTTGTCTCCCAAACTGTCAATCTGTCCATCAGAATGTCGTGTACGGGTGAGAATGCTGATTCTCTCCCGTGTGCAACACTTCACAACCACATTCCATCATCTGGAGTCCCTGTGTGGAAAAACAGGGGAGATATGCAGAGAATAGAAGAAAGAATAGTATATTTTTGTTATTATTATATTTACTGTAATACATGTTGTCCCATATATATACACAAACTACCGTTATTACAATTAGAATTCTAGCTATGGTTACTGATACTGCTCCTGAAGATCTGTAGCTTATAAGGAAAAGAGAATCAATCAATATCAATCAATACTGGTAACATATATTTGTATGGTAACTAAATATGCAGATCTGCCAATATCCGCGCCAATATTTCCATGCAATCTGTGATCTGCCAATCTGCCATTATCCTCGTATCTCCATGCATATCTGCCAATACTCCCCCTCAAGCTGGATCAAGAAGGTTGATTGATCCAAGCTTGGAAAGCAACAATTTGAATCGAGCAGAGGGCAAGGATTTGGTGAACAGATCCGCGAGTTGGTCTTGACTCTTAGTATACCGAGTAACAATTGTTTGAGACTGAACCTGTTCTCGAATAAAATGACAATCAACCTCGATATGCTTCGTGCGTTCATGGAATACTGGATTGGAGGCGATGTGCATTGCGGCTTGATTATCGCAACAAAGAGACATAGGCTGAGAATGATAAACACCCAAATCAACAAGTAATGCTTTCAGCCATATAAGTTCGGAAGCAGTAGAGGCCATAGCACGATATTCAGCTTCAGCGCTGGAGCGAGCGACGACCGATTGTTTTTTGCTTTTCCATGAAACTAGATTACCTCCAACAAATATACAGTACCCCGTAGTTGACTTGCGATCAAGATTATTTCCAGCCCAATCCGCATCGGTGTAACCAAGTATTTGTGTGTGACCATGATTTTGCATAAGGATCCCACGACCAATGGTGCCTTTTAGATACCGGAGAATCCTTTTAATAATAAGCATATGGTCTATAGTCGGTGAATGCATGAATTGACTGACAATACTGACTGCATGACTGAGATCAGGTCGTGTAATTGTAAGATAAATAAGCTTTCCCACCAATTTTTGATAAAGCTGAGGTTGATAGAAGAGCTCACCGTCCAAAGTCATCTGAGATTTGCTATCCAGGGGTGTCTTTGCTGGTTTGCATTCAAGCATATCAGCTTCTCGCAACAAATCCAGTACATACTTGCGTTGATTCAAAAACAACCCTTTACGAGAGGTAGCCATTTCGATGCCAAGAAAATATTTGAGACTTCCAAGATCCTTAATAGCAAATTTCTGACGAAGAATGCTTTTAAGATCGGTAATAGATGCTTGATTATTCCCGACAATAATAAGGTCGTCAACATAAATTAAAACCATCAACCGTTCATTGGATTTGATACGAACAAATAATGAATGGTCAGCATTACTTCTAATGAACCCAAGTGTAGTAAGGACAGTACTTAACTTAGCATACCAAGCGCGGGGAGATTGCTTCAATCCATAAATGGATTTATGCAATTTGCAAACCAGCTTAGGATCAGTACTTTGTGGATGACCAGGAGGCAACTTCATGTACACTTCTTCTTGAAGATCGCCATGCAAAAAAGCATTCGTAACGTCCATTTGAGATAACAGCCAACCGTGATTTATAGCCACCGAGAGCAAGGTTCTAATGGTTGTCATTTTTGCGACTGGTGCAAAGGTGTCCTTGTAGTCAATACCATATGTTTGCGTAAAGCCTTGAGCAACCAACCTCGCTTTATGTCTTTCAATAGAGCCATCTGATTTGAACTTGATCTTATAGACCCAACGACTGCCAACTGCCTTTTTATTCTGTGGAAGGGGAACAATACTCCAGGTGTGATTCTTAGCCAGAGCTTGAAGCTCCTCATTCATAGCCTTCTTCCAAACAGCTTGATGACAGGCTTCATGAAAATTATGTGGTTCTGCTTCCTTGGTGATTGAGCTAAGATAAGCTCCATAAGTTGAAGATAAACGATGATAAGCTAGAGCATTGGATATAGGGTGTCTTACAGTGTATGTCACATAGTCACGAAGCCTTGATGATTGCCTTCGGTTACGTGTGGGATTTCGCCTAAGTGATGAAATAAGATCACTCTGGTGTTCATGCTGCAGTCCAGCCCCTTCTATTATGTCTTCAGTCTGCAGATCAACCCCTTCATTCTGATGTTCAATTTGCAGGTCAGCCTCTTCCGTTGTCTGCAGGTCAGCCCCTTCTGATATGATGGGATTGTAGCAAGTTTGTTCTGGGCAGGGGACTTCAACTACTGGTGTTGAGGTTGGTAATGGAAATAAATCCACTAAGAGCTCCCCCTGTCTAATGTTAGTACTGGTATGTGAATAAAATGGTGTGTTTTCATCAAATCTAACATCCCTTGTAACAACAAGCTTGTGAGTGTGTGGATTATAACACTTAAAACCCTTTTGTGTTGGAGAGTAACCCAAGAAAACACATTTAACTGCTCTCTGATCCAATTTATCACGCTGAGATGATGGAATGTGTACGTAGCAAGAACAACCAAAGATTTTCAGATGTGATAAAGTTGGTTTCTTCCCTGTCAATAGCTCAACTGGAGAGATAAACTTAAGAGATTTACTGGGCAATCTATTTATAAGATAGGCTGCTGTAAGTGCCCCTTGAGACCAAAACATTTTGGGAACATGCATTTGAAAAAGCAATGATCTGGTTTTCTCTAGTAAATCTCGATTTTTTCTTTCGGCGATTCCGTTTTGTTGTGGCGTATAAACACAACTAGTTTGATGAATGATTCCATGCATGCTCAAGTATTGTTTCATGATGTTTGACATATATTCAGGGCCATTATCTGATCGCAAAATTTTGATTTTGGAGGAGAATTGAGTATGAACCAAGTTATGGAAATCTTGAAATGCAGTGGCAACTTCACTTTTTACTTTTAACAGATATAGCCAAGTATGCCGTGAGAAATCATCGACAAAAGTAACGAAGTATTTGTAGCCATCGAAGGATTCAATGACTGGACCCCAAATATCGGAATGAATTAAATCAAAAGCTTGAGCTGAACACGATGTGGAAGTGGGAAATGATAAGCGGCTAGATTTTGACAAATGACAAGCATCACAATTTATTGAATTGATTTTCAAATTTGGAAAAAGTTTTGCCAGAATAGGTTCTGACGGATGTGCCAAACGTTGATGCCATAGTGTTTGTTCGGAAGCTAGACAACCAGAAACTTGAAAACTCTTGGGAATGCAAGAATCTTTAAATAAATAGTAAAGACCTTGAAAGAGGAATCCTTCACCAATCGTCTTCTTGGTAATTAGATCCTGAAAGACAACATTGTGAGGAGAGAAGATAACACGACAATTAAGTAATTCTGTGATCCTGCCAACAGAGAGTAATTTAAACGGAAAAGAAGGAACATACAAAGCTGGAGATGCAATTGTTTGAGAGAGTAACTTAATCTGCCCTTCCCCCAAAACTGGTGCATTTTTACCATTAGCAATGGATATTTGAGATGGTGGGGAGAAATTTTGAAAATCAAGTAATTGATTACGTTTATTAGTTATGTTATCAGTGGCACCTGAATCTATAATCCAACAATCATGCACATTACTTATAGTGAGAGCAGAGGAAAAGGCTTTCAAAATACCTGGTACATCTTCAGCCGAGACATTTTTATTTGCAGCTAAAAAACCTGCAAATTGACCAATCAGTGCTGATGAATCTTTGTTCTCCTCTAAATCACTTGCATTCTGCTGTGCATTCTGCTTTGCATAAAGATAGGCTGCAAACTCATTGATGAGGTCAACTGGACTAGAGGTGAAAGTTGATACTCCATTTGCAGGTTTGTTGGATATCATGTTAGCTTTATATCGTGATGACTGAGGATGCTTATACCCTCCCTTGCTGTCTCTGGGAAATTTTGGTTTTAGTTCAGGGTGAAGTTCCCAGCATCGCTCTACTGAGTGTCCAATGTTGCTGCAATGGCTACATTTTAAATCAGGTCTTCTGGCCTTGTACCCCTTCTCTTCATATCGTCTCTGATGAGATACAAATGCTCGGGCTTCAGATGGATCAAGTTTGATATTTCGATTCATGACCTTTTTTCTGGTTTCCTCCCTTTGAATAGTTGCACAAACATTTGCAAAAGAAGGTAATTCAGAGTTCATCAGTATACGGCTGCGAAGGTCTTCATAGTCAGGAGATAGATTTGCCAAAAGTTGAAAGATTTTATCCTCTTCAGCTCGTTTCAGTAAGATTGCAGTATCTGTGGTATGTGGTCGATAAATCGCCAATTCATTCCACATGCTTTTCATATTTCCAAGGTATTGAACAAATGATCTACCTTCCTGGTGTAGACATGAAATATCTTTCTTGAGTTGAAACACACGGGCTGCATTATTTTGATTTCCATACATCTCTTTAACTGCATCCCACAAGTCTGCTGCAGAGTCTGAATAGCTGAAAATTTCTGCAATGTGTTGTTCCATAGTGTTGAGTAGCCATGACTGCACCATTTGATCATTAGCAAACCACGATTTGTACTGGGAAGATTGCACATCAGGAGCAGAATGATTTTTGTCAATAAATTCAATTCTAGACCTTCCACCAAGTGCTAATGACACAGCCCTTGACCAAGGAAGATAATTGAAATCGTTCAATTGAACTGAACACAATCTCTGGTTTGCATTCACATCAGGTGGATTCAACTCAGAATACTGACGTTGATTTAGTAATGAAGGTGCAGTAGAATTCTCCATAATAGCCAACTTTTAGGAGAAATCAATATAAGCAAATATAAGAGACTGGTTAGGTATGAACCAGCTCTGATACCATGTGGAAAAACAGGGGAGATATGCAGAGAATAGAAGAAAGAATAGTATATTTTTGTTATTATTATATTTACTGTAATACATGTTGTCCCATATATATACACAAACTACCGTTATTACAATTAGAATTCTAGCTATGGTTACTGATACTGCTCCTGAAGATCTGTAGCTTATAAGGAAAAGAGAATCAATCAATATCAATCAATACTGGTAACATATATTTGTATGGTAACTAAATATGCAGATCTGCCAATATCCGCGCCAATATTTCCATGCAATCTGTGATCTGCCAATCTGCCATTATCCTCGTATCTCCATGCATATCTGCCAATACCCTGGTATCATGAAGCTGTTTGCAAATCTGGAATCTCTCGAAATTAAGCTCTGTCATTGCCCTTCTCCAACTCCGGTACGACCTTGTTATCAGCACGTTACCAAGATAAACGTTGAGTGGGCAGGTGACGATTCTAAAACCTACACATGCACAGCAAATGAAGTTGGATTATTATCAACTATACAGGGACCACTGGTGTCTCTTGAATTAGAGAGAGAAAAGTTTGATACCATCGAAGATTCTTCGGCATTGGACTTGTATTGGACAGTATTGTATTACCGGCCGGAAACAATGAGAAGCTTGGTGATTGTGAGTGCTAAGATGAATAGGCTTAGATCAGAAGGGAAGGTTTTTATTAGTTATGACCAGCTCTCAGAGTTTCCTGAATCAATTTCCAAGCTAAGATTGAACAAGAGCTGGCTTGAGAATCCAAAGAATGTGGTTTATTGGCACAAGAACCAGAGGCGCAAGAAGCGTAATTCGCTTCAAGAGAAGGTGTGGCTTTTCTATCAATGGCAATCTCTAATGAGCAACGAAGGACTGAACATGACAGATCTGATTGAAAGAAAGGAGGATTTGATGAAGTTGCTGGATGGATTAGCTGATGGTGATAGTGGCAAAGGAAAACCTCGATCTCAGTTCCGAAAGTGATGATTCTTGAAGTAAGTTCTCGAATTTCATAATATGATAGATCATTTTGTACTTTTATAAGTTATATTTTTGGATTTCATTTTTCTTTAAGCAAAGTAGTTAAAGCTTGGAGAGGGCAAAGACAACTACTCAATGGATTAACTGAAACAAAAACTACACGAAGCATGATATCATAACATCTTGTGTTCCAAAAACTATTTGAAGAAGCCTGTCACATCCATGCCATAAATTCAAAATTCTCAAAACTTCTTATTTCGCAAGCTGAAAGAAGAAAGAAAAAAGAGAGAGAAAAAGAAAAAGAAAATATCATTGAGAATTAGAAAATGAATTCTTATAAAGATTAAGAAATTCATCAACAAATAAAAAACTTAAAAAAAACTTAAAAAAAACTAAAGTAAACAAATGAAATTCAAACAAATGTTTTCCCCTCTCTTTCCTCTGTCCCTCTCTTCTCAAATTCTTAAAAAATCTTCTCAATCAAATTCAAACTCATCTTTCTATTTTTTTTTCTATTTTCCAAACTGATTTCTATTAAAAAAAATTAAGTACTCGTGTGTTTGTTTTCATTGTTACAATCTCATGCTTGGTTTATCAAAGCAAGATATTGAAAGGGGGATGTTAGAGTGTAAATGAATATATATTCTAAAATAATAAAAGTGTATTTTAGAATATATATGATGGTAGTACATGATATTTAAAATGTGTATATAAAGATGCTAAACACCCGGCATGTGTGTATAGAAAAGATTGCAACAGCAAATAAATTCAAAATTTCCTTCTTCTATGCACAATTTTTTCACTCTTCTACTAATCTCAACATGCTATATGATGTACTTCCTTTATGTGTGAAATTTAGAATCCTCAAAATATATGAAAATTTAGAAGCTAAAATGAATAGTTCTTGATAATACCACATTCTTTTACTTAGGGTAAGCATCCACAAGACCATATTAGCAAGTCAGATTCAACCATTATTTTTCTTCCAAACATTTTAGTCTCTTGATAATACCACAGTTTGTTCTTTATTTAGCAGCAACACGTCTTCCACCTTCATCTAAGTCCTTATTTCTATTTCTCTCAGAATTGCAGTCAAATTACTTGAGATCTTTTGGCATATACTCGTTGTGGATTGCATTAATATATCTGAGTATTTAGCTTCAGTATCAGTTTCATATATAGTTATTGCTAGTTGGTTACTCGATGATCATGGAATTGGATTGCAAATTCCATGATTTTATTTTGTGTCTGTCGGTCTGTTACTTTCATGTGTTCATTATTTGGATTGCAATTGTACCACTCTTCGTATAAATTGTATTGACTGTTTCATGAGTTCTGATTGTTTTTCTACAGTTTCACTATTTTTTGTTGTTCATCCTGTGCTTCATCTATTCCACCACACCTCGGGATTTACACGTTTTAATTATCGGCAGAATGCAACAATAAGGCAGATGAAGTCCTCCATGTATCAATAAGGCTGATGATTGATTGGGATCACCTCCACAAAGAGCAGAAAAGCGAAATCGACTGTCATCGATAGATATCTTTTTCCTGTAATATCTTCTTCTGTGTGGAGCTTTCTATGTCATTAGAGATGGTTGTTAAGTTTCTACATTGGCGTGAAAACTAGATTTGAAACCTTGAACATTAGGTTTTCTAATCATTAGCCATGGCTGGTTTGAACATCATTAATTAATAAGGAGGGGCCGGATTTTGTTGTTCTGTGTTTAGAGACAGAATATTTGTTATGGAAAGTTTTAATGAAACAGTAGTTGTCAGAATATTTGAATAATCTTGGTGTTTGGATTTTTAAGTGGAATATCATTCAAGATGGTGATGAGATGTCTCTCCTGACTGTGCATCAAGGGGAATACTTGTTCACTTTACAGATTCTATCTGTAGCCTGTGGAGAATATTTTGTTATCCTTGCTGTGATGGCAGGAAAAGATATTCGATAGAAAAGTCTCGTTTCTTCGTGGAGATTCATGATAGCTAGATATACTTTATTTATGCATGTTTCTGTGATTTGCGGTTAGCAGACACTTGAGCCACCTGATGAAACTAAGAATTAACAAGCCCCGGTAGAGAAGTCTCATTTACAGTGAGAACAGCGAATCTTGGCATGCTTATCCCATGAAGAACATTTGTTTATGGAGTGGCTAGTTGAAATTCTCACCTTAAATGTGCTAACCCTATGACTGGATATCTTGCAAGAGCTAATTTCTTGATTTAGGCAAAGGTCATAACAATGGGGTGTAGATGATTCTGATCACTTAATTATAGATTTGAACTTAAAAGAACTAGGTTATCTAACCAATGACTTTCTACGTAACCCGAAGAATCAAGTTTCTGAATCACGTTCCTTGAGGACATATTTCAGCAGTACGCTAACTTACTTCAATAGCTCCTCAATGGTATTTAGATTTTCGTACACAAGGCCCATCCTCTTCACTTCCTCAATTGTTTTCTTGGCATACTGAAATGATAGTCATTAATTAACTTCAATGATCTCTCCCATTATAAAGAGATCAGATGACTTGAGTTTTTCCTTGCAAAATCACAAAATGGATTCACAAAATTATGACAGCGTATAAGAATTGATTTCCATATGAGAAAGAGCCATGCCATGAGAGAAAACAGTAACCTTCGGGTTTTTGACAAAATCCTTTCAAATATTCGTCCAACCATTGTAGTTGTTTGTCGAGTGTAATCCTGATTGATGAAGCATTGGCATTCAATTTAGGCACAAGAGCTTCTGCTGATGAAGTTGTAGCACCACTGAACGCAAAATTCACTCCATTGTGAGATTCGTATCCAAGTAGGCTTTAATAGACGAGAAACCAGCCGACCTCACTGCAAATCGAAGAAACATGAGTAATTTATCAGCATAATTATGTACTGACATTATTTTCAAGGTGGAAATAATCAATCTGGTTGAAGATTATAAGTGCAACAATTATGCTTTCACTCATAACTTTTAATAAGATTATTAGATCAGGTTTAAATTGCATTGTACCCTCGGTTGTATAGGGCAGTCAATTGTAGCCAACAAAACTCTTTAAAACCCTCAAAATAAGTGTGAAAGATCTAATTTTCTTTTTTCTTTTCGGCTGTTTAGCTAGCTTAATTTTAGATTTTATATTGTTTTTCATATTTGACTTAGGATTCTCATTTTTCTATCTTTTGAATGAATGTTTTTAGCTTATTTAAGTAATTGTAAACCCGTTACCAGATTAGAGAAAAATATATAATTATAAAATATAAAATAGAGTTCTTGTGATGATAAATCCTGTGAAGTTGGCCTAAAGTAGAAGAGTTGAGAATTTGCAGTATGCTCCTCCTATTTAAGATCATAGGCTCAACTCTTGTCAGGTGAAAACAATTTTCATGGGGCCATTAAACTTGGACAAATGCCTTGAATTAACCCTGATGCATTTGCAGGAAACTTATTGCCAAGGACCTGTGCAACTCAGGATTAGTCAAGTCATAGCTCGGATACCTGGTGTTAATTCAAGAAAAAAAAATCTATCTTTCTTTTACTTGTTGTCGTTTGTGTTGTTATTCATCGATATTGTCATTAGGGTAGGGGTGGAGCCATGATTCTTTGAATCACTTGGCTAATCTCGCAAATCGCTTCCAGGATTGAATGTTCAAAAGCAACATACAGAAACTCGGAGTATAGTTCCAGAAAAAATCTTAAGTAGAACCTTTTAGAGTTTCCTCACTCGGTAAAACCCAAATGGTGACTCAAACCATCTTCTGTTCCTTATTTTCCCCAAGTTAAATTTCTGCCATGATCATATCTTTCACGAAAACGAGAAGCTCCAAATCGGTCGAGCAAGGCCAAAACCTCGATATCACTGTGAAAAGATTGTCAGGCAAATTCAAGAAACTCCCAGATGAGTTAATCCTCAAAATCTTGTCAATAATCTAAGACCCAAAATCCTAGTCTGTTTCGAAGCACATGCATTCCCGTCGAAAAAAGAAACAGAGAAGGAAAATTAACTGAGAAGGCTGGAATAACACAATAGTTCAAGATATTAATATTGAAACGAGCACTAGCATGCATCGTGCACAAGAAGGATCTGCGTGATGAGTTCAATTTTCTTTCTATTCAGGAAAATTAATTTGAACTGAACATCTATCAGGTCTAATAGCTACTTGACAAGAATTTCCATCTGCTACATGGCAATGTATAATCTTTGATGAGATGTACTTGTCAAGCTTGAAAAAGTTAAAACACTTACTATTGAAGTCCTAATAGGCAATCCAGGCATATATAAAATAAGCTTGCTTATAAAATAAAATAGGATCCATGAAGAAACAGAACCCGCTTTCACTAATTTCAAACCCTACTTTTTTTCATTATTTGACGCAAACCCAACCATATAATGTAACAACTGCTAAAAGATTCGGCAAAAACATGTTATATAAATTAATTAGCATCAAACATGAGTAAACAAAATAAATTGAACTTACTGCAAGAATTATTACTGTGGGTACTGAGATCTGTGTTTTACAATTCCATATTACATATCATCATCATGATCATCCAATCCATCCAGCAACTCCTTCGCATTTTTCTCCCTGACAATTATTTCATGATGTAGCCCATTGTTTGTTACGAAAAAATTCGATCGATAAACCAGCCACACCTGATCATATATCAAATGCTCCTTGTCCGAGTTGTTCTTGTGCCAATAAACAATATTCTGAGGATCCTCGAGCCAGCTCTCGCTCACTCTTGAATTCGAAATCGAATCATGCAACTTTGAGACCTGCTCTATTGTTATAAGAACTTTCCCAGACATCACCCCATAATTCTTAGCACTGGAAATCACCAACGTTTTCAGTTTTTCCGGCCGGTGAGCTATCATTCTCCAGTAAAAGTCTATTACCAAAGAACTTTTGATGGTAGCAAGTTTCTCTTCGTCAAAATCATGAGACAGCATAGCTCCTCCAATAGTTGATAACGTTCCGACCTCAAATGCCACCCATGTATCAGTTTGAGAAACATAACCCTTCCATGTGACCGTCATCTTGGTGATGTTTCCATAAACAGGCTGCTCTGAAGCTGGATGGCAGACCTTGATTTCTAGAGATTCCAGATTTGCAAACACCTTCATGATGGCAGGGAGCGCAGATAATGGAATGTGGTAGTGATGTTTTGAGCATGCAAGAAAATGACCATTCCTCGAGAATCTGAGGGTGAGACTGACAGTTTTGGAGACAAAGGAAGCCCATTTCTTGCTGACAAGGGAGCAACGAATGAGGGTTTTGGGGTCATCTTCCATTTTTGAAAAGATTTTGGTGGTCAATTCATCAGGTAAATTCATGAACTTGTCTGCTAATCTTGCTGACCTTCTCAACGCGGAATCTTGATTTTGGCTTTGTTGGGTTGCTTTGGATCTCTTCATTTTTCTCTCTCTTATCTTTGGAGATGAAGTTGCAGAGTTTGTAGTTGGTAGGGCTCAAGTTTGACAAGATTTGGATTCCCATGAGAGGGAATTTATGGAAATGGTGAAACGGCACGAGGCTTTAGTTTCCATCTTAGGTGGACGAGGATTTAATAGACATTTGCTATTTTTCTAGTGTCCCACAGTAATATAACTCACTAACTTTAAATTTAGGTTATGCAAAGTTTCAGCGAGAATTTAATTTAATTTAAATTAAATTAAATTATATATATATATATATTAATTTGGATTATATATATATATTATTTTGATTTTTTAAAATTAAATTAAATTATATATATATATATTAATTTGGATTGATCCGATTAACACTCCCAACTCATGAACCATTACTTGCTTTTTCAAAACTAATGAAAAGCTAAACGAAACACCATTTGTTTAAACTGAAGAACTGGGTTGCTTTTGTAGGCATGGCATGTCAGAGAACTTGGGCTCCAGCATATATGATTTCAGTCCCATATACTCACCAAAAAGTTGTATTGAAAAAATGAAAACATGTACATATATATATATATATATATATATAAAATAAAAAAAACTTTGAGAGGGTATTATTTTACATTGAAAAATGGAGAAAAAATGTGTATAAAATGGACCTGAGATCTAATAATCTATGTTCTTGAGATGGAAGTGTCGATCCTTGCATGCAAATATGTAAAGGTTTGAGCATCTCCCTGAATACAAGAAGCTCCTTGACAAATTGGTATCAAAATCAGTGGTTCAACTTCAAATAATCAAAGTTCCAAGAGCTTAGTTTGCCACCCTGTAAATAAGCAAGAGAACTAGGCTCCAAGCTATAGATATCGCACTCAGAACGTTAAATCCTTTCATTGAAGGATGGGCTAGGTTTATATCTATGAATGAGATTTATTAAATGCACATGTGAATGATAAATTGAAAAAAGAAAAAGAAAGAAAAAAGAAGCTTATTTACAAGATAAGATAGATTAATCATCCGATAATCTAGGCTTCTGACCCTTGGTTTAGAGAAACCTAAACACAAAAGATTATTCGACTGAAAAAGGTCTACAGAGCTCTTGTTCTTTAAGGTGGAGATGAACCATTGAATTCATAATCAGGATTACGCAACCAACACATCAGCCCTGTTGGTACATGGAGCTCTTCATCTGCCAGTTGCACTCTGCAGAGAAATAAATCAGTAAAAACGGAGCATTTTTCCTGTGCCTAGCGAAATCTGCCATTAAATTTCTCTCCTCAAAATTTTGCACCACTTCATCAACCATATTGGTACATAAAACAGTACAGCAACCACCTGTGCTCTGCGGAGAAAGGACATCATCTGTTACAAAGAGTGGCAGAACACATAAAGCACAGCATAGTACAACTACAACAAGAAGACCAGCACTGCCCACACCACAACCATAAATCTCAAAATGCGACTAATTATAATTAACCTTATCTCCCACCTTCTCTAACTTGCCAACAAGAAAACCAGACCCACATGCAAATGCTGTATTCAACAGCGGAACCATGCATCTTCATGATAACAAGAATAATTAATTATAGCAATCCAAAATTAGCTGCACTTAAAGAGGATTTCCAATTAAAAAAGTTATGTGATCTTAATCCAGTACCAAGATTGATAAGTAATGAAACTAGTTGCATTCAACCTCAAAATGAAACTACAATCATTAGATATAAATGCATTCCAGAATAAGACTATGCTTATGGATGAACACTAGAGCAGCTCTAACACAAGCAAGTTAACACCAACATAGAAAGGACCAGAATAAATGGAGAAAATGAAAATGAAACGGAACTTCCCTACAGTAGCGTGATTAGAGACAATATGAACATGGCATGGAGACTAACCAGCAGAAGAAAAACATGATATTCAAGAAACCAAAGGCTTTTTGGTCATTTCCCCATAGATCAATCTTATCATGACATATAGAAAAACAACCATCGATTTTGTTAGCTACAAGAAAAACAAAAATATCAGGTAGACATCAGCACAGGTGTGTTACCATGCATTTGTAACTAAAACGACGAGATGATCCTGGTCCATCAATTTAAATTGCAGAGTTACTGAAAATTATTTCATGGCATGAATCAAGGATTAGACTCTATGTTTATATATGGATCAGCTTATCCATCTTAATTTACTACCATATGCTGTCATATTGTTTCAGAAGGCAGTGCAACAGTTGCATTATTGCTCAAACCTAGAGTTGCGGATAAATTCACCCCAGGCCCTTAAAAATATCAACTACTATCCATTCCTTGCCAGCCAATGTTCCCATAACCTTATGGATCCGTCCACAAAACACATTTGAAGAAATGGTATAGTAAATTGAGAGCATGCTGTCAGCGCAAATTATTGGTGACACACATTAATTACTAATAATCAAACAGTAGAGTTAGTAACTATCATGTACCTCCACACAGTTAAATTCTCATTCTCATTGCACATCAACATTATCATCATTTCAGATCTTGTCATTACTATCATGACTGTAATCGCCTGGTAACTCTTTCACATCATTTTCCAACACAATCAGTTCGTGAGACACTTATCTACAGCAATTCTAAATGATAGACAATTCATGCCTCTTCTCAAAGACAACAAGCTCATACGCCAACTCATTCACTCAAGACTCAAATATCAACAAAACTTGCCCAGCCCTTTATTTTTGTATAAAGCCCTTGCATGGTGATCCTCCAGACTCCCACATCTACCAAAGATAAATCACCAAGCTCCTTGCCCCATAAGCTAGAAAAACTAACGCCATATGTCAAGCAATCAATCATAGCACAAATACATTAAGGAGATAACAAATACCTTTGAAAGACTACCACTGACTTTGCCACCTATGAAAAGAACAGGAATTCAGTGAGAACTCAGAGAGCAAAAGGGTTACAATTGTACTGTAGAAAGGAAACAAAATTAAATAGAGTTTGCAAAATATGATAGGATTCAAAGCATCAGAACAGGACAACACTATAAAATCTTAGCATGCAACTCTCCTGATAAAATGAGTTAACAATCAGGAAAAATGGTGGATCTATCAAGGTTAAAATGCATAATTCATACATGTGAAGGCTATTCATCTTCTCTATGACATCTTATGTGGTAATTGTTTGATCTTCTTCAATGGTTAAGTTTTAAACATAGAATATGCTGATATATTTTAAGAAGGAAACAGGCAAGCAGAAATGGCAATTGTCAAGGAGCAGTGCAATCAGCTGCATTACTTAACTAGAAAATGAAGAGTAAATTGAACCGCATTCTCAACAACTATTCAACCATTTTGCATTCAACTACAACATTTCCGGTTAAACTACTGTATATCTTCACAAATCACACTATCCTATACCCTTGCTAAACATATTTGAACAGAGAGTAAAACAAATCAGAGAGCACGGTGCCAAAATTAATAAAGATGCAAATTAATGTTAAGAAAAAATTAAAAATTCAACAGCAATATACCTTCAAAATGTTAATATCTATCTCCTTATTGTTGCTCATCATTATAATCATGAACACTCAATAACTCCTTCACATCACCTTCTCTCACAGCTAGCTCATTGCGATCCTCCCATGGCCACGGCAATTCTACACGACGAACAGCCCACATAATTTCTCTAAGACAACGATGCTCATCATTAAGTGGATTCTTGAGCCAATAAGCCACATTCCTTGGATCATCAAGCCATTTAACCCAACTCTCATGATCCCTCAAACTCGAAACCACATCAGCCAATTTTCGCATCACTTCTTGTCTAACAAAAACCTCCCCTTTTGATCCAGACCCCTGCATCTTCGCACTCGAAATCACCAAGCTCCTCAGCGTTTTGGGGCAATGCTGTAATATCGAGTTAACAATGAGAACATTCATTTCAACCACGCCAGTATTCACAATATGAGGCCTCAATTTCAGAGGTAAATCTCCGCTTGTGCAAGTTCCAGACAATAACCCAACTTCGAAAGCAGCTGTTATTTCGCAGTGCATACAATCATCGTCATCGTTATGACGCAAGAACTTCAACCTGGACATTTCTCCGTCTTCAAAAGACGGAGAAGGGCAAGGACAGAGCTTCAGTTGAAGAAACTTGAGATTTGAAAAAACCCTTATGATACCAGGAATGGCCGCTTGTGGGATGTGGTGATGTGAATGGTAGCATGGAAGAGAAGCATAGTCCTCATCAGGATACGATAATCTGAGGGAGATACTGTCAAATTTGGAGATGAGAGAATGCAAGTTCTTGGAAACAGACGAACAGCGTATGAGAGTTTTGGGGTCTTGTCGGATTTTAGACAAGATTTTAAGGATCAACTCTTCTGGTAGTTTCTTGAGCTTGTCTGCCAATCTAGCAGATCTTCTCGGCGTCAAGTCTTGATCTTGATGATGGGTCTTCTTGGATTTTCCCATTTCTTGAAGAAACTAGGTAGGATAGCAAATTGGGTAAGGGAGAGAGCACCATTTTCGGTGGCAGGTAGTACTGCTTTAAAGGTCCGTGATGTGGGCATGCTTGCTTACACATAAGCATCTGTTTGGTAGTTGAAGCACACATGAAACTAGTGATTTTTGTCCAAGTAAATGATGTATTTAGATACTATTATATTATTCTCTTTTTATTGAGAAATAAATAGTTTTAATGCTCGAATGAGTTAAAAATTATATAATATTTGCAACAAAGTAAAATTTTATATTCTTTGGTTGATGAGAGATGATATAGAGTAAAATGTAGTTATTTTATTTTATTTTTAATATATGTTATCATTACATTTTTACTAATAAATAGAAATTTTAGCTTATAATATGCGTTCTTATTTTTAACTAACTTGACATGGTAATTTTTACCTCTGTACAGATGGTATATTATTAGTATTATTGTCAGAATATTGAATTACAGAATTTTCAGAGAATATTAGACTTTTCTCTTCCTATATCGCTATTGTTTGATGTTGTCATCTCAAAAACCACTATATTTTGCGTCAAGAGGACTCAAAACTGCTTTGTCATTCCTACGTCGTCATTTTCAACGAGCATTCCACATTCCTGGGAGTTTTGGTAAGGAAACTCATCAGTGGTTTACTGCCAAGTAATTGTTCTAGGACCTGGAAATTGCCTGCTAAGAACTCTGTTGAGTTTTCAAGAAACAAAAAGAACGGAGAAAGAAAGAAATCTGTTGAGTCCGTTATGGCTAACCATGGAATTTCAAGAATCCCTTGATAAACTTCGCTCCAGCTTTGATGCACAGCTCTGCAACAACAGCTATTTCTCCAAGATCAATGCTACTGCAAATATTCTATCAGTTGTAGTATCTAACGATAATGTTCACCATACAGGAAAACTAAAGGACAATTTAAATCAAAAAGAGAGATACAAAGTTACAATGACTATACTAGAAGATTTGGAAAAACAAGCTAAAATTGGCTCTCTGTGTAGCTATTAGTATGAATATGCACCCAAGTCCCGACCAAAATCATGCAAAGCATGGAGGATGAAGCCTAGGCTTCCCGTTTAGGCCGGTTGCGAGTTCGTGCACGCTGAAGCACTGGCTGCAATTCCTCCTCTAAGGGAATGTCAGCAGTATTGCCATCATCTTCCTCATGGTCCACATCATCATCTTCTTCCTCGCCATCGTCACTGTCATCGTCCTCTTCATCTGCTTCCTTGATTGCTTGAATGATTTCAAGCTTTGCCACAAAATTGCGAGTCAAGATTTGTCCAAGTACACTCTCACTCTTAACACGTAAATATTTAAAGCAAGCATAACAGGATCATTCCTCACACATTCTAGAGATCTCAAACTGCAGCCACTCTCCCACTAAATAAAATTAACCCCAGAACTAACAGGAAGAAATAGGAGTGATAGCTTAAACAATGCCCCTTCCAATAAAAGAACACAGCAAGAGATGGACAAAAGAATTGCAAGAAATCCAAGCACCTGGCACCCCATAGCTAAAATGAGCAGGTGATAGCTTTAACATTCAGAAACCCATTTCACTTTTGCCACAGCTAGAAACAAGTAATCCGGCACAACTTGAACATTTTATACATCTCAAATTGCGTAGTTTTTTTTTCTAATTAAAACCTAAACGAACTTTAGACTCCAAGATCAGAAATCTAGCCTATAAAATAATATCTTAGACATATTATACAATCATTATGGTTAAAAAGGATAAAACTTCGCTGGCAGCTAGGAAACTGTCTTGTCTAAATTCAGCATTTCACATGCTTGTTCACTAAAATCACACAATTTAACCGCTTACCAAGATGAAAACAGAAATCTTTACCGCTCAAGAACCAAGACTGAAAATCTAAAATACTAAAAACACGCTAAAAAATAAAACCGAGACAACCCATTTAGCTAAAGAATAAAAATTTAAGTATTTTGTACCTCCTCAAGGTAGTCTTGATCAAGCTTATCAGCAATTCTAATAGAAGTAAAGATAGTGGCAGCAAGGAGAGAAAGAGGGAGCAGGAATGCCAACACGTAGCTGTTAGCGCTGAGCCCTGCACGTGTCACCACTGTCAAACCTCTCCTCCTCCTCCAAGGGTCATTGGAGATGCGGATCGCCGGTAAGGTTGGCAGGTGAAGGGGCTTAAAGAAGGCACGAGGGGGTGTGGTGGAGAGAGGAGAGAAGGGGATTGGGATAATGGCCATGGTTCTTTTCGGTGACAGTGTTGGCGATGATATATATATATTGAACATAATAAATAATATATATATATATATATATTGAAAATGATAAAATAGTTCAAGAAAATAGATTTTTTTGGTTTTGTCTAAAATCTTGTTTGGAATGATATATGAAAAATGAATTTTGAATGAGTCATGATTAAAATTTTATTTTTTTTATAAATAATTTGAAATAAAAATAAGTTAGCTTAGAAGCTTGTGTGATAAAAAAAGAATAATTTATTCAAAGAATTTTTTTTAAAAATAATGTTATATTTTTTAAATATTGACAAAATTAGATTTTGGATTCAATTTTCTAAAGATTTTATTTAACTTAATATTTCTTAATCAAGAAATATATTTTTAATTTTTAAAATTAAAAAGTAATTAATAAATATGTAAAATTTATATAAAATATAATATAATAAGTAAGTATAAGATTGGGATGAGGTCATGTTATTAGCATTTAATTTGTGGTGGTACATTTTGCATATTATTTATGCCTTCAAATATCAAAATTTCAGCACATTGTTTTTTTATTATTTTATTGTTTGCACATTATTGTTATTGTCAATATTTTGATATATTAGAAATAATTCAATTTTATAAAAACACAAGAAAGAATAGTTAATTATTTCCATCATTATAATATCTTGGTTGGGAGAATTGAAATCAAATGTTATAATTTATAGATACAAATTGCAAGCAAGGGATAAATATACAAATGAATAAATTGAGCTGATTTCCAAGTGAAAGAATATATGGATTTAGGAAGATAAAATTAATGAAATTTAATTGATGGGAAATTAATCATTGTTTCTAAACATAAATATCATCATAAGTAGCAAGAAAACTCATGTTTTTCATTTATTCACTCAACTATGTTTCGCCCTCCAATTTTTTATTAACAACATGCAAAACTCTACACAATTATATTTAATATCAAAAAAATAAAATTGAATAAATAGACTTGATAATTTTTAAAATATATATATATTTTTTCAATAAAAATGATAAACATTTATTAATGATTTCTTAAAGAAACCTAATAGGGATATGCTTTCCATTGTAGTTTGTGTCTAAATTTAATGCAAATTACAATTGCCAAGTAGTGATTTTCCCCCCTTTGCTTTAACATAACTAAGCCTTTAAATTTATTTACTTATTGCTAAAAAGTCATTTACAAATTGAAGGGAGGAAAGAAGGTTTTTGGTCATTTATTTATCACTTTTACTTAATTCAAACATAAGTAAATTACTTTACAGAACTTCAAATTAAAAAAGTCTTTCCTTTTATTAGGGACAATAAATACATTAAAAAGATAAATTAAAAGCACTTGAAAAGTGACCATGAATTTTTAATAATATGTGTGATATCCTTATACTACTGAAAACCAGCTTCCAAGTACAGAATAAATTATCTATCTTAATGATTATTCATACCTAGGTGGCATATGTGATTCGATTATCACTTGTTTGATTGACATGTCTTCCTTTTTCTTTGATTTTTATGTTGAACTTTTGAATCTTCAAAACAACCTTTCAATCTTAGTTTACCATGATTTGCTTACACACATACAACTCAAGTAATAAAATTGAAATAATTTTATAAAAAAATAAATTATAGAAATCATTAAACTCATATATATAATGAAAATATTGTTTACTACCCAATTCAATGAGTCTCTTTTAGAAAAAAGACTCCTGTAAATTTTTTCTTCAATTTTTCAAACTCCCCCTAAAAATTATTGAAAAAAGAACAAATGTAAAAGATGAACTTCGAAGGTCAAAGTAATAAACTTTTTCTATACATGAGATAAAAAGGTTAAGTTTTTTTTTTCTAGTTGCAAAAGTGGCCATGAATACAAATGGAGAAAGATAAAAAAAAAGTACACAAGCGCTTGGATGACGATCGGGAAGAACCAATCACGACTGAACACATACACCGCAATGAGAAGCCCTGCTTGCTCTTTCTTTTATCTCCTGATTCTTCCCTTCAATTCAAACAGGAATGAGAAGCAGCAGCAAACATTCCAGGAACATGGATCATGCTTCCACAAGCAATCCTGGAGGAGAAAGTGGTGGGACAGCTGCTTCATGAAATAACGCAGTAGTTTCTAAACCCAAAACCTTCCTAGCTGTTGCTTGATTCCCTCTACTGTTGTTGGTGTTTCTTGACTGCATTGATTCGGAGGAAACCGTTCTTGACGAGTTACTGCTATCGACAGATGCTAGAAACTTGTCTCGTGACAGTGTAGTTGGGGCAGATTGTATAATTGAGCTGAAGACACCCGACTCTCTTAAGCCCTGAATTATGGCCTGAAATATACAAGCAGCAATCATAAACCAATAAGGAAATCACCGAGCAATTGATGCACACACTTCAGATGCAATGGCCTTGGGCCTGGAGATTTTCACATCTTGATGGCCAGGATCAGTAATTGATGCACACATCACAATTTATTTTCTCGGTTTGCACAGGATAATTTCCACCATCTTAATTCTTAAGCTATGGATTCCATTTGATCTATTTATTTTTATTAGCAATTAACAATTAACCATGGATTCCATTCAGATTAAGTTACTAAGCCTTGATCTTAGTAAGCTCTCATGTCAGGATCATAAAGGGCATTTTACCATGTAACATCCATATGATTTCTCCTTCTCTAATTTTTTTCTCGAGTTTTGGTTATAGTGGCTGTTTAGGAGTGTAGTTGAGGTTGTTTTTTAAAATACTTTTTGTTTATAAATGCATTAAAATAATATTTTTTTTTAAATCATTTTTGACATCAACATAAGAAAATGATCTAAAAACACTCAAAATATTTAATTTAAAGTAAAAAAATAAAAGAAAAAGAAACAATTTTTTTAAAAGCATTTTTATAATGCAGTGTTAAACACCCCGATAAGCTCCCCCTTAAATTATAGATGGACAGTTGGGGAAAAAAACAAACTATATTTGGTTGTTTCTTAGTCGTTTTACTTTGTGAAGATGTCTTAGTCTTGCTTACCATAGGAGAATAAATGCGAGTTAAAATGCTCTTCCTCAGGAGCTTCAATTTCAAGTCTTTGTCACCCCATACGACATGTTCACGATACCTAAATTGGGAAAAAAACACCATCAAGTGTTGTTATGTTTCCAGAAACATGTGAATGCCAGCAGTCCTCTCAGAAAAAGTAAAGGAAATTTCTTACCAGTTTCGCATTTGCTCCTCGGTTGCAGTTGATGCAATTATGAATGCCTGCAATAACGTTCGCTTAATAAGATGAAGAGTTAGAAAAAAATGGAATTCAAAACAAACGAAATTTCTTGATAGCACTGTTTGATAGCAATGTTTTAGTTATGAGCTTAAGCCCCTGTATTATCCCATCAACTTGAGCAATAAAGAAATGAAATAAACCAAAGTAATTATCTCTTGTTCATATAAAAGTGTCATTACCAGAACCCTAACCAAGAAGCAGTTATCTAGGGCTAAATTCCTGGGTTCAACTAAGAATCAAGTGTTATGAGAAAATCTGTAAAACAAAAGGCACCTGCACCATCAACATTCCCTCAATGAACTGGTACTATGATACAAACACCTGATTAATGGAACTCAAATTTTATTGCTACGAAACAGACTGACTTTCAGTTTTGCACTGTGCACTGATATCATAAGCCGTAAACCACATGACTCCTATATCTGCAGAGTGCAGCAGGGAAACCCTTTTCAAGGATATATTTATTAGTCAACAATGCATAGTGGCCACCACTAGGTTTTGGCTCTAGCACAACGCAACTTGGCCACCCAGTCACTGCTATATATAAAATGAACAGTTAACAAGAGGTGGCTCACATCACCAAAAGCACAATCCAACTTGACCAGCCACTAACTGGTTTTGTAAGCCATAAAGAATGAAGAAGTAGCTGCCTGGCATCAACATTATCAAAAACATCATTACTTGAGTCATGTGTCAATGTCAGCCATTTTTATTTGGTGTCCCTGTATCCTACACTGGTACTATGCACACAGAGATGTAGGGCTAAGAAATGCACCTCCTCAGGCATTTCTCAATCATATTACTTATTGAACATGAGTTTTGAAACAAAAAGCTAAAAAAAGGATCCAGAACACAATTATCCTAACACATTCCAAAGGTCCACGTTTAAAATGATTTCTCTTTGGAAACTTGACTCTTCAAAGTTAAATATAGAAGGCACTGATTTCTAAGTGAACAAATTAATCTACTTCGAGTCCCCTGTGCAAATGTGCTCAAATTGGAGACTGTAATTTTTATATTCATATTCTTACTGCTACTTGTCATGAAAAGGCAGCAGAAGAAATGAGAAAATAAGACAAATATTAATAGAAAGAACTAAACTCACAGATCTGTCAAAATCTAACATAAAGCATCTTTTGACATCCTCCTTTGTAGGTTTGCAGCCACAACGATCACGTCTAGAAGTCAAGTCAGAAAATTTGGAATATGTGTAATGCAGAACAGCAGCCTCTTCCAATTTCACCTCACTGACAATTTGCATATCAGATACAATGTCTTTGTTAGAAAGCAGAGATACTGTTCATGTCACTATTTTTGTCAATTGAGGACCAGCAGTGCCATACAAATTCTCAAGAGCTCAGATAGAAGAAGATAGCATTAGCACCAGTTGTAAATCAAGAAACAAAAGGAGGAATTTAACATAATTAAAAATAATGCTATTGCTCACAATTACTGATGTATATCTCTACATGCAAATAGACATGTAGCCCACAAAAATGAAGAATGTATGCTTAACAGATAAACATGCTTGCCATACTTTGGGGTTTTCATATAGTTGTGCCATCTGTGTGCGCCATTAGGACGTAGATGATCTTGAACTCGAGCAGCTGACTTCCCATTTCCATAAGTCAAGAAATAATTTGGATTGCCACGAGTAGATTCCTTGTACATTCCAAAGTAGGTATCCCTTGGGAGATGGTCATAATTCTTCTTGAACATCGACACCTGTTAGTGTAGATACATGAATACATGGCATAGACTACACAGTTATCTTCAAGGACAGGCAAACAATGATAATACACATCACTGTTCAAAACAATAAGAAAACTAAGTCCAGAAAATTATTGTTAGAAACTAGAAAAATACAGGACACACCATTGCTTCAAAATTTATAAGTCATCCACAACCATGTAATCCCTTTCTAACTCTTAAAATTAAATCATAAGAAGCAGTGTCTCTCAAGTGTCAAGCATGAAGCAAGTTGAACATAAGCTAAGAACAGAAATACCTCTAAATTTAACCATGTATAATGATCAAATACATTGCAATTGATATTAAGTCTTCAAGCACTAGGAATTTAACCAAACCAGGGCACCAATATACAGCATACAATAAATTCATCATGTTCCAATACAAACTGCTACACTCAATGCATAGTTATAGATATTTACCTCACCAAAAGGATCCTCAATATCATCTCGCTCAATACTGCTCTCCTGACAAATAAAGAATCAACACTATTTAGAAGGAAAAAAATAGTTGATAAATATTAATAGGACTGGCACTTCTACATTTATGAATCCCCTAATTGCATATCACTAAAAAGGCGTTCCACACAATGTGACTCACATAATTTGGAAACACAACCATATCCACATTTCCAGGAACATCAAGCAGCAACTGCCTCAAAGAATATTCACGGGCACCAGCAGGGTGAATCAGTTCATCAGTGTCAAGATGAAGTATCCAGTCCATTCCTGCATCCTAAAATTTTGTTGTATGTGAGAACAGAGAATGTTGAAAATGCTTTGTTATTACTAGAAATAGGAAGAGTACCGTTATAGATTATAGATGAGTAAATAGTGGTGCATAATGCATACCCTTGCCATGACAATTGCCATTTCCATGTTCAGTGATTGCTTCACAAACAGCTCATAATTGCATGGTTTGTAAAAGAAGCTGGACAGCCAAGTCTCATTCCATATCCGACTGATTAAGAAAAAAGGAGCATAAAAACAATTGAGTTAAGAGGAGACATAAAACAGAAATCAAGTTGAAAATTTCATGATGATTAAATTTGAAAACAGCAACAAAATGCATGGTTCAAACAGAATAAACACTCACAAAGAGTTAGACATAGAATCACCAGCATGAAATAGCTTTAAGCAATAGTGAATCTTTTTTCTTTCTTCATTTGAAATAAGGGTAATAAAAGGAAAATATACTCGGTTAGATTCAAAATGAAACAAGAATGAATTAAACATAAACATATGAAAACTAGCCAACCTTTTAGCCTGTTGCTCCTCTAGCTCTGTTGTTCTATAAATCAATTTTACTCCCTGGGAAATCGACAAAATAGTTCATACTAAATAATTAGAAGAAAGACAAAAGAAAATAAAACCAGAGGAACTTCAATATAAGAAGAAAACAACAATAACAAATTTGTAATATCAAAGGTCATGTGAACTCACAGGAATGGACTCCAAAACTTTAGATGTGTTAGGAGACGCTGCCTTCCCCTCCACGAAAAGGAAAAAGGTTGTCACCCCCATAACCTTATGATAAAACATCCACGGTAGAATCTGATCCAAACCAGCTGAAGTACTTGTTGTGATACATATCTGCACAGTTGGTAACAAAACAACAAAATGTCAGATAAAATAATCCAACTTACATACAATTGACTCACCTGATTAAGTCTCTCATTTCTCAAAATCAAAATAGCATTAACATTAAAAAGAACACCCAAAGCTTAAAACTTTCCCTCATTTCCTTCTCTCATCAACCAAAGCAGCAAACAGATCACAGATAAATTATCTCATAAAATGACCACAAACCATATCCTATTTAACAAGCAAGACGAGTGCATCACTCAGTTTCAAATCCAAAATATCTTGCAAACCAGGATCGGCGAAGTTCACACATCTTTCAAAGCCAAAAGAAAAGAGCTAGAAGAAAACATAAAACCATATAACTAACCATTTATTATTCATAACTAAAGCTAAAATCTCACAGAATCAACCAAAATTCAATAAAAAAACCCAGAACCCAGAAACGGATCCATCACCATACCTCATAAGCCAATACGAGTCCAAACACAAAACTCGAAACCAATCAAAATTCAAAAACAATAAACCCATTAAAACTCAGCAAAAAACAAATCAACCCAGAAACAAAAACGAATCAAAAACAGACCTTAGGCCTCAAATTAGTTTGAAAATCAAACTTCCAATCACGAAAATAAGGAAAAGAAGGTGCCCCACTACGTCCAAGACTAGAACAGTCAGATGATTTGTGAGCTTTAGGCGATAAAACAGATAATTCCATGCCAGGGAAGATCTCGTGGTTTTTGATGTGAGACCCTTGCGGGGCCCAACGAGAGTTGGCTGTTGTGGGGTCCATCATGAAGCCAGAATTGCCTTTCCATTGGAGGATAAAAGCTAAGGCTGCAAGAGAAAGAGGGAGAAGGGTTAGGAGGAGGATTAGTCTTGAGGTGAAGGATTGAGTGGAGATGGTGGTTGAGGTAGCGGTGGAGGAGCGGAGGGGAGCGTGGAGGTGGTGGCTGGGCATGGTGGTTGTGGGAGTGTGAGACAGAGATGGAAAGGTGGACTGCTGGTAGTTAAGTCAGAGAAATTTAATTTTTGGTGGGAGAGATTGGAGTGTGCACTTGATCATTTATATATTTAATGATTTTAAATATATATATTTTTATATTAATTTATAAATAAATTTAATTGAAAGACAATTGAGGTTTAAATAATATATAATTTAAATATTATACAGCAATAATTTCTTAAAAAAACTCAAAAGACTTAAATACGGGTAGATTTTTAGACATTTAGTGTCGATAATTTCTACTTTTAAAATATTTTTTACATGGAAAATCATTAAATTAATATATTTTTGATTTTTTGTATATTTTAACAGGATGATATTAAAAATAAAAATATATATTATTTTAATATATTTTCTATTAAAAATAACTTTTAAAAACACCACATTGTAAGAAAAATATTTAATATTTACCTTCACACAAAGATTATATCATGAGCTTTTAATTGTTTTGAGTGGAGATAATTTATAATAAATCAATGTTGAGGTGTTTTAAATTAAAAAAATTTCAGATAAGGTTTTTTCTTACATTTTAGATGTTGATTTGCTAATATATAATAAAATGTTATTGATTAAAGTTTAAATATATCAAAGCACAAGTAGTTTACATATCTTAGTTATAAAATATCCATTAAATTATATCACAAACACCCCTAACATTATATCTTCTTTGTGAATTAATTGATGATATTTAAGATCAATAATAAAATTGCTTATAGTCTCCATTTAAAATCCATTGTTATGTGCTTGATATTATGGTGAATAGTATTTTTTTATTTGAAATTGTATTAAAATATTTTTTATATTATTTTAATTTTAATTTGATACTAGAACATTAAAATCATAAAAAAATCTAAAAAATAATTTAATAATTTGTTTTTTTTTTTGTAAAAAACACTTTCAAAAGATATGTAAAAATAAAAATTATTATGCTCCAAAATATTACTATAATTCACATATATCTTTTTTTTATTTGAAGAAACCTCATTTCTTATAAAGCACATTTTGTGGACTCAAATGAAAGAGTAAAATCCTGGCTGTCTCGGGTTCTTATAAGAGATACATGTTTTGACTCAAACTCGATATATACTGTGAAGATCTCAAATTTTTTATTATTACATATATATTTTTAATAAAAGTAACACATAGATTTGTTTTTATTTTTGTAAAAATCGCCATGTATTTTTTTGTTACTTTTCTTGTATCATACTGGTATGAAATATAGTTATATTCTTTTTTCAAATATCAATTAATTTATAAACTTATCTAAACATATATTTTCCCAATGAATGTTAAAAATGAAAAAACACATGCATTAGTAATTGCAAATTATTAGTTAGTCTGTCAACTATTTATATGCATTGTTTTTTTTAGCAACTCAGAGAAATTAGCATGAAAAATTTATTTTATTTCTTTGAATTAGTCAATTTATTTATCTATTCAATATTAATCAATTCTAAAAAATGATCAAACTAACCATTAAAGATTTATTTTGATCCCATAAAACTTCAAAATAAAGAACACATTATTTAATTTACCATCATATTACGGCACCGTATCAACTAGAACAACACATCTTCCGCCCACCCTCCCTTCCAAAAATACAGAAGGCTAACCCTAGCACCAGACACACTCTCTCTCCCCCCTCTCCATGTTCACCTGCGTTAACTCTCTCTTCTCCAATAATCAAAGAGAGAGTTCGATCCTTACATGCTCTCTCTCTTTGAACCCATCAAAGCTTGTATCTTTTTCATGTCTTCAATCAACGACACCCTTCTTTTGCCTTGCTCATTCTGGACGTGGTCTCAAACCCTTCTAACTTTTATCATACGACTTGTTGTTTTTGTTGCTTCTTTAGCTTGCCTTGTCCAAAAAGGAGACAACTTTAATACTGATTATACATCAAAGTTTGGTTTTTTCACTATTTCCAGTTTCTCTAGCTCTGGTTTTTACACAACATGAGTGATTCTACGGTGGGTTTTTCTCTCTCTTACTGTGTTTCACTGCTTTAAGTTTTGATCTTATGAGGTTTTTGAATGTGGGTTTGTTTTGAATGAGGTTGAAATATAGAAAAGTAATAATGGGTTTTTGTTGTTTTGTGGCTTAGTTTGGTAAAAATTAAAAGAACTTTAATGGTGTCATGTGTTTTAAGTCTGGCAATGAGAAATATTTGTGTGTGCTCAGTTACGTTTATGAGTTTGATGGCTTGGCTTATTGTTTTCATTTGTGTTGTTTGTAATGGTGTCTTGTGGCTTACTAAACGAGAAGGTACTGCTATTTGGTTCATTCACTGAAGATGAAACGAAGTCGTTGTTGGGAAAGCAATCGTCTGGCAATGTTGGAAAGCCGGCAGAGAAGACAGAATTGCGATTTGGGTCTTTTAATTTTGGAACTGGAATAACTTTTGGTAATTTTGATACTGCATTGAATACGAATGGAAATGTTACTTTTCAGTCTAAGAGCTCAGCTAAGAAGGAAAAAGATGTGAAGGTTGCGGAGAAAGGTGATGGGGTGTTAAGAAGTTTACAAGAAAATGGAAGCACTGGCAATTCGACCCGTGGTTCTCCCCTTACTAATCGTATGAATGTCTCAAGAACTGAGAGTATTGATTTGACTTCTTTGCACTTATATGAGAAGGAAGATGGTCCAGCAAATCAATTACAAAGCTCAAGCTTTCAAGTCCTCAATAGTGAAGGTATGGAGAATGGAAATCATGACGGGACTAGCAATGATTCATCAGTACATGTGGGAAAAGAGGATGTCCAGAAAGCAACTGATGAGTCTGTTCCTGCTGTTAAGAATTTACTACCTCGTGGCCTGATTAACTCAGGGAATCTATGTTTTCTTAATGCGACTCTGCAGGCTCTCTTATCCTGTTCCCCTTTTGTGCAGCTCTTGCAGGAGCTTAGAATCCGTGACATCCCCAAGGTTTGTCATTTTAGTTTCCTCATGTCTTTTTCATGTGCTTCATTATGGTTTTAGTGGACCGAACAATGCATAAGATTGCTCGTTACAGAACACATATTACTGTCTATTTTGTTATTCTGAAGATAAGTTTTATAAAGAGTCCCATACTTATGATAGCTATGCTTTTGTTGAACTATGATTTGCTAGGCTGGCTTTCCGACACTGGCTGCCTTTGCAGAGTTTGTCTCTGACTTTGATATGCCACCCAGTTCAAACTTGAAAAAAGATGCTGTTGAGACTGGTCAGCCTTTTCATCCTGCCATGTTTGAAGCTGTTCTTAATAACTTCAACCCAGATGTGCCAAATAGCATATCAGGATGGCCAAGGTTTGTGCATTCACTGTTGTTTTAATTTTTCTATCTATATTTATTTAATATATCCTTCTGCTCATACCATGTTTTCCTGGCAGAAAATCATAAAAATAGTAAAATGGCGCCTTTAGGACATGATAGTTTTGAATACTATTTTTTTATTTTCAATTTCCCTGGGAAGATTATAGGAAAAAGATAGGGAATGTGTTTAAAATTTGAGTGTGAAGGAACTGCGCACATTTTATCCAATGATGGTTGTGTGCCTTTTTTCCTCAAAGTAGGAACAGTTCTATGTCCCCTGTATTCTTTTTCTGCTGCCATATCCCCCTTTGCTGCTTATTTTTTTGCTTTGCCTTAATACCATGATTTGAGTCTATGGAGAGCAAACAGAAAAAATAATAATTAATAGAATTCCTTAACGGTTAGCATGGAAAGGAGATTCTGGAACCGGGAAAGACCATGAATGAGATGAAGTAAAGATGGACCATCAAGATGAAATAGAAGCTGAAGATAGCTACCGATAGTATTTAGCATGCTTAGCATCAAGCAAAGAATAAGCAGTTTGGTCAATTATTGATCTGACCTGAAAATGATAGTGCCTGTACTGAGGTAAAGTCAAGAAGCCTGTGAGCCTGTTTGGTATTGTGGTAGTGGTTACTTTTCAGAGTGTTTTTTTGTTTGGAAATGCCTCAAAATAATATTTTTTATTTTTTAAAATTCATTCAACATGTCGAAATAATCTAAAAACACAAAAAAAGTTTTAATATAAAGCAAAGAAAAAAAATCTTATTTTTTTTTGAAACGCTTTTGAAACGCGAAAACAATCAGGCTCTAAGTCTGATCATTATTATTGACAACACATTAGAGGCTTGACCGGCCCTTTATGTGACTTGTTTGTCATTTTGTTTTGGATACCATAAAGGGCTTGACTGGCCCTATATGTGACTTGTTTGTCATTGTGCTTTGGTTACCATAAAGGCTAGATTACTTGGTTAGGTTAAGAAATGTCAAATCTTCTGTGACTAGATGTGATGAAAGTTATTCCTGGCTCTTTGGACCAGCAGACTTTAAATCTTGATATGGTTCATGTGCTAATGATTTTAGCAGAAATAATTTTATGTAATTTTGTCTTGGATTAGAAATTAATTGTTGACTTGAATGCACTGCCAAATGTTTTTTATTAATTTGATGGTAGGATGATAAAGTTGTTGTTATGAACTGGCCAAAGGGCATGTCTATTGATATTTCTTTCTACTTTATGCTTTCAGGCAAGAAGATGCTCAGGAGTTTCTGAGTTTCGTCATGGATCAAATGCATGATGAATTGCTTAAGGTTGAAGGACGATCTTCTGGTATAAATGGTTTTAAAACCTCTGTGGTTTCTTCTACAGAAGAAGATGAATGGGAGACAGTTGGCCCAAAAAACAAATCTGCAGTGACTAGAACTCAAAGTTTCATTCCTTCAGAGCTAAGTGATATTTTTGGAGGACAGTTGAGAAGTGTGGTGAAGGCAAGAGGTATGAGTTTCAAATGTTTTAGTTTTTGCACTTTCAGATGTAATTAGCTTCTCGGGCAATCATAAGGACAGAACCAGCTGAATGTTAGAATTGCTTGTTTCCTTGTTCTTTTTTCTGATGTACTTCTCCTGTTCTGTAGGCATTCCTAATAAAATATGCATTTTTCAGCCTTCATTGTTAATCATCTGTATTCTTGAAGGTTCTCACTGCTCCAACAGATAACTTGCAAACTTGTCGAAAATGACATGCTAGTCAACTAGGGCAAGGGAAACTATAGATCTGTGGTTACATAGTTTGATTCAAAGAGAAGGTGGTGTCATGCTTTGAGTCTTAACGGAACCTTTTCTATATAAAGCAATTACTCTATTTGCTCCCTTCCTTCTCCCTCTCACTCTCTCCCTGAAAAAATCTGGCTGAGCATGCCAGTTTTTTGCATGGGCATTTCTCATCTCCATTTATGCTGGACACCATGTTAGGTCAATGAGCAAGCAAGTGCTATTTAAGTGATCAACTGTGGGTGAGAAAATTAATTCGGAAGCAGCATGACTTCAAAATGCATCCATACAATTTTTTATTTCTATTTTGCATGTGCCTCCTGTATATCTGGAGGGGTCAGGTATCTTTTTATTTTTATATTTTGGTAGGAAAAAATTGGCGGAGTGGATTTTTGTTTAGTAGGCCCTGTGGCATTATACTGATATTCTGTCCTTAATGTTTTTTTGTGTGGTGCAGGAACCAAAGCTTCTGCAACAGTTCAGCCATTTTTGTTGCTCCACCTTGATATTTATCCTGAAGCTGTTTGCACTATTGAGGATGCACTCCATCTGTTCTCGACACCAGAAAATCTTGAAGGTTACCGGACTTCTGCAATTGGGAAGGTATTCACTGCACTCTTAATGAATGAACCTACTCCTAACAAAATGAAAAGCGTGACTTGCAATTTAAACTTGCATCATGGATAGGTAGATTAAAGGGCTTCTGTGAGGATACATTTGAGTTTGACATTGTCAAGCAACATCCCACTGGAAGTATGGATGGAGGAGTCATAACTCATACTTTGTAGAACTATTAGGATTTGTTGCTGCTATTTCTTAGTATATTTTCAACCACTTGCTCCTTGATGAGGATGATAAAGTGACCAAAATATATGATAGAGGTAACATTTTTATGGATAGAACATTTTTTTGTGATAATCAAGTTCTGACCCTTTGTCATGCTTTACAGGGTGGTGTGGTGACTGCAAGAAAATCTGTCCAGATACAGACACTTTCAAAGATAATGATATTGCACTTAATGCGTTTTAGTTATGGAAGTCAAGGGAGCGCCAAACTTCTCAAGCCTGTGCACTTTCCTCTTGAATTGGTGCTGAGTCGGGAATTACTTGTTTCCCCATCATCAGAGGTAACCCACCTCATCTTTTTCTTCCCTGATGTTGGATAATCTTAGGTGAAGAAATCTAGTTTCACTTCAACATGCGATGACCCTTTTAGTGGGGAACTGAAGAGTGGCCATGAGTTTTGAGCATTGGCTGCGAAATACCATTTTATGATATTCATGTTTGAACTGCGCTTCTATGATGAAAACATATCCTTTCACAACTGGTTTACCATTTTTTTTTTTTTTGTTAGTTTCCACTTTCAACCCCGGAAATGTTACTCGCACAGTTCTAATTGTCTTTCGGATACTCAATGTACAGTAGCGAAAGGTCATATTCTAAAGCTGAAAGTGGGTTATACTAAATGCTACACTCATCTTTCTTTACTATCATGCAGTTTCTGCAACCAGCTATTCTATTGTCTAAATGAATTGAAGTCGGAATGTTGTTCTGGTTTAATCCTTAGTGGATTCCTTGTATTTGATTTACAGAGCCGAAAGTATGAACTTGTTGCTACAGTCACTCATCACGGGCGGGAGCCTTCAAAAGGTCATTATACAGCTGATGTACGCCACTCTAATGGCCAGTGGCTACGATTTGATGATGCATCTGTCACTGCCATTGCTACTAGCAAGGTGTTACATGACCAGGCTTATGTTCTCTTTTACGAACAAGTTTAGAAGGCGATGGAGGAATTTTGTCATTAATTGACCATGTAAAAACGAGAAATCTTCTCCCGTCCATTATTTAATGGGGACATTACATGTGTATCAGCTAGTCAGCCTGAGACACATTGTTGGATGTCAGAAAATGCTATTACTCAAGGAGCCGGATGCAAATAGAAGCCCGCTCCCACCCCACTTTCCCCCCTCTTTTTTCAGCTTTATATTGTGGCTGCAACTAATGTAATCTCTTCTGGAAATCACAAAAATATAAGTTCTTGCTAGTTAATTTAGATAATGGTTCATCTTATGAATAGCCTTTAAAAGGTCACAAACTTAACTGTATGTTACTTGAGTCTTGATAAGCGATGTTATAAGGGCAAATTAACTTGCTTGTAGACTGTCGAGTGAGAAAGATGCAAGGTCGTGATTCCGTTCCATTTCCTATTTGCCATGGATAAGAATTACGTCGACTGTGATGTTTCGGAGTATCTTTTGCCGCCCGGCATATGCTTGGAGAAGATAGTCAAACGCCGAAAAAAACTTTAAATTTGAGGTTTCAGTTTCCATCCAAAAAGTCAAATTTCGTCTCTTCTGTCTGTCAATATCCTCCATCACAAGCAGAAGTTAATAGCATGAGTACAAAATAAAGATCTGTCAGAGCCGGTGTTTGGAAATCACTACGCATGTATTTTTTGAAAAAGAAATTGATTTGATTTTTTTATTTTAAATATATAATTTTTAGATTATTTTAACCTGAATTATTAAAAATAATTTTTAAAAAATATTTTAATAAATTTTTAAATAAAAAACATTTTTAAAAAATCTGAATTATTTATCTACTCTCAAACACCTCATAGCCAACTATAAAGCACGGTTTGATTTGTAAACTTAATTTTCTTACTTGTTGTTTAAACAAACCAATCACAAATCCTGTGACTTTCATATCGATTTTCATCAGATCATCCTGGAAATTTCCTGTGACTTTCATAACGTCTCTAATCAGACCACCCTGGAAATTTCCTGGTTCTTTTGCTGCTGTTTTTCCAACTCTATTTGTGAGTCAAGCATATTGACACGTAGATGTAGGTTTTAGCATCAATATGATGTAACACATTGTTCTGAAAGTTAAGCAACCGATTATTTTAAAGTTGAAAGCTTCAAAATATGAATTTATTATAGTTTGTAAGCATCTCAAAGTTGTCGTTACTTTGGATTTGACAACAAAACTTTCCTTGATTGTTTACTCCTTTAATCATAATCTGATATCTTGCTTTCTGCAAGTAAAAGAATGTCTGTTGGAGAGGTATTTCTTGCAGCATTTGTGGGGATACTGTTTGCAAAATTGTCAGCTCCTGAGTTATGGAAGTTTATATACAAAAAGAGCTTTCAGAAGGAGCTTGTGAAGTGGAGAAGAACATTACAGATGCTTCAGGCAGTGCTCAATGAAGCAGAAGAGAAGCAACTGACAGACCAGACCGTAAGATTGTGGCTGCATGATCTTAGAGACTTGGCTTATGATGTTGAGGACATACTCGATGAGTTTGCTACTGAAGCCTTGCAACCTAAGTTGATGGCGGGAGATCAGGCTAGCACTAGTAAGGTACAACAACTGGTGACTGCTAACTTCACTAGACTGAATCCAAGTTGCGTGAAGTTCCATGGTAGAATGAGATGCAAGATAAGGGGGATCACTTGTCGGTTGAATGACACTTGTGACCAAGCCGCGAAACTTGGTCTCCAAAGGAGCCCCCAGGGTCCATCTACAAATTTATGGCGAAGAACACAGAGCACGTGTTTGCCAAATGGAGCTGGGTTTTTTGGCAGGGATGAAGATAAGAAGAAGATCCTGGAATTGGTGTTGCAGAAGGCAACCAGACACGATGCCAATTTTGATGTCGTTCCTATTGTTGGGATGGGAGGAGCGGGAAAGACAACGCTTGCTCAAGTTGTATACAACCACAAAGCTGCTTACCATTTTAGTCCAAAGGTGTGGGTCTGTGTGTCTACCGAGTTTGATGTTATGAGAATATCAAAGGCAATTCTTGAAGCAGTCACCTACAAGCCCTGCGAGCTGAAGGAGTTCAATCAAGTCCAGGTCAAACTAAGGGAGACATTATCTGCTAAGAGATTTCTCTTGGTTTTAGATGATGTATGGAACAAGAATTATGGTCTGTGGGAAGCCTTAAAATCGCCCTTTGCGGCCGGAGCTCCAGGGAGTAAAATAATTGTGACAACCCGCTGTATTGATGTCGCCTTAACGATTGGAACTGTTGCATATCATAAGTTGGAGCTTCTATTGGAGGATGACATCTGGTCTGTATTTGTGAAGCACGCATTAAAGGATGGTGATGCTGGTGAGAATCTGGGGCTAGTTCGAAAGAAGGTTGTTCAAAAGTGCTGTGGCTTGCCATTGGCAGCAAGGACTCTTGGTGGCCTTCTACGCTCTAAGCCAAGAGACGAATGGGAAAAGATACTGGATAGAAAATTATGGAACTTGCCAGATGAAAGTGACATTCTCCCAGTTTTACGATTGAGCTACCATCATTTGCCTCCACATCTGAAGAGGTGCTTCGTCTATTGTGCTGTAATCCCAAAAGGCTACGAGTTTGAGGAGGAAGAGCTAGTCCTTCTATGGATGGCAGAAGGTTTGATTCAGCCGAACGATGACAGCAGGCAACTGGAGGAGTTAGGTGGTGAGTATTTTCGCGAGCTTGTTTCAAGGTCCATATTTCAAGTGTCAACTAATGATCGCTCTCTCTATGTGATGAATGACCTTGTGAATGATCTTGCTCGATGGGCCGCGGGAGAAACATATTTTGGGTCAGAGGATGAACTGGAGGATCACTTGCAACCTGAAAGGTCTCGCCATTCTTCTTACACTCGTGATGATTATGATGGCATCAAAAAATTTGAGGCTTTTCATAAAACAAAGCGTTTAAGGACCTTTCTACCGTTCCGACATGGTGAGACGAGTTACATAACTAATAATGTCGTTGGTTTGCTGCCAAATTTGAAGAGCTTGAGGGTTCTAAGTTTGAGCGGTTATAACATCTCTGAGCTACCTAATTCCATTGGGGAGTTGAAACTCTTGAGGTACCTGGACCTCTCTTCCACCATGATTAGAAGTTTACCGGAGTCAACTGGTTCCCTATACAACTTGCAGACATTGATTTTAAGAGACTGTTCTTATCTCACAAAGTGGCCTTCAAAAATGGGGAATTTAATCAATTTGTGTTATCTTGATATTACAGATGTGTATTTGATAAGTGAGATGCCATTGGGAATTAAAAATCTTAAGCGTCTTCGCAAACTGTCTGATTTTGCTGTCAGCAGGAAAATTGGGCATGGGATAGAGGAGCTAAAGGATTTAAACTCCCTCCGTGGAAAGCTTTGCATTTCAAGGTTAGAGAATGCGGTTGATCCTCGGAGAGCAAGGCAGGCAAATCTACAGGAGAAGCAGGATCTAGAAACTTTGGTGCTGAAATGGAGTTCTGATATCACTGATTCAAGAGATGAAAGGATAGAAAAAGATGTATTAGGCATGCTGCAACCTCATCAGGGCCTGAAAGAGCTGACAATCAACTCTTATTCTGCCACAGAGTTTCCATCTTGGGTTGGAGATCCTTGCTTCTCTAACATGGTGCTTCTAAGTTTGGAGAATTGTGAAAACTGCACGTCCTTGCCAGCACTTGGGCTTTTAAAATCGCTCAAGGACCTTGCCATCACTGGGATGAGTGGACTGCAGAGCATAGGTTGTGATATTTACGGGGAAGGCTGCTCAAATCCTTTCCCTTCACTGGAGACTCTTTATTTCAAAGACATGCCTGGATGGAAGCACTGGCATACCTACGACGAAGAACAGGTTGAAGTATTCCCTCGTCTGCGTAAGCTTTCTATCTTGAATTGTTCTCAGGTATTGGGAAGATTGCCATTTTATCTTCCTTCATTGGAAGAGCTCGTTATCTGTGACTCCAAGTGCTTGTCGGTAACAATTTCAAGTTTTCCGATGCTCCGTTATTTAGATGTTGATGGATGCAAGGAATTGATCTGCAGAAGCACGATTCAGTTTAGCTCACTCAACACCGTGGCTCTTTCATGCATTTCAAATTTCAGTTTTCTAACTGAGGGCTTCATGCAAGGGTTGGCAGAAGTTAAGAATTTGAAGATTACTGGTTGCCAGGAGCTCACAAATTTCTGGCAAAATGGAGTCAGATTACTACAACATCTGAGTTCCTTGCGTTATTTGAAAATCAAAAGTTGTTCCAGACTTGTTTCATTGGGTGCAGAGGAGGAAGGACAAGAGCTGAAACTCGGCTTGCCTTGCTCTCTTGAAATGCTGAAGCTAATAAATTGCGAAAGCCTTCAGCGACCACTAGTTTTGCATGGTTTCAGATCCCTTGAAGAACTACATATTGAAAAGTGTGCGGGACTGGTTTTCTTCGTTCAAACCACTTTGCCCTGCACTCTTAAAAGGCTATGCATCAGTTACTGTGATAATTTGCAGTGTTTGCTGGAGGAGGGAAAGGATTCCAATATTAGCAGCACATCTCTTCTTGAGTACTTGGATATCAGGAATTGTCCATCTCTCAAGTGCTTATCGTCGAAAGGAAAATTACCTTCACCTCTTAGACAGCTTGTGATTTGGGACTGTCCAGAACTGGGTTCAGTAGCCGAGACATTTTGCAACCTCTCTCTTGAAAAACTCGAGATCAAATATTGTGGAAAACTCACTTGCTTACCGGAGGGTCTGAATATGCTCAGTCATCTTCAGGAGATCACTATATGTAACTGTTCAAGTATAGTTTCGTTCCCTGAAGGAGGGTTTCCTGCTACCAGTCTGAAAAAGCTCTACATAGGCTGGTGCGAGAAGCTCCAGGCTCTGCCAGAAAGATTGCGAAGTCTCACCTCTCTTGTAGAGTTGGATATTCATACATGCCCAAGCATTGTGTCTTTCCCACAAGATGGTTTCCCAACAAACTTGACATCACTTCTGATCACAAATCTCAACTTCTGTAAGCCTCTCTTCGACTGGGGATTACACAGACTTGCCTCTCTTACTCGCCTCTTCATTACAGCCGGATGTGCACATATTTTGTCTTTTCCATGTGAGGAGACAGGAATGATGCTGCCAACTTCTCTATCCAGCCTGTCCATTGTAAATTTCCCTAGTCTCCAACACTTATCCTCCAACGGTTTCCAGAACCTCACCTTTCTTCAAGAGCTTTGGATCTCTGATTGCCCAATGCTCAAATCCCTACCAGAAAATGGCTTGCCTTCCTCACTTTTGGAACTATACATCCATGGTTGTCCTCTTCTAAAAAACAAGTGCAAAAGGGATACAGGGAAAGAGTTTTCCAAAATAGCCCACATCCCTTGTGTGTATATTGATGAAAGATTCATTTATGATTCAGAGGATGAAGAGTGATTCCCATTTCATCTCAGAAGAAAGCAGCAGCATAGAAACTGTTCTTGTATTCAACTCAGTTTGCCAGTTACTGGAAGCACACCTGTTTCTCAGAATTAAGCTATCATTTTCTTCCATGATGATAGATATCAATTAAACCTCAAGAAACTGAACAAAAAAGAGTAGAAGATGATGGGAAAAATGGATCTTGTTTCATTTAACCTGAAATTTAAAGTAGATATTCCCCTGTATTTGAAAAGTGATACCAAACTTTATTCTTTCATTGTTGACGAGTACAAAATATACATGTATTTTTATTTTTTTATTATTATGTTTTTTAATATATTTTAAGCTCATTAAAATTTATTTTATGAGTTGAACATGTCTAAGATAACTCAGGAATTAATTGCTAAAAAAATAAAAATAAAATTGTATTTTATGTTTCTCATCTTTACTTTTTGTGATAGGGTTTTCATCAGGTTGGAGTTCTAGAAAGTAAATATAGGCTTCATCAAAGTTGAATTACACATCAAGTTTTGCAAAAAAGCATTATGAGAAGAAATTTGAGTTCGCTTGTATCTTTAAAAAGACTTGCAAAAATCAAGTCTAAATTATATTTACAGCAAATATTTTTATTCATATACTAAACATTATCTTGAGTCTCATTTATCAAAATCAAGCGATTCAATAACCAAGTTCATTTACATATCTAGGGCTAAAACTTTAATGAAAAGCTCCAATAAAAAAAAATCAAGATAAAAATCCTAATACAAGCTGAAAGATGAGTTTCATATCTTAATCTAATGAGAAAATGTTAGTGTGGAAATCTTATCATTAAGAAGAAAATTGATAGGATTAGAGAGGTTTTATGATACGATCAGGCCCTCCAGTCAGTTTGGAATTCCAACTTGATTTTTAGCTTTTTTTTTATTTTATATTTTTATCTACAACTTTGATATCTTATCACGAAGGTTATTCATTGGAATACGAAAAACAGGGGAGATCAACTAGAGATCATCATTTTTTGCCGCTGGAAATCGGGAAGAGAGAAAGAAAGAAGAAGAAGAAGAGAAAAGAGGGAAAGAGAAGAGGAGTAGAAAAGAAGAAGGAGAAATAGTTGTTAAGGTAATGTGTATATTTTAATATGTATAAATGTAGTTAGTAGTTATGATTTTTGCTTGGATTGATTGTTAGGGTTTGAGGATTTTATTTGGGTTTGATTGATGAATTAAGAGAGATGTTAAGGGTTGAATATGTTGGGTAATGGTTTAATTAGTTTGATTGTAGATGATTTTGAAGTTATTGATGTGTTTGGTGTAAGAAAATGTTGATAAATGGTGAAATAATGTTGAGAAATTTCGAAAATCCCTTGCTGGAAATTCAGGGCTGGAGGTTGGAGATGATGAAAATTCATTTTGGTCCTTTTGGTGAAAATTTCAATTTAGTCCCCGAACTTTGGAAAATTACAATTTAGTCCCTGAACTTTGGAAAATTTCAGTTTGGTCCCTGGAGTGAAATTTTAAATTCTGTACAGAATTGAGGATGAATTATGGACAAGATTTTAGTATAATTATGAATTTATGAAGTGTTCAATTTAGTCATTCAATTTGATAAAATTACAATTTAATCCTAAAAATATAAGAAAATTACAAAATGGTCCTTAGATGAAATATAAGTATTTCATATTGGTTTGATGGATAATTGAGGTTTATTAGATGAATTATTATCAATTTTATCAATTGTGTAATTTGAATTAGATTTCGGAAGAAACCTTTGTTTTTAAGTTTTTGCGAAAAAGTGATAGTTTGATTAAAAAAAAACACATAGGAGTATGAGATGAACTCTTAGATATGTTATAAAAGCTATTTTACGTCTTTGAGTCATTTTTGAGTATATCTTCTTTTATATGTTCAAATAATCCCGATATTCTACCTGCGGGACAACAGTAAGGTTCAGTCAACATTTTGCTTTTGAACCTTGATTTCTTTTGGGTCAGGTGAGTGGATAATATTTAATATGCATGAGAAATATTATAAATATTTGATTTGCTAGTATTTGGATTATGCTTCTTGATAATATATACATTGATTATGATTCTTGACACAATAAAGCATAACCATTTGTTGAATATACATTCTTGGTATGAGCCTATATCTGTTTGTGAATTGATAGCTCCTCATTTGATTGATACCATGAGTTGAGCCTTGAGATATGAATATGTCTGTTTGATTATAAGATATACCTATGGTATGCCAGTCAGAATACCCATGCTAACAGGGTAGTGTTAGCCTTTGTGCACATCGTATCTGAAACTATTGTCATGACCCGATTCCCGGATCCGTGATCGGCACATAGGCATGGTCTCCCTTCAAGGTTTCACACCTATGGAAACCCAAACTTACACAAACTTATCATTCATATTTAGAGTCCAACGCAGCGGAAATAACAAAGTTAACCTTATATTATAAATCAAATGTCTTGATACAAGAGTTGATTATAAACCTATGAACAAAATGTCAATTACAACCAAAATAGCAGTTCCAAGAGTAGGACAAAAATGACCAGCAAGCTACAAGCCCTGAAAATAATAAATAATGAGGGGTGAGTTCAACAACTCAAGGAGTAGATAATATCCAAGATAATATAGCAATGAAAATGCAATCAGAGATGAGGCTCAACCAACTAGGGTTTTCCGTTACGGCATACCGGGTATATATATCACAATCAAACAAACAGATTCATAACTCAAGGCTCAACTCATGGCATTAATCAAATGAGGAGCTATCAATTCACAAACAATTATATCAAAGATAATCGTAATCAATATATATCTTATCAAGAAGCATAATCCAAATACTAGCAAATCAAATATTTATAATATTTCATGCATATTAAATATTATCCACTCACCGACTCAAAAGTGATCGAAATTCAAAAGTAGAATATCGACGATCCGAAATATACTCAAAAATGACTCAAAAGAAGTAAAATACCTTTAATAACATATCTAAGAGTTCAACTCATAATCCTATGTGTTTTTGAATCAACCATCCATTTTTCCGCAAAAACCTAAAAGCAAAGGTTTCTTTGGAAATCTAATTCAATATACACAATTCATAAAATTGATAATAATTCATCCAATAGGCTTCAATTATCCATCAAACCAATATGAAATACTTATATTCCATCTGAGGATCATTCTGAAATTTTCTTATATTTTTAGGGTCAAATTGTAATTTTTATCAAATTGAAGGACTAAATTGAACACATCATAAATTCATAATTATAGTAAAATATTGTCCATAATTCAACCTCAATTCTGTCCAGAATCTCCAATTTTACTCCAGGGACCAAACTGGAATTTTTCAAAGTTCAGGGACTAAATTGTAATTTTCCAAAGTTCGGGGACTAAACTGAAATTTTCACCAAAAAGGACCAAAATGAATTTTCGTCATCTTCAACCTCCAGACCTGAATTTCCAGCAAGGGTTTTCATCATTTTTCTCAATATTTTCTTAAACAAAACACCTCAAAACTTCAAAATCATCTACAATCAAACTAATTAAACCATTACCCAACACATTCAACCCTTAACATCTCTCTTAATTCATCAATCAAACCCAAATAAAATCTTCAAACCCTAACAATCAATCCAAGCAAAAATCATAATTAATAACCACATTTATACATATTAAAACATACACATTACCTTAACAACTATTTCTCCTTCTTCTTTTCTACTCAAATTTTCAGATTGCTTCTTGTTTTTTTTTTTTTCTTTTCTTTTCTATTTATATTTACAAACTTATACAATTACTACAACACCCTTAACCTACTTCTAAGCTCTTAAGGGCATTCATGTATTTTCCTTTTAAAAATTTCAAAACACTACAATATTATAATAAAAAAAATCACACAATTACTATTTTTTGTGTTGCAGGTATGGAACCTTAAAGGGAAACCATATCTAAGTGCCAGTCACGGATCCAAAAATCGGGTCGTGAGAACATTAGCTTTTTTATATCTATATATTTTTATCTACAACTTTGATATCTTATCACGAAGGTTATTCATTGGAATACGAAAAACAGGGGAGATCAACTAGAGATCATCATTTTTTGCCGCTGGAAATTCCTAAAGGATGAGGAAATAATTCTTGATTCGGTTGAAGAGAAATAAAATCCATCTCCATTACTGTGAAAGGCATAATGAATTTTGTGGACCATCTGTTAATGGGCTTGTGAGCATGTGTGTTTAGGCTGGCATGATGTGTTTGTGTGCGTGTTCCAGAAAAGCATAACACTCAGTTAGAACTGTTTAAAAAATCAGTTCTGCAACAATCCAATTATTACCCAGTTAAGAATTATTGGCTGAGAAGAAAATATCTTCTCATATGAATATTTAAAGATGTCAAAAAGTTTGTGCACGGGGGGTAATTGTTTTTTGCTTTAAAATCTCACTTTTTTATCAGCCTATGAGCCTAATTCAACCAAATTAAACTGGGAATTATTTTTTTTCAAAAAGTGCTTGAGCTAGTTGCTTGAACTTTTTGAACGGTCCCTGAAGATCAGAATAGATAATACTCAAAGAATATAGTATCTGACTTGGCTTCATTCCTTTAAAGTTTTGTTCTTGTTTCCTGAATGGCTGCTTGATTTCTTCTATTATTATATAACTCAAAATGGAATGTTCTTCCACATACATAAAGCAGAGAGTAGTCCAGTTTAAGAGGTTACATGCATACATAAAGCACAGAGTAGTCCAGCATACATAACCTCTTAAACTGGACTACTCTGTGCTTTATGTATGCATGTAACCTCTTAAACTGGACTACTCTGTGCTTTATGTGTGTGTGTGTAGGATTCAAACTCAAAATCACTCGATAATTAAGATTTTAATGCCACATTAAAGAATCATTTCAGCAGAAAACTTAAGACTTTTAGTTGAGGATGATTTCATATGATTCTCCAACACTTTATACCTATTAGAAAATTATACTATCCCTGATGTTTTGGTAAAAAGGACCTGTGTATGCATTGCTTTAGTTGGTAATTGGTATATCTTCTTTCCTTTCTCATGAATCAAGGTTTTTTTTATTTGCTTTGTGGTCCAGTAGGGTAACAATTGCCTCGGTTTGAGCTGCAACGCCAAGATAAAGCAGAAGCTAGACTGGATGTTGTGTACAGGACAACGGTAAACTGGTTGCGAGTTCAACAAGCTGAATGGTTGCTTTAAGATGAGTTAAGATCCTGCCCTTAACTTCTCCTGTTAGGACCATTTCTGGTCCAAAGATGAAATGGAAATGGCTAAAGTATTTTATATTCTAACCGACAATTGACAGACAAAAACTAGTTTATTGCTTCAGACCAGTGGAAAGAATTCCAGGGAAACTAGTTTGTTGCTTTATATAGTCTTTCGGTGTAGTTTGCCAGAATTTCCACACAAAAAAAAAGCCTAACATTGCTGGCTGCAGCAGATCAGGAAAGGCGCGAATACAAAAGCACCTAAACCATCTTGTTAAAATTATTAGCAACAGCAGGTAGATGCCTAAACAATGAGATCTTTGTTCTTTTCCAGATCCTGTTTCGAGTCCTTGAAATGCTTGCCGGCTTTCAGGAAAAAAATGTCATTACAGAGAAAATTAATAACCTCCGTTAATCTATCACAAGGATGAAGAGAACAAGCAAATAAGGTAAAGATTCCTTGGCTTATATGTAAATCAAACTCATTGTTGATAAAGGTTGTAAGAAACATAAGATCATATCTTAGGGTTCTTTTCCTGTGCTGGTGGGGCAGCGATGCCGTGTTCTGTGGTATTTGTCCCGAAGCTCAACTCATTAAGCTTAATTTTGTCCTTAGCAATACACGGATTCCAAATTAATGATTTTTAACTCTACTTGACCTCTGAAATTATGCAATCAATCGTGTAAATGACAAAATAAATATATTCATTTCATTGATTGATTGATTCCTTCCTTCAACACACTAATTACAATTTATAGAAATGTAAAACCTGTATAGTACCCCATTCCAAGAAGAAGAAAATTCAATTCACGCAACCCTAAATAAGCCCTAAAACAAAATCACAGCAAAAATCAAAATCTGGAAAAGAAAAAAAAAATCAAACTGATCCTCTAAGGATTCAGTTTTCCCTATGCTTTTCACACTTGAATCTTAATCAACAAATATAAAACCAATTTAGAAGCACTGCAAACACACGAAAAAAAACTGGGAATCAGTGCTCCAAGACTCAACCTTGAAGGTCTTGCTAACACAAGCTTATGAACTTTTCCTCTGTATTCTGTAATGTAGATTGCTTGGGCACCCACCAGACCCTTAAACTCTTGTCAAGGCCACCACTGTAAAGCAAGAACCCACCGCCAACAATATTAGGTGATGCTTGTAGACACTTGACAGGCCCTTCATGGCCATTGATGACCCCAACCTTGGAAAGCTTACCAAAAGCCTCTCTCTTCCATACGCCAATATTCTTATCGGCTGATCCACTGAACAAAAACTCCCCCCCTAAACAAATGCACAAAACAGCCACCTGATGTGCTTTTGTCTCAGACACCAACTTCCAACTCACAAAATCATAACTCCCTTCCCACCCCAGCACAAACCCATCTGATCCTCCTCCATAGACCCACTTTCCATCATCTGAAACAATAACTGAATTAAGTGAAACATCTTTATGACCCTCCAAAATCCCTTTCAAAGAATGTGAACTCTTTCCCTCTTTCCCCCAAGCCTTTATTTTCCCATCTGCAGATGCTGAATAAACTATCCCTTTACAAGCCACCAATCCATTTATAGCATCATCATGAGCCTTAATTGACTCCAAACACTTCAAATCTGATATCCTCCAGACCTTAAGAGTCTTATCCCAAGAACCAGAATAAACTAACCCATTATAAACAGTTAAACAAGAAATACTATCAGCATGTTCAATCCATAATTTCTGATGATGCCTCCTAGTTTGCACATAATTACTTTGTTTCATAAACTTCCCTAAATAATCCTTTGTAGTAGGAAGTGTATTCACAAGCCTAAACACATTTTCAGACCTCCTTGACACCTTCCATACTCTAATTCTACTATCTTGATGAGCAGTAAAAACCTTATTGCCAACAGTAACTAATGCCTTAACAGAGCCATCACCTTGGCCAAACTTTGCAAACAGCCTCAAATCAGGCTGTTGCCAAACTATAATATCCTTACCTTGAGAAGCACTTAAAATGAATTCCCCGCATAAAGCCAAGCAAGAAACTGGTCCAACATGACCTGATAAAACAGCCAAAGGCCTATATGAATACGCCCCGGATAGAGATTTGCTTGGATAATCGTACTTGACATCTTGAAGATCAAAACGAAATGATGTTGCTGGGCTATCTTCACTGCTGCAAATACTGCTGCTGCTGCTAGTACTACTCATACCAATAGTACTTGTAGCTGCTGCAAATAATAATGGTGTTGAAGGAGTTGTGATTTCTGACACAAGAAGATCCATTAACGACCATAAACCAGTCTGCAATCTTGTTTCCTGATCTGAAAAAAGGTTTTTCTTGGAATTTGAGAGAGAAAGAGAGAGGAGCGGAGAGAGAGACGGATTTCTTGATGCAAAGCTAAATTATTCGGCGAGAGAGTATTTAAATGGTATAAGGAGGGGGACCAACGGCTACTTTGAAACGTTAGTCTTACCATGGAAAAGTATGCTATGGACCTCCATTTTCTCAATTCTCTTTTATTTAATGGAGGATTGAGCTCGCTAGCTGTTATGGGCCTTAGGGCTTTTATAACTATTTTGTTTTTTTAGCAATCATGACAATGATGTGGAATCTCTGTTCACCAGACAAGCCCTTTTGCCATGGCTATAAACTCCTCCCCATCTGGCTAATCAACTCGATAATTAAAAAAAAAAATATGTGAGTAAATTTTATCTCCAATCAGTAAAGTATATTTCTTGGATTTAAGTTATTGATTAAAATTTTATAAAAAATATATATATTTTGACTCGAATTCAAGATTTATTTTACAAATCATAAGTCTTTTGTTATTACATTATACTTCTTGAACATAATTTACTAACTCTTGAAACATAAAATTCTGATTTCCTCAATTCACGTCACAAGACTTGAATAAGATTTTATAAACTCCTCTCGATAATAAATAAATAGATAAACAAATTCTTAGTTTTTGAACGCAAAAAACATTGAAAAAATGGAGTAGAATGTGGGGTTAACCAAGTCAAAGTATAAGATAATTCAATATCTAGCCTGAATTAACAAATTATATATCCTATTTCTAGAATGTAATAGAGAGTAAAAATTATTGTGGGATGTGTGGATTTGGATCACAAACTAATGAAGTCTATGTAGCTTCCAAGAAAGGTCAAGTACACCACCATGGTCCATGCTTCTTCTACCAGAAGCATAAGAACTCGGACATTCTTCCTCGAAACCCGATACACCAAATCTTTGTTTCGAGCATCAAAAGGTTGCCTAATATTCTTCGCAGCAGAAAAGGAATGTTATTCTTCTCTTTCTAGAATCTCTTTTGCCCTAAATTATTCCTAAAAAACCCCACAAAAATTCTTGACGAGGTGCATATCTTGGTTAAGTTATAGATCTAGTGGAGCACTAATTGTCATTACATCACATGATTCACACCAATCAAATACTTGTTTATTGATTGATGCACAGAAATTATTGGAGGGAGAGCTGTTCTTAAAGCTCACCTAAAGCTTCAGGTCCAATTAATCACAAGCTGGAACCACTAGCTTCGATTATTGACACCACTATAACTAGTTTTTTATTTATTAATAAACTACTAAGCTTGTTTATTGCCTTCAACTTTTAAATTACTTCCAAATCTAAAAGTGGCCGGTCATTAGCATACTATTTTTGAAACTTAATAAGAAAACTATATGTATTGTCTTCTTCTAGTTATCTTTTATTATTAAGAGTATCGAACTTGGTTGACCTAACATTTCAAACTCAAGAATCAGATAATTTATTTATTATTATATATCCAGTTTTCAGATCTAATCAACTTGAGACCCGTCTAACTTGCTCACTGCCCTGACCCGGGTTAAGTGTAAGAAAAAATCAACCTAATTAGACCTAATCGACTTGGGTTTGATTGCCTTGTCCCTTGACTAAGGTGGGGTGTCAAAAAAAATTTAACCTGGTTAAACTTGTTTGATTTGGAACCTAGCTCAGGTCGAGTGTCAACTTTTTTTACTAAATTTAACCCTTAGTTAAAATCCAAGATGATTTTAATTTATTATCAAAACCACATGATTTTGGATTTTTTTATATAAAAAAAAAACAATTATTGACCCACCCTGTCTTTCTAAATGACTATGATTATTGTACTGCTAAACTTATAATGGATGAAGGTGATTGTGTTTCCCATCAAATTATTAAGAGAAGTTGCTAGGAAAAGCATGGAATTATTTTACAAACAAGTTGTGTTCGAAAAATTGGACTGAATTTACAATGTTATATCTGTGTTCAAACATATTCAAAAAAGGTTGGTAGACTTTGAGTGTACCTTTGAACAGTTTGTGAAGACTTGGGTGAAAAGTAATATTAAACAATAACATTGTTTAACATAGAAAGTAAACTAATCGAAAACCCTAATTACATGCACTCATGTTTCACGAGGTTGAATGAATGTGCATGTTTGGATCCATTTTTTTAATTTACAATGCGGTGCGTTTTCTTTTAAAAGCTATCAAGGCACCCCTTTGGTAGTAGTCATCGATCGATTGATTTTTGGACAGCTCTCAAATAACCCTACACTATGTAGGTATTCTCAATTTTGTTGCCAAACAAATCCTTGTTGACTTTTACTCCCTCCTCTCTTTTTTGTTGTATGAAACGACATGGGGACCTTGACTTACAGAATATTAATTGAAGGACCCGATGACAAAATCTGAATTGTTTAGGGATAAGATTGATACAAAAAATTGATGGGGGGGAATTGATATTATCCCAAAAAAAAAAAAAAACAGAGGATTTGCTTTGAAGGCATGTGAAGCTGCAATGCATAAGCAGAAGCCGTGCAATGGTAACAATTGTTCTCTCGAATGTAATAGGGTTGGTCATTAGACATGGTTAAAGAGTGACACGTGTATCAGCTAGGGAGAACTTAATTTTCTTCTTCATTAATTTGGTGCCTCACCTAGTGTTATTTTTTATTTGAAAATATATTAAAATAATATTATTTATTTTAATATTAGTATATTAAAACAATAAAAAGTACACTAAAAACATTAATTTGAAAGGTGAAATTATAATATAACCACATTCCCAATCTGTCACTGTTTTTTAGTTAAACAAGCTTTTTAATCTACATGGTACAGGAACATTGCTAGAAAACAAATATATTTTTTTTGTTTCCTCCATGTAGGACGTAAGGTTGGTTGGGTTTGGTGTGCCGGAAAATATTTGACAGGGCATGCAGGATTGAGAGGTCTCAAGCTTCCCATATGGGAAATAAAAAATGGTTTTAACATAGAATTAATAATTGAAAACTATGTCATCTTTGCTTGACTTGAAGGAAGCTCCGTACAGTCATGAAACGAGCTTGTTTTTTCATTGTATAACCTATATTTTGTGTCTCTAGGGGTTTGATTCGGATCGTAAGGAATAATTATTTTGTTTAGATGGACATTTTAGAAATATATATTAGAGTTTGTTTAAGAACGCATTTTTTTTTTATTGCAGCTAAACACAGCTGTTAGCCGAGATCCCTGAAGAGTTTATGGTACATTTAGGTAGATATTAGTCTCATTTATGTATCAATATTCAAAATTTTGACATGATGGTACATTTAGGTAGATATTAGTCTCATTTATGTATCAATATTCAAAATTTTGACATGGTGATAACTCATAAATCTCAATAGCTCTTGAGTTGTATGACAATGGAATCTGCTAATTCACTTGTAAAGTTCCACTTCCAGATATTGAAAAACTAGATGCAAGACAACCAAGGAAACAGATTTTCCTTTCAAGACTTGTAAAGTTGAAAGACTTGCGTGAATTAGGAGTGACAACAACTATAACTATTCCATGCAACTACCTTTTTTTTTTTAACAAGCACGAAATTCCTTCTCTCCTTTGGGTTAGTCGCAGAATTATTAAACTTGATTGGGTGCAAAACCCAAAGACATTCTTCCACATAGATTCTATGCTTCTCGAGCATTCATGAGGTTTCAGCTTCTGTTATAAGGAAAAACACTAACCTGAAAACTTTGGAAGTAGCGGCATGGGTACTTTTAGAAAGTGGAAACATTTTCAACAAATTGGCAATACTGAAAAAATGAGAATTTATTGAAATCATAACTAGGAAGCAAGTCACCGCCATCCTACAAAATTGCAGATATAAAACTTCAGATATGAAATAAATATCAACAAAAAAGATGGTAAGAACTTGAAAAGCTGAGCCGCTGTTACTTTGTGAAACTACAGAAGCATGCTAACAAGGCCCCAAGAAGCACGTGTTTGCGGTGACATTATATAAAGGCAGACCTTAATGGCACTCTTCCCCCATTTGTACTGATGCTCAGATACACTGACCAAGAAAATATATCTTACAAAGTGGAAGAATTTCTGGACTTTTGCCTTTTATCATCCTGAGAGGGAGGAGGCAATGAAGGAGCTGAGAATGCTGCATGGTAAGATGAGGAAGCAAGCTGCGCCAGCGCTGGAACAGCACCACCTATTGCATTTCCAATGTTATGAATCTCAAAAGGTACTGTTACCCAAAACTAACAGAATCAATAGCAAGTAACTGATTTTGCCCCTTTGGGCCAGGTCCACACAGTTTAATCATATAGTATTGAGCAATATGCCAATATAAACACCAAACAACCATGCAATCCACTCAGCAAATGCCTGCTCAGAACATTGAGACATGACATGTGCTTGAGCAGCTACCGACACATTTGCACACTGTTGCAAAGCAACAAGAAAGATTTTACTTTTACCAATCCAACAGAACAGCATCAAGACTAGCTATCGCAACTGGGTCTCAAGAAAATGGGCTAAAGCCTCTAATGTCCATGAGAATGAAGTTCAGCTTCTATCAAGTACAGGACATTGGGAACCACAGTTTCGATTTCTTTTTTTTTTTTTTGGCTTCTTTCTGAAGAGAACAAGAAAATAAGTTGAAATTTGAAACATGCATTAGCCTGCAATTCACATGCAGGACAAACCAGCCAACTATGTTTCGTTCTCTTGAAGATGGGCTGCCACCTCAAAAGACAGATAGCCTCAGCCTCTACTTGCTATAGGTCTTTAGTGATTAAGCTACTAGCTATGCAAGGAAATTCTAAGGAACAGGGTCCTAGAAGGATACTTCCTCTTTCAACCCTTTGGAGATCATCGCATATCCCATAACAGTCAAAGGATGTTTCGCATAGTCATGGCCATTTACAGAACAAGCCCCATTAGATTTCATGGATATAAAACACCAGGTTCATTATAACATTCATGTAATTGAATGCCAGTAAAATAATAAATCATTCCACAAGAAAATTTAAAGATAATATTGCTGACCTGCCAATCCCGCACAAGCTGAAGAGAATACTATTACAGGTGGCGCCTGCATGCACACAAAGACTTTGATCAGTAAACAGTAAACTGTTCAACAAGAAAGTATAATGGACAAAAAACCACGATTTTACAGAAGTTTATGCATACATGGAAAACATATTAAGGTGATTGAGCACTCTAGGAGCCAAGAAGTTAGAAATGAATTCCCTGCTGCATATACAGATTGAGAGAATAAGAGAAACCCTTTCATTTTTCTGGAAGTGTTTTTGAGGTTTTACGAGTCAAAGCATAATAAAATAGCCTCAAGACATGATTCCTTTGAGAGATCCTCTGTCTGTCGCCATCCTAGAATGATTATTCACTATACCAGGTCCAGTGCTCCCTCACACATTCATGCAAATGCAATCATAGCCAGTAAAAGGGGATCCAAAATGAAGGAGAAAGGAGGGAGCACTGCCTTGAGTATACTGAATAATTTCTCGTCATTCTTGAGACAAAGCATATGCTTATCTCAAGGTTTTTTTTTTGCTTACAACAGCTGGGCTTTAGCTTCATGGAATGGAATGAAAATTGGGAGAGTACATGAAAAGAATAGGAGGTACCACTTTATCAAGTAGACAAAAAATTCCATCCAATGTTTTCTTTCCTTTTCTTGGCATTGAGACTTACTAAATTTTGCTTTCTGGTATCTAAATATTATAATTCCTTTAATTAGTCAGTACAGAGATCCAACAATGCCTTTGAATGACTGAAATATATCATATCTACTATTATATCAGCATAATTATGCCTTGTATTTATATACATCACTAGTTTCATACTTTCATTGTTGTCCCTAATATATATATTTTTTACTAAAAAAATTCAAAATGGGATAGAGAGGTAAGGACATTAAAGGCATTTGAGAAACTTACACCAATAAAGAAATGGAGCCACATTGGCCCTTTTACCCATCTCCGGACTACTGGCATCACTGCATCGACAGATATATTCATCAGAAAGGAAGGAAAAGAGAGCAACTCCCAGTTGCAAAATTTTATTAACAAACAAAGGTTACATGCAGTCCAAGCTATGAAGTTAGAAAATAGCTACCATAAAGTAACTGTGATACATAATGAAATGCAGTGCAGGTAAGAAGTGAAGAAAGATATAACAAATAGCTTTGTAAGTTATACACATATTTGTGCAGGATGTGTGCGCCAATCACATTTTTATTTGGTCAGAAACAATATGGAAAAAAGAATTTTCAAACATTTATAATCTGAAATGGTATAAGTAAAAGCATTTTGCAATGAAATTACAATCTATGAACTAAAGTTCAAACAATGAAAAGGCTTGTAGACTGAAGTAATTTGGAGCTCTCTTTTTCCTCAGAGCTGGCCTTTCTACCCACATGATGATTCAAGATATAAAATACAGTATTCATGGAAAGTATATAATGAATGCAGATTGACAACAAGCAAGGTAGATGCTAAATTGCAACTACCATGTCCTTTGTTTTCCAGTATTCAGTGTCAAGCATTGTCTTTCTGGTGCGTGGGCCACCTCCAGAATCACACTTGTATCTTTCATTTGCATTGTTGTTCTAGATGGAAAACACAAACTTGATGGCTTCAGCAACATGATACTCCATTGCTTTAGTTTGACGATGGTTTCATGTTTTATGATGATCCCACTCTACCAATTCCACTAATAGTGAAAGAAATGTTTTTGGATATTCGCTGAAGTTTAATGCTGTTATAAGTTGATGGATTGCCATTTTCAATGCCCTGGTTTTATTTTCCTTCTAGTTTTTATTTCTCCCCCTTCTATTTTTCTTCTGTTACTTCTTTTAAACATTAATGGACAACTTGGTACTGAAGAAAGAAAAAAAATATAAGGGAAAACATGAGCCAAAGACAAAGTAAGACGACAAGCTACATAATAGCTGAACATCATACAAAATACGAATTTAGTAATAAGAGCAGAAAGATGGTCAGATAATATCAATTATCAACTTAGCCAAATCAACAACAGATAGCAAAGAGTGCAAGAAACAGAAACCCATACCATGGTTGAATCCATAGAATGCACTTGTTGTACCACCAACAGCAGAGCCAATCTAAACCAAAACAACAAAAAGAAAATATAAGCCCCAACCTCTAATGTTTAGAAGAAACTCCTGTAGCATAAACTAAATAACAATTAGCGTGCCACTACATGCAATCCCTTCAAATACATGAAACAAGTGACTGGTTACTGATCCCATAACCCAATTTCATTACCTCAGAAAAATCAATCAAACTTTCAAAATTCAAAAAGATAGCAGTCAATTTGTGACATAAAGCAAACTCATTTACACAAATAAACCTAAAGTGCTATTATATTTACTTCTACATTATACTCCCATATTTTAATCCTAGACATGCCACCCACAAGTCCGAAATATTTGAGTGCAGAGCAGGCACTGCAGATAGAAGGATCATCTTATTACACTCTCTTTTACAGTGCAAACAATTACCTAATATTTGAAAACAGGAAAAATCATAAAAGTTATTTACCATGGAAAAGCTATCTCTGATTAGAGGTCGAACAGTCCATTGACTAGTTTCCTGCAATCAGAAATTTTATTTAAAAAAAAAAACCAGACAAGAGTATATTAATATTTTATATTTCAAGGTATCAATGAATCATGCAATGAAAGATATATTTAAAATTATGCATTATACAATATTGAGCTGCAGAAGAGGGTACCATCTCTTTGGTTAGAGGGCCTGCACAGTGATGGCATCGCAAACTACTTTGAGGATTTGACTTTGATTCTGGCATTGATAATCTTTGCATAAACGCACCAATTTTAAAGGGTTTGACTTTCAATCTGCCACTGTTAAGCACACAACAACTCAACATACACAACCAATGTACAACAATCCATCATATTAACTGAAAATTCCAAGCACCCTGAAAAACATTAACCTCTTTTAGAACAAAAAAAATATGAATATATAAAACTACTTAAGTGGGTTTTTCTTGAATGTGCAAAAAGACCTCTCAAAACTCAAAATTGTGAAAAACTAATTTTGCAACCTTAAAAACAAGTATCAGCCTAAAACCCTACAAAAGTATTAAACTTTAGCATGCAATACGCCAAACTTAAATATCTACACATTCATTGCACTATATGGAATTCACAAGAGACTGAATATGATAATTATCAATGACAAAGCAGCAGAAGCCAATAATTTTGATTCCCACAAGCAATATTTAGCTTAAACCAATAAACCCCACAAAAGGGAGATGAAACAAAAATCAATTTGAAGAGTGGAAAGAGAGCTTTTGTTACCTGTTGATATCGATTTAGACCTTTCGTGTTGCTTGGGAAAGAGACTGTGCACTTCTTTCAGCTGAGAGAGAGACAGGGTGTTCCGCGCAGGAAGAAGCCTCTAATTCAAATACAATGTAGGAAGGAGGAACTGATTTAATTATAATTTATTGTTTAATTTTAAGTTTTAACTGTGGGATAATAAATAAATTATGTACTAGACATCTTTGAGCAAATCTCAAAAATAACTCCAATTATATAGATAACCTAAATTCTACCCCCAAGTGAATACTTCATATCTGTATTGATTTTTCCCTCCAAGTTTCAAATATTTTCGGATAAGACTTAATCCATAGTTGGTCATGAATCATCCAAATTTTACCTTTTGGGATAATTACATAAAACATCTTGTAGTTTGATTTGAATTTCACTTTCCCTCTATACTTTCACAAATTACACTTTATATCCTCTAGTTTATATGTTCATGTTCAATAACACTTTACATCCTCAACCATAAAAATGTTATATATATATAAGAAGTTTGAGCATTTACAGGTTTGCTATTGTATTTAGTTTCATGACCAAGCCTTTGAGCCTCAAAAAAATATAAGAAAATGCCACTAGCAATAAATCATCACCATTTGCAGCCACAATAATGAATAAACCCAAAATTCCACCAAACTTATCATCCAATTTTCCACAAAAACACATCCAGAGATTGGTAACTGCAAAAGGTGAGAGACAAAAGGTTTACTGGGTTAAAGTAGGGCACAAACTAGCATCAAAAGTCTAATATCCATGATGGAAAGGATGTAAGCTCTCTTGTTAAGCTGTAAACATCACTTCCTGTAAGCTCCTCTAGTAAATCAGTTCCTAAAGTTTGATTGGGTTCACTGGGAATTAGATTTGCAAAAGCATTCATAATTTCATGGTCAGAAATTTTCAGCATTTCTCTATTTGGTGGAATACTTATCTCCAATGTCTAATATTATAATGTCAAACAAATAATAAAAAAAACATGACTTTTCTGGACTTCTCGGCAAAACTAAATGGGCCATCAAATAATGCATTCATATTTCTATACTTATGACAAAAAACAGAAATGGCGTCATCAGGAATCCATCATGACCAATCCAATGACGGGAAAAAAAATATGAATACGAATGATTTGATCAGTGAGACTACAGTGACTGTGCACCAAGGTCTCAACTGGATGATAGCATGATAAAGAGTTTCTAAAGAAGACTACAGCCCAGAAAAGAAGCCTACATGTACCAGAAGAACAGGGCATGATAAAGAGTTTCTAGAGAAGAGTAAAGCCCAGAAAAGATGATTACATGTATTCAGAAACCAATATTCAAAGTCTCGATCGAATTACATCGCAGAAAGAAGATACTCTCATACAATCTATGAACAGTAACCCTGCAAATTAAATGATTTTTTTTATATTGAGCATGCCTAATTAGGCTTGGTCACTGTTCCTAAACCCTTATTTTTATCGACTGAACAGCCTAAAACCAGTATTCAAAGTCTCGATCGAAAAATTTTCGTTACCTGCGTTCTTGAGTTCCAGGCGATCGAGAGGGAGAAGGCTTTTGATAATCAGTTGCTTTTTATATATATATATAATTTTTAAAGTTGTTTTTATCAAGAGTATCATAAAATATGCAAAAACTCTTACAAGTCCTGGATTCATAAATAAGGAAATAATCAAAAAAATGCACGGCCAGGATCTGTCCTTGGCCAGCATCAAGAGGAAGGGTCGCAAACTCGCAATGAGACTTTGAGGGTGATATTAGAAACTCCCAACGTGGGAGCGAAGACCATTCTCATCCATTTTGTTTATTTGCTTGATTTGTGGATATATTAAAGAAAACTCTAACGTTTGTGTTTTTCATTATAGTAGTAAATATAAATTATTATATATTATAATAGTATAATTACTGCTTTACCTTTCATTATGTTTAAATTTAAGCCTTGAATACAAGGGTATTGTTTACTTTTGCATTAGACCAATTGGCATTACCTGAATATGTGGGGTAATTTTTGTCTTTTCTAAGTATTTTTGCACAGTAAAATCTTTTTAGTTGCAATTCATAATTAAAATTAAAGTGTCTATTTAAAACTGTGATTGAGTTTGAGGTTTAATAAAAAACAATTTCTTGTGTATTGGTTACCATGTTTTTTATATTGTTGTCAGCTTGTGAAATTACTTTAAAGAGCACACACACACATTCTTTTTTAAATAATATAGATTAATAATCATAACAATAAAATATAATCAATAATTTAAGTAAATTAGATATTCATTTTTATTTTCCTATCATTTTTTTTTCAATTTCATCACGAACTATATTAATACATGAATGCATTTGTAGTCCCTTGCTATTTGATCGAGGAAAAACATATGATAACAATATTATCAGTAACAACATTTGTGATCCACTTGTAGAGATATAATTCTAAGGGTAAATTCAGTTGCAAGTTTCTAATTAATAATCATTCGAAAAAACAACAAGGTTGTGTAGTAAAAAAAAGTTACACACCTTTCCTTTTCATCATAACTAATCTCTCTCTCTCTCTCTCTCTCTCTCTCTCTATATATATATATATATATATATATATATAGAGAGAGAGAGAGAGAGAGAGAGAGAGAGAGTAATAAACTTGATACTAGAACTTTTATTCTGGCTTTTATTAACCCTGAGCTTACATGAAAGATGGAAATAAAAGAAAAATTCTAAATAGTTCAGCCAAGAAATTCGACTGATTAGATTCAACTGAAAAATAAAGCCTAACTAATAATCTTTCTGGGCAGCTTCGAGGTAGCCCGGGCCTCCTGGATAAATGTGATTTGCTTCAAAGCAATTTCCTGCCTCTTGCAACCCATCCTTCTCCTATTTATTTTGGTTCCCATCGTAATGGAAATTAAAACCAACACTAGAAATCTAATCTTAAGCTAACAGATAAATTGTGACAGCTATTCTAATTATTTTGACAGGGACTCTATTTCCCTATCAAAACGGCATCATTGCTTCTTTAGATTGCGTCCTGGGCAGCTGTCCTGCATAGGAAAGTCGACATCCCAGTCGTCCACGTAAGTCTTCATGGCTTAATCTCGTCCATACACGTTCTCATTTTTTTCTCTTTGTTTTCTGCAGGTGATGGCGTCCACAACACGCCTTTTTGAATCTTCTCGGACAAGCTTCACACGCCTTTTCATTCAGTCACTTCACCTCATTTCAGCCTAGCTCCTTCTCTCTCTTCATTCTCAGCTCGCCTCCCTCCTCTCTTCATCCTCAGCCAGTTAGCTCTTCTTCTCCTCCATCCACGATGGGGCTTGGCCCGTGGGGCTATCAGACTGTTACAGAGAGAGAGCTACACTATTTAAGTCTTGTCTTCTTAAAATATGAACAATGACACAACTATTTATGTGAATTAATTCACGTGAACAGTAGCGATCAGGCCACGGTGATGAGAGACTCAAGTTACATTTAATACAAAGATAAATAACATAAAAAATTAAAAGTAAAAAATAAGAGTATAAATACATAAATACGAATAAAAAATTAAAAGTTATCCCAAAAGGACCGAAAAATAAAAAGATCAAAACTAAACAAAAAAAAAAGAATAAAAACTAGAATAAAAAAAATTACATATATTGAAACGTGTTAAAAAAAAATTCTCTCAACATCGAAGCACGAGTTAATGGCTCATATCACCTAATCATGAGAATAATTATTTATTTATTTTTACTTAAATCTATCATCATGCATAAAAATGCTTTTAATAACAACAAAATCACTTTAGTAGAATATTATATAAATTAAAGTTTAATCAAATAGAATTTTATTTCAAAGTTTATAAAATATCAATTTAATAAATCAACCTTATAATCAATTGTCCATTCCCTACTATTGGTTTTGTGAGTGAATCTACAACCATATAATTTATAGGGAAAAAAGGGTTTTTTAGAATCATATAATGGTCAATAATCATTTATTTAATATAGTGATATATCATCTTGACATGTTTGGTCAGTCCATGATATTTTAAAATCATAATTGATAGTATTCAAATATTATTCATATACATGCATATATTTATTATAGAGAAATAATTTTCATGAAATTATCATTTAATTATAAAAGTTTATGATTTTGACTTAGAAACCAATGTAGAATTGAAAAGAAAAGGTTATTTTTGAGAATTTATTTTTTTATTTCTAGATCAGTCACTTCATTTACTAGAATCAAAGTGATATTATACAATACAAATATTTTTATTGATCTTGTCAAGTTAATGTAGATAATTGAGATGAAAAAAAGAGAAGAATTATTTTTTTCCAATAATGAAAAACTTATATTCTAACAATGAGTTATATTTTTATTAATATAAGTAGAAAAACAATTTTTGTTTAGTAATTTTTCTAAATATATAGACATCCATCTCTTATTGCGTAGACCAGACCTAACCTAATAAACAACAAAAAAACCCCGTCTTGAATCTCTCTTAAATGGTTAGACTTAGCCCATTGATTTTAATATGATTAATCTGAATAAACTCAAATAAAATCTCATCTAATCAGGAGTTTTTACTATTATTTCTTGGATAAAAATTAGTATCATTTTAAAATTAACTTAATTATTGACCTAATAATTTGTGGATTAAACTTGGTCACTCAAACAGGTCTGATAATGACAGATCCTTTTTTCTACACTAAATCACATGACTCGATGATGAAAGATGGATGTAATATCAATAATTATTTTTAAGGTTTTTTCTATATGTAAATATATTCAAATAATATAAATTTTTTATTTTTATAAAATTATTTTTAACATTAACTTAAAAAACCTAAACAAAATAATAATTTAATAAAAAATCAATTTTTCTTATAAAAACAACCACTGCCAAAGAAAGAACCTGAACAGTACTCCCAAAGAAGCCACTCTTGTTCATTTGTTATTACATGATTTGTTCAGATTTTTACATGGAAAGCTTAAATGAACTTGAACAAGGAAAGACACGAAAACGGTAAAACCTTTGCATGTACAAATGCGGCAACTAGAAGAAAGTCTTTCTGACTACTCAAAGTTAGTGATGATGCTACAAATGCAACTCTGGAACGATCGATCGGGTATTTCCTCAGCGAGGCTGCTGGATTTTTGACGCAGCGCGCTGCTTCCCAGCAACGCAGTGCAGTGGCTTCATTTGGTACTTTGTAGGAGTTCTTGGAGATCTGGGATTTCTGTCCTTGAGAGATTTTGGCACGTTTAGGTCATTGAGCAAGGCTTTCACATCCACTAGGAGACCTGTTTTTCACAACAAAATTACTATTACTCTTCCTGAACGCCATAATAGTGATTGGAAGATGATGATATACAGCTTCAGAAAATCAACAGATTTGTTTTTGAAGTTATTGAAGTTCGGTCTCCTGAATCACCATTTTATACATATTGTAGCTAGAACTCATAATCGTGCATTGAGAACAGAAATGCTATTGCTATGCACCTAAAATGTTATCAAACCCTCCATTTTTTAAATTGAATACAGCAAGCACAAAACCAATACACTCTGCAATCATTCAGCCTAAATTCAATCCAAATTTGACAAGAAAAGGTCAACGTAAGATATATTACCATTTAGAGGCTTCTTTTCAACTTTGGGATCGGTAGCACTCAAGTCACTTTTCTCTTCAGCTTCAGCCAACATGACCATCTCCTCAAATTGAGCTTCCAAGTTAGGAAACTCCTCCTCAATACCGGCATCCAAATCCTCCGGCAGCAAATTCATAAGATCATCATCAGCACTTCCATCAAAACACCCCTCCGGATGCTGACTCAACCAGAAGTCACTGAACCAACTCGAAGTTTTCACGAGCTCCCACCATTCCGGTGAGAAATCCTCCACTTGTCGATATACATTAGGAATAAAGAGAGGTGCATTAGGATTCAATGCCGATCTTTCAGAAACCAAAGTTGCCATTTCACCACCTTTTCGCCAATCAATCCAATCACAACACTAGTTAATTTTCCTAAAAGAACAACCAAAAATCAATCTTTATTAATAAACTTAACCGATAATAAATTAAAAACCAATAAACAATCAGATCTAAACACTTCCTTAACAAAGATCATGAATCCTAGACTCGACGGAACTTCAAAAACACATCCCAGATCATCACTAATCACAACACAAAAGAAACCCAAAAACAAAAACATCAAGAAAAAACCAAACCCCATAACAAAAAGTTCATCTTTATCATCACTAAAACGATGAAGCAATGAACTTCAAAGCTCTCATCAACAATTCAACCAAAAAGAAAAAAAGAAGAAAACTCAATATCTACATAAGCAAAGCAATCAGATCATGATCATTGCCTAACCTTTCGATCCAAAAAGAACTTGAATTTGTCCTGAGGCAAAGAGAACGGTTGACTGAAAGAATCTAGAAATTATTGCTGTTAATGGATATAAGAAGGGAATCTTGACAAGAAGAAAGATATATTGTCCGAGGCTAGTCGGTGTGGTTTCCGAACCTGAGGTTTGGGTTCTTAAAGCTGGAGACGCTGGGAAGTCGGTGATTAAAACGAACACATGTTGGGTGATTAGAGGTTTGGGTGTGGATAAAGTGTTCGTTTGGGAAACAAGATCGACGGTAGAGAGTGTTTGGTGGGCAGCGGCCGTTTTGAGGATACCGGGGAAGATATTTTTGTTTTTTTTTAATGTTTTTTCAAGGGCGGTGGGATGAGGCAAATGATGTAAGAGAAATAAGAATTGTTTTTATATTCACACCATAATTATTAAATATTTATAGCATATATGGTCCCAGAGCTAGGAGGACAGCCTAGTGCCAGGCACAAGGCTTGGCTCTCCATGCCATGCAAGACTACCGCCCCCCCACGTCAGCCTAGAGTTGCACCTAGGCCCAGCAATAGGCTAGCGGCTTAGCGACTCTTGGGCTCTGGAGTTGTGGTTTGGTCCCGGTCTCGGGCAATGTTTAGGTCCAGGCTTCTTGCCCGGCCCAACACCGGATCCTCCAGGATGTTTTACTAAATCCAGGATTTCTAGCCTGAATTCACGTGCCCATGAACCTTCTTAGCAAGTTTATATTTATATATTAATGTTTGAATTATATATGTGTGTGTGTGTGTGTGTGTGTGTGTGTGTGTGTGTTTCTTTTGAGAATAAATAAATAAATTCAATATAAGAGAGTGTTTGAGAATGCGTTTGGAAAATATTTTTGAATAAAAATAATTTTTTATTATTTTAAATTAAAAAAATTTGATATATTTAGATCATTTTGATGTGCTGATATCAAAAATAATTTTTAAAAAATAAAATAAAAATTATTTTAATATATTTTTAAATAAAAAACACTCTCAAATACAACCTTAACTATATTCCCAAATAGTATATAAAATCGGAGATAAATAGCTTAATTGTAATTTTCCTTTTCTTCTGTTTATGTACGGTACATGATTGAATAATATTAATTTCCATCAACAAACACATTAAGTAGCAATTAAAATAGCTAATTTATTCTAAAGAAAATAGAATAGATAATTTAAGCTCTTGCTGTAGAGATGGAGAGATGAAACTAGACAAATTAAATAGAAATATTTATATATTTCATTGCTTCATCATATTATAACAAGAGTTTTTATCTCCTGATACAACTTGAGCTACTAATATTTATTTTAATATCATGAGTAACTCTTGAAGCCATAGATTTTCATACATATGCCCGATATTTTCTCCTCACGGAACTATGTAGCCTGCAATGAATCAAAAAATAAATATAAATAAGAAATACAGAAGAAAGAAAGTAATTCTATAGCAATAATAACTGATTCAGGCATCGACCTGCTCAAGATCCGGGTTAGGGTTAAGTGAATTAACCTGGATCAACTCATGTTTTGATTTTGAAAATAAATAAAATGATATAATTTTTATTTTTATTTAAAAAATCATATCCCTCTAATTTAGCTCTAGTGACATGATGAGTAGATAGACATCGGTGTATATTATTATCTAACATGGGCTTGAAATTTGCACACATGTCTATATTATATTGTATTTAATTTTTTATGAAATAGAATAAAGATGGTGAGATTTTAACTTGTGACTGTTGGGTTAACAAAATTCAAATATCATGTCAATAATCATCTTATTTAAAGATTTAAACTGTTAAATGAATTCCGAGATATAATTTAAATTATTTTTTAAGAGCACCGAGTTACACTACTACTTACTTCCACATTTCATGCCATGGGCGAGTGGTTTGCCACAAGAGGCAGCAACATGAGCAACTTTTGCCATGTCAATGACAGCTTCAATCTCCTTGGTGATGAATTTGCACACGCATGGGATATCAACAGACTTGATCACACTGCAACAAGCTTGAGACGGGTCCTGTTGTGGCCCGACCCTCTGAACGTACCTTGCACATTGAGTTATTAGCCCTTGTAAGTCACCTTGGCAGCCCTGGCCAAGGGCTACATGGTCACCGGAAATGAGTATTCCGGTCATCACAAAAGCAGCCAAGACCATCACGAAATTGATGTTCATCAAGATTGCCATCGCTTAATTTTCCTCTCTCTAGCTACCTCTCTCTCTGGTTATTGCTATGATTTTCTGATTTTGGACATGGTGGGAGCGACGTGGCTGGTTTATATAGAGATTTTGAGGAAGAGGGTTAGGGTGATTTGCATGGATTTTGTGACTTAAGTTGGTCCAATTTGAGCATATATTATACGTTACTCTCTTTGTATGGTAATCTTGAAATGAGTTGAACGCGAAACACTTTGAATTTCTTACTGGAGTGCAGGGAAATCGAGGACTTTGCTCGTTTATGTTGGGCGCTGCTCGTGGTGCATGTGAGCCCGCCATGCGTTATTTCTGAAACTCGCAACAGATTTCATTTTCTCGTGAAGGAAAACGTTCAACGAGCACAGAAGCCATCCAATCTTTACAAGTTTTCTGCAATTTGCAATGAATGATCTGGATGATCCGAGCAATCGATCTCACTTTTGTATAACCTTTGCTTCCATATCTAGGTTTAAGGGATGGGTTTAAAGAGCCTAAAACTATATAATGGGAGTAACTCTCTTCATTACACATAAATAATTAAGTTCAATCTGGCTTAGTAGATCGATACGATGAACAAGAGGAAGGAAACAACCATATAGCCACCGTCTCCCTTTCACCTTAATCATAGGCAATAAATTATTCAGCAACCATTTTGTGTTTCTAGTTAGATTAAAAAGAAAAATAATTTAGTGAAACCCGTTTAAATTTAGTGATTCAATTGACCATTCGAAGATGGTTTGGTCCAACCCATGTTGTATCTACATCATTAAAAAAAATTAATAAGCAAAATAAAAGGTGAAACACCACAATTTTATTAAAAATGATTGAGTTTATTCATTAACTTGTGATTTGACTTAGATGATTTAGTAAGGCAAATGCCTTTTCAAGTCAATTCTTATACCAATTATTTTCATTATGGTTCAATAATTATAAAATACTTTAAATTGGATTTTGTCTATTGAGACTATTTTTTTTATGAAGTGTTTGGTGTTTGATTGGTGCATTGGATAAATTTCTTAAATTTTTTCTATTTTATAATTTATGTTATTTTTATTAACGTGGATGTCTGGGTCAGTTTACACGCATTTCAGCTAATCCCACAAGTCTTGAAGTTAATGATTATATAAGCATCTAATGGCTATTATATTAATAACCACATGACTTGAACTCAAGATTATAGGGAAAGCAAATGATTAGATCACCTATTAGATAGTTTCTTACAACTCCTGTTAATTGTATGGAAAGTATGTTAATTATCCATATACATACATACATACATACATATGGGTCGTAAAGAAAAAAGGGATTTTAGCTTTTATTTTGGCTATGCCGATGGAGTTGCTAAAACAGAACATAATGTGTTAAATTGATAATTAAAGTTTTTTATTTTAGGATATTTGTGTTATAGATCCTCTCTAAAGTTGAAATTTGCACTCAACAAAAACTAAAGAATCAAAAAGGTTTCGTGAAGACATGATCTTCTTGTTGGGGATGCGAAGAAGTAATTAAACGTGCAACTAGCAAATAGGTATTTCATAAACGCTTCAATTTACTTTTATAGGTAACAAGATTTTATTTTCCTCATTAATTACTCAATACATCAACTCGAGCTACCAGTTTTTATTCTAGTCCCAGCAATCAGTAGCTCATAGCCATAACTTGGGAGTGTAGATGTGACCCCTTTCATGGAATAGTAAAGCCTGCAATAAATCATGGAAAAATAGTAAGCAATTGCAGTCAATTCATAATGAAGATCCCGATTAAGATAAATGAATATTACTATCAATCAAGTATCAATTTTGATCATGGGACAAAGCTTAGTTATATGACCTAAAATCCAAGCTCCGACATGGATAGATTGATATGAGTCAATCCAAAATAATTTTTTTTTGGATTGATTCGTTTTTAAACTCGATCTAAGTTAAAGCTTAATCAAGGAACGAACTCATCTAAAATTTTTAGTTATTAGCTGAGACTCTAGAATATAATTTATATTAATCTCTAATATATATCCTTAAGTAAAAGACTTCCGAGCTTGAAATTTGCATAGACTTCCACTACTTTGTGCTTGTTTTTTTATCAAATAGAATGAGTAGTGATATTCAAACTAGTGATTACTGGGTCAACAAAGTTTTAATACCATATTAAGGAAACAACTCATATAAAAACTTAAAGTATTAGCTAAGACTCTAAAATATGATTTATATTAATCTTTAACATTATCAAATATTACTATTAATCAAGTATCAATGATGAAGATGGAAGGAAAGCAACACACAGCAACTTACTTCCACATCTGGTGCCATGTTCAAGTGGTATGCCGCAATATTGAGCAACATGAGCCACTTTCGCCATATCAATGACAGCTTGAATATCATCAGTGACGTGCTGGCACACACAGGGGACATCGAGAGTCTTGATTACATTGCAGCACTCGGGAGATGGATCTGTTTGCGATCCTTGTCTCTGAACAAACTTGGTGCATTGTGTTATCAAACCCTGGAAATCACCATCGCATTCTTGGCCAAGGGCTACAATCTTGTTGCCTTGAATTAGAGCTCCAGTCACTGCAAAAATGGCGAAGATCACGATGAACTGGACATTCGAGTTTGCCATCTCTTCTCCCTCTTCTGTCTTGGCTGCTGCTGCTGTATTCGAGTGTGAGCAAGGTGGTGAACATGGCTTGTTTATATATAGGGTTTTCAGGGTGGGTGTGCTGCGTGCATGCTTGAGGTAGGCTCATAATCTGGCAGATAATATGCGTTGCTGTTGAATTCTTGAAACACTTCAAGATTCAAGCATTCGAGCAAGAGACTCAAGGGGCCAAGTGAGGATTTTGCTTGCTTTCTTTCGGCTAGTTTTTTGAGGTGGAACATATGGTGTGAATCTAGTCGTTATAATTCTTTTTATATTAAAAACAAAGAGTGTTCTGTACCATTTTTCTTTCTTTCTTGTTGAAAATTGTTATAGAATAAAATAAATTATATTTTAAGTTTTATCTAACTATATAAATTATTAGATCATATGATTTTTTATTATAGGATGAGAATCTTATTAACCTAGCGGTTACGATTTCAAATCTCATTACTCTTATTCTATTTTAATAAAAACTAAACACAAAATAATTTGAGTCTGTGCAGGCTTCAAATCCAAAATTCTTTTAGTTGAAATGATGTTAGAAAAAAAAATTATATCTTAAACCTCACCTGGTAACTTAAATTTCTAGATAAAATAATTTTTAATAAATATTGAATTAATCGTTTAAATCCAAACATATAATGCAGTAAAGTAATATGATCGATCTAGGCTCTCTCTTTTTGTCCATGGAAATCAAATATTATAAAGTGGATCCATAATTAATTCTCAATTTTCTTCCTATTCAATAAAATTGATTCTTTACATGAAGAGATACTGGCTAGAAAAAGAAAAGGGAAAACGCTGTATAGAATTAAAGTATTATCCATGGATAATTAATGACCTCGTGAGAGAGAGAGCATCACATTTGTATTTCTACGACAAAGGGTAAATAGAGAATATTTGAATGTGTGGTGCTAATTATTTTTTAAAATATTTTATTTTTTAAAAAAAATATTTTTTAACATTAGTATATCAAAACAATAAAAAACATATAAAATAATTTTAAATAAAATTTAATAAAAAATAAGTTGCACTGCAATTCCAAACAAACCCTTAATTATTAGTTGGTATTTTATTCATATTTTACATTGAGAAATAATTTAGATTTTTTGGTCAGGTTAGTTTAGCAAATATTATAGTTTGACTTTTTTTTCTTAATTGTTTTGGTCAAGATAGTTTTGCAAGTATATTTTTTTTTACCGTTTTTTCTATTTAGTTGGAGAATTAATTTGGAGACTTAGAAGTTCACAGCCACTGCAAATATTTTATAAACATATAATTATAGTTGATCGGAGAAGATTTATATAGTATTATTATTATTATTATTATAATGAAAAGATTCAAGTATAAAAATATGAGCGTGGATATACATCTTATTTCTGTCTTTTGGTGATGCGGAACCTGTCTTGAACCTGTCTGGTGTTTGAATTCACAAACTGCAAGAACAATGAACGATCGATTTGACTTGAATTGGCTGCATAAAAATCAGAGCAATATTAACTTTGTTCATCAATATGTGTGTACTCACCTCTAAGTTTATGTCTTCCATTGTCGCATGCCCTCTTAGATACCCAAATTCAGAAATCCTTACCATACTCCATCCTCTGGGCTGTACACAGAAATACCATAATTATAATTATATGCATAGTTATTAAACTTGTAATGGGATCAACCTTGTAACTCGGAGATTCGGAGACCGGGCAGGTTGAGTTTCATTTCGAACCATTTTGAGTTAGGTAATCTAGTTGCGCGGCCAAGCTCGGGTGAGATTGGTTTGGTCAAATTCAATCTTCTTCTTTTTTTAAAAAGAAGTTTTTATCAAGAAATTATCTCACCTAAAAATATAAACTGCTAGACGAGGCTCCAAAATATAATTTATATTATTCTCTAACACATCTCCTTCAAGTGAAAACCTCTTAGGCTTGAAACTTGCATACAGATACACACTATCTTGTGCTTAATTTTTATCAAATATAATGAGGGAGATGAGATTCGAACTTGTGACCGCTGGGTCAACAAAACTCTGATACGATGTCAAAGAGTCATCTAACCTAAAAACTATAATTGTTAGATAAAGTCTTAGAATATAATTTATATGACTCTTTAACAGTTTTCATTTGAAACGACAGCGTTTATCCAAGTCGTGAGTTGGGTCAGACGGGTAATCATGGTCATATGCGAGTTAACGAAGCAAGCACTTATTCAATTCGAAGTTGCACATGTATTGATCATGGCCCAACTTACTTGTGAGAAATTGTCCAGACTGAAGCCAGCCATGCCAATAATTGCATGCAACGGGGCACTGAAATTGCTGTGGTCGTATGTGTCGATACCATTTCGATCCTTAGAAGGCATGGCCAGGCAGTTGCTTCCATAAACAGAACATGTTCTCTCGTAATTGTGAACGTGGCCACAGAGAACCATATCAACCTAGTTCATGCCAACAGGGTTACTTTCTTGTTCGGAGAGCAACAAGGAATATTCAACATGTGAATCAAGCTAACCTTGTACTGCACCAGTAATGGCTCCACAGCCTTAGTAAATTTGTCGTCGGTGCTAAACATTCCATTAGTTGAGGAATACATTGGTCTGTGTCTGCATTTGATTTGTAAAGGTCTTTCAAAATCGTATGTTTCAAATCTATCAGAAAATGAACACATGATTCTATAACCTTCAGAAATGTAATACATATATATATATATATATATAATATGATACTAAATGCAGCTTACCCAGCAAAAACTAGCCAAGGAGTTTTTGATCGATCAACCGAAGACATGTCCTGCTCCATCCATTTATACTGCGACAGTGCAGCATGTGGGTCACAAAAATACAATAGAAAACTGAAGATCTTGAAAGGTTTGTTTTTAGTTGACCTGCTCAGAGTTTTCAGTCCAGTCATGCTCGGTTGAAATGACTGTAAAGTGAACAGGTCCTTGTTCTATAGAGTACCATGGTTTATCCTTTGCTGAGGTTGGCATTGGAAAATAGGTCTCATAAGCAACCCCACATTCTCCGCCAGAGTCCGGAGTTCCGTACACAGATCCAGAATTTACGTAATCTCTGAATACATTTATGCAATGATTAATCCCTGTAAACATAATTCTGATGCTACAAAAAGAGAATTCAGGTGAAAGAGTAACCTCTCGTGGTTTCCGATTGCGGTCATGTAAGACACTTGAGAAGCCAGAGGACTTATAAGGTGGAGAAAAAAATCCCATTCAACTAAAAACCCTGTAGCGTAACTTATATCTCCGATGTGGAAAATGGAGTCTACATTTCCTGATTCCACCTCTTCTGTCATGGCTTTAATCACTGAGAGAGATCCTGGCTACACGATCATAGATAATGAAAATTGGTCGGTACATTAATACCGACTTAGATAACCATAACCATCTTGATAAGCTTGAATTACTGAAGTAATTACCATTTTTCTACCTGAATGTAGTGTTCGGCAGAAGGATCAAGAGGAGCCTTCCCCATATCACCAAACGCAAGAAATTTAAGTTCCTCGGAACCGCCAGCTGGTGGAGTTCGAAACTGGATTTTATCACTCCAGCCAACTGAATCACTGTATAAGAAGAAGAAAGGTCAGTTTCTTGCTGGGAATTTTTCTGACATTTTCAATACTTTGTAATTACCTTCCATATCTGTAGGAGTATGCGGTTGAAGGTCTTAGTCCTGTCATGACTGCTGAATGAATGAATCCAGGGTCATGCCACCCAAAGTCCTTGGCAGGACTTGGAAGAAAAGAAGCTGTAAATTTCATACAATCATCAGAAGATTCAAAATCATAAAATAGATCGTTTATAAACCTAAATATACCAAAATGAATTATAAGAATGAAGTACTCACTGCACATGTCATCTCGTGAAAATGTTGTCACTGTTGATGTCAGTGTTCTTCCATCTCCATACCGTACTTCTTGAGGTTCTTTACTCCCACTAACCCATGTTAATCTCATCTGTGACACCAGGAAAGAAGCTCTGTGATTAACAAATGTAAAAATCATTGTTCCATGCTGCGAAACAACCATATCAACTCAAATTTAAGGGAGTAAAATTTGAACTTCTAACCGCATGGTCATTGAAGTTCTGATTTCATATCAGAATCATTAATTTCAAAAACTTGAGCGGTTAGGTAAAGTTTCAAGTTGCGAGAATGATTTTCTAATAGACAATAACGCATGGCAGAGAAAGGAATGCAGGTGGCCAATCAAGTGAGAACAAGATCAGTGCAGTTCTGTCAAGTATATATCTTGGCAACATTAACAAGTATTACAGCCTTCAACGTACCGATGTTGCTGCGGAATCTGTGCTTGAAACATGTCCATGCAATGGCTGGTTTGGATTGGAAAACTTCATGGGGCCAGACCTTGTTAAAATGCAAGGTGTTTCGAAACCGCCAGCAAAGAACACGAATTCAATATCAGTCCTGATATTGATGACATGAAATGATACTGTACCGCTATAAGTTGCCACCTCACTAGCAGTATTGTTGACTTTCTTGCGTTCCTGCTTGTTGCACTGTAGATAGTTTGGATCATTGCTCACATATTGTGCCTGCAATTTCAAATATTCAAAAAATTTAATTTTACAATAAGATGCTGACATTCCTACTCTTAATATATATATTAATTTGAAAGCATTATAAAAAATATAATAATGAAAAAATAAATATCATCAGATTCTCGATGAGGCCTCAAACAAAAACAGTTTCCAATTGGATCCTTAATCTACTTTGGACATTAATTATTCCTCAGGTTTCTTTCAAATAAAAATAAAAAAACTATATTTTGTCTCAAAACAACTTTGTTTTATCTCATTGAAAGGCTTAATTGCATAATATTTGATAAATTGGGTGTCCAATTCGGAGATTTCTTATAGTTGGAGGACAAATATTTTCCTTTCCCTATGTAGAATAGATATTTTTTCTTATAAAAAAAACAATTAATTTTTAAAAATAAACAGATTAAAAACACACACAAATATGGCTTGCATGTTGCAGTTTTAATGCATGTTTGAGAGCATAGTTGATATTATATTTCAAAGTGTTTTTTTGTTCAGAAATACATCATAATAATATTTTTTATTTTTTAAAAAATATTTTTGATATCAGCACATCAAAATGATATAAAAACATTAAAAAAATAAAAATAAAAAATACTTTTAAAACGTAATGTCAAACACCTCTTAGTATATAATATACAATACACATGCCTCTAAAAACAATTAATACTAGAATATATAATATTTTGCCAACTCATAAAGACTTCTTGTTCGATGCTCCTCATAGAAAAATCAGAAGTCCAAGAGCAAATACTATAGTGTTTTCTATTTATTTTTTATATGATAATAAATAATATTTTCAGTAAGAGAAGAATGAAGAAAACTTTCTTAATCACCAACCCTATTTTCCAAGTTTAATAAAAGTATCTATTTCTATAAATAATACTTTATTGATAAATTAACTCGAAAACTTGACATCTAAAATCTTACTCGAGTTTTTAATCGAATCAAACTAAAATTAAAAAAAAAAACTTGATTGATTAGGAATATTTATAAAAATTATTTATTGAAGAACTTAATAACCTAGCTAGATTTCTTTTATAAAATAATCAACTATAATTAAAACCTTGTGCTCAAAGTTGTGGATGCAGTTATACATCAAATTATAAAACAGAGGCAGTTATAATATTTATTGAGTGATACCAAAAATCATTTAAGGTGGTTAGGCAACGGCACCGTAATGGCTAAGACACTATTCCATGGTCTACTCTATTACGTGGTGATTTTAAGTTTCTTGACGTGACATTATCAATCGTTTTTGCTTTCAGTTTAGGGTTCATACGTAACACAAATTTGTCAACTATATATATATATATTGCTTTCAGTTTATGGTCTACTATGTATATATATAGTAGAAAAATATGTGTTACGTATGACCCTAAACTGAAAGCAAAACATATATATATAGTGATAAATCCAATCACATCAGTAATAAATTGGTTAAAAAACAAAATATTCATGGTTAAAAAAAAAAAAGAGGTTTTGAGCTGACAATTACCTTCACAGGATAATGACAGAGTAGAGGGAGTTCACTCAGATCACCAGTCTGCGCATATTGAATTTTGTTCAAAAGACAACTTCTGACACTGCACAACACACAGATATTTCTTAAGCGTGTTTGTATATATATATAAGAAATTGTTCAGTGGTCGTAGATGATCGATCATATGTATATATACTGCATGATCTTACTTGGAATCAGAAGGTGATATCATGGCAACCCAGTCACCTTCCGATGGATGAAAAACTCCACTGACGGTAACATTGACAAACTCATCGTGTGATAAAGGGCTGTGTTTTGAGCTAACATTGATTCGGAGGTGAGGGTTGGCGTCAGGACACTGAATTAAATTTCTTCTATTCACCACTCGAAAACTCGATATTGCTGTGTGGTTTTGGTGCTCAATCGTCGATCCAATGATCGATGGAGGCAGCAAATATGAAGAAGAAAAGGGAAAGAAGGCCAGCAAAATGAGAAGCAAATCTAGAACTGCCGGAGAAGAAGAAGAAGTCGAGGGCTCCATGATGAAGCTAGCTAGCTAGCTAGGTTTGAGGTTTTCAAGGGAAAGAAGTCCAGGCTGTGTGCCCTTCTGCTGAGCTGTTGCTGTGTTTTTTGTACGTAGTATTGGGATTTTGATGGCAAGAACGATGGGACCGAGTTGTGATTAGCTGTTTGTTTGATAACTCACCAAGATAGAGCTGGCTAGCTCAGCTACGATGTGACCGTGTGAGGCTGGGATCACGTATTTACAGAGACAAGTCTCATGGGAATATTGACGAGAACACGAATATCACATGAGAAAAACTTTTTGTTGCTTTACGAAACGTTATTCGGTATATTGACGGCAAGCATCAGAAACAACGAAAGGAATACGAGAGCAACTCTCTCATCTGTATACATATCCCTATGTGAATATGCACAATCTTCATAAGCTAGCTCATCACCGAATATTTTCCTTAAAATATTAAGTTTTAGATAAAATATTAAATATAATTTATATTATTTTCTAACATTATTTCTTGAGTAAAAAAATTTTGAACTTTAAATTATATAGATTCATACTATCTCGTGTTTGATTTTTATCAAATAAAATAAGGTGATGAGATTTAAACATATAATCATTGAGTTAATAAACCTATGATATTATCTTAAAAAATTATTTCATCTAAAAATTTAAATTATTAAATAAAATTTTATAATATAATTTATATTATTCATGAATGAAAATATACGGTACACACCATGCCTAGCTGAATTGAAAAAAATGTCAAGAGTACTTGCCAAAAAAACTGGCGAGGAGTGAAAATATACCGTACACACCATGCCTAGCTAAATTGAAGAAAAAGTCAAGGAGTACGTGTCAAAATTTGTTTGGTTAAAAGCATAACTTTGTAGATTCTCTCATTGCTTATATATGTTGCTTAGACGTGTTTCGCCTTCACCTTCGTCGGTTTATTTCAATTGGTACGTACGTAGATTGGTTTGCGTATGATATTATTAACCTTATTTTAAACAATATTTTATTTCTGACTGGTTATGCTACAAAGATTGCTTGAAAATAATAATAATTGTTTGGTGTTTTGTAAAAAAAAGAATTATAAAGATTAAAAAATATGTTTTATAAAAGGGAAAGGAGTGCTTTTCTATATATATTAATTAATTAAAAAAACAATAGAATAATTTTGAGAGCATATATGCAAAATATCATAATCAAAGAGTTGAATGGGGTAAGAAAGATCTTGAGATTTGGGCTCGGGCTTGATATTGGGCCTGGGCTTAGAAGTGATATAGTGATCCATGAATATATTGGATATTCTTGTTTAATGGACTTCGATAATCTTGGACCTGGACCTTTTTGACTGATAGATTAAAAGTGCAATGTATACGGCCATTTCAAATGAGAGTGATTTCTATTTATATCATTTTTTTAAGATTTATTTTTTATATTATTATATTAAAATTATTTCCGAATAATAAAATTAATTTATTTTTTTTCTATGTCAGGAAGACGCATCTATAATTTATGAAGAAAAAAATAATTAAAATCATAAAATTATCTAAATACGTTTACAATCAACTATTAGATTTTGTCTTTTCTAAGGATATATTCGTAGTTTTATAGTTTAGAAAAATTTGAAATACCAGAAACTCCACCATCAACAACTCTTTGTTTTTGCCTTTTTAAAAGATAATATAGTTATTGTATTGTTCATAAGAATGTAGAAAATTGAAACTATCACTGAGTAGTCAATTATTGTTGACAAAGATAAAAATATAGTTTTACTGTGTAAAAAACCTATAAAAAAACTTTAAAATCTCAAAATAATTAGAGAATGTCACCTGGTTTCAAGAAAAAATCTCAAATTCCCCTAAAATTAAGAGTTGAAATTTAATAAACTAAAAGGAAAAATAATAAGTATATTATTATAATTCATAAGAATATATATCTACTGCTACAATTAGAAACACGCGGTTTACTTTGTTCTTTAATATTACAAAGAAAATGGAGTATTTTGCCCTTACAAATTTATCATATGGGCATGATGTGGAACTTGAAGCGACACATCGACATATATCTACCTCCATGATTACCTAAAATCTAAAAATATATGTGGGGTGTTTAACCGTGGAGAGCCTTGACACACATAAAATATAGCAAATTAACACTTGACCTTTTTTTTATTATTTAATTAATGTTTATATATATAGGTTAATACCCCTTTTTTTATTTTATTTTTATCTAGAGGCCTTCTTTTAAATGAATTTTTATTATTATTCATTTAATTTTTTATGATATTTTTCCTATATATATATATATTGATATAATGTTTTTAATAAATTCAACCTTGTATGATATTTTTTTTACTTTTATTTTATTCAATCAATTTAATATGTGTTGATTCTTATTATTGTTTGGATTTAAAAAATTATATTAATAAACAAATTTAGCAAACAAAATCCTACAAATATCCCATCTTGGGATATCAAATATCTTGATCTACCAATAACAAGGTAATTTTTTTTTTTAATTTTTATTATCTAGATTCTCATTACCGATACCAAGCTAAGAAAGAGAGGGTAGTGAGCAAGTTGATCCTTGTCAAAGAGTTAAACCTCGTCTTGTTTTTCTCATTTTCCACCCCGTGACCAAGCTCCCAAACAAGAACAAAACATTAAACCATCCATTGAAGACAAAGTGCTTGTCCTCCTCATTAAACCTTTCTCTTTTGTCCAAAGTTTCTATCTCGTACACATAGCTATCCAAATTAAGATGGTAAAATAAGATATAGTATTTAAGATTGTGATTAGGGTTGTTTTTGAAAATATTTTTTTTAAATTATTTTTAATAACAGCATGTAAAAATATAAAAAAAATATTAAAAAAATAAAATTTTCATTATTTATCAAAATATATTTTTAAAATACTAGTATAAAACATCTCGGTAGCCAAACTCGTTCATCTCATCACAATTCATCGTGGGTCCTTCATGTCTTGTCTTAGATCTCCACCTCCTCTAATACAGTCTCCTAGGTTTAGCTGAATTGTAGGCAACTTTTCTTACACAAGTCCTTGCTTGCCATGCACGGCCACTAAGGTACAAAATGGCAATTAAATGCATTCCCTTGAAAACACCCCCACCAAACCTAGTTATGACCGTTCAAGATCTTCCACGAGAAACAAAAAAACAATTTATTTTGTCTCTCTCACGAGCATGATTATCTTTTCTAAGCAAGAAATCCCAAAAAAGAATTCCTAGTGTTTCTACACATAAGCTTCAAAACTCCTCTGTAGATGATAATAACGAGGCCTTGAAATTGCACACCCCACTAATGCCTGACGTGTGCATCTTGATTTCAATTTTGTATTTAGTGAGTGTTTTTATTTATTTATTATTATTGATTTTTGTCCATCTACCAACCTGGTTTGATTCATACGATGGATATGAACAAACTGATGATTATGTTTCCTGTTACAAATGTGACAAGTTTAAGAAGACTTTGTCAAATTTGTACCCTCCCGTTTTCTAGCCACGAACTCCCCCATCTTGTTAGTAATTAATTTTCTTAGTATATACTTCGAGATGTCCATCACAAATTCAAGATTTTAGTATATACTTCTTCTTTTTCTTCGAACCCAATAGCGTTTTTCAATAATGCAAGGGTTATTTATTCTTTTATTGATGCTTTGTTTTTTGCATTACACTCTATTTGTATGGGAATTATATCAAATTATGTATTTTTATATGTATGTATGTATGAGATGATATAGATGTATTGGTATTAAAAACATCTTATATTACTAGGAACTATAAAATTATTGTGATTGGTATCATCATCACTGCTAAATAAAACAAAATCACAAAAATAAAGTGAGAAAAAAAAGGAAAACAATTCACAATCAGGCTAGTGAGTGTCATACATAAACACTTTCATGTCTTCAAGAGATGTCACGTGATGATAAAAAACTTACGATTTATACAACAGATCTAGAGTTTGAATTAAAATATAAACCCCTTGTAAAAATCTGAGATAATTAGGATTTTACTCGATCACTTGAACTTATAAAATATATTTTTAAAGAGATAAGGTTTCTGTCATCCAAGAAAACAACCACTTTCATATATATATTCAACTTATCAAAGTACACCACTACCCTCACAATTACATGGTACTTGATGATTTGATTTATAAAAAAAATTAAAAATTAAAAATAAGTACAAATCAATCCCTATCCTATAAAGTATCTGACAAATCAATCCTAAACCCTTACAAATAACGTAAATCGGATTGTGAACTAATACATTTTCTTAGTTTTGGGATTTTAGACCTAACATTATAACAAGAAAAAACATTGGACTTCTAAGTATTTTGTGTATATTTACTAATAATAAAAATTCATCTCTATACTTTTACCTAAGACATGGACACTTCTAAATCATGTATCTATACCCTAGAATTCAAAACCTGAAAAATCTGGCTCTAGGATCAGTAACCCAACGCCTACATCCAACACATGGGTAAAAGGGAAGAAATAGCAAGATTTTGAAGAATGAGAACTCATATGTGAAGAATCAAATAGATTTGGGACTGAATTGTAGTTATCTCAAGCATTTATTGTGAGCGAGGAAAGGGACTGGACATTCCAAGAACTCTCAGCGAAGGCTACTCGCCTAAAGTTAAAATCTTCTATCAACTTTTGGATTTTTCCACAGACAATTCTTTGTCTCTCAGTCTCTGGTCTAATACCCTTTGAAAAGTAACAAATGGTGGCTTTGTTGGCACTCGCTAGGATTTGCCTTGCAATCCCCACTATCACCCACTAAGAAACAAGCAGCGGTGTTGTTTTGTTTTGTTGGGGCATCCTTGTACTGTTCCTGTGTTTGAGCATAGAATACAAGTTTTTGGCCAGCTCTTATTCCCATCCACTTCACAAGATGACAAGAATATTTCTAGAGAGAGACAGGAAAAAACAATGCCAAGTTTAGAGAGGGAGAGATAATCTAGGGGTCTGTTTTTCAAGAAATTCCATTATTCCTTGTGATCCCCCCAATGGAAAACAAAACAGGTAGTGACAAAAACAACCACTTGTTTTGTCTCTAAAGCAGACATGATGGAAAGTCCTCAAAAAGTAGAGAGCTTTAATTAACAACTCGATGCTCTTTTTGTAAACAAAAATCTTAGGTCAGAAAGAAAACCTTTGTAGAGTAGAGCAGGGAGCTCTTAATTCTCTTTGATGGATTAGGAGCATTGAGGGACCAAGCTTGAAACATTCTCTTTAGTGGTTTTGGTGGGGTTTTGGTGAATTTCACAACCCAGTTGTGGATTTTGATTCACTGCTGGTTCTGAACAGTTACTCACAGGAGGAAACCAGTGAACTCTCCCTGGTATTTCCCCGTCTCTGCTTCATGTTTTAACATAATTGCACTAAATTTTAAAGTTTTTCTTTTCTCTTTCTCTTTGATTTAAAAAAAAAACTTGTGGCTGTCTAACAAAACATAATCCAGCTGAGCTTGCTTTTGTGTGTTTGCAATGTTTAGCTTGGTTTCTTGCTCTGTTTTGTTTTAAGAGAAACGGGGTGAGAAAAAATGGAAATGAGCTGTTTGAATCTTTGGTGTGATTATTGAGAAAAATACTTACTGGAGGGTTCTTTACGTTTTACTTTTAAGAATCGAATGATCTTTGTCTTCTGAGTTTAGCTTTACAAAGCTACTTGGCTAGTTCTGCTAGCTTTTCTCTGCTTCATAGTAACAAGGAGTGTTAATTTTCTTCAGATTTACTGTCACGGATCTTTTTTTTTCTCCCTATGAATTCAATCATCTAATGCCTCGGAACTTTGGAAGCAGAGTACTAGAGTCTTCACCTTAAATTTTGTGTTTGTGTGTATTTTGTTATTCTAGCAGGCTTTGATTAGCCATTTGGAAGATGTAAGAAAGCCAAAAATGAATTTTCGATTAAACTCCCTTAACTTAGATTAACCCAACAATCTTGCTAAGATCATGGAAATTGTTGTCATTTAATAATAACCCGAACTACATGAAAGAAAAGATCATAATCTTCTGTTCTTGTTTTTCCAATTTTTCGTTGGTTCTTCTGGGACTATTTTTCTGGACTTATTCTGGACTATTTTTCATTTCAATTTTTTGTTGTCCAGGGTATTGAGTTTGGCATGGTAGTTAGTGGCAGGAATGGCCCAAGAAGAAGGATCATCATCTGTAACTTCATCACCTCTTCAGTTCTTGCCGTGGATGCCACTATCACCAGGGATGGGATCACCATACCCTTGGCTGAGGGAGCTGAAATCTGAAGACAGAGGTTTGTGTCTGATCCATCTTCTGCTTGCCTGCGCTAACCATGTAGCGGCTGGTAGTATTGAGAACGCAAATATTGGTCTTGAGCAAATCTCCCATCTTGCCTCTCCTGATGGTGATACCATGCAGCGGATTGCTGCGTACTTCACAGCAGGACTCGCTGATCGCATTCTTAAAGGATGGCCGGGTTTGCACAAAGCTCTCAATCCAAAACAAGCATCTTTGATATCTGAAGAGATTCTTGTTCAAAGATTATTCTTTGAGCTCTTTCCCTTCCTAAAGCTTTCGTATGTGATCACAAACCAGGCCATTATAGAAGCCATGGAAGGGGAGAAGATGGTTCATATCATAGATCTAAATTCATCTGAACCTGCCCAGTGGATAAATCTTCTTCAAACATTAAGTGCACGGCCTGAAGGCCCGCCTCATTTGAGAATTACAGGTATTCATGAGCAGAAAGAGGTGTTGGAACAAATGGCTCTTCGGTTGACAGAAGAAGCTGAAAAGCTGGACATCCCATTTCAGTTCAATCCTATTGTGAGCAAACTGGAGAATCTTGACCTTGAAAATTTGCGTGTTAAGACTGGAGAAGCTCTTGCCATCAGTTCTGTACTTCAGCTGCATACTCTATTGGCAATGGATGATGAGATGCATAGAAGGAACTCTCCATCAGGATCTAAGAATCCAAACTCTAACCATTTTCAGAGAGTACAGATTAATCAAAACCGACGTACTCTCGGTGATTGGCTTGAGAGAGATGTGGTTAATGCCTATAGCTCAAGTCCTGACTCAGCATTATCCCCTCTATCTCTTGCTGCTTCACCAAAGATGGGCAGCTTTCTAAATGCACTTAGGAGTCTCTCACCGAAATTGATGGTGATAACCGAGCAAGAATCAAATCATAATGGGTTTGCTTTAATGGAGAGGGTCACAGAAGCATTGAATTTTTATGCTGCTCTATTTGATTGTCTGGAGTCAACTGTATCAAGAGTATCATTAGAGCGGCATAAGGTTGAGAAGATGCTATTTGGGGAGGAAATTAAGAACATCATTGCTTGTGAGGGAACTGATAGAAAGGAGAGGCATGAGAAGTTGGAAAAGTGGATGCTAAGGCTTGAGTTGGCTGGATTCGGGACCATTCCTCTGAGCTACCATGGCAGGCTGCAGGCAAACAGGTTTTTGCAGAGTTATGGCTATGACGGATATAAAATCAAAGAAGATAACGGATGCCTGATTATTTGCTGGCAGGATAGACCGCTTTTCTCCGTGTCAGCTTGGAAATTCAGGAGGTATGATTGAGAGATTATCGGACATATGGGGATTGTGCTTTCTTTTATTTTGTTACTGTCATGTGTATAAAGGGTGATGACTTCTAATGTGCAGTTGTATTATGCTCTTCTGCAAGTTTCAAACATTTCCTCCCTTTATTTGACAATTTTGTAAATTATTTCCTTATTTACTTTCTGATAGAGATTGGATGATATCTATTCCCCTCATCCAGATCTAGAACTTGGTTTGGTTTCGAGAAAGAACCATCACCATTGTAAAATCAGACTTCCCTGCAAATTTCTTGTGTCAGAACTGAAAAGAAAATCTCAGATTTCTTGCAAATGCAAGTCTTGCAAACGATGCTGTAGAATGCATCATTCTGAAATCTTAAACAACATTTCTTGGAAGATCAAAATACTTCCTTACCAGTAGTGTTGGACATATTCAACAAGTAGGCGCTGGGTAAAAAAAAGGAAACCGCACATATCACTAGTAATTAAAACCTTCAGAAATGCACAACAGTCACATTGTATTCAACGACAGCATTTTGGTTCTTTTGACTAAATGAGACTGTCTTCGACAATGAATAGCCTCGAGCGAACCGGAAAAGCCCGCTACCTCCAACAATTGGCATTTCCTTCACATTATCGAACACTGGACTGCGGCCTAGAATACTTAGAGCACTGCCATTGTACGTACCCTCCAAAAAAGCAAAACTTAAAACCATAAGCAATCCAGCATCGTGTTGAGAGGCAAAAGCATACATGCCCTGTGCTCTTCCCACAAGTTTTGAAGTAGGTTCTGGCTCTTCTGTTAATGGACTATCCACCATAAAAGTGCTGCCAAAGCTATCAGCTGTTGTCTTTGCTGGTCCAGCAATTCTCATTTTTGTTGGGGTTTTCCCGCTGGGAATATCGTGGAAGTAGAAACGCAGGCGAGTCATTTTCTCCATGCGTTTAGTGGTTATGATCATTGGGGATTGCTCTGAGAATTTTCCATTAGTAGATCTACAAAACGTCAAGAAAACAGTGAAGTACAAGAGAGCAAGAATTTGAACAAGAAAAGAAGCCATAGGGAATAATTTTTCTGAGCTATGTTGGGGAAAGAATACTAGAGGAGTCTAGTTATAGGATTGTGAGCAAGAACTGATGAATATTATAGTGTGAGATTGGCTTTTGGAAGTGGGCTAATTTGGGCAAAGTAATTATTACTTGAACTTGATGTTGCATCAAGAGCAATAATTTGATCCTGAGAGGGACTCAAATTTACTGAATAATGGAAAATGTAGTTAGGAGCATATGAGGAAATTAACTAAGTTAACCTGTCCCAGCTGGTTCATCCATTAAACAAGATCAAATTTCTTACTTAAATATGACACACCATGATCTGCAATAACAGAAAATTCTTAAGAGATTAATGGATGATATATGCAATCAGGATTGCTTATTTAGTCGGTGGGTGGATTCTGGAGAAAATAAAATCACTGAAGATGCCATCATAATGAGCAATAGAAAGTGCTTTGAACATGGCCAACAGCTCCAGTCACTCAGAGCATGCTTGCTTTACAATCAAGGTTTTGCAGCCTTACAATGGGGTATGCCATCGAAGCATACTTTGCTTTTACCTGAATTTTCCGCCTTGGCTCTGCAAAGTTGAAGTGCACCTCCCACTATAATATAGTAACAGGTTTATTTAAGCAAAATGCATAAGAGAGAATCATATTCAGTTTCAGAACTAGCATATAATAGGAGTCTTGCAAGGATCCTGCACCATTTTGAAATGATATTCTCACATTTCCACATCTAGCAATGGAAATCTTCAGTAATAGAATATGTAAAATAGCTGGCGAGATCATTACACAGTACTTAATATTGATGTTAATTTGTTGTCTAGGCTGTGTTAAACTATATTCGATACACATCAAACTTGTTATGAAATAGATTGAAAATAGAAATTCAAAAATTTAATTTCACAGGTGAATTTAGCATGCTGGTCCTGACTAAAGTGACCTAAGGTGTTTATTTTTACAGTACCCATCTAGCAAAGTGCCCTGCCATTTGCCTGCTGTCGACATGAGCCTCCTATCAAGAAGAAGCAAGTCATTTCTAACTCTGTCAGACCTTCCTATCTAAGAATTCTCTCCCAATACTTGGTTCAATTCTATCAACAAATCTCGGCCCTTCTGTCAAATTTTCTGTTCTTCTCAAAATTATTTTGATAGAGTTATGTTTATGTTTTTGGTGGTTCGCTGCTTATTCATGTTTGTGCTACTGAGAATAAGTGATTGAGTAAACCTGGATAACAACATATCACTAGAGGGCGGACAATAAATTGTCTTGAGACTATAGGGTTGATCATTATCTATATATTGAAATTCGTATTATGTTAACAAATGTGTAAATTGATTTTCTTTAATATATATACTGATTTATGTGTTTATATGTTTATGTAGAAATCAGATCATTACAGGGGAACAGCATTTCGAAGGTGGGCAATTCTTACCCGGTCATTCCAAATTCCCAGGGCTACTGCCTTGACTTGGCATCAGATTTATTCATAGGATTCAAAAATAGTGCAGCTGGTAGGAATGAGTTTTCAAGCAAGACAGAGATGTATAGGATACCATGTCAGGGAATATTACCATTCTGAACACACAAGAAAACACTAGGATTTCATTGCTGCAACAGTGGAAACGTTCAACAAGCAGAGCTAGGTGAAATTAAGAAACGATAGTTCTACATACTGATAAGAAACGTTCAGGAGTGCACAACAGACACGTTCAGGAGTGCACAACAGACACATTGTATTCAACGACAGCAACTCCTGTATTTAGATTAAATGAAAACGTCTTTGCCAAGGCATAGCCTCGAGCAAGCCGGAAAACCCCGCTACCTCCAACAACTGGCATTTCTCTCACATTATCAAAGACGGCGTTCCGCCCAAGAATACTTAGGGAACTTCCATTGTAGATGCCATCCACAAAAGCAAAATTCATCACCATAAGCAACACAGCATTCTGTTGAGAAGCAAAGCCATAGATTCCCTGTGCTCTTCCAACAAGCTTCGAAGTTGGTTCCGGCCCTTCTCTCAACATGTCATCTGCCATAAAAGTACTGCCAAAGGATTTGGAAGCTGCAGTCATGTTTATGGGTCGAGCAATTACTGTAGATGTTTGGTTTTTTCCACCAGGAATGTCATGGAAGTAGAAGTGCAGGCTTGTCTTTTTCTCCATGTCTTTCATGGTTATAGGGGACTGTTCAGAGAATTTGCTGTTGATGGCAGAGAAGAACGTCGAGAAGACAACAGAATACAAGATGAAAGGAATGAAGGTAGCCATTTTGGTGCAGTTTTCTGATCCAAGCTAGTAGAGGTATTTATAGGAGCTGTGTGAGTTAGCTAGGCTTCTGGAGGGGAGTTTCAGTGGGAGGTGATCATGATGACCTGCACTTTGTGTTGTATCAGAAGCAAGAACCAAAGTGCAATAGAATGATCTGATGATTTTGACAAGGCTGCCAAATGTAGAAAGAACACATTTCATTGTACTAGCAAGAGACAAACATGAAAATATGAAACCTGAGGATGAACAGGATGTTTTGGTGATCCAGAGCACGCTTTGTACTGCATTTACTGCTTGCCATAGAGGCACACTGGTAAGTCTCTCAGAGCATGCTTGCTTTCGTAACAGCCTTGTGCATTGCCGTGCCATCAAAGCTTTCTGTCCCACTCTTCCCAATTTAAGCCTCTCTATCAAGGTTTTCAAAATTGTTTTTTTTTTTACATACACGAAAAACACAATGAAAATTCATGTGATAAAATCACAAGCAATTTTTTAATTAATTATATATTGATAATTTCAACTAATAAATTAATTTACATTAAAATATAATAAAGATAGTCAATAATATTATAATACATTAATAAAATCTACTAACATTTATCTATATAGTCCAAATCTTGATTTTTCACAAATTCCTAATAGATTTTAATCATGATTTCAAATACATCATTTTTTCTTGTATGGATAAATTAATAAATTTACCTTATATATTTAGAAATATTTAGATATCTAGTGTTTCTCAAAACTAGAATCACAGTAAATTTCCATTTGTAATTCTGAATGAGTTCAAAATAATACACCAAGGTCTACTTGAAAGATTTGATAATATTTATCCAGTAATTTTGACTATCTGAAATAGTATATTTCTGAACTCTGTTTGACTTGAATATTTACTATAATATATTTTTATGTATTTAGTATTGCCTTGTAAAATTTCAGCTAATTTCATAAAATTAGACTGATTTTAACAATTTTATCAATTTTACACTACTTAAATCTAATTTTACTGGTTTTAAGTTTTTAGTTTGATTTTGTATGTAAACTCATATTAACTCATGATTTTAATAACAATGCTCTCTAGTGTTTAATTATGATAAATTACTTGGGTGGACTTTGGAAGAATTTGCATAAAATCCTTCCCTTTCCTCCTGTGAAATGGGCGGCCACAGGCAAAGTGGAATTGGTTTCCAAGCTTCTCCTATCAACATTAATTACTTAGTTGTTTATTTACAGTTTTACCCCTTTACTCATAATCGGATGAATTATGTGTGATATTTAACAATGTAATAGCATTGTTTTTTTTATTTATAAATATATTAAAATAATATTTTTTAAAATTATTTTTGATATCAGTATATTAAAATAATTTAAAAAAATTAAAAATTTATTTAAAATAAAAAAATCATTTTCTTTCAAAAATATTTTTAAAATACTTCTAAAAACATCTGGGTAGTATATTATCATATCTATATATTCATCAATTTCAACTCTCATAAGAAAACATTATTACCCAAACCCAAATTGTTGGATTTCTTCTTTAAGAAACAAAAACAAAATGCACTTGAGACACCTAAATAAGTTAGCTTTATTTGTAGTATTTTTTATTAAAAAACACAAAGATAACAAACCGTATCAATTGTTTGATGAGTTAGGCTAGAAAATTTGGGCTATTAGTATTTTTAATTGATATTTTTTAATAATTTTTAAATCCATGTTTCAATTAACTACTCTGTTTTGTGATTTGTTTTTTTGCTTATTTAACTAATTTTAGATAGATATTTTCTTTAATGGTGCTGATATTTAACTAGTTCTTTTTCAATATGTTGTTGGAAGGAAGAACTTTCGTGTTATGTTTTGGGAGTGTTCGGGAGTGTGGTTGTAATTGCTTTTCAAAATATATTAAAATAATTTTTTTTATTTTTTTAAAATTATTTTTGACATCATCATATTAAAATAATTTAAAAATACTAAAAAATTTTATTTTAAATAAAAAAAAATTAAATTTTAGCTAAAAGACGTTTCCGCCACCTAGCCAAACAGGATATGATCACTTTGGTCTCGAATGGTTTCTTGCTTGCGGCTCTATAAAGACTATAGAGCTCAAAGCTTTCGAATCACAACAGCTTGACTCGTCAAGAAGGGAGGATGGAACCTAATCCTAAACTGCGACAGAGTGACTCCCGCTTCGAAAATATATATTTGCTGTTCATGAAAGAACCAATCCCGAAGAACGAATAACCGGCCACAAAAAACCAATCCAGCTAACCCCAGAGCATAAAAAAGTGAGCAGATTGCATGTTCATGGAACGAGCCAGCAGACAATTCGAAGAGCTGTAATTACTTACAAAAGGGAGCTGAAAGACAAGTATCATTGGCTTTCAGCATTAATTAAGAAGGTGCAAATCATGCAAATAAAAACCAATCCATCTAACCCCAGAGCATAAAAAAGTGAGCAGATTACATGTTCATGGAGAGAGGGACTTCAGTAGTGTGACACATACACATTATATTCGACAGTAGCATCACCTTGCTCGTCGAACCAAACCGTATGCGCCAATGCATAGCCATGAGCAAGCCTAAACAGCCCACTACCTCCAACAATTGGCATTTCCCTCACATCATTTAAAATTTGGTTCCTTCCAAGGATGCTGATGCTACTTCCATTATACTCACCTTCTGTGAATGCAAAATTCATAACCATTAGCAAAGAAATATCGTTTTGCGCTGCCAAGGCATAGAGTCCTTGAGCTTTTCCGACAGGCTTTGAAGAGATTTCAGGCCCTTCCGTCAACAGATCATCCGCCATCATTGTGTCACCAAAGGAGGACTTATCCGGGCCGGCAATTCTAATAGCTGATGGATTTTCCCCACTGACAATGTCATGGAAGAAGAAATGTAGGTGTGTGGTCTTTTCTACGCGCTTGATAGCTATGACTTCAGCTCTTTCCTCACAGAAAGCCCCACTAGAGATTGTGAAAAAATATGAGAAGAGGATGAATTGAAGGGTGAAGAGAGTGCAGGTCACTTGAGAAGCCATTTTTGTGATCCTCTGCGTTCCTTATGGCTAGTCTAGACTATAATGTGAACTTATGAAGGTTACTACTTATAGAAGAGAGTAAACAAGAGGCGAAATGCCTTGTGATTTGAATAACAAGTTTCGAATTCAAGTAAATACATATATTTTTTGTAAAAAATTAGAATAACCGAAATTTTACTTGTTTATTTGAACCAACAAAATACACTTTTCAGAAAATAAAATTTACTCAAGCATAAAAATACAAGAGGCGAAAGTTCCACGCTCTTTCACAATACTAGAGGAGGAAATTTGCTTTTAAAAGGGGCTGGCCTGTATTGCTGCATCTCTAAGAGAACTGTTCTTCTGTTTAGTCAGCTTTTTTCTTCCCCCATTTACAAACTTGTATGAATGATTACTTTCCTTCCCACGCCTTCAGCAACACGGAGAGTTTTCATTGCTTCAAAGCATATGAAACTTTCACGCTTGTGTTACTTTCCACCTGTGTGTAAGCTACGTAACTTTCTGCATACACAAGACTTATTTTCGTTGTTTAATCTTTGCTTCCAGCAATCCTAAATACAAAGCTTAACAGCTTTGCCCTCACTCCCATTAACTTAATCTTCTCTCAAGAGGCATCTTAGTCTGAGATTCCATGGTTCTCCACTAATTTTCGTGTCCCTTATCAGTACATTTCTAAGCAAAGAATCTTTTCTATCTATTCTTTATCAGAGACCCCACAAAGAGATCTCCAAAACCATTGCAGCCTTATCTAGCACTAAAAGCACCTTGAGTGAAGACAAAACAAATAGATTTAGTGGTCTCATCCTGGACAAAAGAAAGAATTAATTCAAATCAATGAAATGATTCTAATCAGAAAAAAAAGAAGACAGAACACACGGGATATATCAAGGAATTTGCAATGAGACTGATGGATGAGATTAACTGCTATCACTCACCTAGAATCTCACTGTAGTAAAAGAAGTATCTGTATTTCTAGTGATGTTGGGAGAAGGCACAGCGGCATGGAGCAAGCAAATTGTTTAGAATCAGAGTCCCTTTAACCTCTTCAAGAAATCTCGACCAGCAACGCGGTACATAATTAATTTTCAACCCAGAAATATTTACACATCTGTGATGTAATATTTTAGCATACTGTGCAAGCTACCTTGGCAAGCTGCAATCATAAGGCTGCCGTCTATATTGCAGCCAATGTTAATTTTGACATTGCCCGGCCTCTCAGCTTTCTCGATGATGAGTTTTCTAAACAAAGAATCTGAAATATCATAAAAATGGGAATTATTAGGACACCAGTTATTGATGTCCAAGAACTCACCATTAATGTATAGACCTAGAGATGCACGGATGGCTAAGAGAAAAAAAATCCAGATAGAGGATTTCCAAGTCTGATAATATATTGCTGATCAAACAGCGTGGAAGAGCCAAAGTTCAGATGGATACAGCACGATTTTATGTTTTGACATAATATATATGGAAAATAAATCAGTTTGGATTTCATCTCCATTTTTTTATGGCTTCAACCTCTATATCAAACAACGAAATGTTCAAGATAATGAAGATCTTTGGCGAGTAAGTCTAGATAAAGATTTGGTATTAGGCTCAGCCGTATTTTTCAATTTTTTTTTTTAGTTTTTTATATTTTTTTATCATATATATTATTATTAAAAATAAATTAAAACAATTATTAATTTTTTTTTTGAAAAACAACCTTGATATAAATTAAAGACACATAAGATGGAGGAGAAGAGTAAAATGTTTTTATGATTGAATTGACCCTAGCTAAGCTTTTAACTCTTAAAATTGAAGCTACACTATATAATAAAAAAAATCAATTCAATAAATTCTAAATAATAATAATAATAATTTATCTTAAAAAATAATACACAAAATTAAAATAGTTATTGAAATTTAAACCAAATAAAATAAAAAAACTCAGGCCCATCGAAAATTGGCATCCAAAATTACTCAAACCAGAATTTAGTGATTTAATTGATATATTCAAATCAAGCCTAGTCAACACAAATAATAATAATATTATTATTATTTTAATAAAATAATTTATCTAGTAATTTATGCATTTTTTTCAGATTAATCTTATTATCGGATCTGACAATAAAAAACCATTAATATTGCGGCCAACTGCCACGTCGGCCATAATAACTTTCGTTCGATATCTATGATAGGAAATCAAGCCCTACGTATGGCCCAGCCATATAAGTAAGCACAATATACCCTTTTGAAATTAACAAAGAAAAGAGCGGCCCAATAAGGGTCCAGCCCAACCGGTGTTATTTTTCACAGGTTTCCTGGTTCTTGAATCCATGACCCCCCTGCCCCTTCACTTCCTGTCAACTTCTTCTTCTTGGACAAACGACCCGATTGATTTTCTCTTTAATTCAATCACTAACCAAAGGTAAAGGCAAAAGATTTTTCTTGTATTTGAACAATAATCAATAAGAATTTTAATAAAGACTTCACCTTTTTTTCGAGAACAAATAGTGAAGCTTTCGTCTTTTTTATTTCTTTACTGCTAATATTAGCCTAAATTTTGCTTATTGAGAGAAATATTTATTGTTGCTTTGAAGTTTTTTGAACTGGGTTTTTGTTGTTTCTTGGGTTGTAATAGATGGAAGGTAGTATCGCTAAGGAGCTTTACTCAGAAAGTTTGCAACTTTCAGTTTCAAGTGCTGAATTGGGTTCTAAGCCAATTGCCAGCGGTACGTAGAGCGATTTTTATGACATGGGTTTGGTCTATTATTTGTTTGCTTTAATTGTTTGTGATTTTGGTTCCTTTGTATGCCCTTTATATAGTTGAGTTAATGGTCTGTGGTTGATTTATCTTTCCCTGTTTCTGTTTTCCAGTTCTTTATTGTTATTTTCTGCTTGGAAGATTTGTTTTGTTTTAGTAAATTTGGAGGTGAATGATGATAGCTGTTGAATTTACTAGATTAAGCGGCAGACAGGAATTAGTGAAGGAAAGGAAAAGGGCTGCAAATTGGTACTCTTTCGTCCTGTGTGTAGATGCATGTACATATGCAATTTCTATGTTGGTTGAATGAAGAACAAAACTAAATGATTTTTAATTGTATAGTGTTCCTTAAAAAGTACTTTTCTGCTTCATGTGCCGCATTTGGACTGTGCTTTTATAACAATTGGCTGAACCATTTTGGCTTACTTTCTTTTGTTTCTCACATGTCTGAAATTTTTAATTTATGTGAATGAATCATGACATTTTATTTGCTGGGTCTTAAATAAAGTTGGTTTTGGATTTGATATGAAGGTGACTTGCAAGATGATGATGGGCCTTTATGGGATGTTTCTGATGAGGAGTTGGATAGAGAATCTGATTTGGACCGGGAGTGGAAGAGGAGACACGATCAATTTCACACTGTAATCTGATAACTTGTTTAATTTGCTCATCCTTCTGTTTTTTCATTTGCATTCTGAGTTTTAAAGCTTTTTTTTTATTTCATTCTGGATGAATTCAGATTGGATATCGTGATGGCCTCATATCAGGAAAAGAAGCTTCTGCGCAAGAGGGATTCAATATTGGTTTCAAGCAATCAGTGCTTGCAGGATACAACTGGGGTGTTGTTAGAGGTGTTACAAGGTAAACAAATAAGAACATGAAAGAAGACTTATATTATGGTGTAGAATGGATGCTTTGATATTCCTATGATTTTCTTTTAAATTCCTTTCCTTCTTATTGTTTGTGGATATGTATTTCCATGAAGTGCAATTGCCTGCCTTCCAGATGCATTGAAGGAGAGGTTGATTGAAGAACAAGAAAAAAGAAACAAATTCCAGGGCTTTTATGAAACAGTGCATTCTGTTTCAACAACAGATGCTCTTAAGTTCTTTCATGATGATGTATTGAGAAAGAAAGAAGAGGAGCAGAGTGAGCATGCCAAGGCTAGTTCTGATGTATCTGGAATGAATAAAGATAGCACAGGCTGCAGACATCTTGAAAATTATGCTGGGGAGCTTCAATCACTCCTTCTTGAGTCTCCTGAAATCAAGTCACATTTATCAGTAAAGTAACTTGTTTACATAACAGAGTACTGTATGCTACATATTGTCTCTTTATAGAGAGGTAACATTATGAAGATAATATTCACAATTGTATCACCAATTTTGATTTGATCCAATTATATTGCAAGTGTGTTTACTGCCAGTAATTTAATGCTTATGAACTTTCTGTTGATATTTTGTTCCAAATCTTATAGCATGTTCTCTCTTAAATTTACTTTTAGATGTGGTGGCCCAGAGATAAAAGTCATTATAATCATGTTCATCCTATGGTTACCAACATATCTATCTTGATTTTGGAGAAATTGTAAGCGTAGTATCGAAATTTTTCAAGAGAAATAATTCATGCGAGATTGATTGAATGTCACCAGTTGGGAAGGAAAATTAAACAAAGCAACTTTCAGTTTTGAAGAGCTGCTGTTCATCGGTCTACGGATGTTTACTAATCACTACGTTGTGCATTTATGATTTGAATTATGCAGTTGCAATAACATTATGTAGCAAGCATGAGGCCTGTTGGTATGAATCTTCTGGTTATGTTTACCATTGGTTGTAGTATGCATGTACTACAGAGCCAATGGAAACTGAAGTAGTCTCCAATGATTATCGGCATGATTGTCCTTTAACAATCTAGTTGAGACTGGATAATCATGTTCTTGTTTATTCATGGAATTGATAGTTTAGTCTCTTCATGACCATGACCTGACATAATCATGTATTCTGGTTATGAAGTTGTTTAATCCATAACCTCTGAAAGATTTCACAGTGACACGGATGCTGGGAAATGTGATCGGAGATGAAAATAATCAGATAAACACAAACATAAATTCAATAGTTACTGAACAATATTAGACATAATAACCACAATAAATTAACAACATTTGAAGGTAGAAGAGTTTCTTCAACAACATATGATAGATAGTAATCATCTGGCTGACAGAACTCAGTCAAATTTCATACTGTTATTACATTTATAGAGAAGACTCTTCACTTGGACTTCATCCGTGGAGATTAGTAGAAACCACCGAACACTGCATCTGCACTTGCACTTGAATCTGCATTCTAGCCATCACATGATCGTCTGAACTCTGAAGTTCTGAACGTGAACAGAATAAGATGTTTCTCTACGTGAGACTGTAGTTTACGCCTAGAACTTGGGCCCTGGTTAGCTATTATAATCCTCCTACTTCAACTTTTATTAGAGGTAGAATCTACCCGTATAGGTTCCATTTCAGCATGACCTGCAATGAAATATTAAAGGAAACATGATTTGTCACATATTCTCTGTGCATTTCAACTTTCACTACTATAGCCAAATAGAAAGAAATGACACCTGCAAAGTGCTGTCTCATTTACCTCAGTGAGTGACATCAGCTACAAGCTTGAATCGGTCTTGTGTGAGAAAATGCTGCTGGTGCATGCCTGATACGAGTTTCATATTTCGGTGTTGGCAAGACGTTTTCAAAAGCTTCAACAAGTAGTGCCACCTTCTTCTTCCTAGCTGGAGCGAGTTTGGTGACAGTCTGTCGTAGTGCATAATCAATCATCCATTCTTCAGAATTTTTCCTTTCATCCATCATCTGGTGCCTGAGATCGACCTTTTCTGCCTCTGGATCAGGAACAACAGGAAGGAAATTTGGTTCTCTTGGGTTGAATTCTCTCTCCTCCTCCAGGTCCGTGATGGGTTTCCTGTCTCCGAATGTCCATTTCCTGTTGTTGGAGGTTTTGCGAAGTTCTGGATCGGGATTTCCTCTTGTGTATACAAATGGACGCTTTGATCCTGTGCTGGTTCCATTATTGGCAGATAGGAGGCTTTCTTCCATATCTGACTCGTTACAAACTTCCACTTCTGTCTTCTCAACATCTCTTGTTTCATCTCCGGTTAAATTGATTTTATGCATTTTTGAATCAGTATGTGCCTCAAAATCCATGGCAGTTAGGATTTTGATCTTGTTAGTTTCATCTTGATCTTCCTCAGATAAGTTCTGGCTCTCAAGAACATTATTTGTCTCATCGTGCTCATCCAATTGGTGGTTATGAGGCTCAGTTGGAGTGCTGTGATTAACAAGATCTTGACTTGAACTGATGTCTTCAACAGTTACATCAAGCTGGCAAGCTTCAGTTATCATGTGGTTTCCATCGTCATTTAGTCCAGTATCATCTTGATCAGCATCGGAAAAACTCTGGGTGGAATCAGAAACATCGATCTCAAATGTCAATTCAGCATTGGCAACTTGCTCTTGATCTTCTGTTGCATCTCCAGCTTCACAATAAGTGAGTTCAGCAATGGCAAAATCTAGATTATTTTCCGCAACCACGATCTGTTGATCTATGGAATCATCTTTATTTGCTCCAACCATATCCATCTTGTCAGAAATCTGAGGAGAATCAGCAATTTGGTTCTGAAGCCTAACAGTTGCATGATCAGTTTGAAGAGATGTATCCTCCTGGTGACCATTTAGAACTTCAGCTGAAATGTCTGTGGTGCAATCATTTTCATCATATCCAATTTGAGAAAGTGTTTCATTTACATCATTCTCCATTTCATGAGCTCCTTCATCCTGATTTTTCTCCCTGGCCTCCTCGGTTTTAAGCTCCTCAAATGCATTTTCAGCTGAACACTCTTGATCATAAGCCAAGTCCCGTACCCCTTGGATAGATTCGAGAATCTCCCAATAATGGGGTATGCCATCTGGTTCAGAATCACTATCGCAGCATTGCATATCAATGGAGGCAGATTCCTCTGCAAAAAGTTCTTGCAGTATCTCATCATCTAGAATTTCCTCTGTGCAGTTGCTGACTGCGTCGTCTGATATAATGATCTCAGAATCCTCATGCCAATCAAGTTTCTTGGTTTCTGGTGTGCCCTCGACTTCGGTGCAAAACTCATCTTCATCAGGCTTGTTCAAATCATCAGCTTCTGTAACAACCTCTGAAGTAGAAAGTTGGCCCTGCTCCCACTCCATGTCAGATTCTTCAGAGATGTCATCATCTTCCTCCATACTTGCTTGGCATTCCCCTTCAGTGTCACTCCAGTTTTCACAGCTTCCCATGATTCCTTCTTCTCCGGACAAGGTTGATGAGCAGGTATCTGCATCCCCATCCCTTTCATCCATCTCTGGTGCATCGGTATCATTGGAATTTTCCTCAAAATCAATCTCTGATTCTTGTGATTCATCTGACGAGCTCTCAGAAACCTGATTGTTGTTGTCTTGTTCAGCTGCTGCTTCATGGCTAGTGTAAAAACAGGACTCATTAACCCGTCCTTCAGGTTCTCCAGAAAAAGCACCATCTTCTGTATTTTTGGAGAAGAATTCAATGAAGAAATCCTTGCCAGTTTCTTGTATCATAGGTTTGTCGCCATGAATTTCTTCTGTTCCTTCACCAGATGGCCTGGCTCTACGGGGGGATAAGACCTCCCATTTCATGCTCTTCTGGACCTTCAACGAGTGCCTCCTTGCCTTCAAGAAGCACTTAAGTGGAGGCACAGGTTTGTGATGATGGCCGTTAAGAGAGCAATAGGTATACGGGCATACCTTCACGACAGAAGTTCCCTCTGATTCAGTACCTCCAGGATTTAGCATGAGGTACGGCAGAAACTTGGAGTCCTTCAGGGTTGAAGAACAGGTCGAATTTTGTGCACTCACGTCCGCACAAAGAGCTACAGCAGAACATTTTTTCGCAGCGCCTCTCGTTGGCTTAAAAATGGGAGTGCTCACCAGCTTCAAACTAGATGTCTTTGATAAAGTTCTTGCCAGTTTGTTACTAGAACCAGGGCTAAATCTCGAGCTGCCCGAGTTTCTACGATGCAGGTTCTTACCATCTGAACCGGTTTGAGTATTCAAGGGACTCACCAGGGAACGCTCCTTTCTTGCCTCTGAACTGCTGGTTGACTTCATATAATTCGGCGAGCCATCGGTTGTTTTGATCATAAGCTGCTTCTGTGGGGTTGCTTCTGTTGTTGGAGATTTGAGAGGCGGCGGCTTTCCAGGCTGTGGCATGGATTTCCTCAAAGGTGATGATGATGATTTCAAGCTCTCAATATCAGAAAGCTTGATTGATCTTGACCTTTTCATTTTCTTCTTCATATCAGGTCCTCTGTTCTTGCCATCCTGATGCTGACAAGAATTTGGTTTCAGGTTCCCCAACCGCTTCTCGGATTTAACATGATCAGCTTGGATAACAAGCTTGCTGGGTGCCTTTCTTTGCACCATCTTCAAAGAAAAGCCAGCAGCAGCATGAATTTCAAGTGGAAATTTGATTCTAGTTTTCGTAGAGATGGGGAGGTCTAGCTTCGGAAGGAAAGTGGATTTGATGGGGATTTGATGAAACTAAAACAGGAAGGGATGTTGACTTCTTGAGAACCAAACAACCAAAGATTCGTCTTGTTGAGTTTCTTAAGATTTCTCTGTGGCCTGGCCTTTTGTTTTACTTCAATGGTCATTTGTTAGAACAATTTTGAACAAGGCTGAGATAAGGAATTTGATGCTGACTTTCACCCTTTATTTACACATTTTCTGTATTGAATTATTGCCTCTATTCTATTGGAAATCCTACGTGTCTAGCATTGTCTTGTCAAAACCCCATGATGCACGAGGCTTTTCGAGAAAAATAAATATTATTTTAGTTAATTTTAGTTCTAGTTTTTTTATCTGAATATTACGTTTTTTTCCTAGTTTTTTTTTTTGGTATTATTAGAAAGAAAAGTGAAAGATGATGAGGTTAAACCTAGTTGATTTATTAGATAAGCTTGATTAGGCATTTGAAGAGAATCCATGAGACCCCATTTTCAGCAAAAAAACATACTGTGGAGGATTTTTCCAGTTTTATATGATCAACTGTTGACTGGGTAGCCATCGGCACCAGGATTGGGCGGTGGAACTTTACAAAAGACGAGCAATGGTCGGCAATATTAGGCTGCTTGGTGGGGTCTTTTTATTCCCTAAAGGTCCATTTACAGACGCTCCTCTGCTCCATCTCCACTGAAAAAAGCAAGGTGCCATTAATAATAATAATATAAAAACAAAACATGAGACCCTGAAGCAATTGATAATCTTTGCTCGCATGGCACTGGCCCATGATGGTTGAAGTTGAGGGCATTTTTCAGTTCCTTGCAGGCTTAAAAAGGGTCAAATATACACTTAAAACCCTATCGGATCAATCCGGTTCAAGCTCGAGTCGGAACGGGTTGAATAAAAACTCGGGTTTTTTAGCAAGTGATTGTAACGAATTTCTTTAAATGGTGTCCCACTAGGGAATTCAAATTGCAATGAATGTGCTGCTTCAGAAGTGGATTTATGCAGGAATTATTACAGGGATTCATGTCTCTTTCAAAATGTACATGCATATATGGACAAGTTCTACTGAGATTTCGGACAAATACTGCCCAAATTTTGAAAATTTACAGGTGAGTTTAAAAATGATAGTTGGACTCTAGCTGAGGGTTTAGATTTCAAATTTGATTCAAAAATAATAATTCAAGCAGGCAATGTTGAAAGGAGACCTATCTGTGTGCTTGCTTGCTGTATGTTTAAGTAGTGGGTGCTATATATATATATATATATATGAAAAGAGAAACATATAAAGTCTAGATGTGAGACTCCCTATCATAACAATTTTCTAATATATTTTTTTCCACTCCTTTCCCTCTATCTCTGGACCATACTTTTTCATCCATCAGTAAAACCAGATTAGAAAAATCTCAGAAACCCTAAATGGCTATGTCCAACACTTGCTTAAGTAATAAAAGGTGGACTATTTTCCTCAAAACCCTAAGTTACTTTAGTTTCCCTTAATGTGAATCACCTTACAAGTTAGTGCTTACTTTCTCAAGTTTTCCCACAGACACTGATTACCCTTTTGCCTCTTCTTTTGGTAAGGGTCACAACTTTTTGTAGAGACTCTAATCTAATGGCTGCTAAATAAGACTGAAGTTTCTTTCCAAACATTGTTGATTTATTTATTTATTATTAATCTGTGTTTAATTAATGGGTCCAATCCATTATTCCAGTACTGTTACTAAAATGATATCATGAGGATTTGTCAGCAGCGATAATTTGATATGGTCATGATTCACTATCAAGGTTCGTTTAAGGGTCGAGATCAACTGGGGTATGCCCTAAAGAAATGTCCAGCATCATATAAAATATATATTAAGTTTGCTAGAAAGAAAATTAAATTATGGTATTAAATATTTGCTTAGAAAAATAAAATAAAGTCAAGGTATTACATATATACATATATAATATTTCACTAGCTAATATCCAATTAATTTGGATAAATTACTGTTATTAAAACAATAATGTTTTATTCTTTTTTCCTATATATGGTGTTTACTCAAAGTTGATTAGATTTGCATGATTTAACCAAATCATTAAGAATTCAATTAGGTAAATTAAATTTTACTTGATTAATATCTTATGCGATTACTCTAAATCTTAAACTTTTTAGGTTAATTTGCCCGATGCAGCTTTAAAAATTATATATAGATATTAGTGTTTTCTTTATTAGCCTTTGATGGAATAAAATGATTAATTCTAAAAGCTCCATCCATCCAACAAGCTGCTGCTATATATCTCATAGCAGTCTTCTATTTCACGAGAGGATAGCACAGTATTTAATGAGACGTGTGTGTGTGTGTGTGTGTGTGTGTGTGGGATACTGTGGATGGTTTATTACTAATTAATTTGCAAAATATAGTGATAATAATTTTGGCCAGTGAAAATTAGAAAAATAAGCTGATAATAGAAAGAAATCATGAGCATGGGTCCTCCAGACTCCCCTATAATAGACAATCTTTATTGCTGGTTCTCACTATTTTGGACAAATTCAGCCTTGAATTCTCTGATGATGGACAGATCACAGGGGATGGTCTAGACACCAATGGACCACTATCCAGATAATTCCATGCCTTCTTTCCCTTCATTAAAAACTTACTCAAAACTAAAGAGAGTAAGCAGTCCAAAAATACTCAACGTAATGATAAGGATTACATGCAGCTTTATATATATATATCTATATATATAAAGATATCAATATTTACATGGGTTAATTAGGAGTGGAGGAGTTAAATAATATAATTATAAGCTTAAATGTCATAATTCTTTTCGAGATCGAGTTGTTTTTCGAAAAAACACTCATCTTGCAGGGTGGAGGCAAGAAATATTTTTTAAGAGGTTCAAGATTAGATAAGGGTTAGTCATGTAACGAGATTGGACAGCCAACATCATAAGAAAATAATAATAAAAAAGGGTGTGAACGGGTTTGGTGCTTCTTCTGCAGGTCTAGCTAGGGCATGCAATATCCTGGCACCATGTGAGTTTGCAAAAAACTAAGAGACAGGTCCTGGTGGTATGCATGCATGCATGTAACATTATGTAACTTCTGTTGTGTCTGATTCTGATAAACTTCCTTCCTTGCATAACAGCCAAAATTTCCCATGTTATCTTGTTCCCTATATTCATTCAAGTTCTTTCGTTTGCTACTTAGTTTTATTATCATCCCCATCCCAATGGTTCCCTCGTTGCAACTACGTGAAATCTTGGCTTATCTCCAATTTTTGGCTCTCCTTAGACGTGAAATATGAAAAATGAAACCCTAAATGGATGTTACTGCAATCTCATTGATAGGCTACTGCTTTTTCTTGATGCTTCCACTGCGCAGTGACTTCCAGGTTCTTGCGCGTCACTGTTGTTAATTTGCAAACAACATTCTTGCAAGATCTGGCCATTTGACGACAGTGAAGATTCTTTCCTTCGAGGAAATCTTTACCATGCTCGTGTTCTTATGGTACTGATAAAAGAGAGTGCTTTTTCATAGTTTAAAGCATATAGGGACTGAAAGTAGATTTGCTAATTAATTACTTGAAGAAGTGGTTTGACAATATGAGTAACTGCTCATTAGAAATTGAGTGTAAATTAACCTAATCAATGACTAATGAATGCAGAGCTTAGCTGATGATTAGACTGAGGTACCAAAGCAACTTTAAGATAAAAAAGAAAAAGAGATACAGTGCCATCTTTAGGCACAGCCAAGAACATAGTTGTAAGAATCAATCTAGTAATTGGCCCGTTGAATTATAATTAGACCAATATTCTAGTTATTAGCTAAACCCATGTCAATTGTTTTATTAAAATAACAACACTTCGTTCCCTTTCCCCCCCCTTGGATTTACCTAGCTTGTTCAATCGAAACACTACAACCCCAGATTAAATAGGTGTGGTCAGGTAAATGTTTTTCATAATTTAGCTAGAAATTTGGCATGAGCTCCAAATCAGCTTTTAATAACATAGTCAAGGAGAAATATTTTTATTTAGAATCTGCTTTTTGTTTGATGCATAAGCACGAGGTTTCTTTATCTCTAAAAAGAGAAGTTGCAGGTGGCTTCCTAAAAGCAATTGCATGCAAATAAAGCCACTAAAGTTACACAGAATCGATGAGAAGTGCCGAATTTGGTGATGAATACAAAGGCTATGCTTTGGAAACTTGACAGGTGACAGCCACAAACATTACCAGCAAGTTTACCATAAGAATTAACTTCTACTTAAAAAAAAAAAAAAAAATTGTCACAGGGCCAAGTAAGTAAGTTTCAGTGATGAATTATGAATTTGCTGTCGAGAAGTTCCGGTTAAGTTCTTGCAGGCTGAGTTTCAAGGATATACCAACCATTCCTTAAGAAGTCAAGGGTTAGATCAACTGGGATGCTTTAAGAGCTACCACTGTCAAATGAAGATAGGAGAGATGAATCAGTGGAGATTAAGGCACCTAATCAACTTTTTTAAAAGGTAAAATTAAAGTATGTGGTAAACCTTTTTAGAATCTTTGGTAGCATCTTTAGGTGGTTTATGCCTTCATTTATTCAGATGAGGAAGGGAAAAATCTTGTTGGGAATCTGCTTTTTGTTCGAGGCATAAGAAATATGGCATGACCTAGGAACTTTTTGGAAATGTGGGATGAATTCGTTTTCTTTTTAGGAGAAACTGATCAGACCAGAGTATGAATCCTAGTTACAATGTCGGGTGGGTGGGTCTAATAGATCAACTTTTTTTTAGATGGAAGGAAATCTAATCCCGGCTATTTTAAATTTTTATAAAAATACATATCTTAGTTCAAATTCAAGATCTATTATATAAATTATAAATATTCTATCATTACATTAGAGTCCATTATAAATTGTAATAGATCAACTCATTAACTTGAAATGTAGCTCGCTCATATTTATTAATAAAAAAATTGTTTTTTTAATCAAAATAATATTATTTAAAATTTTTCATTTTAAGAAAAAACTTAAAAACTAAGTTGATACTAATTCTAAGTCCCTGTCTTATGAATAGTACGAGGAGTCGTGGGGAAAAAAATATATTTTGGGAATGGTTACCTACTTTAATTGATTGATGATGAGGTTAGTTGCCCTAATACTTTCTAACATAAGAAATAATATGAGTTTGTGTAGAAGGAATGACAGAGTATTGAAAGTTTATATATTAAGAAAATCATAATCTCTATGCCTAAGCTTTGATTGTTACAAATTACCTATGTGTCACCATCTTGGAAGTCAAAGCTCATCTCTGTATCAGGAATTATTTGGGATTGCTTTTGGGTATAAAAAAATGCTGTAAAAACCCTAATGACCTGGTAGCTGTATGGGAATTAGAAGCATGGTGCCCTGATTTGAGTTTTGACTTCAAAGATCTTATATTATTCAGCTAAATATAAAATATATGATAATGGCCTGTCTGTAGCTGCGTTAGTGACTGCAGAAAACATATTTTGAGGCTGTGGAAATAAAATGGCCTGCATGTAGCTGCTTTAGTGTCTGCAGAAAACATATTTCCAGGGAGTCATGGCTAGATCGAATAAAAAAATCAATTTCCAATTTCTGATATTTGGGCCTTGTGCTAAAATTTAAAAGATGAAATATTTACTAACAAAATTATGAATTCAGGGCTTTGTATGATTTTTTTCTAATAAAATTTTGAATTTGAGTTTTTGCATGAAAACCTTTTTAAAATTATCTGTATTTGTTCTTGTATTTCTTCTTTCGTCTACATAAATTACTTGCAACTAGTTGACATATAGACATGATACACAAAGTCACAATGAAATGATGGATATAATCACAAAAATAAAACAATGATAAACCCTAATCACAATAATTAAAGTTGCCGATTATCAGTAAAACACAAAAGCAGAAAGCAGCCTCAGGTACATACACTATATATATATATGTCCTTGTGAGATGGAGGCAGGAAGACAACTTTTGGCCAAAAAGGAGAGGATTATCAGGAACATGGCAGGTAATTGCTTCTTTTTTCTTTCTTGGCAACCTAAATCTTCAAAATCAAGGGTGTTTACTTTCTGCATAAAGGATATGCACTCAGATTAAAATATTCAATATTGCTTTCACTTGAATGCTTCTTATTAAACCATGCAACTGGCTGAGAATAATACACTACTACACTCTTGGTACTTGATAAGAAGAAAATAAACACAAAAATAATAGATTTTTTACTGAAAAGGGTCTCACAATTAGTATTGTAAAATATATTTTATTACTGGGTTTTTTTCTCCCCAGATGTTTAGAACTTTTTGAACAAGTCTGGTAAAAAAATCATAATTTTAAATCAGGAAAAACAATAAAAATCTTTCTCAGACATCTTCCGGGCCAAATCTTAAGGTCGTCTTGCGAACTTTGACTAGTTATATATAGTTGGCCGAGTACTCCTATAGAACTGGGATTCAAATTTAAGTGCAATCCACAACTAGGGTTCCTCCCACTTTAGGATGCCTGCCAGATTTCCTTTTTCACATTAGTAATCGTCTATTACTACTCTTGATAACACTAATGCTACAATCAATGAGGCAACTATTAGCAGGGTATAGATTAACCATGCATCCATCAGTCAGAAAGGGAGAGATATCTGGCCACAATATGAAATAAAGAATCAAGATAAAAGTTAAATCTTCCATCTAGATTAAGGGATGTAGTTATTATATATATCCTAGTTGTTAGTTACAAGTATCTAGTTTGTATTCCCTTTCCGTAAAGCAGCAAACAGAACCATAAAAATGGGAGACACAAGAAAAATCACATATGGAAGGGCTTGATTCAATGCACCCATTTCAATTCCAGCCTCTCCTTGTGGGTAGCTGGTTTTATCTTCAACAAATTTCTCAAAATAGTACTGGTAGCCATTGCTTGTCGGCGAGAAATTTGAGCCTGTGAACTTCAAATTCTCCATGGCCTACAATAAGTTAAAAGCTTTAATGATCACTTGAAATGGCTAGACATGAAAGACTCGAAAAGTACAGTAACTATTGACTTTTGATCATGCATCAACTTGGTTTTGGCAACTTTACGTTGAAAATTGCAAGCTTGGGTTGCATGAAGTTCATTGTATTTTCAGTTGTCAGTATATTGAACTATTCAAGATGTTGATTTAAATAGGTGCAATTTATTTTGAATATTTGAATTTTCAGGCATGCATTGAAGCTCTTTATTATTCCTACTTCAGTGTTAATTACCTGGAAACTGAACATAAATTGCCTTGCAATCTTGCTCACTTTAACACTTGGATGAGACTGGAGTTTTTCATACAGAGCACGAGCCTCGTTTGGTCTGTCAAAAATCACATCTGCTTACTACCGATATATATAATAAACAAACATTGTAACTTGTATCAAACGATTCATATCCAGTCAAATAGGCCATTCGAATATATATTAAGAATTGAGCTGAAATTGATAAAATAAATGTACCTGCTGAGGGAATCTTGACAGATTGACCACTGCAAAGCAGCTAACCCATGAAGTTCACTCTGCAAAATCATTATGTCCGTGATGAAATATAAGATCAGCGAAGTTCGTTTCTGATTAGTTATCCCCACATAAAAGAAGGACTGTCTATCCTAACTTCTGAAACAAGATTCAAGGACCAATGACATCAAAACCACAGCTTTTTTCTGAGAATTATATTGAGACTTTTCTCCAAGGACCAAAGATACAGTTTGGCAGAATAGGAACAGATTACCTTGGAAGAAATTCCTTTTCTGCTTTCCTAATTCCAAATGGAAATTGGTACTAAGAACACAAATATAAGAAGCCAAATCTAGAAATTGACAAATATTTTACTAAGCATTAGAAACAGATTATTAATTTTTATGTAAATACTGGATGAAATCAGCCATGTCTAACTACTATGAACTTGCATTCGCAGAAACATACAGTAAGGGAAAAGGTACATAATATTGCTATATGATGGATGAACCATAAACAAAAATCAACACCAACGTAGCTCTAAGTTATGATTTTATGAATGTCCGAGGTTTGTAAATATTTTTAATCTACATTTCCATAGCTTATAAACAATGAGACAAGTTGGTTATCTGTCCATGCAGGACTCGATACTTTCAAGTCTTCAGTTCCTGGAAAATGTTCATTTTACCAATCATTTAGAATGGCCAAAACATGTATACTGATGAAAACTATCTGAAATAAGTACCATCAAGTAAATCTGGTTGGGAATTTGGATTTAGCCATTACAAACTTCAGCAAGATTTTAAGAATCATTTCACTAGACTTGCGTTATCAAGTGACCTGAATGAAGATACTCTCAGCCTATTCAAGCCCACTTACATTACCAAGACAGTTGTGGCTCACACCTGATGTAAAATTACCTTAAATGGCAACTTATCCATAACCATTTGGTAGTAGGGTAGCGCGTCATTAAGCTTTCCAGAATCCATCAAGGAGTCGCCATCCTTCAAGGCCTATAAACCTCAATGACTTGAATCAGAAAAATGGTCATTGAATAAACAGATTTGTAATCTGATTGATATTCTCTGTAGTTTTCAGTAAACAATGACACTTAGGAAACTCCAATGCTATTTCTTTTTGGTCTTGTAGAATGAAAGTCGGATTAAATGAACAGTATATACCTTTTCGCACTCCAATTTCACCTTTGGATCAACATTTAAGCCAATGCTCTTCCTGTAGGCAGCAATTAACTGCTTTGTGCGCTCGTCTTTAGCAGCTCGTGCTTCCTCTGTTTCAAGTTTATCTCCGGGGAGAATAGTTTTTCCACCACCAAACTAACACCCAAGAAAGAAATATCAAAAAAATCTCTGTAAGATTAGTCCTTTTCCAGAAAAATTGAGAACCAATAAACTTCCATCAATTATCTCTTCAACATTAACTTATGAAAGAAAAATATATTTTTTTCCATTTAAGTGATTCAAGTTCTGCCTAATCTCATTCAAGGGCACATTTACGTTTCCTTCTAATTAAATATTGCATTTTATCAGTTTCTTAGCTGCTGCAATATAGCGACTACAAACCATTTCTTCCGCTCCCATTTACTTTCTCCTCCTCAAACATCCAACTTATCTTGAATTTTGTGTTTCTCATAAAGTTACTTTCTCAAAACAGTAACATCAACAAAAGTTAAGAGTTTGAGATTACAATGCACATCAGAATTTTTCAAAAAAACTATAATTAGCATACCGTCTTGGAAATGTTTCCAGGTCTAGGAAAGACACCCCATGTAGAAACCTTTGGCTTGTAAAGATCTGGATTATCTTCTTGGGTAGGCTTGGACGTCGATGTAGAGGGATCCTCAAATTTACTAGTGTCCCCAACAATTATCTCTACATCAGGCAAGTTCCCTTCTGAAAAAGGGTCTGTGATTGGAACCAATCCAGCAGGTAGTCCCCTGCCCTTTTTCTTATCCGCAAAGTCAAGCCCCACAAAATCAATGCTTGAAATCGACAGTTTTTGTTCTTTCTTTGAAGTTTTATCCTCTGCTCCACTTCCTAAATTCCCTCCCTTTAATCCTAAAACAATCATATGCACATTCTCAGCAGACATTCTACTTCCATATACTTATTTCTAATTAGTACAAAAGATCCTGATGATATTTTCCCTCTATTATAGCACAGATTTGAAAAATTAAACATATCACCAAGTTTTGAATCATTTATATTGATAAACCTTCAAATCAATAGAATGTAGATTCTCTTTATCTCCATTAAAACTTAGTTGAAAGATGAAAACGAAAATATAAAAGTGAAGACCCTGAAATTGGTTTCCATTTATGAGCTCCAGCCTCGTACACTCTTTCATTCTTTAGCATTTGTTTACTTCTCGTAACAAAAGAGACGGAGATAGTAGGGACAGAAGGAACATGCCTCCTTGTTTAAATTTACATCAAAAAGGTCCTAGAAACAGATTTATTTTTATGTCTCTATCTCCATCTCTACAACTAAACATGTTGATATCCCTTCTGTATCTGTCACTTTTTTCATGAGATACAAAATAATCAAAACCCTAGAAGAACAACTAGATATGGAAACATCATCTTACTAAACATAACCACAACAAAATCTTGTATTACAGAGCTGGTAACGAAATGGCATTATATGATATCAACATATAAAGCTGAACATGCAATTCTTAGACAACAACTAGGCATATTGGCTATGTATGGCTGATCAAGGATCCACTGTGTCCTGTCTGTTAACACACTGCGGCTAATTACAAACTAGACATTGTTAATGGAGGCAACATAATAAGTAATCAATAATCATCAATTATCCAAAATGAACTGAATTTAGCTAAATCTGCCAATCGAAAATTTGAAATAAATACCATACCTGAATTTGTTTTACCATCTGCAATACCTTCCACAACACCACCACTACCAACAACTCCTCTACTTGTCTTGTACACCACAGAATCCATAACAGGATCTGGCACTTGTTTATTTTTCTCAACATTCCCAATTATAGAACCACCAGAATCCTCAACTGGGTTAAGCTCAGTCTTCACATTCTTGCTGGTTTCAATGGACTTTCTATATGCTTTAGCCTTCTCAAAAGCAAGCTTTACAGGGTCCACAGAACCTGGCTCGGGCTCTGATGGATTCTGTGAAGAGTGGTTTGGAGATTCAGCATTAGATGAGTTGAGAGAGAGTGAGACTTTGAATGGAGAGGCTTTGGAGGAGAAGAGGGTAGTAGGGTTTATGGTGAGAGAAGATAGCCATGAATGTTGAACGTGAAGAGAAGCCATGAACTGGATCGTGTAGGGACCTTCTGTACAGGCTTTTAGGTCAAAGAGGGCGTTTTGCTTGTGAGGTGAGGAAGATAAGTGGCCATTGACTTTTCTTTAGGTTCTGGTTTTTTTTGAATTACTGTTAGATAATGGTAGTTATTTTTGGAGGTTGAGTTTTCAAGCTCAGCTCTTTATCTATGGGCTCTCTTTTTACTCATGAAGAAAACAAGGATTAAGTTTTCGTTCCACGATAAATTATCAAGTACTTTTTTACTTAATCCGGCAAGTTAAAGAGCGATTTTAGCAAGCTAAAATCTAACTTTGAATTAGATTAATTTACTAACTCGTTAATTAACCCGATCAACTCTGAACCGGGTCTTGATGAACCGCGTCTTGACTATGTGAACGTGACCCGGACCGTATAACAACGAATTTATAGCTGAAGAGGTCTAGAGTATTATTTTTTTGCTGTTTTTTTAGTTTTTACACATTGACTGCTATATTTTATTCTGCTATGCTCTCATTTTACTGGTGAATTGTTCTTACGGTGAACCATGGAATCAAAATTGTGGATTGATTTTTATTTTTTTTCCATCTTCCTTCAAGAATTGATTGCTGTTGAATTGATTATTCATGGGATGCCACTGCTCATCATAGTGTGCAGTCATTTACCCCGCAACGAAATCCCACAGCTACAGTAAAAACACAAACAGATTTATGAAGTCTCACAGGATGGCATAGCTCAAACCTTCAGGATTTCAGAGAGAACCTTTCTCAAATCAGTTCCTTTGCAAATGCCTGTCTGAGCAAAGTGATCCCCTACTCTTCTTCATATCCAGCAATTAGTAACCCTAATGCCTGGCAACTAGCTGTTCCCTTAGCCTATGTAGTTTAGCGAATGTCGTTAGGGATCTGGAAATGGGTATTTGGTTCTCTGTTGCGTTTGGTTTGTGTTCCGAAACACAAGAGATAGAGACACGATGTATGGGAGGATTTTTTTTGTTAATTTCTATAAAACAGGAAGTACAGAGACTGAGAAATATCCTCTCAGTCAGCTTTACAGGAATGGAAAATATCATCAGATTTTGTATAACACACTGCAGTTAGATTCAAATTCACTACTTCCCAAATGGTGAAGTGAAACAAATACAGTTCATGCAAGAAATGGAGCAACAGGTCGAATTAGAATTCATGATGATTGTAGACATGGGGGACTAGTCTTGAATCATACTTAATGAACAGAAATCAAGGTGCAACTAAAACTGACAACATTTATTTATTCTTTGCATCAGTGGCTGTCCAAACCTACTAGAAGCTGTGACACCAAAAGACTGAATTGTCAAACTCGATACCACCTAAGACATTGCAGTATGCCACGAGAAAATTAGTCATCATCTGAAGACACGGAGCGAGTGGTTTGTGCACGTGAAGCCCCCATCAAGCATTAGATTATCCCCACTGATGTACCTTGCTTCATCACTTGCTAGGAAGAGCACAGCATTGGCCACATCATCAGCTGTCAATTCCACACCTTGCAAGTTAGCATTCCTCCCAATAAAAGAGCGGAAACCTATTAAGGCATCCTCAGTCCTCTCGTCCTCGGGCAAATGAGCCATGGCCAAGCCTGTTGGAACTCCATAAGGAGAGACGCAGTTTACACGTATCCCATGTTTTCCTAGTTCAGCTGCAACACTTCTGGTCAGACCCAATACAGCATGCTTTGACCCTGTGTAAGCATGTGGACCCATACCCCCTAAGGCACTGGAAACACTACCGAGAGAAACAATCGAACCCTTATTTAGAGGGATCATAATCCGTGCTGCATGCTTCATTCCAAGAAATGCACCCTTCACATTTACATCAAACACCTTTTCAAAGTCTGATAAGGTGGCCTTACGGATATCTGGACAGGGAGGACCTCCCAGCCCAGCATTGTTAACCATAATATCCAATGTTCCAAATTTATCAACAGTAAAGTCAACAGCTTGGCAAACATCATCCTCTTTTGTGACATCACAATGGATATAACAAATGTTTGGCTCACCACCAAGCGACTCACAAACATTCTGTCCAAGGTGGTCTTGCAAATCAGCTATGCAAACTTTTGCACCATGTTTGCAAAATAGCCGGGCAATGCTCTCCCCAATACCGGTAGCTCCACCTGTTACCAATGCTACTTTGCCCAATAACCTACAAGAAAAGATATGAGCCTACAATATCAAAATAAATCTAAAACCTTAGGCAAGATGCTAGGTCTGATATGGATTCCAAATAAACTGATTAATCCCGGTACTAGAATGACATTAAACATGTCAAAAGAGAGATCCCATTTCAATTAGGGTGCCAGAAAGATCTCTTAAGACATAGTTATATAATGTTAAGAACTGTGCAGCAATATAAAATCCACCGGTAGATGAATTGGATGGTCTGGCTCTTTAGATGTCAACAAGGAGCAGCAAGCTGTTATGGATTATCCTTTCATCTTCTTGGCAAGTTTTGATTATGTAAAAATATTTCGGTTGGAATGAAAGCTCCAGCATAGCAGACAATTAATTAAAACATGAAAGTGAAAACTAAATCAAATACCACATATGGAAGGCTTCATTTATCATCAGCTCTCCTTTCAAAAAGAAAATACAGCATTTAAACTCTCTGAAATGATTCAAAACGAGACTCATACAATTGAGATTTCCAAAGCATCTTCATATCAACTTAAATTTCAATAGGGTTATTTCTTGCCACACAGATTAGAGTGAGCAACAAGGCATGAAAAAAGGTTAATCTTACACAGTTTAACACATAGACCTGCTGCTATATCAAACTCAAAATGAACATAAGAAATCACTCATATAAATTTGAAACACGCACCCATTACTACATAGTCCATGGTAATTATTTATTTAAATTCTAAAACACAAACTACAGAACCTTGATTTGCATTTGAAGCAGGTACAAATTCAAAATCTCTAAGGACACTAACCCATAGAGAAGGACGATAGGTACTTCGTGTATAAGAGGATAAGTGTCACAGTCAGAAGTGAATAAGAAAGCACAATCAAGCCATTGCAAAAGCCTCTTCCTCAAGGTGATTTCGGGTAATGAAGTGAAATGTGATTTGTTACAGTCAATTTCTTTCTCGCAAACTCAAACTTGTATGACACCAATTTGCATCAGATCATGGCAGACAACAAAAAACAGATTTAAACCATTTCTAGAAATCAGGAGACATTCAATAAATCCATGGTTCTCTGACTTGTATGAAACTAAAAACTTCTGAGAGATGCTTATGCTCTAATACTCTATAAAAGTAAGAAATCAAACCACACTTCAAAACACCCCTAAATTCCAAAAGGGAAGTTCATATAAAGATACAACTATTCATGAAAATATATATATATATATATATATATATATATATATATATATATATATATAAAAAAAAAAAAGAGTTGAACAACTATGAAATTGACTTCGAGAGTTAATGGCAAGCTAGCAACGGTTCATTGAAAGGCTAATTACTCCAAGTGATTGTATTAAAATTAATCAGCTATCACCAATGGATTCCATAGGATCGGTGTCAAACCATGAATATATAGAGAATTCACCAAAAATTCTCATCACTAAAAGCAGGAATCTTTCTTGGAGGAAAGCAGGTTACAGTGGGGGAAAAAGAAAAAAGAAAAAACATTAAACACTACGGTGAAAAGGGAGATGACCAAAGGCTTTTTTTTACCTTTGAGGAGAGAGGGATGAGTCAGTGGAGCTTGTAGTGGCCATCACTGGAGAGCTTTGAACAGCGCTGGCAAATGATGGTTGAAGACAGGATATACAAATGAAGGGTTTGTTACTGAAAGGTTTGATGGAGACATCCACTGGTACTTTTCTAGGGAGTTCAATTTTATAACCATAATGAATTTAAAAATATTTGTGATTAAATAAAACAATTAAAAGTATATTAGAATATAAAAATAGGCAATAATGTTGAGAAAAATATTAAAAAAACTTAATGTAGGTGAATTGTCTACTCCGATACCATGTAAAAACTGAAAAAATTATTGACTGAATTTGTAGTTATAATCGACCAATTAATATATATATATATATATATATAATCAAATAATTATAAAATAAATTATAATTTTTAATTATTTAAAATTCTTGATTTATCATTGTGATACTTTATTTTCTCAATAATTAATGACTGGGCTGTAATAAAGTAAATATTGCTTTGTAACAGTTATAACATGAAACATATCATTATTTTTTAAATACAAAGTGTTGAATATCCTAATGCAGCACATGTTAGCTTTGATTATTGGTCCCGATACACCAATTGAATGACTCTTAATTTCATGTATCTATGAAGAATATGGGAAATGAAATAATCAAATCTTATAATCGATGTACTAAATTTTATGATTCCATTGTATGGAGTCTTTTTATATGACTAAAAAACCCCGCGAATCATCCTCTCTTGGGCTTAGCCAAGATATTAGTTCATCATCACTTTGTTGAGGCGAAAAAAAGGAGAGATTCTAATTTATGATTGTTAAAATTACAAGTTGATTTGTAAAATTATATGATTTTAGATTAATAAAAAAAAATCAATTTAGGTTAAACTCGATTAAAAAAATGATAAAATCATACAGAATCGGTAAAATCAGATCGGATCGTTCCGATTTTATGACTTTTTAATTTTACCTAAAATCCCTTCTCCCTAAACCTACCCACCTAGCTCTATGCTCCTGTCCTGTCACGTCCCCCCTCCTTTTCTCTCTCCCCAGGCTAGCCTCCCATTCTTTAGCCCCTAGGAGCCTCCCCCTCTTTTTCAAATAAAAAAAATCAAAATGTTAATATAATAATATAATTATTATGTATTTTTAATTTTTTTAAATCATGTATAAACCTTAACTAATAAAATTTTATACTTATAATTTTTCTATTTACACGATTTTAGTTATGATGTTATGATTTTTATACGATAAATTTTAAATATAATTTTATAATTTGAGTTCAAAAACAATTTTCAATTCATTTCAAAATTACAATTTTAACAAGCATGCTCTCATAGCTTGCCCAAGAAAATAAACCATCTTTTTAGTGGGCTTAGCCGAGAGAGATATCCTCCTACTTTAAGCATAATTATCCTTTGTTAGGTACGCATAAAGTATTGGCCACCCAACCAAAGAGACAAGTCTAATCTAATAAATTATTTCAACCTAACACTCGAAACTCATCCTAGGAAAGAGTACAACCTAGAAGACAAGCCTAACCTAATGAACAAGTACAATTTAAGGGATGAGTCCACCGAACAATTAATAATATATTTACCTATATAGTATTGTTTTACTTGTTTACTCTAAAAATATACTATTTAAGCATATCTTACAAGATATTAGTCCCATGTCATTTTGGTCTATTAAGCAAGGAGATTACTAAATATCAATCATTTTTTTATGAGGAGAATAGATGAGATTATAAGGGTTAATTGATTGCCCAACCTCGTAGCTTTATTCCTAAGATTGTTTGGATTTTTAGAATATCATTGGTAAAAATTCGGAATTGTAGTAGTTTTTGTTTTTGACTATGTATTAAAAGTATGTTTTTACTATATTTTTCATCTTGTATTACCTTACCTATCAATTTCTTACATATATTATTCTATAGTTTATGAGTATCAATTTCGCAAAACCAAGTTACAATTATTAATTGAAATGAAAATTACTTGATTAACATAAAATAATAAAAACTATGAGAATTGATGAACTAATGTATTTATCAATGACGAGTTAAATTATTATTAAAATCTATAGAAATAAAATCTTCTTAAATGGGTATCACACCTTCCATTACAAGCCAACAGCGACCCTATGCGTCATCCATTACAAGCCGACAACACATACAGAAAATGCAAGGAAATTATCCTTAGAAAAAACCCAGACAGGCGATGATACTCTTTCTTCCACCCAACTCGGTCACAACACCACCTTCTCATACGATCTATTTAAAGCTGTTTTCAACTGTATATACTTGCATAACATAAAACGTTGACGAATTATCACCCAGAACACAAAAGCAGTTCAAGGCATAAGAAACAAACAGGGATGCTTTCCATGTATTGTAGTAGTTTTTCAACGAAGGAAAAGTACAGATATGGTAGAAAGTTGGGAATGGCAAAGCAGTAGATAATAGTAAAGAGACGAGATGGATGGCATGGCTTCTTCGTGAGGAGCCAATCTTATAATATAGTTTTTGATAATACCTCTGGCCGTCTTGCACATATGGTTTCAGGTTATCAGGTTTTCTTTGGGGCCGAGTTTTTCTGGCTGTCTCATGGTGACATGGAGGAATTTCTGGGATCTTTTTTTATCTGTACTGCACAGCGCTTGTAGATAGCTTCATCAAAGAAAGTCTTTCTCGCAAGGTAATCTTGTTGCAACTTGTGATCTTCATATCAGCTACCTAACCAAACACCAACAATGAAGGAGAGCTCTGCTATTCGTGAGACGTAACTCTGCAACATCATGGATGATTTTGTTCCACTTTTGCTTCATCATGCTTCTTCCCAGGAATTTGCAAGTATCATAATCACATTATAGCAGGTGCTGAAAATTGTTAATCCCTGTCTCTCCCTTTTCAAGTATTATTACTGTTAATTCATTAGTATCATCACATCATGTTAATTTTGGTAGATGAACATTTCCTTGTAAAAATAGTACTATCAATTGTTTGCCCCTGGATTTTCATTTTCATAGCAGAGCTGCTAGTCTCTCTGAAATCAAATTAGACTCGGGAAATGTGAGATAAAAAAAAAAGTCCGGTTGGTTTAGTTCAGAGGTCAAACCGTGAGTGCTAATTCTTAGGTGGGTGAACAAAAAAAAAAATTTAATTTAATAAAATAAAATAAAATAAAATATTTTAATATATATCCAAGCAAAAAATACTTTGAAAAACAACCACTATCATTGATGCCCATAAATTGAATCCCTTAAATTCAGGGGAAAAAGGACTATACAAATTATGTTCAAAGTATGTGCCCAATGCCTTAACTAAAATGAGCATCGATGGCAACATGATTTTGACAGCAGGTGGAAATATAAATCAGCTTATAATTAGAAGCCAAAATTGCCAAAAAAACAGAATAAATATAGAACAGGGTTGAGATTAATTCCTGGGGTCATGTCAATCTCCAATAAACTTCCGTTTATTAGTGGTGTTCATGTATGGTCTAAGCACCCTTTCATATTGTGCTTCAGTCTGATCCACTGTTCCTAACTTTATCTGTTGAGACGATGTAGAAAAAAGAAACATCAATTATCCAAGAATTACACCAACGATTAATAGCTACAGCAGATGCATTTACAGAGGCTATATGAAGTATGTTTTTCCAATAACTGACATCATTCACAATATGGAAGCCTTTTTCTAACTTGGTGGCAAGGAGATTTACTGGCAGGAAAAGGTGATCTAATTGGCATTAGAGATACCTGATAAAGCCGCATTTCAAACCGTGGACCAATCTCTTTGAGTTCAACAGACTTAGGGCCTCCATGCTTTTCATAAATATGATGCCTATACATTACAAATAATCAGCCAAAGCATGTTTCATATGAAGAAAAAGAGATCAGTTTTGTACAGAAAGGATGATGAATTCACTAATAAACAGCTTGTGAACAGAACAGTGAACAGGAAGAATATGCTCAAACTTGAACTTATGATACACGCATTATAGGAAAATATTATTATATGAAACAAGAGAAACCAGAAACCAGATTGACCACGTTTGGACCTTAAAAAGTAACTTGTACATTTTGGTTTTGATTTTTTTTTCTATCAGGATATTCAATGTAGTCTAGGGATTTCAAGAAAGTAAGATTTTGATCTTTAAATCTGCGCTCTGTTGGTCAACTTAGGATATTTTCTGATGAATTTGAAAACTTTCAAAAATTAAATATTGATATCCCCAAAGTAATGTCGAGAGCTTTGTTGTCAAATTGCATATAGCTGCTGCCTCTTGTCATTTGCTAAGGCTAAAGCATCATCTCCGAATAATAAACAGAGAGAGAGAGAGAGAGAGAAAAGCCTTTCATCACAAGTTGACAACACTTAAATTTCCTTTTCTTTGTGATGTTCTGCTTCGTAATATTATCTATAAATTTTGTCATCGCAAACCTCTACATTAGCAGGGCTGCAAAAGGAGCAGTGCAAGCTATTCAAGGGACGCTACTGGGAGCTCTTTTTCAAACATAAATGAACTGAACTTAACAAGGGTATCCCAAGCAACTCCACATGAAGGTGGATATCCCATGCAATTACAATGGTTTATTATTATACAGCACTATATAATTCCATAAAATAAAAAACTATACCAATTTGGCTCAAAACAAGATATCTTTCATAGACTTACAGGCACCCAACCTGAAGGAGATATGGTCATATTGATTTGCAAATGTGATTATGCGTTTTAGTATCTGGCTTTGGCATAGGGAAAATATGTTTTAGAATATTTGCTGTCCTTTCTCCCAGCTGTCAACATCAACAAAAAATCCACAATGGAATAAACCATCAACAAGTATTGAAGCAAGAAAGCGTGCGCACAATGTTTACTAGCATGGCATCTAGGTGCAGAGAGTGCTACAGCATCCAAAGAAATCGTCTTCAGAGGGATTACAGATTTCAACGATAAAATCCCTGGTACTTTACTATTACTGCAGTCATTAACAAAGATTGAATATAACAGCCATGATCAGTTGTAGGACTAGTATTTCATTTCAGCTGAATATTTCTGCAATCTTCTAAATACTATCTTTTCCTTATCCCTTCACAATTTATTAGATTTGCAATCCCATCAAATAATAATGGAAGTGCAGAAGTTCCAGACATAAACTTTGCATGCACATGATCAATTGTTTGCAATCCCATCAAATAAGAAAGGAGCGCAAGTTCCATTCCTTTCAAAAGCAACAAGCTAACTCAAGTCTGCTAATTGTCCATCAAATCTTAAAATGACCACAAGTTGAACATGGAGAAGTCAAACTCTACAACTGATCAGTGAACGGAAAATTAATACCTTGGATTTAAAATTGCTCAGAATCAAATGTGGGCGGGCATCAGGCATAGTTCCAATAGCTTTCTTGTCCTTAACGTCATGTCACAAACACTTAATCAGCATACAAAATTCCTCAAGACATAATCCCAACATAAGGTCCAAATTACAAGAATAACCAAACTAACTTACCACATTGAGTACTTCAAAGTAAGCTGTTGGACCGAACGGTAAATGACATATAACCAAACCATCTGGAACACCTCGATGGTTATGCACCAAGATTACATCAGTATAATCATGCGCCCGGCAACTTTCAATAATCTCAGATTTATCTGAAAATGAATAATTTTTTAAAAGCATGCCTCAGAAAACAAAAGTCCAAATCTAAACAACATGTTAAACTGAACAATCTTCCCATACAGCATATAATAACTAGACTTGTACCCTTTACCAAAACTCAACTTCCTATTTACACTCATGCAACAAGTTCTGCTAACCACAATTTCTTCACCAGATATTTAACATTATATCAGAAGGTACAACCATAAAACCCACCTTTTTAACCCTAAGTCAGCCTCTTGCTTTAATCATCAATTTACTAACCTGACCACCACGATTCATTGGTTCGACATTAGGAAACACAAACTTCAATTCCCGCACAAGTGTGTACGAGCCAGTTGAATCAGATTCATAAGTTTGCAAATTCACACATATAACACAAACAACACCTCACTACAGCAATAACAGCATAACATTTCATTATTTATTTATTTTTCTTCATCTAATACCTTAACAAACTTAGTAAGAGGAGCACTCGGATCCCTCGACGTAGTCAACAAAATTTTCGGATCTCTTTTGGTTGCTTTGGCATACTCATCATCATATATGGCATACTAATCATCAATATGACTCCTTGGTGCTACATTTAAACCAATTAAATTAAATTATACCAAACACACACACATCTATATATATATAAAGAAGCTTACTTGCAGTGCTTTCATCCTCAAGATCAATTTCTTGACGAAGTGCGGCTTCTTCGTTTCTAAGCTCAGTAGGGATCGGTTACCCCTCTGTAAAAATTATTTGATTGATTCAAGAAAATAAAAAAAAAATATAAGAAAAGTACTCTCTTCCCTCAGAAAGATGGTTCTTTGTCTAAACAGAGCTGATTTTTATACCATCAACGGCTTCTCTGATTCCGCGTTTCTTCTCGTAAAGTAAACGTTCTTTGCCTTCTAAAATTTTTCTATACAAGTACTCTCTTCTCGACCGGATTTTTCGACGGAACATTCTTAGAGAGAGAGAGAGAGAGAGGTTGTACTTCTACAGAGAGAAAGTTCACGTTATCTTATTTTGGAAGGTTCTTTCTTTGTTTTTGGAGCAGTGACTACAGAAGCAGAAAGATGGCGCTTGGTCTAAACGACGCTGTTTCTTGTTTATCGATATCATCAGCAAACGGTTCTTACTTCTCTTTTTTTCATAATTTATTTTATTACTTCTTACTGAGCTGATTGATAAGATCAATTTTTTTAGTGGCCGTTTGGTAGTGTGGTCACGCCGCAGGTTTGGAAAAAGTGAATTTAAAAAAAGTAGATAGATGTTTGGTTATGTGAAAAGCTGGAAAAAATCGTGTGGGTCCCATGTCTAAAAATCTCTTAAACGCAGTTGCGTGAAAAGCAGTATTTTACTGCTTTTCACGCGTAAGAAAAGTTGTAGCAGCTAAAGATCATGTGTTGGACCCGTGATAAAACTGATTCCAACATGAATATTACCGTTAGCATTTACAATTCCAAAATAAACCCTCATTCTCCCCTTCACCTGCAGATAACGCCTCCCGTCCCTCCCTTAAATTCATCGTCTGCAAAAACCATTCACCTTTATCCTTTGCAAAATTTTCTACTTGTTTCATCATCTGCAAAACCCATTCATGGGTCAAGACTGTGCCTCCTGTCCCTCACTTCATCCCTTGCAAAACCCATCTAACAAACCTATTTGTTCTCTCATTCTCCTTCTGACTAGATGCTCATCCATATCCAAGCGAATGAAAGAATCAGTGCAGGAGTTGATGGTGATGTACATGATGATGGGTATGAGAAAACAGTGTGAGAAAGAGATGGTGTTAGATACAAATCCATGCCTATATCTCTCCTGCTGGTGTGATTGTGATGGTGGGTAAGGAGAGGAGGAGGTTTGTTGATGGTTTCTCCCAAGACATAGAGTAGAGAGCGTACCAATGGTGGGAGCATTTTTCACAAGCTTTGCTTTGCTTTCATTCTTCTCCTCTCACTTGAATAAAACGGAAAAAATAACAAAATAATGGATGAAGAAGGATAGCAGGAAAAATGAAAATATTTAAGAAAAAACTGGAAAAAAAAGTGGGATAAAAAATCATTATTAAAAAAATAGAATATTGAATAAATAACTTAAAAAACAAAACAAAAAAAAGTATTTCTTAATTAACATTAAATAAAAACGAGAGAGAAAAGTGGGATAAAAAATAATTGATAAAATTCAAAAATAAAAATCGATAAAAAGAAATATATTTGTATATATCCTTTAAAGTAATTTTACAAGTTGAAAGTAATATGAAAAGCATAGTAACCAAACATATAAAATTATTTTTCATTAATCTCAAACTCAAAAGCAGTTTTAACCAAACACTTCAAAACTTATTTTAAACCGCAGCCAAAGTACTTTTTATAAAACTGATTTTTTAAAACCTCAACCACAAAAGCAAAAACAATACCAAACACACCCTTAAACTCGAATCCGCAGGCCAGTGATTCATTGACCTGGTTTTTGGTCTGACCAGAATATTAAATTATAAAAAATAATAAAAATATTATTTTGATGTATTTTTAAAAATAATTGTATCTATACTCCCATAATAAATCCATTCGTCTTGATTTTTTGACAATTTATTTTATTATTTTTTTAAGTTATTTATTTATTTATTTTCCTTAACAATTTATTTTGCAATTGTTTATTGATCTAAATATTAAGATCACTGCTATTAAACCTATTGTTTGACTTAGATATTATATAGTCTATTTTATTATTGTTTAGCTAATTATTAATATGAATTTTATTAAATAAAATTGGTTTGGTAAGTCCAATCATCTAATTTTTAAAACAAATCAAATTTTAAATGAAGATGAATAGAAGAGTTGCGTGATTGGAGATCATATCTATACATGGTTAATAAAAAATATACAAGTGAATGAAATAACGTGTATACAATCATAAATGAAAAATCTCATGAACAACTTTATACTCACGCCAAGTAAATTCTCTCTCAGAAGTAACTAGACTGAGTTTGCAACAGCTCAAGCTGTGCCAGGACTTTAGCAACTGTTGATTTCAATCTTGGATCACCATTCTGCGCAAGATCGATGAGGACCGCCTGAGCAGATTCTCCATATTGTGATCTATGTTCTTCAATTCTAAAAATTCTCTCCAACATCCACAGTGCTTTTTCTTGAGCCTTTACAGTTCCTGATTCCAACACTCTTATTATGGCTTGAACACCAGATGTTTTGGCCATGTAGAGGCTTCCACTCTCCCAAATTTCATCTTGCAAGAGCGTTGCGAGGGCGTCGAGGGAAGCTTCATAAGCTTCCCTCTCCTTACCTTCCAATATTTGGATCAGAGGAGGGACAGCACCGGCCTTGACCAAACAAAATGTACTTTTAACGATGCAATAGCCATCATGGACTTGGCAGAAAGTGTCTGCTGAAGGAGGCATACATTTCCACCGCGATTTTCTGGACTTTTGAAGGGCTAGGGAGTTCTGCGATAGTTGTGCGAGTGAGGTTGCTGCTCTACACTTGGCTACTGGTGATTCACTTGACAGAAACTTCACAAGGATAGGAATAACCCCAAGTTCGGCAGCAAAAAGCTGCAATTTCTTATCAGAAGGAACGGTAAAGCGAATAAGTATGCCTGAGATGCTCTCTTCTAACCATGTTGCTGATGATGATGCACCTGAACTCATTGCTGAGATCAGAATGGGTAGAAGACGTAGTTTTTTCAGTGCCTCTGTCGATTTCTTGTTGCTAACAGGAAGATTGCTTAATATGCCGATTGCGGCAGCCTTTCCACTTTCAGATTCTGTCGATGAGATGATATTAACAATGTTACTGAGACAGGATTCTCCGAGCTGTTCCATGAACTCTTCGGGTGAATCTTTAGAAAGGGTGAAAAGCAAATTTAAGGCCGCGGTTCTGTTTTTGGTGTTGCTTTCTGTCAGGAAGGGTAAAAGCAGCTGGGCTGCACAGTTTTCCTTCATTTTTCTTCTTACTTTGGATGCACTAGAGTGGGATGCAATACTATTTAGAGCTTGCAAGAGATGATACTGAATCACTGGACTGGACAGATTCAAAAGCGAGAGCATCTGCAGGGCTACGTCTTTTTTAACCAGAATAGTTTCCGATTGAGCAATCCTTGCAAGTATTGCAGATGCCGGCTCTCGGAGAGTCGTAAGGACAGATGTCACGGAGAACAGTAGCTGGAGCAGGCGTACTACAATGCCTGAGCTGATTAAACGGTGTACATTTTCTGTCAAGTTCGATAGGTTTTGTAATGCATTTAAAGCAGATAACTTGGCTTCAAGTTTTCCAGATTTAAACATCTTCACAAGGGTTTCCACTGCCCCATCTTCACCGAGGGAGGCTCTGCAAATATCTGTGAGCTCCATCCTTGAAACTGCTGTTGCCATGAGGATCTTGCTCTTATCAGAGCCTGTAAAAACAAGATGATTGCATTCAGACAACAACTTTCTTGGGTACAACAATTTGGTAGGAATGAAGTTCAGATCCTGATATTCGATTGAGGATTCACACACCAACTCGCAAAAATCCCAAATGCATGCTTTTCCACTCAAAAGACACATTAAACAACATCAAAACACATCTACATATCTAAATATTAAACCTCACCCTTGGAAAGCGTATTTTGTGGGCATAGGTAAGCGAGTAAAACCTTGATTGTCCTATGCTCTTACAAGGGATGCACGACCTAACTCGAACTCGAGACCTGCCGTGCAGATCGCAAGCCCTCTGCCATCATGCCACGTTTCTTGGGGACTATGCTACATAACATGCAATAAGTAAAAGTAAGCTTTAACATTACCTTCCTTCAGACAACGAACTAGAGGTTTGAAGTAACCAGCCTCGGCCATGTGAAGCACATTTTGAGGATTGCTTGACAGTGCAGCCAGCAACTTCGCCGCATCATGTGAAGCAATTGGATCATCCACATTAAGCATGGCGACTAACATAACAATACACCCTTGAATTCTCCCAATCCTACGCCTAACTTCAGAAACATCAGAGAGCTCTGACAACAGTCCTACCGCTTCCCTCCCTTCATCTGCTTCACGGGCCAAAGATTTCACCAACACTGACAAAAAGACTGCATCTGTCATTTTCTCCTGCAGACTACCAGAAATGTAAGATAGCTGCAAACTTGAAATTCTTACACTTGCAACCAAACTTATAAAAGAAAAAAATAAATCATTTCTCTTATGATTCACCTTGTTTTCATCATTCTCCAAAGCAAGAATTCTCAGTATCTGGATGATGGTTAACCTGCTGTGAGGCTTGCTCGAGCCTAGTCGATTAAACAGAATTGGAATAATATCTTCGTCATTAATCAACTCTTTATCAATTACCTGATCCCTAATTAGATTACTTAAGACCCAAAGTGCAAGCCTGAATTCTTCATCATTGCCATACTTGAGATGTGGCACAACTTCATCAATGCTAAGACTAATTTTTTCCTCCTCGATTTCATTAATGAAAGAATCTTGCTCACTAACAAACCCTGATTCTTTGCTTGGTCCAGGACCATGATTTTCACAAGGACTAGGACTGAGACTTGGACTTGGAGTAAAACTGGTATTGAACTTCACATTCACCAACTCTTTGTGTAATCCTGCGATATTTTGTTTCACTTCTGTTGATGCATCAATACTTGCAAAGAGAACAAGGCCTAATGATCTCCCAAGTTCTTGAGTAACAACCTCAATCTGCTTAATGGGGGATCTTGAACAAGCTCCTCCTTCAATTAAGTCCTTTGCGCGACTAAGCTCTCTGTCAATAGATCCAACTGCCTTTTGAACTGGTGGCCTGTCCATGAGTTTTTCATTATCTTTTATTGCTATGAGAATCGGTGTGAACTTGTCAAGCAGAACTGCAAATTCAGCGAATACTTCTCTATCGAATTCCAAGCTCTTAGCAAGTGATACCACCTCTTCTGTCGAGGCTTGTTGCTCTGATTCAATCTCAGAATTGCTTCTGCTATCAGAATTTTCCATTTTTTCTTGAAATTATATAAGAAACTAACAAAAAAAAAATCAGGAAATTTACAGAAGTTGAGAGTTCCCTGTGGAGGTTTCAAGAGCTCAGAGAAAGAAAAGATTAACAAGAAATCAAAAGAACTGAACAGAAACCGAGCCTGAAAATCAGTAAACAAATCAAGCAGACATCAACAAAGGAGATACATGTGTGTGTGTCCATATATATACAACCATCTGTGCTTGTCTACAGGCTCACACAATATACAGCAAGTCTTATGTTCTAGAACAAGAATTCAACAAGCAAGCAATTCAGAATTCGAAGGTAAAAGAAACAAACAAGACTAAGAAACTGAAGAAGAGAATCTCCATCCATTAAATTCATCTTGCCATGATTTATTACAAGTAATCTGATTAAACAAAGACTGAGACCTTGTACTCTGGTCTATCTTGGATTCATCTGTTTGTCTACATTTCAGACCACCTCAAGTTTTATAAGATTCCAAAAAAAGAATACATAAGTGAAAGCGTTTCTTGGGTGAGTGCAAAATGGATTTGAGGCTTTCTTGTTTGGAGTTATGTGGATGAGGGCATCAACAGGGTCAGTGTCAATGCCTCTGACTTGTTCCTTAATGAGTTAAAGACTGCTGTCGATTTCCTGTTTCTTTTCCTTGTAAAATTTAATGAGGATAGAAGAGACCAAGTCAAATAAGGAAAATATCGTCAACTTCTTAAAATCAAAATAACAAGAAATCTAAACGTTCAGCTGATCTCAAATTTTCCAGGTAATTTACATATAATTTTTCTATCGAACAACAGATCTTCCAAGTGTCGATGGTATAGGGACGCCAAAACCTTTCAAACATTACTCAATAATGGTGTGTTTGAAGGTCCATCGAGACGGCATGTGTTCCAGATTCATTGTAGTTCAACTTCGACGATCATTCCCCTCCATCCTTTCATCTCCTTTTCTCTATCTAGATTTCCATGGTTTCTTAAAAATTCAAAAACAACCCTTTAATTTGTAAATTTTTTCAAATCTTATCTTTTATTTTATTTTATTTTTATATATTGAATAATTTATAAAATTAGTAATCATTTTTTCATTAATATTTTTATTTCATAATCATTTTTGAAATTGATTTTATATATATAATTTCATTCTCATTTGGTTTTTTACTATCAAATTTATATTGTTCTTTTAATTGCCAGTTTTTTTCTGGCTTTGATAAGTTTTAAAAAATAATATTTTTAAATTGACTAATTATAAACTTCTTGATAAGACTTAAATCTAAGATTTCATGAAAGTTTTTAAAACATGATCAAATTAAATATATTTACCTGTGTTTGCTTTTTTGCCTTTTTCATTTTCATTTATCTAAGGTAAAAAAAAAATTAATATTTATTTATTTAAAAACTAGGTTTTTTTTTTTCTTTAGTTCTCTTAGGCCCTTTTGTTTATTCCTCTTTGTTAGGTTTGTTTTGGCTAATTCTTGGAGAAAAAATATTCTTGATCTCTTTCTTTAATATTTTGTAATGATTTTTTAAAACAATTTATTATAAGGTTAGGATTGTCTTTCTATTTCTTCCACCTTTATTTTAAGGTTAGAATTGTCTTTCTATTTCTTCCACCTTTATTTTGTCTTTCTTTCAAATTTAATTCTTATTTTTTATTTCTATTTATTTTATTTGAGAAAAAAATAAAATATTTTTATTTGTTTGTTTTCTCTAGGATTCTTTTAATTGTTGCTCTTTTTTGGATCCACTTTGATTGGTCAATTATTAAATTGATTATAAATTGAGCTTTTTATTAAATAAAACAAAATCAAGTCTGGTAAGATTTTTAAAGAAAACTAGGAGAAAAATTCCAAGTAATTCTGCAGAATAATTTCAAAGAAAATTGGATAAACTCAGAAAACCCAAATTATCTGGAAAAAAAATATTAATTCATAAATATATAAATAATCCGTTGCCAGGTTGGAAAAGATGCATTGAGTAAAAACAAATGCAAAATATTTCAATAATATTTTGGACATTTTGAAATTTAATTCAATATATATATATATATATATATATATATATATATATATATAATTGAATGGATTGGAAACACGAGGATGGGGCACTGACAGAAACAGGGAGAGGTCACAGCTGTCCAGGTCCGGAAAGAACTTGGCATTAAAGACGAGCCCAGCACTGGATCATCGGACCTATCGATTCATGCATGTTTAGAGAAAGCCAGCCATCATTGGGTGTCTGTTGTAATCATATTACAGTAATAATGATGAGTTTCCTAGATAAAACTTGTTTATGCCCTACTGATAACAGGATTCACGGCACAAGCAACAAGAACAAGTTTGAAGCAAGCTGGACATCTAACGAATCCTTCATCACAGAGCATGGATCCAGATGAAAAATCGCTAACTCACATTGCATGCTTCTTGTTAAACCCAAGATGTGAAAAAAATAAAAATGGTGGGGCTGGCATTCGCCTAACATTTCAGGCTCATAAAGGGCTAGCTACTGAGTAACCGAGAGAGCTTGAGGCGAGGCGCCATGGCTAGCAGTGGATAAAGTCTGTAATTTGCAGTCAGCTGAGAACAACTGGGCAGAATTGCTACAGACCATCTCCTCCCTGGAAATTCTCTCGATAATTTGGAGCAAAACACGTTCCATCTCTTCCCCGTCGATCCATTCATGAATTTCTGCCTTGACAAGCAAGGGATTCTTGCTGATTAAACCCCACACTGGGAAATTCTTCCTTGGCATCACGTAGTCTGCCTCAGTAAGCTTCAAGCTCGGGCAATAATCGCCAGCGCCATCTCCAAGATAGATGATTTTCTTGCTCCCCTCTTTAGATATAGAAGCTTGGATTCTTTCAATGATAAGACCCTGTTTTACAGAAAGCATAATTAAGCAAAATAATAATATTAATTTCCTAAATTTAATTTTAAAAAATGTAACATGTTCACCGCACTGCATATAAAATACAAATGAATTGCGATCAAGTCTTTTGACTACACTTCAAGATCATTCATGTGGTGGGACAGCACAAATATTCGGCGTGGTATCAAAATGAAAAACTAATTTAATTACTGGATCCAGAAAATAGTTTTCCATATGACCAATTATGTGTCTGTTTATCTTTATAGTTGCAATTGTTTTTAAAAATATTTTTTTTATTTAAAAATATATTAAAATAATATTTTTTTTATTTTTTAAAAATTATTTTTTACACCAACATATCAAAATGATTTTAAAATAAAAAAAATTAATAACAATCTCGAACACCTTCCCGTGCCAAACATGTTCCAAACCTTTTGTATCCAATTGAGTAACGCCGTATTGAGCCCCCATTTGGCATTGCGTTTCAAACGGGGTTTTGCCAAAATTTGAATTTTTTTTTTTTTGTATTTTAAATGAATATGTTTTGGTGTTTTTAGATCATTTTGATATGCTGATATCAAAAATAATTTTTAAAAAATAAAAAAACATCATTTTCATGTATTTCAACACGAAAAGCACTTTGAAAAGCTACTGCAACCACACTCCCAAACAGGCGCAATTATAGCAGAGAAAACCTGGGAATGAATAGGAACGAGTTTCAAAACCTCTGCAATGTCTTCCGTGGTTTTTTCCATCTGAATGAAGTTCCTTCATCATCCTATCCTGGATTTTTCCAAGAAAAACATCGAGAGTTATGATTAACCTAAAAAAGCGTGTAAAACATGAGAAGAGAGAGGGGAATGGGAACCAATGTAGGAGGAAAAAAAAACACAGAACAACGTGGGTCATGCTGACCATGAGAGAATTCCATGGCATGGTGGGAAGGAGTTGATTGAACAGGTCAGTGAAACCCAACTCGTCAATGCCCCAGTTATCTCCATCCACATCAATGATGGTCTTGTCAAAATCAAAAACCACCACAATTGCAGCAGCCATTGCTCACCACCAATCCAAACAGCCACTAAATTAGCGAAATCGAGGAACCACGATCTCGACAAGAAAGAAGAGTTTCTTGTTCGTTTTAGGAGTATCTAAGAAAATTCTTGGGATGTGGGTATTGCATTACAAAGAAAAGTAAAACTGAAATACTATTCATAAGACTCATTCAACTGTAGATGTAGATTGTAACAGTGACTGGGCAGCAATTAACTTCCACTCTTCGTCTCTTTTTGGCTCAATTTTCAGTGAAGCATCAAATAATTTCCACCCTTTTCCGGCTTGACCTGTGGGCAGGTAATACTAATTGGGCAGCAATGTTTGCCTCACCCCTCCTGTGAGGGCAGCAAAATTCATTTGCACCCTTTTCCTGCATTTCTTCCGAAAGGCATCACCGATTGACCAAAAGAAAACAAAGAGACAATTTATCTTCAGCAGAAGGGGCCTGACCGTTTAGAGCGCATACAACAAATAACCCTGTAAATTGAGTCAAGGCTTTGTTTGTTGAAAGGTTCGACCGTACAATCCCCTAGATTTTTCAAGCTAAGTATGTGAAATCAACGCTATGACCTTATTATTGTCAACATCCATACGCTCTAAGCACCTGAGCTACTCCAGCTCCCTGTCATGTTGTTAGTAGTTGCCATTAATAAAGTATTCTGGACTTTAGTTTAAAATTATTTTTGAAAAAAGAATATTTTTTTATATTTATAAATTATATTTATATAATGATATCAAAAATTATTTTTAAAAAATAAAAAAAATTAATCTTTATTTTAATATATTTCTAAATAAAACCTTTTTCAAAAACAATCACAACTACACCATCAAATAAGCATCAAATAAACATTAACTAATTTAACCTCGCTCCAGGAATCAGGAGGTATTAAGAGGAAAGAGAGTTTGGCTAATCACATTTCAAAAACAAAACCATCAATTTTAATGTCAATATATTCATTTTATAGAAAGCGGTTCAACGAAGGGGATTTTCTCCTTCAAGCATTTTCAAAAAAGTAAATCATTATTATTCACTCTACCTTCATTTTCTTATATTATCTTAAAAGCTAACTCGAATCGAGGTTTCTAATAGTGAAGGAAGAATATCATGTATTGTTCATCTAAATTCATACACACTATATATTAAAATAGTAAAATTACTAATTTGCCCATTGGTTTACTGCGTCTTTAGCCCTGGGTCTGGGGTTTTTTGTCTTTCCGTGCACAGTAAAATAATCATAATGCCCATGAATAAGATAAAACTGCACAGTTATTGTCAAGAGCATTAATGTTATTAAACATATTTTTTTAAATAATTAAATACAAAAATACCTTCTAATAAGACAAAAGTGCATGGTAACCCCAAGAATTAAAATGGTAACTGAATATTTTTTTTTAAAAAAATAGTCAAATATGAATATACCCCCACATAAGAAAAAAAAAAGAGTTGGCATTAAGGGTGTTCTAGTAATTTATCATTTTTTAATATATATTTTGATGTTGTATTGTTATCACGTCGCCAGACAGGTTGTCTATTCCCGCGCTCACGCGGGTTTCATACAGCACATTCGACGGTGTCCGACTTTCAAAAATACCATACCAGCGTCTAGAATTATTTTACATCGTGTTCTCTTCCTTATAGAGTGGCACATGGGGGTACAATATGGGCGGAGACACGTTTGTGGTCGGTTGAACTTTCCACCATTTTTTATCCATGTTTTTATATATACGCTCTTAATTTTGATTTTTAATTCTAATTATTTCCTCTTTTGTTTAGGTTTTATTTCTTAGAAAAAAATAATTTTTGGATTTTAAATTGTTTTTGTTAAAAAAATACTTTTACAATATTTTTATGTATGATATTTTGGATAAAATATGATGTAAAAAAAAGAGGCAACACATAAACAAAATGGGTAGATAAATTTTCCTAATTTATCTCTAATTAAAAAATATATGAATTATTTCACTGCGTTTCAATTACAATAATTTTTTAGGCAAAAAAACTATTTCTAACCTATTTTATTTATTATAATTTTATTAATTAAATATTAAAATAACTAATTATAACATATAAAAAATCAATCAATTTATTATATAGAAAAAAAGGCAAGTTAACTCGTTGGAAACTAGAGGAGGGGGGGTTATTATATTGTAGGTTGGAGCTATGAAATTATTAATATGTTAGTGACTGAAGCTTACATCGGTAATTAATTTTTTTAGAATTTAATTTTAATAATAACAAATGTTAACTTACCTAAATACCTCCTCAGCTAACTCTTGAATTTTATTTTTTACAGGGTATATTTATATTCATATATTTTCAAAAAAAAAAAAAATGCGGTAACAACTTTGACTACAGCTCTTGATTTTTTTTGTCTTAATTTAGGGTGATATATTTATTATACTGTGCATTGAAAATATAAAATTTCAATAACACTTTCATGCAGCAATTTTTATTTTTGGTCTTATCTGAGAATGATATGTTTACTGTATTGTGCATAAAAAGTAAAAGATTAAAAATACCTTTGAATCCAAGGCTAAAATTAAGACACACTGAGGAATAAAATGATAATTTCATTATTACAGTCCACAATAATTTGTGTTTTTTGCTACAGTATTTCCACGATTTGATTTAGCTTATAGTGTAATATTTTGTTAGTTTTTATGCTTTGAAAAAAAAGTTTTTTTTCTTTGTTTTAAATTAATTTCTTTTATTTTTTTCATATTATTTTAATATACTAATATGAAAAATAAATTTTAAAAAATAAATTTAAATAAAAATTATTTTGAAAATTAACACCTATCATTATACCAAACAAACACTTAAATTGATTGTAAAAATAAGTATATTTCTTCATCAAGGGTTCAAATTCATCGTACCATTTTCTTTGCGTGTGTTAATATATAATCTGGTTACAAATTGATTATTTAAAATTCAATTTAAAAATATTTTATTCTCAATATGTGAGATATAGTTGTTAAACCCAGTCTATTAGGATCCAAACCTAACCTAGGTCGAGAATTTAATTAAACCATACAAAACATTGGTTCGGTTGGGTCTTTAATGATTTGTTATTGATTCCTTAACGAAACAATGTTTTTTTAGTAAAAATTATTAACCCAATTTAATTCGATGACTCACAAATTGAGTGCCTTTGCTATCTATGTTTAGATTTTAGAGCCTATTAATTTTCAAGTATTTTTCACTTTAAAATGATATAAAATATTATTATTATTATTATTATTATTATTTACATTGGCATACTATAAAAAAAATCCTAATTTAAAATTAAAATAAATTCAAAACGTTTTAAAATCTCGATTGGGACTACAATATCAAATAGTGCGTTGAGCTGGCTGCAATTTGCTTGGGTAGTTTGTCCCCACGGCCTTCCTTATCTATAATCTTATAGGCCTCATCGGCCCTTTGTAAACTTGTTTGGGCTTTGATTTTTATATTTAATAACACAAGTTTAGATCAATTGAGCCCAAATAAGCTTACGAAGCTCCATCAGTTGTTCTCGAAGAGCTCAAATGATTAATTTATTCAAAAACAATATATTATTTTCTCATCAATCTTTCCATAACATGTAGGTAGCTGCTCCTCCCGGTCCAATTTTCCATGAAAGAAGAGGTAAGAAGATCACTTCGAGCAACTTCTGTACAACAGATAAAACTAATAAATCACAGCTCTGCATGGAGGTTCACGTCATGTTCTAGCAGGCAATATGCAGGTCTGATACAAGTTTTATTCAAATGATGCAAGCACACAGTCCCAATATCTCAAATGGTATAAATGTTTTTTTTAACAAAATGTACAGAGAGTGAATCAGATTCTTGCACCAAGTAAGGTCATCAAGAAGTCTTTATAGTCTCCAGATGTATCGCCAGTAACTGCACCATCAAGGTTGGTTTTAAAGACGTTGAAATACTCCCCTCTGATTTTCATCGTATCGATCTCAGCTCGCGCTACTATTGCTCTAGTCAGTGAATCTTCATCTGTTCCGAACCCAATGATGGCTGCTCCAATGACCTGCCAACGCGATAAATATTTGTGTGAGAAAGTTCTTGAAGAGAGTTTTTTGAAGCTGACTTGTTCAAGATGAGAGAACATTAGTGCAAAGAACACCAGATATGAAGACAAGCAAATACCTCAGCAAAGTGTTTCTCTGGGGTGTCTATGCACTTAATTACCATTCTCAGAAGAGATTCCAAATCGCCCTTTCCACAACTCTTGATGTCCTGCAAATGAATTGCTCAGAAAACTGTCCAGAAAATGTTTTAAACAAAACTATCTTTCACTCTAGGTAGTTGAAGAAGCTGAACCTGCTTAATGGAATTTCCAAAGCTCTGTTTGTAGCACGCGAAAGTTGCTCTTAGTTGATGGAAGTTTCTAGTGCTGAGTATAAGTAATACGTCATCCTGATCTAATTTATTTGATTTGATCGCCTCATGTAATTTAGCTGCCTCTGAATCGGCGACATTCATATCCACCAGTTCTTTATCATACCTGTAAGAGCTTGCTACAGCCACCAGAATCTGCTCAATGCCAGCATTAGGTCTTGTCAATGTTACGAAAACGTCTAAAATGCTAACAACGGTATGTGAATCTTTGCTCCCAGTTCAAAATATATGAAGCTAATTATGCCCAGACCATGCATCTAGACAAAATTACAAATTAAAATGTCATTTTCATCCACATCACGCCTAAGATGTTGATCATCTAAACAGATAGCTTGTTCTAATTCATGTTACTTTTCCTCTTCTGTTGAATAAGAACATCCTGATTAACAAAGTCACGAGTATAAATGCCGATAGTCAATTCTTAAGAGTTTGCAATCTCCCATTTTGAACCATGAGGTGAGTAGTTGGATCACATAGAACAAGTCTACATTGCCTGTTACAGAGATTTTACCTTTCTGAGTGGCTGGGAGACTGCAGATACAATATCTTCTTCAAGTGAGCAATCAAAAAGAGAGCAGTAGGCTTGCCTTACTTCCTGGAGATGGTTAGGAGATGATGCACATGCTATCTCAACTATCACTTGCAGCTGTTTCATGCCTTTCTTCTTAGCTTTCAGTGCTTCATTTGCCAGTTTTGCATCCCTCTCTGGGGGGTCAGTGGTCCACAAGATGACAGCTTTCTGTTACATGTCAAAAGCTTTAGGTGTTGGACGTCAAAGGACGAATTGACATTTGTGAGACCAAAACTCGATGAAAAGTCCAATAAACTGAAGGTTTTATGAAAAAATTGTCAGATAGGAGGAGTTTATGTAATGAAATGAATGAACGCCATGTCTACTTATATGAAATGCTTTTGTGAAATTAGGGTATGATTCAATGATTCCGTTAATCATTTTGTTTACTTTCTCACGATAAAAGAGACAAAGATAGTGGAAAGAGGAGGCATGCCCCATTTCCTTCCTGTTTTGAGATAACACAAATTAATTTTATGTTCGTATCTCCATCTCTCTAACTAAACAAAGTTTCTATCCTCTGGTATCTTTCTCTTTTATCTTGGAGCACTATCCAAACATAGAAGAAAACCCAATATTGTCGACCACCTTTTATCCTTGTGGGACTTACAAACATGGCCTTGATTTGCTGCATGCTAACAACTTTCTTCTTCATACAAAGTCTGATACACACATTCAGCAGAAAAACTAACTTGCACAGAGAAGATTTCTATACCAAGGCTGCAATTAGGCTTACTGTTCTTACCATGTATTACAGGCAAGCATGTTTTTCATGAACTAAAAAAAATAGTCTTATTTCTCACTGACAAACAATATATTACAGTCACAAGCAACATGGCTTGTAACCTTATTGGTGTTTTCAATTTTAAATGCTTACTCTCTTTTTTTCAGGCATCAAATTTCAAGATTTCATGTTTGTTTTTTCCTTCACCAGCAAAATTTTCTGTAGATTTGGACAATCTTTTTCTGATAAACAGAGAATTCAACAATGATGATTCTTGGAAGTTTCTCAATTAAACTTGCATTAATAAATTTGCATAAAGGGATAACAAATTCGTACTCTAAAATCACCAGATAACTCAGAGTTGAGACGATCGATGAGAGGTTCTTTGTAAAGCTGCTGATATGTCTCTCTGATTTTCTTCCTTTGACTTGCATTTCTTTGTCCTAATATCCTTATAATTGCTTTCTCATCTGTCCCCAATCCTATTCACAATCACCAAACCAAATCAATAAACAAAAAATTGGTTAATATTCCTCTGTTTCTTCATCCGCTGAATACATTAGAAAGTAAGTAATGGCAAAAGAATATGCGATTGACCAGAAAATCTAGAAATTCAGAGATCCAGGAAGAGCAATCAGGAGGAGAAAAAAGGAACAAAAATCAAAACCCATAAATAAACGGAATAAATAAATAAATCTTCTTTCAACCTTCCTGAACTCATAAACATAGAAACTCATGCAGGCAAGCCAAAAGGCTGGTGTGTGTGTATGTGGAGAAAAAAGAGAGACCTTGGACAGCATCTCTGAGTTTCTCACAATCTTGGGTTGGAGAAGGAACAACCTCTGGTACCCTGAGAGTAGCCATTTTTTTCTCCCAAGAATTTTCCCTGGAAATAAGCAGAGCCTAATTAAGAAATGGGTTGTCTTTTTTATCGTTTTCTTCGTGGGTTAAGGTTAGAAACTCTGTTATCTTAAGACAACATTCAATCTGAAGAAGAAGAAGTGAGCGCTTCCAGTTCTGTTTCTCAGTTTAATGTTGTTTCCTTCTGTTTCTACTTTCCCTCCTAAAAGGAAGCAAGAGCTGAGGGGTTCTGATCTTCTGAACTTCTTTTATTGGACATCAATGCCCCTCTGCCAAAAACCTTGCACTCAGTGCAGTTTTCGGATAACAACAGTAAAAAAAAGAAGACAAGGGCTGTTTAGGAAACTAATTTATGAATCATTGTATAAAGAGTTTTTGCAGTAGAGCCATTAAATTTAGGTATATTTGCAGTAACGTCTATGAATTTCCAAGTTTCATGTTTGTTTCCATGGGATATTTGTATTTGATTTCGTGGCAAGCTAATTAAGGTCTTTAGGACAGTTTGTCTGAAGCAAAATAAATGGGGAGTAAATAATGCTCATATTAATTAATTACTGTTTTTTTTCTTAATTAATTATTGAAAGTAAACCTTCTATTTCTCATGCGTTGGAAAATCTAAATGAAACATTGTTGATTGTAAAGATATAAACAAAAATAAAAATAGATTTTCATCTCATTTAGATCGAAGGAGTCCCAATTCCAAGATTTTATCTGATAATCTTTAGTTTCTTTCAGGAAGTAGCTGTAAGGTAAAAATAATAAGCCTGCCATGAAGTGCTTCACAGGGGTCTCAATTGCTGCAGCCCCCATTTCTTCATTACCAACAATGCAATCTTTAAGCAAAAATGACTATTTTTTCATTCGTCATCTGAGCTGATAAACTTCTGTCAAGCAAGAATCCTAAATGCGGACTTCTTCACTTGAGAGCTTGATCTGAATCAAGTTTCATGAATATTAATATGAATTGACTCGATTGATTTTTAATAATTTAATTGATTTTTTCAAAACTGGTTTAAACTCTGTGGTATTAATATAGTATTAAAAACAGATTCAGCATCCATCTATATCAGAAGTAAACTATGTTGACGGAGATTAAAATGCTCAGAAGAATAGAAAGTTTTTTTAAGGAAACAAATAACTTTAAAAATCCTGACAGCCTAAGCAGCTCAAGAAAAAGAAATAAAAAACACTGTAAACATGAGTGCAGGTCTCGAAAAGAAGAGGAAGAAAAAACGTGTAGAGACATGATCTGTAAACTTATCTGTTTTGGACCCATATCAATAATGATGCATGCCTTGGCTTCATTCTCAACTACTCGGATCATTATCAGCCATCACATTGTAAGTACCCCACATCGTTATTTCTTCGTTCCCACCTTATCACACTCTTTTTTAAGTAAGGAATCATAATATCAAGATCTAGCTCTGCCTCTACCACAAAAATTAAGCATTGCAGACCAATCCTCTCATTACACGAGTACAGACAGTTTTATATCTGGAAAATTTGAGGTCAGAAGATGTCGGAGAAAGGCATTTGTACATGTGTTTCCACTGTGATACGCATGATCTGTTGTGAAACACGTTTTGGCACTGTTTACTTTATAATTAATGGCGCCTTGCTTCGTTCACCTAGCAAACAATGATTAATGGATATGTGTGACCAATGTGAATGTAAGCTGTTCATAATCTTATTATCAAATTATCAGTGATGTGTAAGAATAATTTAAAGAATGGACATTTTCAAAGTCAAAATGTTCAGTTCATATATTGCTTTCTTGTTGTTTTCTCAGCCCTATTTTTTGTCATTAAAATTTGATATACCCACCGATATGATATCATGTCCTTAAGATCGGTGTCTTCATATGATTTGAAAACATATCCATCCAATTATAAATGTAGCTCATCTGCTCAGGAAAATAAGAAACTAGTTTCTTGGATTACAAATGTCCAATGAAATCTCATGATCATGCATGGTGGTAAACCAGTGCGAGAGCTTTTCTTAGATTATTATTTTTTCTGATAGATTCAAAGATATGATCCACATGCCTAACATGTTTAGTATTTTCCCCCCCACCATATGAGGATTTGAGAGTCTCTATAATCAAGGATAATATCCCTCTTATGATCCTTCTCACGGCCATGTCTACATTAATATATGGTTTCTAAACTTCACCCGATGAACAACCAACAACTCTCATCAACCAGACTTTGGTAATCTGTGCAGACAAGAAATCAACAGGATAATTTATCCTTCGACGAGACAGAGAGAGGTTTGTGTGGGGGCCGGGGTCCTGCATAAATAATTGCTGTCAAATATCACACAGCTCATGCGTACCATGCTTAGCTGTAGCGATAATTGACGTGCATCTCATATATATGCTCATAATTAATGTAATAAAATGATCGCACCAGGAACTCAAACGGCACCTCTTCTGTCGTTTCTTCAACAGAAGTATACATATAATTGAAGTAGGTGTAAGAGAAGGATGTTGAGGATAAGGCATTGAATGTCACCAGGAGGAAATAAAAACTTGCGTGCCTGTTACTTGTGAGGATTTTGAGAAGAAGGCAAGAGCTGTGAAGTTTCTGACATGTGTGGCCAAGGAAGAGTAGGGGGATAGAACAATTAGCAGCAAATAAATGATTTGATGAATGCTAATATGACATTAGAGAGACAGATGTAATTATTCTGTAACAAGTTTATATATATGAATATTTAGAAATTATTATACTGCAAATGTTTTATTATCTATAAAGATACTAATAAATAGTCACTTCAGATGTTTTGTTTGTAGGGTTAATGTGTTTGGAAAATGGGTAAAATAAAATTATATTATTAATATGATCGTCATATTCAGGTGACTTAAATAATATTCAGGTGTCTTAAATTCTTGAATGTGAACATGGAATAAAAAAATAAAAAAACTTGCTGCTCACATTAAATGAAGAAGCAAGCAAGTATCTATTTTGGTAATTTCAACTCTTAAAACCACAATAAATAAAAAAAATGGTTGTTAGAAAGGGCAAGAAATGCAAAATCAGAAACTGTGTAGTCAAAACTATAAATTGCAAAAAGAATTGGGTTGAAAGAAAAAAATTACAAGGGCTTCCTTGCAGAAGAGAACAAAGCATCACCAATAAAATATTTTAATTATGTTGCATTAATTGTTTATAACTCTCTAAATAAAAATAATTAATTCAAGCCTTTAACGGGTTTGACCTCTAATTAAACACTGCTATTAGCTTTCAAAGCCTTTGAAGAATACTGTATGAGTTATATTATTGTTAATTAACAAGTCCTTCAAATCACTGATCATGGACTTGGATGTCATTTTACCTTCATAATTATTTAATCTCTCTTATATCACTTCCCATTAATTGTTCTTTAATAAAGGGTTTAAGTTCCTAAAAAACCCTTATACTAGTTCATTGACAAAAAATAGCCTCTCAGAATGATATAAATGCAGGTGCTGTCTCTCTCACTCCATCCAAGACATAGAGATCTTAAGAGATGGCTGATTTGGAAGCTCTTGCCAAAGCTTTCACAGGTTCCTTCTTACTCTTTTCATCTCCTTGAGCTTCAATTTTCCGTCATAAACCAGCATCCAAATTCATTTCCCAACAGCTTGTTTCCATGGCTTGTAAGCCACAAAATTCATCCTGCGACGTGATTGTTTGCATGATGGTTCATATTGATCGCGTAATCAAAGTTTTCAACCCAGAATGCTTCCTGTTTTCACATTTTGTGTCGTCAAAATCGCTTTTGGTGGAAGCATTCTGCTGTAAAACTGTTATCTAGCTATTTTTTAGTTTACTATGTTATTAGTTCTACTCTTATTTTTATATATATTTACAAGCAATGCGATATCTTTATGGCTTCAAACTGACCGCATCAGGTCTCACCAGCACCTCACTGGTTGCCACATTACCCTATTTCTGAGCACTTTCTCATTTTAATATATTATAATGGACTTGAATAACTTTGGCAAGCACTTTGTTTTTCATTTTCTTTCCTCTTTTTCCTTCAACTCTTTTTATCCACATGATGCATCTTTACGGGTTGATCTGGAGAATTTATGATCTACACTCGGGCTGTTTTCCAAGTTGACTTGACCAAACTTTTCTCTGGATCAATCCCTGCGGTTGTCTAACATCTATCCTTTTGTCAGCTAATTTCAGCACACTCCCTTTTTGTTACAAGAGACTAAACAAGTTTACGTTTATTATTTTCTTAAAACAGGACTTGGAATTGATGAGAAGTCATTAATAGAAAATCTGGGAAAATCACATCCTGAACATAGAGCATTATTCCGGAAAAGAACTCCCCATTTTTTCATAGAGGATGAGCGTTCTTTTGAACGTTGGAATGATCACTGTGTCAGGCTTCTTAAGCATGAATTCGTGCGATTTAAGGTACTTCTTCTCAACTTTATTCTCCTTTTCTTATACAAGTTACAGGACAGCATGATTTGTGACTCTTTTGTGTGATTTTCTAGAACGCTTTGGTGCTTTGGGCTATGCATCCCTGGGAAAGAGATGCTCGTTTGGTAAAGGAGGCATTAAAGAAGGGTCCACAATCTTATGGAGTGATTGTAGAGATTGCTTGTACAAGATCATCAGAAGAGCTGTTAGGAGCTAGAAAAGCTTACCATTCCCTCTTTGATCAATGCATTGAAGAAGACGTTGCCACCCACATCCATGGCAGTGAGCGCAAGGTACATGACAATGTTTGCATAGGACTTGACAGAGATAAGCATTCGGTATGAAATGAGTATTATTCCGACGGTATCTGATATGATTTCTTATTTTCTGTGCCGTGAACAGCTTTTGGTAGCACTTGTAAGTGCCTATAGGTATGAAGGGCCAAAAGTTAAGGAAGACGCTGCAAAATCTGAAGCTAAAATACTTGCTAATGCTATTAAGAATGGACACAAGAAGAACCCCATTGAGGATGACGAGGTGATAAGAATACTATCAACAAGAAGCAAGGCTCATCTCAAAGTTGTGTACAAACACTACAAGGAGGTTTCTGGGAATATTATTCATGAGGTATGACAAGTAACTAAGTGCCTATTTGTAACTGTAACAGGCTTTAGAAACATAAAGGGGCACAGCCATATAGTTTTGAGGAATATTCAGAAAGTTGGATGGAAGGAATTCAAAGTAATTTGACTGCTTTCATGCTTTGTTCAGGATCTTGATGCTTCTGACTTGATCTTGAAAGAGACAGTTGAATGCTTATGCAGCCCTCATGCATATTTCAGCAAGGTAAGATAAAGCCACTACCATATTTCCAGTCAAGGTAAAGCATATGGTGTACATTCTTATGCACTGCTTGTAATTTTTTCATTTATCTAGGTTTTGGATGAGGCAATGAGCAGTGATGCACACAAGAACTCCAAAAAGGGTCTGACTCGAGTAATTGTGACCCGAGCAGATGTGGATATGAAGGAGATTAAAGAAGAATATATGAAATTGTTTGGAGTTTCTCTATCCAAGAAAATTGAAGAAAAAGCAAATGGGAACTATAGGGATTTCTTGGTTACCCTGATAACAAGAGATAATTGATTGAAAAGACGGATATTGTTATTTGGATCTTGATCCAATGTTCAAGTCTGGCGTTACTGTTCATCTTCTCTGTTGATCTTTCTTTCATGGCATGCGATCTTCTGCATTTACGAGTTGTGTTAGCATAACGTGATGCCTTAATAAATGGAAATTACTTCCTCTCATGGCATCACCCTCAATTTTTTTTTCTTTTGACATTACAATGTATGTAGCTCTATTTGGCAACTTAGAGAAACAATGAAATGGTGAGGATGGGAGGGAGATACCACATGTTGTAACCTTGAGCATTCTTCTTTGATGGAAATTGATACTTTCTTGTTTCTCTTCTAATAAAGAGATTTTGGAATTTGATTCTTCGACAAAATTGTTTAAACTTTCATTTAAAGATAGCACAGTATTGCAGACAGCGAACGAAAAGCGGAAGGTATTTTCAGAATTCTTTCATTGCTTAGGGAAACACTCATATTACAGAAAACATAACATAGGGTCACATAATGTCAAAACAGGTAGGAACCCAAGACCATGGCCATAGAAACCGAAGCCTCACAAAAAGAAAGTACTACACAAATCATTATTGATTTGTGACTGAAAACACTGAAATGCTAAAAGAAGAACGAGATTTAATCCTCCTTTCCTAGCAGAGATAGGAGGAAAGCCTTGTGATGCCCAGAAGTGTCCTTGGCAACTGCCTGATCAAGGGGAACACTGTTTCTCTTGTAGTAAAGCTCCTTGATATCATTCAAGTTCTTCTCTTCCCTCGTGACAATCACACGAGTCAGTTTTTTCTCATCAGTTCCAAACTTTCTGATGGAATTGGGCAAAATCTATGGCAGAAAGTAACAAGGTATTAGTTTATTGATATTTCGTTGCTGAAATTACAGCGACAGTCTATAAAGAATCTAACTTTTTCATAGAGCTTTCTGTGGTTGTAGATGCATCGAATAGCAGTTCGGAGAGCTGTTTTGAACTCTTCAGCAGGCTCATCTAGTAAAGCGTGTTAACCAACAAAAACTTACAAATGTAAACAATTTTCTTGGCAAGTAGAAGCAGTTCATTTTTACAAGCTATATATATTGGATTTTTGCTGTGTATCTTAGTGATGGAATTGCCATGGTCATCTCTGTAGCGCTTGAAAGTTGCCATGAGCTGTATTTTGCTCCTGGTGGTCAGGATCCTGATGAAATCTTCATGATTAAATTCCTCGTCTTTGATTGCATCATGGAGAATATCAGCTTCTGAATCAGCCAATCCAACCAAGAGCTGCAAAATGATCGTAGATGCTGTCACTAAACCTTAATATACATGAAATCTCTTGCAGAACACTAATAATTGAACAAGACCCTTTAACAAATGTGACCTGCCTCTGACAGATAACACTGGAATACATATCATGGAAAATTATGATGGAGTTTGGATTGTAATAACATGATACTGGTAAATACCTTAAAGTCTCCAGAGAGTTCAGACACGAGACGCTTGAGAAGATTTTCTCTAAAGAATTCTGCAAAAGCCAGCCTGATTTGCCTCCTTTGAGAAGCATTTCTATGACCACGTATTGAAATTATAGTCTAACAAAACAAACAGGACAGATAAAATACCAAGTTTGATCCATAACATGCTTAACCTAGCAACCCATGTTTGTTCTCTCTCCATAAGTTGTCTGTTGATATTCTGGCCTCACCTGAATACCCAGTACTAATAAATATCATAAAAAAATTATTAAATTATATTATTTTTCTAATTAAGTTTTTTATATCATCATCATTATTATTATTTATTATTGTGATACTTCAAAAGAAAGAAAGAAACAATTTGAATCCTTTAAGAATTTGAATGATTATATTCAACTATAGTAGTCAAGAACCATTGACATAGAGGACTCCATGGCCCAATGGATAAGGCGCTGGTCTACGGAACCAGAGATTCTGGGTTCGATCCCCAGTGGAGTCGCAGTGGTTTTATATTTCTATTTTTTGCCCTGCCCATTTTCACGCTGAGGCCCAGTAAAAAATAGGTTAAATGTTAATGGGCCTGAGCCCGTTCTCTTAAAATTCCATAGCCTTTGAAGAAAAATCGTTTTCATAGAATATAGCCATCAACCTATGCTTGGAGGAATAATGCAAATTCTTTCTTTTCAAAAATTATATTTTTTTTCTGTAGTTTAAATTATATTAGGGCAGATTTGGGTATAATTATTTTCTTTTTATCTAAATTTAAATGAAATATTCACACTTGAATTTTTGCTTCTAAAAAAATATCTTTTTATATTTTGTTTTTAAAAAATATTGGTGAAAAGAAAATAATTTTCATTTTTTTTATCTCAAGTTAAAATTCATAATTTATTTTATTAAGAACAAACTAACTTACTTTTAATTAGGTTATTTATATTTTTTTTCCACGATAATAAATATATTCTTGGATAATTTATACATCAATCAAACTAAAACAATTTATAAATAATTTGAAGAATGCACATGTTGAAGCTGCCTGGTATATATTTAAAAAAAACCCTAATTTTTTTTTCCAAGATTTAAACCTACAAAATTAAAATTTTAGTGAATTGTAGCTAATCACTGGAATGCACATTTTCTTGTAATTATAATCATAAAAATAGATTTAAATAAAAAAAATAGATTGATAATTAACTAGATCATGCTTGAAATAACTAGATAAGCATATTAATTAAGGTTTTCGTTTGAATCAATTATAATTAAGTAGATAAACATACAACTTTGGATTATATGTAATTAAACAAATCATACGAAATCACGTGAATATGTCTCATGTGCAAACGTCAACGACCTAATCTCTGCCATGAACCCTAATCCTCAAATCATTACTTAATTAATAAATATTCCTCTCTCTTAAACGTGATAATATTTTTTTTTACCACAAAACATGGCTGCCTCAGAAACCACCACGAGGTCAATATGGTCCCTACAAGCCGACACACGATCCTCAAAGCAACCACAGCCACATAATCCCACCAATTTTTCTAAATTCACATGAAATTCATCCAGATGTACTCAAATCAAACTCGCCAGGCGGTTACCCAATCACGTTCAAGTAATAGATCCGTCCTTAACTTATAGCCACAAATTTAGATACTGTCTGAACACACGTGTCACTCATGTAGCCATTAAACACACGTGAGACTCGTGTGAACTGGAGAACCCTTTGTGGCAGTCCCTTTTCTTCTTTCCTGCTCCTGTTTCAGTCTCTGGAGAACTCTGTAAATTTACTCCTTCGACGAGTGTTAAAGATTCCTGTTTCTTGTTTTGAATGTAAAGTTTTTTTTTCTTTTCTTGGGTGGTTAGAGGTTTTGATGCTTTTTATGATAACTGAAGTTAATGATTCGTTATTGTTTTGTTAAGGTTTTGAAGGATTGGCGACGTGTGATATGTTACAAGAGATGATATGTGATCTGTTCTGGTTTCTTTAGATATGTTTGATTGGAACGACGAAGAGGTAACAAACCAGTCCCCCCCGCCCCCTCACCCTTTTTTCCTTGATTTTTTCTTCTTCTTCTTCTTCTTTTTAAAAAAAAATCAAATATGTGGGTTAATACTGTGAATTAGGCATGTGGGTTGCTTTTGGATTTCTTTATTCTTGTTTAAAATGGCTATTTTGAAGTTTTGAGGACTAGTTTGTGGAAATAAATTATTTGTATGTAATTGAGGTCGTGGCTTAGTTTTAGAGTATGGTCAAGTTGGGGGATTGTTTACGGGGAGAGCTGTGTTGAATTGACAAGTATGACTTGTGTGGTTATTTTATTGAAAGGATTGAAGTTTTGAAGGAATAAGGAATTGCCCAAGTGTTTGAAAGCGATTCATTTGTAAATTGGATGGAGTTTGTATTAAAGGAGACGAGAGATATTGGTTTAATCGAGGACAAAGGAGTGGTTGTGGAGCGGGATTTAGAAAAAAAGTGAAGGCTATGCGGAGGGAGGATAGGTGACTGTTGTTTGAATGTTGCGCACTGAAAGAGTGGAGAAATAACACCCAAAAGGTCTTAGTGGCAAACTATTAGATTTTCGTAAATGTTTGAACTTGGGTGTTGATATCAATGCGCTGTATTGCTATGAAGCTGGTGGGAAATGTGTGGGGAAAGGGCTGGAGGAAAGAATCTTATTTCGCTGGGCAACTGAGGAAGAGTTGAGCAGATGTGGGATGTGGGAAGCAAATCAAGTTAGGAAGTGGGAGAGATAGAACTTGGGATGATAAAAGAAACTCAGCATAGTGGTTGGTGATTCCATCTGCGCTGACTCATATAGAAAGAAGTTAAGAAAAAGCTCTTTGAAGGCACTCCCCACCCTTTTCCTGATAAAATAGCTTAGAACAGGTGGAAAATGCAAATTTATTGGTGGATCAGTTGATGAGGTGAAAGGTGATAGCCTTCCCTCTTAAAGCTTATCACATTCTAAGGCGTTTTTTATATTGAGACCTAGCAGAAAAATCTTGATATTGCTTGGTTAGGTCTTCAATTGATATGATAAAAAGTTGCAATGCATGCCTACTGGAAAATGTACTTCCTTCTTGTCGGGTCTGAAATACAAACCTATTTTTACAAGGGACCTTTTGGCGAGTCATTAACACAAACTATATTATCGATGAATTGCCAAGTCTTTTTTTATTAGGGGGATATTTCATTATTCAATGCTTGGTTTTCATGGCCCAGTTATGATATACACCGTGCGCATACATGGAAATAAATTGTTAAATTAGCATGATATTCAGAATATTATGATTGGAAAAATAGTATTGCTAAACTGTCAGAGATTAACTTATGGTGCTGTGTTATTCTTGTTATATATACCCCATATTGTAATGATGCTTAACCGCTATCTTTTCAGCTTACAAACATAATATGGGGTGAGACCGATGACCATATTGTGCCGTTTCCAGACTCAAGTGAAGATTATTGCAAGAAAAAAGAATGTAGTGGAGAAGCTGGTACCATTAACTCTAGTGTGCAGAAAGAAGCTGGGGCTAAAGTTGATATTGATGGTAGAAAGTTGGAGATCAGTTCAGAATTTGACACCAGTGAAGGAACTTCTGCCTCAGGAGTCAATATATGCCAATGGCCTCGCTTGTCATTATCTACTGCTGCCAAAACCGATCAGGATTCCTTTGACACTTCAATGCCTAACAGTTCATCTGACATTACCAAACTTGATTCATCAGCAGATGGTGAGATTTCAATTACTAGGACAGAATGTAGATAGGGTGATTTGTTGCATGATATTTTGATAGCATAGGATCTTGCATGTTGCTACATTCTAATGCTAAAACTTTCTTACTACTGAGACGGCTCAACTTGACAAGGACACTGACATTTTTCAAACGTCTCATGAAGGTAAAGAGCAAGGTGATTTTGTTGATTATGACTGGGCTAGCATTGGAAGCTTTGATGATCTTGATCGGATTTTCAGGTAAAGCACAGTTACCATTTCTTACTTTCTGCGCTGCAATTAAGATGGACTGCAAGGTTTCATGAACATTATATTTTTATACACTGTCTATTTTCACTTCAGAAGAAAAAAAAAGTACAGGAGTGTTGTTGTGACAGAGAAGCAAGACAGACTCTTTTGAAAAGCTTAGTTTCTTCTGGTTTTTGGATCCAAGTCTTTTTCCAAACCAGTTTTGTCTGCTAAAAAAAACAATAACAAAAGCTTGAGCGACTAGTTGTTTGAAATTTTGTGGTTTTTGATCCTTGGCTTAATTTTGTTAATTGAGAAGAACCTGAAGGAAGCCATTTTTAGTAGCTCAGTATCTTCAATTACAAGTATAAATGGCAGAAAGAATGTCAGATAACAGTCCTGAATTTTCAAGGAATTGGCGAGCCTGTTTAATTATGGGAGGGTTTCCTGCTTTCCTGTTTTTCATTTGTGTTCCTATATTTTTTTTTTCATTTTTTGGAGACCAGTGATAACCATCTGACTCAATATCCTCACAAGTGGTGATTTTGCAGCAACGGTGACCCAATATTTGGCAATGCAAATCTTGGTAATGGTGATGACCTATGGTCTTCCTCTAAAGATATCACTAACAGTCCGGTAAAGCCCTTTCCAATATCCATGGCTTCAAGACAAGAGTATGTACAAGAAGATGACCAGCTGTTTACCCTTGGCTATGGAAAAATGAACGATCCTGCATCCCGTGGTCTGCAGAATACACAGGTAAGTCTTGCTCATGTAGAATATGGAGGAGGTAAAAGTAAGCCTATAGTTAAGGCGCAGGTATAGAGATCAATTTTCAGTGATGAGTTAGCTTATTCATGCATCTTGCTTAAGTCAGAATCTGAGAGAAGCTTACTATTTTTATTTTTTATTTTTGCAGACAGAGTTGGCCATTGTGGGGAAGAGCACTGCAACTAACTCTCAGCTGTCTGCAGAAAATGTTGCCCTGCCAAATGAATTAACAAATAAGGTACTGTTTTTCACTTCCTTCTGGTACTTTCAAAATCTTGATACTCAACCAGACATGTCACTGAATTTTTCCTTCTTCATTCAGGATTTCTTTTAGACTCGATAAACTCTAAATACAATCTGGGTTCATAGAACCCCTGCTCTGCTCTTTTGAGTGCTCCGAGTTGTGTTCATGATTCAAGAAAAAACTTATATCAGTGAATTAAACTTGGAAAATCCTGATATTTAGCCCTTAAATTTGACTGAAGGGACAGGGAAGTCTAATTGAGCTGGGAAAGGTAGAAGATACCCTATATATTAACTTACCAAAACTACTGAGCACTCTCTGGAATTGCCAATGGCAATTAGGTAAATATGGATTTTCATTTAGCTCATCACTTCTTTAATGCATTAATTAAGCTATCCAGGCTGCCAATTCACGAATTCACTATGATATCATTTTCCTAAACTTAAGCCATTGCATAGTTTTCTGTTACAAAGCGGACAGGAATAATTTGTGAAAATCTAAAACATTTATTTTAGGTAGTCATATTCTCCCTTGGTTGATCACTGATTTATATTTCTAGCATAAAATCCACTAATATTCCCAGGGACCTGTAGATTCTGTTTGCTTGGCATAGTTAAGTTGATACATTAATATACTCTGAACGATAGCAGATCTTTGGAACATGATTTGTGATGTACTTGGTATTTTCTTTACAAGTTAGATGATTCAAGGATTACCCACATTGTGAAGGGACAATTGCAACAGATTGCTGGCGTGCCATGCCCATACATCAGCTGTCAATTTTTTTCAATTAAAGATAATATGGGTGAATATATCCTTAAAAACCATGTACGACATTAAAATACTAACTGTGCCTTGGTCACTCTCCCCTGCAGACCTAGATGGTTAGAATGTTGACCTATTTTAAGTAATTTGTCTATTTAAATGTCTGTTGTTTTTCTATCAGTTTTACAGGCAAAAGAAGCTTTTGAAGGGTCGGAAAAAGCTGGAAGAAAAAGGTGAGCTGAAATCCTGCCAAGATTTTTATGGAAAGTGGACTCCATCTAGAATCCCAGCCGGTCAACTTAAGAATAAGTTTGCACCCCAGATTATGCAATCTTCTCCCTCTTCGATTGTCAGTCAACAGAAGCAGCTCCAGGTACCTGAGCAGTTGCAGTACCCGCAGTTATCCAATCCATTTGTGGTCCCTTCTGCTTACAGAAACATGAAAAATCCATATTCCATGACTGTGCTGTCTCACATTCAGTCTGGGGAATTTAAGCACCAACCTTTAGCTTCTGGTTATGAATTTTCTTCAGGTAATGCTAATCCTGTGAAAAAGTTTTCATCATTTCCAACAAATTTCTAGTTATTTATTCATCAACCTAAATTTTCTTGCTATGAAGTCTCTTCAGGCAACGCAAATCCTATAAACAACTTAGGTGACTGTCCAGTGAAACCCCAGAGAATGACACCTCAGGAAAAAATTGAAAAATTAAGGAGGCGGCAACAAATTCAGGCAATGCTTGCCATTCAGGAACAGCAGCAGCAGCTTGTTAATCAAAATTGTTCCCAAGAAAATCAAATTCAGCATGTTGAAGGAGCTGACCTAGAAGTAGCGGATCTAAGTACTCTTGCTTCATTCGACCCAAACTCGCCTATTGAGCAGGATGATTCCAATACAATCTCTCTGGCAGTTAATGATGACTCAGTGGAGGACACAATACTCTACAGGCTTCAAGAAATGATTTCAAAGGTACGCTTCACTTACAAGTTAATTCTTTTCCTGCCAGAGTAATTTGAACTTGGTTACAATTCCAAACCAATGTTTTACAACAGTTGGATGTCAGAATTAGACTCTGTATTCGGGATAGCTTGCTCCGGTTAGCTCAGAGTGCAATGCAGGGGCATTATGGGAGTGATACTAGAAGTACAAACAATAGTGGCTGGGATGAACAAGTTTCCATGAATGAGGAAACAAGTAGGCATAGCAGGTTGGTTAAGGAATTGCAGTTCTCATGCTTCTGTTTTGAAATTTAATCTATCCTGTTTTTACATTTTTGCTCCATGGGAAAGCAAAATTAGGATCTTTTAACACCATCACCATTGTTTTGTTTCCAATTCCCATTCCTTCCCGTTGTCTTTTGATTAAAATTATTACTCTTGTTGAACAATCTCTCTTTCTAGTAGTTAAATGAAGTAAAATTTCTCAAGCATGATGTGCCCACTCATTTAAGCCAGCTCCCTATAGCTAAAATTAACTACATTGCATCTTCTTTTATGAAGATAAAATTGTTTGTTTATATTCTCAAGGAAAAAAAAGGATTTTTTGTGTGATGCAACATGTAAAGGGGGAGTAGTATATGAGTTACTGAATACTGACATTGCACCTGGTAGTGTTTCCTATGCTCGCACCTAGGAAGAAGAAGACCACCACACCCTTTACAGCTTTCAAGTCTTCTGAAGTTTTCTGTGTCCTATTTACTGACTACCTTCACATGGATTTATGGAACTTGCCTGATTGAACTCGAACTCGTGATTACAAAAGCACAATAGAAATTGCAAAGGTAAAATCCAGAAGGAAAAAGTTATCATAGACATCCAAGTCTATATAATTGGAACAACATACTTGAGAAATTTTGCTTGATTTAACTACTAGAGAGAGGGAAAGATTGTTCAACAAGTGTTATAAGTTTATTCAAGGACAAATTGAAGGAAAACAAAGATTTGCACCCAAAGATGGTGATCATGTACAAATTCGCTGGAATTGACCATGCAGAAAACTTGCATCGGGTTAAACCAGACAAAATTTAATTTCCTTTCTAGTTTAATAATCATCTACATGTTCATGTTACATTTCAAGCAAGAAAATACTTAAAGAAATCAAATAATTGGCTAATTGGCTCTTCTATGTCTAAAGTGGCATCACATCCAACCAAAACCATAAGCTGTTTTCATCTGAAACTCTTGAGTTTTTGTTGTCTTCAACTATGTGGTTGTCTTACAGTTCCAATGAGTTTTCTGTTTTACATTTTGTCCTTTCCAAGTTAAATCTTTAAGTTTGTCTGCACAAAATTGTTAATCAAGTCTTCCTCAACAAACTCAAACTTTATGTGGTTTTCCCCTTCAATTTTATGGTCTACTGCAGGATGGTTAAGATGCCTGAAGAGGAAACAGATACCAACCCCATAGACCGGACTGTGGCCCATTTGCTGTTTCATAGACCAGTGGATTTTGCTGGGAAGCATCCTGAATCACCTGTTTCTACTAAGATCCCGTGTGAGCACAAGAAAGTGGGCATAGCAAAACTGTCAATGGGAACCTTGCCTGACACTCCAAAAAGTAAACCGAACCTTTCTCAACAGAGTTCTAAACTTTCTAGTCTCTTGACCGATTTCCAGCCAGCCAGCCAGTGTAAAAGCAATCCCTTTTCAGACACATCGGAGGATGCATCAAACTATGGACCTGCAGATGAAGGAGCTAGGGAGGTTAAAGCTTCTCAGTGAAGATAAGGGTAATTCCTTCCTTTATCTCTTCCATGATTACGTTATGCTAACAGTTATGATTATATTGATTTACTGGTAATGCCAAAGTTTTCTCTATTGTCAGCCAATTGGATCATCATCAAATGAGGATCACACAGATTAAACACTATTATTGCTGAGGACTCGTCGGCATCATTTGCAGCTTAACATTGCATTTGTGGACATGAAAGTATTGTGGTCTATATAGCTACACGTCTACTACCACCAGAATTTGAATTCTCAAGATGATGACTTTTTAAGTGTATGCTTTTATCCTTTCTGTTAATTATGTGGAAGGGTGATACGCCAATAATTATTAGCAGATTTATATGTGCCTACTCTCTGAGTGACATTGGCCTCGTTCACTTGTTTTCTGAATTGTGATTCCAAAAAAATCATCTTTGTTATGAACTTACCATGGGGTTGAGTATAAAAGTTTTCTCTTCCTCTGCAACAGCATGCTGTTGCCAATTATAGGCAAAACCTGGAGGAGGAGAGTAATGTTCTCATCAGTAGAACCATTGCTAATCATCTGTTGATTCTGCAGATCAAACGGTCATATGAGATTAACTTCTCATCCATCCATATGATCGTATTAATGCTACATGTTAAAGTACTTTTATTAGAAGTTTTAACTTTAAAAATGAGTTTGATTAATTTCTCATCCACCCTTGATGAGATTGATGAACATGTTCAGAATATATACCCCTTTTAACGTTTAGCAAATCCTGCCCAACCAAGGTTTTATAAGTGAAATGGATTTCCCACTTCCATTAAAATATTTATCACACAAACACTATGATAACACCTCTAAGTTTCTTCTCCAAATCGTCACCTTAAATAATTGCTCATCTGCAGACCATATTGCAAGCAATTAGGCAAAGCATGGCAACATATCCAATAATTTCACCCTTCAATGATGGACTTCGATAGAGGCATATGTAAACAGGATACTTGAGAGGATATGCAAGTTGATAGTACTGATAATGCTGTTTATTAATGATACTATAAACAGTGACATGTGATAATAAAGAAGGCTGGGGAGTCTGCAAATCTGGATTCGTTCCTCAATTTTAAATTTTGGGAATGAGAATTAGAGGTTGTTCTTTCTGCAAACTGGTGTGGAACTTATCAGCATGTCCATGTCTTTTGGATCTTGTCCACCAGGAAGTGACCAGTCAAAGAAATGGAGCAAGAACCATGGGAACATGCTTGGTAGCCATGGGTTGACCAGGGCATGCTCTCTTTCCACGCCGAAGGGTATTAGCTCAGTATTGCTTCGTGGACATAGAGCATATGATAACTCAACAACATGTTAATGTCAAAAATAAAAATAATTTTTTTTTAAATATTTTTTAAAACACAATAATAAACAAGGATCTTGACTTTGATTTACTACCATACCAAAAGAGTTTAATGTAATCTTGTGTGTGTCTTTGATCATTGAAGCACTTTTCTTATACCAAATTAATTCTGTTCATGCGAAAATTCCCATATTTTCAGATTAGATTACTCAACAAACAAACAAAGAAATCGCCTCCCATTAATTTTTTCTGTAAAATTGCGACATTTTCAGTCTTCATCCGATATTTTTAACGTAACTAGAGAGGTGACAGACAATATAAACTCACAGAAAATTTTAAAAGTTTTAATTTTTGAAAATACTATAAATTAATGTTTTTTTTAAATTATTTTTTTTTCAAACTGTAATTATAAAAACTATCATGATACATAATAGTGCAGTACAGTTTATTTCTTACAATATTTTTTCAAGTGGTTTTTAATTCTAAACAAAATTGTGTAAAATAATTTTCATTCGAGGAAAATCAAGTTTATTTGCATATATTTTTTTATAATGATAAAATATCATCTTCCTATCGATGTGATCTTAATTCAGCAATACAAGCGTCGATGAGACGTCTGCAACCTGGGAAGTGACTCCCAATTGATTTGGCATGAACAGCGATGTTAGAATTTGTACGTAATTAGCTTTGATTTAGAGAAGCCAGGGATTTTTAAATATATCCCTCTTCGATTACATCAAAGATATGCGAAACAAAACAAAAAAAAAATCTGATTTGATTCCTTGATTACACGTATTCATATGATTATCAGGGAATCTTGTATTTCATTGTGATATTTTCATCTCCTTTTACATTTGTTCTTGAATTTATTGAGCAGGTATCCCTCTTCGATTGCCAAGGCCTGTGATGAACGTTACTGGAACATTAGCAGATGGATAGTGGCGACCACGTTTCTCTTGACATTGACAAATTTGCAGAGTCTGTGGAAGGGAGGTTGAAAATCTTGCGTTCTTTTTCAGATCAGTGTTTCCATGTACAGAGTTCCCAGACCGTTACGTGAGTCAAATGAAAAGCCTCACACACTTCTAAGTAATCTCCATTGGACCACTTCACTATGGAAAAGAACAGCGAAGAGAAATGGAAGAAGAGCCCAAGAGACTATACCTGAAAGAATTTCTTGAATTGAGCAAGGTGAGTTTGAAGGATTTTATTGCGGCTATTGCAGAGGCAATTGCAGAGAGGGAGACTAGATTGCGTAATTGTTGTGCAGAAAGAAACCTTCGACAATATAAAGTGAAGAGGAGTTTGTGCATATTCCATGATTAAGCTTACTCGTGATCTCTTATCAGTTGCATGGGATTCATGGGTGCCAAGGCAATTGAAGAGGGTCCGGCATAAACCTACTATTATGGTGGTGTGGTTAGAGTTGAAAGTTTCTTTGGCTGCATTTGCTGTGCTGGCTGCTGACAGATTCTTAGAAAATCATTAAAATGCTCTACTTAGCTCCAAAATTAGAGCATGGAAGTGGAGCATTTTGATGATTTTCTAAGAATCTGTCAGCAGCCAGCACAGCAAATGCAGCCAAAGAAACTTTCAGCTCTAACCACACCTAGTGTAGCAGAGCTCCATGAATCAAGTTTAAGTTAGGGTCCAGCATAAACCTACTTTTCTGGTGGTGTTGAGGATCTGAACAAGTACTCCAGAAAGCGGGGACACAAATGGAAGGTGGCCTTGAAACAGAAGTATTTCCATAATCTATGGACTACAATCTCTGTTGTAGCACCTGCTGTTCTTCTCACACTCACTATCATACAAACAATGTTCAAGCATTCAAGTTGTTGGGATATTTATAAAAAGAAGTAATTTTTATTTATCAATTCAGTTTTGCTCAAGGTATTTTGCTTTAATGGGAAAAATGGTAGCTTTAAAAACAAAGCATTTTTTGGGCTAACGGTTTGATTGAGAATCATTTCACCAGGCAAAAACTAAAATATTTTAAAAAGTACGATAGCATGACATTTATATCATTGAAAATGCTTGCTAGATGATCGAAGTAGTATATTTTTGCTTGCTTCACTCGGTGCGCATTAGCTATTTGATGAAATGCCATTGCCCATTTATTGCATGAAAAATGAGGTTGGTTCATGACACTCAAGAGTGTTGGATTTCTTTTTAGGTGGTGACTGCATCCGTACATTTTTTTTAAAAATGAACTGCTAACAGTACACTGTACACCTATGTTACTGTTAAGGCAGCATCGACACACTTTCAGGAGTTAAAAAGTAATCAATCGTCTCAAATTCAGAGCTCTGTGACCAAAGTAGAGAGCCTGACACTACTGCCAAACTAGATCAAAATTAACAAAATCACGTAAAAAAACATGGAAAAAAGAAAACCCTCATCAAGCAAACATAGTTAACCAACAAAAAGCTTGTTATTAACCATAAAGAATCCAACCAGCAATCCACAAGCAGTCTAAGCTCAATAACATAGCAAAATTACCTTGAAAAAAAAAACAGGGTCTGCTCTAAAGGTGACTCAGTTAGTCACCACCAGCCTTCTGATAAACATAGGTGAGGCCACACTTACCACAGTAATGCCTATCAAAATGATTCGCCATAAAAGTACCAGCCCCGCATTCAGCATTTGGGCACTCTTTTCTCAACCTCTGGACTTTTCCACTGTCATCAACTTTATAGAACTGAAGAACAGCAAGCTTGACCTTCTTCTTCTTGTGCTTGATCTTCTTGGGCTTGGTGTAAGTCTTCTTCTTTCTCTTCTTGGCTCCACCCCTCAAGCGAAGCACCAAGTGGAGTGTCGATTCCTTCTGAATGTTGTAGTCTGCAAGTGTACGTCCATCTTCTAGCTGTTTTCCGGCGAAAATAAGACGCTGCTGGTCTGGCGGGATGCCTTCCTTGTCTTGGATTTTGGCTTTGACATTGTCGATTGTATCTGAAGATTCGACCTCGAGGGTTATGGTCTTCCCCGTCAAGGTTTTCACGAAGATCTGCATATCTTCTGGTTTCTTGCTTTCCTCTTTTTTGCGACGCAGCTCGTGCTGGGGAGCAGCGGGTAGCTTTTTATATTAGGGTTTTATTTATTGCCTATGTACGATTTTCTCCCATATTTTCTACTTATTTACGATGGAAACCCACAATTTGATGCGGGCATTTTGGTGGGCTGGACCAAGATTTTCATAGACCAATTTTATTTTAATTGTTTTGGGCTGGACCATTTCTAATGAAGAAGCCATTAGTGAAAAACTGGTTACTTAAAAAAAACAGATATTAGATATGGTTTATACTTTATATGTTTAATTTAATTTAATTTTATATTTTTAAATTATTTTAATGTGATAATGTTAAAAATATATGTATTGTTTTAATATATTTATAAATAAAAAAATATTTTATAAACCAATATGTATCCATTAGCAATTAACCATAACGGACGAGAGTTTTGGACGACATGTCATCTACGTTACACCACAAAAATCTGCCATTTACTTGCAACTACCACCACCATCATTTTCACCACCATGAAAAATTCCCAGAAACACAGAGAGCGATAGAGAGAGAGAGAGAGAGGTGGGTTGGGTTTCATGGAGGAGCAAGGCAAGCAAAAAAAGAAGAATAAAAAACCATTATCACCATCTTTTTGCCCCATAAACAATCTTGATGATGGTTGCCTTATGCACATCTTCAACTTCTTATCCCCAATTCCAGGTCTGTATCCTTTCTTTTTCACCTTTATTTTTATGTTTCTCTCTGCTTGTACGTGTTGTGTGAGCCTTTAATGAATAAAAAGTTGAAACTTTTTGCATATACTTTGGTTTAGTCAGGTGTATTTCGCCTCATGGTGTGAAACCCTATTATTGGAATTTGTCAATAGATCCATGCAAGACTGAATTTTCAGCTGTTGTTGTCATCTGGGGTCCTAAGAGATTGGTGTAGTTTTGTGAAAAGTGTTGATCTTTAGTTTATTTTTGCCTAGATTTTGTTAGGTTGACCATTTTGTATGCTTAGTCTTTGGGATTGTGATCTTTGGGGAATTGGAAGAGTATGCAATTAATTCATTTGGTTGATAAATTTCAGAATAGAGAGTAGGAATCAGCATGAATTATGCGAGTGAACCTCGTTAATTTATATAACTTTTGCATTGCTTATTTAAGGTCCACCAACTGAAGAAGATTCGATTGGAAATTGCAAGCAGAATTTACTGGGGAAAATGAGGGACTAACAATGTTAAGCTAAAACTTTATTTTGCAGTGGTTGCATACATTTCAATGATTATTTTTAGTGGCTACATTTACCTCAGTAGTGATACAGCCTAGGAGAGGGGGTGGGGTGTCATGCGAAATTACCTTTTAGTGCAAGAATGTCTTATATTTGTATTTTGGTGGCTAGCATATTTTGCTGTTATTGTTTGTGTTTGTTCCTTAGGCAAGTACTTTTTATTTTTTTTATCTCAAGTGGAAAACAACAATATGATAATTTCGTGATAAATTTACACCCTTGACACATGTGTGGCATAATTTTGAGCAATCTGTGTCATGAATTGCTATTGAGTTTGCAGATCGGTATAACACCGCCCTCGTTTGCCACAGATGGTGTTACTTGGCATGTCATCCTCGCTTATGGCTCCGAGTAGAACAATCCACCAAAGATTTATCAGAACCTGGAGTTTTCCCCAGCATTGAGAAGGCTGTCTCTGCTGCTAGGTATGTGTGGTGACATTTTCTACATGTATTTTTCAGGAAAGTGAAACAAAATCTTATCATGATTATTGTTCCTTTAGGCCTGGTGACACCATTCTGATTGCAGCAGGTGGGAGGCATCTTGCCTCTAATATTCAAATAAACAAACCTCTTTGCCTGGTATGTGCTGATGATTTATACCTAGTTATACCTGGTGATGTAATTCTGTCTTTGAGCATAGCCTATTATTAATAAATACCTCACAAGTTTACTCGTTGGCGGAATCCTCTAGCTGTTAATATCTTCTACTTTGGTTCTTGACTAAGGATAAATCAAACAACTTGACCTCTAGGCTGGTCTGGAATAACCATGACATAACCTGGTTACATTACTTCAGGGGTTCATGCATGTTTTTGTAGTCAGTGCACAATACCCTTAGGATAGGGATAGCATTGATTCAACCATACTTGCCTGATCCACTATCCTTGTTGGAGCGTCTGTGCTTCATGTTTTGCCCTTGGAAATTGATCGTCGTTGACCAACTGCTTATAGTTCGCCCCATTAATTGAACCAGCTACGTATAGGTGCTATCTACATATGATGGCTCTTAGTCAGGTGCACATCAGCACACAGTTTATGTCATCTTAATGTTCAAAATTTGATTGGCATCACCTTGGTGAATTGTGAAATGCAGGTCCATTGTAGGTGCTTTCTTTTTTCTCTTTCAACGATTCTAAATTTTACCACATGAAGAAGTCAAGCTTCATGAATCAAAGTCATGTAAAAATAAGCAACAATGTGTGAACCACTATTTTGACCAAGATGTTGTTTTCAGCACAAGGGATGGGGGGGACGTGCTTTGTTTTCGATAATAGTCACGTGCACTTTTTGATAAAACCTACTCAAACTACAAGTGCACATCCTTCAATTTATTAACAGGGAATTGAATAATGAACTTACACAGTAGATAAGTTTATCCAGATTCTGCATCTTCTTTCACAATTTACTTTGTTCAGATTGGTGGTGGTGAGCTTCCTGATGAAACAACTCTCTTATGTTCTCGAGGTTCAGACAGGTGTGTTGAGATTTTATTTTTCTTGCACATCATATTGTTGGATGGTGATCTGACTAGAGTTCTCTCCACATAACTAATGTGGAGCCTCAGTGCTTTAATATCTCAATTTGCTAATATTGAAATTAAAGGATGTCTTTCCTGTCCTCTGAATTTTTGCTTGTACCATTGGCATGGCATTCATATTGCTTAGTGATGCACCAATGCACATCAGAACATCACTAAAACATGCTCGACTTGTGTATTTCTTTGTATAATTTTAATGAGAAAATCGCTTCAAATCAACTAATATGCCTGGAGTGAGGTTACATGCCCACAAAACAATATGCGAGTGGGATGCCTGATCGTCTGGCTGTCTCTTTTGATTTTATTGTTAGCAACTTTCCTTGCCTGGCCTCTGTCAGAGGATTTTGTTGTCCAGCCATTTAGAGTGGACTACTCAAAATATTACCATCCTGAGCCGCAAAATTTGGTATATCCTGTTCAATTCTTTATAATGCAGTGCACTGGAGTTCATATCTACATGCAAACTAGCAAACCTAACAGTGAAGGCAGAGCTTGGTTGCTGCTTGCTCCATAGAAGTGGAAGGCTAACCATAGACAGTTGCATACTTCAATGTGAGGCAAGCCCTTTGGACTATCTCTCGTGCCCCATCATCAGTACAGCAGGGGGGAATGAGGTTGTGTCTTCCGCAGCGAAAACTAAAGGTGATAAAGTTTCTGTTTCCCAAACTAGGATTGAAGGAGGTGCCAAAGCAGTCCTGACAAACGGGGACTTGACATTGCAGCAAGTTCGAGTCATTTATGCTCGAACTTTTGTTTATTTCTGGTTTGATGTAGATTCTCAGTGATGACTGATTGTTCATCCTTAGCTTGTCTGTGCCATAATGATGAAACTAGTTACATAATTGTTTCTCACTGCTGTATTGATTCCCAATTTAGATATATATATCATCTAATAAGATGCTTTCTAGCTTTCTTTCCATGTTTGCCGGTACAGTTGCCCTCCTGTAATTTCACTTCGTGTGAAAAAACCTTGTTCAGTCCTTTTCTATAATTTGACCTTGCTTACCATAATTGTCTTTATCTCCTGCATTCCAATTCTGATAATGAATGCTTTTGCTCCGAAAACCCACAGTTGATTTTTTTAAAGCTCCACTGGACAGAAGCTTGAGCAATGAGAAAAGTTACGGCACATACAATCTACAAAATAGTAATCAGACGCCACATTAGTCCACAGAACAATGCCACCAACACCATGCCGTTGCCAAAGCAAGATTCAACATAATAAGTTGCCTGATGCCAAAACAACTGATAATAGTAATCGAAATGGACTCAACGACTGTTGAACTGAACCTCGGGACCATTTCTTTTGCTTGATGGCAAGTAGCAACGAGCCAAGAGTTCCATGGATGAGATCCCAAACTCAAGGAAGGTCTTTTGATTGTAGAAACATTGCTTATGGAAACAAAACTGCAGGGTCCATAGAAGCACACAACTCGAGTGCTACAATCATCTAACTTAGAGAGAGCATTTCAACAATGACGCAGCTAAAGCACCATATGGCATCTCAACTACAGGCTTCAAAATCTTCTATTGCACCATCTTAGGTGCATGAGCCAGCTCACGACCAACCATAACCAGTACTTGTTAAGTAGCCTTTGATTAGTCTTTAAGGACAGGAGACAAATACGTGTTTGGTTATAAGGATGAAATCTCGAGGATAATTTTAGTATGAATTTTTGTTACAGGAAGACATGTCCAAATTGTCTCCGCTGTGTCTAAATTGTCCGTCTTTTATTTCAAGACAATAACAAAAAACTACTCAAGTAGACTCATCTTGTGTCTGTCTTTCAAGGCTAGAGATGATAGAATCAAATTAATCCCGTGATGTATTTCATTCATTTTTCCATCCAAATATTACTATATTTCTCCTGGAAATACAATAAGCTTGAAAACTGCAAAATCCCATTTAAAGAAATAAAATAGAAGAGAAAGATGAACCAAAAGAACCGAAGCAAAATTATTTAATCAAATAAACGTCACACTCTAAAAAAACTAAAAAATTGTCCACAGCTAAGTGTCTAAAACCTAAACAAAGCATTGTCTAATAGAGAGACCTAATAACAAAAAAAAACAAAAACCCTAACAAATAGCCTCCACAGCAAGGGTCTTGATGACATCATCACCACAGGTCGTCGAGCCAAATGAATCTTCGGAAACATCAATGGTGCAAGACTCCTGGCCAACACATGCCTGTGAAGAAGAACAAAAATGAAAAATTAACAGGTTGCGGAGAATGATAAGATCAAAAAATAAAAACACTTACCTTTTCGACAACAGACGATGCATCCTTTGATCCCTCACAATATCCCTTCACAAAAGATCCACAAGACCCCTGTGGATTACCGAAGCTGGCAAATTTAACAGCAGAAATCTGTCTTCCTTGGCATGAGAGCTCGATCTTCTTGTTCTCCTCCGCGTTGATGCATGCTGAGCCGACGGCGATGGTTTGGAAATTAACCGATGAAGGGTTCCCACCAAATTCTTCAAACAAGACCAGTGTGTTGTCACCATTGCCATTAAGGAATGATCTTGGGACATGATACCTGGCAAAGAAGACATCATCTCGAATGTTAAATTGACAGCAAAATTATCCTAAGAAAATACTTGTTCGAAGGGAAAAATGATTACCATCTTTGAGATGGACGGCCACAATTAGAGAGACATTTGTTGCTATCGTATGAACCTCGATAATCACATGGCTCAAGCTTGCAGTCACCGTCTGCAATGAAACTTGGCCAGTATCTCCCAATGCTGTTGCCATTAACCCACGCTAGACCTTTTCCCATGCCAAGTAAATCTACCACAACAGGATCTGTTCCCAGAGGAGCTTTGAAGGAAGACTACAAAAATAATATAAAATAAAATTAATCTATATTATGTTGCGACCATACTCGTAAGCAGACAGCCTTAAATTTCATTTATAAATACATTAAAAGTTAATCTAATTTACCTTGTACCAAGTAAAGGTCCTGTTTACAGGGAAACTGTCCTGTTGCCACTTGAGAGATGGACTGCTGTAGAGTTTTTGATTCAATCCTTCCAATCCAGTCTTGTAAGACCATTTTTGTGATGATAAATCTTTGACGACTGTCTCATCATCACCGCGGTAGCCAATCAACTCCACTGGACCAGTGATCCCAGACGGTACCGTATCGAAAAAAGCTCCATAGTTCTTCAAATTTATCAGGGGGGAAAACATTAATTAACAGTACTTATTACAAAAAAACATATTAAAAATTCGAACTGGTTCTTACCGTGAATCCAACTGTAGCACTGAGCAAACTAATTGTGTTTTTCCTATGATTCAATTTCACATTCTGCTCAAAAACAAACCTCTCGCCGCCATTCTTGGCCCATTGAGAACCTACCACCAAAAAAAATAAATTATTATCCTCATTGTAATTAAATTTTAAAATATATATATAAAAAAACAAGAACATAATAGAATTAATTTTTCTCACCAATAAGTTCTCCATTAACAAAGGCATGAAGAATTTGGCCACTGCTTTTAACTCGGAGTGTCATATTGTGACTCCAAACTGGATCATCTTTTTTTAGATCCACGCTATCAAATAAATTAAAAAAAAAAAAACAAATAAATCTCCGATAATATTAATAATAATGTATTGAAACAAAAATTAATAAATAATATCGTAAAATAACCTTGTCATGTAGAACAAGTAATCACTCAAATCATTAGCTGCCTCTTTCTGGTCAAGAATCTGATCGGTGGTGACATCACCCTTTCCAAGAAGAATAGTCTTGTCGTTCATTTCAGGTCTCCATGACCATTTAAGAGAACCGGGCTCTTCTTCGGCAACGTTTGCTTTCTTCACCATCACTGATGTTTGTGTAAATACCTAGTAATATACAAGATTTTAATATGAATAAATAACTTGTAAAGTTTTGATAAATAAAATACTATAATAAACTATAGATTATATCTACCTTGGCTGTATTGTAAGCCACATTTTGGCAATCTGGAAGTATACTAACAGACCATGCTGGTACTGTATAATTCATGCCTTGGAAATTAACTGTCTTATCACTCCCTTGGTCTACGTTGGCCAAAAAACAGCTCGATCCACCTCCAATTGAATATACAGTACCCTAATAAATAAATAAATAAATATGCAATATTAAAACAAAGCCACATGCTAAATAATATTAAAAAGAATTAAGTAATTAAAAAAATATATATTACAAAGGCAGAATCCCCGAGATCGACGTAGGAAACGTTCCCTGTTGTGAGAATATCCTCCATGGAATGCAGCAGGTCATGAAGTTGCTTCAAGTGCCCCCATTTTGGTTGGTTCAAGTTTCCTTGAGAATTATATTGAAAAATTAAAAAAAAAATTATGATCTCAAACTTTGTAGTAAAATCAATAAATAAATTATTACCAAATTCATCGAGCGGGGCGTCATAATCATAAGATGTGGTGATGTATGGACCACCAGCTGATCGACCAAAATTAGTACCACCGTGATACTGAAATAGCATGGTATAAAAATTAATTAAGTTAATCATGAAATAAAATTGTGAAAAATAAAGATTTAAAGCATAGCTAACCATATAGTAGTTTTGGAAAGTGCCTCCCAGTTGATAAAATCTTGCTACAGCAAAAGCAAGGTCCTCAGCAGTCCTATGTGGATCTTTCCCACCCCAGTTCTTATACCTTGAATAAATAAAATTAACTCGTATATTAATTTCTATGGAGTTTTAATTAATATTATGTAAATAATATATATAAATAAAAACATTTAAATTACCAGCCGGTCCAATTCTCAGTCCACATTTTAGGAATATTTGATCTCGGGGGTTGGTACTGATCACAATACCACCCATTGCATGTACTGATCTGCTCACAATAATTACAAAAAATTAATCACAAAATAAAAAATAAAAAATTAGTTTTATAGTAAAGTTAGAATTAAAATTGCCAAGATTAATAAAAAAAAAAAAAACTATACAATTGGTTCTGGTGCGTCATTCTGCTGGCACATGATCCATGGCACACCAATGTCAAGAGATTGAGCCATGTTTGCACACCAGTTCATGTATGCCTTCCCTTCCTCTCCATAAGATGACATCACATTGCCATACTCGTTCTCAATCTATATCCAATTTTATTTTTAATATGTTAGTAAAATAAATAATTAATATTTTTAATTAAATTAAAATTAAAAAATATATTTGTAATATACCTGAGCAAGAATAACTGGACCTCCTTGTGATGCGAAGAGGTTTGCTTGTTTCACCATGTCAACGATCAATGTCGTGAAATTTTGCATCTCGTTCTGCATGGAGACAGAAATTCAGTTAATTTAAATAAATAAATAATAAATAATAAATTTTTTATTTTTCTTACCTTGAAAACATCATTATCAGTTCTCATCTGAATACCAGGAATATTATGCAGCCACACAGGAAAGCCACTGTTCAATGAAAATTACATCAGAATTAAACAAAATAAAAATAAAAACAAAATGATAATATAATCCTGATCTCGATCATACCCATAATTCCATTCAGCACAAACATATGGTCCGATACGAAGAACAGCATAAAGCCCTTCTTCTTGGATTGTTTTCAGAAACCTTATAAGGTCAAGATTGCCGCTAAAATCATACTGCCGACGAGCTGGTTCATGAGCATTCCAGAAAACGTAAGTCTCAATCGCATCTAGTCCACCTTCCCTCGATTTCTTCATCAAATCCGGCCACATCTATATATATAAATCATTAATAATACAGAAAAAAGAACTCAAAATACAAAAAGAATAAAATAATATGTGTTTGTGTGTGTGTGTGTGTGTGTGTGTGTGTAAAATATAACCTGAGTGGTGCTTCTAGGGTAATGAATTGATCCGGACACTAGAACCCTGTGCTTGCCATCAATAATGATGGCCCTGTTATCATAAGTCACCTGAGCCGCGGTGGCGCAGAGGCTCGACGCGCAGAAAGAAACGATAATCAGAGCAAGAATTCCCGACGGAGACATTTTTATCGATCAAGCGAGAGAGAGATCGACGAGTGAATATATATCGTCGTCACCTCTGCTTATATATACAAGTAGAGAGCGTGTGGGAGTTAGAGATTCACTTAATCTCAAAGACTTATATCTTATCCTAATCTTTTTTTAAAAATCAGCTACTTTATTTTTGTAATTTTCTTTCGTTCATCTTGACTGGAATATATCAGTAAAATACTAACAAATTCCTGATAAATTAATTTAATTTACACCATCTTGACTTCTTGATCAAACGTTTGACTTGAAGTTTGGCTTTTAATCCCCACCTGCCTGGCGGGTCTCTTAGGTTAAAGACTTCTCCGTTGTGATGGGGAAACGACTTCTTCTGGTGGGTCTTTTGTGTTGGGGAGAAGACTTCTTGCATCCCATATATTCTGAGAAACCAACAGCAATGAACCCTAGATTTCAAGCCGGGTTTCACAACCTTGAATCAGTGATATTATAGATATACTGAATAATTCATTGCTTTAACATAATTATTGTGTTTTGGTTATTATTTTTTTTATTTTGAAAAATCTAGAAATCTACTCTAAAATTGTATTAGAAACAGATTTATTTTATATTTTTATCATTTTTCTTCCAATTAAATACATTTATAAATCTTTTATCACTCTAACCAAGCATAGCCTAATCACTTACAATTACTATTTATTTATTAAGTTTAGAATAGGAGATTTTTCAAAATAATATCATTCTTTATTGATTTTTTAGGAAAAAAAATATAGATGTTTAATAAAATCTAGGGATGCCAAACATGGCCTTCGTCTTGAGAAAAGTTAGAATTTGAAATTGTTAAAATTTCAGGTCAATGTTTTGTTTTGTTCTTTTGTCAAAAGACAATCATTTTCTGAATGAAATTTAAACATGAATCTATGGATGTAAACATGAATCTATGGATATACAGATGTGTTTTTCAAAAGTATTTTTAAAAAAAAATAATTTTTTTATTTTTATTTTAAATTAGATATTTTTTTATGTTTTTAGATTATTTTCATGTGTTGATGCTAAAAATAATTTAAAAAAATAAAAAGATAATATTTTAATATATTTTTAAACAAAAAAACTTTATACTCTTATACAATCGCTTCATATTTTCTTGTGCTGGACTTACGAGCATGAATTCTATCCTTACTCAAACATTTAAATTTTAATATTCCATCATTAACATGAGCTAGCTTATGAAGAAGACACTTATCATTCAAAATTGCAGACAGAGATTGATGAGCCCAGTTTGCCACTGTACAAAAACTTTTAACGAACTTCAAGATCATTTGGCTGAAATGGGCAACATCAAAGTCTCCTCAACTGGAAAACCCTGTCATTTATCTATCTTTTTCTCCCCAAAACTAGAACCAATATGATCCTTGGAATCCTACTAGTTCCTTACCCTATCCCTCTGTAGCTAGCAAAAGTACTCCATATCTATCTATTGACTGCCTGGATGTTGATTTCAAGAGCAAAACACACCTTGAAGATGGAAGTTTCAAGATAAGCTGAGCATGGATGTTTCTTACAAGAACAGAAGATTACAGCTTGAAGGTGGAAGTTTGAAGATATGCTGTGCATGAATGTTACTTAAGAACAGGAGATGGCTTGAAGGTGGAAGTTGATTTCAAGATAAGCTGTGCATGGATGTTGCTTACAAGAACAGGAGATAGCATGAAGGTGGAGGTTGATTTCAAGATAAGCTGTGCATGTGTTTTCTTTAGCAAGAAAGTTTATTTCTAATGGCAGATAAATTTCGAAAACAGTAAAAAGAATAATTGGGGTGAGGGAGAACATGAGACTGAAGATAAAAACACTAATATTACCAAATGCGAAAACAAAAAACTCTTGTTCAATAGAGAGATCGAGCTGATACCAATAATAATAATAATGAAAAACCCTAACAAAACGAAAAAAAATCAAATACGTAGAACTACAGCTAAAACTAAGAACATCGTTCAATAGAGAAAACTAATAAGAAAAAAAATAAAAATCTCTCTAGCAGATAGCCTCCACAGCAAGAGTCTTGATGTCATCGTCACCGCAGGTAGTCGAGCCAAATGTATCTTCAGAAACATCAATGGTGCAAGACTCCTGGCCAACACATGCCTGTAAAAATAAGAAATGAAAATTAAAAATTAATATTCAATCATTTGTACGAACACCCAGTTGAAACAATGAACAAAACAAGAAAAACACTAATTAGTGACGAGTTCATTGATAGAGAAGTAAGATTTACCTTTTCGACAATAGATAAGGCATCATTCGAGGCTTCACAGTTGCCGTTCGAAAAAGATCCGCACGTCCCTAGTGGATTACCGAAGCTGGCAAATTTAATTGCAGAAATTGGCCTTCCTTGGCATGAGAGCTCGATTTTCTTGTTCTCCTCAGCACTGACGCATGCTGACCCAATTGCAATAGTTTGGAAATTAACAGAGGCAGGGTCTCCACCAAATTCTTCGAACAAGACCAGAGTGTTATCACCTTCGTTGTTAAGGAAGGATCTTGGGACATGATACCTATACAGAAGATATGTCAAATATTGCATATTCAGAACAAAAAATCATAAGAACAGCATGAAGTTTTTGGGAGAAATTATTACCATCTTTGAGTAGGTTTGCCACAGTTAGTAACACATTTGTTGTTATCATATGAACCTCGATAATCGCATGGATCAAGACTGCATCCATCCTCAGCAATGAAACTTGGCCAGTATCGACCAATGCTGTTACCATTAACCCATGCTAGACCTTTTCCCAGCCCAAGTAAATCTACCACAACAGGATCTGTTCCCAGAGGAGCTTTGAAGGAAGACTACAAAAACAAAAATAGTTTAATGCATAAAGCTACGTACTAAATATAATATATAGATCATTAATTAGGGTTAGGTTTAAGAATTTAATTTACCTTATACCATGTAAACATCTGGTTTGTGGGGTAATTATCCTGCTGCCATTTCGAAGAATCGGAACTAAAAAGTTCTTGGTACAAGCCTTCCAATCCAACCTTGTAGGACCATTTGTGTGAGGATAAATCTTTAATTACTATTTCATCGTCATGGTATCCCACAAGCTCGACAGGACCACGAACACCAGCTTGTGTCAAGTCAAAATTAGCACCATAGTTCTATAGATCAATAACAAGAGGAAAAAAACACGTTAATTAGACAGCTAAAATATTAAAAATCTTATATAATTATTAAGATTAATTACCGCAAATCCAACTGTAGCACTGAGCAGAGTAATGATGTTTTTCCCCTTATTTAACTTCACTTGTTGCTCGAAAACATAATCGAAAACGCCATACTTGGCCCACTGAGAACCTGATAGCAAAACAACATTATTAAAGTTCTAATTAATACATATAATTAAATCTTGTGATTAAATCAGGATTTTGGTTATTACCAAGAAATTCGCCATTAACAAATACATGTAGTATTTGACCACTGCCAGTAATTCGAAGAGTCATATTGTTCCCCCATATGGGATCATCTTCCTTAAGATTCACACTGTAAATAATTAAAAACAATTAATCAGATGATTCACCAATTACATTAAAATATAAAATGGAAAGAAACATTATACATATATATATAGATAGATAGATATATAGAAAATACCTTGTCATGTAGAAGAGATAGTCGCTCAAATCATTTGCTGCTTCTTTCTGGTCAAGAATTTGATTAGCTGTGACATCTCCTCTTCCAAAAAGAATCGATTTATCGTTGGTTTCAGGCCTCCATGACCATGAAAGAGCAGCGGGCTCATCTTCAGCAACATTTGTTTTCTTTACCATCACTGATGTTTGAGCTGACACCTGGTCATAATATTAATAAATGGCTGTTATCAAACTTAAAGATTTAAAAACTAAATAAAAATATAATTACAAAAATATATATATTTAATAAACTACAAATTTATATAAATTCCATTTACCTTAGCCGTATTGTATACCACATTTTCACAATCAGGCAGTATGCTAACAGACCATGCTGGTACTTCATAATCTATGCCTTGAAAATTGATTGTTGTGTCATTTTTAGAGTCTGTATTGGCAAAAAAGCAGCTCGATCCCTTCTCAGTTGAATATATTGTGCCCTAAGAGATAAGATAGGGTTAAAATATATAATATATATTAAGTTTCTGATTAAATTTTAATAATATTAAAGAGTAAATAGAATACAAACCGAGACAGAATTGCCAAAGTCAACTGAAGAAATGTTGCCTCGTGTAACAGTATCTTCCATAGAGTGCAATACATCATGAAGCTCCTTCAAATGCCCCCATTTTGGTTGGTTCAGATTTCCTATTAAATTATATAATTTATGATTAGGGTGTAATTATGATAAAACAAATAATGATTTATAAGAACATTAATTAAATATAAAACAGTTTCTCTACCATATTCATCTAGTGGTGCATCATAGTCATAAGATGTCGTGATGTATGGACCGCCGGCTGTTCTACCAAAATTAGTTCCACCGTGATACTGAAATACATAATTAATTAGTTAATGTTGTCATTAGCAGATAAAATTAATGAAAAACACAAGATTAATTAGACTAACCATGTAGTAGTTTTGGAAAGTGCCTCCTAGTTGGTAAAATCTTGCGACAGCAAAAGCAAGGTCCTCAGCAGTCCTGTGTGGATCTTTACCACCCCAGCTCTTAAACCTACAGAAATCATTTTGAGAATTAAATAGAATTAAATTTGATTACAATTGAGCTTGTATATTAAGCAAACAAATAATATAAACTTATTTTAATAAATAAATAAAAATAATATGAATTACCAGCCAGTCCAGTTCTCAGTCCACATTTTAGGAATAGTTGGTCTATTAGGAGTGAATTGGTCACAATACCAGCCATTGCATGTGTTGATCTGATGAAAAAAAATATGTATTTATATAAAAAAAAAAAATCCCAAATCATTAAATAAAATAATAATGAAAATAAATAATGTAAACCATCGGTTCTGGGGCATCGGCTTGTTGACACATGATCCATGGAACTCCAATGTGAAGTGACTGAGCCATGTTTGCACACCATTCAACATATGCTCTGCCTTATCTCCATAGGATGACATAACGTTGCCGTATTCGTTCTCAATCTGAAAACAATTTAATATGTTAATAAATAAAAAATAATTAATAATATTTTATTTAAGATTTGAAATAATAAATATATATTAAATAATGAAAAAATGTACCTGGGCAAGAATAACAGGGCCTCCTTGCGATGCAAAGAGGTTCTCTTGTTTCACCATATTAACGATCAATGTGGTGAAATTTTTCATCTCATTCTGGAGAGAGAGAGAGAACAAAATAAAATTAATTATAATAAATGATCATTAATAATAAATATTAATTAACTATTTTAATTACCATGAAAACATCATTAGCAGTTCGCATTTGAACACCAGGCATGTTATGCAACCACACAGGGAACCCACTGGAAAACAAATAAAGCTAAATTAAAAAACAAAAAAAATAGCTTTAAAAAATAAAAAACTTATGATAAATATATATATAAAAAACATACCCATAATTCCATTCAGCACAGACATATGGTCCAATACGAAGAACAGCATAAAGTCCTTCGTCTTGGACTGTTTTAAGGAACCTTATAAGGTCTAGGTTGCCGCTAAAATCATATTCCCGACGAGCAGGTTCATGGGAATCCCAGAAAACATAAGTTTCAATGGCATCTAGTCCACCTTCCTTGGATTTCTTAATCAAATCCGGCCACATCTACAGAATTAAAATATAAATTATTAAACTAAACATATTATAATATTATAGGGATCAATAAATAATATAAGAGTTCTATATATATATACCTCGGCTGTGCTCCTGGGATAATGGATTGAACCGGACACCAGAAGTTTATGCTTGCCGTCGATGATGATAGCTCTGCCATCGTAGGTAACCTTAGTAGCAGTGGCAGAGAGAGCGAGTGCGAAAAAGATCAGAGCAGCAAGCAGTATTCTTGAAGGATGCATTTTGTTTTATCAGTAAACAAAACACAATGAGAGTGAAATATAATGCATCGTCTGCTTGAATTTATAGGAGTTTTGTTGGTAGAGATTCAGTCAATCTTAAATTGATCGTGTATTATCTTCGTAAACAGATATATTTTATCCTAAAAATCTGATCTTCATCCATATCTTTTATATATATATATATAGATATAGATATAGATATCTGTGTGTGTGTGTTATCAGTTTGTATTGAAGTATAATTCCAAAACTTAAGTTTAAGTTTAGCTCTTATCGTGGGAAACAAACTGTATCCTATTATCCATTATATATATATATATATATATAAGTGTTTTCCTTTTATTCTATATATTTCTTTATCCTAAAATATGATTATCTTTTGTTCGATGCCATCTCGTTTAGTCAAAGATTTAGATTGGTTTTTTTTGCTGTTGTAATTTGAATTTTGAATTTAACTCCTCACTTCTTGCAAACAAACTATACATCCTATTATCCAATATATATATATATATATATATATATATATATATATATATATATATATATATATATATATATATATATATAATGATTGAAAAAAGGAGGGGGATATTTTCCCTGTTCAATTCGATTTCTTTTTTCCTTCCTTTCATTTTCTTATTTCGTAATTGAAATTGAAATCTTTTGAAAAACAAATTCTCTTATTTTATTTTCAAATCTAAAATCAAATTATGATTTTGTTTGTTGATTTTTTTAATCGAACCGGCCGTTCAGAAATTGCAAAAAAACCGCCCCTCATCAGTTTATTTTCAAGAAACTACAGGATCCCAGAGCTTAGCTAACCTAAACAGCACCACTGGCCTTTCCAGGGAGATTTTTGGTGGGACAAGGAACTGTTTTTTGAGCTACAATGGACTATTAAAATAAGCTTCGATTTCGGAAAGAAAGCAGAATTAGAACTCTGCGAGAGATCTCCATTATTTTTACCTTTTTTTAAAACCCAAATCTGATACCATGATCTAATTAATATTGTATATAAACTGATGTATATTATATTTAAAATAATATAAAAAAATAGTTCTCCAGAATGACTTTTACCATCTGAATACCCACTAACAAAAAAACATATATACACTATTCAAAGAATCATTTTAAAGATTTGACTCTGCAAAAATATTTTTGTCATTAAAGTTGTTCTAGACTGCTATTTGTAGCCGATCATGAGAGAAAGGTAAAATTTTGACCCCATCTTGGGGCCACCTTCTATATATATATATATATATATATATATTAGAAAATAATGTAATTATATCAAAAATATTTATTTTTGTTTTTATTAAAAAACACATCAATAAAAAAAAATCATATATATACTATTCAAAAAATTATTTTAAAGATTTAGCTCTCTAAAATAAACATGGAGTTGCTCTTATACTGGTAAGACCCGATACGAGAGCCTAACCGGTCTCCATTGAAGATTGGACCACCATAAGAAGAGAGAGAGGATTGCAGAAAGCTGGAATGATGCCCCAGATAATGGCAGTAAGCTGAGATGATGCCAAAAACCCTAAGATAAAACACAAATGTTGAAGGGCCATTGCAGCTCCATACTGACACAACTGATTCTCCTTCTCCTACATGCTGGAAGAATAGAATAGAGGGTGTGGGGATCTACAGGGAGGAAGCAAGAAGAGAGGAGGGAGGGGGGTGAGAAGACAGTGCTTGAAAAAGAGAGAATTATTTACACATCTGGGGGGTCACTCTGACACTGCTCTCAAATACCATTCTCTTAATAGAGATTCTATTCAACTAAGATTAGTTATTCTGCTGCAATATAAATTAATCAATTAACAGATTTGACAGCAAACAAACATCAGGCAAGCAGATGAAATGTTTGGAACCAAATCAAGTGAAGATGCTGCTGAGAGATTTAAAGCAGTGAACTATGGCAATAGAACTGGTCATTGCTTGAAACTTATTAAGGCTTACACTGCTTGATTTTTATCGAATAGAATGAGAGGCGAGATTTTAACTCGTAAACGCTGGATTAATAAAGCTCTGATATCATGTCATGGAACCATATCATTTAAAAACTAAGTGATGCAAGGCAACAAGATGCAAAAAAAGCACACAACTTGAAATGCAAGCTACACGCATGCTATGCTCACTGTCTTTCTAAGACATGCTGTGTATTAATCAAGCACGTAAGATACAGATAAGTATTTAGGTACCGTTTGGAAATCACCAGCTTTTGGCTCTGTTTTTTTAGCTTCCACGGCTTTTCATTCGAAAGCAGAATTCCAAAATGTTTGCTGATACTTACAAGCTAATATCACAGCCCTTCCAAACATGATTTTACAGTTACAATTTGTAGCTTTTGAGAACCCTACGGCCACAGCTAAAAGTCATAAATGGAACCTAATCACATCATTTTACCCCCAACATTAACGAAATCAGCAGAAATTTTATAACTTACATGTAAATTAAACATCATAAACATTACAAATTTCCATCCCTAATGGGGCATTTTCACCTACAAAACACACAAACCTAATAAAACCTGAATCTCTAAAAATTAACACTAACCAACAACAACTCTTAGTCCACTTAATTATCACTATCACTGTTGTTAACATTATTGCTAGCAGTAATATTGTTACCGGTATGGTGGTTGTGGTGGTAGTGATTGCCACTAGCATTCCCTCCCTTTCTCCCATTCTTCAACTGCGAAATCTCCATCTGTGTCTGCATGAAAAACTGCATCCTTTGCAACTCCAACTCTTTTGCAAACTTCATCCTCGTCTTCTCCATCTCCACCACTTGCTGCAACTTCGCAGTCTCAGCTTGCTCATAAGCTTCCCCAAACTTCAACATTGCTTGCGTCAACATCCTAATCGAATTCCCCCACCCTCCTTTTTTTTCCTTCCCTCCTCCCCCTTTCCCACTCAGTTCCCTCTCCACCACTACTCTCTTCTTCTGCGGCGGCAAACTACCACCCTCCTCCTCGTCTTCCTCCTCCTCCTCGTCCTCCTCGTCCTCCTCCTCCTCCTCCTCATCATCATCATCATCCTTACCCCATTTCCGATTCCGGGTCTTCATATTCTGATTCCTCCTAAAATGATAATGATTAGTCCCGGCCCTCCTACTACTACTACTTCGGACCCTAACAGGAATCGCGACTGGAAATTTACTACCACTTTCAATAGCAGGAACCCTCGCAGTAGACCCAATTAGTCTGTCCAAAGGATCAAAAAAAGGCCAAGAACTTACCCCACCGCCAGAAGCCATTTTCGCTTTCTCCAATTTATACTTCTTCTTCACAGTATCAATTCTATTCTTACATTGGATATCAGTTTTCGCAGATTTTGAATAATCTTCTCTGCTACTTACAATTTCAGCCACATCTTTCCAGTGCTTCTGCTTCAAGTTCCCTCTGCTCAACTCTAAATACCTTTCTCCCCATGCATCAATCAGCACGCCCGTGGCTCCTTCGCTCCAGCAATCCTCTCTTCCTCCTCCGCCTCCGCCGTTCACTTTCGACTTCGTCGGCAAAACAAGTGCCAAGCTGTTGTCAGTCTGATGTGGCGGCGGGGGTGGAGGCACGGTGGCAGTTGTTGAGACAGTTACGGTGATTCTTCCGTTCGGTGGTGGTGGTGACGGTGAAGGAGACTCGGTGGTGTTTGAGCGTGACTGTATATCATCATCATCATCCATGATAGAGAGCCGGTGAAATCAACGATCAGATCTGGTTTCGACGTTTCTGATGAGACAAAAGCGAGTGAGTGAGAGAGAGAGAGGAGGAGATGGTATTTTAGGTGCTGGGTTTTCGATGGTTGACGGGAAAGTAAACGGTGACGGTGAAGAAGTGACACGTGGAGGTAGAAGGATGGAAGAGATAGGTTGAGGTGGAGGAGAGTGATTTGTTAGGAAATAAATTCCGCCACCGGTAAGGATGGAAGTGGGACTGAGGATCGTGTTGCCGGCTTGCTTAGTGAAAGCACGTGTGTAAGCAACTACTATGTTGTCAAGAGGGGTAAAAACCATTTATGGTCCTTCAAACATTCACATATGTTTCAATGAGATCCCTTGCTTATTTTTTTCTATTTGTTGACTGATTTTTCCATAACTCGATTTGGTGAAGATGAATAGTTAAGGACTTAATCGTTGATAAATTGAAATTAAGAGATTCAGTTTGATAAAAGAAGAAAATAAAAGTATTGCTCTGCCAAATTGTAATATTTAAGGGATCATGCTTACTTCACATGTCAGTTTTGGTCTTCCAATGATTTCTTTTTTATAAGGCGGAGGGGGTTTCCAAAATTAACCTTAGCCGACGGACGAGTAGCGTGAAAGACCTCGTCCCCGAACGATTGTCTGAAATAACTTCTCCTTTTCACGTCAGACTTCGGAGATCCGAAGTAAAAGCTGTGGAAGACTTTCCGGTTTTTCTTTTTTAATAAAAAAAATATTCAAAAAAATAATTGAATCTTACTATAAAAAAAATCATAAATACATTAAGGTTAAATTACATTATATTTCTAATAAAATAATCAACATCTTAATATTTTATACTTGTGATAATGTAATTGAAAAACAGCTAACTCGAAAATAAATTATATTGAATTTATAAAATTAATCCTCTCTCATTATAATTTTAATACTAAATAAATATAGAAAAATAATTTTAATCAGCCATGACATTTTTTTAACTGTAATTTTTTTTTTAAAAAAAAAAGAAGAATCAATTTCATTTCAATTTCCATGTTTGAAATTTGCTTTCTACAGTTTCACAGAACTTAAATCCAAGAACTCTCGTTGGAAACACAACAAAACCAAAACCTATTACTTTCAAAAGTGCCAACACAACACACAGCCCACTAAAAAGTTATTTAAGAGTATGGTTGTTGTTGTTTTTTAAAGTGCTTTTCATGTCGAAATATATCAAAATAATTTTTTTTATTTATTTTTTAAAAATTATTTTTGACATCAACACATCAAAATGATCTAAAAACACCAAACCACAATCATTTAAAGTGAAAAACAAAAAAAAGAGTAAAAAGCGGCTAAAAACACAGGTTTGGAACCGTGCCAAACAGGCCCTAACTACGCGCAGTCTCCATGCCCAAACTAAACTTCTTTTTTTCTTCCTTTTACACAGTTTTGTCACGGCAGACAAGGTTTCTATAAGCATCGTATCACTCCTTTCTCAGAATGGAGCTCTTAGACTACAGCTTCATCACAATCACAAAAATGGCCATTTTTGGCTTCCCTCTCTATCTCTTCCTCTTTCTCATTTTTCCCAATCAATAATCCCGTTCTCTTCCAGCATAAAACAACGGTTGACATTCTTCCCTACACTGAGCTAAAATTTCCATCTGCCAATCCACCACTTCTTCCATGGTAACACCTAAACTACCTGAAAAGTTGAGACCGGGAAATATAAGCAACGTGCCAGCAAATGAGCAATGGCTGTGTTATGTCGTGAGAAAGTAGGAGAGAGATGGGAACATTGATATTTCCAACCGTTTTTCATAGGCATTATTAAGGCCATCATGATTTACCAAGCATGCATGCAATGACGAGAAAGAACAGGGAGTGAATTGGGATGACAGAAATGCTAGCATTCTAGCAGCTAAACAGGCTTCATTCCCATTTGTTTGGCAAAATATCAACAGAAAGAGAGCATGATTCGTGCTTTGCATACCAAGCTCCCTTGGCAAACTCTATTCAAAGAGGAAACTTACCGAGAATATAGTAAACAAAAGTGATCTGAGCTCAATTTCTTGTAGCAATCTTTCGTCGGACCACCAAATCATCAGCGGAGTAATAATCTGCGATGAGTCGATACATGTATGATGGATTGTGCCCTCCACTGCAAAGTAATTAGAATTTTGAAACTGTTAGGATTGCATGAGAATAAAATATAGATAAAATTGAATTACTTAAAAATTGGAAGTTGGAACTGGACAGAATTATATCAAACCCCGTCTGATTTGGCACAAGAGGCCAAACAATATTTAGTGGATAAGAATTATCCTTATCAATAATCTGTCACTTCGCATTAGTGGTTGTCAATAAGTCAGTAGTATTAATGAAAAATAAATGCTGTTCAATATGTACTTATCCAAAATAGATGATGTCCTCAAAAGTACTAGGACTTACGTGTCAGTGATAAACAGACTAACAAGCTTCGGTGGCACATAATCGAATGCTGGATTGACAACATGAAGAAGAGGAGAGCCATTGCCACTCCCAAAATCCAAGCAATCTGAGAATTCTCCAAAATCCAGCAGCTCGGATGGAGATCTCAATTCATTAAGTAAGACCTCGGGATTGTGAGGGTACAGGGGACACAACTGCCATGCCGGAGAAACAGCCAATGTAAGAAGGGCCAAACAGAGAGTTAGAATAATTTTTAAAAGTCAAAAGTCAATAATTATCACCACAGATGTCATTAACATTATCCAAAGTCATTTTACCTACTGTTTACACCATCCAGTTACAATTCAGCAAGGAAATCCCAGATTTATTTTTCTCACTTTGCTTCCTTTTTAGATTCATAAACAACTTTTGACCTCTCTGTGCTTTTTCACCCATGTCATGAATACTAGATTTCAAGAAACTAAACATTAGATGAAAAAAATCATGAAATCAATATGATAAACAATTATCTGAGTTCAGATGAATGCAACAAGTTACAAAAAACAAAATGTTAAGCATTTAGGAACACCAAACGCAGGAGTTCTTTGTTATAACTTGCAATTTTTATGCTTAAAACTCAAATCAATTTATAGCCTATTAGGGTTTTGCTAAGTCAGCATGAGCTGCCACCACGCCCGGCAAATAAAGACTGACACTAACAGAATAAAGAAGCTGATAAGAAAATGACAAGCATCTTCTGGGCCACCAAAAAAAGACTGGCACTAACAGAATAGAGAGCTGAGAAGGGAATGCCAAACATCTTCTGGGTCTCAGAATAGACATTCCATTTATGACAATTTAGCTGTCTTTTTTCCCAATACAAGTTGAGCAGCATAACAGCAGCATACCATTCATAGCAAAAATAGAGCAAACAATTCAAATATGGCAGTTTTTTTGCTTGCTATCAAAACTGTACGGGTATTATTTTGCTAAATTACCTTGTGACTGCCCGCAAGAACAACAAAAGGTACAGCATGCTTTTGAGCTGCAAGTGCAACCATATTGAGCCCAACAGGTGCTATCACACCACCATTGGCCATTACAGCATGAGCTCCAACTATAACCTTTACATAACAAATTTAAGGGGGATTAAAATAGGATGCATACCAATACCAAAAATTAGAGATGGAAAGAAAAAAACTAAACTCCCTCTTACCATGTTCACTCGGGAAATTATGGCAAAAACTGCAGAGTCGGTAATCAAAGTAGTCTGTAAACCTCTTGCAACCAATTCTTTCGCAAGAAGATGCCCTTGATACCTAGTTAAAAACCAATTGACGATGAAAAAATTTGTATTTAACAAAGAGAAGACTTAAAATAGTCATCCTGCTTTGTAACTAACATCAAGTGACTTACAAACCTTGGAGCACCCTCAGCTACAAACACCCGAAATGATCTTCTCTTTTCCTTCGCAGCATAAAGAAATTCCAACACTGTCTTTGAACTACCTAATGTTAATATTACCTCACTGAAAAGATGTGTTTAACAATCGAATCAATAAAAGAAAGTGTCAAAAGCAATGAAATAATATAACTAGCAATTAAAAATCTATGTCATGGAAACTGAAAGTTTACACCAGGAGTGTTTTCAAATTACTCAATGAAAGACAGCATGACCTTGTAAATGTGAACAGGAGAGCTTATGTTAGAGTGTACACTAGGAGGGTAAAATTGTAATACGATACATAACTCAGGTCATTTTGGCTACTGATAAAGCATCCACAGGGCAAAAAGCCACGCAATTGAGATAACTGCTGAAACTATACTTAAGCCCGGGACATTTTATCTTTGCAAGAGAAATTTGGCACTGAAAAATTGGAAAGATAACAAAAATTGAAAGATGATATCACATCCTCATTTGAAATTCCACCAGTCAGTTCAGTGATCGCACTTTAACATTTAAGGCACAAAAAAGGAGTTCACAGGATAGTAAAAGTAATACCATGACACCGCATTTAAAAATTGCTACCCCATGAACCATAATAACCCACAGCATAGAGTTCATTGATAAATGAAGACATCACAGTATCCCATGATAACCCATGGCATAGACTCAATTGCCTCTAATTTTTTCACTCAATTCACCTCAACTCAAATACTAGTAATTCAAGTAAAATTACTCTCATATTGCTAACTGCTAGGAGAAAACATAAAGCACTACTCAGAATCAAAGTAAATACACTACTTATGAAACCACCGATTATAGACTACAAGCATGCCCATGGATGCTTGTGAGTGAAACATTGTATGCATGACAAAAGTGAAGTAAAAACAATAATAGGGACAAAAATAAAAATGAACCAAAGACCATCATATCAATTCTTGCATGTCAAGTGGAACTTTAGTGCCAGCAACACAAACCAAAACAAAGAAAAGGAGATCATAAGGAAAAAATGAACTTGATGGTCAAAGCTTGATTGAGAAAAATTACTTTTGATGAATATGTTCAATGGCTTGTTCAGCAATCTGTTCATGACAAGTGGTAATATCTTGAATAAGCTCATTAACTGCTTCAATGACATCATGCTTCAACCTTCGAGTTCTTGAACTTTTATCAGCAGCTGTTACAGAAAAAATCCTTACATATCAAAACGCTCCATCACACACACACACCATATGCTAGCTAGACCACCACAATCATCCAAGTTTCAGATAAATACTTGTTCAACCAAATGAACCTATTTATTGTGCAAAATGATTAACTTGCATTCTATGTGCAATCATAAAAAAATAAAAAAACTGGGAATGACCATCCATTGAAATAAGAAACTCACATTTGCTTTTTCCTTCAGAATCACCTCCTGATGAAGGAGTACGAGGAATAGCTGCTGACTCAGGTATGTCCTCCAGCAAGGTTTGCAAGGAAGGAGGACGCAAAGTGCTTCTCGCAGCAGCTGCAACAGCAGCAGCTGATAGAACTGGATGCTCATCTCGCTCACTATCATCATCATCATCCCCATCACTTGCCGCTGATAAGTTCAACCCCGCAATAGCAGCTGTTGCCAGAGAAAGATTCTCCTCCCTAATAATGTGCAAAACACGCCTCACAATATTACCCACAGCAAGCTCTGCAAACAAATGTATACAATAACAGAAACATTACCAAAAATAACAAAATACAAGACCCTATAAGAAACCAGCACATGACTCGTTGCCCTAAAACAACACTCTAGTAACTAGCATTCATTTTATCAATTGAAAAACTCACCAACAGGATTGGCAGCAATCAGCTGCTCACCAACAGCCCTCACAGCATCAATTAAAGCTCCAGCCTGATTCGTGTAGGGAATTCGCTGCTGTGAAATAACCGATCTTAACAGTTCTGCTGTCTGCCTCGCCGTGGCCTGCGATCCCTCAATCTTACTGCCAAATAAACAGCAAAAAAGAAAATAACCCTATAACCTTATTTTTTATAAAACAAAATTCACTCAATACACACAAATAGTGAAGCATTAATGAAAATAATCACCGTTTCTTAAGCTTGATAAGAAAATCATTAACAAGAGCTTGCACGTCCGGCATGATTTTCCCTTGAACTTCACCTCCAAAAATATATTTAAAGTATCAATATCATTTCCTTCCTACAGCAACATTAGAAAAACGATATAGTATTCCAAAGTTAATATTTCCTCGCATTTCTACAGTTTTCTTAGCAACCAACCAGAGTATAATAGAAAATTAAAGGATACGTATTAAAAAGGACACTGCAGGTAATTAAAAATTCAACAATTTTCAACTGAAATGAATTTGAAAAGAAAATTATAAAAAGAAAAAAAATAAGGATAAATCAGAGAGAGATACTGCATATATACCTAAAGCAGAGATCGAAGAAACATGTGAACGCGAGCGAGAGAGAGAGAGGAGAGGTTTTTGACTGTGCGAAACCAAGAGAGCTTTTAGAACGTCTCACTGAAGTGTTTTATTATTATTTTTCCGCTTTTCGGGTTTTTCATTTTTTTTTATGTTTCTAATTGAATAGTTGTTTTTTAATGTGTATTTTCAATATATTAAAATATTATTTTTTAAAATTAACATAATAAAAAATTTTGAAAACATTAAAAAATAATTAAAAAAACAGATTTAATTACAATTTCTTTACCCGTAATACTTAAATAATTTAAGAGGTTTTAAAAAAAAAACAAAAAAAAAAGTTATTTTTTCACGAGGGGAATGTTTTACATACTAGTCAAGCTAATAAATTAATTTTAAAAACAATATATGTAAAATTTTAATATTCATACTAAAACTATCTATGCATATTCATAAGGTATTTACAAATATAAAAATTTAAGACAATTTCAGCCTATTTTTTTATTTTTTATAATTTATTGAATTTTTATTATTAAAACATGTAATTAAAAATAAATTATCGAATTGATAGACAAGTCTTGGCATATCATGACTCCAGTAATTTAAGGATAGAAAATTATATTAAATAATGGTTTTGCACTTCCGTGGCATATTTGACTCTCTCCTTCGACCTCATTCCCGGTTACTAGAAAGGGAACTTATTAGGCAATCCTTGTAAAGTCCTCTAACTATAATCTAGTCTCAACCGAGTCCTCAAAGAACTTTTATCTCAATTGGATCCCTCCGGTATTGATTAATTATTTGAAATTGAAATTTCCATCTACTCTTCACATAACCATAGGACAAAACATCAAGTTTTCAGAAGAAATACTTGTTTCTTAATGAAAAAACGAACAAGATGGATGTAATTCCTTGACAGCTATGGATAGTTATACCTGTTAGAAAATAATATAAATCATATTCTGGGACTTCATCTATCAGCTTAAACTTTTAGGTAAGATGGTTCCTTATCATGGTATCAGAGTCTTGTTAACCCAGCGGTCACGAGTTCAAATCTCACTACCCCCATTCTATTTGATAAAAAGCAAGCACAAGATAGAGTGGGCTTGTGCAAGTTTCAAGCCCAAAGGGCTTTCACTTGAGGGGGGGTTAGAGAATAATATAAATCATATTCTGGGACCTCACCTATCAGCTTAAGCTTTTAGGTGAGATGGTTCCTTAACAATATCCAATTGAGGATTTACTGAGACTTTATGAATACAATCAAGAGAAAAGGTGTTTTGGGTGCTCAATTTAGAAATCCCTTATAGTCATCAAGTAAAAAAACTTCATTCTTGCTGCTATTTTATGGCTAGACAGGGGCAAAATCTAAAACTTGCAGAGTGATTGTGGTTGCGAGGGGGAGATAAGAATGGGGTAGGGTTTTTTAATTTTAATTTTGAGATGGAGGGGGACAGGTGGGGTGGGTTTTTATGTTAATTATTGATATATTATAATAATAGTTAGCATAAAAAATATGAGTATTAATTTGTAATTAATTTGATTGAATTATTTGTAATTGAATATTTTTTAATTAATTATGTTTGAACTTATTGGTTATTTGTTAATGTGTTCATTTTATTTTTTAAAATTTTTTTAACATTCAAAGACAATAAAAACATACAATAAGTAGCTTAAATTTCAAATATTACGGGTCTTTTAATTATATTTAAATTTAAATAAAATTAAAAATATAATTTTATTGTTGGAGGGTTTTTCAAAAATAATTATTTAATTATATAACTTACTCTTATTGATTATATAATTAATTACATAATTAAATTATATACAAAATAATTGAATTTTATTTTAAATAATATAAAAAATGACTCTCCAAAATGGTCTTTATTATTGGAGTACACGTCAACAAAAAAATTATATATACATTATTCAAAGAACTATTTTATAAATTTAGCTCTCCAAAATAGCTCTTATCAATATACTTGCACTTGGTATATAGTTTTGTCATGGCTTATGATTATGTTTTCCATTGAAAAGAATATTTTGCTCAAGGAGAAGGCCAAGAGCAGAGTAAATTATCTTAATTCAATCAGAAAGATATTAAATTTTTTTTTATTAGAAAAATTAAATAGTATTATTAGAAAAAATATTCAGATTATACCAAACAAACTCAAGTTGTTTTAGAAGCTGAGTCAATGAGTTATCTTATTGATTTGCCAAGCTACTCAAGTTTAATAAAATTAGATTTTAACCCGGTCAACAATTATCTCATTTAATTTAAGATTTAATATCTATTTGAATATGGTTGAAGTTATTTTTAAAAATATTTTTTATTTATAAATATATAAAAATTATTTTTATGTTTTAAAAAATTATTTTTCATATAAATACATAAAAATAATCTAAAATATTATTTTTTTAATTTAAAATAAAAAAAATATTATTTTTCAAAAATAATTTTAAAATATAATATCAAACACTCGATCGTATTTGTTTTAAGGATTGAGTTGATGGATGATTGGGTTGACCGGTGGACCAATTGCATCTAAAAAAAACAGTCGCATAGACATTGACGTGGCTTTTAACCGTCACGGCGCCACCTTCATTTGACGCTCCAGAAGACGGCTACGACTGCACAGCCAATAAAAATTAAAAGTTGATATTAGTTTTTTTTAAAAGTTGTATTGATAAAAGCTTATAAATGTTTTGTTACAATTATTGTTCTTGTGTTATTGAGTTTAAAAGCAATTCAATGAGTGCTTAAAAATAACAAATAAGAATTTAAATATATTTTTATTCGAAAAATACATGCAATATTAAATAACATAAATAGAAGATAATATCTTTTTCCATCATCCAATCAAGACATCCCAACGAATAACAATTTAAAAAATAATATATATATATATATATATATATATATATATATATAGTTTATCATACAATCACAACTTGAAAAAAAAACCTAACTTGACTTAGATTTGTCAAAAAATAATAATAAGAAAATAATTTCATGTTTATTTTTTAAATTAAAACCTTTTAAATAATTATTATTTAAAATTTTGAAGAAATAAAAGACATAAACTCTCTCTCATACACACAAATAACATATTTGAGAGTGTGGTCTAACTTATTTTTTATAAAACAAAGTGTTTTGTTCAAATTATTTTTTATAATGTTTTTAAATTGTTTTAATATGTTAATGTTAAAAATAATTTTATTTTTTTAAAAAAATATTGTTTAAATATATTTTCGAGCAAAACACTTTGAAAAAACAACTATAATCACTCTCCCTATATAAATCTCAAGAAATAAACTCTTATCTAAGTTAAAAAATGAAATCAATGAAAATGAAATAATTAATATAAAAATATAATAATTCAAAATCAGAAATTTAATGGTATAAACATTTCCGGTTAATATATTTCAATTGGAGATGCTAAGGGTTGAGTCAAATTTAATAAATAAACTAACCTCAAATCCGAATAGTGTAACTATAAAGAATAAAAAGAAGTGTAACTCGAAATTAAAAAAAAAAAGTAGGTTAAAATAAAATATCAAGTAAATAAATTACATTTCTTTTTAAAAAAACGAAGCTATAAATACCCATACCTTTTTCTTTTGCTGCCGACACCAGAAAACAGGAGAGAGGGAGGGAGAATTGCTCGTTTTTCCCCATGTTAACTGGGGCAGTTTTATCGTGGCATGCTATATGTAACTTTAGATTTACTTAAATATGAACTCTCGTGCTGTTGTAGTTGCCAGAATATCTTTGATTACACGAGTGATTTATATTTAGATCTGACACAGGCTTACCAAAAATACATGGTTGCGATCGCTGTGCTGAGATTGCTAGCTAGAGTAGTGCCCTAAACTGCCTGTTTCTTCGTAAACTTGCTAGTTCTCCAGATACTGGGTATTTTTTCTTGCTTACAGTTTTCTTCATTACAAACAAATTTTCCTTTAACGTCTACAAGCTGCTGCTCAGTTTATTCACATTGAAATGCAATTTAACTCTGTATGTCATCCATATTTCAAAGTGGGAGTTATTGAAATCACCATGTTCCTCAATCAGGAGTTATCCACTACCCAAGTTGTGAACTAAATTGTGAAAATGCTTTTAAGTTTGCAGCAAAAAAGATCGGATGCACCTATGCGACTGTTGTTTCGCATAAATGTCATGAATTCGAGTAAATTGCCATAAGTCGATTCTGTAAGTAGATGTCTGTGGAATGATTATTAATTGTCTTGAGTATCTTTCATGAATAAAAGTTGAACCAATTTCAGATTTCCTTGATTGAATATCTTTCAAGGTCATTGAGAACATGATCAATGATTTATTGACGACATGGATTTCATAGTTGTCTCCTTTCTTTCATACATGTCATTTTAAACTGGCTTGTTTGTCTTTTCTCACAGGTTGACCATGGCAGCTCGCATTCTTTTGTTTTTTTTATGACATCCGAAATAAACCTGAGGTTAGTGATCGTCCTCTGTGTGAAGACATGACAGATTGGTGAAAGTGTAAATGTTCCTGCTCAGACAGCTTTAAAACCTAATGTGACTGTGTCTAGCAGTGTTCGCGAATTATTAGAGTGTCCTGTGTGCTTAAATGTCATGTATCGTCCAGTTCATCAGTTTGTTTTCTGCCATTTTTACCCATCATTGATAACCTAATGAAATTTGATTCTGGTGGAATTCTCACAAGGCTTCTACTTTTTAATATCCTTCCCCTGTTAAGAATTCCAACTTGTAAGCTGGTCATTTCATTGGTGTTCTCTTTTGTTGCAGTGTTCAAATGGTCAACACATTATGTTCCAGTTGCAAGCCCAGAGTTCAAAACCGATGCCCCATTTGCAGGCATGAACTCGGCAACATTAGATGTCTCGCGCTAGAGAAAGTTGCTGCATTTCTCGAACTTCCATGTACTCATCAGATCGAGTTTTGGGTGCATAGGAATATACCCTTAATACAGCAGGTCAAAACATGAATCCCAAAATGTTTTTAGACCGTACAGTTGCCCATATTCTCGATCACAGTGCACGGCTATTGGTGATATTCCTTATCTGGTGGCCCATTTGAAAGATGAACACAAAGTTGACGTGCATAATGGCAGTACTTTCAACACAGATATGTCAAATCAAATCCACATGAAGTTGTGAACGCAACATGGATGCCGACGGTATCGTTTCTCTGTATCCTTGTATCTATTCTGTTTTTGGCTTCCCTCTAATCCTAAGCAAAGAAGGGTTTTCTTGTTTTTATGTTGAATGTGTAGATACAGCTATCTGCAGAGTTCCCTTTTAACGCCATATTTGTGGAAAACTGGACATCTTTCAATTAATGATACTTGTGAACGGAATTGTCCTCTTGTAGAAGTTAAAAGGGTTTCATCACCATTGTATGTCTTCCTCCCATTAAAATCTGACGTGACATTCTAATTTATTGCTGGATCGAGCTTTTGTTGTTTGATTCCTTTGCAGACCTGTGTTGTTGACATGTAAGTGATTTGCTCGCTATTTTTTTCACCCCAATTTCCAGGTTTTTAGCTGCTTTGGTCATTGTCTTTGTCAGCATTTTGAAGCATTCCACATTGGGATGCCCCCAATATACATAGCATTCCTGAGATTAATGGGCACTGAGAGCAACTTCAATGTAAAATATTATTTTGAAAAGTTAAATCGATAAAATAATAGTTTGCTTAATATTGTAAATATAATTTTTATATATTATTGGTTGGTATACATTAGAATATATTTGGTTATATATATATATGTATATGTATTTCAAAAGTAAAAATCATTTAAAATAACCAAATATATTCTAATGTATACCAACCAATAATATAAAATAAATTTTACACGAATAAATAATATTATAATTTTTTTATTGTTTTTTTATAATATTTAAAATGGTACCTAATAATATTATATAGTTTTTAATTATAGTTTTTTTTTAAATAAATTTTAAAAAATGTATATCTTATTGAAAATATCTCATGAATTCTTAAATATAAATAAATAAATTACCTTAATAAATAAATAAATAAAATATTATACAAGAACATATAATTTTTAATTCAAACAATATCATAGTCTCAAACAATATTATATTGTTTTTTAAATTTTTGGCTTTTCTACAAAAATATAAATAATATTTCAAAGAATAAAATATCCTTTTAACAATGGATATAGCTATTGGACTGAAGAAGTAAAAAATTCATGCAATTACCAAAAATAACGGACTCCTTTCATAGATGCTCTGACAATGACGCAAAGAACCATAGTTACAGTCTTGAAGTAGGTGGAAGAGTTTGGGAGAGCTATTATGATAGTTTTTCAAAGTATTTTTTATATTAAAATATATTAAAATAATATTTTTTTATTTTTTAAAAATTATTTTTAACATCATCACATCAAAATAATCTAAAATAATAAAAAAAATATTTTTATTAAAAAATAATAATAATACCCCGCAGGTTATGCTGCCCCAAACAGCTTCGAAGTGGTGAGAACATGAGATGGCAAGGAGTGCCTGGGAGGATAGGGGATGGCCACCGGAGGTTCACGACAGTTTTGATGGTCTCGTTATCCAACGCAACATGGCCCTTTTCTTCTCTGGTGGAGATCGATCGGAAGGATTGAAGCTCAGGGTGACTGGTCGGATTTGGAAAGAACAGTGACAGGATGATTAAATCAAATCATCACAACTTCTTTGCACGTTTTATTATAGCATAACAACAATCAAACTTGCAAGTACTCAATTAAAATAACTGAAAAACATTTTTTTTACTTATAACGGAATGCATGAAATGATGTTTGACAAGACAGCCATGTAGTCTTCAGCAACATTTGCCGGACCACATGTATACCACGCCCAGAAGGGGCTGAAAACCTTCTCATCTGGTTTCACGTGACAAATAGAAGACGTATCGGAAAAATTCAATCAAAACTTGGCTGATCTGTTCATCAGCAAAAACCAGACAAATGCATTAAAAACCAAGGAAGTTGACCTAAATGCAATCTCACGTGCATTTAGCCAAGTATGCATCCCATCCTTGAAGACGGTAATCGCGAGCTGCTTCTGCAGGATTTGCTGCCTTTATAATCCCACGTCCCACAATAATGATATCACTACCCCTATCATAGATGACCTGAAACATCATTCATCCCACAATGATTAGAACTGTAACAATTCTCATTTAAATATCATCCAAGGCAAGTTGCGATGAAGTGAATAGATTGATCACTAATGCATACCAATGAAAAGATAATCCAATGAATATGAATCAATGCTGCAACTAACAAAAGAATAAAAAAATCAGTAAACAGTGAGTCGAACATACAGAATATGGGGTGTTGTACTGCTGGCCAAAGGCATCACCACCAGTGACCATTTGAACTCCAGGTGTTGCTTGAATAAATGCTGGGTTTACTGGTGCACCAGGCCATGAAGCTGGATTTACTGAGATGAAGCCCATCACAAAATCAGAATGTTCTTCAGCAATTTTTACCGCCGCAGCTGTGTAATCTCCCTTAGCAAAGTTACCAGCTGAACTCATTTCTGCAAGCAGCAAGAGGCCCCTCCCACGAGGCAAACCCTAAATAGAGTTTAAGGGTATTCAGAAGTTATCTTAAATAATGGCCAGGTATAATCCATTGATATGATTCAAGATAAAAGCTGTGCAAGCTATGAGGCATACCTTCAATTTCAATCCATCCACAATTCCAGGGCCAGAAATAATGTGACAATTAACTATATCAGCCCAATCCAATATACGGAAGATGCCCCTGCAAAAAACAAGGCCACAAACCTCAGACTTCTGCCAGGATACTAATAGAAAGGAAAACAGAACAGAAAAGCCACAGGGACGCTGATTCTCACCCTTCATACTGCATAGTCACTGTGTTGCCAATGTCTGCAAACTTACGATCTTCAAAAATTAAGAAATTGTACTTGTCTGCAATCTACAGCACGAAAAAGCATAATGAGCTGTTAAAAAAAAGGAAGAGAAAAAGAAGCAAGGACAATGCGCTATTCAGCTGCTAGGGGATCTTAGGACAATATAATCAAATTACCAGTACTTGTACCTCATTACCAACCAAACCAAGCTCCATAAGAACAATTAGGAATATCTGAATATGCTCATTTTGTACTGGTAGTTGCAGATCAACAACACTCTCAAAAGATTCATTCTCGTCATTACAAAATATATTAAGGACGTTCATCAAACAACACTTAAAGTTACAGCTGGAAACACAACGAGATTTACAGTCCCAATGTCATAACATGCAATTATTATTTTGCCATCCAAAACGATAATCGATGGTCTAAAGTTAGCATTGACATAAACTCCATATCATCAAACGGTAAAGCATTTCGAGGTAGAATTTCATGCTTCCATAGAATCTGAAGAATTCAATTTCCATGCAACAACTTAAATCATGATACCCAAAAAAAAAAAACACAGGAAAGCAGCAAACTTGAAAAATACCAATAAATTTAGAGGCATACCGCACGAAGTTTTGCTCCAAAATCAGGAGTGAAATCAGGCAAAATATCAACGTGGGTTTTCAGCAAACATATCTCCTGTCCAACCTACAGCCAAAAGAATATCAAAACCAAGTGAGGCAAACAAAAAACAAGCATCACACTCCAATCATCCCTGACCCAACCCAATATCAAAACACTTACTTTCTCAGCAAGCTCAAGCAATTCCTTAGCAGTACCGACATCAGCAGCAACACACAAATTACTCTCCTTTTTAACCATAACCTCAAACAACCTCTTCCCCATTTTATTTTTTGCTAGCTTCGCTCTCTCCTCAAACCCTAAACTCTTGACCCTAACACTCTTCTCCACCCCTTTAACAACACCAACCCTTCTATTCTCCTCCAAAAACCTCAAAACTCCCTTCTCCGTTTCCTCTTCCAACTTCCCCTTATCCCTCAAAACCCTGACCATCTCACTCAACTTAATTATGGCATGTAACTTAATCCCATTCTCCTCCAAATTCTCCCTCCCTCCTTGTTCCCTGTCAATCAAAACCACCGCGTCCGTCACCTTCAACCCCGCCGCCCTCAAAGGCGCTGCCGTTTCAAGAACAGAAGTCCCACTAGTAACTAAGTCCTCAATTATCAAACAAGCCTGGTCCTTTTGGTAATTTCCCTCGATAGCCTTCGAAGTACCGTAATCTTTCACTTCTTTCCTGCGCATTACCATGGGGATGTCGTTCGAGATTGAGACGGTGGTGGCGATTGGAAGAGCTGTGTAGGGAACGCCGCATACGAGGTCGAAAGTGGTAGTGGTTGGGATGGAGGTGATTAGGGTTTGGGAAATGTGGCGGAGGAGGGCGGGGTAAGAGATTATGAGGCGGAGATCGATGTAGATTGGGGAGGTTATGCCGGATTTAAGCTTGAAGGAGCCGAATTTGACGGCGGATATTTCATGGAGCTGGAGAATTAGGGATTCCATGGAAGACATTCTGTGGCGGTGATGACGGTGAGAGAAGCGAGGGAAAGAGTGAGCAAGTGTCCGTGGTGGAGTGGGAACGAAAGAGTTTATGTAAGGAAGGAAAGTTATCATCTTTACTCACATTTTCTGTTTTTTTTCTTCTTTTTCTCCTTGATTTATTTATTGCAAGCTTGTTTCTTTATTTTAATATTTTAATAGTGAGTTATTGTAACAATATTTGTCATTGACTTTTTTTTATATATAAAATATGATCTGCCCTGATAAATTAGGTTAATTTGTAAATCATTCGGTTAATCAACATCTAATATTGTTGAATTTGAATCTAAATAACTCACTAATTGCCGTGTTGTGATTATTTTTTGAAATATTTTTTATTTAAAAATATATTAAAATATTTTTTATAATTCATTTTTAATATCAATATAAAAAAAACATTGGAGTAATTGAACCTAAAGAACAATATATTATTATTATTTTAACTATATCCATATCTTTTTCTATTTAAATTAAAATCCAAATTGGATTATATTTAATTTATTGGATTTAACCAATTTTAATAACTATAAAAACATTTTCAGATCAGTTTTTTAATTAACCAGGTATCAAGGAAATCGTGTATGTTGAAACATTCATAGAGTTTTTTATCCTAAATTTATTAAAATTCATTCAGAGCCTAAATTAAGTGGTGAGATTAATTATATTTTTGTTACCAAATAATTTTAAAAAATGTTATCATAGTTTTTGGATGTTAAACTTAAATTTATATTTTTCTAGGAATAATTTTTTTTTTGATATATTTTACTGGATGGTTTTAATGCTTATGTTAGATTTCAAGGATCGAAACTTAACCCTTCTTAATTATACTTAATTAACATGAAACAGCAAGTATAATCAAACAGTAAACTGATTTTTATTTTATTTAAAATCCAAATTAGTCTAAATGTAATAAAATCTAAAATTAAAACTAAACCAAACTTCTGTTTTTAGTCAAAAATACCCGATTTTGTTTTTTTTTTTTAAAAAAAAGAAAACCATTCAATTCATCAAACTCAGGTCGTTTTTCACAAATATTCTTGATAATTCATTTAGCTAGTATTTATTTGTCACTATTTTTTTTTTAAATATTTTTAATAGTAGTATATTAAAATAATATAAAATCTTTAAAAAGTACAATTTAATTGCATTTTCGAGCCGTGGTGTTTTTTTTAGCATTGTAATTGCTTTTACTGCTATAATTTAAGAATGCAAGCCTATATAAATTATAGTTTTTTTAATTAAAATTTTAGGAAATTTTTCCATTATAGCCTGCTTTAATGATGGATCGTTGACACTTTCTGCGTTACGGCATCTGTGCTTAGCACTTTTAAGGAGACATCCAGTCGTGGTGTCCATTAAAGAATGCCATACCATCCATAGCGGTGTCCCTTCTTCAGAAGAATCGGAATTGGATGGATATAAGATTTAAAATTATAAAAAAAAATTTAAAAAAATTGCAATTTAAACCGATAGTATAGCTGAAGTTAATTTTTAAAGTGTTTTCACAAGTATCAAAATGATGGAAAATATAGTAAGTCTCTTGGTTCCTGTGTTTTTGCAATGGTTGATTCTGGTGGTTGTTTTTCCTGTTTACGAGGAGGTGGTTGCTTATTGATCCCTTTATCGTTCGACACAGAAGGGAGAGTTTCTTTGGCTATGCTGAGATTATGGCAGTGATTCATGTAATTTCTGTTTGCATTCATGGAGGCTGGAGATGCCTATCAGGCACGAGAATTTCGAAGGTAATTTTTATGTTCAATGAAAATCTTCTGCAATTAAATTCATGTGGAGCATGTCTTGTTTCTGTTTCCCTTTTTCCTTCTTTTTGCTGTCTGCATGATTCTGATGAGATATGATTCTATGCTCATCTCCCGTAGGAAAGTTAAATGCTTATGGTCAACTTTTGGCCAATTTGATAGATGGACTCTCTCTTGTCCGTTGACCATCTGTAGAATCAAGCTCATGTCTTGCTTTTGATGTTCCGATGGGGTTAGAAATTACAAGCATGCTGCACCACCTACAAGATTTAGTGTTGGGAATTTCGTTTCTTGGTTTCCAGAAAGTAACTAATACGTCTCAAGCTCAATTGAAGTCTGTTCATAATCTTTTTTTAAAGTTCTTTGTGATTTGTGGTCGTTGCTCGCTTCTCTTCTTTTTCAAGTTTCTTTCATGCCTCCATCTTTATTACTTTCTTATATCACCTTCACCAGTACTCAGCTTGCAACCCCTAGCAACTAGACTTTAATCTTTGCTCATTAAGATTCATTCATCAATCTGCACTGCCACATCACCAAAAACAGCATAAGCATAAGCTGTCAAGCTTCACTGTGAATTTGTTTCCCAAATGCGCTTGGCAATCAGTTTTGGCCTGTCTCGAGAAACTTGGCGATTGAGCAGATATTAGTGAAGTGAGTCCTCATTTATTATATCTTCTTCTGGAACTCATGATATATACAATCATCTCTCTTCTTTGCAGTTGTCTAATCCACAAATTTGTTCAAGGGACCTCTTAGAATCTATATTTGTACTTACATGGAGTTGAGTGTCAATGGCAAACATGGCCGTACTTAAGGAGGGTCATGTTATGCACCACGTGGAGAAGGAGTCAAGCAAAGTGGATGGCATCAAGGTATATCAAAGGCGTGGACGAAATGGCAGTGCAAAGATAGCAGACGTGGATGATGCAATTGGAAGTTAAAGGTTGCAGTATGGCAAATTAAGTGGGGAGATTCACGCACGTTTTAATTATTCATTGTATTTCCAATTGTTCATTTAATTCATTGTTATTTCCATTATGTCAGTTATTTCAATTACCTGTATTTACATTATGTAGGATCGTGCATTAGTGCAGCCAACTTTGAAGGAGTTGGTTATCAAACAATTTGTATAAATTGTACGCAAGATCCTTACAGTAATCTAAGAAGAATTTTATGTTTCATTTACTGTGAGATCGTTGGGTTCTCTCCACAAACGAGCCCTTATTATTCCACCAAAATACACAATAGGTTCCAAGGGAAGAAAAACGGGGAAACACCATTCCTTACCAGTAGATTTTACATTGAATCGCCCTGTAACTAGATCACAAATCGGGGACCATAACAACTTGGTATCAGAGCCAGAAGTTATGGGTGATTCTTCAAACACTTTACAGGCTCAATTTGAGACGTTCATGAAGATGTACCAGGAGCATCGTCAACATGATCGAATTGAAAGGGAGCATTTATCTGCTCGTATTGAAGAACTTTCTCGGGATTTGACTACTACCAGAACCGAGACTCACCAAGGAGATGATGGCAGTGCCAATCGTAATCCACGAGAGTATCCTCACGGAGGGCAACGCCAGGAGGGTCGTTTGAACTTACCCAGGTATAGCAGGCTTGAATTTCCGTTATATGATGGAAAACAAGACCCACTTGCTTGGCTTAGTCGTTGTGATCATTTTTTCCGTCACCAGCATATTCCAGAAGCAGAAAAGGTAGAAATTGCTTCTTACCATTTAGATGAAGATGCACAGGTGTGGTTCCTCAAATTGGAAAGAGATCGCCCTGGAATCTCTTGGGAAGAATTTAAACGCCAGTGCCATCTTCGATTCGGCCCGTCCATTCAAAGCAACAAATTGGGTGAACTCTCTAAGCTGCGACAGGTGACCACTGTGGAAGATTATCAACGCAAATTCGAACAATTAGCAGCTCGGGCAGGTCCCCTCACCACAGAACAGGAACTGGAGATTTTTATTAGTGGACTGCAGGAGTATATCGCAATTGAAGTGGAATTGCACAGGCCCCGAGATTTAACTAGTGCCATGAGCTTGGCACGCTTGTATGAAAGAAGGGGTGGGGTCAGGCGATTTACACCCACCAATCATAGACCCACACCTCCACCCACAGCGTTGAATTCCAATGCTGCCAACACAAAAATCTTCAAACGATTGAGCCGCACGGAGATGGAGGAACGACGAGCAAAAGGGTTGTGCTTTAACTGTGATGAAGTCTACAACCGTGGGCATCAATGTAAACGATTGTTCTGGCTGGATGGTATAGAGGAGTCAATCCAAGGTGATAAGGAGTGCACTGAATTTGAAGAAGACCTTCCACCCGAGATTTCACTGCATGCTATTATGGGAGAGCATTCTGGAGGCAAGACAATGCGCATCCATGGCATCATTGGGGGACATCAATTATTGATCTTAATTGACTCGGGCAGCACTCATAGCTTCCTGGATTCTCAATGGATGACAGCATTAAAGCTTCCATGTGAACCAAAGGCAGGATTGCAAGTAATGGTGGCCAATGGCAACAAAATCAGGAGCCCAGGTCAGTGTTTGGATGTTCCCGTTACAATGGGAAATCAATTAATTCACATTGATTTTTATATTCTGAATTTGACTGGGATTGATGCGGTTTTGGGGGTCAATTGGTTACAAACTTTGGGTCCTATATTGTGGGATTTTGCCGCACAATCCATGGTTTTTAAACAGAATGGAAGAGTAATGGAATTACAGGGAACTGATGCAGCTCATTCTCCTACACCTGTCATTCTCCAAAATGCAGAATCGGCCTCTACACTGCAGACAGACCTTGTATCTTTAATGGGTGAATTTTCTGTTTTGTTTAATGAACCGCAGGGTCTTCCTCCAGAGAGAGCATTTGACCACCGTATTAACTTGCAACCAGGAACACACCCAGTAGTGGTTCGACCCTACAGATATCCACATGCACAGAAGGATGAAATTGAGAAGCAATGCAAGGAAATGCTTGGCAGGGGAATCATTCGGACCAGCCAATCTCCCTATTCCTCACCAGTTCTTTTGGTAACAAAGGCAGACGGTACATGGAGATTCTGTGTAGATTACAGAGCCTTGAATTCCAAAACTATCAAGGACAAATTCCCAATTCCAGTGATTGATGAACTTTTGGAGGAGCTACACGGTGCACAATTTTTTACAAAGCTGGATTTACGTTCTGGGTATCATCAAATCCGCATGTCCCCACCTGACATAGAGAAAACGGCATTTCGCACTCATCATGGCCACTTTGAGTTCTTGGTCATGCCGTTCGGCCTCACCAATGCACCTAGCACATTTCAAGCCCTAATGAATGAGGTATTTCAGCTGTATCTCCGAAAATTCATCCTTGTATTTTTTGACGATATTCTCGTCTACAGCAATTCTTGGACAGATCACTTGGCCCATCTTCGTCTGGTGTTTGAAATCCTGACTACACACCAATTGTTCCTTAAGCGTTCCAAGTGCTGTGTGGCTCAACGCCAAGTTGCATACCTTGGCCACGTCATTTCAGCCGAAGGAGTTGCTGTTGACAACAGCAAAATTGACGCTGTAAAAAAATGGCCCAAACCGATGACAGTGAAAGGCTTGAGAGGTTTTTTGGGACTCACCGGTTACTACCGAAAATTTGTCCACAACTATGGCTCAATTGTAAGTCCCCTTACAGCCATGCTTCGCAAAGATTCATTCAGCTGGAATGAAGAGGCGTCGCAAGCTTTTGAGAAACTCAAGACTGCCATGACCTGCACTCCGGTATTAGCCCTTCCTGATTTCACCACACTCTTCATTTTAGAATGTGATGCTTCTGATTCAGGAATGGGAGCAGTACTTCAGCAAAATGGACAACCGATTGCATATTTCAGCAGGCCACTAGCTATACGTTACCGTGCCCTCCCAGCGTATGAGAAGGAATTGATTGGGTTGGCCAAGGCTGTTCGCCATTGGCGTGCGTATTTATGGGGACGCTCTTTCCTCATCCGTACAGATCATTATAGCCTGAAATTCTTGTTGGATCAACGAATCATTACATCTCCACAGCAACACTGGTTAAGCAAGCTTATGGGGTTTGATTTCACTGTTGAATATCGCGCAGGTAGACACAATACAGTTGCGGATGCTTTGTCGCGTTGCTTGGAAAATCAGCCCGCTGACTCGGAGGAACAGACCTGCCTCACGGCTATCTCTATGCCGTTAATTCCTCTTTTCAATTCCATTCGCATGGAGATACAGACCTCGGACCAATTACAGCTCCTGTTGCGCAACATACAACAAGGTGAGGCCGTCGGTCCATGGGAGTTCAAAGATGGGTTGATCTTCTTCAAACGTCGTGTTTATTTGCAGCATACTTCTCCTCTGGTTCAGTCTATTATTGAAACTCTCCATGATGGCAGCCATGAAGGTTATCAGAAAACTCTCCATCGTGTTGCTAAGGATTTTTACTGGAAGGGGATGAAAGCTTCAATTCAAACCTATGTTCGTCACTGTCTTATCTGTCAAAGGCACAAAACTGAGCATTTACATCCAGCTGGCCTTCTTCAACCTCTACCAATACCTCTTCAAATCTGGTCCGACATTTCTATGGACTTCATTGAAGGCTTACCCCCCTCCCAAGGGAAGTCAGTTTTATTGGTGGTGGTTGATCGTTTTTCAAAGTATGCACATCTGCTTCCCCTTGCTCACCCTTATACTGCTGTAAGTGTGGCTCGTTTGTTCTTTGATAATATTTTTAAACTTCATGGATTGCCGGAGACAATTGTGAGTGATCGTGATGTTACTTTCACTAGTTCATTTTGGACTGAATTGTTTCGTTTGAGTGGCACTAAGCTCGCCTTTAGTTCAGCCTATCATCCGCAAAGCGATGGCCAAACCGAAGTCGTCAATCGCACAATGGAGATGTATCTGCGCTGTTTCACAAGTGATCGTCCTCGCCGCTGGTTTCAATGGCTACCTTGGGTAGAATACTGTTACAACACCAGCTACCACTCTTCTCTTAAAGCTACTCCTTTTGAAGTGGTGTATGGCCGTTCACCTCCAACTATGTTATCTTACTGTCCTGGTTTGGCCAAATTAGAAGCTGTTGATCAAGAGCTGTTTAATCGCGATTTAGTCCTTCAAGATCTAAGGGGTCGTTTACTGCAAGCCCAACACTCTATGAAGAATAATTATGATGCTAAACACCGTCCGGTTAACTATGAGGTAGGTGACCAAGTTTTACTCAAACTCCACCCTTACCGTCAAATTAGCCTCTCTTCTTCCAAATACACTAAACTTGCCCCACGTTTTTATGGCCCATTCCCTATCCTAGCCAAAATTGGTTCTGTAGCCTACAAATTACACCTTCCCTCTCACTCTCGTTTACACCCAGTCTTTCATGTTTCCTGCCTTAAGCCTTTCCATGGCAACTCCGTGACCATTGAACCCTCCTTACCGATACTCACTCAAGGGGAAATTCATCCCTTGCCTAAGGCCATTTTGGACTCTCGGGTTATGCATAACAAGCCGCAGGTTTTGGTCCATTGGGAGGGGTTATCCCCTGCCGATTCTTCTTGGGAGGATATAGCTTCCTTTCGCTGTAAATTTCCTTCATTTGCACTTGTGGACAAGTGCCACTTTAATGGGGGCAGTGATGTTATGCACCACGTGGAGAAGGAGTCAAGCAAAGTGGATGGCATCAAGGTATATCAAAGGCGTGGACGAAATGGCAGTGCAAAGATAGCAGACGTGGATGATGCAATTGGAAGTTAAAGGTTGCAGTATGGCAAATTAAGTGGGGAGATTCACGCACGTTTTAATTATTCATTGTATTTCCAATTGTTCATTTAATTCATTGTTATTTCCATTATGTCAGTTATTTCAATTACCTGTATTTACATTATGTAGGATCGTGCATTAGTGCAGCCAACTTTGAAGGAGTTGGTTATCAAACAATTTGTATAAATTGTACGCAAGATCCTTACAGTAATCTAAGAAGAATTTTATGTTTCATTTACTGTGAGATCGTTGGGTTCTCTCCACAAACGAGCCCTTATTATTCCACCAAAATACACAATAGGTTCCAAGGGAAGAAAAACGGGGAAACACCATTCCTTACCAGTAGATTTTACATTGAATCGCCCTGTAACTAGATCACAAATCGGGGACCATAACAGGTCATTTTTTTGAAGGATATTTTACTTGATAGTTTTCTGGCTTTCAGAACTTTAGAGCTATGCATGTGATATTTATTATGATATTCACGCAGTTGATGACTTTGCCGATACTTTTCAGTAGGTGCATGCTGTGCTTCGAGTGTTAAAGCTGGTAAGCATGATCTTTTACATGAAGAAGAGACCTACAGAAAATGATTGAATCGAGATCGTTCTCAACATTATACTATTCCATGATTGTATGATGCTTGATTAAACGCGTTGCATTTTAGGATCTGCTCCTTGTCCAGATGATCTCTTATGTTCGAACAAAGAAAGTTGTAGCAGCGGAAAAGATCAACTGAAATCTTCTGGTATATGGAGCTTTAATCTTCTATGACCTTTTGTTTGAAACTCTTTGTTATTCCAATCCAATAGCTCACTCTGCTTGTTTAGGAATGTGAGGCAAGTGTTTGAGCGGAAAGGATTCAACCTTGAGATGGATGAGTTTGTGATCTTGGAACTAGCTATGAGATTGAATGTGACAGTAAAGAGCCTGAGAAGTATAAGGAGTTGATTGAAGGTTTATTGAAGGATAATGGGATTGAGTTTTCCTACTCAAGCTATCAGCATTGGCAGTTTTTCGATCTGGGAAATTGCCCTAAGAAGAGAAAGAATGTGTTTTTCTGAATTTTAGTGAAGCAGCATTGAGTAACTCATCTCTCTTTTGTGATGTTCTCTAAAATTTGCATTTCATTTTTACTTGTTTTTTTAATTATTCTCGACTCTTCTTGCTTCGTTCTCTAAAACTTGTACCAAGATAGAGACTTTCAAGCATATCTCATCCATACCTCAACGCCCAATTGCCATCCTATATGTTTGTTTTGAAAGATGGTTGCAATCATAATGGGGTTGGATTGGATAGACAAAGCCAGCTTATCTGTGAGCACCGACCCACTCATTTGAGTTGTTAAAATGAAGCAAATTTCCAATCAACGAAACAATGAAAGTGCCAACAGAAAACATTTCAAGATGGAGACCTGTCACTTCTGTGCAAAAAAGAAAGAGTTGTAAATTCATAAAGGGAAAGAGATGGTTTGAGATAAGATCATCGATCAGTTCTCTCTTACTATTCCTTTACCTAGACTGGCCTGACATTTCAATCAACATGATGGAAACTCAGGTAGCTATGTGTTAACTAAGTGGATTTGACCCAAGTGGAAGCTCGGACAGGTATAAGATCATCAATCCATTCTGCCCCACAATTCTCCTTGCTTGTTTGACAGATGGTTGCAACCAGAATACGATTAGTGTGATATATCAATCAGTGTCATTGAAGCTCAGACAGCTATAAATTCTTCTTAATAAACCAAAACACGGTCAGTTAATCGACACAGAGACAACAGATCCTCAAACTATGAAAATGGCATCACAATCAGAATTTCCTATGCCGGATATAAAGTTCAGTCTTGTTGCTAGTAGTCAGTAAAGTTGTAGACACAAGAAAACCAATAGTTCAGGACAGTACTCGGGGCTGGGCAGTGCAATGCCAAGGGTTTACATCAATCCCATGAAAGAACTCAAGATCAACAGCCTGTTGAGAAGGAGATATTTCATACAACACACTTGCAGGACATTTCACTCTTCTGAGCAACCCAGACAAACATTTGATTTTAATGTCTTAAAAGGTCCAATGAATTAGGATTTTCCTATTGGGCCACATAGCAAACGGATCATTTATGATTAAAAGCATGAGCTCCAAACAAGTTCTTGAACTAAGAAAGAAATTCTATAAGCTAAAAAATATCTTGAGCAATTCCAATAACCAGGCTAACTGATATTAGAATATTCAACGATAAGTCTCTTTCCTTGCCACTAAAAAACATTTTCACCGCACTGCAATTTTTTTAAAGGCATTTAACTTTGAAAAGCTCATCTTCTACTTTTTTTCACTGTTTTTACTTTGAAAAAAGTATCAAATTAATAATTTTTTAAAATTCATTTATTCTTCTAAGAAATTTGATAGTTTTAATATGCTATTATATATATAAAAAAAACATGTTTTAATAATGAAACTAGAAAGAACGGCGTTCCATATTCTCAATTGTTGTAGCGGAAAGGATGAACCAAATCCAACAAAAGCTTGCAGAGAATTAAAGAAACCAGATAGCAATAATGAGGACACAGAATCATCTATTCTTGAAGAAAGCAATCGTCTGGTTCACAACTTCTATATCACTATTACATATTCTTAACGTTGTCAAGGGAAAAATATATTCTCTCAATCATGAAGCGACATATCCTTCAGTACGCGATTATGCATTCCCAGAAGAAACGGAAAATACTCTATGGAGCAGAAGAGTAAAAACAATATGCAGAGACCAAATCCACCAAGTACTGCTACTCAGAAACAAAATAAAACCTCCCAACATATAAACAATTAATCCACAGACAACCACCGATGCAAAGAAACCTTTTGAGTTTACCTTACATTCATGTCAGCACTATTCATCGGGCAACAGGAATAGAGGGAGAAATCAACACTTTTAACGACATAAAGGATTAAGTATAGAAAGTTAGGGTTTCAAAGCACCCATTTTTCATTACGATGCACCATTTGCAAATTCTTTTGCATTGCATTAGCACTACATATTTACAAATCCCAAAGGAGAAATAATCTCCCCCGCGTAAAATACAAACAAAACTCCCAAAACCAATTTGGAGTTTTGATAGCACATAGTAACTACTATTGTTCAAGACACTACATAAAACAACCATCATCAGTCCCCTAGACAGATGTAAATACAATGAACAAAGTGAAAAAGGCCAAAGAATCCAAAGAGTATATTGAACCCAACCTTATATTGATTACATACAGTAACAAGACAACTAAAAATTCACACCAAATCAGGTGTGTAAGCATCCAATTTCGATCAGGAGCAGCAATCTGGGCATCGAATCAATCCATTCTCATTACATTCCAAGCATCTCTTGAGCACCCCTTCATCTTCATCAAACAACTTTCTACTCCCACTGCAATTCCCACAAGGCACAAACCTCGCATCCCCACACCCTTCACAAACAAAGCCAGGCTGCTGTCTTGGAAACCGATCAAGAACCCTCACCAGTTCGCCTGTCTCGAACATTTGCTTAATCACCTCAGCACCACCCACATGATCCCCCTTTATAAACACCTGCGGCAAGCTCACATTTTTCTCTCCCAACACGCTTTGCAGCTCCTTCTTATAAGCCGAATCCATTGAAACATCTCTCTCATCAATCCACACTCTAAACCCTCTAAAAATCATCCTCACCGCATAACAATCCTCATAAGTCCTCCGAACCCCTCGCAAACTTGTTAAATACACCACAATCCTATCCTCAGTACCCGGCAACCGAGTTTTACTATTGTTAATAAACCCAAAAGAAGGGAACCTATTATACTCAGGTCCCATCGATTTCAAAGATTGTAGCTTATGAGTTGCTTGAATTTGCAATTCATCGGGATTCGGTATCTGGGGTTTCGGGGACTCAAACAAAGAACGAAGCTTTTTGACCTTGCCTTTCATGGACTCAAACGAGTTGTAGAATCTTGTTGTTGTTTGAAGGTAAGACTTAGCCATAGAAGCTGAATGCATTGTAACAGACCTATTGAATATAGAACTAGAGGTGGTATTTTTGGTAGCGGGTTTTGAATTGGGGATGATTTCTTGATTCTTTTCAACTTCAGCCATCGACCCAGGTCACAAAATCAACTCAATTTCAAGAATTTTCCTTCTGGGTTTCTTAACTAGATCAAGATTGAATTAACCTTGACCCTAAAATTCAGCTCTAGAAATCCCAAAACAAAAAGAAAGAAAGAACCTTTTTTTTTCAAGTCACCTTCAAAAACAACCTTGACCCGTTCAAACCCGAAAGCTGATCGTAGCAACGACGAGGAAATAATCAGAAAATCCTAAACAAAGAAATTGACGGTGGACGATTGCTTTTTGCTTTTCAGGTAAGGTCGATGGAATGAATTTGTGGGGGGGCGCTCTTTTTCGAAACAGCTTTCTGTTGTTTTGCGTTATTCTGGCTTGCTTTCCTGTCTTTCTTTGCAGATAGATGGAGAAAGAGGGGGGGGGGGGACAAGAAAGAGAAAATAGAAGCGTTTTCAGTTTTGGGTTTGCTTGCTTTTGTTGTTGTGAGAGAGAAACGTGGAGGAGATGATTTTTGTTGAATTGAATACTAAGCTAAGAATAAACTAAGATAAAAGTGAAATAAATAATAAAGTTTACTCCTTTTGTTGTTTTTGTAGAGAGAGATTGGGGGGTGGCGGGGGTGGCTTTCTAGTTTCTAGTTTCTACAGCAGAGACTTTTTGTTGGGAGTGATGAGGTCAGACTTACAGACAGATAAACCACCACCGCCTAGTTTGAAACATACGAGGTCGCTGTTTTCGTGTCCGTTTGGTTGCGTGGTGGAAACTGTGTTTTGTTAAAAACGCAGTTTGCACCTATATTTCAGTGTTTGGTTTCCATCTGAAACGTAAAAATATTAAGTGGGTCCCATAAAAAAAACGAATGAAACGCCGGTCTGAAAAAAGTAGATAATTGTTGCTTTTTTTGGAACGCGCAGTATGGGAGGGAAAAGGTGGGTGGGTCTTGGGGATATATATATATATATATTTGGGTCAGAGGGTGGGGGTATATATATACACCCCCCAAACGCCCCTATATATATTTATATATAAAATATATAAATATACGCCCCTATATATTACTATAATTATAATCTAAAAAAATAATTATAATAAATAAATATATTAAAAAAATATCGCAATATAATTTTTATTTTGCAATTCTAATTTTATTTCAAATGATATTTTATATATATATATATATATTAAATTAATATTTCTTAGTGTTTTTTAATAATTTAGATATAAATATGAAATATTTTTTTAAAAAATTAATATATTATTAAACAAAAACATGTTTGTAAAAAATAATTATTATATTACTCTATGCCTTTTACAGTAATTTTACAAGTTAAAAGCAATATAAAAATCTTGGTAACCAATCATATAAAAGTGTTTTTTTTCAACCTCAATCTCAATCACAGTTTTAACCAAACACTTTACTGCTTATTTTAAACCACAGTAAAAGCGCTTTTTTTAAAACTGTTTTTTTTCAACCTCAACCACAAAAGAAAAAGCAATACCAAACAGACCCTTCTTCTGCTATAGTTTTCTTAGATGTTTCAAGTGTTTTCTTTTCTTTTTTCGTGGTAAGAGGTAATGATGCCTGTTGAGGTGCTGGATGTTTGAAAATTAGTTTTTTTTTAATATATATTAATATTAAAAATATTTTAAAAAAATTATATATATAAAATAAAAATTCCTTCAAAAACAATATTGATCATAATCTGGTGTGTCCTGAGATAATATTTATTTTGATGGTAGTATTTTTTAAAATAATTTTTTATTTTAAAAAATATTTTTTAATATAATAAACATCAAAATAATCCAAAAACATTATAAATATACATTTGAACTGTGGAAATTGGGTACACCGATAATATATACTCATTATGTTTGCAAATCATTTAAAAAAAAAGTGTGTGTATATATTGATTAGGTTAAAAAAACTCAGAGGGTGTTTGGGAATTCATTTGAGAAATATTTTTTAAAAAATAAAAAATATATTTTTAATTTAAATTAAAAAAAAATATTTTTTTTTCGGATTGTTTTTATATGTTGATATCAAAAATAATTTTTAAAAAATAAAAAAAAATATTATTTTAATATATTTCTAAACAAAAATCATTTTTAAAAACAATTTTAACTTCACTCCCGTGCATATAATACTGAACTCGAGATTTAAGCTTAAAAAATTCAACAGTAATTGATTTCATAGAGTTCATTTCGTAGATTTACAAAGACACTATTAAATTTTTTTTCAAACACGAGTATCTTTTATTTTATTTTCAGATTTTTTAAGTTCAAGATTTTAGCTTAAAAAATCAATAAAAAGTTTATTTTTATTATTAAATTGACTTTTAAAGTTGCATTTGACAGTCACAGTATAAGTTAACATTTCAGTGTAATTTAAATAAAAAAACAATTAAAATTATGATTTTATGAAATATGATAGTATATTTCTTCAATTAGTTTCATTCATTAGACACACTTAACTTTGATTTCAATGCAGAATGGTGGAGTTTTTAAAATCCATGCGAGTGAAAAGAAATTTGTATATTCATTAGACATATTTTTATTTTTTCAAAATTATTTTTGATATTAATACATCAAAATCATCTAAAAACATTAAAAAAATAATTTAAAATAAAAAATATATAATTTTTATTTTTAAAAAAATATTTTTAAAATACACTACCAATCACTCCATATCCTAGATGACAAAATTATATCGGGGAGACAGACAATTTATATGACTAAAATTGTCATATTCAAATTCAAATACCTTTTGGCTCCTCGGGTCTCTTGGGAGTGCCTGTAACGTGGTAATTTCTGAATTTAGCATGGGTTGGAAATAGTATTTAATTAAAAAATATTTTATATAATTTTAATATGTCAATGAAAAAAATCATTTTAAAAGGACACTCTGTATTACAATATAAAAAAATATTTCGTATGCTTTGTAGGTTTTAGAGGATGTGATATTGGAATGTCATGTGTATACTTTATCGTTTAAAATAATTAAAAAAATGAAAAAAAAAATATTAGCAGAGGAAATCACGCCTTCCCAATTCTTATTTTTTAATTGTGTTCCGGTCAACTATGACATGTATATGCATTATTTTAAACTTCAAAGAGCATGCTGATTTTTCAAAAAGAATAGGTGATGGTGACATGTGTTTTTTTTAATTGTGGTGTCTAAGCAGTTTACACGTATTATAATTAATTTTTAGATCCACTAAATATTTTGTAAGCCCAATAAACAAGCAAGATGTTGCGGGACTCGAATGGTGTAAAGGAAGGGAAGAAGTCACTTCCTCCACTAGGTCAAGACCTCACCTATGACATGTGTTTATGCGAATAACAATTAATCCTCGAATTCACTAAACATTTTGCAAACCCAGTGAGCAAGTAAGACACTGCGAGAATCGAACGGTGTAGAGGAAAGGGACAAATCCCTTTCTCCAAGGCCAAAAACCCACCAGCGACGTGTGCTTTATTAGAAGTGTTTGGCACTACATTTTAAAAATATTTTTGAAAAAAAAATTATTTTATTTCATATTTTAAATTGAAATTTTTTATATTTTTAGATTATTTTCATATACTAATATTAAAAATAATTTTAAAAAATATTATTTAATATTTTTATGAATGAAAAGCATTTTAAAAATCAGTCAAAACTACAATTTTAAACAAACATTTAATATGCTTATTTCTCAATTAGTTGGATGTAAAATTAATAGATATATAAATAGTTATCATGTTAATAATTACTAAACTCGAATTTAAAATAAAACTTTGTTAACTGCTGACGTGGGTGACACGTGTTTTTAGAAGGAAAAGGTGATGGTGACATTGATTTTGGATGGTTGCAATTTTATTTTTTAAAATAATGTATGAATCTAAAAGAAAATAGTAATCTTTTCATATGATCCGTTCACTCGACACTTCTTTTCAAATTTATGTCCGCATTAAAAACTTGGACTTCTTTTCTAGTGTAAATTTTGGATGTTTGCTGGGCTGGAATCCCTTCAGAGATTTGATTGATAGCGTGATTGAAGATGATTTTTGAAGAATTTTTGTTTGGTAATTTATAAATATAATATTTTTCATTTATAAAAATATTTTTGTCAAAATATTTTGAAAATATTAAAATAATTAAAAAAATATATGCAAAAAATGACAATACCATATAGATATTTATTATCCGTTACAATATCCTAGTAACAAGTCGGTCAAATAATTAGTACAAATTCAATTAATTTTTGAATAAAAAAACATTATTTTAAATTATTTTTTAAGACATCTAGTTTCCACGTGGTCAAATTATTTGGTATTTTTAGATCAGAAACTTTTTAATAGAGTAGTTAAGTTTGTGTTATAAAATATTTTTATTTTAAAATAATTTTTATTTAAATTTATTCAAAAATATTTTTAAAATACAGTAATAAATATATAATAATTAAACTAATATTTTTCAAACTGTTACAATGCCCTGGTCACGAGTTGCACAAATAGTCAGTACAAATTCAATCAATTTCCTAGAAAAACATCAATTAAATTATTTTCAAGTTAACTATTCTGACATGTTCAAATTATTTGTATGTTTAGTAGTGTAGTTGAGGTTGTGTTATAAAGTATTTTTTATTTTAAAATGTATTAAAATAATATTTACTTATTAAAAATTATTTTGACGATATTATATTAAAATTATCTGAAAACATTAAAATATAATATAAAATAAAAAATAAAAATCTTATTTTTTATAAAAAACCATTTTTAAAATGCATTTTAAAACAAGTTATAAACCTAATTTAGAGGCAAGTTGGCTGATCATGAATTGACCGGAGCTAGGGTTAATAACTGTTTCTAGAAGTAGCCAATTGAGTAAGGTCCTGTTTGGCATTGTGATTCAATCTGTTTTTTGCTGCTTTTCGTTATTTTTTTTTTAAAACCGGCGGTTTAATGTTTTTAGATTATTTTGATGTGCTGATGTCAAAAATAATTGTTAAAAAATAAAAAAAAATTATTTTGATGCATTTCGGCACGAAAAGTACTTTGAAAAGCAAAAGTAATCACACTCCCAAACACCCCCAGACAGTTTTGTGTGATGATTCCGTAGGAAAAATATTATCAAAGATCTCATCAAATCTGTATCTGGCACATCGAATGGATTCGTTAATATTTTATTTTTATATCTACAATAAAATTATTAAGAGTACGAGAATATAGTTAAAATTATTTTTAAAAATATTATTTTAATATATTTTTGAATGAAAAATATTTTAAAAAACAAACTTCAGATAGACACTTAATATATTTATATATTTCTAGTGCTATTTTTATAGCTAATTAAATATTTTGTTATTCAGAAAAAATATTATTTTAAGTTACTTTTTGTGTTATGCAATGGCGTATATGATTTTCAAAACTTACATTTTTAAAAGAGTTTTAAATAATAATTGTTCAAGTTAAAATATTAACGCTTACTTGAGTCCCTCTCTGCTGACTATACCTCCATTCATCTACTTAGATACCGTAAAGGATAGCGAGTTTGTTACAATTAATACCACAAACAACCATTATAGATAATCAAAAACAGAAGTCAAGTTCATCGACAGAGTCTCAGAAATAATGGTCATATTTTTTTTAATTTAGACAATTTATAGAGAATCATGAGATAACCTTGTCTGGTATATGTATGAAGTGCAAGAACCATAAAAAAACCTGATCATTTCCATTGAACCATAAAAAAATAATCTCAAGTTTCAAAGAAGATGCAGGTTCTGAAGTTATTTAACTAGCAGCAGCTCTGTATCAAGAGCAGGGCTGAAAAAATGCCAGCTTGAATCATGAAAAGCAGTAAGATAATCATCCGAAGCTATCTTGATTACATACTCATCTGTGAATTTCCGAGCAGCCAAAATATGCCCTGTTGAATCAACAACAAAGGATTTCTTAATCTCTGACAAGAACTCGTACATTTCAAAGCTATTTCCAAATATTACAATGTGATTCAGCAGTTCCAGCTCCCTTTTTTCCTGTAGGAGATTTTTGTATAGCTCTGCCTCACAATGTGGCATATAGAGAGGTGTTGGCTTAGTAACCCGTCTGCGACCGTGCTCATTTACAGAAAGAACAGAACAACCTAGGGATTCAAGAACCCGAGATTCCGTTGCAGAAAGAATTGGATCAAAAACCTCCATGTCCCCGATCCAATCGAACTTCCTCTTCATCAAGATTGCAAGGCTAAGATGAAATCGAGGGGTTTCATATGATTCAATGCTGCCAATTCCATATATCACCATCAGCATCTTCAGTTTCAAGCCCAGAACCTTGTGAAAAGAATTCAGGATGTCAGGATTTTCGACTTGCTCCAAAAAGTTCTGGTAGAATTGAGGGCTCTCAACTTTCTTGAAACAGATTTCCATCTTCTGTGTCAGCTTCAATTCTCTATCTGGGTCTGATTCAAGCTCAGCTGGCACCCATGACTGCTTTTTAGCTTCTGGAGTGATATTTCTTCGGGAACATATCCACTTTTTGCCTCGGCGAGGTAACACAACTGCCCAGTCTTCATTTTTGGTGTGCTTGTCAAGAGCGAGTTTTGCAGAAGCTTCCATTATAGAACAGTGATTCTCTTTTTTCTCCTTGCAAAATCCTCACTTTTCAGCTAGTCAAGTATACCTGGGGGAAATTATAAGATGATCTACGGAGCAAGCATGTGAATCGTGGGAAGCAGCAAACTCTTCCTGCTCAGCTTTACAAAAATATTTGCTGAGGTAATGAATGATTCGAGTAGCAAAGTATTTTACTCTAATACTCTCCCGCCTATCAAAATTTCAATCAATCATCTCCGCACCTCGCAGATCAAGCATGAGAAAGACACAAAAAGATCCCCTTTTTATGTTAAAGAGAGAGATGCCAAGAATTGCAAGTCATGCAACTACCTGAAAGCAATAAAGACCTGACAAGGAACTTTCTTTGCTCTGATTATTAATCATCTGAAACCAATTTATGAGGTTCCCGGTTGGAATAATTACACAAAACTCAACTTCTTATATATCTCTATCCGACCTGTAATTACCGCAAAACTCAAATAGCCCGACTCTCCTGTTTAGAGCTATCAGTGTTTCAAGCTTCTTTAAGTCTCCGGCTAGAGCATGTAAGAAAATTATGTTTGCGGTTTCACACTTACTATATTCAGCAATCTATAATGCATATTGACTGAAGAAAATTGGATACTTTAACAGGTGTTTTACAAGGTCCAGGGCCAGCTAAAATTTAGATTATCGAGCATAATAACTGCAATTAAACATGAAAAAAAATTGAATATTCAAACAAACTCACGGGGAAAAACTTTTCTTCAAGGGGGTCTCTAATTAACAGAAGATTGAGACAATATTCAGTATTCACTCTTCCAGATTCACAAGATTGCATATTGGCAGATTAAAAGAAGTTGGAGATGAATTTCAACATCTCTTATTTATCTTAGTAAATATAAGATTTTTGACTTAAGTTGAAAGATATAATTATATTTTTAGTATGCCAATTTGATTTAATCATGGGTCAAATTAAAATTTAATTATGTTTGCGAATTAATTTAGGCTCTAATTGAAAGATTTTATTATGTACAAGTACTTAATTATACTTTAATAGGGTTAAATTAATTCTATGAAGGGCTTAATTGGTAAAAATTAAGTTTGGAAGCCTAATTGAGGTTAAATTGAGAAGGTTTGAATTTTTGGAGACCAAATTTAGTTTTTACCATGTCAATTGGATGAGATCAAGGATGAAATTGAGGAAAATTAAAAGTTTAATAGTCAATTGATGGTCAAATTGCATAAATTAAAAACCAAGGACCAAAATAAAAAATACACATATATTTAAGGTTGTTATTGAAATTTTATCAGAGATAAAATTGTATAAGATTAAAAATATAAAGGCAACTAAGAGTGTAATTAGAACAATTATAAATTGATAAACCAAATTATACTTGTCATAGCAGCGCCAATCTATAGAATTTGAAGGCAACCAATTCAGAGTTCCATGCCTTGACTTGCAACAATGCGTGCACATCATCGTTTTCATCATTGTAGAAGCAGGAGAGATGACCGACAAAACCATCGTTTGCACGAAACGGTAGCTGAAGAGTCATCTTTGTTCTTATAAATACCCGCGAACAATGAATAGAAAGGGAAGGAAGAACAAAAGGCAGAGATGAAAAAGGAGAGGATAACAATAAAATATATTAATACAAATGCTGGAAAAAAGTGAACCGTGAGCAACCTCTTAGCACCATTAACAACTTCCTCCACTCCTCGTCGTTAATGATAGTTTCAATATTCTTTTTCCTTAAATTCAACAGTTTCCTCTTCACCAACAATCAACCAACGACAATCTCTCGGTACCACCACTCACTCCTTATTCTTCTCCTCCAACAGAAGTAACAGCAGCGTCATTTCTCCTCCTCCAACAACAATAACTCCTTCTCCTCCAACGACAATAATAGCAAGTCCTTTATCTCATCCGGTGACAATGACAACAACAATAACTCCAACTCCAACTCCAACTCCAACCATTTCTTCTTCATGCGGTGACAATTGATTCTTCCTCTTCCTACAACCACCTTTCTTTCCACCAACACCTCGTATGCCACTAGCCATATGTCCTCTTCACAGCAGCAATGTCAGGTAACCTCGGACCACCGTTATTGTTCACTTGCATGTGAACAATAGGCAATAGGGCTAGACATAACGTCCAACCCAATTGAAAAGGATTGTTGGGTTAAATAACCCAGCTGGATGGGGCGACCCATTTAATTAGGCTTGATCCAATTTGAATATATTTTTTAAAAAATGCATTTCAAAAAAAGAAAAATATTTTGTTTTCGTGTATACGATCAAATTCTAAAAATTTATGGAGCATATTTTTTTTTTTAAAAAAAGCACACAATTGTATATTCTCTCATGTTTTAAAATGAAAAATGGGATATCAGAATCAATTTATGATTATCCATTAGAGTTTGACTAAAATATCAAAAATATTTCAACTACCATTTTGTTCTTTTTTTAGTCATAAACTTTAGTTACTGAGGTGTAAAAGTACATTGCAAAGTACACTACAAAGTACACATTTAGATATTAAAATGATAATAAATACAATGCTAAAATTAAAACCCTAGAACGGTTAAGTTTTTGATGTAATGAGGTCGAGACTCTCTTACGAAAAGAGATCTATTTCAAGATTTAGAAAAGACTAACAAATAAAAAATTGATATAGAAAAATAATCAAACAACAATGCAACTAACATTAGGTGTGATGCATAGGAGGTGATGTATCTCTTTCTTACAGAGTAAGTTCTTTTAGTTAAATTTTACATACCATCAAGTTTTATAATGATTATAATACTAGATGACGACTTCTAAAAATCATAATAATAATTTTATGGTTATAATTTTTTTTTTTTTGACACATCACCACCCGTATGCGGGGATGGCTGCGCGAAGCGAAAAATGTATGTCGCGATAGGAGCTGTAACTAAATGATCCAATTGTCTGGACTGATTTAAAATATCTGGTCTTGGTGGTAATATAAAGTTCAAGGGTGAAATTGAAAAATAAAAAAAAAATCTTGATCCAACTCTTACCTAGCCTGAGTATAAATTTAACCACAGGTGAGTTATTATAATATGATATAATTAACCTGAATGGTCTAAAGTTAACTTGATCGAACAACAAAATTTTCCTGAGGATGAGCCCGAGAAAAAAAATTGAAATTAACAGAAAAAACTTATTGCCCCGACTCCTTGAATTTATTTTCACGGGGCCCATATTGAGATAACTAGCGAAAAGAATGACTCCAGATCTCATAATCCTTGGGGTCAAGAAGAAATGATTTAAAATAAATCAAGAAAAGGCATTTTGATTAAATCATCCAATTCGGACACCCAATTTTCTTTCCCGCTCCCTTCTTCTTCTCTCTGTCAAACCCAATTTAGGGTTTTACAGTTCTCTATCCCCTTCACTCTTCACTCCGCTTTCCGTAAAATCTCTCCGTTAAAAATGATGTACGGCGGTGATCCTCAGCAACACCAAAACCTCCACCATCAGCAGCAGCAGCAGCAGCATCAACAGCAGCATCAACAGCATCAGCAGCAACAACACCACCACCACCAACACATGCAACAGCAGCCGCCACCTGGTGGTGACTTCCACCGAGGCCCCCCGCCACCGACGATGATGCGGCAGCCCTCCGCTTCATCAACAACTCTTAGCCCTCTCGATTACCACCATCATCACCCTCCGCAAGCCGCCCCCGGTCCTCCTCATCCTAATTACGAAGGTAGGTAGTTAGATACTAAGTGCATTGTGTTGTTTTCAAGTGTGTTAGGGTTTAGGAGTTATGTCTTGATTAATTTAATTATAGCGGTCTAGTTTCAATTGTAACCTAAATTATAATTATGAATTGTGTGTTTTGATTGAAATTTTGTGATTTTCTTGATTGTTTGCTGTTGCTGTTCTAGGTCATGGTGATGGTTATGGTGGAAAAAGGATGAGGAAGCTTACGCAAAGGAGAGCTGTTGATTATACAAGCACGGTTGTTAGGTATATTCAGGTAATGCTTGAAATTTGTGATAGCTGATAATGTATCTAAATCGGAAGCAATGTGACTTTGGAATTTGTTTTCTTTGACGTGGATGTGTTTCTTACTGGATTTGGTGTTCTTTTAATTGGAATTGAATAATTTCTGGGCGCATCTATTTGTCTGTGTTAATTCCAATATATGAACTTATAGTTGTTTTCTTCTATATCATGCCTTAGGTTAAAAAGCTTATCAGTCTTGGTGTTGAATTCGTTGCGGTTTTCATTGGGTCATAGTGTTGATCTTGACCAAGAGTTAAATTGCTTGGAGAGGTGGTGGTGTTTGTACAGGAAAAAAAAGGAATTACACCAATAGGTTTTTGTACGTCTCTGCTAGTATTTTGGGTTTTGTGAAGGGTGAGAAATAAGATAGTATTTGGTAGGAAAAGTCTACTCTCAACTCTTTGAAGGACTTGTAGGTTCAAACTTTACACTTCTAGAATTCTGACATCTGATAAACAATTGAACTTCACAGATTATGGATTTTCTATGAGGTTCATATGATGCACAGTCAATTGCTAGTTTCTTTTTCTTGCAAGTAGGTGGCAACCCCCTGGTGCCTGCATCAGTAGATCTTTTGTTATTTGAGTTACTTGTAATCTTGTTTCAGTGTTGCTGCAGACACGTATGTGGCAGCGGGACTCGAGGGACAGGACGATATTGCAACATACCCCAGCAGCTGCAATTGATGTTAGTGAACATGGATTATGTATATTCTTTCTTTATGAGACATCTTGAACAAAGTGGCTGTCAGTTTAATTATCTTTCTATGCTTCTAGCATGCAAATTTTCTTCATGTGTTGATCTCTGGTGCAGGTGTTGCCTACAGTTGCCTATTCTGACAATCCATCAACAAGCTTTGCTGCAAAGTTTGTCCATACATCTCTAAACAAAAACCGCTGTTCAATTAATCAGGTTTTGGTAAGTTGGATTGCAAAACGAAATCTTGACATTGTTATTTATTTGAAAAGATAAGAATATATTTTCTCTTAGGACGTAGTATGATCTACTCATTGTTCTATCATGGACCATCCAGTGAAATTCTGTTTCTTTTGAAGTTTGAAGTTAATTGTTTTGGTTTTTATGTAAGGGATTACTATATTTGATTATTTATCACTACCTGGGCTGAATTTGCCATCCATATTTTTTTCCCTGTTAAACATGTTTCAGGCTCGGAGTCAGATGAGACTGCAATTAATTCAATGGGTTATCAAACTTAGTTTTTACTTGTCCGATGTGTCAAACTCGAATATAAAATTGTGTATGACATTGTGAAAAATGACTCGCACCAATTTATTCTTCTTTGCTGTTACAAGGGTCTAGATGGGTTTCATTCTGATAGCAGAAGTTTTTAGGCCTTTAATTTTGTTGATATGAGTGGAGAAAAGAAATTGTTGCTGGATGTGCATTGCCTGTTGAAACAAATAAAGTTAGATGAAGATTGGTGATCTGTGTTGCTTCCAACAAACTGAACTCATCTTACTATCTTTTATTTATTTACTAGTTAGCTTTTTGAGACCTCAGTCTACTTCCAACAAACTGAACTCATCTTACTATCTTTAATTTATTTACTAGTTAGCTTTTTGAGACCTCAGTCTACAGTTTGTGTGACAGTGTACTGACTTCTAAGCAGTAGTCTCCGATTCCTACTTGGGAGAGCACATAACTTCATTTGCTTAGCATAAAAAAAGTGGTGTGCATATGCCTGCATACCGGCATATAACGTACACTGCCTATTGTGGAATGCGTTTGAATGCCATTCATTTCCTGCCTGGTCCAAATCTATTTTAACTTACAAATTTCCTACCCATTCCCCCCCTCTTAATGATGGAAAACATTTGGATTCTTTCTTTTGGGAATCATCACATCTGATGTTTCTTCAATCATGTTATCAAACATATTCTGACCCTTCTCTTCATATATAGTGGACTCCAAATGGGAGACGTCTAATCACAGGTTCTCAAAGTGGAGAATTCACCCTTTGGAATGGACAATCATTTAATTTTGAAATGATTCTTCAGGTGTGTAGTTATGATCTTTTAATTTTGATTTTTAATTAGGAAAGAAGCAAGATTGATGATTTTTGTGGGTTCTTTTATGTGCAGGCTCATGATCAAGCAATCAGGTCTATGGTATGGAGTCACAATGACAATTGGATGGTCTCTGGTGATGATGGCGGTGCAATTAAGTAATTCGCATAAGTTCTTCATTGTTCCTATGGTTTTGTTGTTATTGTGTTTGTATGTATTGTTCATCTAATGTTTTTTAATACTGATTTAGGTATTGGCAGAGCAACATGAATAATGTTAAGGCCAATAAATCTGCTCATAAAGAATCAGTGCGGGGTGTAAGGTATAATTTCACTTCATATTTTCCTTCCTTTTCCGTGTTCTCTCTCCAAATAGGTGATGTTGATGAAGATCTTATTGTAAACCTCTTGAACAGTTTCTGCAGGACAGATTTGAAGTTCTGTTCCTGCTCTGATGACACTACTGTTAAAGTTTGGGACTTTGCTCGGTGTCATGAAGAGCGTTCATTAACGGGTAATGTGTTTTTGGTCAATGAACATATGATATCAAGTCGAGGTGCCAATTTTGGGTGGTTTCTTCTTTATTAGAGATATCTTATATACTCTTTGGGAGGAGGGTGGGCCCATTATTTATAGTAGTGAATGGGATGATCTGTCTTCCATTCTTGTGAATAAGTTTAAGTAATGAATCTTTAAGATTGCTTGATATGATGCCTTACTTTTAGTCAGAAAAGTTGACCTTGAAAGAAGAATGTCGAAATATGCAATGGGCCCAAAACCCCTTATCAGTCATTTTCTTCTGCGAAAGATAGTTCAGAGACTAATGCAAGGAACATTTATGGGTTTACTTCCTCATGTTCCCTTATTGCTTATTTGGATGGAGAGAAATAAAAGTTTTTCAAGGAGAGGACACTTCGATTTGTGGGCTAGAGATGTCTGCTTAAAGATTTTATGATATTAGTATCGATGCAATTACTAGTTCACTTCCTCTTTGATTTGCAAACATTAGCTGGTAGATAACATGTTTTTTGACTTCCGTGGTATACTTCTATTATACAGGGGGTTATGCCCCTGTTTTGGTACATAAATTAGTGTATCCCGCACCAAACAGTCTGATTGCATAGATTACTGTCTGTGTGCTGTGCTCATAGTATTTGTGCTGAGTGACCTAAAGAGTTTTCTTTGCATCATTTTGAACTCAGGCAGGCCATGGTTGGGATGTGAAGAGTGTTGATTGGCACCCTACAAAATCTCTACTAGTGTCAGGTCTGCCCTAAATTCATTTTGGAACATCATGATCTCTTTCTAAGTTGGCATTGCTGTGCTTGATGCTGCCAATTGACCATTTTCTTAGGTGGGAAAGACAATCTAGTAAAACTCTGGGATGCTAAATCTGGAAAAGAGCTTTGCTCGTTGTGAGTACAAATTTTCTTGGTCATTAGGCTTTTAAGTTTGGCTTAGAATTGTTTTATAAATTTCATGAGCTGGGCATGGGTTTCGCAGTCATGGCCACAAAAATACTGTGCTTTGTGTCAAATGGAACCAGAATGGTAACTGGGTGCTGACTGCTTCCAAAGATCAAATCATCAAGGTTTGCAAATTCTTTCTCACATCAAAGCCCTCGTTTATGCAAGTTTAGGGCTTGAATGTTGGTCCCAGTTTACCTTGTCCATTTTGTAATTTTTGCATCTTCGCAGCTTTATGATATAAGGGCAATGAAGGAGCTTGAATCTTTCCGTGGGCATCGAAAGGACGTGACTGGTTAGTAACACCTTTCACCTATGCAAACTGTATGAGGATAAAATTTAGTTGTATAATGCTCTGCTGTTGATTGTAAAGTTATGGGAATAAACTGCTTTTATATATTATGCTCATTGTTGGCCGAGCCTTTATTAAAATTGCTAGCATGCTTGTTTTAATTTTTAACTTTTCTATGCTGTGATTTGTACATGAGGATATAGTTATCTTAAAAATGCTCTATCTTTTCTAGCATTGGCTTGGCATCCATTCCATGAAGAGTATTTTGTCAGTGGGAGTTATGATGGATCCATTTTCCATTGGCTTGTGGGGTAATGTTCTTATCTCAAATTGAACTAAATATATTTTTTTACTGTTAAATTATTCTACAACTTGTACTTGAAGTTCTCGGTGATTGAATGTTATGTTGTTTTTAATATAGTTTTCATTAAAATGTTTGCAATGCAAGGAAAATCTATTCCAAGGAAATGATTAGATGGAGGTTGAAGAGAACTCTTTTTTTTTTTTTATATGTATAAATAATTTAAAAGTATACAGTGGAAGGATATGCATAGTGTTAAGGAACCATCTCACCTAAAAGCTTAAGCTTTTAAGTGAGGCTCCAAAGTATGATTTATATTATTCTCTAACACCCCCCTCAAGTGAAAGCTCTTTGAGTTTAAAACTTGCACAAACCCACATTACTTTGTGCTTGATTTTTATAAAATAGAATGAGGATGGTGAGATTTGAACTCGTTACTGTTGGGTCAACAAGGCTCCGATACCATGTTAAGGAACCATCTCACCTAAAAGTTTAAGCTTTTAAGTGAGATCTCAAAATATGATTTATATTATTCTCTAACACATAGTCCTCCGGACAATTTTTTTTCTGTTTTTTTGTTGACTCATTGCTCAAGGAAAGCTATAAGAAAACAAGAAAATAGATCTTAAGATTTTTTTTCTTTGCTGAATTTGTCATTTGCAAAATTCTTCATTGTTTTGGATGGTGAATTATTGAAAACAATCAATCTTTTGTTCCTATTTCCTTTTTCTGTCTTTTTAAGTTGATTCTATTTTCTTGTTTGATGCTATTTGTGCTGTTTGCTTCATATGTGGAAGTGATCTCATAAAAACTTCTGTATCTTATGACTGATGCATAGGCATGAAACCCCCCAGATTGAAGTTTCCAGTGCTCATGATAATAGTGTTTGGGATCTTGCATGGCATCCAATCGGATATCTTCTTTGCAGGTAAATGCTTGAAATTCAAGTTCATTGATCCTGGGATGCTAACTGGTTTTTAGATTTCCGAACCTTTTGACCTGATATTCAAATAAGTTAACTTTCTTTAATTTCATTGCCTGGAATATTGAATGTGGTTCAATATGTTAGTTACTGCAGTTTATTTTTTCTTTTTTCTAGTTATACATTAGTTGCTTTGTCTTGTTTGTTGTTCTATTGCATTGTAAGTTGGCGTGTAGCCCTGTTAAAGGCAACATGAGTGGCTCAAATCAATGGTATTTCAATGTTTACGTCTGATTGACTTCATTATCTGAAACTGTTTCACGGGTTGCTCTCCACTTGGACCATTAATATATAAAATAGATGTACAGGCTGCCTTTGAAGCTTGGAAAACTTGAAAATTCCAAGGAATCAATTTTTTTTTCCAGAGCAACCAGACTGCCATTAATTTTATTGGCTTATTTATGCTGTTCTTCTTCTGGGTCTTTTGATGAGTTTCTATTAGTTGATATTCTCTGGGGCTAGAAACCCTTTTCGTCAATATTTTTATTTGGAATGGAAAGATACTTATTTTCATTTCGTGCTGAACCTTGCTCTCTCTATGAATTTTTTTCAATAAAAAAGAAGGGAGGGAGAATTCTTGGCTGTGCTAAATGTGTACTTAACTCTAGCAACTTGAAGAGATTTGTTTGCATGAAATATTTGAATGTCAAATAATAGTATTTCAATGTTCTGGTGAAGGACTAAAAGAAAAAATGTTATGATTAAATTCCTTGTCATTCTAACCAATAACCCTTGTATAAGGTGTTTCTATCTATTCAGTTACTAAACCTGCACAATTTTTTCTGCAGTGGTAGTAATGATCACACAACAAAGTTCTGGTGCCGAAATAGGCCAGGAGACACTGCCCGTGATAAATTTAACACGGGTCAAAATCAAGGTTAGACTTTACAAATTGGTGAAGCTGAATATTGGCTTAATTAACATTCTGTATTAAATCCAATCATGTGTTGCTTTGGCCAGAAAACCTGTGTATGTTTCAAAAATTTCAAGCTACAATATTTTCCATGATGTTATGATTAGTATACAAAAGCATATTTTATTGACTGATTTTCTAACCATCACTATTTTCTACCAGGTTATGGTGAACAAAATCCTGCCCTTGGTGGGCGCTTCCCTGGCAATTTCCCTTTACCTGAACCACCAACAACTCCAGGACCATTTGCTCCTGGATTGACTCGAAACGAAGGAACTATTCCAGGTGTTGGAGCTGCAATGCCACTATCGATTCAATCTCTTGATGCATCCCAGGGAGAGCAGAAGCAGCCTCTTCCAGTTTCTATGTCCTTTGGAGCACCTCCGCTTCCTCCTGGTCCACATCCGTCGCTTCTTGCTGCTAATCAGCAGCAGCAGGGATATCAACAAAATCCTCAGCAGATGCCACAACAGCAACACCAACAACATCCCCAGCACATGCCTCCTTTGCCTATGCCGCCTCCAAATATGCAGCAGCTACAGCCTCCATCCCATGCACCACTGCTCTCTCATCTGCATCTACCTCGCCCTCCACAAATGCCCCCTCATGGCATGCCTTCACCAATCCCATCTTCCATGCCTGGATCGTTACCTTCATCACTTTCTGGTCCAATGGTATGATATAGTGCTCCAGTCATTATTTTTTATTTCCTTGGTCCATTCAGTCTCTCTCACTTCAAAATTCCATATGTTGGAATTTTGTGCATATCTTAAAAAAGATTTTCTCTAATAATTTCATTGCATTGTTGAAAATGCAAAGCTCCCTGGCTTCTTTTTAGAAACACATGTGGTGGCTTTGTCCGTTCAGTACTTTCCTTAGTTAGATGTATTTTGAATGTTAAATTTTGATCCTTTTTTTTTCTTCCTTTCCAGGGTATGCAAGGGACAATGAATCAGATGGTTCCTCCATTACAACAAGGCCATTTTATGGGCATGAATCCAATGCATGCAGGATCCCTACCCACAAGCGCTGCCCCTCCAGTTGGTGGGGTTTTTCTGAATGGCCTGACAAATATGCAGGGCCCATCGAATGCAACAGGGGGCATGTATCAACAGGGTGGTCCATTCAACCGTCCACAAGGTGGACAGATGCCAATGATGCCGGGGTTTAATCCTTACCAGGTAAGATAGACATCACATTCTTAGGTTATGAACGATGCACCCTCCCCATGTTTGCACAAAAAAAAGTCCAGTACTGTCAGTGTAAATTAATGGTATTTTGTAATTTGTTGTTGGCATTTTCAGGTTCCATAGACAATTTAAACAACGTACTTGAACATGGATTATTGCAGAACCCATGAAATGGAACTGGCTATATAAAATATCAATTCGAAAAGTTCTACAGAGGATTACTGTATTCTTAATCCATATTTTTCTAGCCATTACGATGTTCTAGTGCACAAATCTTCTTAATCCAAAATATCCTTTTTATTCCTTCCAATTATGGTAACAATAGACGTGAAGGGTAATCAACCATTTGTTTGAGGTAGGATCTTTCCTGAAGGTAACATTTTTTTATTGGATGACCTTGTCAAAATATTTTATGTTTAGCCTCATGATAGTGTAGTGTGCTTGGCAATTCTATTGAATTCCATGCTGAAAAAGTATCATTCGGCAAACTGAAAACCAAACTCTCCCAAACATGTTACGTGGATTACTGTGTTTGGTAGAGTAGAGGGATGCAAACCTCTGTCATTTAGACAATTCCCTTATTGCAGTCTACAGTTTCGGACTATGCAAGGTTTATAGAGTTCTAGCGACTTCATAAAATACAATGAGGGAAACTGTTGATGTAAGCATGCGTAGTTTTATTTGCTTTTTGGGTTGAATGTATCGTTTTTCATGCCCCCTGTTGAGTAATGAAGATGATAGTGCCAGGACAGAATTCTACATGTTGCTAGTTTCTGAATGGGCTTGTGTTTCCAACATTTGTGTCTGTTCAAGAAAAAAACTAACACGTGTTAAATCTTGATTGTAGTCTGGGAACCAATCTGGTATGCCTCCACTACCACCCGGCCCACCACCACATTCTCAGACACCTCAGTAGAACCATTGCTGCATCATGGAGGAGCAACTGCCGCGGGACAAGAGGAGGTGAGAATGCTTTTGCTGCTTGTGCTTCTACTAACAACTCAACTTGTGAAGTCTGAGGTTTAGTGCCACCGCCATTTTCTTTTTGCCTCGTAGTCAAGTTTAGTGCTTTTCACTGGATCTCTTTTTGCCCTATTTCCATTAGCGATGTACAAGTAGGCCAGATGTTTTTACTTTAATTATTATTCGTAACTGGATAGAGTTCTTGATAGCAGCCCCCAGCCTTCCAACCAGGAACACAAGAATTACACTATAGCAAGCCTTTCTACTCTCGCCCCTGTTTTTTAGCACAATTAAGTGACAAAGTGAATCAATACTTGGATTACAGAATTACTAGCAGAAATAAAAATTCTAAATCCATATCAAATACCAGCTATCAAAAACCTTGCAAATCCTACGGGCCACAGACAAGTAACATTTCAATCGGAGTTGGTGGCTCACAACCTTCCAAACCCTACAGGCCACCGATATGTTGAAGCTTGGCTGCATTGCAATGATAGATAGCTAGCACAACTCCATGAAGGAGTTGCTTAGTTGATGATCAACAAGCAAAAACCTTCCTCAGCAAAGGAAAAACAGGGAACGATTGAAGGAAATGAAAGGCTGTTTGGGAAGCACTTGAAAAGTGCTTTTCATTATTATTTTCGCTTTAAATTATATATTTTGTGTTTTTAGATTATTTTGATGTGTTGATATTAAAAATAATTTTTAAAATTAAAAAATATTTTTTTAATATATTTTAAATAAAAAATATTTTAAAAAACAACTGTAATAACGATATCAAATTTATAATAATGTGTATGCTTTCATATTGAATCACTGAGCACCCTTAACTTTCTTATGTATATACACGTACTTCCAGATTTAAATACAAAGTCCAATTTTTTTGAATGAAAAATATTCATACTAGTTTTTTCCATTGAGATATTAATTTTAGTTTCTTCTAAAAAAATAGAATTTCTCGGATATCCATTTACAGTTAGAATTAAAAACAAATTTATTTATCATCAAAACTATATTCCAAAGATTAAACTAGATTAATTCTTTCCAGTTCTTTCTTTGCTTTTCCAATACGTTTACACCCAGAATATTAAAATTTATTCTCTAAGCTGAAGCTGAAATATAAATAATCAAAGGGTCAAATTATAATTTTTTTGGAGAAAAGAGAGAAAAAGCTATGACAACGTCAAATTATAATACTGGGCACATCCTACACGAACAACAGGAGGACATGACAATGCTTCCAACAACGCGGTGAAATAATATTTTTGGATGATGAGAGTCGTCGCTCGAGCGCCCATCTTTTTGGTGTTTTTTTTTAACCAAAATGCAGACTTGTTTTTGAATTGACTTTGTAATTTTTTAAAAATTTGTTATGAAAAAAATGGCTCTTGACCTTATGCTTTTTTTTTTTCCACTTAAAATGTAGTTTCATCATGCATCTTAATTCTTCATTTTTTTTCCCATTTAGATAAATACCAAATTGCCCCAGTTTAAATTATAATAACCAAAAAATATTGTGAAAATGCATAGCTACCATTAATGCTAGGTTTAAACGTTTTGTTTTCACGATATTTTTTTTTGTTTCACCATGCAATTAAATTAAAAAATATATTTATCTGTTCTCATTTTATTTGAAGATGACAAATGAGCCATGTTAAGAACTTCAATGTCCTCGGAAGCCTATATAAGAGTTTATAGAATTGTTTTTCATGATGCATAGCTTCCCTTGATGCTTTTTTATACGTTTGTTTTTAGACCCGGGTAATTGATTAATCCGGCAAAAAACTCGATTCAATAAATTATGTGTTTTATTTTTTTTAAATTTTCTACGAAGTTTACCCGGCCGGCCATGTTTGTATGGAATGGCGAGGTCAAGTTTTGCAATGGATCTAGCTTAAAAAATAATTCTGGATGGAAGAAAGGAAACACAAAATTACGAGACTCGGAGCTATCTATTCATTCCATTATGAACTATGCTTCGGAGAATACAATTTACGAACGAAGAAAGGGAGAACCGGTCACTTATGTCGTGACGGCGATTTTTACGACGTTTCGCACCCCGCCATTATGGCGCGCGGTGAAAATGGAGTGTTTGTTTTATAGCCGTAAAATTTACGACTATAATTATGAGGGAGTCGCCACCTAGTATTAAGGTTACTAGGAACCTATTGGTCTGCGTGAGTCTGGGTAAGGGGACTTGTTGTGCAAGGGGAAGACGCATCACCCCCAATGCACCCTACCTAAGGCAAGCTGCATTGTCATTTGATTGTTTTTTCTAAATTTAATTTTTTTTTTACCCTGCATAAAAACAATTTTTTTTATCTGCGGGTGTAATTTACGATGTAATTTTACACCGCAGTTAGAAACTCTTTTTTTTAGTTTTTATCTACGGATGTAATTTACTCTTTTAAATTTACATCGTAGTAAAAATATTTTTTTATCCATGGATGTATTTTACAATGTAAATTTACACCTTGATAGATAAAACAAAAATGGTTTTGATTATTTTTGACATTTTGGCCGAATCCCAATGGATAATCATAAACTCGTTACGATATCCAATTTTGTTTTAAAACATGAGAAAGATGCAATATTTTTTTTTATGAAAAATATGCTTGAAAAATCTTGGAATTCGGCCGTATGCACGAAAATAACACATTTTATATTTTTTTTGTAAAAATAAAAATAAATAAAAATTTTTTTTTTTATTTTTTATTTTTTTATTTATTTTTATATTTTAATGTGCTGACAGCCCACCTCGAATGGACTGGGCTTCCAGCCTTCACAGGCTGGAAGCCCATGAGGGGAAATTAAAAAAGATTTGTAACAAGCTTGAATAGCTTAGTATGCAATTTTAACTTTGTTTTGATCAACAAATTTATTATATATATATATATATATATATATATATATATATATATATATATATATTAAAAAAAAAAAAAACTGAAACGAAGAAGAACGTGAACAGTAACGGCCAACTTCGACGAGAGAACCACCTGAGGATGCAGCCGTGTAGAGGGGATCGAGGTGGTCTTTCCTGTCGTTGTGGCGCCGGAGAAGGAGGCCTGTGGTGGCCGGAATGGAGGCTGAAAAGTCGCTGGTCTGTGGCCGTTCGTTGCTGCCTCTGCTGTGCTCTTCTTCGTCGGAGCTGGTTACTACCGTTGGAGATGAAGGCTGGTTTGCTGCAGGTCACGGTGGAGGTGTTTTCCGTTGCTGTGCTCGCCGGGAACTGTTGCAGGAATCGACGAGGAGAGAGAGCTGGAGGAGAGAGAGAGCTCGCTGTTGTGTTTTTTAGAGAGAGAGAGATGTTGGTTTGCAGACCGAGAGAGGGGGCTGAGGCTAAGATCGAGAAAAGTGAAGGTGATGGTTTATTTCGAGTGATATTTCCTTGTTCTTCTTCGCCAAAGCCTCTGCAAATCTTCCTCTATTTCGTTCTCTCTTCTGCGTCCATTTTTCTCCCCAGTTTTTTCTGTTTTATTTCGTTTCCTTTCCCTTTCTGCAGTGTCCACGGTCGCTATTTATAGGCCAAAACCGACCTGCCACGGTGGCTGGCTGGTCGGTGGCATGGCCTGCGGCGTGGTGGCTGGTCAGCAAGGGGCTGTCGGCAGGCGCGCATGTGAAGGCAGCGGGCTGCAGTGGCAGCTTTGGGGGAGGCCGAGTTTCGGTTTGGTCCCTCAATTTATGATTGTTCTAATTGCACCCTCAATTAAATTTAAATTTGTAATTTTGTGCAATTGGGCCCTTGTCCGAATTTCAAAATTACCCTTGGATTTGCTCGCCTTTTTCATTTTGGTCCCTGACCTTTGATTTATGCAATTTGACCCTCAATTGACAATTAAACTCTCAATTATCTTCAATTTGATCCCTAATTATGCCAAATTAGCTTGGAAAAATTCAATTGGGTCTCCAAAAATTCTGATTTTTTCAATTAGGCCTGAATTAAATTCAAGAATTCAATTTTTCATCAATTAAGCCCTTAATAAAATTAATTTAACCAATTTAAAACATAATTAAGTCCTTACACTTAATTAAATTCTTCAATTGGACCCTAAATTAATTCTCAAACATAATAATATTTTGAATTAGCCCATGATTAAATCAAATTGGCTTATAAAAAATATAATTATGATTTTTGACTTAATTTTTACCTTGAATTTATATTTTCTCTTATTTTTTTTGGCATAAAAGAGATTCAATTCGCCTCATAAAATTTCCAAAATTTCCACCATGATTTTTCTATCGACGCCAAACCCCTTTTATTTTATTTTTGTTATTTTTTATTTATTTTGGGGAATCACCCAAAAATCGGGTGATGACAACTTACATGTTCACCACTGAAGTTTGGAACATGCATTCACTCCAAGAATAATGGCGGACAATCTGTATAGTATTTTGATTATGAATTTACAAGGCAGCTGTTTGATTCGAACTCAGCAACCTACTTACAAAAAATTTACAGACCTTTTACCACTCCCCTAAAAAAAATCAAGAAAAAAAAATCAGAGGAAGCGAGGATATGGACAATACAATTGCGGGAAGAAAACGAGATCGAGCGAGAAAAAAATTCAACTCACCTCCACCCTCTATAAAACAAAATTGGCTTCCTCTGGATTCCAATTTCGACTAGAAATGTATATCGATTTTCTGTTCTTGCAAAGAATAGCATCGTTGTCAAAAATGTGTGTCAAGTTGCAGCATATTAGATGTGTCACAGGTCAATGAGCTAGCCCTTCCCTCCCCACACTAACAAGAGATCTCTCTCCCATGGGGACATTGTATTGCTGATATAATCTGGCTCTGTTGGATGCCCACCATTGTTCTGCTTGTTTTTCGCTGAATCGCTTTCGACTGCAGTGAAAGTAGTTTAACGTGCAATAGCATAAGGTTTCCAATAAATAACATAAAAATTACTAATTTATAAAATTTTAGTTCTCCACTTGGATGCTTCCACCAGGGAGATGGAACCTTTGAGAACAAGTACTGGAGGCACCACATAAACCTGTATGGTCCAAACTCATCTACTTGCAAAATATGAACCTAAAAGCGGCCAGGAACTCTACCACCTTAGTTAAGGCCAGAGCTAATAATAGCCGTGCATTTCACTGGGTGAAATTATCATGGGTCAAGTGGTCAAATTGTTGTAACAGGGGAGAAACAAAGCCATCATTGAAGGTGGAAAGGTAGGGAGAAGTAGAAGAGTTAAAGAGTAATGACTTGAGAATACCTGAAACGGACACGCTTAAGATCTTTGGCACCTCCAGGCAAAGAAACAAGGGTAATATATACACCTGGTTCATCTTGCTCAACCCATTCATCGCCATTAGTGGGTTCAACTTTTGCTGTTCTGTTCTTATTCCTTAGTGTTGCTTCTATACGTGCCACTTCAGAGTGATGCAGAGTTTGATTAGTAGTGGGAACTGACACATTCGAAACTACCATGCTGTTTGATCCGTTTGAATCTTGTTCTTGACATGCTGTGCGACCCCCGAGTTGCTCAAGAAATCCAGGAGAAACAGCCTGTGCAGGAGTGTTGCTAGAGTAATAAAAAGAGGGTGAATTGCTATTTGTTGCTGCTCCAACATGAACCCTCTCAGCCACGTCTTTCAACTATAATAAAAAGATTAAACACATAAATTAAGATGATTCTCTGATATACTAAAAAAGCCTACATGTTTTTTTGATACAGTGCAGCTAATAAGCACCCTCTTGATTGCCAACCATGCCACAAAAACGACTTTTCCAGATGGAGTTTATGTCGACCTTACGTATTTAGTATGACTCATGCAATTTTATTTTACTAGCTTTTACAGTACATGCATATGCTTCGCACATGATTTGCATTGTTTTTCTATTTAGATGAGTGAAGTCCTAATATAAGGAGCAAATGACAACAAAATTGACGGAAAGATATGACCAATAAATTATTTGATTCCTTAAATCTTTAATAAGTTTGAATAAAATTAAAAACAATGGTTTTCTATCCACTTCATCCTTTAATAACTTCCTTCCTTTGTTCTTAACTAAATTCAATGGCACATCATTAAAATGTTTCGTTAACCTATTATTGAAAGAGTTTTGCATAACTAAGTGATCTGACAATATTATCCATTAATATTAAAGAAAATGTATATATGTATAGAATGAGACTAATCGCAAACATAGTATATGAGTATATCAACAATTCTTAGATTTTTAGTATAATAACGAAAATTATAAATACACTTAAATGACATTTCTCATCCTTGAATTCCAATAGTTCAATCATATATAACCTATATTCAAAAAATCCCATTAAACCTTGGACTATAAAAAAAGTACAACTGAACTCTTCATACATCAAATTGTTTACAAATTCACCCCCTATTCAACTCCATTAAAATCTCCACTAAAACTTGAAATTAAATTGAAGCATAGACACATGTTACTTCTCACTTTCTTTAAAAACACTTGGTGTTTTCTACTTATTTTTCATTGCTTAAATATTTTCATAATGTTTTATGGTAGTTTGAAAAGTATAATAAATGTCCAAATTATTTTTTTAAAAAGAGAGGTATAATATCATTACCACTTACATTATAATATTTGCAAGTCAAATCAATTTGATCATATTAAATATCCTTGTTCAAATATTTTTTTCTCTCCAAATAATATGTATTTATAAGATAATGATTTGTTGACATTTTTTCTACAAGTTTATTAAATTATGTATATAATAATAGAGTATTCTCATTGAAATATGAGAATATATGCAATTCTGTTAACAAAATCATTGATCATGATGCTAATTTTTTTATTCCAGGAAGATTATTAAAAGCTTCCTATAAATATTGAACATTATAAACTACAAGCACGGAATATGATTTCTACTATTTTGTTATTAATAGAACTTGACATTTTAAATAGTAACACAAGGCTCAATTATCAATTTTTGAACCTGAATTTGTTATGATATTAATCAGACCTCCAAATTAATAGATCCATTGTCTTAGGACACAAGACTGGCGAAAGATTAAAAAAAGGTATAATTAGATGAATCATGGTACCATCCGTTTTTAAACTTAGAATTTGTTTTGATATGAATCATACCTCTAAATTAATTCACCCATAAATAATGAACATTATAAACTACAAGCATGAAATATGATTTCTAATATTTTGTTATTAATAGAACTGACATTTTAAAAAATAACACAAGGCTCAATTATCAATTTTTGAGACTGAATTTGTTATGATATTAATTAGACCTCCAAATTAATAGATCCATTGTCTTAGGACACAAGACTGGCAAAAGATTAAAAAAAGGTATAATTAGATGAATTATGGTACCATCCATTTTTAAACTTAGAATTTGTTTTGATATGAACTATACCTCTAAATTAATAGACCCATTGTGTTAGCACACGAGGCCATCAAAAGATTAGGGAAAAAAAGGAGAGCATAATTAGTTGAATTATGATCCAAGATACACGTAAATTATTCCTAGAGATTTGAAAATACATTCATATGATAACAAAAGTGTTGTGCAAATATTGTCCTCTAATACTACCTTTTGAAATTCAAAAGGAACTTTGCTCATGTCAAATCTAGCACCTTTGTATTGCAATGCAGAATACCTTATATTTTGTGAGAGTGGACATTGCTACTCACATGCCCTCAGAAAGGTTATCTCCAGTGAGGACTATGAGGTTGTAAACATGAGGTTTTACTTACTTGGGCAGTCAGTGACTTAATTACTTCCTTCGCTGCCTTGCATTTCACAGTCTCTTCCTCTGCTACTGCAAAAGCCTCCTTTAACTTATTGGTTGTTCTTTCCAGCTCAGCTTCCTGAAGCTGTGCTTTATGCGTAAGTTCTTCAACCTACATTACACAACCAGTCAGCCATAATTAATCAATGACATGACTTCATAAAAATGCTTTACAAGCAAAGTAATATGGCCAGAAGAAAATCATATTTGTTTCATTATCACCATGCAGCTCTAAACTGGATCTTAATCCAACCTTGTAATTAACTATGGTAACAATGACCATGAGAGGTTTTGATATTAGACCTATCACCATCACAGACCTTTGTCTCCATGTTGCTTTCAACATAAAGTATTGCAAAACAATTTTGTCCATCTCCACCCAGGGAATATAAAATCCTAAAGAAGCAAGCATAAGAAACTCACAATAAACTATAACCAAAGGACAAAAAGGGAACTCTCAACACAACAGCAAAAGGATTCAAACCCTAGAAAAGACTTTTTTTATTGTTTAAAAAGGAGAGCAGATATATTTTATAATGTCTTGCAGCATGATACCACACGACGTATACACTTCCAATCTTCACAAAAATGTTTGAGATGGTTTAGCCACTGACAATAAATTCCAAGTTAATGTGTGAGGGCATGGGCATACTTATTGTCACTCAAAAGAGGAAATTTTATGAACAGATAACTGAAACAATAGAAGGTAGTTATGTCTACCTGAGCTCTTAGTTTTACAACTTCTTCACTCAGGTTGTCATTTAACCTTCCAGAACCATCCACAGCAACTTTCGGCAACTCATGCACTGAGAGAGTTGGGGTTGGTGTTGTAGCACGAGGGGTACTAGATCGTCTTGATGTCGGAGATGTTGCTCGAGACACAATTCTTGATCCAGGAACAGAAGCTGAGAAATATTTCTTGGAGGATCCAAATGATTTAGAGTTGTTAAATGCATTGCGTTGAGAAACATCATTTGCAGAGGCTGAAACCTGAGTGCTAATGGAGCTTGAGTTCCTGTTTCTTCTGGAAGATATGCTTTCCACCTCTTTAGATGATTCCATAGAGATATTTCTTCCAAGCTTAGCATGTGATCTTATATTCGAATTTTCACTCTTCTCTGTGACTTCATTTAGTCCCTGACTCTCACTTCCTCTTCTCCTAAGAGTAGAGTGAACTGATGAGTCAGTTTCCGTGCTTCTTCTAAGTTTACTAAGACAATGATCACAGACACGATAAGGTTTGTTAGGATTTGGAGCCATTGAAGCCTTGAGTGACCTTTTACTACTGCATGAATGACAGAAAACAAGCCCACAATTGTAACAATTGTGCCGTTTCCGTTTGAAATTAAATGGCAGGCGGCAACCAGAACACATTGATTGATCAATACCGGACATCCATTTATGAAGACAGATAGCTGCAGTAAAACTAGTGCCACAGACAATACCTTTAACCTGTTTGTCTTTCAAAGCTTCAACAATAGATGGGAAATTTTTATCAACTGTATCACCATGGCCTAGTCTGCCATTTGCACCCTTTCCCCATGTGTAAACTTCAGTTCTTGAGGTCAAAACTGCAACATGATATGCGCCACAGGCTACCTCTTCAACAAAATTCTTCACGAGCTTTCCCTCAACACGAGTAGGGACCTTGCCATCTGCTTGAGGATTCCCCAGTTGACCATATACAGGGCTACCCATGGTGTAAACTTGGCCCAAGGTTGTAAGAGCAACAGTGAGGCTGTGACCACAGGCAACTTGACAGAAGCTGGGTTCAGCAAGAGTAGTAACATAAGTGGGCACCAGTCTAGCTTCCTTATCACCATGCCCAAGACAACCTTTAGCTCCATCTCCCCACGTGAAGAGTTTTCCTGAAGAACAGTTACTGGAAGTTGATGACCCAACCATGACTTCAACAACTGCAGCTGTGTGCCACACACCACAAGCTACCCGCATGGTGCGAAGGCCCTTAAGGGACTCGACCTCCCTGGGTGTTGACACACTACTTCGGTCTCCATGTCCTAGAACCCCAAAGGTTCCATCTCCAAATGTAAACAATTGGCCAGCTGAGGTTACAACAGCCGTGTGCCATGGTCCACATGAAACTGATGAGACATGTATTCCCTCTAGTGGACCACTTAACTTTCTTGGAACCCACTGAGTAGCTTCAATGCCACATCCCAAGAGCCCAAAATTATAAGCATTACCACCCCATATGTACAAATCACCAGAGAGTGTTACAGCACAAGAAATATACTCTCCACACGCTACAAGTTCAACATTGAGATTTTTTAGTCCATCTACAAACTTTGGATGTGAGACATCGGAGTCCACACCATGTCCAAGTCTGCCACCTAGTTCCTCTCCCCAAGAGAAAACTTCTCCTTGTTTTGTTACCAGAGCAACATGTTGTCGACCACAAGCTATAGCCTGAACATCTAATAGAACTGCAGATTCCAAGGCTTTTGGCACAAAAGAATCCATCTGAATATCAGAACGTCCAATTTTATGAGCTCCACCACCTAGAATGCCCTCACCAGTGCCTTCCCCCCAAATATAAACATCACCTAAAGCATCATTGTCATCACGGCCAGAGCCTTGACTTGATGAACTAACAGCACTCGATAAACTGACCCTAAAAGCATCTGTGTTTGTACTCTTCATACGACCGATTGTTTCATCTGAGCTTGGCCCGCAAGCAGAATCTAACGGAAATAAAACCTTCGGAGGCACAGTGTATACTACATCAGACAATGCCTTCTCTAAACCGGCTTTAGGAGGACTATCATATGGAGTACGAAGACGAAGAGGATCTGTCCCATCCTATATCAGTGACAAGAGAATTCTCTTTAATGTGCATAGCACTGAAACATACTTTTGAGAATGAAGGAACAAAGAAACATACCTTCATTGAACTATCATCACCACCAAATGCAAAGCTCAAAGGAGAACTTCTAAGGGCATATGCTCTAGGACTGTTTGCCTCTGATAAAAGTCCACCATTTCTAGTTTCTTCTCTTTTTTTCCAAAGCTGGTGATGTGATATTAGTGCCTTTAGACCAGTAAACCAGACTTCAGCTTCTTCTTTGTCCTTGCATATCTTTCAAAAAAGAGCATGATAAGTGGATGATGAAATTGTTCAGCTGGGTTTGATACATTACTCAAAGAAACAGTGACTATGCAGATACAGAATATGGACTCCACAGATTTTTTATTTTGTTGGCAAAGGATGAAGAACTGGCCATTAAAAAGATATACCTACCAAATCTAAAGACCTGTCATTATAAATAAGAGAAAATGACTGGTATTCCTTCTCAGGACGAGGATATCTCTGAAAAATTGGCTGTAGTAAGCAAAATTGAGAATCAGTTAGCAATCATTGTTCCAATAAATGAAAATACAATCTTAAAAGTAATTGAAAAGCTAGCAGACACTTGCAAGCAAAATTTTCATGTTTTCTCAAGGGGAAAGAAAGAATAAATCAAAAACATAAACATCAGAAGTAGACAAAATACATGCAGTACTAGAAAATATCGCAAGATGAAGTGTCCATCAAAAACCATGTTTTCTATATAAACCAAATAGCCACTGCGCCTCTTCCTAGGAATAAACAGTGCGGCTTTTGAAAACTAGAAGACAGTAGATGCACGCACACACATTGCTTCAAAGTAAAATCTAAAATAAAGTTTCAAATGTCAACAGACAGTATCCTTGCAATTTCACTTCCATTAATTCACATAAAAATGGATAGGTCCATTCATTGAACCTTCACATCTATGAACATGTATCCCTGGTCTGGTGAAAGTGTAAAGCAGCAGTATCAACATGAAATGGCAGCTGGAGCTCAACCATTTTGAAAACCCAAGTATTCACACTACTAACACACTAGATGCTTAAAAAATAGCAAAAATAATATATAAACTGACTATTAGCTTGAAAAAAGAAAACCTAAAATTGATCTGCTGCAAAATTATGAAAAGCAATCCGTAAGCAACATACAAACATTTTACAGGATCTCAATGTGCATAAACTTACAGTGCGCTGGCCAGGGATAATTCTAGAGACATGGCTTAGTTTAAGATGTTTCTCCTCTTTCCCAGATATCCATATTAGAGCAGATTCATCCTGAAAGAACCACCAGCAAAGGCATACATATTAAAGCATACAGAATTTTAATAGAGGTGAATTACAACAGAGCTCAATAGTCAATATCCTACAGCATCAAAACATAATATACCCCAAACAACACATTTACATAATTACCAGAAGCAGCATGTAAAAAGCTTATAATCTAGAAATGGCAAAAGAAAAAAAATAAAGGACCAACTGTCTTGCAGCATTAAAATACAGCACCTACAAAAGCACATGATAGGACTTGACATAAATATAATTGGGTGCAACATCAAGCAACGCTACATGTCATGCATGCATGCACTCAGACACTGACAAAGGAACCTGAAACTGCAGGGAAAGATTCTCTCTTATCTTCTGATTAGGAGGCAGCGCAGACCAAAGTTATCAAACCAAATGGCCTGGACAGCAAGATCAGCACCAACACAAGCCTTATCACTAACTCATATTTTTCATCTTCAATTTAACTACCCTCTTAGGTCTTTAGTTCCTCTATCATGTACATGTTTTGCTAGAAACAGAGCAGAAGCGTTGTGAAGGATGACCAGCACAGTCTACTAGAGATCCTAAAAGTAGTTTTCAAGACCGATGCAAAAGTAGACGCTGTTACAGAATTTTATGCATAAAGTCTTGGAGGCCCTTATTCCCATATAGGGTTAGGCCATTTTCTTTTCTACCATGATGACAGGGATGCTATTGCCTTTCTTTTATCCATTCACCATATTATCACCAATACGTAATGCTGGAAAGGTGTTCTGCTAAAATTTTATGAAACCTCAGTGGACCTGATTTTCTTCATTTTAGTCTTAAACGAGACTGATGAATTCACGGATAAAGGCAGTTTCTGGTTCATCCAATTCACAACATTGCATCTTAATCTAAACTAGGCAAAGTGCAACAAAAATTACTAAGCATCTATCAAGAATATGGTATGTAGAAAGCACGCATCATAAAAACAGATAAACAACTGTAGATGAATGTAAATGATGAATCAATCTAATTGAAAAGGATTCAGTACCATATCTAGCTTATATTGGAAGAAGAGAAACATGTATATAAATAGCTAACCACAATTTCCTCAACCAGTATCAGTTTGATTTGCCTCAAAATGAGAAAGATAAAAAAGTAACATTAACACATGCCTTAAATGTAATCTTACATTTGACAGTCTGAAGGGGCAAAACTTGGGCCTCCCTCTACGGCCATACTTGAGCAATTGAGCTCCTCTTTTAAGAGCAGTGATGGCCTGCGGAAAAAAAATTGCAGCAAGAAACTAAATTGAAAATAAACTACGCAGGCTATGCACAGTGATCTTATAGATGAAGAGAATAACATTCATGGTTTTGTAAATGCATCACAAGTAGAACTTCCAGAGATGTACAAATATTTCTCATCGTGGAGAAAAATCTAATAGTGCAACTGTATGATTATATCTCACAATACGCAGATTCCTGTCTCTTTTTTCTTCAATTTTTTTCATTCTAATGGTCCATAATATATTCAAATCTTTTCTCTTATCCCATATACCAACATAAATCTTGGTTTCTAATATAGAAAAAAGTGGAGATGGTGCACTACACAGCACAACAGTAAAAATAATGGGTACTTAGTATTGAGCGCATGACATAGATACCATCTGAGTGAATATTTACAAATCATTGATGTTAGATAGATATGACCACTCGCCAAGATAAAAAGGTGCAAATTGAGTTGTTAGTCTGGGCTCCAAATTGCATTATAGATAGTACGAACAAAATTTTTTTCTTGACTATAATATATATAGCTTTCACTTTTCTTTGAGAATTTCCAGAGAAACATGCATAAAGTTGACCTCAACTCTATGTCTTGATGTTTTGCCATATATCCTACCATCACTAGCACTTATGTGGTAGTGACCAATGTAAGACTCGCTCATGCACACTTGAGAAATTTACAAATGCAATTATCCTACCCTGAAAAGTCAGCTAGAATAGTCCATTAAGACTTGTCAATAACCACATGTGATGACTTGTTGACACAAACACATCCTATAATAGCATTTCACAATTCAAACGACTTTATCATCTCTTAATGCACTTGGTAACTTAAAACGAAAATCAGTGGCCGCAGAACAATTGATATAAACCCCTCAAATCCCATTTCAGTAACTTGAAACAATTTATGAAACCGAAGATTCAAAGAAATGAAAACTCAACTTTTAAATAACCAGAAGGCCAGCAAACAAAGTCAAAGCTAAATGACTAACATTTAATCAGCGTCGCCATTTACCTGCTTATGCTTTCAACACAACCACATTTGCACTATAACATCAAAAACAAACAAATCTACGACACAAACATAACACTAAATTTCTCGATCATCAACGAAATAATAATTAGCAAAATCACTAACACTTATTTTACCAATAAACAATAATAAAAAAATACCAATTCAGCATCTCTCTCTAAGGGGCCCAATCTCATCGCCGGCTCCAAAGTAGCCATTCTCTCCAATCTGGACATGATCAAAACTCTAGCATAATCCTACACATCGCACCACCACCACAACAACAAAATCCAGCTACACAAACACACATTGCCTCATTTGAACCCTAAATCACTCACTCCCAGCTCCTCGAAACCCTCACATTACCAAAAGTAAAAACTCGAACAGCTGGAAAAATTGCAAAACCAATCGATTTAATCTTGAGCAGTCAAAAACGTCAAAAAAAATCTGCGGGATCGACTAAGAAAAAGGATGATTGTTAGGTTTTAACGCAACATGACGAGAGAATACAATGGAATCGAATATTCCGCTAAGTCCGTTGGATTCGAGGAAATGGGTTTTTTTTGTTTGTTTGGAGAGAAAATGAGAGAGAAAGGAAAGAAAATAGGGAAAGTGAAGCTCGTTCGTTAGTTTGTAATTAATGAGAGTGGAGTGGTAGTGTGAGAGAGAATCTGTTATTTAATTAAGAGAGAGAGAGAAGAAATTAAGAGTTCTTGAAAATGATTGATCTCTCTTTTTCTTTCTCAACGGAGCCCTAAAAGCACAAGTTCAAGAAATCACTCCAATTTTCCCGTTACCACCACCGCGAATAAAATTATGGTAAATTCGATTTACTAATTTTAATATAAATTATTACGAGAATATAATTATAATAATATAGGGATCAACATTTAATTGTATAGTTTAGATTAAAATTATTATATTCAGCTCTTCTGAATAATTAAAATAAAATTATTTTAAGATAAAAATTGAACTGATACATTGATTAGGTTTAATGACACTAAATTAGATTTTATAAACTTAAGTTGTGAATAAAAATTGCATAAATATTTAATTTATTAATAGAATTTTTATAAATATTTAGTTTTTATACATGAAAGCCTATATTGTAATTTCCTTGCTCTTGCTCAGCAGGCATATTCTAACTCAAATATATATTCATATAAATACACACACACACACCCCTCGGACTCTAATTTGAAGCACGTGGACACGGAGAACACTCCTTTGCCTCGGGTCAATTAATTAATTTATTAATTGAAATGACTTTAGTCAACGATGTTGACTTCTTATCATTTGTCGTGTGGTCCTGCGACCATCGGGATTCTGGCCATGTGAGACTGGGGCCTATCCAGGAACTTTTTGTTTATTTTACGGTACCGTTTTGTACTGTGTTGTCGGGCGTTTACTATCGTCGTGTATTTGAAGTACTGTGTTTAATTTTTATAACTTTTAAGAGCACTGTGTTGAATTGATGAAATTTATGTTCAAGACTTTTATATATTAATTTAAAAAAAAATAGGTTTATTTATGATAAAATTTATGAAAAAAAATTATTTTTTAATAAACGGAACACAATTCCAAAGCATTTATGACAAAAAAAAACAAATCAAATTGATTCTGAGCTTATGGGCCGGTAAAGCTACGTGCAATTTGGGCCTAGCCTTCTAGGTTCAAATCAATTTCGGCCAGATCCATTCTGTTAGGAAACAAAATTAAAATAATTTTGGAAGAATCTAATAAGTGACTCAATATTAAAAGCTCTAGTTTATTTTTCTTGAGGTTTTATCTCCTGGTTATTATTATAATAATCATTGAAAGTTTATATAATCGTTAATTTTAGGGCCGTAAAATTAATTACGATATACACAAGCGGACCAAAACATATATCTAAATTAAAAAAAAAAAAGATAAAGTAATTTTGGTCTCCAAATTAATTTGATGTTTTCACAATCAAAGACAGGCGCAACACCAATGGGTCCTCTGAATGCTAAATCTCTCTTTGAAGATGCCCTTCTTGACCCTACAGGCTTTTATTGCCAATTTATCGAGAAATTTAATGGTATCTAAAAATGTTTTTTTTTAATAATTATCATAGAGAATTTGAATTCAAATATTATTTCAAGAATAAAATATTTGCATTCAACCAATATACTTTTTATTATGTTTTTTTTAACTTGGACCACGTAAGATTAAGATTAATTTTTAGTGAAGAATAATATTCACGGCACCATATTGTTGCACAAAGAGATGGTTTAGAGTAAAAAAAAATATTTTTTAGTGAAGAATAATATTCATGGCCATACAGATAAACATATATTAAATTGACCTTTGTGTTTTAAAATGATAAAGTTTTATTTAAATAATATTTTAATTAGATTTTATATTGAACTTGAGACTTATATTAATAAGATTGACAGCTCATCAAACCTAAGTGTTCTTGGCCCAATGTGATCCGCATGTTCATGGATGCAACATATAGGTTAAGCTAAAAAAATTTTAAGTCTACCAACTTGTAAAATCCATAATTTTGGACCTATATAAGCTTGGACTTGGAGTGTTAAAAAATTCAGATATAGCTGTGATTGTTTAAGAGTGTAGTTTAAATTATTTTTTTTAAAATTATTTAAAAATATACCATAATAATTTTTAAAAAAAAAAAATTAATAGCAACACATTAAAATAATTTAAAAATATTATTTTTTTTAATTTAAAATAAAAAAAATCATTTTTTTTAAAAAATACTTTTAAAATACTAAGTATGATAACTTGTCAAACTCATATATTTGAGCTCACATATGTAATCAAACATAAAAATATTAAGATTGACAATTCACCATGTTTAATTCACCATGTTTACATGTGTGTCATCTAGACTTAATATTATGGTGAGGAGGTAATTTAGGTAATCACCCAGCATTTAGCTCGTAAACATTAGATTTATGCAAAATTAACATCCACAAAATAGTTTCTCCATATATATATATATATTAATTATTTCTTTAATAATCAGTATTATTCTACAAAACGTGCAAGCAATACCTTGTTGGTTAATGAATTGGATGCATATCACATTGAGAGATAGAGAAGATATAATTGTTGATTAGTTTTAGCAAAACGAAATTGAATATTTCCTGTGGTAATTTACAACGGGAATAATAACGGATAAATCCTTTTGGCTTGATTTTCATCTTTCTCAAGTAATCTAAAGATCATCTGGGCGTAAAAAATAATGAAAAAGAAGGTTAAAAAATATATGGGGATCAGACAAGTGTCAACCCATCATTGTATCTTGTTCTTGTTCGATCTGGAGAGTTGACAATCTCTTCCATGCCCTTTCTCTTGTTACTGGGTTGATCTTCTTCTTTGCATCTCCCCTTCATTAGATGGGGTCTGAGCTTGTTGACATCTGATAATTGAACTGGCTTCAAGAAGAACTCCTCAGCTCCTTCTTCTAAACATCTGATCAATAAAAATCATCCATGGCCCAGGTCAGACTCGTGTTTAAATATTCCAAGTATCGTCCTTGAAACGAGAAGAAATTGGGAAAAATATCAAATCTGAGTTGCCTTACCTGTTGATTCTTGATGGGACATTCTCCGAGGACATGATCACAACTGGGATGTCCTTGAAATATTTAGATTCCTGGAAAAAACACGCGGCCATATAGTCAGATCCCTAGCATGATAAAAAACAGACTGATACCTTGAATCACAATCAGATTGATTACCTTGATCTTTTTTAGCAGATCATAGCCTGACATTCCTGGCATACAGTAATCTGTAATAATCATGTTAATTTCAATGTGCTGATGATAGTGGTCAGGGGAAACAGAGGCAGGTTCTGAATCTCTCTGCTCATCTTCTCCGTTCAAACCTAAAAACTCCAAGGCCTTGCTTCCTGAATCCACTGCCGTGACTATAAGAATGGACAAAAACAAGATAATTGTCAGCAATCAAGAATCCCAGATCAAAACAATATATAATCCAAGAAACCCTTCAGACTTTGGCATCCATGTCTGTACCTTGATAAGAAGAGGTTTTAAGGAGCCTTTCAATCAGCTTTCTGTCAATAAGGCTATCATCGACAGCAAGAACATGAAACTGAGTCCCAGTAGCCCTGTTAGTAGCCCTAGCCATATCCACAGCCATTACAATTCCACTGCCAACGTGTCAAGCCAAGAAAAGACGGAGAAGAAGAGAGAATACCGAAACCAAGAAAGCATATGAAGAGAAAGGAGAGAAGGGAAGGGGGCTTTTAAATGGGAAGCCATGGGAGGTGTGAATCCTGTAGAAAATCTGGACAGTTTGGAAAGCAAGATCCGGCAGATTTCCTAGAGAATCTCAAGGATCTTCTACGTTGATTTTTAAATTAGACAACAAGCAAGGAAGGCGGTATGTGTTTTCTTTTTTCCATTTTCATAATTGTACCTTCCTCGTTATGTTCTTTTTAAATTTTGACCCTTTCGAGATAAACTATTCAATTACAGGCCAGGTACGGTTTGAGAGTTCCATGCACGTGCGTGAACTGCTCCCAGGTATGCCATTGTTTTGTTTTTGCCAATGATAATATTTGACCCTAATTTTCCAAGATGTGAACCATGCTTTTCAGACAGGAAAAAGACACCCATTACTGAGTTATCGGGTTAATCAGTTAAATTAATTTTATATTATTATTATTTATTAAAAAAAAATTAAGAATTAAATGGTTAAGATTATCATGTTCATCAAACTTGATTTGTTTTTTTTTTTTTTATATATATATATAATATCATCTGACTTGATTCTATTACCAATCATAGTTTTAATATTTGTTTGATGTTGTGGTACAAGGTATATATATAATACAACTACATCAACATCACAAAAAAAAAACTAAAAAAAATATTAATTTAATTTTTTTATGCCAAATACACTTTTAAAATACACGTAAACAGAAACTATTTACACAACATTAAACATAAAAAAAATGATTTTGTCTAGTGAAACTTCACATCTCAATCATGTTTGTTGCATAAAAACGTAATTAATTATGATCCATGGGAATTAATTTGTGGGGTCTTTCTATTTTTTTTTCCTTAGATTTATTATATTAAGACATGGCACTTGCCTTGCCTTGTGTTTTGTTTTGTTTTGTTTTGTTCGGTACACCAAATTAATTAGGCACTCGATTGACCGAAATCTTTTACCCTCGACAAAAGCAATTTGTAGTTCTCTTTCTCTTGAAAGTTAGATTTGCCTGTGGTTTTCTTTGTAGGGTTTGTGATCGAGGCTATGATTATATCATCAAAATCCAAAAGCAACGGGCGAGCCACTCTCGTAAATGAAACTCCTGCAAATTTATAAGTTACTGGGCAGCAACTAGATCAGGAAAACAATAGGCAGTCAACCTTCTATTAAGAGACCCAGAATTAAGAGTTTGAAATTATAAAATATATATATTTTTTATATTTTTAAATTCAAATTTTATAGTTATTAATATAATGATTATTAAAAACTTATATGATCATCAACTTCAGAGCTTGAGAGAATAATCGAGATGGCCGCGAGCTGATCCGGACACCTAAGTTAATATAAAATTAAGCCTTTTCATATGTTTCAATTTGTTTTTTATGTGGTTATTCAAATATGATAACCTTGATCACTAGGTTTTCAAGTTAACCCGAATACACTTGAGTTGTTTTATTATGTCTTGTTTTTAGATTGATTATTTTTTCTAATTTCATCTTTAAACAATTAATTGATTAAGAATTAAATTTTGTAATTTATTTTATTTTGTAAGGTTAGTGTAGTCTGATTACTTGAGTTATGAGTTTAGCATGTTACCTCCGGCTAACTCTTTTTGTTTTTCAATTTAATTTTTATAAATTTATCATGGTCGCATGAGCCGAGTCATTGGTTTGATAAGTTGTCTCAAGATATTTTTTTTTTAAAATTCATCATTCAATTTTTTATTAATTTAGAATTAGACTTCATATTTTATTTCACTTTACTTTTTACAAAGTTAACTCCATTTTATGATCCAGATTGTGGGTTTGAAAGGTCACTTGCCCCTCTTTTTAACTATTTTTTTTTTAATTTTATCTTTCAACATTTAATTATTTTGAAATTAGACTTTATAATTTCTTCAATTTATTTTATATTGGATTATCATGATCTTGTGACCTAAATTGCAGATTTGACAGGTTAAACCATGTGGATCTGGATCTACTCAATATAGTTATCTCAATATTAAGAAAAAAAATTATTATCTTTATTTTTTGAGTCAAACTAAGTTTTAACGGTCATCCAAATTAATTTTGAACTTGCCAAATAAACCGAGTCATACTGGATCAACCCTCTTTTTTTTTTTTTTTTTTTTCTTTTAGAAAAGTGATAGCAACACTTGAATCCTCTCTTACATGATAATTATTTGATCCTCGCCAATAATCTAATATTATAAAAAAAAAATCATTAAATCACTTGTAGAGAATCCCATCAATTGAATGAATGGATTCCAAAAAATCCAATGGTTGAAATTCTCCGAGAGTGATTCAAGGAATGATTTTTCCAAACAATCAGTATTATTCATTAAAAAACAACAAAACCATGAATCTTTCTACTCTATAATTTGAAGTCTTGATTTGACAATGATCCTGATTAGCGGTGCTGCAATAATAATCCAAATTCATCGAATACGAAGCCATGCACCTAATTGGAAACAACAACCCAAATTACAAATACCAGATTTTGTGTCAGAATCAAAACAACGTGAAGATCTTCATTAGTCTATGGGCAGATTTGTTTATTAGGCCTGTACTTTTAAGTAGATTACTGAGTAAAGGGTTGATTGCTATCTTGCTCGGGATTTGCCCGGTTATGTATGGATTCTATGAGCTCACACTTCGGCTGCCAGACCTTTATGCCTGACCATAACTGGAAACCCACCAAAGCTAAAAAGAAATACAAAAAAATCTGCTAATTAAATGCTAACCACCAAAGTTAATCACCTTTAGTTGAGCATAAAGCAAGCATCTTGTTTATTCTTCTTAATTCTTGGGTGTCGGCCTTTTCTTTTTTTGGTTATAGTTCAATCATCTTCTTATATCTTTCGCACGAAAATATTATCCTATTACAATTGGATCATGTGACATCATGAGAATTGATTATATATATATATATATATATATATATATATATATATATATAATGACAAGCAAAGAAGAGAAAAAAGATTTACATTCTCGATGGATGAGATGACAAGAAGATGCATGTTGCAAGAACTTGTTTGTTTGGAGTGGAAAGAAACAGAGCATGTAAACTCAGAAATGGTGAAGCCCAGGGGAGGGGAGGTGGGGACTAGAACCCACCAAATCACCATGGGAGATAGGGTGCCACCATTCTCTAGTGGCAAATCAGCCGTTCTTATCTTCTTCCTGATCCTGATATTTCTTTATTTAAACACCCTTTTCGCAGCGCCTGCAGAATCCTTTTGGCACTGTTCTTTAGAAATTCTCAGTATCTTCATGGCATCAAGGATCTTATTGTTATCAGATTTCATCTGCTTAGTTTTTTTAATCTTTCACCTTGAACATGACTCGTCTTTTATTTTGTTTGTTTATTCATCAACTTTGTTGTTGCATCTTAGAGAGAGAGAAAGGTTAATATTAATTAATGTGGATCAAAAGACAATAATGCCCTCGAGAAAACAGTAAGAAAAACCAACTTGGGAAGGACAAAAATAACTCTTAATTGAAAGTCTTTATATATATATATATATATATATATATATATATATATATATATATATATATATATATATATATATATATATATATATATATTTATTTATTTTTTTATTTTGAGGGCAATTCGGGGATCCACCTAGATATTAAAAAAACAAAATTGCCTCTAGCTGGCACATATATTTTTATTTTCAAGAGTATTTTATTATTTTTATTGTTAAAGAAATTAAAAAATAAACTCTATTATCCCATAATCCACGCCAAATATTATTTAATTAAATGATAATTTTATGCTCCCAAACGTTAAAGGCTACAATTAATTACTTAAATTTTAATTTTGTTAATTCATTTAATTTAATACCAGGAGTTTTCATTACACTGTAAAACCTATATCGCAAATATTAATTAAACAGATTATTTTTAGTGGTGTTTTTTCAAAGCATGTTAAAAATGCAATTCTTTATTTATATAAAATGTTATGAAAAACGTTTTAAATGTGGTTGTATACACACAAATAAAACATATTTTTTCTGTATTTTTCTTGAATAGGGATTTGTTTTTGTATATTAATAACAAGTAAATATCTTATAGTGCAATTCTACATATTTAATGAAGTAGTTGGAACAACATGTGAGGGATGATAAATACTTTTAAAATATATTATGGAAAATTATTTTTTAAATTGATTAATGGAATATATTATGGAAAATAATATATATATATATATGGATGTATGTATGTATGTATGTATGTATGTATATATGATATTTGAATTTTCAAAAGTCTCTAAATCCAAAACGATTGACCAGCATTCTCTTTTTATGTGTAATCTAAAACAGTTGAAGTCAATCTCATGTTCTCAAAATATAAAATAAAATATTAATTAGTAAAAATGTGCATGTGGTATTCTTATAGAAGTAAAAATAACGAGGAGTTTGATACTATGTTTTAAAAGTATTTTTATAAAAAAAATGAGAATTTTGTATTTTTATGTTTTATTCTAAATTAAATATTTTTGGTGTTTTAAATCATTTTCATGTGCTGATGTCAAAAATAATTTTTAAAAATAAAAAATTATTTTGATTCATTTCTGAATAAAAAACACCTTAACAAGCAACTTCAACCACACTCCCCTTGAAAGTTTAATCATATAAGAAGTTGATGAGGATTTGATTTTAGTCAAACTTAAAAACCCTTAAACTATAACTCAAATTTCAATGGAGTCCTCTAAGAATTTTTGTTTTGATGGGATCTCCAAGCATGAAAAATCAAAATCTCACCAATTTCTAACGAGAAAAAAGCTATGAATTTTCAAACATTAAACTGCAATATTCCAAATACAAACATTGATGACATCTTATAACACTATCTATTCAAGCATTAATATTAACATTAACATTAACATCCATGCATGCATGCATATAGTTTGAATTTCTACTGGATTTAGCACCATTTATATGGTCCCATGACCTCATGTTTTCGCATCTAAATGCTCAGCGAAGGCCAATTAATTCCCTGCCCTCGTGTGGTTCCTCACCTTCAACTTTTTTGTACACAAAACCGTGAGCAACCCATAAATAAACACAGAAATTTAGAGCACTCAATACAGCCAAGATCCAGTAGAAGTAGTCGACATGGGAACGGTTAAGATTGTTACCAAGCAAAATGCCACTAGACCTTGATGTAATAGCCTGCACCACAGTTATAATTGCAGTGTTGAAAAAGCTCCCAAGTCCAGTCACACTTATATATGCTGCAGCTCCCATGCTTCTCATCGATTCCGGCATTTGATCATAGAACAATTCTTGCAATCCGACGACCGTGAACACATCTGCTATTCCACTGATCATGTACTGTGGAAGTATCCACCAGACACTCATCGGTATTGTTGCTTTTGGGGTGTCCATTAGGCCATGTTCTCTTGCAATGCTAATCCTTTTAGACTCTACTAGAGCTGCTACTACCATTTCAACTATAGACAGAAATAGGCCGATGCCAATCCGTTGGAGCATTGTTATGCCGGAGCTGTGCCCGGTTATTTTCCTCGCCGCAGGGATGAAAACACGCTCGTAAAGTGGGATGGAAAAGAGGATCGTGAGGCCTACGAGGCTTTGAAATGATGCTGGTGGAACTTGGAAGTTTGGTCCTATTGATCTGGTCATTGTGCTGCCTTGCTTGATGAAAAGAGTGTGTGTTTGAACTATTACCACAGTGAACATTAAGCAGCTTAACCAAATGGGGAGGAGGCGCAGGACAAGCTTTACTTCTTCCACCTGGTTCAGTGAGCATAGCCGCCAAGGGTTCCTTGTTTTGCTTGAGGCATCTACAATGTCAATGATCATGGCCTTGTCCAAGAACCTGAACGATCAACATGTTATGAGGACAGCAAGTCTAGGAATTATGGATATAAATGATATGCATTTCTCACCAATTTAAAACGAGATTTCATTATTTTTCAGATCAACAAGATTTTAAATTATTAACCTATTCTCAGCAGGTCATTGGTCATATATTCTTTTTAATATACATTTCGGTGTTATATAATCTGGTGTATCTTTCGGCCAACCTACGCGCTAGGTCCTTCTCTGATCTGGAAGGTCTTCATTTCACTGGAGGTTGCACTTGATTATCTTTAAGAGAAAGCAGAGAAGAAAGCAGTTAATGATGTAATGCTACCTGGAAAGTAAGCAAACAAGAAGGACTTAATGCAACCTAAAAGAATGAAAGAAAGAAAGCTATCAGTGATTTGACAGAAGGTAGGGATTGATTCTCTTTTAGAGAAAGCAAAGATTGTACCTCAGAGAAAGAACAATTGCTAATGGTTTGGGCAGAAATTAGGCTGATTCTATTTAAGAGAAAGCAAAGCAAAAGGGCTTGATTGCTGATTCTACCATAAAAAAATGAAAGTTCTAGCATCTTAGTTGAAGGATAGGAATTGTCTGCTATAAGAGAGATCAAACAGAAAATGACTTGATTCCATTTAACTATAAAAAGAAGCAGCACATTAATAATTTAGGTGCAGAGGAGATAATTTACTGTTATTCTTGAGGTGCTGGAGTTTTAGCTAGGCCATGCCAATCTCACCATTAGAGTCTAGAGTCTTAAACTCGAGGATTCTTCTGAATTTAAGTAGTCACGTAAACCTTTTCGAGAACAGAAAGCTCAATTTGTTGACTAACAGAAGCTTAGTCTTGAAGAAATTATTATGTTTTTGAAGTCAGAACAGTGAGTCACTGTGTAGCAGTGATTCTCATCAATCCATACATAAGATGCTTTGCATGGTAGCCTTTTTTTGCATACAAAGCAGCAGCGCCTTTTCTGATCAGAAAATCCAAATAAAATCGCTGCCTGCACCTTTACAAGAAGCATTTTTAGGGCAATGAATATAGTCTGTTCAATCCAAGTCAAACCCATTAAAGGTAGCCATGTTCACTGATATGACCCCAACAAACACCATTATTCACACTGTTCTTCAATTCAACATAGCAATCGAGGATAAGAGGATACCTATACACAATAATAAGAAAATAAACTGTGCTTGCCCTTTGAATTGACCCATACCTGAATTGATTAGTGGGTGCCAAAGTTCGTTTCCGGGGTTGACCTTCAATGTCTGTCCCACCTGCCTCATAACATATGCAACACCCTTGTCGGGTCCGGACCACTCGCCTCTTCCTCGTAGCTGCTACAAATACCTGTGCCACCATTGTGAAAGGGCTTCCCACTGGAGCTTGTTTCCTGTATCTCTTAATTCCTATCAAGAAAATAAACAATGCCACCCCTAATGCTCCTGTCAGGATTCCAATTCCTGCTGTCCATCCGAGGTTGTCCTATTCACGCACTCACATTTCAAAACTTCAATTATTAATCAATGCCACACATTTGGAACATTAATGAAGTGAGCATGAAGTCTTCAGTTCAAAATGTCGGAAAACTTGACAGAGCTAGAAATATTAATTTCCATCGATAGAATGAATGTGTTAGAAGTCAAGTGCCACTCTCATTTCGAACTAGAAACTTTGAAATAGCTGAAGAACTTGGTTACCTGGATATAAATAACCACCAATATAGCTGAAGATGCACCGACCACTATGCCTAAGTACCACCAGTTGAAGAATGAGCTCTTGGCTGCCTTTTCCTCTGGCTTCTCCTCATCAAACTGATCCGCAGCGAAGGTCTGCACACATGGCTTGTGACCTCCCTCACCAACAGCTAGTATGTAGAGAGCGATAAAGAACACAGCCTCCCTGTAATGCGTAGGAATTACTGAGACTGATACGGTCAACAGAGCCATCCCCTGTGATATAAAGACATGTGAGCAAAATTATCAACGAAATCAACTACTAACATAATAAAGAATAAGCCAAAAAAACAAGGTCAGTGAAGTTAGCTAGCGGATGTGCTTTGTACATTATGACTAGGTTTTAAATCCATATGCATGAGGAACAGTTAGTTTAGGCAGGATTTGTCACGCACCCAGGTTCTTCAATGCAAAGATGCTTAATTTTTTCTGAGTTATTAAGAATGATCAATTCTTCAAAATCGGGGGATTTATAAGTGGCAGCTAGTGAACATACGATGAAGTAAATGGTTGAAGACAGGAGGATGGTCTTGAAGCGGCCAAGCAAAGAGTCAGCTACAATAGCTCCAAAGACAGGGAAGATTGCTGAGACACCAACCCATGTATTGATGTTCTTGATGGCGGTGGAAGTGGATTGATGAAGATCATTTGTGAGGTATGTTATGAGATTACCAGCCAAACCATAGTAGGAAAATCTCAGAGCCACCTCAACAACTGCAGACAGACAGAGATAATGAAATGAAAATCCTATATGTGAAGAGAGGATGGGATTTTATTCAAGGAAGAAAAAGACGATGAAGTAGCTAGGTAGCTTACAGATGATGAAAATGGCGGCATTCCAGCCACCGTTGGAGGATTTTCGTGCGGTGGAGACAGCCTTGGTCTCTTCTTGACCATTCTGTGCCGGGATGGGAGCAACGGTGCTATCCATAGAAGGTTGTGAGAATTTGGACATGGCTAGGTGAGGGATGGTGGTGGGAAGGTAGGCTTTTTACATGGAAACTCTACTTGATTTCTTTAGTATTTATAGATGTTTTTAAGCTTATTGTCACCGAGATGCTGGGAGTGTTTTTCACAAACTATGATTTATTTTTTAGTGTTTTTTATAATTTCAATATGCTGATATTAAAATAAAAAAACATTTTAATATTTGAAATAATATATTTAAATATTAAAATTATTTTGATATGTTTTTTTTTTAAAAAACATTTTATAATATAATTTCAAACAATCTTGTGGTCAACTAAGAATTTATTTGTTTGCTGAAAAATATTTTAAAAAAAAAAACACTTTTTCTACTTTCTATGTTTGATTACATTATGGAGAGATGGTCAACCAAATTTATTTTTCGGATAAAGAAAAACACTAGATTTAAATGGAGAAAAATATTTTTTTGATTTAAAAGATGGAAAAATACATTCCATGAAGAATAAAAAACTAAAGTCGTATATCTTTTTTATTGTTATTATTATGCTTTAAATTATAATATATTTATATAAGAAATAATATATATCAGGATATATTAAAATACAATATTAAAGCACATGAATTTGATATATTAGTCCATATAATATGTTAATTTACAAAAAGAATATTTAAGTACAAAACACACGTAATATTATACAATAATCATACATCTTAAACCCTATAAATTGTATTATAAAATTAGGATACTATAGAAAAAATAATTATTTTCAAGTTTACACAAAACCAAAAAAATACTTAATAAAAAGTCTTCTCTTTTTTAAAAAATAATAACTCAAGATGTATTATTTTCCAACTTATTTTCTATATATGTTTAAGAACAAAAAAATAATCTCTGAATCATTTTTCATTAAACATTGAAAATAATATATTTTTTCATAAATCATTTTTTTGACACTTCAAAACAGAATTATTTTTCAAGAAACTATAAACTACTTCCATCTAATAAATAAAAACTAAAGGAAAGTCCATTTGATCACAGCAAATACCAACAAAGTGACATCCAACGGCTGGCAAGAGGTTGATTCCTGTGGTAAGATCTTAATTGTGTGCGTGTGCGTGTGCGTGTGTCTGTGTGTGAGAGAGAGAGAGAGAGAGAGATGAAACGACATTAACTTGAAAGGAAATGAAAAATAAAATTAGAATGGGAAGTAGATTTCTCCTTGATTTGAATAGCTCAAAACATATCATTTGATCAAATGATTTTTTTTTTATAATTATTCACTTAATTATATAAAAACAATTAATTGAATTAGGGTATGGATATGCCATTAATGTCTTATCTTATATATAAGGAACAAGATCCACAAAAAAAGGATTTAGGGTATGGGTTTTCTATTAGATGTCATATCTTATATTTAAGGAACATGATCCACAGAAAAATGATATTTTTTTTTTTATGTAAGGAAACTCCACCTTTAAAAAATATATTTTATGGATTTAGGTGAGCGAATAAAACCCCGGTTATCATAGATTTTTATAAGGAATACATGTCCTAACTCGAACTCGAGACATACTGTGTAGATTGCAAATTACCTGTCATCACGCCACATTCCCTCGAGATCATATATATATATAATGTTTATGTGTGTTTGAAATTATATATGGTACATGATGATTTTAACTTTAAAATATATAGTTATTGTTTGTGAACATGATTGAAATCATGTTTTTCAAATATATATTTTTCTATGCTTGAAGTTAGTTTTTTTATATAGAGAGTTTTTAAATTATTTTGATATATTAATATTAAAAATAATATTTCGAAAAACATTTTTTATCGTATGCTTTCTCATAATCTGCCCTTAATTATGGTAGGTTTATTTATTATATTGATTTTTCACAAGGTAATAAAATGATTGCTAATGAGTGCATACGCTAATGGCTAAATAATTTATTTTCTCACCCTCCTAAACACCTCCACTAACGAATCATGGTGCTTTTTTCTTTTTTTTTTTAACATGTGTGTTTGAGATTGTGGTGTAAAATATTTTTTATTGATATTTTAAACAATAACACATTAAAAAGTACTATAAAAAAGGGTATTAACACTCAATGGGAAAATAAAATAAAAAAAAATTTGATTAGGAATATTAAAAAAGTCTAATAATACTAAATAAGAAAATAAATTTTCTAAATTGGGAAATAAGAAATAAAAAAATATATTTATTTTCTCAGAAATCTCATGCATTGATCCTACTGGGTCGTCCATCATAAGTATTGCCACTAGCATTTCTAATAAATATACCTATTAGTTAATCATTAACTAAGTGACATTCACTTCATCATGATTCATATAAAAAGAAAAAAAATGTTAATTTGATATATGTGTGTTTTAAATAAGGGGAAAAACCAAAATTAAATGAGAAAAATTAATTTTGAATGATAAAACAAAAAAAAAGCTAAAAAAACAAATAATACCAACTCATATTAACCTAATAAACTCAGGATCTGAGTCATTTGACTAAAATTAATAAATATAAAAAAATCTTTAAACCTAATTTTCAAATAATAACATGTAGAATGATGAAATTAAAAAAAAAAAGCAAATAAAAAAATAAAAGCAATTGTAAGATAAAATTTTATGATTCACTCGTGTTAAGTTGTGAAACCCGAGTCATGCTATAAGATATGGATAATCAATTGGAAAAATAATAATAATAACCTATTTAAAGAATCAATGTTGATTTTTGAGATAGAAAAAAATAAGTCAGAAAATAAAATTGATGTCAACTTTTGATTAGAAGCACTAAATATATATATATATATATATATATAAAATCATAAAGTTCAATTATGAAAAGTATGATATTAAAGAATAATAAAAAATATACAAAAAGACATGAATCTATCCAAGCTAATTTGTCAAATCTACGAGACAAGTTATAAGATTGGAATAACTCTATAAAAAAATTATGAAGCCTATTTTTTAAATCAATATCGAGTAATGATATAAAAAAAAGGAACCTTGTAAAAAAGCAAAAAAAAAAAATCATGAAATATATATATTTTTTAAAAATTAACATCAAATAATGAGATAAAAAGATCCAAAAACTGATGTGAACATTTGTTAACTTATAAAACTTATGCCCCGAGCCTTTTGATTGGAAGTGCCAAACATATAAAAAAACTCAATAAAAAAATAATAATGATAAAATCTGATTTATATATAATTGATAAGGAGTTTTTATATATATATATATATATATATATATATATATATATATCCATTTATATATATATATATATATATATATATATATATATATATATATATATATATATATATATCCATTTTTCACTTAAAAAAACTCCTTATCAATTATTAATATCAAAATAGTTATTTCATAAATTAATTATTTGCAAAGCATAAGAGTGTGTGTGTGTGTGTTCAAGGACAAGGGTATTCTCATATCGGTTTCAGTCGATATTGAATTCTACATCGAAAGATTCTAAGTGCGCCCTCCTCCTATATGGTGGCTTGGTGCATCAAAAGAAATTTAATAATTTAAATCTACCCGATAATATATATCTATATCTATATATATTTGTTTTGGACGGAGATTATAAACTTGAAATTAAGTGTCAAGTCATGGACTAACCAATAACATCAATATTATAATCCTGACCGTACCATGCCCAGCACTTGGCGGATCTGTGTTTACAGGTGTGGAGTCAACTCGCACCAGTACTCAACTTGGATTTATTTATTTATTAATAATCTATATAAATATATATTTTCAGTACTTGTAGTCAACTGATCCTACTCAAAGCAGTGAGGTTGGAGAAAAAAATTACTCAAAATAATACTGTTTTAAAAATATATTTTTTTGTTTTACATAAAAAAAACATTGGTGTTTTTATAATATTTTGATATTATGATGTCAAAATAATTTTAAAAAAATAAAAAATAAAAAATAAATAATTTTAATACTTCCTAAATGAAAAAAAAACTTTTAAAAAGAACTAAAACAATATTATTAATTTTTTAAAAGAATTAAGTTTATTTTCATCAAGTTAATAAGTCAACGAGTTGCTGAATTGACCTCCAAGGATAAGGATAGGAGAGTGTTACATCGCCTAAAAGTTGAGTTGGAAATCACCAAAACCTCAATACCTTGTTAATAAAAAGCTCCGTAGCGTGGTGCTTGCCGGCATGCTCGTGTTTTGCTCTGTAATCTTAAGGGATTTGTAAGGAAATCTTTGATAGCTACGTCAGAGTGGATGGCACACTCGAAAGATTGGAAGCCATCAAGAGATTTTAATTCCTGCTTCACTCTTCTCTCTTGTTTTTGTTAGGTTTTAAACATGAAATCCACATTCTCAAAAGCACAGCATGAGATGATCATGACATTGTGATAAAATCCAACACTTCCCATTACAACCACCACTACATTGATCAATCGCTGCTCTTCCTAATATATATATATATATATATATATATATATATATAGAGAGAGAGAGAGAGAGAGAGAGAGAGAGAGAGAGAGAGAGGGAGGGAGGGAGGGGGAGAGAGAGAGAGGGTTGAAGGATCATACATAGTGTAAATTGTTTTTAAGAATAAGATTGGAAAGAAGGGAATAAAAACAAAGTGGGGGTTGAAATGAAGAACCCTAGACAGGCGTGATTGTTTTGTCATACGAGAAGAAAGATTGATCTGGGTTTTGTGTTGTAAAACTGGTAACAAGCTGTTTTGATTCCAGACATGAAAAGAAACCCTAGATATAATTGTAAAACTGGATATAATTACAAGCTGATTCACGATAGAATAAGGCATGTAGAATATGCTAATACAATTTGAATACGGTCCAAAATTATATTTGTTTTCATAAAAATTGGAAAAGTTGTTTGACTAATCCAAATTTTAGTTTTATTTTTCTTATTTATATAGACTGTTAAAAAAATTATCTTATCTTTTTTTTTTTATTTTTCATAATATAATTTATATTGTTCCCTAACACATCATCTCAAGTGAAAATCTTTTAAATTTGAAACTTGTACAAATCTACATTATCTTGTAATTAATTTTTTATTAAATAAAATGAAGGTGATGAGTTTGAAATCGTAACTGCTGGTTCAAAAAGGCTTTAATGAATCATTTCATCTAAAAATTTAAATTGTTAATTGAGATTTTAAAATATGATTTATATTATTCTTGACATAGATTTCATGTTCCTCGTAGTTTAATTAATTAATTATGACAAATTCATTCCTGAGTTCGCCCAAAATCTACTGCATTAAGGACTTAACCATAAAAGAAATGAACTAGCTAGTTTCTCAGTTACAAGATGTTCTTGAAAATCTCTTTAGCACGACCTTAATTTAATTCTGCAAGAAGCACACCAAGTAATTAAGCACCCGAGCAGCACTTGGAAGTTTGGATAATCACGTTTACCCTATCTGGGATACCAGCTGATCGACAGAACAGCTCCCAAGGCATGCACCACTCCCGACTGAGTGCTGCGATTTTAGTAGTGGAAAATGCACTCCTTTTAGTAGATGACGATAAGCTCTAAGAAACATGCTATGCCGACGGCACTACTTTTGCGTGCATCATCGATGACAAGACCAATATAAAGAAAAAAACTATTCCAGCATTTGAGCAATAATTTCAAAACCTAGCTAGCTTTCCATTCTGCAAGGATTAAGCATCCCAAAACCTAGACATCTCAGGGATCACTAGCTAGGTGATTTACCAACAGTCTCCAAGTGCAAATGCTGTAAACAAATGGTCATATAATAAATTGGGGAGTAGCTAGCTGGTAGCTAGCTTCTTCTCTTTGATGAGATCCTAGTCAATTGCCATTAAGCTCTCATTGCTGTCAAAAGATGGAAAGCAAAAGTGCAAGCTAGTAGGAGTTAATTTTTAGCACAATTGGGCCAAAATGAGTAGTGAGATTAGCTTTGTTATCACTGAAAAATGTTGGGTTGAAGTTATTTTGGGATCATTGGCCAACAAAAAAAAAACTACAATAAATGGTATTGCCGCCATCGCTTTACTGATATGAATCATCATAATAATGATAGGTTTTAGAAGAAAAAAAGAAAAAAGAGCACCCATTACTTAGTCATATTTCAACTCAAAACTTGTTTGAGTCTATCCCACGATCAGATTGTGGAAAGGGCTGGTGAAAAGTTCACAAATGAGGAAAATCCCACCTTACAAATTAGCTTTGAAAGCGAGGATAGGCTCAAGAACACCGAACAATTGGTATCATCTCTGATTTGCCGACAAGTTTGGACCCTATAATCAAGGCCAGTAATGAGTAATCGCAGCTCCGACTCTACACTCTATTTTTTTTAGGGGGGAGGGGAGGGGAATAGGCTCAATATATACCACCTAACAAAAACAGAGAACAGGAAAAGGAATGATATGAGCTTTGAACTTTAGAGATCACCAAAACAATTCATGAAGTATTGACGAAGTCTTCCACTACTGGTCTCCTGACTACCAGGAAGCACTCTTATAAAATTACTCTGTGAATTTATGAAGAACAATCATATTGCGAGGAATTGTATCTGATTGGGCAAGGATATACCGACGTTCACAGAGGAGGTCGATTGACCCTACCACGAAAGAAAATAATTACGGGGAAAATGATGGAATGTTAACGTCCACTATCTTGCAGATTAAAAATCAAATAATTCACTCTGGTTGAAGATGATTCTATCAATAACTACAAATTACGTACGACTTAACCTACCAAATCTATCCAGTGCGGTTTTAGGGTTGAGAGGAAAGGTGATGTTAAGCAATCACTATATTATTTATAATTAATATTATTAAAAATCCACAACCCAGATCATCAAAAGGTTCATGCACGTGCATTAAAGCTGGTGGTGAATGGAGAAGATACATATTTATTGACATAAACAAGGAGTGTTGATCATGTTGTTTTAAAAAGTGTTTTTAATTTAAAAATGTAATAAAATAATATATATTTTTTTAAAAAAATATTTTTAACATCAACATAAAAAAATAATCTAAAAATACTAAAAATATTTAATTTAAAATAAAAATAAAAAAATTATTTTTTTTAAAAACATCTCGCAATCGTATTCTCAAACACCTTTGGTACTAGCTAGAGCTGGTCATTAATTGTAGTGTTGACCCACATTAATTTGGGAATATTTGAATATGTTTAGAAAATATTTTTGAATTTTTTTTTTTTATATTGTTTTGATGTTCGGTATAAAAAATAATTTTTAAAAATTAAAAAATAAATTTAATATATTTTTAAACTGAAAACACTAAATTAAACTAACAAACAGACACCAAGTCCCAAGCTGCTGTTCATGCAGGCATTGAAATTTTAGATTGAGCGACGCACAGTTCCTCGGTACTATTGTACTTCTCAGCTATATGTCAACAACATCTAACAAATATACCGAGCATGCGACAATGTTCCGCTGACCTTTTGCCGTATATGAAAGTGACTTGACCGGGGGAACATGAAATTGAGCAAAAAAAAAAAACTAAATAAAAAGAAATATAATAAATTTGGCTCAAATATCATCTTTCGGGACCTCGTCTAATTATTCCAGCCAATCTCTTGTAGAACCATTATCTAGCAGAACTTGAACGTAATCTAATAATTAGATTGAATTTTTTATGAGGTGTTTATATAGCATGAAAATATATTTTTCTGGGTTTATCGATATCGCATTTATTAATAAATAAATACACTAGGCTAGTTTTTTTTTTTTATAATCGACTGCCAACGCATGATTTTATTGATTTTCGAGTTTGAATATGATTTTACATGTTTTATGCATTTAACTCGTAAAATCAAACAGTTTTATAAATCGAAACGCGATTTCAACAACCATGTTCATAATTATTAACGTAAATGCTTCCATAAAAAAATAATGCAGTGATTTAGGACAACCTCAATCCAATATTTCACATACCAAACAGTACCTTATCAATCAAAATGTAGAGTTAACATTGGTTTTAATTCATCTTCGGTCTGCAAGACTCTGAGCAGTAATTAAATGGCAATTTCGTGATCTGGGCTGGATGGAAAACAGCTTCAAAATTGCTGTGCAAAATCTGTCCACGTTTCTAATTTTATATTCACAGGCTTCGAAAGCAAGTCAAAACGCAGTGGTGCTTCGAGCTTTTTGAATTTAAGCATCAGATTTTGAGGGTGCCTTGTCAAGTTGGAAGCAAATGGCCTCGACAAACTACCACTACTTTCACCCTTCAGACGACAGCCATGGAATGAGGAAACTGCATTTCAGAACTGCGTTTTCAAGTGAACGCATTCTGGTTTTTCAAGACTCTTTCTTGTACACTATCATGATTCTATTTCTAGCCTCTATACAAACTACATCGCTTTCGACAAAGCCCACGTCGATCCATTGTCTACCAATCTTCTTTATATATATAATTTCAATTCATATTAAAAAATAAACTAACTTGAAATTATACCATTTAAATTTTCAACACAAATAAAAAAAATAAAAATTGAATTGATATGATCCCATCAACTCAATAAATCCAAAAATAACATGATCAACTAGTAAAAATATAGTTTGATTTACAATGATATTTAAAAATAACAATATTCAGATTATAAGATATTGGATCAACCAATTTAGAATGCATGGTTTTGATTTGTTTGCTTATACCTAATATAATTAGACATGGTGAATCTTCATTTTTTATTATCTTGTTATATAGGCTCTTATTTAAGAGCTTTCATAACCTATTTATGAATTATTCCTCAAATTCTTCAAAAAAAAAAAAAAAGAGCTAACATGGTGAAAAAATCAAGTTGAAATCTTAAATGAAGTCAAGAACCCGATTGTTCCCCATTATGCCTAAAACTGAAAAAATATATTACAGATAATAAATGAATTTTAAACAAATTTGCATAAAAATTAACTCCAAATGCAATAATTAGACTATTAATAAATCAATTTAATTTAATCATGATCCAAATTAAGTTTAGTTATATATAAGAATTAATTTGGGTTCAATTAAAAACTTAAGTGGATGCAAGGACTTAACTTGTTTTTTTCAATGGGTCAAATTAATTTATTATAAATTTAATTGATGAAAAACTAAGTTTTGATTTAATTGAGAAGATTGATATTTTAATAGATCGAATTTATATTTTATCAAGTTAATTATTTGAAATCAAGGGCGAAATTAGAAGAAAATTGAGAGTATATGGTCAATTAAAAGCTAAATAAAAAAATTACGGTCATGGATCATTTTGTATAAGGCTTCAAACCCCAAGGACTTATCTGGTTTAAATCAAGGGTCTATTGAAGAGAACTAAAAGTGTAATTGTCAATTGAGGGTTAAATTACATTAATCTAAGACCAAGGATCAAATTAAAAAATAAGACAAGATCTAGTGGTCATGTTGAGGTTCATTAGGGGCAAAATTACATGAAATCAAAAGTTTAAGGTCAATTAAAGGCTTCATTAAAAGCATTAAAGGTTAAAGGACCAAATTAAATTTAATTAGTATGAACATGTAATCTCTAACCTCTCGAAATGATAAGTTCATCTATATCGGAAAAGACCTTCAATTTTTGCTTCGAATGATAAATATTCAGGTAGATGTTTTATTGAATCGAAGAAAAATTAAAGGAATATGATCTCAATTTTATATGATTATATCATCAAGATGATATTTGTTCTACGGCTCTATTAAATTTTAACAATTTACTCACATCACAAATTAATAAATCAGCCTTTCAAGAAAAAATATTCATTATTTCAATGTATGAACTTTGTTAAAAAGATTAGGAGATTGTTTAGTAATTTTACATCATTGCTGATCGAAGATCAACTCAGGAGGTATTTATGAGTGCGGTTGAGGTTGCTTTTCAAAGTGTTTTTTATTTAGCAATACATTAAAATGATATTTTTTTATTTTTTTTTATATCAGCACATTAAAATAATATAAAAACACTAAAAAAATTTATTCAAATTTTAAAAAATAATTCAAACAGCACATCAAAATAATCTAACATACAAAAAAAAAAATTTTTGCACCGCAGCAAACCTGCGGTGCAAAAGCTAAGCCAAACAGAGGCTTAATGTAGAATAGAAAATTGAAGCCTCAAACAAGTCGTTCAAATAAACTCATTCCGCATCGGAGGACTTGGCCCATGGGTTCAAGTGGTCTCAAAATGTCTATTATTTTCACAATATTTTATTTATTTATTGAATATATAAAATATTTAATGAATCTAAAAATTAATTATAATATACATAAACTGGTTATACATACTAGTTAAAAAAAAAAACTCATTCCTTCCAAAATGCAAGCCAATACCCTAAGCTAGCTGGCTCTCTAGATTTATTTGCCGTCGTAGGCATTGGTTTTTATCGAATTCATCACTGTGCATCAAAAGTGGCAGACTACGACATGAATGGTTTAAATAAAAAGCTTGGGGTTGACTCAATACTCAAGAAAATATTTCTTCATGGTCGTCATTGAAATTTAAATCTCATACGAAAATAAGAGAAATAACTTTTCAGTCAACTGTCAGAAGATGATTTGCCTTTGATTGGACAGAAAGAACCAGCAGTAACGCTAGCAAAAATGGATCACATGACCTGTCTTTGATTGGACTTAAAGCCGAGTACCATACCCTCTTTCTCCCACCACTCTGGTATGGTTTTGAATTTACTTAGGGTGTATAGTGGAAGAGTTGGTGATGTTTTTTTTAATTGCATATGTTCCTAGAGCTGGGAAACTCGAGTTGCTGGTTAGGATCAATGTCGAAGGGTCAGCATGACTCAAGAGAAGGGGACATCCATGGATGGATCTTCCCAAATCATTAGACGAGTTGAAGAAAGAAATCAGGACATCTAAATTGGTTTTAGCTCAAAGTAGCCCAAGCTTTGCTACTTAAACAAGAAATCTTAGTGCAAGCTTTCCCATGTTGGCATGGCTGCCTTGAATGTGTGCCTGCGTCACTGTGGATGGAAGGGCCACAGACAGAGAAATCTGCAGCCCACCAGGTGGTGCTGTCACGAAATAGTGTGTTTTGAATAGACTCCATTATAGTTCTCAGAAACAAGATTTTCCATGGTGCACAGTATCTTTTTAATTTAAAATTGAAGTAAGGGAGTACAAGCCAGGTGGGCTGGGCTAGAATTGTGGGACACATGACTGATCAACCATGGAAATTACTGCATGTTGGAGATGGGGTTTGAGGTGCGACCTGTGGAGGTACAGAAAAAATTATTGTTTTAAATGTTTAATTAATATAAAAAAATTGAAAAAAATTATGTGTGTTCCATATCAAAAATACGTGTGATTGGTGTTGCACGGAAAACAATAAAATTACTGCTTTCTATGCATTTCGGGGGTTGGGGTTGAGAGTATTGTTTTTTTGTTTATTATTTATTATATTTTATGTGTGAAAGGAGAGGGTTGAAAGGGGCTGAGAGTATTATTTTTTGTTTATTGTTTATTATATTTTATATGTGAGAGGGCTGTAGAGGGTTGAGAGTATTATTTTTTTTTGTTTATTATTTATTATATTTTATGTGTGAGAGGGTGCAGAGAGAGATTTATTATTTATTATATTTTTTTATAAAAAATATAATTTTAATATCAAAATAATCTAAAATTTAATTAAAATATAAATAAATATATTAGAAGGAGATCGTAATATAATTTTTGTCTCGGAATCCTAATTTTTTAGATGATATTTTACTATATGTTGTTATGGAATTGCAGATGCCTACATGTATTAATTTATAGTTTGTGATGAAATTACAAGTAATTTGATTGGAGAATAAAAACAAGTGTTTAATTACTTGAATTATTAATTTCATTTTATTATTATAATTATTAAATATTTAAAACACAATATATATATATATATATATATATATATATATATATATATAATTTTACAAGTTGAAAGCAATATGAAAAGCTTGGTAACCAAACACCTGAAATTGTTTTTCATTAACCTGAAACTTAACAACAGTTTTAACCAAACACTTTAAAAATTATTTTGAATTATAACTAAAATACTTTTCATAAAACTATTTTTTTTTAAAACATCAACTATAAAAACAAAAACAAAAATAATAACAAAAACACCCGTGTCTGCTCATAGCTGATGGCAAACTCATTTGTTGTTCTATCTGGGCATGGGTACAGTTCACAGGTGACAGACCAATACCTGCCGTGCTTTTGCTATTATCATGTGATGATGAGAAAGCTTTTAGTTCTTCTCAAATATTGTCAGTGACATCTTTTGTAATGGTGGGTTCAATTTCAGCCAATTAAAGGTGGCAGAATTCTGATACATTATTTCTCTGATATGCATCGAGGAATATGCAGTTTTGATGAAAAACTGATAATGGGTGGCTACTTCTTAATGGCCTTGAGACTTGAGACAGTGCACGTAGTGTGACATTTTAGGGCCATATACTGAGAACTGATTGCACTAGAATGATTGAACTAGCTAGAGACTTCATACACTATAATGAATCATAACTCATCTGCTAGTGACATCTTTTGTAATGGTGGGTTCAAATTCAGCCAATGAAAGGTGGAGAAATTCTGAAACAGATTTCTAGCTTGTTCTTCCATGGCGCTGGAGCTCACTTGCATGAGACAAGTAGATGGTGGAGGGACTTATAGAGCAAGCCTATGGACATGACATTTTTGTGGCAAATTAATGGGTGCTGATCCAGTTTTGGCATTAGCTTTGCCACTTAAACCAGCCCCATATGTTCCCAACACAACCACCCTTCACATGTAAGCAATAAAATGCTCTAGAAAATCACTTTAAAAGAAGATGATCCCACCATTAATGATGAAATCAATGTTGTTTTCTCCTAAAGAAAGGGAGAAGAGAGTGGAATTGTGGATTCACTGTCATCCCAAGCTTTGAACATTATTTTTCTGATATGCATCGAGGAATATGCAGGTTTGATGAAATGCTCGTATTGGGGGGGCTACTTTTTAATGGCCTTGAGACTGCAGTGTGACATTGTAGGGCCATATCCTCAGAACTCTGAAACTCATCAGGTGGCCTGTCTCCCAGTAATGTTTTCTGAACTGACTGCACTAGAAAGATTGAACTTGCTAGAGACTTCATACACTATAATGAATCACAACTCAACTGTTAGAAAATTCTATTCCACGATGCACTTAGTTTTCAATTACAAAGTCTATGACTTGAATCTAGTTCTTTACCTCAATTTCAATTTTCTTCATCTGGAGAGTTCTAGGGTATACAAGACACTCTAAGGCAACGCGTCATGAAAATGGAAAAAAAAAAAAATACACTAACTTGTTAGTATTTAATTTTATGAGGTGGAGAATACGAGCCATGTGGGAATGCAAAAAACTAGCACAATGTACCTCGGAGCCAAATCCAAGGGGATGGAAGCATGAAACTTGTCGTAGAAGAAGAATATTAGATTACCTATCAATAACGAATTAGGGTTTTAAGAAAATCCAATAATTTTCATAGAAAAGCAAAAAATAAAATAAGATGAATAATTAATCATGGTCGCTTAGATCCGTTTTGGAGCCGTTCGGTGGCAAAATCCCATGAAACTCAGAGATCACTTGTTTCCACAGCTGCAGCCATCATCACAGCAGCCATAACAGAAGGGAAAGAATTGGAAATTCTGCTTCCTTGCCTATAATATCTTAATTCTTCGGCTGGACCTGAAAACAACCAACACTCACCTTCTCCACCATACTTGTTGCTACCGAAAAAGTGTGGCTCGGTTGATGAATTATTAATTGCTAATTAATGGCAGCCATGACACGATTTGTAATAACTTGTACAGCCTCAAAGACAGAAAGATTTTATAAAAGAAGAAACATATTGTTATTTCTCCCTGAGAAAGGAAGCTGCTGGCCGGTGACTCACTACTCACGATTTAAGGGTTTTTTTCTTCTCTGATAGTCTTTTTACATGAACAAAGCCATTAAGAGTTTGAATCCCCTCGTTTTATTTAATAAAAATAAGCATAAAATATTATAAGTTTCTTGAACACTCACATTACTGTTTAAAATTTTAAATTGAGATGATTGTTGAATATATTTTACATCGGCCGGGGCTTGCCTTCCACTGACCTGGTATTTATGGAATTCATCTCATAATTTTGTTTTTGCCATTTGATTACTGTGAGGTATCCTCAAACTCGTTTTATCTTGTACATGAAAAAGATTCAGTTGTTTGCGGTATAAAAAAGATTGCTTTGTCTTCGGCACCATGTATAATACCTATACGGTCGAGTCAATCAGAAAATCACGAAGAATTGCTTTCACACTGGACATAGCCAGTATTGAATATGGAGGGGCACTTTCCTATGATGAATATGCTCTCCAACTAGTTGGAGTTTTGACCTTCGGCATGGGAAAAGTTATCCAGACGTTCTGTATTTCCAGAAACATCCCAAGTTTTAAGCTTTGATGAATTGCCCTTTACACATGGAAGTTGAGGACAAAACCCTTTTGATTTGAAGTGCCTGGTTGCTGAGAAAGAGAGGGAAAATGATTGAAAATATTGGATTTTTTTTGCCTTGTTTGATTTTTGGTTTTAGGTATTAAACAGAAGAATAAAATGTGAGGCCTTTTTTGGAGTTTTGTCTTTTTAGGGTCAAATTTCTTGCTTCATCTCTCCTCTATCTCTAATTTATTGTAAATGCATTTTTAGTTTGTTTTGTGTTCTTGGGTTCTGATTCTCCGGGGTTTGTTTTTGTGTTTGACAGATGAGAGAAGTGAAGTAGAGGCGAAAATTTAGAATTCCTCAGGTAACTTGGGGCATTTTTTTTACTTATTTTTATTTGTTCTTGCATGACTCTCTCCGTGTTTGGTTTCTTAGAAAAATGAGGAATTGGCAAAGAGAGGAAGGAAATGGATTTTTTTTCATGCTCTTTGGTTATGAGTAAAGAGAACTCAAAAGGAAGAAGAAAAAATCACAGTTTTTTCTTTTCTTTTCTATCTTAGCCTTTCTGTGGCTCTCACTTTTCCATGTTATGCTGTTTTTTCAAATGGTGCCTATGTTTTTTTCTCTTTTAATCAGTGAAATCTTCGCATTTACCCTTTTCATTTGTCAATTAGAAGTTGAATATTTATTTTTGTATTCTGGAGTGCTCTTTTCTTTTGTGGGATCTGCCTTCTTCTTGGAAATTATGTTATCAGCATAGGGTGAGGCAACTGTTAAAGAAATATGGATGAAATTCCTCAATCAACAGGAATCAGATTTGGTTTGGCATCCCAGAAGGAAATTGGAAGTAGTATCCCTTCTTGATTGTTTACTTTCTCCTGTTATTTAAGACATATCATTGCTGCAGTGGTCTTCCTAAATTATTATTTTTAAGCAACATTTGAATTAAAGATACTTTTGGTTGCTAACAGAGTACCTCTACAGTCTATTCTAGAATTATTTCAAGGCATCAGTTCTGACTGATAATGTTTTAAGGATGAGGGCACCATGTTAAGATCAATGATCCACTTTTGATTGAGAGGTTTTCACTATTCTGCATGCTCGTTAAGGATTACAATCTCTTTCTATTTGGCTTTGACTGTATTTATAGTTTCAAGATTACAGTTCTTTCTATGTGGCGTTGTCTGTATTTATAGTTTCAAATCCTCTGATTGTTTGAAGTTGATGTTCATGCTTATTTTGTTTTTATCGATTGGTCAACAGTGTACAGCATCCATCAGTGATTTCCCTATTAGCCATTCCAGTCAGCTGACTAATCACATCCTTGGTTTGCCGCTTGAATTTGGCAAATGTGAATCTTGTGGCACTTCTGCACAATATGAAGGTCAATCTCTTTACTTCTTATCTGATGCATGCATATATATATATATATAGACAGACACACACACACACACACACACTCACACAAACTGGATATGTTTTCTATCCAGTTCACTCATAAATTCTCCAAAAACATGCAATGGTAATTACCTTGTGCTTCATAGCACAACATATTTCTTATTGACTTGGTATCCCCCTTTTATTCTTCATAAATTTGCAGTATTTATTCCCTTTTCTGCATATGGCCTTTTGTAATTTTTCTTATCATATATTCCTTTTGAAGGTACAATGACTGGGATCCATTATCTGCTGATGATCAATCCTATGTGCTTGATAATGTCTTCAATTATCATACAGACAAAGCAGTGAAGATGGGTGCTGGAAATAATCATGTCTCCGTATGTTCCTGGTAAAGAAGAATACAAGAAGAAAGAAACCGTATTAGTTGTCGAATTGTCCATATTATATTTACAATCTCCATCATCATGATATGGAGGAGAAAAGGGGCTCTATTCTCTGAGAGACAAATTTGGGAGGTGCTGTACGGATCTCATGGGTTCTCATACAAAGGAGCTGAAAGGTTTTATCGAGAAACCGAAAAAAGTTTATAGAGGTGTGTTGCCTGTGTCAAATGTCCTGGTTACAGTAAGAGAATCTCACAATTCCAAACAAGGAATGAAAGAATTTGTTTCACAGATTGGCACCATCGGTCAGCTGCGACACCCCGACTTGGTTCGAGTTGTTGGCAATTGTCGAGGTAAAGAGGAGCACAATTCTGGTCTATGATTACATGCCTGATGCCAGTCTCGACAAGTTCCTCTATAGTAAGACTCAGATCATTCTTAATTGGACTCAAAAGGTTTTAAAATCATCGAAGATGCAGCATTAGCGCTCGCATATTTGCATGCATTACAGGCATAAGTTACCATTCACAAAGATATCAAGGCTAGCAATGTGCTGTTGGATGGGTGAACTACATGGAAAACTCGCTGATTTCAGACTTGCAAGATGCAGTAAACATGAGCAGGATTTTCAAACCACCCATGTAGCTGGCACATTAGGCTACATTACACACGAGCTTCCTAGAAGTGACAACCCAATTCCAAGAACAGATATTATGCATTAAGGGCTTCATGCTCGGAGCATGCTTGCGGTAAAAGGCTGGTGGAGCAAAAAATCTGCGAAAGGGACGATTCTGGTTTAATTAGAAACATTTCCAGCAACAAGGCAGATGTCCTCATAATGAAGATAAATAAAAAGGATATGTTTTCCCTATATTTATTTTGAAAGCATGAAAATTCATTCTAAATTTAATAATAAGATATTAAATTTATTTTATATTTTTATCTTTTATCCCCTTCAAACTTCTATTCCAATACAATAATCAAACATGTATTCAATTAAATTAATAATAAGATATTAAAAAAAACTAATCATAAAACTGAATTTATTAGAAACAACTCCCTTATTTATTGTAAAATTGGCCAAACATAGTTCTCAAGCCAGTTCCTTAGACTGAATTTAATAACGAGAATCATAATATTAGGCTTCCATCTTAATAGTATTAATATTCATTGGGTGTAAGATACTCATATACCTAACATGAACTGGTAAAGGATGAGAAAATCTTAACCAACCTGTCTTAATGGTATTATAAGATAATTTCTTTTTCTATATATATAAAAGTAGTCACTAGTTACATGATTTTTTAAGGAAAAGAAAAGCTGACATTACATCAATTAGGATATATCAATGGTGGAACTGAAATATTTGGTAGATTGAGGCCTAATCAGAACTTATACAATAATTAGAGAGTCCAATGCAGTCGGCCAAAAAAATAATAATCCGACCCTTGTCAAAATTTAATGTACTCTTCACTGCCCCCACATCATCTACAACGTTTTTGTCATTTTGTGTTTCTGTTTCCTAGTTCATTTCAGTTCCTATGTATATTCTTCTTAGCTTCCTTCGCCTCACTTTCCCTAACACATAACACTGTGTCTTAATGTTTGATTCTTGTTGGCTGTTTGTAGTGTAGACTGTAGTGTCCTTTATATGGTCTAAGAATGACATCTTTGGTAGCACAAGTGGTGTCTCCGGTGGAAACTGGACATAAAGTTTGGCAAGATCAGTCTTTTATTAAGTGGAGAAAGAGAGATCCTCATGTCACTTTGCACTGCCATGAATCTGTTGAAGGTAAAGGGAGGAGAAAAAGTAAACTTTTAGACAAACGGATATCTTGGAAATTTTGGCAGTATCCGTAGTCAGTACTCTTTTTGTTGCCTTTAATGTTATAATTGATCGATAATTTGATTCTTTTTCTGATTTATTTGTGTGAGATTGATTATATGATTCAATCGAGTGTGGTTTAATTTGAACTGGGTTTTGATAGTTTGGCTTGGTTTTAGATTTGATTTCCCAAAGACTGATTTTGGTTCTTGCATAGACAAAACTTGGTCTTCTCAGGAGTGTTTTTTTTCCATTTTTTTACTTCCTGGTTTTGATTGATTTCAAGTTTAATGAAATGATTCTCAAGGTAAATTGTAATGTTGATTTTGAGGTTTTTCCATCTTGTTCCCGTCTTGTTTATATATGATTGGATTCTATCCCTTGTGCTTTTAATTTACTTTTCAAGTTTCTGATTTTGTTTAGCATCTATTTTGTTGCTTGAATGAATGATAAACTGATTGTTGTGGAATTCTTGTTTCCTCTTTCATATATTTTTTTTTTAGTTTTATTGATTGTAGAATGGCTTTCATCCGATTTTGCTCAAGTTCATGTATCTGGTTTAATTCTCTCGGTTTTATGGAAATCTGGCATCATCTTGTTTGTAGGATCTCTTAGATACTGGTATCAACGCAACAAAGTGGATCATTTGGTATCTGATTCTGCTGTTTGGGATGATGATGCCGTTCAAGGAGCTCTTGATTGTGCAGCCTTCTGGGTTAAGGATTTGCCTTTCATTCAATCTTTGTCTGGCTTATGGAAATTTTTCCTGGCTCCAGACCCTACAAGTGTTCCTAATAAATTTTATGGCACTGCATTTGAGGATTCGGAGTGGGAAACTTTACCTGGTAATTGCCATTGAACTTGAATATTCTCTGTTGATTTTCTTGCTCTTTGTAGTTTTGAGCTTTATAATTTATCAACAGAATAGAACCAGTCCTATCTCGCCAAAGTAGGGTTCTAGTAGGTTGCAATAAATCATAAATAACAACTGCCACAAAAAATAATTTTCTTTATCTATCAATTTATTATTCTGGATTATCTTAAATGTGTAACACTTGAACATGTCCTTCCATGGTGATGTCTCATTACTTTTCTTCCTCGTTGGAACAGTCCCTTCAAATTGGGAGACACATGGATATGATCGGCCTATTTATACCAATGTAATATATCCATTTCCAGTTGATCCTCCTCATGTTCCTGATGATAATCCTACTGGCTGCTACAGAACATACTTCGATATTCCTAAAGAATGGCAAGGTATGATCTATTTGTTATGTATTAGCAGTCTTAGCAGATTATAGTGTCTCCAAATGCTTGATACCTGTCGCAGCTGCCTTTCAAGGTATAATGAATAGAACATTAGATTCCTGGAATTTCATATAATATATCTGTCTGCATTATGTTAATTGGTGTATGACAGGTCGAAGGATTTTATTGCATTTTGAAGCTGTTGATTCAGCATTCTGTGCTTGGATAAATGGGGTTCCTGTGGGATATAGGTATCTAATGCACGCTACTCTGGTTTTTTTTTTTTTTTAATTATGGAACTTGCATGTCTTTAGGTGACCATAACCTTTCTTGTATGGTACTAAATGAAATCTTCATTGTATTAACTGTTTCAGTAACATTCCATGCAGTTGAATAAATATTGACCTTACAAGTGATTTATATGGACAAGTTATTCAATTAAATTATGTTACATCACCTATGCATTGAATTGCAGAGATTCAGAGATTAGAAAGGAATGGGGGAAATACCACAATTTGATTGTTCTTTCATAAAATAATCCAGTAACAAACGTTTTATTATTCTGTCACCTCAGTCAGGATAGTAGGCTACCTGCTGAGTTTGAAATTACAGATTACTGTTATCCATGTGTTTCTGGCAAGAAGAATGTTCTAGCTGTTCAAGTCTTTAGATGGAGTGACGGGTCATACCTTGAAGATCAAGACCACTGGTGGTTGTCGGGTATTCACAGAGATGTGCTGCTTCTTTCCAAGCCTCAGGTTTTTTTCCCCTTCTCTTAAATAATGTTAAAGTTTGCTGTTTTTTTTTTGTCTAGAGTGAACATATTTAGGGACAGCGTTTGGAACATATATGATATGCAGGTATTCATTGCAGACTACTTTTTCAAATCAAACCTGGCTGAGAATTTTACTTGTGCAGATATACAGGTTAGTGCTTATTGATGAAATATTAACTTGCACCTTTTTTTCCTGTAAAGAATGTAGGAAAACATACATATTCCCATTTACTTTGATGATATTGTATACTGTTGAGCTTATGCATACGTGATCTGAGTGAATTTGGAGTTAATACTCAAGTGTGTGCCCCTTGGATCATGTTACATGCTGATTTACTCTATTTGACTCGTATTATCTGGAGAGTTCTGATAATAACAAAATACATTAAGTGATTCTGTTTTTGGTTGGCAGGGGGAAAAGAGAGTTGGGATATTATAATGTTATAGTTTTCTGGCCACCTTCTGCGGCTGACCATAATTTCATGATATGTGGTGTTTTTCCTCTGGAACTGTTTATTAGCCTTTCTACTTTGTGTTAGGTAGCTGATACCCAGTTGTATATGGAAAAGGAGTACCCTAGCCTTGTCCCATTGCATTACGGTTCCATTGTTTTTGTAGGTTTAACTGGGAACAAAGTTGTTTGTGGGAGGATTTGAGTTTGTTTCTGTGCGCTTACTGTTCAGGTGGAAGTGAAAATAGAAAGCTCCCTAGCAATTCCTAAAGACAAAATTCTCGCAAACTTCACCATAGAAGCTGCATTATATGACACTGGAAGCTGGTACGACAGTGAAGAATCTGCTAATCTTCTTTCATCCAATGTGGCTAATTTAAGGCTCACTCAGTCCCCTATGGGACTTCTAGGATTTCTGGGTAATGTTCTTGAAGGGAAACTCGAAATGCCCAAGCTTTGGTCTGCAGAGCAGGTGAGAAACCTCAATTCACTTGGAATTTCTGGCAACTTGATATGTTTCAAAATTTAGTTCTACCATATTCTTGTTGGTTGTACAGTGCACATGATATTTAATTCTTTAGTTCTCCTTTAGGTGGTTGTTTGAAGAATTAGAAGATAGACTCCTTGGGCAGAATATTAATAAGAAGTTTGAAAGAATAAAAACTGTGTTTTTCATATTTGGTTTTCAATATAATATATGGACACTTAAACAATCTTTTTAGATTTATGACATCTCATATTTTTCAATAGATTCTGGCATGGCTTCCTCACCTCCCTTTCTTTGTGTGACGGTTATCATCTGATGTTGTGGATTTTGGTGTTTGCTTGTGTTCATAAACAGCCAAACCTGTACACTCTTGTTCTCTCCCTCAAAAATGCAACTGGAGAAGTAGTTGACTGTGAATCATGCCAAGTGGGCATAAGACAAGTATCAAAGGCTCCCAAAAAGCTACTTGTTAACGGGCATCCAGTTATATTAAGAGGTGTGAACAGGCATGAACATCATCCACGTGTAGGGAAGACAAATATAGAGTCTTGTATGATTAAGGTCACCTCTTCTCCTTCCTTACCAGTTAGTTACCTGTGATTTATTGGTTGGCGATTTATCTGATTTATAATGGAGATGTTGTCTATTATTATGCCTACAGGATCTGGTTCTAATGAAGCAAAACAATATGAATGCTGTGAGGAACAGTCATTATCCCCAGCACCCACGTTGGTACGAGTTGTGCGATCTTTTTGGCATGTATATGATAGATGAAGCCAACATTGAGACACATGGTTTTTATCTTTGTGAACATCTGAAGCATCCTACTCAGGAGCAAAGTTGGGCTGCTGCAATGATGGATCGAGTGATAAGCATGGTCGAGAGGGACAAAAATCATGCATGCATAATTTCTTGGTCCTTAGGAAATGAGGCCTCATATGGACCAAATCATTCTTCTGCAGCTGGTATCATATAAAACTTCTTTTATGTATATCTTTGAGTTGTGCTAGCTACATCCAGAATTCTAAGCAATTGCATTATTTATTATGTAGGGTCATCTAGATCTAGGTCAGATTATACTTGTGTGTCTGTTTGTGTGTGTGAGACTTGAGCATCTGCGCACTATTCAAGAAATCTCGGCACCTAATAACGTTCAGAGACACTGATTGTTGTTTTCTGTTTACATTACATTTTAAATGCTGAAACTTAAGCTTCTCATTTATTCACATGAAAGAAATTGAAACCATGGAAATGGTTTACTAAAAACAGTATGTTGGTCTTCAGAAATTAAAAATGTACATGGATAAGAGATCATTTAGCTCAATTTGTTTTTATTTTTCTCATAAGTTTTATAGTGTTGTTAGAAGACTTGAAGTTTTACATAAATAATGACTTTAACCATTCTATTCCTTTTTTCTCATCAGTTTCCTACTTCACTTACTGCTCTCTTTTATTAGGTTGGATTCGTGAAAAGGACACCTCACGGCTGGTGCACTATGAAGGAGGTGGATCCAGAACAACTTCGACTGACATCGTGTGCCCGATGTATATGCGTGTTTGGGACATAGTGAAGATTGCCAAGGACCCTGCTGAACCACGTCCTTTGATATTGTGCGAGTATGTTACTTATGTTGTTCTTTTACATGAGTTACACTGACCCCTTAACTGTTCTTAGAGTACTTAATGATACTAGGTAGTACTTCTGTTGATCATGGTGGTGACTTTGTTTTGTCTATTTTTGTGTCCTTGTGATATTGAATTGTCAGGTATTCACATGCAATGGGGAATAGTAATGGGAATATACACGAGTATTGGGAAGCAATCGATAGCACATTCGGTCTCCAAGGAGGCTTTATCTGGGACTGGGTTGACCAGGTTTAAAATCCTTTTTAGTCCTTTAGAAATATGTCACAACATCCAGATCATGTGAGAAATTGATTTTCTTCCATCTTAGGCTTAGCTAAAATCTCTAGTTTTTATTTTGAAAATCAACTGCAACTTGCTAGAACAATCTTTTTTCTTGTAAGATTAGTCCACCGTACCATGCACAGCATACTTTACAAGATAGGATGAAGACTACAGTATCTATTATGGAATGTGCACTTGTTTAAGAATATGAATTCATTGCTCATGTTATTGATAATGTGCTGTTCGTTTAAAGACCATAAATATTTGTCTCATAAAATATTTATTTTTGAGAAAATTATTTTCAAATCTTTTTATTTATCAAATCAAGTGTTTGCATTTTTCCTGTAGGGGTTATTGAAGGATGGTGGAGATGGTACTAAACACTGGGCATATGGTGGTGACTTTGGGGATACCCCTAATGATCTGAACTTTTGTCTAAATGGCCTTACATGGCCGGATCGTACTCCTCATCCTGCATTGCACGGTAAATTTACTTTTCTCATAATGAGTATGCATTTATGTACTTTATTTCATCTTCTAAGATGATACCTAGACCTAATTTTGTTCAAATCATGAATCATGTTTGTTATTGTTTGCAGAAGTTAAGTATGTTTATCAGCCAATCAAAGTTTCCCTAAAGGAAAACAAAATAAAGGTACTCGCATGTTGCACTCTGGTTCTGCATATCTCACCCTTTGCAAAATCTCATTTTCATATCTAACTGAAGTTTGAATTTGCAGATAACCAACACCCATTTCTTTCAAACAACACAAGGTTTAGAGTTTAGCTGGGCCACCCAGGGTGATGGATATCAACTTGGATCCGGAGTTCTCTCTCTTCCACCGATAGAACCTCAGAGCAGTTATGAGTTAGAATGGGAGTCCGGTCCTTGGTATACTCTTTTGGCTTCATCTTTTGCGGAAGAAATATTTTTAACTATAACTACTACACTTCTGCATTCCACACGCTGGGTTGAAGCTGGTCATGTTGTTTCATCGACACAAGTCCAGTTTCCTTCCACAAGAAAGATCTTACCCCATGTAAATACTCTTCCTTCAAACTTAATTGGATAATATCATTTATGCTCAAAGATTTTTACAGCTATGCTTTCTGTTTTGCAAATGGCACTGGCTTCCAGGTTATCAAAACTAGTGATGCTAAAGTCTTAAGTGAAACTCTTGGAAATATGGTTAGAGTAAGCCTGCCAAGCTTTTGGGAGATAACATGGAACATTCAAACAGGAAGTGTTGAGAGCTGGAAGGTATAGCATTGCTTTTGTGAATTGTTCCTCTTTATCATATTCAGTACATCTGAAGCTAGATACATAAATAAATGAATTCCTAGTTCTCTTCTATTTCGTTATTTTCCTGTACAAGTGGAGCCTAGATATATCTAACTACCTCTTGTACACGATTAATTTAATGAAACCACTTTCATGCATGAAAACTTATTTGGCAAAAATCTTACAGAAGTGCATTCAAACAACAAAATATCAAAGTAATCATAAACTAATTTTGAAATTCATCATGGAGTACATGTTGTCAGTTGACCTCTATTATTGAAAAACAAGGTTGTAGCGTAATTTCTTTCAATGCATGATAGAACTATTCTCTGATATGGAGCAAATGAAAATGATGAAGAATCGTGTTTAGTAGCTCATATGAGCTGTGAAGCTTTGCGAAGAATGCATATTTGGCATTTGCGTGTTCTATCATTTCTGGTTGTTCCATTAATAATTGGAAGGGCAAGTTGTCAGCAGACCTCAGGTCTCCAATTTAAGCCAAAATGACCTCTCTTTTATTGAACAAGCTGTGGTGTAATTTCTTTGCAATGCATGGAACATCTACTCTCTGATATGTACCTGAAACTTTTGTTGGTAGTTCATAGGAGCTGCAAGTTCTTATTTTCTGCAGACCTCGTATGTTTTTGGCTAAATCATGCCCCTCCCTCCCTCCTATCGCTTCATAGATAAGAACAAAGCTCAGAATGCTATCTAAAGATTTCCATTTGAATTTTAAGTTTTCAGGTTACCTAGAAGACCTCATATAAATGGAATGAAGCAAATAGCATTACCTAATAACAACTAGATACTCTTAACATTTTCTTGGAACAGAAGTTATATTTCATCCTGGACCTTGCACAGATAGGCATTTTTAGCTGTTTAACAAAACTGAGCTCCAAAAGTGTGGTGACTGTAGGTTGGAGGAGTTCCTGTTATGAATAAAGGCATATTCCCATGCTTCTGGAGAGCACCAACAGATAATGACAAAGGTGGAGAGAAAAAAAGTTACTACTCCAGATGGAAAGAAGCTCGTATTGATAGCATTATATATCACATGAAAAGTTGTTCTGTGAAGAGCACAGCCAATGATATTGTGAAAATAGAGGTTGTTTATGTTGGTTCCCCAAGTTGTGAGGAGGGCTCATCTTCACATTCAAATGCTTTATTTACAGTTAATATGATCTACACAATTTATAGTTCCGGGGACTTGATTATTGAATTCAATGTAATTCCGAGTTCTGAGCTTCCACCTTTGCCTCGAGTGGGAGTTGAATTGCATTTGGAGAAATCAGTGGATCAGATTAAATGGTATGGAAGAGGTCCATTTGAATGTTATCCAGATAGAAAAGCTGCAGCCCATGTTGGGGTCTATGAGCAGAATGTCAGTGACATGCATGTTCCTTATATTGTTCCTGGAGAATGTTCGGGTAGAGCAGATGTTAGGTGGGTGACATTTCAGAACAAGGATGGAGTAGGAATCTTTGCTTCAACTTATGGCAGCTCCCCATCTATGCAAATGAGTGCTAGTTACTATTCCACAGCAGAACTTGACCGAGCGACACACAACGAAGAACTTGTTCAAGGAAATGACATTGAGGTAAATTACATTGCTGTGATTTCAGTTGTTGAATCTATATTTGAATAAACTAGCGAGTATACATATATTTGACTGGTCCATTACAAAAATCGATGTATATTTAATTCTCTAACCTTCACATGCATGCCTTGAAATTGTCATTGGATTTGTAAGTTGACGTTTCCTCAACAAAGATGCTCTTGGAGAATAAGTTTGGTCTGGGCTGACTTCGGTTCATCTGCTTATTTTCGCAGCTGCTTGTTTTCCATTCTGGTCTTCTTTCTTGTGCCACTATTTGGTCACGTCTTGGATTATGTATTTAACTTAATGTGTTTGAATTTCAGGTGCATCTTGACCACAAACATATGGGAGTAGGTGGAGATGATAGTTGGTCACCAAGCGTCCATGACAACTATCTTGTTCCAGCTGTGCCGTACTCCTATTCTATCAGGCTGTGTCCTATTACTGCAGCTACATCTGGCCTTGAGATATACAAATCCCAGCTTCCAAGCTAATCAAGTGGAACTTTTTGGATTGTATCACTAAAGACTTGAATGGAGATTGATTATGTAGGTCACCATAGAATAAGATATTATCCAGAAGATCATGATTTGTTTGGTTAGGCTGGCGTCTAATGCAATGCTAGTTGTGTGGTCTGCTGCACATTAATGCTGTTTTCTAAAGTTCATTTTCCCTGTTATATTGGTCTACCAATCCTTGTTCTAAACCTCTTGCTTTAATTCCTCCATCCAAGTGCAAGTGGGTTTATGCAGGTCTGAATTGAAGCAACCATCAGTTAAATTGGCCAAAACTTGTCTCCATTTTTGCTGTTCGTTCTATGGGTGGACTGCATACATGGAATGTAGATGTCTTCTCAACACCAAAGGACCCAGAACTAACCAAAATCCCACCACAAATCCATCTGGCAAGCTCACGTGGAACCAGTTAACGTCAAACTATCATCCCCCTTTTTCCTCTTCCATTAAAATCATTATTTATACCATCTGCACTGCAATTCTTGGAAGTCCACAAAGACCTTTGTTGCCAGTGAAGCTAGATGAACTGAAGCTTTGCAATTGAGTGCTTGAAGGAATTCTTCCGCTCAAGTTATTGCAGGATAGGTACAAGTGACTCAACAATGTCAAATTGCCAGGCTTAGAGGGATTTCACCATAGAGTTGATTCTGAAAGAGGTCAAGAGATTCTAGTGATCCCATGACACCAGCATCATCAGGATTTTTTCCTTTCAAAAAATTATGTGACAAATTTATTCCTGTAATTCCTTAAGGCTTGTTCGTTCGGAATCTCTTCAGATAAATCATTGAAGGAAAGATCTATACATGCGAAATTGAGAATACTGTGATATTCAGCGACTGGCTCTTCCTTTAATAACAAGATGCGCACTTTCAGAAGACAATTTTCCCAAATTAATGAGGCCTTTAGAACCATCCATCTTGTCCATGGAACAAAAATGGTTGATGCAGCTCGGTATAGTTCCATTCAAGTTGTTATAAGCAAGATCCAAGATTTGTGAATAAGCTAGATCACAAAACTCTACAGGTATTTGGCCACCAAACTGATTTGCATGAAGATTTAGAATCTTCATCCTTGACAGTCTCCCCATCCATGTTGGAAGGTTCCCTCTGAAACTGCTTACAGTAAAATCCAGGGAGACTAATTGGGTACAGTTATTCAGTGACAGAGGAACCTTACCAGAGAGGTGGTGGTTTTGAAGATGCAAGACTGAAGAGAGCTTAAAGTTCCAGTGGAGTTGGGAATATTGCCACTAATTTAGCTGTCACTTGATTTTCATGGCTTCCAAATCTCTCCAGTGCTTACAATATCCAGAATCTCTCCAGACAAGAAGTGGTTCCCAAGATTAAGAGCATTCAACTTCTTCGGCTCATTGATTTTGTAGGCTATAAAATCATCTCAACCCCAAAACTTAAACTATTCAAAAATATACATGAAAAAATAATCTCAACTCAAAAACTCATGGCCTGAAATAAGTACCAATAACAGTTTTATATTACATTGTAACTCAATAAATATTTTTTAATTATTTAATTAAATATAAGTATGATATGTTCATTTAATAATATTTTATTTGGTTTGTTTTCTAATTTATCAATCTGTCAGCATATATAATCTCTTTTGATGTTATCGTGCAATTTTTTACAGTGACGATAAAACTATCTTGGTAAGCTTTTATTTGGTGATACGGTTATGTTTATATTCAAATGATTTTATTTATTTTCTATTGTTAATTATTACTTTTTATTTTTATTTTATTTATTATCAGTGTTTTTTAATTAAATTACTAAATCAACTGAGTTTATTAAACCTAATTAAATCGGTAACTAGATCTTAATTATTATTATTTTTTTATGCTACGAAAAAATAACACAGTGCTGGATATTATTAAGTATAAATTTAAAGGATTTTGTGTGGAACATTTCATTTTTTTCATATAAAAAAATTAAAGAGATCTTTCCATTAATAAAAAATAAATAAATTCATTTTCTATTTTCATAAAAGCACTTTCCATTTTCCTATTTCTATTTTGCAATTCAAAAAATCAACTTTATCTTTCTTTCCAGCATTTATCCCCCCAGGAAAGGTAGGTAATATAGTTACTCACACATGGCTGCCATAGCTGCAATTTTGTCATCGTTACCATCTTCTTCCTCATCTTCCAAGCTCTCAAAATACCAATCCTATCCTTCTGCTCCTCCTCCTTGCCGAGTGGTTTGCCGTGGAGGATCCCAACCTCCTCCCCCGGTAACAACTGACTTCCAATTTGCTTTGCATGATGCCTTGGATTCTTCTGGAATCAACACCACTCATGCCAGAGTAATTATAAAATACCTTCCAATTTCATTTTTTTTTTCCTGATTTTGTTTTTTTTGTTTTTTCGGATGTTAATAGAAAGCTGCCAAACGGGTTCTTCTTGCTCATTGATGGATACAGTTATAAAGAAGTATGAGATTGTGTTTTATTTTTATATGGTTTTTTTCGGTAGAAAATTTAGAACCCATGATTTTTTTTTCCAATTATGCTAAAGTTTACTTATTTATCTGTGAATTTGGAACCTTTGTTTCTAGCTAAAGTTTTGATGCGGGGTTTTCTAAAATGGTGAAATTGATAAATAATTGACTGTTAATTATGTAGGAGGCAAGGCAAAATTTCATGTCACAAATTAAAAGATTGTCAAGTATTGAGAGGGAAATCAGCATTAGCATTAATAGACGTGTTGATTTGGCGAAAACGGCACTTTATATAGCAGCTGAGGATGATTCTCTCATTTCACACTCTTCGGTTGCTCTCCCAGTGGATGCTTTCGTTGAAAGATTGGATGATCTTTCCATGGGATTCTGCACAAATAATAGCTCTGCATTGAAGTCATCACCAGAGATGCTTCTGGATAGCTTGGAGAAATTTTTGTATGTCAAGAAGGTAACCATTTTTCTTGCAATTTTTTTATCTTTCTAGGTGTTTAGTTTTATTGGTGTTCAAAGAAGCATCATTGGAAGTACAGGTTTTATGTAGAACAAAACTGTTTGATCGATTACTTAGTGTAACGAATCCCTGTAGCCTGATTGGATTGCTTGGTCAACATGGACCAGGTCCATGTAATGGTTGTTTTTTTCTCAGGTGCTGTTTATGTCAAAGAAAGGAATTAGGTTGTTGATGAAAATTTGTTTAGCAAAATCTATTGTATTAAAGATGAACTGAAACTGGTATCCTAATTTCATCCTAAGTTTTGACCAGATTTAGTATCTTTTTATAACCCATTTCCTTGCCCTTTGGTATGATGCGACTGTGATTTAACAATCTGGTTCTTTAATTGTTTCTAAACAGGGCTTTCAAAGGAGCACTATGAAAAGTCAATTGGAGCCACGATCTTTGTATCTTCATTCCGTATGGAAATTTGCCTTCCAGCTTATAAATTCAATCTCTCTACAAAAGAAAAACATTTTTGTATTCGGGACTTCTTTTTTTACTATGTTTTAATATGCTGTATTGAGCAGGTTTTGACACATCGATCAGGTTCTGCTGTTATGCTTGCACTTATATACTCGGAAATCCTGAAAATGCTTCGGTTATGGAGCCTCTTGGATTTTGATTGTGAGATTTACTTCCCACATGACAACCATGGTCTTCCAAGAGGCTATCACAAGCAGAAAAGTAAGGAGTCTGATCATCAACACATTTTGACAACACTTACTCTGTTGGAGATGGTGGGTTGTGTTTTTTTCCTGTTGGCTTTTATCAGTTCCTCTAATATGCATGATGAAATAGCACAGAATTGGGACACCCACATGGTACCAACATAGTCCAAAGTGATACTTTTTGCTGATGAATTCACGAATCTTGAATAGTTTGTTTTCAGCAACCTTTTTCGTTTACAGATAATGCATTTCTGTATCATGTTGGTATTGTGTGTGAATGTCTATAGTTCATTAGATTATGCATGATGTGTTTGTGGCATTTATACATGTGCAGCTTTTTCTAGCTTGTTTTCCTCCGCCCTCTTTACATTGTATCATGCATGCAGATTTTGAGAAACTTAAAGGAGGCTTTTTGGCCATTTCAACATGATCATACCAAGAGTTTATTCTTACGGGCAGCACATGCAGCCGACTGTGTTGATACATCAAAAACTTTTGAAGGAAGGTATAAACAGCATCTTGCAATGAATTTTGTGCTTTTTGTACACTATTACTCACTCTTTAGCTCAGTGAAGCCTGTCTATTCCTTTTCTTTTTGTTGTAGTTGAGTTTACACTTTTTTATTTTTATTTCTTTTCCTATGGCAGTAGTGCTCAGCTTGCATCTGCGAAGGCTGCTCAACATAGGCTAGACCGTGGCGTTTGGACTAGTGTACACTTTGGGGACATGAGACGTGCATTATCTGGTATGTATCTATAAGATGAAGGTGCAATTGTTAAATTATTTTTTTCCTTTTACCATCGATGTCCCAGGCAGTTTGATGGGACTTCATATTTGATGTGTCAGACTGGTAATGGCAACATGTTGGCATGTGAGACCAAATTGTTCTCTTGCCTTGGCTGCCCAGTGATGCTGGACATGCCATTCTATTTTTTATTCAATAATCATTATTCACTATGGCTGAAATTTCAAATTCTGGTAGTTTTTTTTTTCTTGAGTGTGGCTTGTGGGCTGCACACACTCTTTGATTTGTAGGAAGAAAATCTTTTTCCTTGCCTTACCAAGTTAAACGGGTATGCTTTCTTCATGTAGAATATACAATGGCCATCCAAAATGAGCAATTCATTTGAAGAGTTGTTTTCATCGTGTCTCTCTAGTCCTTTGGTTCTCTTTTTCTTATTTGACGATGGAGAGACTGCCACAATGCTTCGCATCCTCCCTCTGTCCGTTAACCTCCTCGCCATTTTGTTACCATGATGCTTGGAAGACAATAGTTTGATCTTCCTCATCCTCCACTGAGACGAGTTATGGAGTGTGTTACTAGAAAGGTGTTTCATGGGACCTCCCCATATCCTTGATGCATGCTTCATGTGCTAATCAACCTTTCGGTTTCTCAGTTTTAAAAACTTTATCATGGGCTTCTGATTTTGGACGGTCACGGACCAGAGAACTATATTCCATGCAAGTTATGGCATAAATACCCTATACACTGGTTGTCTGCTTACATCCCACCTGAATTGTGTCGTGACACTAAGAACATAGAGAGAGGGGGATGGGTGGCCTTGTAGCCATGGTGTGGACTAAGATGCAACACAAGTATCCAAAAGGTTAAAACTACAAGGATAACTATCATTTTATATATAAATTTATTTCGAGTGACAAATTGAGTCATCACTTCCCTTTTCTCTTTTCATCAGGGAAAGAGGGAGGAGTGTCTGGCAAAGGCACAAACAAAGATAGAACAAAACCATTCAAAATGTTAAACTATTACTATCTTGAGTGGCAAATTGAACAATTGATTTCATTATGGGATAAGAAATGGAAAGGGAAGAAAAATAGTCATGCGTTTTGATACACAAAACTATCACATGTATTACTGGTTCTAGCAATCTCCACATAATTGAACAGGGAAAAGATCCTCTCGATTTCTTTTATACCTATATTCATGAGGAAAGTATTGCTTTTGTTGCAGCTTGTGAGCGTTTAATACTCCTTGAATCTGATCCGAAGGAACTAAGAGATTACAGTGTTCTTTTATACCACTGTGGGTTTTATGAGCAATCGCTGCAATATCTCAAGTTGTATCAAGAGAAGGTATGTTTTCTACTTGGCATACCAAGACACTCCCATTCTCCTAGCAAACTGAAAAAAAAAGTCTTGAACTTTTGCAGGGTTCTTCCTTACAAAAGCAGGCATCCAATAAATTAAGCAGCTTGGAGGAAGATGCTGTGGAGAAACTGATGATACGCCTTAACCTCATTTCAATGGAGGAAGGTTGGATCAAGCCCTCGCATGTTAGAAATTTTCTTGGAAATAACTCTGAACCTTGGTAGAGCCTCGTATCAGACAGCTCAGAAACAAATCTCATGTTTCAGCACGCCAAGCAAGATGTTTGAATTTGGTTCATGTCAACTGGGTAGATGGTTTGTATTACTTGATTCTGTATGTCCCACCTACAAGGAGCAGGGAATCTTTAGGGTTTCATTGCTCATCACACTACCAGATCACACTGAAACTCAGGCAATTGGATCCAGATGCCGAGTGTTTCAACTTATGCTCCTATTTTTTGAGACCCGGCATCCATGAGGGAATGGTTTCAGCTCAACAGTCAAATCTGGGAAAAAATGCTTTTTTGAAGGAGGTGCTGTATAATTTTTCTCTTGAGTTGCAAAAGTTCTAACCACAACACTACCACCATGTATCATTCGCGTGTAATATTGTGTATAATAATAATACTGCTTCGATCTATCAGAGGTAACTTGTAAAAAAATACAGTGTAATGAAGCTGCTATGAAATATTATGACAAGCTTGGATTGCGTGGCTGCTTCGATCTACATCTATGGTTAGTTGTATTGTCTATACTCCCTCGTACTTATAGATTGATTGCTTAGGCTCACAGTGCTACGTGTGAATCCTTCTTGTGGGTACAAAAATCCCTAATACAATGTATTCTTGGATCTGCTTTCGTGTCCGAGACAAACTGTTCTTTGTTTTTTATACTAAAACCATATTTTTTATTATTGGATCACATAATCAATGGAAAAGGAGATTCCTCCCTACGTCGCTTAGGCTTCCCCGTCTGATCTGGGTTGATACTCAAAAGCAACAAAGAACACCCACCATGGCCCACCCCACCGGCCACCATGTAATGGAAGAAGCCACCGCAATCAATAAACGGTGCAGCACTTGAGAATCAATGTGCCCAAAACGAAGTAAAAAACAAATAAAAGCAGATGTATCTATCCAGATGCCTGCTATGCTAGCTTGTAGCCTCCATCTATGGAGACACATAGACTAGGCTTTTAGACTCTAAACTTGGACCTATAGACTAGGTTTGGTCCCACTTCTCCTTTATTTGCAAGATTTCGCTACACGTTAGAGAAACCTTTCTTTAGTGCCTAACACCTTGGCTTATCTTTGATGTATAAAAAAATATTGGTAAGAAAAAGAAGAAGAAAAGCACGTTGTGCTGATGCCTATTGATGGTATTTTTTATTATTAATATTTTTGGATTAATTTTAAATAAATAAATAATAATCAATCAATCTGTTTTGTTTTAAATAAATAAATAATAATCCATCACTATTTTACTGTTTGTATGAACTATTGTATATTAACCAAATGTATTTCAAAAAACAATAATTTTTTTTAGATATTAAATATTTAAAAAAAAAAACACATTTCTTGATAGAAAGTAGATTAGGCGGTTATACGTGAGAATAATATTTAAGAAATTATTTCATTTAAAATTTTAAGTTTTTAGACGGAATAATTTTTTAATATTATATCAAAATCTTATTGATTCAGTGGTCACGAATTTAAATTTCACCTCCTTCATTTTATTTGATGAAAAAAAAAACATAAAATAATATGAGTCTATGTAAATTTCAAGTTTAAAAAGTTTACATTTAAAAGGGTGTGCTAAAAAATAATATAAATCATATTGTAAGGTATCACTTAATAGTTTAATTTTTAGATAAGAAGGGTTTTTTTATAAATAATAATAATTTTTTTATTAAAAATATATTAAAATAATATGTTTTTTTAAATTATATTTGATATTATTATATCAAAATGAATTAAAAAAAAACATTAAGAAATGTTTTTCAAAACGCAATTCCAAATTACTGGCAGGGTTCAAGTATAAAATATTCTGATTTTTTAAATTATTACTTTTAATCTTATGATTATAAACGACAGAAGATGCTGCTAAAACTCTCCAGAATGATTATATGTTCAATTTTCTTACACTGGCTCACTGTGCCTGCCGTCTTTAATGGGAGCTGCTGCCATTCCACTGTACAAAAAGGCTAAATTGTAGATGATCATCACTGTTAGGATAAAAGTCACTCAGCTTTTTTTTTCTTTGTACTTTGAAATAACATGCAATTATTGTTTCTTAATTTTGGTGGATTAAATATGTATAAATTGAACATATATTTGGCAGCAAAATCCCTTCAGCTTATATATTTAGTTAAGGTTTGAGAGGTATTGATTGAAGTGATTTTACAAGTGTTTTTTTATAAATATATTAAAATAATATATATTTTTTTATTTTTAAAAAATTATTTTTGACATTAATACATGAAAATAATGTAAAAACATTAAAAAAATTAATTTAAAATAAAAAAAATAAAAATTTCAATTTTTTAGAATATTTTTGAAATATAATGTCAAATACCCCCTTTAACTTCACAATAAATAAATAAATAAAAACACGGATTTTTTTATTCAGTAACAAGATATATTCCTAAACCATTTTATGTATTAATCAATATTTTTTAATGATTTTAAAGTTATATTCACCACATTAGCCTAATATATGAGTCTGAAATTTCTATTAAGAATCTAGAATAATTAAATTTTTAATTGTTTATTGAAGTCTACTATAGGGGTTTCCTCTCTAAAATAATATTTATAAAAATAATAATTTAAGGGTTGAATGAAAAGTTAATAATAAATAAATTATAGTGTGATTTTATAAATGGAGATGCATTTTTTTCATGATGAAGCTAGATGAGGCTCACTTCTTTTGAGAGCTACAAAGCAATAATTTCCTTCAAAAAAAAAGAAGAAGCAGTGATTTACAGTTGGGATGGAAGAACTTTCATTTAGTACACAGTAGTTGACTACGGGTAGAAAAAGCAACTCTGCAACAAATCTCTCTCTCTGAGCAGCAATAATTGCCTCCATGTTGTCCACTACTACTATATCATTGTTAGCTGAGCTAGCTAGCTAGCTCATATCCATCACTTCACTGCCATTGCAAGTCTTTTCTTTATACTATACATAATCATTCACTTACATTCTTGATACAAATCATCAACTGTGGCCACTTCAACTCCTCGTACCCTCGCCACCACCAAAACATGGCCGCCACCGCCACATCCAGTCGCCGCCACCGCCACATCCACCTTCCCACCTGATCATACAAGCATGTTAGGCCTTCACAACATACTCTTTATAGCCCCACCGCCTTCTCCTTTTCACCACCACCAGATACCACACGTTCCCTCTGCTCACCAAATAGCCAACACCAATGATCAGTGTAACATTGCAAACAATCAAGAGTCTTGGGCCACTCTCAGTAAATACCAGCAAAAACCATGTTTTCTTAAAACGGGTGATTTAAATGTTGTCGGGGATGATGATGCTGGTAGGAATATTGGTCCAACAAGAGCTTGTAGGGACTGTGGAAACAGGGCCAAGAAAGAGTGTCAGTATAGGAGGTGCAGGACTTGTTGCAAGAGTAGAGAGTATGATTGTACCACTCACATGAAGAGCACATGGGTGTCTGCTGCGAGTAGGCGTGAAAGGCTTGGTTGTAGTGGCGGCGGTGACTCTTCTGCTTCTTCTGGCGGTGGCTGTGTTGGTGGTAAAAGGCCAAGAGAAAATGTGACTGCGACATCTAATAGTTTTAGTACTTCTAATAACAATGCTGCTGCTTCTGTCAATTTCGATACAGGCTCTAGTTATCAGGGTAAATCTTTCTTTCTCGCTCCCTCTTTCTTTCTGGTAAATTTGTTCTATGATTTGTAAATTTTAGTGACCAATAGGACTTTAATGCTGATTTGCAAGATTGAGTCTCTCTTTCTCTGATCTTCGTTTGATAAATTTTTATATTTTAGGATGATATAGTCATAATCTTGCGTCAAAATAAGTTGTGTATCGTGATGGAATCGATCTTTTCGTGAACAGAACAGCAGAAATCTTGCCCTTAGTAAATGGATTCCAGTGATCAAGAGATCACTTGGACTTCTTCATTTTATATTGTGCAAAACTTGAGTTCATACACCGATGGTAGAGGTTTAATGAACTTGAATTTGTTGAAAAGTGGGAAGTGGTAGCTTACTTCTTTTTGTTCCCTGGAATTATAGATGCAAGCTTCAAACTGTCTTTACCTGGTCAAGTTCGTGAACCAGCAGTTTTCAGGTGCATTAGAGTGACAGCCATTAATAGTGGTGAAGCTGAGGTTGCCTATCAAGCTAAGGTGAATATAAGTGGCCATGTTTTCAAGGGCGTTCTTTATGATCAAGGGACCGACGAGAAAAACCTGTTTCCATGTATTTCAAAATTGCAGTCTGGTGAAAGGACTAGAGACTCCACTTCGTCGATTGTTGAACCATCCGATGCCTACGCAGCCACAGGGAACCACAGATTGCTTGAAGTTACAAACTGCACCACCTAGTGGCTTCAGTTTTCATGGAGGGTAATGTTTGGTTAAGGATTAAATGCAACTGTAATTTTTAGTAAGTGCCGCAAGAACAGAAGGTACTAAGAATAATTAATGCACGGTGATAAACTATGAGAAGTTTGATCATGTCTTTTTGCAATTCCACTTTGTCCCACAAGCTTATACTCCAATTTATCTATCTTTTATTTGTGTTCCCCGTTGCGATTGAAAGCTTAATTTACTGATAAATCTTGTTCCCCGTTGCGATTGAAAGCTTAACTTTCTTATCAGAATGGTACCAGCTACATTTTGATGGCACTGGTATTTAGTTAAAAATATCTAGAATGGATCGAAATTTAAATGAAGATAAAAATTAAATTATTCTATCTTGCTTTTTTAATTGGTGTGAAACTTTATCAATATGGTACCAGTTACATTGTAATGGCATTCTTTCAACAATGAACATTTACTTCTTGACTCTCTTTTCTTCCATCTTATACCATAAATAATCCGATGAAACTCTTACGTTGTGCTTAAATTTACTGCTCGAGCTTGCAGCAGAAAGGAGAATCTCAATAATGTTGGATAGCTACCTGGCTACTAACTGCAGAGAATTAAAACATCCTGTTTTCTTTCACAGGACCTTGCTTCATAACCAAGCGAGGGTTATTGTTGCAATGTCACCATCATCTTGGGTAAAATAGAGAAGGCATGGCATGTGAATTCCTTCCTCTCTACTTTAATGTCGCATCTGTCTCCTCCATGCAAATAATACGAGCAATCCATCCCTGATGTCATTTCTTTTTTTTACTTTTAGCTGAAAACAGAAGTTTCTTTAAGACTTTTGTGATAACGAGCTGTTTCCTAGTTGTGTTTTTATTCCTGTTCTATCCATTTCAATCTATTCGATTCAATGCCAAGTTCTGCTGAGAATCGTTTATTAATGGGAAGACATCAATTATGGTTGAAACATGATCATCTGACTCCTTCATGGTGCTCTTAACATTACGCTTTTCCTTGAAGAATATTTTTCCTAGTTAAATAAGATTTAGCCTTGCCCAGCTGGTCAACACGGTGATTGATTTGTCAATCCCGGAAGTAGCCTAGCCATGTCAGTGGAAAACCACCACCTTTTTTACCAACTTTTTAAAAAACAATCAAAGGCCGGGTTGAAATAGGTCAAACCCCCACTTGCAACCCGGGTTTAGTTCGAGTTGAGTCCTATAACTATGGAAACTCTCCTTATTTTTAAAGGCGAAAAAAGAAATTAGAGCTTGGGTTGGCCCGTGTCAACCTCTCCACCTACGACCCGAGGTTCAGACTGGATCTTAGACCTATGATATTTTTTACCTGCTTATTGTGTTTGCTACTTTACAAGTAAAACATGACCCGTTTCATGCCGCTGTCAGAATTCTCATCCTTTTAGCTTTTGCACCAGTACTGATTCTTCATTGCCTCATAAAACATATTTTGAAGTGCGATCTTCTGGCTCTTCATTGGCTTTTCAACCTCATGTTAATCCTGAAATGAGCCTCCTATATGTTAATCCAGAAATGAACATGCGATAGTAAAGATTGTAAACTATGGCCTCGTTCTCAGTTTTGCTTTATTCTGATGAAATTCTTTTGAAAAAAGTAGCCTGATATGGGACTATGAGTAATAGAAGGATTATGATTGTTGAGGCTGAGATAAAGCTTGCCTAACTAAGATTTCTTGAAAGAACTAGAGCATCAAACAGAGGGAAATCGAACCTAAAATGCCTAGGGAATGCTAATGGAACAGGCTAAAAATTCATTAAATGTGATTTTTTGCCAAATGATGCTGAATGTGATTTTAATTCTGTCTGGCTAGTGTTTATGCCATCACTTTTCTGCAGAAGGCAGAAACATGCATTTTCATTGCCTATCCATGCTAACCAGTTTCTCTAATTCTCAAGGTGATGGATGAGATCCAATGGTGTATGTTTTGGCTTCAAGGCAGAAGGTGTGAATCAACCTCGTCTCTAAAATTGGATGTACTAAAAACGGCATGGCATTCTCTACTGTAAAGGGATTTCATAGTTTGCTTCCAAGGTGAAACTCCTTTGTCTGTTCCTAATGCCTAGCTCAGTTCGAAATTTTCCTCCCTTTAATGGTGGAAAAAGAAGAGTTCTTGGTAGAATACAGTTCTAAAAGTTCATTTTAATGGCAGAGAAATGGCAAAAAAGAAAACAATTTTTTTTGTGAACATCTATAGAAAAGACCGAACAGGAGGCCCTTCTACTACGTAGTGAGGGCAAATCCCTCCTCCAAACCCAAATCCTGACCAATTGGTGGTGTTCCTAGCTTTGTTTGTTTGAGCCCTTGGGCCCCTTTTGAAACAAAAGGAAAAACAATCGGTGGTTCACCTTCTTTTTTTAATAACAGTAGCTAAACAAAAAATAGCGGACTAAATGTGTTGTTTCTAATTGTGAAAAAAAATTTGGAAGAACGCATCTTGAATATGTGGTGGTTTGTAAAAACATCTGGTATTATTTTTCTAATATTTCCAAAATTTGATCATTTGTTCTTGGAGTTGTATTCTCTCAGACAATTCTTGAAACACAAAAACAAAACATAGGTGATTTTCCTTAAAATTTAAATTATTATATAAAATTATTTATATTATTTTCTAACATGTTAATATTAATTTAGTATACACAATTGGGACTGTAACTTGGAGAATTACGAAGGCAGTCAGGGAAGTTTTCGATACTCAGATATGATTCGGCATTTGCCAATGGATCCTTTCATTGGTTGGCTAAGAGTGATCTTGGAAATCTAACGCGCACTTCAATTTTGGAACCGAGCGGTTTGGATCATTCTCATTGCCTCCACCTGATGCTGGTAAATAAAGACTCCATTTCTTGCTGCTATAGATTTCCTTTGAATAGGAAGACTTCTTCTGTTCATCTTAAAGTGATTGGCGGTAACCATATAGAAAATTGTGAAAGCTTAAGCCGATGGCACAGTGACAGATTTGGCAGGGATCCTACGTGGAGCGTTCTGTAAATGCCTCCATTCTGGCTAGACAGCAAAACTTCTTTGACATTCCATCATGTCTGAGAAACAGGATCTTATAGGTGGTCAAGTTTAGTTGAGACGGTATCGTATCCCACAACAGTGATATTGAAAATTTTGTCAGCCTCAACAATATTAGTGGGCCATCTATGTTGTCTACATCCCCCAACATGATGTGTTTCCATCCAGCCATGTACAGCCCAGGCATTCCTGATGTCTTTGAAAAGTTGATAGCAACTAGAGATGGGATATTGATATTATCCTTGGAATGAAAATAAAGACAAAATTGCAGCATTAAATTTTATCGTGTGATAATAAATAGGCAAACACGAGCGCACAAGTGAAAGGACTGAGCAGTCCCGGTAGTCAGTAATCACACATATCAGGAAGGCAAATGTATGGACGAATAGGATTTGCGGATTTCGGTCTGCTGAAGTCTCTAGATTTATCAATCTTGAGTCTCCTAGTGGACTCAAGAGCCTTTTCCAGAAATTATTTATTGAAAGTGGTTCCAGTTGATAAAAACATTTAGTAAAATTCATGTCCATGCTTTCTTATATGGGAATTTGTTTCCTTGTTCTCCTGCTTCTACCTTTTGTTGTACTTTTGTATGTATTTCTGATGTGTTAAGCATGATCTAGCTGCATCTTATGATGTGATTCTATATACTCTAAGAATGACTGTTCACATCCTGACAGAACATCTATCATTAGCTGAAACTGTATTTAAACGAACGGTGTTTGCGGCTACATGTGAACAGATTTGATGGAGAATTTGCGCTTAGATTGAGTTAATGATTAATCTAAAGTATCTGCTCTTCGATTTTGAGACAAGTCTTACCATTTCAACTTCCCAGTTTCTCTTTCAAAACATTCTGGCATAAAGAAAACAAAACAATTGTTTTTTAGGAAATAAATTGTTGATTTTTCGTCCTGAAAGTGGGTAGCCTGTGTCAATTATAATTTCATCATATAAAGAAAAATCTTATGATGGTCAATCTTCATCGACAAAGAATTTCATCTAAGGATTCAAAGATATTAAAGTTGGTTACATTTCACTTCTGTACATTGTTTGATTCTGAACCTAGAGACTTCTCGCCTTTCTGGGACAAAAATTAGGTACACAAAGAATCGATTTCAATATATGTAAGTACTCCACCTGGTCAACTCATTTACATTTGAAACAAGCTCGAATAGCTCTGGTATAAACCTTTTCTATGATATATCGTATGTAACTAAATTAATAGATATGATGGTGAGGGGAAATATATAGAATGCCGATTGCAGAAAACCTATTCCCAGCTGCAACAAATCAGTCCCTGCGGTCAACTAGACGGTGAAACAGTAACCTTTAATCTACATTTTAAGTACTCTCATCTGTAGCAAAGAATGTGGATGCACACATATATGGGCATGGGTTGCAATATGAAGATTCTAATCAATATTATACCCTTCAAGCGTCTTCTGCAAATACTCTGAAGATGAAATCCCGAAAGCGTTTTGAGTATTGCTTTGGATCAACAGCAGAGATTGAAGATGGATCATGCTGCATGGACTTGTATGCGTGCTCCAGCTTTTTGCTTATATCATAGTCTTGTAGAATGTCTATGATACCGAAAAATAGGACGACTTCATATAGCACCCCAGTTGGTTCTCCAATTAACTGAGCTTCACCATCTCTTCTTCTGACCGTCTTTTCAACCCTTGCTGGCATGTTTATACCTAATTTTATGGAAGCCCCCCTGAACAAAACATTCGAAATGAAAGATAAGCAAAATTATGGTGTTTGGGTTCAAGATTGCAACAAGTGCCAAGAAAGTGTACTACTTAAACAATCTGCTATCACTTGGCATTTGGGAGTCTGCAAGACATTAACAGTAAAGACAGAACTTTAGCTCGATGCTTAAAATATATTTTACCGAGTGGGATCCAAGAAAAGTTTGTCCAAATCCACTCTGGAAAGTCGTGGAGCTCCCGAATCAGTTTCATCTCCCATTCCTAAAGATACAAAGAAGAGAATTTCATTCATTAGGCAAACATTTATTCTAAAATTAGAATTAGCAGTAAATTTAAATATGACAAGAAATACCTGTAGGACTGTGAAGTCTGGTGGGAGTTCGAAGTCCACTAGGAGTCTGAACCCCAGTGGGAGTGCGAATTCCAGGGGGATTCCGAACTCCAGAAGTACGAGGTGGTGTGAGAGATTCCCTGGATGAAGCTTCTCGAAAGTGTAGACCAACCAAAAGACTGTAGTCCATTATTCTCTCCTGTTCAAGGAAGTCACAATCTCTGTCCACTTGCCTGCATGAAGGGACACTTCAGGATACTGATATAAACAGTAAAAAAAAGTTGAATGGTTCACACCAAGCTATTGTGATCAGAAGATTACAGGATAAAAACAGAATTTGAACTAAGAAAGGAGACATCATTTCACCTGCAAAACTCTGGGAACCAAGATTTCTGCAACCTAAATATGTAATTGAGATCAAGGTCCTTGAGGGTTGTTGTTGGATCAATTTCTGACTCAGGTTTAGAGGTCATACGACCGTGGGACGAGCCTTTCAAGTCAAAGCGCCGATGAATAGAAAAATCAGAACAAAACAGATTCCCCATAATGACAAATCGAACCTGTCCCAAATGAAGATTGATTTCATCAAGATTCAGGAGTTGGATAAATGTTTCTACCAAAAATTGGAGTTGTAGGCCCTTCACATTACCTTCTTCTGATTCGGCCCCGTTAATTTCACGCAGTGAAGACCATAAAATTTGGTTACTAGAGTGTTCTCAGAAGACCGAACATGATTATAGTAGGCTGGCAGCATCCTCAAGAGGACCTGCAAGTACATTAGCCAGCGAAGGCAAAGCATAAGAATCCTCACGTTATAGAATCACGCAGAATAACTTAGAAAATGGAGGATTCATTCTAAATTGTAGGCTAGATGTGAAACGATGGTGAACTACTTGATCAAGAGGACAGATTCATGATACACCATAAAGTTGTTGCAAAGATTGCAAATTGTCATAGAGCTTAATCATGGAAGCGGAGATTAAAGCTTATATATCTCAAATTCAAAAGGAAAACAAAGTGAATAATGATGATACTGACTTTTACTTCTGCCTTCTTTATTGTCTTAATCATGTAGCGATCATCATTTGTGAGGTAAAAAAAACTTCCACTTTTTCCCGGGGATGAGAGTTCCCTAAGTGCATCGTTCCCACATATCGATAACATGTAATCAGCTGCATCCACATTGAACAATTTCCTGAGAGTCCTGAAAATAGGGATCATTGGGAACTGTCAGCCCATATTTATACCAGCTGAAGAGAGAGAGTGATTATACTAAGAGACAAGCGTGCCAGGCTAGGGCAGTCTGCTACCCATATACATGCAGGATTAGATTGGAATCATTTTTCAGGTCTAATTGACCCTAGCTAAAATGGGTGTTTGGCATGGCCCTTATGTAAAAAGAACATGACCTGAAAACTACAGGGCAATAATCCTTCCATTTGAACTCAGAAGACTGGTGAGGTGGAGTGTGCTTGGATCCCTCTGATGGAAATTTAGTCCAAACTTTTTCTTTGGGATCAAATGCCGAAGACTTCAGATCAAGAGAGATAGCTGGAGCAGGCCGTCCCACTGAATGTCTGCCCAATCATAAATGGTTTGTCAGGATATTGGATGATATATTGATTGCCGCCAACTGGGAGTTGGGAGCATATCTAAGTATGTAAGAACATAACAAATGCCATCACACACACATTGAGAGGCAGAATAGAATAAGCAAAGAGCATTTAAGGACACTTTGCGATAGAAAAATTTGCTAGAACAATTTAGCTATCAAGAGTACAAAATTTGTGAAACGCTAAACTATATGCCACACAAAATTTGATATTGAATACATTACAAACATAAGAAATGTATTAGTTTTGGCATGTATAGAAAAAAACGTTTGGACTCTGAAAAAGCATCATACCGAATGGTTACAACCAATGCTTGATGGAGCAAAGCAATAAGAAGGAAAAGAGTAAACAAAGAAGCATTTACCAAATCCCAAGTACCTTATTCCCAACTGCAGATTGAGCATGAGTTCATAATTCTTATGCCCTTTTGATATTGTCTCCCCTTGCTTCTTCACGGGCTGTGTTCTCAATTTAGATATTTTTGGATCCAGCTCTTCAACCTGGAGATTTCCAAACCCTTCGTCTACATCCCTCAAGTCCCCATCAAACCCACTACTATAAACATCACAGCCATCCAATGAAGCCACGCTGTAGTTACTCAGCCTCCCATCCACTGATATCCTCCTGAGCCTTCCTTCACTACCATTCCCTTTCATTGGCTTAGCATTCCCTTGATCCAGAATCCCATGCCAGTTCAACATCTTCTGTGATGGCAAAACTGACATCTTTTCACAAGTAGAAATCTTGCAGTCGTTCAAATCCAAAAACACCTCCTGGGGATCCCAATCCAAATTCCCTGACGAGGACCCAGATGGATAATAAGTCCCATTTTGCTCATTAGGATCTTTACTCCAAAAACCCACATAAAAACCTCCATCTGGCCATCGAAAACTCCCGTTTCCTTTAGGCAGTCCACCTTGCCAAAACCCATCATACCTATTCCCATTGCTCCAAATCATAGTTCCATTACCATTCATCAACCCACTCTTCCATTGACCAATATAATGGTGCGATGTATTCCATCGGTACCTTCCATGTCCATCTTGTGAACCTCTTCTCCAATCACCATCATAACAATCACCATTAGCATAACTCTGTGTACCTTGTCCATGTCTCAAATTCATAACCCAATAACCTCTATATGTATCACCTGAAGAACCTGTTAAGGTCCCTCTACCATCCATATAACCCCCCTTGAAATCACCCTCGTAATTAGCACCGGAAAACCAGCCAAATTTACCCTTTCCCATTGTTTTACCTTTATACCATTCTCCAAGATAAATGCAACCATCTGTCCAAAGATATTTCCCATGTCCATGAGGGAGGCTGTCAAGCCATTGGCCTGTGTAGAAATCACCATTAGAAAGGGCCTTTTCTGCATGGTATACAGGTTCTTTACAAGGAGGATCATCATCGTCTACATGAGCTACTGCTGCTGACATCATGGTGAGAAAGACACTGTTGTTTTTCTTCTTCGTTGTTGCTTGTGATTTCCTAACTTTTGCTTCCCAGGCCTTAATTATGCCAATGTTCTCTATGCTCATTTCTCTCTTTCTACCTACCTACAAAGACTCATTATCTGTTCTCTTCTCCGCTCTCTCCTCCCTTCTCCATCTCTCATTGTCGTTGTTTCGGACAAGTTTTCAAGAACAAAAGCTGCATTTTTGCAGCAAACCAGGAAAAGGGGAGACTTGGAAGGGAACCAACAAGACAAGGACAACAGGCTGTATCTGTTTTGTTTTATTTCTTGAGATTGTTTGTGTTATGTGTTCTGTTTTGCTGTGATGGTTTGGTGAAATGGACTGTTTCTAGTTTTTGAAAAAAAACAAAGTTAAGAGTTTCGCTGTTGGATTGAAAGAGAGCAAGATGGGAAGGTGGTGACCAACGCTTGCCTTCCGTTCCTTCTACTGATTTTTATTTGGGTGGGTTCCTTTTCCTTTTTTTTCTTTTCTTTGTTTGTGTAAAGATTCAACAAGAACAAGTTTTTATTATGCCGAATTTGTCTCCTAAAAGAGCTAGCATACCACACAATTGGAGGTAAGAGAGGAATGGTGGTGGTGATGTTAGTTCCATTTATAGCATTAGTTTCATAATTATCACCTTTTATCTCACATTTTCAATGTAATAATTCTACAATTCTATCCAATTTCTCTCGTGCCACACCATGCATTTTTTGGAATTTGATTTGGACATTGTGTATACATAGTATATGATGATAGAAGACTTGTGGTTTACATAATTGATTTGAAATTCAAGTCAAAATATGTAATTTTTTAAAAGTTTGGAATAATTGAGTTTTTATTCACTCATCTAATTCCACAAAATATATTTTATAATGATAAGATATCCTCTCATCGAAAAAAAAATCATAGCATACATGTTTTTTTTTTTAATCTTTGTAATGTCCCATTTTTTATTGATGTAACTTACATAGGTTCTATCATTGTTTTAGGCAAAAAATTCCTGGATTTATTTAAAGGTCATAATAAGGTAGTTCAGGTTAATTGTTTTCATTACAAAAATATTTTCTATTTAAAATATTATTGGTGTTGGACCAATTAATTTTGATTAATTTAGTTATTTCACTAAAAAAAAAATTTGAGTCAGGTCTTACCAAGTTATATTTTACCCAATACAACCAAGAATTTGAAGTAGATCAAGGTCTTAGTTTTTTTAAATTAACCTGCTAGATTGAACTAAGTTTGATATCTATTTATACCAAATATAATAGTTAATGGTTGAAATATTAGTTGTAAATAAAATTACTTAAAAAAACTTAAAACTAGATAAAACTTAGCACCTTTTCATACTAGAATTAGTCTTGAATCCTAAACTTTAAACTTAAGTAATAATGATTTTATAAAGAATTGTCAAGAATACAATTTGAATCAATGTAGAATTGTCAAGAATGCAAATGAATCAATGGAAGCTTTTCCAAACAAGAGTGACGTAGAATTGTCAAGAATGCAAATGAATCAATGGAAGCTTTTCCCAACAAGAGTGACGGGTTTAGATTTCCTTACCCTCTATGAATGCAACTTTAGAAAATTTATATAATGAAATATATTAAAAGTTGAGTTAAACTAGGGTTTAAGTTAAATTAAAAAAAAAAGCATTGATTTAGTCATATTTAATTCAAACTTAATTATATAAATATTAAAATTATTTTAATAAAAAAAATGATTAACTCAATAAGTCACATGTTAATCCATAACTCAAATTATTTTCACGTTAAATTCCAGATTAGGTATAACAATTTTTAAGTGAAAATGACCATGGAATTATATATAACATCAAAATTATTTAGAAATATAAAAAAAAAATTAAAATAAAAATTGATTTTTTTTAATTGCATTTAAAAACAACATTAAATGTACATTTAAAAGTGTAATTGATGTTGATTTTTAAAGTGTTTTATTTAAAAATACATCAATATAATATTTTTTATTTTTTAAAATTATTTTTAATATTAACATATTAAAATAATCTAATAATATAAAAAAATTATTTGAAAAAATATTTATTAAAAAAAAAACTCGAACACGAGCAGACTGACAGCTCTTCGTCCTCCGGACGAGGTCAAACACAAACCCCGAGTCCATGGGGTTCAACAGTTCATGCATTGATTGGAATCTAAAGGTGACACTTGTCCTGTCTTAAGACAAAAGTCGCTATTAATTACCGTATGATACGATGTTTCATAAGAAAAAATAGTTAATCATGCATTTTTTTTTTCTCGTTAAATTAGCTTTTTCAAATCATGGGTATCAAAATAAATTTAAAAAAATAAAAATATATATATTATTTTAATATATTTAAAAATAAAAATAAAATAAAATACAATCCTACGACATTCTAAGCACCCAAAAATAATACTATTTTTTTCTCTTTACTTTGTTAACCTTTGAATAATTTTTGAAAATATCATTTATTGTTTTATTTATTATTCATGGTCTTGAAAAATATCTATATTGTCAAACCTGTCTTTTTCTTGTCTGGTCCTGTCGACAGGTTAATTTAGAAAATAGCTTAGCCTAGGTTATCTTAAAAATATTAACATGCTAAAACCTTGACCATTAACTTAGTCGATATTTAGTAACTACATTAATCTTGTTCAAACTAATTCTAATAATCATTTAGGAAATTAATTTGAAAAAAACACAGAATCTTACAAATATGTGTTTGTATCTTAGGAACACATGATCAATTCTATATATTTTGAAATAGACTATAAAAAAATTATTTTATTTAAAAGTTTAAAGTATTAGTTGAGATTCCAAGATATAATTTATATCATTTTCTAACAAGTCATCTCAAGTGAAATCCTTTTACGTTTGAAATTTACATAGGCTCATATTATCTTGTGCTTGATTTTTATCAAATAGAGTGAGATGATGAGATTTGAATTCGTAACCACTAAATCTCTAATACCATGTCTAACATATCATCTCAAATGAAATCTTTTTACGCTTAAAATTTACACAGGTTCATACTACCTTGTACTTGATTTTTTATCAAACAGAATAAAATATTGAGATTCAAATTCATCACCACTGATCTAATGTTATGTCAAAAAACCATCTCCACTTAAAGTTTAAGTTGTTAAATGAAATCTCTTATATAATTTATATTATTTTTTGACATAGATAGAATAGTGATTAATGGAATATTGAAAATAAAACACATTCCAGACCATTAAACCATCAGGTTAACCGGACGTAGCAGACTAGGCTTGTATCCACGCCTGGGCGTGCTTGTTTGTGACGAGAGAAGCTCCGAAGTTTATTGTAGCTATAGGTCTTGGTGGTTGCTATCCGATCTGTCAAGAAGGCATGGAGCAATGGGCAGACACGAGCTTGTGTCGAAGACATAAATGTCGGCAGCTGTTATTGATGGATATCACACAGAGCCCACCACTGCATGCATCAAAATCCCTCATAAGTTTGATATGTACCATGTTAAATGGGTGGTCTCCTGCTCAGGCAGCAGCTCTCGACGTGATATAATGGCCCTTTGTCTTCTCCCTGTTACATGTCAATAATTTCATCACGAACTCGATCCCTGCCAGTATAACTCTCTGTGATCTAACGTATGATCCATCAGCACTTCATCTCTTGTTCCATGCACGGGGTAAAACTTGTGTTTATTTCATGATTCTACTGGATAAATGGCTTAACATGCTCTGTGTTTGATGAGAATATTGGAAGATCGAAGAGAATATGATTTTATAAGACTAAGAAATCCGAGGTAGATCGATCTTACCTTATTTTCTGCTGTCCCACTTTTCATCGTTTTTGCAGTCTGTCTCCCAAGCTCTTCACGTGCTGACCAGCAATAGTATTCTAACTTTCGGAAGTACTAATCCAAACTCACGTTCCCCATGGTGCCTAGGCCAGCCAATTCAGCAACACTAGTCTTTTATTCAGATACCTGGGGTTAAAAACATATCATTATTTTAGATAATCTTTTATATCACCTTATTAAAATCTCTGGAAAAAAATATATAGTTTCTTTTTAAAAAAACAAGTTAGATCATAAAAACAAACATGATCTACGTAACAAACCTCGAATTCAAATCAAGATATATATTTTTTATAAAATTTCAGAAGAATCAAAATTTTATTCACTAACGAAGCTTATAAAATGCACCTCACAGGATGGTGTTTGCTACCATCCAAAAATCAATCCATTCACTCGCAATTATATGGATGCCCATTGAGTTTCCTCATGACAACAAAATTGTGGTCTCCATAATGCAAACGGCTTGACTGATAGAGTACAAGGTTCCAGTATTTGCATTTCATTTAATTATTTGATGGTGATTTTTAGGTCAAACGTCCGGCCAAAGTTGGAAGAAAACGTGTCCAACCAAGTTTCTCATGACACCCAATTCACGGGATTCGAGTTCGCAAGTATCAACTCTCTATCTAGGGCATGGGACGAATTATGCATCAGTCTTCAATAGATTTTAGGTCAACAGCATCGCAGAACCCCTAAATGGAGGGCTCGAACAAAATGAAGTGAGGTTTGCTAGTACAGTTTATGTTTTAATATATATTTTCAAGTAAAAAAAACTATTTACACTGTAATACCAAACACGCAAATGTGATAAAACATTATAAATAATGTGAGATACTATTTATGAGGTTTCATGGGGTGTTTCAATGTTTTATAGCTTCTATTTGCTAGGGTTAATTAATGGATATAGATAGTATAAAGTACACTTACCATTTCTGCTAGATAAGTTTCTATGAACCGCCCTAGCCCACTATGAAAACCAGAGATCTGGAACTGTTACATCAAAAACCCAGAAGCCGAAGAGTTTATTTTCATGGTAAAATCATAATCCTGCTTCCCAAGAAGTCAAGCATGCAGACCTGAAAAAGGATTCGATTCATAAAGAAAACGAGCACACTGCCACACGGCAGATCAAGACAGCAACTCACCGAGAGCGAGAAGGTGAGGCTTTCAAAGCCAAACAGAGTGAGGGATTCGAGTATATAAGGTATGGAAGCACAGTTTCAAGGAAAAAGAAGGCATGTCCTGACAAGTTAGGTTAAATACAGAAACTAGCCCACTTCTCAATACCTCAGAATCTTTATATCATTAATAATAACACTATCACAATTTACAAGAAACAAACCCAGGTCCAAAAAGCCTACAAAATCCTCCAGCCTACTGACTACCGATCGATAGCCCCATTGTTTTAGACTGAAGCAGTAAACAGGACGCACCCTTAAGGATATTGAGTGGAATTGAAGAAAGAAACATGAAAAAAAAGCCGGATTCTTGGGCTAAAAGAAGCTTGAAGGAACTAAATAAATGCATGCTGCCAGCTCTCTCGCTAGCCTTTTCATATATTCAAGATTTTGTCTTCTCAAAGAGACTGACAGACTGATTGATACGCTCGGCCTTGAAAACTGCAGATAGAATTTTCTTTCTTTTTCTGAGCTTCAAGGATCATGAGTCAGGGCATTAATGAAAGCAGTCTTTTTTGTTGCTCTGTCTGTCCCTTTTATCTGTGTCAGATATATTATTATTTTTACAATATTTGTTATTTTACATAAAGTTTATGTTTATAAGATTATCCCAACATGGGAAATTGCAGAATTTTATATAACTTGAAATACAGTTTATTGAATAATGAAGGGAATTATTTCAAACAAATGTTGCTTAGTTGATATGCTTTATTTAATAAATAGATTGGAACAGTGGAGTACAAACCATTGTTGAATAAATTATAATTAATGAGTTTGATAGTATCAATATCCATGACCTTTTTTTTTAAAAAAAAAAAAAATCTAGGCTAGAAATTCAACCCGGTAGATTATTGAATATCTAACACGACATGGGCTTCAGCAACCAGTGTTTCATTCTTCATCGGACACCACCATGGGTGCATGATAGGGCAAAAGGAACCTCAGATGAACATCCAAACGCAGCCTTTGAGTCGCGAAGTAAATGCTTGCAAAGATGAAAGGAGTTAGTTCAACCTCTCCTTTGCCTGTTCGTCGATCAAGCTGCCTTGGCTATCAAACTTTGCAGGTGGCTGAAATGCGTTCGAGAAAAACTCAGGCTCGTAATGAAGTGAATATCAATCAAGATAGACCCCAGTTTGGCGAAGATGAAGCTGTCCTCGATCGTGTGCACCACCCCTACCTCCTGTGGCACTTACGATTGTAGCTGGTTTATCAGCCCGAGCATCTGGGGCTCCTGAGGTCCAGTCGATTGCATTCTTCATAGGTGCTAACATGTCACGAAGGGGAGAAAATAAATACAGGGAGTTCGGATTCATGTTTGCTGTGGTAAAGCCTTTAAGATTTAAAGTTTCAAATTCACATTAAATATTAAATGATTGTAAAATGAAATCTACTACATCTAAATTCTAAAATATAATTTATAGTATTACATGTTAAACTTGAACGTGAGGAGAACCATACATTTGAGGTTTAAGATTTAAAACGTGCTCGTTAACTCAGAAATCGGGAGAGGAACAAAACTCCCGATTGATTAAATTAGGTAACTTTTGTTACTATATGTGTACGTAAAGGGTCCCAACATTTCTCTGTATATATTTACACATATTTTGGAGACCGATGCTGCTATCATTGCGACCAAGAATGGTGGGCAATCTGTCCTTGGGAATTGAGTCTCCAAAGGTTATCTGTTCGTAGGGTTTTTAAAGATAACCAAGGGCTCACCGAATAACACAATGCAATATTATGTTCCATATACAGGTTATGTTCGCTAATCTATCAGGCTGCATGGATTGCTTTTTCATGATGTTTTGGCTGTCAAGAAACCATCTCGCCTAAAAATTTAAACTTGTAAGTGAGGTCCTAGAATATGATTTATATTATTCTCTAACACACACCCTCAAGTGAAAGCTATTTGGGCTTGAAACTTGCACAGGCCCACATTACCTTGTGCTTGATTTTTATCAAATAGAATGAGGGTGGTGAGATTTGAACTTGTGACCTTTAGGTCACCAAGGCTCTGATACCATATTAAGGAACCATCTCACCTAAAAGCTTAAACTTGTAAGTGAGACCCCAGAATATGATTTATATTATTCTCTAACATCGGCCAATTTAGTATTGTTTTTTTAAAATATATATATACACAGGTTATGTTCGCTAATCTATCAGGCTGCATGGATTGCTTTTTCATGATGTTTCGGCCAGTTTGGTATTGTTTTTTTAATATATATATATATATATATATATATATATATATGATGTTTATTTACGTTTGACAGAAACAAATTGAAAAAAATAAATTGGGGCCTTGACATACAATGAATTGGGGTGTTTTTTTCTAACCATTAGTACCCATAATATAATTGTGACCTGTTTGGCAATGCCATAAAGAAGAAATATATATATGATGTTTATTTACGTTTGACAGAAACAAATTGAAAAAAATAAATTGGGGCCTTGACATACAATGAATTGGGGTGTTTTTTTCTAACCATTAGTACCCATAATATAATTGTGACCTGTTTGGCAATGCCATAAAGAAGAAATTTTGACTTCTCTTTAACACGAGCATGAACATAAGGAGGGAGGGAGCTAGAATCGTTGGCTACTTAATTTTTTTGTGGTTTTCTTTTCGATTTTTTGGTTAAATATTTCGAAGGGCTAGTGAAAAAATCATCGAAGGAGAAAATTCAAGAGCATGAAGGGGGGAAAGAAAAAAGTGCAAGGAAAGTGTATTTAATCTCTTACACCCTCAAGTTTGCCTTGATTTAGTCATTAAATTAGCCCTAGCCCTAATGTCGTCCGTCAACTCCTTTATGATTCATGTTGCAGCCTTTTTGAGCTTCTAACACTGTTTAACCTCTTGTGTAAAAACCTGGCATTGCCATTCATGTAGCTTCACAGCACGAGCTAGTCCAGGCCCTCGCATGGAACCCAGTTTGCTTCTCTGGTTAGTGGCACGGCATGAGTATCGTCCCAGAAAAGGAGATGTTTAGAATGCTTCTGTGTTGAAGAAAGCATCTCGAGAGACCATTCATTTCATTTTCTAAGCTCTTCTTGCTCCAAATGTCTCTTCTTTTATTCATGAAGATGCTCATACGGTTGCAGGATTGCATCAAATGCGTTGCCAGGTTCTAATTTCATTGAATAAGGTGGTCCAAAAAGCTCCCTAGAATGCAACTTTACGCGCTTAAACGGGTATGGTCTTGTGGTCCTGGGTCCGGTGAATTAATTATCTACAGAGAGTTCCTATCTTCACAGAAACGATGGGCCAGAAAGCTACCACCATTTCCCCAAAGTGAAAAGGATGAGCTTTCTCCTTCAGGGATGTCCGTTTTTAGCCTGATGCTTATTGGTTTGGAGCATCTTATCAGATTTAGCACTAGAATTATTTCTTATCTGTTTAGTGTCATACTCATGAAAGTTTCTTCAGAATTTGAATTACACATGCCATTCGAAACTTGGTTATTTAACACTCTTAGACCAGAGAAATAAATACAGTAACTTGTACAGAAAACCGAGAAACAGGAAGTTCTGATACATTGTACATGATTGGAGGCCAAAAATAGGAATGAAAACAAATTAATTCTGAGTTCCAAATACAACAGTACACAGAAAATAAAGGACCAAACAGTTGAAAAACAAACAAGACAAAGCTCAAATGGCACACTATTTTATCACTGACCTTTGAGTCGCAAGGTGAATGCAAGCAAACTTAAAAGAACTTCCTTTAGTTTCTCCTTGGACGGTGGATCAATCAAGTTGCCATCGCTGTCAAATTTTGCAGGAGGTGCAAATGCATTCAAGTAAAACTCCGGTTTGTTGATGAAATGAAGGTCAAGATAAACTCCAATTTGGCGAAGATGGTATTGTGCTCGTCCACCACCGAAACTTCCTCCAGTACTTACAATGGCAGCAGCTTTATCAGCCCAACAATTTGGTGGTCTAGATGCCCAGTCAATAGCATTCTTCAAAGGTCCTAGCACCGGGGATATAAAGTAAGGAGTTTGTAGAAAATCCTAAGACTCAATCATTCAATTCAAGTTTCCTATTCTAAAATAAAGCACTTCACCAGTTCAAATAGCTGACCATACCGTGTTAATTCATTAGCTAATTAACATTGTACTTTTCAAACATCCTGGTAGTGTTTGCCATGAATGCATGATCAAGAGAGTTTCATGAAGAAAAATTCTGAAGTTACTTAAGAGTGCATTTCCATGTAAATAGTAAGTTAACTCTTTTCAGCAGAATCTGCAGGGAAGTTTCAAGACATTGATATAGATGCTGTTTTGTCAAAATAATACAAACATGACATATAATTTAAGTACTCTTCTCAAGTCTATCTTTTTTATGTCTATTTCCCTGAGTCTAATACCAGGTTACCTCCATTATTTTCTACCTGAGCTCTTGCCTTTAACACTCAAGACAGGGTTTCAGAACTGACAAAAGTCCATTTTCTGCAACATCATTTTAGCTCTCAAGTGATTATTTCTTGATTACGATACAAACACAATTACAATTTTCTACAAGAGCCCAAAAACTATATTAAACTCCACAAGATAATGATCCAAGAGAGAAAAACAAACACAGTGATCACTTTTTTCTGCATCATTATTTCTGGTATAAGTTAAGGAAAGTTCCATTCTTGGTCAAGGCTTCATTAACTGGTTAGTAACACTGGCTAGCGTGGCTCCTCTGGTTTTACAATACTACTGCAGGAAACAAGTCACATACAGATCAAATATGACCAAAACACCGACCACACTCTGTTCTTCTACCACGGAAATACTGTAGTCGCATCATGTAATCATGACTAAAGCTGGTAAGTATCGATTTTTTTGCAGCTACCATAAATAATCAGTCTAGCAAGGCAACGTAACAAAAGAAAGGGCAAACTGTCAAGTTAAATAACACTAAAAAAACAGTTTTTTGCGCTTAAGTGGTCTCTATTACTCAATAAATAAGAAATTACTACACAAACCCGGTCCATAAGCTAAGATCACAGACAAAACTAATAAAAAAAAAACTACAAATCGCTAAATCTATCATCATTTTGTGATTAGCTATAATTAAAAAAGATACATCGAACATAAAGTATAGCGAATAAGTTTAATTATTTGCGATAATTCTGTTGATTTAACCTATAATTTTACGTGGAGGGTCAAATCTCATGTTATAATTTATCTGAAGTAAACAACGAGATAATTGGCACCGAGAACAAGTTGATACCTTAGGACATTCTACCTACTAGCAACCTCAACCTGTTATTCCTCTTCAAAGAAAGAAAGAAAGATTGGCATCTTCAATCTCCACTTTTAGTTTTGTTCAGATTATAATCATCAATCAAACAGTAGTAAAACTATTTTATGCACACTAAATTAGGCCCACTTGCTTTTTTCAATAAAGCTAAAGACAGATCTGAGGAGAGGGAGGGAGGGAGGGAGGTATACCATACCGGTGACGGAAAAATTGTACTCAGGGGAGGCAAAGAGGACACTATCAGCTTGAAGAATCTTCTGACGGAAAGCTTGAACAACAGGTGGAAAAGTACCATTGACTTCAAGATCAGTGTTAAGCATTGGCAGAGGTGAAATATCTATGTACTCGATTTCCATACCATTCACTGACTCCTTACTTAACTGGATTGCTGCAAAAACAAAAACCCACCTTGAAAATCAAACCAAGAATCCAAATTTGTCTGTGTAAAATGGTAGACAAGCATAGAGAGAAAGATGAAGGTGTTTTGATTACCAGAACGAAGGAGGCCACGGTTGAAAGAACCTTTACGAAGAGACCCACAAAGAGCCGCCACTTTGATCACTGGATTCACTGCCACTGCTTCCATTTCTCTCGTTGCCTCTCTGTCTTTTGGTTTCTTCCGACTTTCAAAGGCCTCTTGGCTGCTGTACAAGCGTTGTTTATGTCGAAAGAGGGTGAGAGAGAGCAAGAGATGATGAAATGCTGTGACAGGATTGGGTACTTAACCGAGGAAGTGTCGAACTCAAGCCACTCACAAGATTTTAGGCATGAAGGGTAGTGCTTAACTGGGGTCATAAGCTTGATCTGGAAGTACTTGTTTTGAGTAATGGTTGAGAATTCCTTAATTGTAGGAACTGTCCTTTTTCATCGAGACAAATATATTAGGAGAGCCCAAATTATATTAGTAAAGTCCAAATTATACATAAATAAAATTATTTTTATATCAATATATTAAAATAATTTTAAAAAAAATTAAAAATATTTTTCGATCACAGTTCCTAAAAGATCATCGGCATGAATGCTGCCTCATTGGGATTTGTTTTTCGAAAAATCTTTTGTTAGTTATTAAATTATTTTTCATTTGTTATATTAAAAAATAGTTTTTTTAAAAAATAAATAGTAATAGTGTTAGTAAAGATTTTATATTGCTTAAACTCTAATTATCCACGCTTACTTTACTTTAATATCATGGGGATACACATAAGAATATGAGGGAAAATCATATTCTTCCCAATAAAAATAATAAGAATATTTTTATTTGAGTAGAAAAAAAAATGTGTTTGTCTTTGGTGTTTGGTAAGTATTATTAGTTATATTTTGAGCACTTCAGTGGTGATAAAAATATTTTTAAAGTTATTAAGAATATATATTGGTAATTTTAAAAAATAATTAAAATTTGTAAATAAAAAATTCAATTTAAATTTTGAATAATCAAAATACATTCTGATATTTTTGAAGATTGATTATGGTGTGGGTGTATAATTTTTTATTGAATTGGGTGGTGTGATTGATAGCTAGAAAAAAATATGTTTCTCTCTTGATCACCAAAAAAAGAAACTATAGGTCAAATTATAAGAATAATTTTTTTTATTTTTTTTGTAAAATTTATATGCAAAGTCAATCTATAACAACAACACTAAAATAAACTTATTCATAATAGATTAAAATATATTTCTCCAACTTTTGATATCACATTGAGACAGGATTGGATATTCAAATAAAAATATTTTAAACTTTTAATATCACAGTGAAAACAATTCGAAAATCTAAAATTATTTATACATAAAACATTATACTTTTCATGAAAGATCTTAAGCAAGAAAATATCATTTGAAGAAAAAATCATCCATACATACAAGAGTACAACTATCAAATCAATCTTTGAGCTACCAAGTTAATATAGATTAGGAGGTGTCTGGGAGTGTTTATCAAAAGCGCTCATGAAAAAAATTATTTTTATTTTAGATTAATTTTTTTAGATTATTTTAATATGTTGATATCAAAAATAATTTTTTAAAAATAAAAAAAATATCATTTTAATATATTTATATACGAAAATCACTGTAAAAAACAACCGCAACCGCACTCTCAGACACTAATTATTTTTATTGATTTTTTTTTAATTTTTTAGTGTTGACATGTTCAAGTTTGATTGGGGCGATATCTTTAGCTGGATGAATATTAAAATTACTAAGATCTCAATTTCTGAAAAATACTCAATCCCAAACTCTACAGAAAACCTTGCTGTACGTGAACTGCAAAGTTGACTTAAATTATTGTAAAAGTCAACAGCGCAAGCCATGTTCCATGCTGCAGGCCACGAGGCCAGGAGCACACTGACTCGTCAAGGAAATAAAATAATAATCATATACTGAGTTCGTGCTTTATTATAATTTAGTCCTTTTAGTTTTAAAAATCATAGACTCATTGGCTTGTATGTAGGGGAGCGTTTGGTATGCAGTTTCTTAAAACACAAGTGGAATTAAGTAAATTTCATGACCTCAAAAGGGGTTCTTTCAAACTTTAAGGACTAAATAGTTATTTTGCAAAAAAAGGAGGGGTTAGATAATAGTTTACTTCAAAGAAGGGAAAGATAAATGAGTCGGGCCAAAACTATCTGGTCAGGAATCTTCACAAAATAAGATTCAAAAAATAATAGTAAATATTAAAATCAATTATAAAAAAATATAATAAATTAATTCAAAGAAATAATCTCACTAAAATATTTAATCCAAAGCTCCAAGTGTCATATTTTAATATTATAAATATCTATCTAATAATATAAAAAGTCAACTCCATCATGGGAATCTATCCACCATGACTTTCACTCGATTAACTTCACAATAAAAAAAAACTCATATTTATAAACAACAAGCTAGGTGAGAGTGTTTTTTTATTTATTTATTATTATTATTATCATTATTTATTGATTCGCAAACTATAACAATAATTAATTAATCTCAATCCATTTATAGTTGACATTGGAAAATTAAATGGCATTAATGTCTCTCTTTTATGAAAAGAAAAAACCTATCCGTGCTATGTAATACGAGCTATGTTTAAATATCGAATCAATAAATATTGATTATTATATCAAGATTAAAAAAAAGAAAAAAACAAAGGCCGATGAAAAATAAAGAGAAAAATGATTTTTTATATTTTTAAAATAAAAATATAAAAATTTACTCTAAAATTATATCTAAAAACAAATTTATTTTATATTTATGTCTTAGTCTCTTTAATAAATTATATATTATTTATTTATTTATTTTTTGTCTAAGACATAAACCAAATGAAACCATGCTAATACTTTTATCATTTTACATTTGGATTTTAATTAAGTTATCCATAATATTAGTTTAATTTTAAGATTTGGTTAACATGTTAAACCCAAATTAATTTGAACTAAAAATTATCAAATCTAACAAAACATGAGCCTGACGAATATATCAGTCTCAAAAAATGTGAACTTGTTAATTTTTAAGATTTTATACCTGATCTAAATAATCATTCACAATACAAATATTTTAAAAATGATAAATCATTATACCTCTCTATCGATAATAATAATTCATATTAAGATAATAATTCTCTTATACCTCGATACACAATATACCTATTAAAAGATCTATGTCTTGAATTACTATCACCGTCAACATATGATTTTTAAACCCTTTATTTCTCTATAAAATATAAAACTCATGAGCTATAAATAAACAATGAGATCTCCAAATCAAGGGTTAACAATCTTTATTCTTTACTATATATATATATATATATATATTCTCATAGCATCTCTTTCTATAATATAATTATATATTTTTAAAAAAATATTTATTTAAATATCAAAGAATCTTCCTCTTTATTTAAAAAGATTTCTTCCATATGCTAGCTACAAGCTAACTTAATATGCTAAGCCTCAAGTGCAAGCTACCAACCATCTTGAATAAAATAAATAAATTAAATTGCTTATATCTATTCATTGACTAATTATTTAACCACATAATCTTTTTTTTTAAATGCTTGATGTTTTTTTTAATCTTCTTATATGATCGACTCAGTAATTAAAGAGACACGTTTAATTTTTATAAATACCAGGAAAATACGATAATATATTAATTAATCTGAAATAGAAATAAAAACTAAAAGGTCACCCTTTTTTTTAAGAAAAAAAATGAGACTAGTGTAATAATAATATTAAAATAATTAAAATATTTTAAGATTTAGTTTACCTCCTCCAATAAATGATTTTCTTTTAATGTTTGTAATATTAGATTTTATACTAATGGAGTGTTAAATCTGCTTTTATAAAATGCTTTTTAATTTAATTCCCACCTAAAATTAATATTTATTAGATTTTTCTTACAAATGTATTTTTATATATTTTTCAATAAAAAAATGTTGCTGCAATTTCACTGCAAGAAAAAGACAACAGATACTGAAAGCAAGAAACCACACGTCTCTCGCATCAGCAACGAATCTCTCTGTTAAATCGAGCTAGATCGTACGCTGCTCTCTCTATCATCGTCCGTGGACATTACATCACGATCCACTCGGGAGTTGGTGATAGATAGTTTGTCTTTTCATGGTAATTATAATAATGATTGGTTTGCAAGTATCTCTGCTTTACGCTTTATTCAGAAACAAGACACCTTCTTGGGTTCTTTTCTTTATTTGTTTTTTAATCATTTCTTTAACGTACTTATCTTGCTTTAATAAATCCTGTTTCTGCTCTCTGTTTTTTTATTGTCTGTGATGTGTTTTTCTGTTTTTTCTTGGTTTTTCTGGTGCCCATTTGGCTTCTTGAGGTGCAATTCAAATCCCCAGATCAGAATTTGTTTGCCTGGATTTAATTTTGATGATTTTTGTTCGTTTAGGCATGAATTGGACGACCCTTTAATCATTTTCTTTTCAAGGAATTATTATTGTGTGTGGTTTGGTTTGTGTGTCTCTGGCCTGCTTTGAATCTTCTGGCTTGATTTGACAGGGCTGGGTTGATTTTAGCTCTCTGTGATTATCGACATTGCTGTCGAGAGTTAAGTTTTTGTTCTAAATGTTGTTGTTGGAAGGTTGTATTCTGGTTGAAAACAGAGTTAGTTTGAGTTGAAGTGTTGCACTGGAGGATTTTGATACGTTTATGGAATGAATTCGATGAGATCATCTCCTCCTTTTTGTTCCGGTCCTTATATCCCAACTTAGAAATTTCATAATCTCTTACGGAATTTTCTTTGAACAATTGTATTTGATTGTAATTTTGCTCTGAATTTGAAGCCACATTATGCTGTAAACTTGCTGGTTGCAGTAAGATTCCAGGGGTGAACATATTTGATCTGATATATGCAATAAACAATTCCAATGTCTTGATGGTTAGCTGCAATCCTTAACCTGGTCATAATTTAAACTGATATTTTGTGCTAATTCTTGTGCAGGTTAACTGCTAGAGATTAAACTTGTTTAGATTTTCTCCTAAGAGAGAATGTAAAGTTGTGCTGTGTAATTTAGTTTCAAAATATAAATCCTGTTAAGTTATGGAACTGGTAAAATGAAAAGGGCAGGTGCTTAGACTTGGACACTTCATTTGTTACTGTTTTGGAGAATCTGGGATTCTGGTTTGATTCGTTATTGATAACTGGGAGAAAGACGATGGGACGGGCTTCGCTGTTGGTTCTGACTCTATTGACTACTGGCTTTTTCTTCGCCACATACAATTTGGTTGCCATGATAATGCATTATAGATCTATTGGGAAATGGACACATGTCCATTCGGATGGTCAGATATTTTTGGATCCAGTTATTGAAATGCCTGAAGACGTGAAGATAGAAAAGATTGCCAAAATGCCCTTCCATGTTGCCTTAACAGCAACTGATGCTCCTTACAGCAAATGGCAGTGTCGCATTATGTACTACTGGTATAAGAAGAAGAAAAACCTGCCCGGGTCAGAGATGGGAGGTTTTACACGGATTTTACACTCTGGAAAACCTGACAACTTGATGGATGAGATCCCCACAACCGTGGTTGATCCTCTTCCGGCTGGTCTTGATCAGGCGAGTTTCCTGCATTCTTCTTTTTCATTATGGATAGAGCCAGCATCTTTTGTTGTTGGTTACTTCCAGCTTCTTCAATCCTATATCATCTTGTTCTTGAGAATCTAACATCTTAGCCACGCGTAATCTAAAATAAAAGGTTCGTGCTTTTGACTTTCCTTATTTGAAACACACTGTATTCTCAAGTACAAATTCAGAATATGAGGTCAGATATTATGAAGTCTGGAGCTCTACATACACACCTATACATATATTATTTGGTTTTTGGAAAAGGGATGTAAGGGAGCTTATTTGAATGCTCTGTTGGAACTGATTTAGATCATCGGAACTGCAATTATTTCACCATCTAATGGAAGGCAGAACATAAACAAAGTATTTGGCGTAAGGAATTTAAATGGTTCATCGCATGTAACTGCTTGTAGACATGATTCATTTGTAATTCAGAACTTGTACAATGCCTAGGGTGTTTGTTATGAGCAGAAGAAGATTGGGCTCTGAGAACTTCTTTTCGTCAAATTCTGTTAAGGAATCACATCTCATTTAGCATGTCCTATGAGTTGAGTGTCTCCATGGCCGCTCTCTTTATGAATAATTTCTAGCAGTGAAACAACCAATTATTAACACAAACATGAAACTTGCTACCTCGCTCATCTTAGCGGAGGGCTTGATTTTAATCTCTGTGAAGCTCACTGACTCGGTGTCATAAGTCAAAGATTGAGATGTCAAAATAAATCATTTGTTTGATTATAACGTAATTATCTTGAAATGAACCATCCTGCATCTTACTTCTCTTGCGAGTGCTATCTTTTGATATAACCTTTTCATTTTTTTTTTTTGTTGATTTTGATACTCTTCACTTTTTACAGAAACCTGTATTTTCAGTAGTTGTGACATAGCTTTACATTCTGTAAACCAGGGTTACGTTGTCCTAAATAGACCCTGGGCCTTTGTGCAGTGGCTGGAAAAGGCTACTATCGAGGAAGAGTGAGCTTTTGAGTTTTCATGTTCTTTACTTGACATGCATTTACCTCCATGATATCCTAATGGTGATGAAATTCAATATGTGCAGATATATTTTAATGGTAGAGCCTGATCATGTATTTGTAAATCCCATTCCAAATTTGGCACGCGGAGGGTTGCCAGCTGCTTTTCCTTTTTTCTATATCAAACCTGCTGATCACAAAAATATCATAAGGAAGTATTATCCGGAGGAGAAGGGTCCTGTGACAAATGTTGATCCAATTGGCAACTCTCCTGTAATTATCAAGAAGGTGTGAACTCTCGAGATACCATGTCTCTTAGTATCGAACCTCCCTTAAATCTACTGTGCACCGATCATCTATTGAAATGCTTGCGCTGATATTCCATTTTTCTGTTTAAATGTTGACAATATTACAATTTTTGCTTATGTTGAAAGTGGATTTGTAGAACTCGTTGTTGCAACTCTCTACATATTGTGGTAGTGGTTTATTCTCTGTTGAATGAAAGATGAGCTATTATCAGAGCTTTATGATTTTCAGGAATTGCTAGAAAAGATTGCTCCTACGTGGATGAATATTTCCTTGAAAATGAAACAAGATCAGGAGACTGATAAAGCTTTTGGATGGGTGCTAGAAATGTAAGTTCACAGTACAAGTCATTATGTGCTTTGCATTAACTCTCAACTAAAACAAGTTTTTTCACTCTCCCGGTTTTGGTTGCTGAACCAAGGTATGCTTATGCTGTGGCATCAGCTTTACATGACGTGCAGCACGTTCTTCGGAAAGACTTTATGGTGCAGGTTCGATCATGACCTTCTGTAGCTCTTTGTGCTGAAGTTAGTTTGCGGTTCTAGTTGCTTCAGTTGGGTTTTAGTTGCGGAGTTTGTTTTTGTAAGGCTCTGAAATATTCATTCTGCAGCCTCCATGGGATTTGGCAACAGGGAAAAATTTAATCATTCATTATACTTATGGATGTGACTACAATTTGAAGGTAAAATTAAATAATATCCTATTTAAAAATGGTTTTAGTTCTTATTATGACCTTTTGCCTACAAGTTTTTGGTATTCCATTTAAATTTATGGATTAGACCATCTTTTATTTTGATCTTTTCCTCCCTCTTCATCATCATTATCGGTATTTTCTTATCAGACTTTTAGTTATCTGAGGTTACTACTTAATCTTCAGGGCGAGCTAACATATGGAAAAATTGGAGAGTGGCGGTTTGACAAAAGATCATATCTGGGTGGACCAATGCCAAGAAATCTCCCCTTGCCCCCTCGAGGGGTTCCGGAAAGTGTGGTAAGTTTTAGGCAATATTATAATATTTTTGCAGTGTTTTAAATTTATTTCCTCTAGTGGGTTTGGATTGGAAAAGTAGATTACAAAGTAGTTCAGGCTGCCAAGTTACAAGTGGCCAAGTTACAACTGTCAGCTGGTTTTGACGGGTCCGAGTCATATTCTTGTTGCAGCAAGTAGAAGCATGAATGTATGTAGTTATAGCTATTACCCTTATGGATGTTGTGGAGCTCAATTGACTAGAAGTAACCTGTTAGCAGGAACCCCATTTCAATTACCAGTGATAACATAGAAACACACGTCACCCTCACAGATTACTAATAACTCTTACTCGGTCTCTTCAATCTGCGTTTTGCCTATTATTTCTGCAGGTTACCCTTGTAAAGATGGTAAATGAAGCTACTGCAAACATTCCAAATTGGGACACAGAATAGCCATCTGCCGCGATCAAGGTGAAGAGCACCGTGCATGCTTTATTTGCAGATGGGAAGTCTTGATCCACAGCCGTTAGAAATATTGATGTCCAGAAATATCAGGTTAATTATTTCTAATTAAGGAATTGAACTATACGAATCGAAATCAAAAAGGTTATCTAGTTAGGATTACATATTATTTAGGTCACCACAACGCCCTTTTTTCTCTATATATATTTTCAACACATTTATCAGATTGAAAGTGAGATCAAAATGAACTTGACCTTGCTGCTTTAAGGCAGATATGATAGCAATATTTGGCTGTCCATTCAAATACTGCTATATTAATTAACAGGGCTTCAATATTTTTCTGAGTATATGGCTAATCTCCTGTCATTATCTCTTAGGGCTATTCCTGTGATTGCATTCAGGTGCTGGTAGAATTTATTTTTCTTTCAAACTTAGGCTCACTGGTATCTCTTCAGATGAGGGAATATAGCTAGCAGAGTACCAACGATTCTTTACCCTTGTCATTCTGCTCTTAGTATCTATGATTTCCATGTGTACAGATATTGAAATATGAATGGAAATGGTCCCATAATTCTTCAGCACCAAAGATTGCTATAGAGAAAGGAGACATAGCTGTTAAACTCGACTAAAAAATGATCAGGGTTCACTGAATTATTTGGTTCGATGAATGATCCAACCTAGCGTCTGGTCATCTGGTTTCTAAATCAACTCGCCTGGTTTGAGATTGATAACTATACGAATTGAGAAAACAAAAGGAGAGATTTCTTGTTTTTCAAGAAATTGTTTCTTTTTTTAAAAAAGAAAAAGAAAAAAGTGTCTACGGGGTTGTTGTCTTTTGTCTAAGTGAGGGGAGCGCACTGGACTGCATAGCGATGCCCGCGTGAGGGCAGCTCCTCTACTCTATCACCACCATCTTGCACTGCGAAAAAAAGGTAAGACCTCAAATCACGCGTCGTGGGCTCCACCACTTGAGTGTTTTTTGTTCAATGAGCCCTGGATCAGGCCCACACCTGACAAACACAGCCCATGAAAGTTCAGTGAACTTAAGCATGAGAAACTTCCATCTAGCCGTATAGGCTGTGGTCCCTTTAAATACTTCTAGTTAGTGGATTTGTGGGCCTTGCAGCCCATTTTTTTCAGCCGACACGGCAACTCCCTCTCTAATTTCTAGTAGTTCTTGTAGTTCTTGATATATATATATATATATATATATATATATTATCATCATGACACAAGATGTTGCCCTTTTTTTTATTCTTTGTCCATAACAACCCATACAGCACTACAAGAAATTATCCACCACGAATTGGGTCGTAGGATCTCTTTCATGGACATTCAAAATCTAAAATGGAATTATTTTGAGAAGTAAAAAAAAGAATTGATTCATAAATGATGAAAGCTATAGGATCCTTCCAAGTTTAGTTGTGATCCTAGTCAGGAGAGCTGTAAAATATTAAGTGGAAGTGTCATCGTAAAACCTATAAAATTAAAAAGAAAATATTTTATTTTTAAGAGATAAATGTGCAACCTTTTTAAAAAGATTAAAAAATAAAATTAATTCTCTTAGAAAAACTTCTAGGGGGTGTCAAGCTCCCCACCCGCTATCCTAATCCAATTATTTTAAAAAAAAAATATCATTTTAATTATTAATCAAGATTAATTAAGATGAACCTTGTGCTAAATTAACCCACACAACTCAAACAAATTTTATTTAATTTAATTTTAATGAAATGCCAATTTTATAAACAACAATCCGTGTGCAGAAACTTCACACGTGAGCTAACGTGCATGGTGATCGAGCAGTTATTATATAGGAGAAAAACACCGAAATATTCTGTCTTCCTTTTTCTCTCGAAAAACAAGATCATTTAAAATCAAATCGTAGATTTAAATCAATTCCCTTCCTTGCCAACACACTGAAGAAGCTCATGGTGACGTAAAAATGCATAGAAAACAGCACGTGATAGGGTGCGAGTTTGTGTCGGCCGAACAAGTGAAAACCTACCACCACCACCACCACCACCACCACCAACCACATGTCATCACCACCACCCACATGTCATCAGCTCATGTGACACCACTCCACTGCCAGCATGAGTATCTTAATCATTTATTTTAGCTCACAACAAAATATAAATAATAAACAAAACAAAGCCTTGGGTAATGGGACAAAGTGAAAAAAAAAAAACGAAAAAGCCAGCAGAAAGCTGGCCCTTTGTTCTTGCTTTATTCTTCACGAGCGCACACAGGCTCTCGATCCCTTCCTTCCTGACCTCCGCTCGTCGGTTCCCGCTTTCTTTCTCGCTTGGCCAGCAGATTTTCACTTCCTTGAAGGAAGTGTTAGGCTACTGCAAGGCTCAGATTCACCCCTCTCTTTTCCCAGTTTTCTTGGAACTTCACCTCTTTATAGTTAAATCAGCCATGCCTGCTAATGAGACCTAGTTTAATCGAGATGGTTGTGTTTCTTCATTTTTCAAAAAAAACTTAAAAAAATTCAGAGCTGTAGGTAACCAGAACACCAAAAACTTGTAAGGTACAACCGTCTACTTTCAGTTAATTTTAAAACTCGGATTTGATACCGTAAAAAAAAAAAAAAAAAATCTAAAAATTTAAGTGAATAGATCGAGTTTCGGGATATAATTTGTATTATTTTTTATTGAAGATATAATTTATATTATTTTTGGACATGCTTCTTCAAGTGAAAGTTTCTTTACTTGAAATTTGCATGCAAGTTCATATGATTTTTGTTGATTCAAGCCTGGTTTTAGTTAATTTTAGAACTCGAAATATTTATTGTTAGGTAAAATTTCAGGATATAATTTATATTATTTTTGAAAAGATAAAAAAAAAATTGAACTTAAAACTCAAAGGTCCACATGATTTTCATAAAATAGAATAAAAATAATTAGATTCAACATGGTTTTCATCTCGTAAAATAAAAATAATTAGATTGAAACTCGTGACTGTTAAATTAATAAGACTATAAAATCACAGTACAAACCATGTAAACTGAAGAAGATGTCGGTGAGGGTGGTATTTCTGTGAAGAAAATGTGGGGTGGCAGTGAAGAGGCACTAAGTTTCTTCACGAGAATAGATATTATTCAACGCTCACATGTGTTGTCCGACCCTCACTGTTACTTTCTCTCTATAATTATTCAATGGTGAAAGCTCTGCTGCTTTTTCGCGATCCAATTTCCTCCATCAAAAGTTAGCTCCATGATTTGGCTCCCAGCTTTAGCCCCCTCCCTTCTCATGTAATCATAGTGTATAGAAAGCCCTCTCGCATTTTGAATAGCGTTCTAAATTCTTTCTAATAATAAAAATAAAAATATATCTCATGTTGTTTGGATTCTAGGAAACCGACGTCATTTTCTCTGGAATATTTTTTCAAGATGGGATGGGCACGTCTACAGTTCTTTGCGTACACTGCCTTCTTTCACGTTAAGGGCAAGCCCCGGTTCAAGCCATCATTCAAAGCAAGATTGTCGCTGAAACCTCCTGTTTCAATCATAGTCTCGGAAAACGTTAAATTCAAATAATCATGTATCGACCAAATAATGTTTACTGTTTTTATTATAATTTTAGGACAAGATATTTTATTTTTATATTTGGGGTGTTCGGGTCGGTTTACACGTACCACAATTAATCTCTAGATTTACTGAACATCTTACAAGTCGAATAAACAAGTAAAACATTATGAGAATAATAGACATAAATAATATGGCTTGAACCGAGGAATAACCCTTTTTCCGCTAGGCCAAAACCCCATGGCGGACAAGATATTTCTTCAAATTATATGTTGTGATACTAGCTCCGAATTGGTGCGTGAAATATATCAAAGTTTCAAAAAAAAACAATTTAGTTAAATTGTTTTTTTATATTATATATATATAGCTATCCAATCTAATCCGAAAACTAATAAAAAAATGATTTGAATCAACTTAAAAAATTTTAATTAATTATTTTTATTAACTCAAACAATTTGATTTCAGGAACTCAAGCAGTAACAACAATAATGGAGATGCTGAGTCCATCAAAAAATCCATTTCAATATTGGAAACAAATATTATTTAAAAATAGATGTTCGATATGCATCTTAATTAATTTTATAAATATCAAAATTAAATAAATAAATAATAAGTATTTTGATTGCTCAACTCAGAAGCAGTCACATGCTATCATGGCTGAGATTCATGTCATTTTCTAGAGGACAGAAAACCTGGTGATGGCTTGACCGTCACAGAGCTGAGAGCGACTGAACTTGTAGAGAGGGGCATTGTTTTCTCATCCAGCAACAACGAGAAGAAAGAACAACAAGCCATGGTCGAAGGAAATATAACTTCTAAACTTTAACATATTAATAGAGATTTCAATATACTATTTATATTATTTTTTAATAAATTTTTTCAAATAAAAGTTTCTTAAATTTTAAAAAAATGTTTTTGGACGGTCTGCTTCCCCAACTCTACTTCCCAGATCCCACCAGTGGAAACCTAGGGGTAAAACTGCAATTATTTCAAGATCTGACAAGCCCTAGAAAATGTCCAAGTATTCATGACAGAACAAAGAGTTAATGATTCAATGGAGGTTAAAATGGTACAAAAAAAAATAATTCAATAAAAATAAAGAATGCAGTTGGCAAATCTCTTGGCAATAATGCTGTCATATCCACTAATCATTTTATTATAGTGAAATTGCACGTGACTGATCTAGGAAGTGTTGTGTTTAAACAGTACACTAAGTGTACTCATCCTTTTTCAAACAATCTGGTAAAGAATCCTATGTGTTAAACTAGTCGAACAAGTGGGTTAAGGTACTTTTGTTTTTTTTTTTTACTATATTGTAATGAAAACCCTGAACTTTAATGAAATTAATAAATACCCCTAAACTAAAAAAATCTCTAATTTGATCCTCTAAACAGTTTGATTTTCTGAACGTGTTCTTTCCGTTAGGGATTTGCTGAGAAAACTGGCAAGAGAAATCTTCCAATTCCTATCATTTTTCTACCAGCTTGGGAAAAATGTTGCTAATAGAAAGAAGGGAGTTTTTCCCCAACGATTTGCCAGCAATTTTCTCAATAAAAACCTAGCCGCAGGGACACATTCGAAAAATCATATTGTTGAGAGAGCAAAATCAAAGATTGTTTATAGTGTAGGGAGTATTTTTTTTTCCCCACTTAAGTCGTCCAAGAGGGTATTAATTTTACCATTTGACCTTTAGTTTTTACAAAGTCAAAATTTCCTATCAAACAAACAATAGATGCCAAGATCTGGTGACGGTAGAGAACAGTTGTACTGTTTGTTTTCTTGTCTACCTTTCTCTCTCTCTCTGCAGAACCCTTACCAAACATTTTCAGATCATGAACGCAATAGTTTCACTGGTGTAAAAATCTTGAAGAAACTTGGGAAAATTAAACTCAATCAAAGCTGCTGGCAGATGTTTGTTTTTTTTATACTAACAAATCTCACCCTCAGTAAAATATACTCTTGTAAATCTAGATAAATGATTAAAATTTCAGTTGTTCTATGATTTTATAAAAAAAACATAGTTTAATTCAAACTCAAAATATGATATAATGTATTAATCACAAATTCGGTGACATTACAGCACTCACTTTAAACTGCTGGCAGTAGTGATGTTTTGAGGGGAACCGTAAATTCTTTTCAAGGAACTTTTCAGCATAAAAAATCCCAATATTTTGGCTTTGTTGCTAACTTGATTCCCTTAATCTCGCATCATTAGCGCAGCTGCTGCTACATCATCTACAGTGGCTATTCTTTTTCATAACAAGATTTGGAATGATACAGGGTTCAAAAAAGCTAGCATGGAGCTGGCTAGCTAGCTCCTTTGGTTGTTTATTAGTACATGGCATGCAGCACTTGATAGGGGAGGAAAAAGAAGAGAAGAAAATGTGAATTGTCATGAACCCACAAAATTATTTCTTCCCAATCAAAGCTGTTTCTTGAAATATGTGTTCATCTCTCCAGTCATGATGTGATCCATAAGTTAGCTATTTTGTTCGCATCATGGATATTTTATCCATTTATCTGCCTATGAAGCACATCCCAAATCATCCCAAATCTATCTCTAAGTTTTCAAATATAATATATACAAGAAAAAAAAGAAAAAAAGAGAGAGGATATAATATCTACCCAGTAGGAAATTGACAGAGGCAGGAGAGGTCCAGCCTGCAGGAGAAAATGGAATACAGTCTGTGAGCATACAAACCCACTTACTCTTTCACTGTTTCTAACACTCTACATGACACCCCACTGGACACTACACTCTCCCCATCTATATATACCACAAACATGACCTCTTACTCCCTGCATCCTCAAGGTTCCTTGCTTTCACAGCCATGAAAGCCTACCTCTTCTTCTCTCTAGCTTTCCTACTCTTGTCTTTGGTCCAAGGGACAAAAACCGAGGGCCGAGGCACAACCGTCAAAGTCTTCCATGTCTACAGTCCACAGTCCCCGTTTAGGCCCTCAAAGCCAGTATCATGGGAAGATAGTGTGCTCCAAATGCTGGCTGAAGATCAAGCTAGGCTGCAGTTTTTGTCTAGCTTAGTGGGCAAAAGATCTTGGGTGCCAATTGCTTCAGGCAGGCAGATTGTGCAGAGCCCAACTTACATTGTTAAGGCAAATGTTGGGACCCCAGCTCAGACATTTCTCATGGCTTTGGATACTAGCAATGATGCTGCTTGGATTCCTTGCAATGGCTGTGCTGGGTGTTCCTCTACTGTGTTTAACTCTGCTACGTCCACAACCTTCAAAACCCTTGGTTGTGATGCTCCTCAATGCAAGCAGGTGATTAAATATGCCAGCAACTTTTCTTTAAATAGATTCATCTCTGTATTTTTCATTATTAGGAACATTAAATCTTAGAGTTAACTTGTTAAATCTTAGATTACTGTTAGAAAACATATGGACGTACTGACTTAAATGCATGAAAAACTGCAGGTACCAAACTCCATTTGCGGCGGCGGCACATGCACATGGAACACTACCTATGGCGGCTCCTCCATTTTATCAAACCTCACACAGGACACAATTGCTCTATCTACTGACATTGTTCCTAGCTACACTTTTGGTTGCATCCAAAAAACCACAGGGAGCTCAGTGCCACCACAAGGACTCCTGGGTTTGGGAAGAGGTCCATTGTCATTTTTGTCTCAAACTCAAAACCTGTACAAATCCACGTTCTCATACTGCTTGCCAAGCTTTAGGACACTTAACTTTTCTGGGACATTGAGGCTTGGACCAGCTGGTCAGCCCCTGAGGATCAAGACCACGCCACTGCTCAAGAACCCTAGGAGATCATCATTATACTATGTGAACTTGATTGGAATTAGAGTTGGTAGAAGAAATGTTGATATTCCTGCCACTGCTTTGGCATTCAATCCAACAACTGGTGCTGGGACCATCTTTGATTCAGGTAGTGCTTCACTCATCAATTATTTTCTCCTTTACTCTTATCAAACACTCCTTGTCCTGATGTCTGGCATGAATCTTTTAATTTATTGAGCAGATCCTAATGCTAAACCAAAAAAGAAAGACGTTTCTTATAATTAGCTAGAATATCATTAAGCTGAACCCAGATGGTAAGGAGTGACATCTAATCTCAATTTTATGAAGATATCTTGCCTAGAGGCTGTTATTGGCACGTTGTGCCTTCCAGCTTTCAGATCCTCGTAGGTCCAATGAAACTGCCATCAATTGTGGGGGGGAAAGTGTGACATGCAACATGACACAGCATTAGTCAAAAAGATACATCTAATAATTCTCATGTGGGCCAAGAGTGTCACACTGTCCCTGCTATGCTTCACAAATCGCAATCAAATGACCAAAAACTGAAGCTTTTTCTTGCCATTTTTTCAAAATTTCTTATGGCTATTTTGATGTGGTCCTAACAAATTTATGCAAAACTATAGTGTCATGAAAAATTTTAATGCCCATTTTGCTAGGATCATAACTGAAACCCATCTGTCTTCATTTCAGGCACTGTTTTCACCAGACTGGTTGCCCCAGCTTACAACGCGGTTCGTGATGAGTTCAGGAGGCGGGTTGGCAATGCACCCGTTTCATCCCTAGGTGGGTTCGACACATGTTACACCGGACCAATCGTCGCACCCACCATAACATTCATGTTCTCAGGCATGAACTTAACATTGCCACCAGACAACCTCCTCATCCGCAGCACTGCCGGTAGCACCTCTTGCTTGGCCATGGCTGCAGCCCCTGATAATGTGAATTCGGTTCTGAACGTGATAGCCAACATGCAGCAGCAAAACCACAGGATTCTTTTTGATGTGCCCAATTCAAGGATTGGGGTGGCTCGTGAGCCATGTTCTTGATTTTGTTAGCTTTGTTTTTTCTTGAATTTGTCTTGTGGTGTCTTTGCTTGATGGAATCTTTGGCGTCATCGCTAGGACTTGTCACTAACATAAAAAGAGGGAAGGTGAGGTAGCATGAGATAAAAATGATGTCGTTTTGTAGGGTTTTTGTGTACTTGGTGTCACGGGTTCTCTGTAATCTGTATTGGTCTATGTCTTCTCTTTTCTCTTTCTTTGAAGTTGATGATTTGTCTTAAACGGCTGTATCAAAACCACGGGTTGCCTGCAGGTGTTTCAAGTCTTGCCCTGTAGATATTGCTCTAAAAACTCCATCAATAATTATAGCTGTTTGCTTTTATGTTTTTCTCCTCTTTTTTTTCTCGATTTGTGATTGAGAGTTCAATCTTATTTTTTTATTATATGACGACTCAATCCCATATCGAGCATGAGTTGATAAGATCGAGGACATGAACACAGCGATATAGTTGTCAGATTTGATGGTGAATTGGTCTGAATTATCGAGTATTATGGTATACTAAGAAAATTCTTTTTATTAAAATAGTGTTGGTTATTTCTTTTTGTGGGTTTGAATATCATTTCGTTGAACAACTAGACTGGATCAGCTGAATAGTAATTTTACTTTGTTCAATGTTTTTTCACAGCTCATTTCAAGATCTAGTCCAAATCAGGTTCTGAATTATAAATTCCTTGAATTAATTTGCTGAACCGGACTGAATTTAACAGTGCATTACCAATAAACTAGAGTTCAAACGTCATGAAAATCATTACAAATGATAATAGCGTGCCTCTCATTACAAGGTTCTTGTCTTGGGAAAGTGTTCAGCTGGGATGTGTTTTGTGAAAGCATCCCTTGGCAACATCTATCTAAAAAAGATGGGAGTTTGGGGCGATCAAGGTTGACAAAAGAGGGATTCTGACAGAGATGATAATTGAAATGCTGCTAAATGGATGTGATCGAGGTGGAAATGAGAATTTCCAGTCTCAGGTCCCAATCTCTTTTCACGGTGATAATTTCCAGGTTCTGAGAATTTTTTGAAGGGGAGTCTGCTCAACAGCAACCTCGATAATCAATGAATGGGAGAAACTCAAATCATTACATGACTTCTCTTCAAGAATTGCACGTACGAGATTGTTCATGTTTGATGGCCTTGCCGGAAGGAGGCTTGCCGATCAGCCGTGTCATCACTTCAAGAAATATATGTAAGAGCTGTGGATGTCATCGCAACCTTTCCAGAAGGTGTTCTACCAGCGAACCTAAAATCATTCCAAAAGAAAGGAGAAAACGGGTCAAGATAGCACGCATACCCTGCAAAAATTACTTTCAACTCATGAATTTGAAACCTTGCTCGCAGATTTTCCATTTGCATGGTGTTTGAGTTGCCATGATCATTCCAAAAGAAGGTCAAATCACCAGTGCCATCAATGGAGCTCGAGACTGAAAATAAACAAATAAAAGACACTGATCTCTGTTGTTCTTGCAATAAACTTCATTTGGATGATTATCACATCCCTAAATATAATTAAACTCAAACACGTTCAATGATATATATATATATATATAGATTATAAAAGAAAATTATTTTGAGATAAACTCATGATGACTCGTCATCTGGTGAGTTGATCCAATAAACACGCTATCTGGCCCTTCGTGTCGTTATATCAATTATTAAGTAGACAGGGCTAGGATTTCTGTGGGGATAATATGAGCCGTCGACGAACCAATGAGCCAGCCACAATGAACGGCCCATATTAGTACCCCAAACATGGGCTAAATGGGTTGCTTCTACATGCAATTTATTGCATAAAGCCCAACTCGAGACCACTGAAAAAAACCACTCCCCATCTCACACTCAAGTTTTTTTTTTTTTTTTGGTAAGCAGTCAGCAATTAGTTAGAATCAATTATTTTTTACTGATATTATATTTATTATTATAATTTATTAATAACACTATATATGTGATATATATTGAAACATATTATATCAATAAGTTCTTGTTGATACATTTATTAATCTGTGATGGAGAATTTAATATATTAATTACTATATCAATAAATATATTGAAAATAATATTAGACGTCACACTAATATTACTAACATAAAGTGTCACTACAATGTTGTATAAATAATGAAAATAAGTTAATATTTTGATTTAAACATAAAAAACTACCAAATTTGATCGAAAAAGATTTAAATTTTGAAGCTATTTTTTATTAAAATTTAAATTTTACTTAAAATTAATTTTTTTAGTGTATCGAGATTTGATGGTGTGATATAAAAATTGATTTAAAATATATATATCTTTTTTAAAAAAAATAAAAACTCACTAGTTTAATCATAAACATCCGGAAGGGTTAGCTTGTTAGAGATTCCTTCATTAATAAAATATTTATTTCATTCGGAAATGTCAACCTTATAAAAAATTCTGTGTATTCCTTCTGACTTGTGTGTGTGTATAAATAATTTTTAAATTAAAATTCAACGATAAGTTAATTCATGATTTGATTAAAATTTGGAGGTTTTTTTAAATATTTTTTAATTTTTATTAATTCGCTCGGCTGAATTTTATAATCACGACACAAACAGGGAAAAATAGTTATTGACCATGGGAAACCAGTTTGGTGGCTTAAATACCGTTGACAAGCCAGCCGACCAACCCTTGATAGAAAAGATCGACTTTTCTTCAGTTTTCAAACTACCTCTCTAACCTGACCTCCTTCCTTGACCGAACATCCGCAAACTTCCAGTTCGAGATCAGTCTGTGTCCGAAACACGATCCTGATCTAACATGGAAGTGAAGCGCATGACAGCGCGTTTACTAGTTACAAAGCTAGGTTCTGTCTCAGAGGCAACACGGTCGGAAGCCTTAGCTGAACTTCGCTTGATGACCAAGCACGATGCAGAGTCACGTCTGATCGTTGCCGAGGCCGGTGCAATCCCGTATCTAGAAGAAACCCTTTACTCTTCTTCTCACGACTCACAAGATAACGCAGCTGCAATTCTGCTGAACATCTCTATCTCTTCACGTGCGGCCTTGATGTCTACGCGCGGCCTTCTTGATGCAATCTCTCATGTCCTACGCCATCATGCGACCAATTCATCCCCCTTCGCTGTCCAGTCGTCCGCTGCCACGTTGCACAGCCTTCTTGTCGACGATTCTTACCGACCCCTCATCGGGGCCAAGCGTGATATCGTTTATTCCTTGATTGAAATAATCAAGAGGCCTAATTCGCCGCCGAGGTCTGTAAAGGATGCGCTGAAAGCTCTTTTCGGGATTGCTTTGTTTCCGCCGAATCGTGCGAGTTTGATTGGTTTAGGTGCCGTGGCGGCGTTGTTTTCGTTGGTTTTGAAGGACGGGAGAGTGGGGATATTGGAGGATGCGACAGCGGTGATTGCTCAGATAGCAGGGTGTGAGGAGAGTGAGAGAGAGTTTTGGAAGGTTTCGGGGGCCAAGGTTTTGGTAGATTTGCTGGATGTCGGTACGGGTTCGAGCGAGAGGATTAAGGAGAATGCGGTGGGGGCTTTGTTGAATTTGGTGAAGTGTGGTGGGGGAGGAGTGGTGAAGGAGGTGAGGGAGATGGGACCGGGCGCGGTGGAGGGGATTAGGGATGTTGTGGAGAATGGATCCGCGAAAGGGAAGAGCAAAGGGATTGCACTGTTGAAAATTGTTGAGGGTGGGGCAAAGGAATGGGATTTTGCGGTTTGATTCTCTTACTTGATCTTGATGAACTAATGGTTTCTTGGATTGTATTTTTAGTTAGCTTTCTTATATATATTTGTTTGCTGGCGAATACGTGTAAATTACCCTCTGCTGTCTTCTAGTTATACATGGAAAGGAACAAAATGGACGACAGTGTTCTACTCTGTTGTGATTATATTGAAGTTGATAATTTTCTAAAATTCCAACCCTAATAGGTTCCTGGATTGGATAATTTCTGTAATCTCATCTATTTTTTCTTAGCTCTGCTTACTCATTTCGTTCACTTGGTGTTTAGTAGTACAATATAACCTGTATTGATAGAGATATTTGATATATAAATAAATGTTTTTCAAGGAGAGAAAGCACAATCATATTGTATGTTTGCCAAACTCAAACTCCCTTAGCTTGACTGACCACCGCGCTCAAATGCTTTAAACCGAACATGTTTGTTAGATTCATGTTACTTTAAACTTGATTAATTATGAAATCCAAGTTTATTAGATCTGATATATTTGTCAAATCCCCACTACTTTGAACTAATATCAAGTACAAGCCATTTAAGTTTGAGTCCGACTATTTGTCAGACTCATACTACATAGGATTTGGCTCGTTGTCGAGCCTAAATTATATCTTCTTCTCTTTCTATTTATAAAAATCTTAACCAAATATATTGTTTTACTCACAGTAGTGTAAATTGTCTAACAGTTAACTTCAATAATTAGGTTTTCTAATTCGTAACTTCTGTTCATTTCTCATCTGGGATTGTAGAATTCTTTTCTGCTTTTCTTTCATTATTTGCGACTGTTGAACTATGATATTTCGGCAATGAAACTGGGTTCTCTATCCTGAGAGAAAAGCTTCGAGCATGTGATTCTGTAAAAGGCAAATGCATAGCCAATGCGCAATTTGAACAGGCATTTATTTTTGTTTCTCTTTGCCATTTAATGCAGTGTTTGTTCATCTTTTCAAGTGTATAGCGTCCAGCGCGATTGATTGAAGAATCGGTAGTTTAGTAGTTTCAGAAATTTAGCCCTTAACTTGCCTTTTATCGAGGAATTGTTTTGCAGTCTGCTATATTTTAGGAACTTATATAGTCACATGAGCATGCCATTAACACCTGAGTAATATATATAGCTGCTGTTGGGCCAGGAACTCGAACAGGCCAATCCTCTCTTCTGTGATTTTGACTATGATTTACAGAGCGTCCAGGTATTGAATTTGCTAGAAATTAGTTTTATCTACGTGAATGTAACCAGCTAAAAGGTCATACATTTATGCCGGCAAGCAGATCAACTGAGCTACTGCCCTTGATATGCCAGTCACTGCAAGGTCCAGCCACAGGTGAAACCCCTTCAAACTAAAACACATCGTGAGTTTCACTACTTCCCAAGTTTCCCTTAATACTATGATTGGATGGGTTTGCTTTGACTGGATGGTTAACATAATGATCATACGCTGTTGCTTTTGGTGTTGGTGTTGGATGAGCTAGGCATGTGTCGCTAGAAAATGCCATTAGCTGTTGATGAATGGATTTTCTCTGCTTGGTGTGGATGCTAAGTGGTTAGTCACTTGCTTTTTTCTGTGTGCATGAGTGATAAGTTCTTTAACCTGTTAAATCATCATTAAATTTGGTTTTGGAGAGCTTTCTTCTATGATGAAACGTCGAATCATGAGGAGTTTTTGGGACCAATTCTTTCGAGGAACTTTTCATTGTACCAACGGCAACTGTAGGGCTGGAGGGAAGTTAGCCCGTGGCTGGCTATCACTGAATGCTTGAAAGCTTAAACAATTGACCAAGGGAGTGGACCCTTTCTCGATCCTTTTGCTAGATAATTCACAATCGAATCAGTTTTAGTTTTCTCAATGAAGGGGATATATTTGAACAGGTAAATTTCATGCTACTTGCGCGCAAACCCATTAGCATGTTTAAATTTTTCTCTTTTGTTGTGTTTGTTTCTGGGAAATCACTTTCCAAACTTTCCTGTGTTTGTTTGTCTTTCGGAAAGTTGATCAACGGAAAACACTTTCTAGTCAAAAAAAAATTTGACTTGGTTTTCAAAAAAGTGTTTTCTGGAAAATTTAGGCGGAAAACACTTTCCGAAAGTTGTGAAAAATTTAGAAATGTTATTATTTACTGTTTTCCAGTTCATTTTCCATAACACTGCCAAATATCAGAATTCACTTTTCAGGAATTCATTTTCCAAAAAAAAATCACTTTCCAACAAACAAGCAAACAAACGGGCTTTGAGTTTGTGCATAGCTATGACCATCAATCCAGAGCATGGTCAGGCCTGGTCTGATCAGTTTCAGAGTTAATTAGATGAACCGTGACGGAGAACTTCGCCCGGGTTAGATCTGAGAGCAAGTATGATACCTATGACTCTGTAACTTTACTATATCATTTATACCTGCAGAAATCTAAATGCTCTGGTTTCTGCTAAATATACCTTTTCCACTGTACCAATTCTTCTCGTAGAACAATTAATGTTATTAATACGTTATATTTCGACCAAAATATTCTGTATTAATTAAAAAAATAAAATAAAATGATATTATTTTTATTTCAATTTAAATTCTAAAAAATTTCAGCCAAATATTAATGAAATTACACTGGCTGTTCTGTTTCGATTATAAAAAAAAATTTCATTTCCCACGTCGTTTTTCTCCTGCAATAGTGATGTGAGTTATGCTGGCCAAAAGGGACATGTCATTAATTATGTATATAGATGTATATATTAATGAGAAGCGATGAAAATACAAAAATTAAATTAAAAAATATATATTATAAAAAAATAAAATTATTGTCAATTTTGATTTTATAAAAAATAAAAATTATGTGTAATTTTTTTGAATTTTAAATTTTTTTATATATAAATATTACAATTTAAAAATAGTATATAAAACATTTCAAAACTGTAACGTTTCGTATCACTAAAAATAATGATAAGCACGACGGTATTGATAATTATGAGCGCAGCCTATAAATAAATTTTATAGGATATAGCTGTCGTCCGCTCTTTCAAATGTCATAACGTTAGGTCAGATCCTGGTGGTATGGGGAGCGTTTTCTCACTTGAAAAGAACACGAAAAGACACCGGCAAAATCATGGCCAAAAAAGATGCTGTCATTGTGAGATTTTGCTTATCTATCTTATCAGCGTAACTATTATCACCCTAGCTAACGTTTTATCCAATGTATCGTCGTCACTGTGGATTCATCAGCAACTCGAAAGACTAGCATGGTGGGAAAAATATCACATGGATGTCCCATGTTTATTTTTAAGCGGGTTCCAGCTTCTGGCTCTTTAAGAATGTCAAGTGATGACAGAGTTTCTTGATCGGAAATGAGAAGGCAAGCCACTTGTTTTGCTGGTACGAGGACTTGTCAAGTAATAGATCTCTTGTTCTTGAGATTTGAGAAGCTCTAGCATTACATGACAGACAGGGTTCGCATACGAGAAGGAAAGTTAAGTCCCGTGATGAGGGAACAGCTGCAGTGAATTAAATTAGTTTGTTGAAGAAAAAAGAACCAGAAAACTGGTGAACGAAATCTACCTTTCGGAGAAAGTGGATCACACAGGAAGCCGGACTGGTCTTAGAAGCGACAGCATCAGCTCCATTAAAAAAAGGCTACACACAGAGTAACTTGTCTATACGAAACTCAAAGACTGTAGCCGGCTAGCAAAAATTAAAAGTTATGAACAGTCATGTAGAGTTTTGTCACCAAGAAAATTATGTAGTTAGCCTACTCGACGATTTTATGGAAGGTAGAGATATACCTAATAAAAGGTCTAAGTAGTGTCCTGCTGATACAGTTGTGATGAGAACACTATAATTTATGGAAGATGCTGTTTGACTGTTATTTTTTCTTGTCTTTTTTTTATATTTAATTTCATGTTATTTATGGACATCTGTTGTAATAAAGTTTTATCGAATCCCAAAAAAAATTCCCTTTATTTTCTCGCTTCCTTTTGGAAATAATGCTTCTTGAATCAGGGAAAAGCAAGCAGAAAGTAGAAACTATGCTGCTGTTTACTACAGGAGATGGAACCGGCATGAGTTTTCAGATTAATCATTATAGGAATCTGCATAAACAAGATGTTTATTAAGATTTCGGCCCTCAATGGGAGGAAGAAGGGTAACAGTAACCTGGAAATCAAGCACTGTCAGTGTTAAGTGAGATCAGGCTAGAATCATCCTGGTGCAGGTTACAATGAAATTAATGCTGATACGTTGAAAAGCTATAAGCTAAGTATATATAGGTCTTCAGCAGTAATTAAGCTGTTCTTAGGTAATAATCCTACTCTGTGGAATTATTGCGGTTGCTTACAATTCATAAATGCTTGTGCGTAGGCCCCCTTACATGGCCTGTTTGAAACAACTTGTGATTTCAAAAGTTTTTTTTAAAAGAATATTTTTAATTTTAAAAAACATTATTTTTTTCTATGATTTTGATTTACTATGATAAAAAAAAATTGTTTTGTTTTGATGTATTTTTAATAAAAAAATTATATATAAAAATATATTGCACTCAATCAATTGTTTTTTTAATATGAGGAAACTTAATTTCAGGGAAACACATTTTATAGATCCAAGTGATCAAATAAAATTTTAATTATCATATATTTTTATAATAAATATATATCCTATCTCAAACTCGAGTTTTACTCGTAAATCATCTATCATTACATCATGTACCTTAGTACACTGACTCTCAAACACCACCCCCTGTCTTGCATTTTCTAATGGTGGTTGGAAACAAATTATAAAATATCCAACTAAAACTGATGAAAAAAATAATTAATATCAGCATATCAAAGTTGATCCGAAAATTAACTGAGAAATCAGGATATCAAACTAAAGAACTAGTTAGAAATTAGAAAAACCAGTTCAATTTAATTTTGCTCAGTTTATATGGTCACTATCACAGGGTCGCTGCGAGGGAGATGCTTTGTTCTTGGATGCAGGAAAACAAAATCATGCTTGAATCTTACTGTTCATCAGCAGCGCTGCACAAACAAACTGTGTGAACCGTGACTGGCTGTCCCATGTTCATATACCTATTCCAGTTTGACTAAAACTCACCTCTGTGGGGCTGCATTTTAGCTGGATGCATGATGCCTTCAAACAACAAGATGCCTCTCGTGAAGAGCTGTCTTGGCTTCAGCAGCCGCCTGTGCTGCTAAATTTATTTATTTATTCATTATTTAATAAATAAAAAAAGATTTCGTGGTAGATTTTTGTTAAACTTACATCATCTGAAAACATGTTTTTTTGTTTCCCCTGTAAATATTATTCTTTAAGAATACTTCGAAAGTGAAGGCTACTTGCTGGCACGAGCAGAGCTATCCTCTGGGATGATGGCCATGGCGTGGCACCCACTAAATTTTCAGTCCTATATTCTTGATGTGTGTTTTTTCATAGTAGGGTTAGCTCACGATAAACATTCAAGGTGCTGTCTGGTAAGGTGTCTGTGTATGTCTTTATTGAAAAATTTTGAATTTATTTTTATTTTAAATTAAAAAAATAATATTTTTAGATTATTTTTATATATTCATATCAAAAATAATTTTTTAAAAATAAAAAATATATATTTAAATAAAAAATAATCTTAGCCCGATATGATGATGATAATGTAACTAGTTGCTTGGTTAGGCAGGACCAAAACTTGCAGCAGCATTGTCTTTGATTTTATAAACAATTTTACATAGATGTCGGCTTCATCTCAGAGTTTGATTGGAAGTAGAGCTTGACTTTTTATTTTATTTTAGATTAATTAATAACTAATAAAAATAATATTATTTTGGATAAAAAAATTCAAAAAAATTCATGAAATTTATTCTGATGGGGTTTTTTTAGAGTACGACCGAGTTAACAAGATTGCGTTATAATATATGACTGGGAATATATTTAAAACGATTCGAAACAAAACTCAGCCCGAGTTAATGAGTCGATTAATAAAGTCAGGTTTAATTACCAGTTTTGCAGAGATACGAGACTCATTTCAGAGTCTGACTTGATCTAAAACTCGACTCGTTTGATCACCAGGCTATTCAACGAATCAAAACAACATTATTTTAAATAAAAAATACTCGCGGATAAATCCCACCAAGCTTATAAAACCAGGTTTAATAAAATAACAGTCCAATTTTCTTGTAGCCTCCTGTATTATTTATTGTTTTGAAGGGGCATTTGTGAATCTATTCCACTGCAGCTGAGTGCTCAATCTGACGCCACAAATGGGAAGTAACTATCATGATTGCCTGGTCCAGTATTTGCTAGGATTTATTCCAGTATTGCCAAGCCTTAAAGCCAATCATGTACTGTTATATTGTTTTTTAAAGTATTTTTTATTTAAAAATATATTAAAATGATATTTTAAAAATTATTATTGACACAAGAAGATGAAAATAATCTAAAATAAATAAAATATTAATTTAATTATTTTTTTCAAAAACATTTTAAAAACGTGTTGCCAAATACCCGCTAGACTTTCTAGAAAAAGTTAAAATGCCACTCACCTTTTCCCCTTTTGAACCACTTTCTAAATGCTTGCAAATGGCATTATCAAACTTTTTTTTATGCTGTTCATGATTCTTGCCTTGAAATCTTCTCTTTGAATCAAAGCTGAATCAAACCAGACTGGGTTTTACCATGTCTGTGAAGAGAAAAAACTATTGCTAGGTCTGATTGGTAATGTATTTAATCAACATAATCGGCTGACATCAACAAAATGCTGGAATAGCTCAGTTGGTTAGAGCGTGTGGCTGTTAACCACAAGGTCGGAGGTTCAAGCCCTCCTTCTAGCGTTCCTCTTTTGTATTTTTGTCTGGTGTATGTATCCACAGATTTTTGTTATTGAAAAATAAATTATTAATTACTCTCCGTTTCAAGAAACACATTAAATTATCAATTCTTTTTGTTTTAGGATCTAATTGATCATGTTCGTGTTGTTAAAAAAAAACAATAAATAATACGGATAAAATACTATTAGATTAAACATGATAATCAAAAGATTAATTAACTTGTATTTGAAAATAGATAGGCTATTTAATTTTTACTTCTCTTTACAATCACAAGTAACTAATAATGCGGCATAATAATTCATTATGTATTTGATACTGTGTTTTAAAAATATTTTTTGAAAAAAAATTAAATTAAATTATTTTCATATGTTAATATTAAAAATAATTTTTATTTAAAATAATATTATTTTAATATATTTTTAAATAAAAAAATATTTAAAAAAAATCTCAACCAAACCTTCACAGGCCATTTTAAGGTCCACATGGAAAGCTATTTATCTTTTTTTCTTTTTCTCAACGTGATAATTTTACAAGATACTGCAGTATTTATATTTATCCACGTGTTAATTATCAAAGATGCTATACACTCCCCACTTGACACGCCTGCCTTCTTCGAAGTCAGATTATGCCCAGTAAACACTTGTATGTAAGCAAATACCGCTTTAATTCCCTGTTATTCTCCTATACCATGAAACATGATCGTGTTGTTCTATCCCATTTTCTTATATTATAAAACTGTGGCTAGTTTATCAGGTTAATCTAGTTATTTTGATTTTAGAACTTCACTTGTAATGTTTTTAATTTTTGTTTTTTACTTAATCCGGTTAACCTTTTCATTACAACCCGTAACCATGTTCCATGCGAGTTTCGATAATAATAATTTTTTTTCGAGCTAACTCTAATGTTATTATTAAAGAATAAATATAAATTATATTTGAAGGTCTCACATAATGGTTTAAATTTATTGGTGAGATGATTTATTGACATGATATTATAATTTTTATTGACTCAACGATTACGAGTTCGAATCTCACTACTCTTATTTTATTTGATGAAAATTCAAGTACAAAATATTATAGATCTATGCAAGTTTAAAGATTAAGGGATTTTCTCTCAAATGAATATGTTAAATAATAAATATAAATTGATATTTTAAGTTATTAAATGAGATAATCACTCTAGTATTTTGAGAGGGTTTTGTGTTAATTTATTGTTGAACAACAATGGATTGAAAAAACACAAGCGTTGAAGTTGCAGTCCAGTCTTTCTTCCCCAAACCTCACGGCATGAGTTGGAACCTTGACGGTACGCTTACGCTTTATGTTTAGGGCATCTTCCGGTGACCATCATGCGAATGGAAATCAAGTCACCATAGCCCCATGAATAAGCAAAATCTGAAACAGAAGGAGATTCTCTCAGTAATTACCAGGTCAACTTCGTTGACCACGACGTGCGCAATATATTCTCAATTATCCATGAAATTGTTAAAAATATAGCAGAAGAATATATATATTAAGGTGTAGATTTAAAGTGGTTATTAATCAAGGGCCGGATTCTCCTCCACTACTGAGCTCATCGGAGTTACTCAGGCAAGAAAAAGCTATGCAGGAAATCTTGTAAAGAATCGTATATATCTTTCTTAAGAGCGTGGCTAATTAACCATATATGCTGATGGGGCTGGCAGAGCGCGATTGGCCCCTCAGCCAGAATAAGTACATCAAATCCAAAAAGTTTATGAACAAAACTCTAGCCCCATGATATTTCAATTAATATACCTACTCTACTGGGTGATGAATCCACCATTGCTTTCTAAAGGCGCAAAAAGGCAAAAAGCAGAGCTAAAAAGGAGAAAAGATGATTCAAAAGAGCAGGCTATGAGGTCAAGTGACCGCAGCATATTGCTAAACTAGTGGTGGCAGAGAGAAAAAAAATGTGGTGGTGGTGGTGATTGATAGAGTGGGTGACAGTCCCACGTGATTGTCCCACCACCACCACCACCACCACCACTCCTTCCTTCTCTCGTGCTAGCCAGTGGGCTTCCTGGTTGGCTTCACATTAACGCTAACAGCCAAAACAACCCAACCACAACAATGGAACCAACATAGCACAGATAAGATAGCACCACCCTGGCTCAAAAAAGTGCAAAAGAAAAGGGTTAAGAGGTTACTATCATTAACTCATTTGACAAAGTGAGCCACTTTCTTCGATGGTTGCCCACTGAATTCTAACCCTATAGCTAGCCCTCTCCTTTCCTCTCTCTCTCTCTCTCGAATGCTAGTGGTTCTTTCTCTTCTCCTGGTTGGCCACTCATAATATTACTACTGCCCTTTCATTTTCTTTTCTCTCCTCTAATTAATGCTAGTGGTGATCACCTCTCTTGTTCTATCTCGCTAGCTAGCTCCCCATCTTTCTCTCCTATTATGTCGTCCTGTTCTTAAACTTGTGTGAAGCAATGAAGGGTTCGTATATTCATGCTGGCCGCTAAACAAAGGTAAGAAATTTGTTTAGCATGGGGAGAGATGGATAAAGACACTAACCAAGAATGCCCATCTCTTCACCCTAACAATTCCACCATCTTCAAGGAAGAATCTGCAAGAAAAATACTTCGAGGTCTCGGCGCTGCTGGTGTTATTGTTACTGAAATTGGTGGCGGCGGCGGCGGTGGCGGGGACAGATTAAAAAGAGATGAATGGAGTGAAGGAGCTGTTTCAACCTTACTTGAGGCCTATGAGAGTAAATGGATACTTAGAAACCGAGCTAAACTTAAAGGGCATGACTGGGAAGATGTTGCCCGCCATGTATCCTCGCGAGCAAATAGTACCAAGTCTCCAAAGACACAAACACAATGCAAGAACAAGATTGAGTCCATGAAGAAAAGGTATAGATCAGAATCTGCCACTGCAGATGCATCCTCTTGGCCTCTTTATCCACGTCTTGATCTTTTGTTACGTGGAAATAGTGCAACAGCTGCTGTAATTTCATCATCACAGCACCAGCAACCATCAATTCCAGCTTCTTCTAATCCTCCTCTGATCTTGTTAAGGGAGCCGACCTTGGGGGTGCCACAACCGCCGCCACTATCTATGACTCCTCCTCCTCCCCCTCCACCACCCCCTCCTCCTCAATTTGTTGAGACTACTCCAAACTCACATGGATCTAATGGTGTTGATCATAGGGGGCAAAAGGTCAGAAAACTTGTGATTCTCTTTAATACCATTTAATTATCCTTAACCAGTATATATATATTTCTTTCTAGACAATAAGGCTTTTGATCGACAAATGAAACTTAAATTTGTCTTACATGTGGAGTTTATGGACCACATATGATTGATCCCCAAGTGAACTCTTAGGAAGTTCAAGGTGGCATCGCTTTGTAATTAATGCGGTTGACATAAGTTTACGCTTTATGTAAAACTAAATTCCCAGGTTGCAAGTACTATAATTAAGATTATTGCATGATTAGCCTCTTATGGGGCCGTGAAAAAACCAAGTACTCTTTTAACAGCTCATACAAGCTTCTAATCAATCAATATTCTCTTGTTAGCAGGAAGATGGAGTGGATGCCAAGCTATCGGATCATGTGTCGGAAAAGAATGCCATGGACACTGATAGCAGCACTCCGGCCTTGTATAGTGATAAGAAAAAAACAAGGTCCAAGAAACTGAAGATGAGAACGGAGAAGAGAAAATGTAGAAAAAGAGAGGAATGGGAGATAGCAGACAGCATGCGGTGGCTAGCAGAGGTGGTGGTAAGGTCAGAACAGGCAAGAATGGACACCATGAGAGAAGTAGAGAAAATGAGAATAGAAGCCGAGGCTAAAAGGGGGGAGATGGACCTCAAAAGGACTGAGATCGTAGCCAACACTCAGCTGGAGATTGCCAGGCTCTTCGCTGCTGGTGCTGGTAAAGGTGTTGACTCTTCCCTGAGAATTGGAAGAAACTGAGAGCTAGCGGCATAGAACCCTGATTCTATATATGTGATGGTTATGTATAGACTTGTGATGTGTGTGGATTAATTAACACTGAGAAAGAAGAGATGAGAAGAGAACCTTAGGAAATATTGATTAAGAAAAGGTGAGGGGGAGAATAATTAATAATTTAACTTGAATTAGGGTAGCTAATTATAATTAGTATCTAGCAAAGCAGGAGAGGAGCTGTGGTAGGTAAAAATAATGTCCCTACCTCATTGTAATGTTCTCTTTTATCGAACAATGCAGTGTTTTATGTTTATATCCTCACCTAACAATGGATAAAGTCAGATTTTACTCTTGCACCTATTGATTTTATATTTTCAAAGTATTTTAAAATAGAATTACTTCAAATTAAAAAAATTTAATATTTTTAAATTGATATACTTATATTAAAAATAATTTTTTAAAAAATATTATTTCAAAACAAAAATCAATTTGAAAAGCAACCGTTGTCATGCTCTTCAATTGAATTTATAATTGGTTTCAAGTTATTTCAAAAATAATTTATGATATAAAAATAAAAATAATATATTTTGATATATTTATGATTTGAAATTCACTATAACATATATATATATATATATATAGATATATATATATATATATATATATATATATATATAAGTAATGGTGTGATCTAATTTTATAAAATTAGGAATGTAAAAAGGTGTTATGCTTTGTCAATGAATCCAAGAAATATCTATTATTTTTTTTAAAATAAAATAGCAAAAGAAAAGACTAGTTTTTTTATTTGAACAAAAAAAAGTAATTAAGTAATAACTTAATTATTTTAAAAGAAACAAATAAAAAAATATAACCAAATTATTATTATAAAAAAAGGCAGCATGAGATGAATGTAATTATAACTTTTTTAGAGAATTTAGTTCATTACCTAATAAGTCTACAGGCTTGAAATAGGCCAAGCATGGAATCTAGTATTTTAAAGAAACTCATGAGCTTGGAATTAGTCCATCTCAAAATTTTAGAATAATGCTCGTGCTTAGCCTATATAGATGTTATGGATTTTCCTTGTGATGGTATTAAAAGTTTATTGAAAATATTTTATTTGTTGTGTGTAGAGAAACTTTAGTCTATACAAATATAAAAATATTTAAAACACTTGTTTTTATTTTCTAGGTATATGTATATAACAACAACACCTTAAAGAGCTTGGAGACATATATTCACATTTCATTGTAGATTTTCATATTAAAATTATTATTTGGCAAGCTTTTCTTTTTGGTAATTTTATAAATAAGTAAAATAAATAAAATTAAGTATATGAACAATATTTGACAAGTTCTAAAGGCCTTTACATTAGAAATAATTTTTTTAAAAATATAAAAATATTATTTTAATTTATTCTCAAATAGAAATCATTTTGACAATTATAGCTTTAGCTATGATTATTTTGAGAAATATGGTCGAAGCCCACCAGAGAACAGAAACGAGGCCATTCTCCACAGGTGCAAGGAAATCCAATTCTCGAACTATGAACATACCATCAAGCATCCAAACATCTCCAAACCCAAGTCTCCAAAATCCTGCAAAACTTCTCTAAAACCCTTTTGCAAACTCCCTCCCCCCTTATCTCTCAAAAATGGCCTTACTCCAAGCCTACTCACTTCACATAAGAACCCTACCATCCACCCTCAAATCACAGTCTTTCGCACCTCATCTTTCATTTCCTAAATCTTCTTTCAAAACCAGTCAAGAAAGTTCTCTTTTTTCTATCACTAGCACACCCAAGAACATACCTTTTTCGCTCTCTACAAAACAAAGAAGATTGCTCTGCAGACCCCCTCAAGGAAAGTACATTAGAGAAGACTATCTTGTGGTATATACCCTTTAATTTCTCTTAATTTCTCTCTTTTTATAATCTCATGTTGTCTTGTTTTTAGCTTGTATTCTGCTTGGTTTCTGGGAAATGTAGTGAAAAAGAAAAGTAATTCCATGAATTCTGTTTTTTTTTTTTTTTAATAGTGAGACTTGGCTTCAATTGTGTTATACCAACATTTGGCAAAGTGGTAAAAGAATAAATAGAGAATCGGAGATGCTTGTGGGATGCTGTTGAATTTTGTAAATATGACGTATCTATTGTTTAATTCTGGGCGTGGCAGAAAAAAATGTCAGCTGAGGAGATACAGGAGCTAGTAAAGGGAGAAAGAAAAGTGCCCCTTGTTATTGATTTCTATGCAACATGGTGTGGACCCTGTGTTTTGATGGCCCAAGAACTTGAAATGGTATGTCCCGATTCTTTATTTTGATGAGTTGGATGTTTTCTATTCTCTACTATCTTGCAATTTCGTGTAATTTTTTCTGTACCCAATAGGAATAGTTTTCATTGCTGGGACATATTATGACGCAGATATGGTTCTGAAATTGGTTTTCCTATTTGTTAAGATGCGAATTTATAGGTAATGTTTTGCAAGTCTATGATAACGGCAAGCCCAATTAGCTTGATAATAAGGCTCGATTAAGTTGAGTTTAGTTTTGCAATGCATGTATAGAGTTAGGAAATGCCTTCAAAGCCACCAAAGGTACGAACTTTTAATGGTGGATCATGTGTCCTAGCATCCATTCAAATTTAATGGACCATGACCGGATCATTCTGTTTTTGGCTGGATTTCTTTGAAATTCTGTCATGTTCCAGTATATTCAGTCAAGCAAAGGCAAAGCCTCTGTATTTTAGAAAGGGACTGAAGAAAGTGCGTGTAGAGATATAGAGCACATGTGGTCGCTCATAATTGTTCTTGTTAAGGGTCCAAATGGTATGGTGTTCCTTGTCAGGTGCCAGTTATAATTCTCAAAAAAAGGTTTGCATTGCTTGATTCTCTGATCAAAGAGATTGGATGGAACATATCGGATTTGATTTGAATATTGTAGAAGATGCTGAGACTCTTAAATTTACATGGTGCTTAACTTGCATGCACATAATGAGTTGGCTAGGAATGTGCTTACAAGATTTGCCACCACATACTTAAATCTGGAGGGCATGTTGAAGAAGAGATTTTATCAATTTCTGGATCATAATATAGGGTATAGTTCACTTGCCAGGGATACAAAGGCAAGAATGCACTGGACAGTTTCAAGAAATCAAAATTTTGGAAATCCATCAGCTTTAAGATTCTCCTTTTCACTTTCTTTAGAAGTGTTATCAAGTGGATTCACACACTTCAAGCAAAAATCCATAGGCTTCCAAAACTTTTAATTCTCCTCGGCCTTTTTTTGCACTTTCTTGCACACATCTAATTGCACACAACTTGCAGCCCATGCATACAATCCAAACATCAGTCGAAGAGAAATCATTTCCAACATGTAGTTCTCGATAAAGAAAACAACCTCAAATCTTGTTAGAAATCATGCTCTGCAGTGAAGGCGGAGAGTAGCAGATCATGCAGTGTAACCATTGCAATTTAAGTAATGAATGTAATACAGTACCTCTTACCAAATAACTATATTTTATATCAGCTTAACAAAATGAAATCATAGCTACTGCGCAGTCTGCTTTGCAGCTGATTCCGTATGATGCAAAGTAGATCAGCAGATGATGTTAACTCTGTCTGCTGTCCCTCGCAGCCTTTCTCTCCCTGAGAACATGATGTTTGATTGTTTGCTCTTTTATCGAAGCGATGCTTGTGGATAGCAGCAGCACAGACATTTTCTCTTGTTAAAATTGTTAAATCCATCGTAACGTTTTCATCCTCCAAAAACTGAACTAATCTCAGTGCCAGACGTGGTGTACTTCTTACATGTTTATTTCCATCCAAGTCAACGGAGCTACGTTATATATGGATCTCACTTGATTAATGTAATGCATGGAAATGACAGGTGTGACACTAGTTTTAATCACTTGCTTTCACCTTTGCAGCTAGCTGTGGAATATGAGAGTAATGTGATGATTGTTAAGGTTGACACAGATGATGAATATGAATTTGCACAAGACATGCAGGTATTTTTCAAACATCATTTCCATCTCCTTTTTTTCTTAAGAAAAAAACTTGTAACACTGTTGCGTGCACATTTTCTTGATGTGTGAATTCATGTGATCTTGTTAAATTATTTGATAACACCACCCTTCTTTGTGATGTTTGAAAATAACATTTCTATTGCTATTAATGAAACCACAATTAATCTTATAGAGACTTGGTTTGTGCTCAGGTTCGAGGTTTGCCAACCTTGTTTTTCATTAGTCCAGAACCGAATAAGGACGCAATACGGACTGAAGGGCTCATCCCACTACAGATGATGCGAGATATCATTAACAATGAAATGTGAAGAAGAGGCACTGAATGTCACAGAAAACCGTGATTTTTGTTGGTGGTGTTAGTTTTTACCTGTTCTAAATGAACTGCTTGTTACTTGTGCTGCATGTAATTTATTTTATATTTGTTGTATGATATTGTAGAGATCTTTTTGCCCAAAATGAGTTTCCAAATCAAGGTAGGAAAATCAGATTCATAAATAAACAAGAAAACACAACTAAGATGAAAATTAAAAAAAAAAAATATTTTTACCCATTATCTCTTACACAACATTGATATTCTATATAAATATAGCGGGTCCTTCTAGAACTTTTATACACCTAATAGGTATAGGAAAAGTACAATGTAAAATATAGTTTTGCTAAAAAAAAGTTACACCCTTTTGTTTGAGCTCATAAAAAATTGGTCATTCCATTGATTGAGCTTAAGAGAGGGAAGTTCTTTGGTTAAACTTTGATTGAGTCCAAGAGATGTAGGTTCTTTATCCAAACCCAAGGGAGATTGTGTCTTTTTCTTGGAAGAGTTCAGGAGAGGATGAGTTCTTTTCTTGGCAAAGCATGGGAGATGGGTGCCTGGTTGAGTCCAAGAAAGGTTTTTTTAGTGGGGTTTTTCGGCTCTTAAATTTGGGTTCATCAGTTGGAATAAAATATATTCAGGAAAAGCAATCAAAGTGATTTATAATTCTGAAGTTTTGTACATAAATATTATTTAACAAATAATGCATCCTACTTTGTACTATTTAAAACTAAATTAATTTTATTAAATCATAAAAAAAAAATGACAAATAAAAACAGAAATACCACCATAAATTTATTGCTGCTGCTGCTGCTGCTGCTTATATTTGTTTTTCATATCATTAAATTACTAACGTTATTGATTCCAATGAAGTAAAAAACTTGACTCTCATATTTCTCTGGCTTCTTTATAAATATTATTGTCACTTAAATATTTTTTTATGTTAAAAAAAGTTTAGCCCGACTGTCGACATAGTGTAGATCACCAATCACCATTCTAGTAAGTACTGTTACTTTGTTGATAAAAGGAGAAAATTGAAAGTATTATGAAAGTTGAGAGGGTTAATTCATACAAATCAGATTTTTTTGGATCACATTGAAACAACTCACAAACCTTACGGAGGAAATTAAATATATACTAAAAAATAAATTACCCTTCATATTTAAAATTTTAAATAGTTGAGGTCAACGGTGGTCAGCGGCAGTTGCCCTTTGTTGAGCAGGTAGTAGAAACAAAAAAGCACGGTTGAAAGAATTACAACATGAATTATTTCATTGAATGCAAACTTTATTTACAAAAAAAACTTAACAAATTTTCCCATCAGTCGGCCACTAAACATAGTGGATTAAGCTAATGAGAAGATGCTGCCTCAAAACTAAGCCACTTACTACAGAAAAAATAGCCACTAACTGACAAATTCAAGTGAGAAAATGAAGAAATACATGAACATTCAAACTGGTAGAAAACAGTGAAACAGTGTGCTGACTTAAAATGTCAATTGTCTAACACTTTTTCTACTGAAACCAAACCCAGCAAAGAGTGAAGAATCCATTGATGCAGACAAAGACTGAAGATCTCACCTTCTCACCTTAAGAAAGCAAGTGAAACAAGGTAATGCCTACGCCTGCCTACTTTCTTTTCTTGTTCAGGGGATGTTCTCTTTGCCTTTCATGTTACTTTTTTCTTCAAGGTATTGAGGTGGGTCTAGAATGTCAAATATTTGCTTTCATTGTTGTTTCAAGTGCTAAGTGATTTCCTTTTCATTTTCTTATCTTGGGGTTGAGGTGGGGGTAAAGCCTTGGCAAGAAGGAATTGAATTGAGTGTGCGAGTTTATTTTGTTAATGTAAGCTTAACATGTCGATGAACACATGGACTTCAAACCCCATGATTATTCGTGGAGAAATTATAGATATGGTTACTTTGCAAATAATGAAAATCGTTTACAACTTATTGGTTGATTCACGGTTTTCCCTGGCTCATAAACTGCAATTTATTGGTTATTTCAGAGGTTTGTGATTAACTATCGATGTAGTCAAACTATTAATGGATGCCATGCTGATTTATTTAGCTTTATCTGAATGGGATTTTCGCTCTCCATTTTTTCTGATCATCTTATGTTTTCTTTTACAGGATTTGTTGACACCTTCCGTTCTACATTGATCTTTAGTGCTTCCTCTTTCGTTGATTTGTGAGATTTTAGTTGTCCGATGGCCGCTATGATAGACTGGAAAGCCTGCTCATCGAACTTTCAGCATGCATATGATGTGTTCTTGAGTTTCAGAGGTGCAGATTCTCGGAAGAACTTTACTGATCACCTCTACACGGCTTTGAAATGGGCAGGAATTCGTACATTTAGAGATGACGATGAAATCAAGGGAGGAGAACATATTGTTTTCAAAATAACGAAAGCAATACAAGAGTCGAAAATGTCAATAGTGGTGTTTTCAAGAGACTATGCTTCTTCAAAATGGTGTCTGGAAGAGCTCTTGATGATTATGAAATGTAGAGAGACTATTGGCCACATTGTTCTGCCAGTTTTTTATGAAGTTGATCCAGATGATGTCTCAATGCAGACTGGTTTTTTTGCTGAGGCATTTGCTAGACATGAAAAAAACTTCATGGACAATATAGACATGGAAGAATGGAGGGAGGCTCTTAGAAAAGTTGCAGATCTGAAAGGACCTGTTTTACGTGATAGGTAATTTTTCAAAACTTTTCTAGAAGAGCTGTAACAGGAGGATTTAGTCAAGAAATTGTCTAACTGCTTAAGAAACTTTGCATCACAAATGCATTAAAGGAGAAGGATATTGTAAAATGCCTTCAGGCAATTAAAGAACAAACATATCTGTGTGCTATTATATGAAGTTATAGAATGGTTTATAAACTAATTTAAGAAAGTATTAAACTGTGTATGTTCAGGTGTTTATGCATCATAGTCTTGAAATGAATTTGACTGCTAAAGAGTTGAGTGGATAAAGTCTGAAGAATATATATATGTACACAGTTTTCACAAGACCCCAGAATACATGTTATTTTATCTTCCTAAGTTGACGGTAGTTCAGCTTGGTCATCTTTTATCTCCCACCTCCAGAAATAATTGATGACATGTTTATGACATGCCATGTATTTTGTTTTTATATGAGCTATGGAGAGAACCGACAAACTAATTTGTTTGTCTAAATGCAGTGCTCTTCAACTTCTTAGCTGCTAATTTGAGACATTGTCGATTGGGTTTGGTACTCTGATTTTTAATTGTGAATTTATTTTGTAGGTATGAAGCGCAATTTATTCTAGAAATTGTCAAAGAAGTTGGAAAGAAATTGAACCGCATGATATTGCATGTCCCCCCTTATTTAGTTGGAATTGAGTCTCGTGTAAAAGAAATTAGCTCATGGTTACAAGATGGATCAGATAAGGTTGGCATAGCAATACTCCATGGGTTTGGTGGAGCTGGGAAGACAACCATTGCCAAGACTGTTTTTAACCAGAACTTTTGTGAATTTGATAGTTGGAGCTTTCTTAGAGATGTCAGAGAAACTTCATTGCTTAAGTTACAAAAACAGCTTCTTTCAGATATCCTGAAGGGAGAGACACAGAAGATACACAACATAGATGAAGGGAATATCAAGATCCAAAATGCTTTAGCGCATAAAAGAGTTCTTGTGGTTCTTGACGACGTGGATCACTTGGACCAATTAGATAAACTTATTGGAGACCGGAATCAGCTTTACCAGGGAAGTAAAATCATTGTAACTGCTAGACATGGATGCTTGCTAAAGTCTCATGAAGCTTGTGAAAAGTTTGCAGTTGATGCTCTTTGTTATGAAGAATCACTCCAGCTTTTCAGCTGGCATTCCTTTGGACAAGCACTTCCTGATGAAGGTTATGGAGAGCTCTCTCAGAAAATAGTGCATCATTGTGCTGGGATTCCACTTGTTCTTGAAGTTCTGGGTTCTTCTCTCTCTGGACAAAGTAAATGTTTTTGGAAAAGAGCATCACAAAAACCTGAAGCCATTGATGGTGACGGAAAAATTCAGAAGATTCTTAAGATAAGTTATGACTCTCTACCGGATGAACGTGACAAAAATTTATTCCTTGACATAGCTTGTTTCTTCATTGGAAATGACAATAATCATGTGAGAAGAATCGTCGAGTGCTGTAGTTTCTACAGAGCATTCGGTATTCAGAAACTCATTGATAGGTGTCTTGTAACAATTGATAAAGATAATAAATTGATGATGCATCAATTGCTTAGAGACATGGGGAGAGAAATTGTTCGTCAAGAATCACCAGAGGACCCTGGGAAACGTACAAGACTATGGCATCATGATGATGCACTTGACGTACTGGAAAAAAATACTGTAAGAAATTTACTTTTCATGTTTACATGTAACGACATTTGTATATGCCTTTTGCTTTTGAAAAAACAATTTTTTTTTAAATCAGGGAACAGAAACAGTAAAGAGTCTCGTCCTTGATCAGCAGCTGCTAAATACAGAAGCGTTTACTAAAATGCGGAATCTAAAATTGCTAGACCTCAATAATGTAAAGCTCGGTGGCAACTATGTAAACTTTCCAAAAAGTTTGGTGTGGTTGTGCTGGCGTGGATTCTCTTTGGATTGCTTACCGAATGATCTTTTTCTGAAGGATCTGGTTGTTCTTGACCTGTGTAATAGCAGTCTAAAACAAGTTTGGAATGGAATCCGGGTAGGCTTCTTATATTTTTCTTTCTCTCTGGTTAATTATATGACCACATAAACAAATTGCCTCTTGTCTTCATCAGGAATTTCGGAAGTTGAAAATCCTTGATCTCAGTCATTCCCTTTGTCTTGTTACAACCCCCGACTTCTCAGGACTCCAAAGTCTTGAAATATTGTTACTTGAAGGGTGCTTAAGTTTGGTTGAGGTTCACTATTCAATTGGGAACCTTAAGGGGCTTGTATTCATAAACCTGAAGGATTGCAAAAAGCTTCGGAAGCTCCCAAGCGAAATGAGTGAGTTGAAATCACTTCAGGAACTTAATCTGTCTGGTTGCTTCAATCTTGAAGAGATACCTGAGCAGGTGGGGGAGTTGACATTGCTGGCATGTGCACGAAGCTTGTGGTCCTGGGCATTATCTAGAAAAAGCTTGTTATCTGCCACTTTTACTCCGTTGTTTTTACCAGACTCTTTGATAAAGTTAACTGTTTCTGACTGCAATTTGGAAGATCTTGGTATACTTGACTTTAGCAGGCTGCGTTCTTTGGAATATTTAGATCTGAGTGGAAACCCCATTTGTAACCTGCCAGATAGCATGAACGGTCTCACTATGCTAAAGTCCCTTCTGTTACATCGGTGCACAAGGCTCCAATCACTTCCACAGCTACCAGAAAGTTTAATGAGATTAATAGCAAGCAATTATGGATCTTCCGAAAGAATTACTAATCTCCAAAACTTGTTGGGACCATTGGAATTGAATACTTTTAATCATCATAAACTGATCGAGGGCCGGGGTGTTTTCAAGTTGGAACCAGTAAGAAGTTTTGTTGTAGAGATGATAAAGATGGTGCGCATGTTCAATATGGCATCTGTAAGAAATATTGAAGTGACTGGGTCCAATGTTGTGACATCAACTCAGAGAAGGCTTTCCATCCAGGTTCTTGTTAATGTTTCAGCCTTTTGATTTTCTGTCATGCCTTTATTTATATATCAAGATATTCTACAGCTGAAAGTGCATGTGATTTTTGTTAAGGAAACAAATATTCTTTGTATAGAATTGCTGATAAATATGGAATAACAAGATTGATTTTAATCCCTAATGAATAGCAAGATAAGCTATAATACAGCAATTAGTTCCTGATTTGTAGGAATCAATTGCTGGACTCCTTGTATATATACAATTGCTAAATATCAATGAGAATCACTTCAGCAAATTCAATCTTTCATCTATTTCTTTCAATTGTGTTTATATACAATTCTGTTGTGTTTGCGCAGTGTTTTATGCAAGTCTATACTTTTTCATGGTGCCTCTGTCCTTGCTCATTTTGCAAATAACAATTCCTATGCTGCAGGTATTTCATGACCGTGGCACAAGTAGCATCTTTCTTCCAGGGAGTGATGTTCCGTATTTTTTCTATGTTCGTACTGAGAGTTGTCAAACAACATTTTATTTGCCCCCAAGTTTTGGTTGGGAAATCTGTGGCTTAAATATATGTGTTGCATATGCATGCATAAACCCTGAAGATGTATTCGATAATCCTTTTTATGCCAAAATTAGAATCGAGACCGAGGGACTACTTTGGGAATATACGCCAGAATTCTTTGGATTTCCAGAAGCCAGTGAGGATATGTTGTGGTTATGCCATTGGAAGTTTAAGGATTGGTTTAAAGCTGGAGATGCAGTGCAGTTTTCAGTGGCAATGGCTCCTCCTTTTCAGATGAAGAAGTGCGGCATCCGTCCTCTGTACGAACAGCAAGATGATGTCGAATCAAACTTTGGAGAAATAGTCCAGAACTCTTCACTGATAGAGATTTAACAGCATACAGGCGGGACGCAACATATGATCTTAACCATTATGACACTTACAAATAGTCTTAAGAGTCAATCAGAACACTCTGAAAGTGAAAATAGAAACAGCGGACCTCCAAAACTGAGGCTATGCAGGAAAGAATTGAGGCATTAGCGCATGAATGTATCTGTTGCGGATCATGCAGAGTTGTGATGGAATTTGTCATGATGTGATGCACCAAAAATGATTAATAGACAGTGGAAAACGTGACTGGATATTTGTTGGAAGCAAAGAATGCATGCATTTTTTTTCCTGTTCGAACACAAGACCACTTCTCTTTTATTGCTACTTGACCGCTTTCGAATCTGATATAGCTTCACAAGGATCTTCCTGCTTAAACTTGTTCCTATCACATTGTTTGCCTGATGATGATGGGATGATGGCCCTTTTTAATTTCAATGGTGTTTAACTCCCTAATTTCCTAGCAATGCCTTCTATGTCTTCAATATGTAGCCAAAAGTAGGAAAATAAAATGTCCATCTTTTAGAGCAGAAAAAATATCCTATTTCTTGTGCAATGTTTCTGGAGTTTGAACTTCCATTGCCATTTTAAGTCTTTCTCCTTTGAAACTTACCTAAAATCTGATCTTGTTAAAAATGGCTTCATGATTTCCAGATTTTTTTCCCACTTAGCCAGGGCAAAATCATAACACAGTCTTCAATTTCCTCCATCCCATGAGACACTGATATAATAAAAAATCCATGTTCCAGTTATTTTCTTCCACTGTTTAGTTCTGTTAGATTGTAAATTAAACCCAAAATTCAAAAGCAGAAAATGTAGAAGAAAAAAAATTATGAACCATAAAACAGAGCTGATAAGCAAAACTTGCACTAGTAAAGAGTAATTTGAGTAACGAGGAGCATTTTAGACAGCTCAAAATCAGCACTAGTGTTTCCTTGGCTTATACTACAACTCATACAGTACGAGGGGAACATTTGCACCAGCATCCGAGGGAGAGAAAGCTAAGAACATGAGAGCAGCCATAATTCCAACTGGAAAGAACAGAACCATCAATGGCGGAGGAGGAAGTGGGGGTAAAATCAATGGCAACACAAGCATCGATGCTGCTAAAACTGTTAGTAGCGAAACGCTCACAATGCTGAAACACTGCACCATTGTCTTGTAATAGTACTACTCCCTTTTCTTGATTTTCTTGAATCTCTATATATCATTTCTTGCCTCAGCCAGCTGCAGCAAGACTCTGCTAGAATGAAGAAACGAATTTCAAGACATGGATGATAGAGCAAAGAAAACAAGAATTTGTGCAGCTTTTCTTTGGTTTCTTGGAATCTAAGACGGGTCAAGAAAATGAAAGAATGTATGGTGTGGTTCGGTCAAGAACAAGAAAGGGAAGTACCATAACCAAATGACCTTTTCGAAATGAAGAGGTGTATATATAGAGGCATCAAGAGTTTGTACAAAATTGAGACAAATTGTTATTGATTTTTTGGATCAAGAAATCTGGTTTAAGGTGCTGGTCCAAATCAGACAGAATCAGAGCAGCAGATCCCAATATATCCAAATTGATACATGTGGGAACCACCAGCAGCATTAGTTTAAGATAATCACTGTTTTGTAGCATTAGTTTAAGGATTTGAAACAGTATAATTAAAATAGATGATGATCAAGTTGCTTTCTCACTTTTGTCTACGTTGTGTGTTTTCTAATGTTTCTTTTTCAGTTGGCCCACTGTGCTGGAATGAAAAGGATTCAACCCCGAGTTATTAAATCTAGATCAGTTTAACGGGTCAATTAGAGATCCAATTCACTCCGGTCTAGACCGGTTTCGAGTTTCACTTGATATTTAAATATTTAGTTAGCTTGCTTGATCCATATTTTAGGTTTTGTCTTGAATTAATTTTTGGATTTAGGCATTTTAATAACACTATAACATTTCGAGAGATAAAATGATAATTATAATATTATAATTTACATTGATTTATGTCTAATACTATAGTATATATCTATAGTTTCTTTAATATAATTCAATTAAATTTCATGTTTTCCATGGGCTCGTGAAACATCTTTTCTCCAAGCTTGGGAGAAAAGTGGTGAGAAAATAGAATCACAACATGAATAAATTATCACTTGAACATCAAAATCATCAAAAGTTTTAAGAATGATTTTATAAATCCTTAGTTAATTAAACTCGAGATTTAAGATGAAATATGAGTTTAGTATTGTGATGTAAATTGATTTTTAAAATTATTAAAATATTTTCTATAGTAGTACATAAAAAATATTAATTCAATATATTTTTGAAGTGAAATGCACTAAAAAATAAATTAAAACACAGTCGTGTTGGAAAAGATATTGCCCTAAAATCCAATCCAAGAATGCTCAGTCAGGAACTCCAAGCCATGGAAGCATGGTGCTCTTCCATGGCTACTGCATGTCTCGGGAACCATGCTTCCATGGCTACTGCATGTCTCGGGAACCTGCTATCAGTATTTCTTCGTCAGCTTTTTCCATTGGAAACAACGCATGCAAACTCAAGAGAGTGTCTCGGTTCATTGCATGCGCGTCAATGCAGGCACGTCTGACACGCTAGGTTTTCATACATTTATTTATTTATTTTATAAACCTAATAATTTTACATAAATTGAAGTGTGATTATTATTGTGAATTTAACTTAAATGTCCAGTAAATTGTATGATTATAATATTTCACTTGGAGGTTGACCCAGTTGAACACTTGATGGAGTTGCATATCAAAATATTTAATTCATATTAATTCAATTTTTAATTTTAAATAAAAAATATCCTAGATTATTAAGAGTATGTGTGTGCTTGAGATTATTTTTTAAAAAATTATTATGAATTTAACTTAAATATGTCCAGTAAAATATATGATTATAATATTTCACTTGAAGGTTGTCACATGTTAAAATAATTAATCTAGATTAATTTATTTTTTAATTTTTTAAAATAATATTCTAGATTAAAGATATGCTTAGGAGTATGGTTAAAATTGTTTTTCAAAATAGTTTTTTATAAATACATTAAAATAATATATTTTTAAAATTATTCTTGATATTAACATATTAAAATAATATAAAAACATTTAAAAAATAATCTAATTTCTTTTTAAAACACAATTTCAAATAAACACTAAATCTTCGACGAGATAATTAGCTTAGCGGTGACTGTGTAAGCATACGAGTTTCAAAGTTAAGAATCCGAACAACAAACACTTGAAATTAAGAAAATCAACACAAAATCATAGTAATATTGAAGATATGAATCACATGAGAACGACTGTGACAGAAACTATGGAGTTTCTCCATACGTGTACAGATTAGAAGAATTTGTGCTGCATGCTGCAGGTTGCTTTATAAAATTGAGCTTTAATGGATCATGTCATGCGTGCAATGTATCTGCCCTTCACCTATCCCTACCACGCTCTCCTACGTCTCTCTTTCCAAAAACCACACCTGCCATGCCCGCTCATGTATTCTTCCGAGCCTCTCACTTGGAAGAATCCAATCGAGATTCTGACCTGAAAGTGTGTGGCTTCGTGTAATCAAGTAGTAAGAAACAAAGTTCTTTTGTCTTTAGTCTTTACCACACCTCCCTGGTTTTGCTTCGGGGTCTGGCTTTGACTCGTAGAATTTGACCACTGTGGCTGTGCATGCATCTTCTTCTCGGTTGGGATGTTTTTGCATGCGTGTTCTTGTTTGGCATGGAATTTTGTTTACACGTGTAGACGACGTTGTTTGGAGTCCAACCTAGATATTAACGAAGGAGTTTCAATTTTATTTTCTTTTTTTTAAAAAAAAACTAAAAATTTAGAACAAATTTTGTTACGATGGAGTCGTCTTTCTCTGGATTGAGTTTATTTTGAAATTCAACTTAACAACCTTTAAAGCCTGATTTAAAAGAAAATATATCTATTAAGAACTTCTTTTTACGTGCTGTTTTTATAGATTGGAAATTCTTGAGATGGAAACGAAACCCTTTGATTAATCACCCTAGCCAAAAGTTGAAGAGTCAAAGTTTTTGTTAGAGAATAATATAAATCATATTCTGGGACCTCACTTATAAGTTTAAATTTTTTGGTGAGTTGGTTCCTTAACATGATATCAGAGCCTTGTTGACATAATAGTCACGAGTTCAAATCTCATCACTTCCATTCTATTTGATAAAAATCAAGCACAAGGGCCTGTGCAACTTTCAAGTCCAAAGGGCTTTTATTTGAGGGGGTGTGTTAGAGAATAATATAAATCATATTCTGAGGTCTCACTTATAAACTTAAGCTTTTAGATGAGTTGGTTTCTTAACAGGTTTGCTGTCCAATAGACTAGTTGGGAAATAGAAATGTAACGACACAAACATTTTGGAATTTTTAAGGTAGCCAATAATATAAATTATATATTGAAGTCTCACATAGTAAGTTTAAATTTTTAAGTGAGATAATTTTTTAATATGGTATCATAATATTATTAATTTAACGATCATAAATTTAAATCTCATTACCCTCATTTTATTTAATAAAAATTTAGTATGATATAATATAAATTTCAAGTACGGATAGTTTTTACTTGAGCTTTGTGCATGTTCAATGCTCTTTGTTTCCCACCTCTTTTCTCGAATCTGGGCCAGAGTTGAGGATGGGAATGCATGATGTGAGTTAGATGACATTGAGCCGAGACCAGACAAGTCCAGCCCCTGACCCCAGTAGGATTTTCTGCGCTCACGAAATCAGGAAAATTGTATGATTGCTTTGAAACGAGTATGGTGTGCTCAGCATAGTTGGCGCTTATTAGCTTGAAAGAAACAAGATGAATTTGAATTTCTATTTATATGCGAAGTTAACTAGTTTCATTACTTGAACATTGGATATTGAAATATTAGATGTTACACAGATCGTCGAATCCATCTTTTAAAAAACAAGAATTTCCCTTTAATTTCTATACTTGGCAGAGAGAGAGAGATCAGAAGATGACATTAATCCAACAAATGAAAGCAGTCCCCCAGGAGAAACTGTCATCCATGGAAATAAAGCATGCTTGCAAATCAAATACAAGAGAAAACATCATTTGGTGCATGTTTGCGGACTTGATACTAGTTCATGGCTTTGTCAGCGTTTGTTTAAGCCCATGTTTTGACAGCGTGGATAGACTTTTTGCAGATTTAACCACATTGATTGCTCTCTGCTATATCGATGGCCAATGTATCGTGAAACCTGCAGCAATGAAGATGAATATTGCAAAAGAGAGAAAACAAGAAATAATACAAAGATTTAACGTGGTTCGACAATTTGCCAACGTACATAGGAGCAGAGCTATATTTCACTGGGTGAAGAATTAGGTTTACATTATGTGTATTTATAGTAAACCCTAGCCATACAAGAGGTATTAATAATTTCCAATAATCTGCCTTTGAGCCACACACTACAACACAATGTTTACTGTGATCAAGGAATGACGCTCTTCTAAGGCTTTTGATGTTTTTTCTATCCAATCACATCTTTCACTTACAGGTGGTCAGCTTTGTCTCTCCAGAATTGTCATTCAAGCTTTGCCATGCATAATGTTTCATCTTCAACGTAGTCAGACAACTGAGAACGAATTTGGATTTGAATAGAGTTATAAACTTGAGTAAATGAAGGGTTGGTAAATCAGAACTTACTTAAGAGACATGTAAGCAGATAAGCAACCAACTAATCATCTTACATGTTATAAAAAGACATAGTTAGGGGGTAATCCTGGGACTGAGCTTCAGTCTTTCAAGTGTAATTTCTGAACTGGATGTGAAACCAGTTCCAATATCAATACTATGCTCACCATATGACTCCATTCAGTGCATGAACACTCCGTATGCCAAGCAGAAGCACCATCCACATGTTTGCATTAGTCTGAATCCTTTCCCTTCGAAATTGAGCAACATTATACCCTCGTAAGCAGCACCAATTAAGATATTCTATGTAAGGAGTCTATTTAATTAAGTAAATCAATCCTAATAACATGAGAGTGATTTATTTTAAATTTACATCTGAATCCCACCAGGTACTAAAGAAGCATGCCATGGATATTCAAAGCCAAAAAGCACCACCACACATCTTCCTGTGCAAGCTCGCACTTGCGCATCTAGGTGTGTTCATGACCAATACTTTTAAAAGCAGCTTTATATCTGTGAAAAATATTATGCTTCAAAACAGAATTAACAGGCAACAGCACCAGGAATCTTGATATTGAATTTGGATCATAATACCTCAGCATGTTGCATAGATATATATGTTAGGAACGTGCTGAATCTTGTGCCAGTCTTCCCCCTTCTCTTGCTGACACCTACTTTCCAGAAAAGGACACTCCCGGATATATAGAGATGAGAGAGAGGGGGGCAACGGTTCTTCTGGCATGGACTGCAACATGGGGCAGCTCTCAATCTCCAATTCTCTAAGAGCAGTGAGGTGTTGAAATCCCTTGTGTCCTAGAGACTTCAGATTCTGAAGTGCCCATATTTTAAAAGAGGTAAGAGTGGCAGGCAGCCCTTCTTCTGGCAATGACTGGAGCTGAGGGCAGCTATCAATCGTCAGTGCTCGAAGACAGGTAAGGTATTGAAGTCCCCTGTAGTCCAGTGATTTCAGATTTTGGAGATCTGAGATTTTAAGAGAACAAAGACTGGGTGGAAGCCGCAAACTTTCAGGGAAGGTTTCCACATCTTTGCACATACCAATAGTTAAGTGTGAAAGAGATTGGAGTTTTTGCAAAGTCCATTCTGAGCAGGCGTTAATGAGTTTCTTGCAAGCATAGACCTCAAGTGATTCTAATTTGCAGGGCAATCCCCCTTTTGGAAATGATTCAAGTTCCGGACACCTTCTTAAAGAAATTTCCACGAGGGATGGGAGAAGGGAGTCCATATATTCGGGCAGTGACTTCAACTTTGAGCAGTTCCGCAACCGAAGCACTGTCATATTTGGAGCAGTTAATCCTCCTTTGGGAAAAGATACCAAACGGGGGCAGTCCCTGATTTCCAAGGAACAGAGAGATGTGACATCCCCAAGAGCAACTTCATGTGCAGAAAGGGAATGGATATTTGGACATCCATGGATCCGGACATGCTTTAACTTAGGACACTGATCCAGTGGGAAGCTCTCAAGTGAATCACAGTTCCGTACTAAAATTTCATCCGTGGTGGACAAGCATCCCTTTAATAGGGAGTCAAGGGACTTCAATCGGCCAAGTTTGAGGCTGTGCAGCCCAGAAGACAATTTCTCTAGCAGCACTTCTCGAGTATTATCTTCCACCTCTACTATAACGAAGCTCGGAACACTTGGAAGTAAAGACACAAGCTGTGGACATTTCCTGATCTCAAGCGCTGTTAAACAGGGAAGTTGACAGTTGGGCAGGACTTTTGTTAGGTCTGGACAGCAATTTATGTAAAGCTTTTGGAGGCGAGGGAAAGCTCCACCTACATCATCTTCTGAATAGAAAAACCACTCGTGCCATTTTAGCATGCTTTCAAATGTTAAACTTTCAAGGGATCCAAATGGCTTCCTCATGGAAGTGCAGCTTCCATAGAACTCGGGACCAACAACCATGATTTCACCTAATTCCTTGATCAAGAGATCTTTCAGAGACACTAGCTGTCCAAGTGGAGGTAAGGAGGAGCAGTATTTACAGCCAATGAGCTTCAAGGAAACTATATTTGAGAACGATGAATCTCCTATCCAATCTGGGAACCTAGTACCCATATAACCAACAATTGAAAGACATTCAATGTTTATATGAGGCTGTAATTGCTCCAGTATGAGTCTTTCATGCATTGAATCATTAGTATCACCTTTCCAAGTTAATTCCAACTCCTTAAGCAGTTGTTTACCCTTCAAATTGGCTTTTATTGCATTCTGAGCATCCATGACATTTTGAAGATTCCAAATGCGGAGTGTTCCTCTTAGGTGCTGGAGCTTCCCCAACTCATTAATGCTTGACCCACTTTGCTTTCCCAAAAAGAAATCAGTTAACTTGTGGAGTTTCGTTAACTTGCCTAATTGTGATGGCATCTCTTGTAACTTTGTTTTTGTGATATCAAGATGGCATAAGTTGATCAATTTCATCATGCTGGCAGGCAACTCAATGAGGTCTTTGCATTCATGCAAAAGTAATGTTTGCAAATTATATAAAGTACTGACAGAGTCAGGCAACCTTACTACTGATGTTGCAGATAGACTCAGGTATCGCAAATGCTTCAGGTTACCAATTGAATTAGGCAAACCAACCACATCATGATCCAGAGACAGAGACAGTGCCCGTAAGCACTTGAATGTCAGAAATAAATTGTTCATTACTCCATTGCCAATATGTCTCCCCTGCTGCCAGTGTGACCGGTTGAAAAGCAAAAGTGTGCGCAGAAAGCGGGCTTCACAAGCACCTTTCAGTATCATAGTGCCATCATCATGAATTCTTCTTGCAAATGATAAATGACGGGCCTTTTTACTAATCTTACCTGAATTGTCATCCTCTAACCTGCAGCAAAATTCTCCAGAAACTAATTTTGCTAGGTCATTTATGAGGTCATGCATAACAAATGATGATGTATAACCACTTGATTGTTGAAAAAATGACCTTGATATGAGATCATGAAAATATTCTTCGCCCAAATCTTCCATCTCCATATTTCCTTTAGGATGGTTTATAAAACCTTCTGCCATCCACAGAAACAGTAATTCCTCCTTTTGAAATTCATAACCTTTGGGAAATATTGCAGAGTATGCAAAACATTGTTTTAGATGCGATGGGAGATAACGATAACTCAATTTCAAAGCTAGAAGAATGTTGTCAATCGGTAAATCCCACATATCACTCCTCAATATCTTCTTCCAATCCTTAGCATCTCTTTTGGAGCGAAGGAGACCCCCGAGTGTTTTTGCAGCTAGCGGCAGGCCTTTACATTTTCTCACTATTTCTCTTCCAATTACTTGCAAACCTGGATGTAGGGATGAATTTTCATCATCAAATGCATGTTTTGCAAACAAGAACCAGCAATCATCGTTGGTTAATTCCTTTAGATGATAAGCTGCAACAGTACGCATGACTGATGCCACGCTTTCATCGCGTGTTGTGACAATAATCTTGCTTCCCTGTAATGCCGACTTTAGAGGTCTCATTAGAATATCCCAATCAGCATAGTTATTATTCCAAACATCATCTAAAACAAGCAGAAATTTTTGCCCCAGCAATCTCTCCCTTAGCTTTAGTTGAAGCTGATTTGGAGTCCTGGCGCCATCAATCACCGGATCGAACTCCTTAAGGACATCGTTTGTTATCTTGAAAACATCAAAATTTTCTGAAACACAGACCCATGCTTTGAGATCAAATGACTCCTGCACTCCGCGGTCATTGTAGACAAGCTGAGCCAGAGTGGTCTTACCAATTCCACCCATACCAACAATGGGAATCACATCTAGGTTTTTCCCATTTGAATCATCAGCCAGTAACAACTTCAGTATAGCTTCCTTATCATGATCCCTACCGCAAACATCAATATCATCCACCAAAGAAGTTGTTGGTATTTTCTCTAATGATGGTTTTTCTCCCATACCCTCCCTTAGACCAAGGGCATCCTTTTGTTGTGCTAAATATTCAAGTCTATCAAGGATCTCTCCCAGCTTTTCCATCTCTTCCTTCTCCCTATTACTAGAAGAAAAGGTTATGCGCACCTGATTAGTGGTGATTTTTGATCCACCTTCCACCTCCGACCGCTGAGCTTCATAAGCAATCTCATCCAACAGGTCATCAGCTTCATACACGGCATCTTTAAGCTCATCGAGCCACTCTTTCACAGCTGGCTTAGTAACCTGCTTCTCCTCTGCATCATCAAGCACTCCATTGACAGATATCATCATTATCTTCAACTTCTTAAGCAGCTTATCATTGAGTTTTCGCTCCTTGAAGAAGTCTAAAATCTCACGAGAAGCCATTCTATCAAACAAAACTTGAAGGAAAGCAGAGAGAATTGACCCTCCTACCAAAGCTGCTGCCATAGCTTCTACTTCTTCGAAAAGGGTCTGATTACAAAACGGAAACTGATCAGCAGAAAGAAAATTAGTTAGAAATCTCGAATTGTTAGTTGACTTTACTTCGTTAATAAGACAAGACATCAACAATCGGCTATTACAAAACTCGTTCCTAACGACAGTTGACTTTACTTCGTTAACAATCGTGGCAACAATAAAAATCACAGAAGAAATTAAGCTAAGACAGGATGCAAAATATATGCAAATAAAATCGAAACATGAAGAACCAAAAAAAAAAAAGGGAATCAAACATGTCAGAGAAGAGCAAACGAACAGCAAGCATCAAACTGCTAGTTAAAAAGAACACCTCAAAAAACGAAGTAAGAATCAGGTGAGAGCATAAGAACCCATCATTACCTTTGCAAAACTTGTCAAATGAGAGCCACTTAAATCTTGGTTACAGTTGCTGCATAAAATGGAGGACTACATTTTATCGTCAAGTGGGGGTCTTTCAGGGTCTTGGTTTGGTGTCTGCGTTCTTGCGCTGGCTAGTGGCTCGAGGTAGGTGCGCGCGCATTTGGAGCGCGTGTTGAGCATGAAATTCTTTTGCTATTGAGGAGATTGGATTCAACACATAAATTATTTTTTTATTTATACAGTTGATTCAAATGTTTTTTATTTATAAATATATTAAAATAATATATGTTTTTAAATAAAAAAAACTATTTTTAACATTTTTATATGAAAATATCTAAAATCATAAAAAATAATTAATTTAAAATAAAAATAAAAATATTTGAAGTCAACTAAGAAACTTCAAAATGAAAAGGCCCAATTCTTACCACTGTCATATGGCCCAACAAGCTGTCCGGGTGGACCATTTAGCCTCATAAAACGATTACATTGGGCCCAAGAAAGATGATGGCTGGACTTCCTTCCACTGCTCGGTTGGATTTCTTCCTCAACTTGCAGCAAAAATCCTAGTCTTTGGAAAAAGGGAGAAGGAAAACCCTAAACCCTCTTCCTGTCTGATTCATGCTCAGTCGAGGTTCTCTCTGCGTCTCAAAATGAAGCTCTCTCCAAACCTCCTGATTTCTCTCTTGCCAAAACGCTTTATAAAGACAGCACCTTCTCCTTCCACAACTCCACTGCCCACGAATAGCTGTACCACCTCATCTTCTTCTTCATCATTTACACTTCAGTTTCTTGTTAACTCATGTGGGCTTCCCTTAGAAACTGCTCTTGCTGCATCCAAAAAGCTCCATCTCAACGAGAAGAACATCCACAAGACTCTATCTTTGCTCCATTTCTTGAAGTCCCACCACTTTGTGGACACCCATATCGCCGATCTGATAAAAAAGATGCCCGCTTTCCTTGGCTGTAAAGTAGAAAACAATCTAAAGCCCAAGTTCGAGTTCCTCACCGCTAATGGCGTTGCTGGCAACCTCCTTCCCCAACTTATTCTATCAAATCCTGATATTCTGTGGACGTCCTTGGATTCTACTATCAAACCGTCTTTTAAGTTTATGAAGTCTATTCTCGGTACTAATGTGAAAATTACAGCGGCTCTTAAGCGTTGTTCATGGTTGTTGAGAGTTAATCGGAACAGAACTATGCAAACAAATATTGATTTGTTGATTAAAGAAGGATTGCCTCTTGATCGGCTTGCAAAACTCTTTATCTCGAATCCAAGATCTCTGCTATCTAGGCATGATAAGATGGTTTATGCAGTGAATTCTGTTAAGACTCTGGGCCTTGAAACAAATGATACCATGTTCATACATGCTCTTGGGGTGAAGATGAAAATGACTGACACGACTTGGAAGAAGAAAATTGAGGTGATGAAGAGTTTGGGTTGGAGTGAAGAGGAGATTTTCGGCACTTTCAAGCGATGCCCTCAAATATTGCAATACTCGGAGAAGAAAATCAGGATTACCATGGATTTTTTTATCAGTACCGTTGATTTGGGACCGGAAATTCTATTGGTCTATCCTTGTTTGTTTTGCCTCTCAGTTGATAAGAGGATTCGTCCATGGTATAATGTTATTAATGTTTTGAAGTCAAAGAACTTGATTAAAAGAGAAAAGAAGTTTCCTTCTTTGGTCCTGATGAGTGAGAAGAAATTCTTGGAGAAATATGTTGATAGGTATGTGGATGATGTCCCTGGTTTATGGGAGGTGTTTATGGGCACTGTCAACACAAAGAAGGCACTTGATGACAGAGATGTAAGTTCACTTGTGCAATACAAAGTGCTAAGTAGTTGACTAAATAGCTCATCTGCTTCTCTTTTACAGCTAGTTGTCCAATGTACATTTTGCTTATTTACTTTCTTATCATAGCCTTGTTTTTTTCCAGCTCATTTATGTGACCCTTTTTCATCTTTTACTCAGTTTGAGCTTCCTACATTAATGTGCCAACCTAAGAGCCTTCAATGCCTTGTTAGAGTGTTGTGCAAAAAAAATATGCATATTAAAGTTCATGTTAAAATGAGCTTGCATTATACAGATATGCATTCGCATTCCAACTTTCCAAATGAACACACAACTTAACGATATGGTATTCTCCAGCAGTTTAAGGCTGTTGCTACATGTTAAGGAACATTTGTAGGCTGGTTGATGATGGTAGCAAGATGGGAAAAGTGAACTTTATGTTGCCTGAAAAAGGTTGGAAACTGGGGTGCAGTGTGAATGATTAAACAAGGAATCGTGTAGGCATGTACTCTTGTGCGAGCTATGATTCTGGTTTGGAAACGATCAAGGAATGCTCAGGGAAATGTCAAGGATACGTGGCACTATTTGGGAAGGGTTAGGATACAGATAGGTAGATTTGGACTGTCAATGATTTGGAGAAACTTTAGTACAGCACTACTTACTGGCTTTTTGAGGAGCAGGTAAAAAGGATAAGAGCATTTTTAAAGGGGAATAAGGTCTCGAGGCATTTCTCTGAAGGTGGTGATGAAAATGAAGAGAGCAGTTTGTGATTCATTCTTTGAAGCAGTATCAATGGTCATTTATGGCTTTGGTTCCGTCAAAGGGGAAAATCAGATATTAAAAATTGTCATTGCCAGTTGGCTCCATGCTCTGTTGCATTTGCCAAACTCAAAAGGATGGTGTCGAAGAAACAGTGTTTTACAAGGGAGAGGTTGATTTTAGACTTGCAGTGAATAAAGCCTCGGTTTCAATTTCTATGAGGTGCTCAAACATTATATGTAGGCTTTGGTGAAGGTTCTTTCAGTCCATGGCGGGTTTCAAGCTTTGTAGGCTAGGGAATATTGATGTTTTTTGCGCACTCCTATGTTCTGGGGTTAAATTGTTCACTTCTCTAGTGTCTTCATGTAAATTTCTGCCATTTCTTTCTGTTGTCCATGCCATTGGATGGGCAATTATACTACTTGATTGATGAGCCCTCGCTGTTTAGGGAAAAAATAGAGGTGGTCTTGGGTATAAATCTTGGAGTCTGATCCTCAGTCGGGGTTCGTACAGGAATATGTGTGTTTTCCACAACATTAACTGCTCATCTTTCTATTTTCTCCAAAGATTTGTGTCCAGGATAAAGATGGATAAATAGGATTATGATCAAGTAAATGGCTGTGAAAGGCAAGCACGTAAATGGTGCTATTTGTTAAAGGCAGAGACTTGCATGCTTGTACAAGTTCAAAACTTTGCTGTTCAAATCAGCTGGGGCAGTTCCATATTTGGAAAGGAGTTTGTAGGTTCTTCGAAAATTAGTAGTAAAAACCGCCTTCGTAATGCAGTTGGTGGTAAAAGATATGCGCTCCACTGCTATAGCTGACTGCACAAAGTGGCACTCAATGTATGTATGTCCGCCTTCTTCTATAACTACGATCATCTTAGTAGGATGCCTCCTTCCACGTTATGAATGTTTGAAAACCCTGGTGCTCAAACTAGTTCAAGATGCATTGAATCAACCTTGAATGCATTTAAGATTGTAACTATACTTTTTGCGTGTTTTATTAAAAGAAGAGCTAAAACGCACGAATGTGAATTGTTGTGTATCCATTAGTAGGGAAATTTTAAGCTTTAAGCTAAGGGTTTTTTTTTTCTCTAGCTCATTAGTCATTAAAAGATGCATCTTTTTCTCTAACTTTTCAAAAAAAATTATCATGCATTGGTGTTGGTGTTTTCAATTTAATCTTTCTATAAAAGTTTATATATATACATGTATTTAAATAATGATTTTATTATTATTATATTGAATATATTTAATTTTTGAAGAGATTAATATGATTTATTTGTTATTTTTATATATAGATTTTTAGAAATAAAAAGGTTTTAAATTTTATTAATATTTAATATGTGAAACTTTGTATAATATGCCTTTTCTTTTTATTTTATTCAATGAATTTTATGTGTGTTGATTTTTATTTCAAATTTATTTTGAAAAACAAAGTTAATAAACACAACCACGTAAATAATTCGTATTATGGTATTGAATATTTTAATCTATCATTGTCTCTTAGTTTTTTCTTGTTTTGATTGAACCTGACTTCTTCTCTTTTTCATCATATTGTGAAAAACAAAAGTTTTAAATGAAAGTCATGTTATTAAATTTTGTAAAATCCATGAATATTGTCGCAAGTTTGGTTGGTTAGTTAATCTAGTTAGTAGATTTAATGAGTTTTTTTTAATTTTAATTATGTTTTTCTATATCTCATATTTCGGATTAGCAATGCGATTATCTATTTTTTTATGTTAAATAAAAAAAATAATTTTGGAAAAAGATAAATTACAATCCCAGTAGAGTTTTTAACAAGTTCATGAGCTTGACATTACTCGTTTCATTTAATTTTAATGTGGTTTTTCTTACATAAAATGTTTTTTAAGAAAAAAAGCTAAACTATGTCGTTTTAAACAAAAATTGAAAAAAACATTTTATCAAAATTGAAATCCAAGAGGAAAAGTTCAAAACCCAATCAGATAGGCCCAAAATTGTTGGCCCATAACCCCACGTGATTTTTGACCGCTTCCTGCGATTCTCTTTAAGGCCCTCCCCTCCTCTCTCCCTCTCAAAAATGCCCAAAAACAAAACCGATGAAAAGCTTTCCTTTTTTGTATCCTTCCCTTCACAAAAAAGAAACCCCCAAAAATTAAAAGAGAGAGAGAGAGTAGCTTTTGGATCATCTCCATGTCTCATTGCACTAGCCATCACCACCGTCAAGGACAAAACAAGAAATGCTGGTGTCATGATCTAGTGCATGCATGAACATTACCAGATTTCTACTAGCAAAGCCATTGGAGGGCTTGAGTTCAACTTTCGTGATGTTTTTGATAATAAATAAACAGTCTTGATTCATATAGAAAACAAAAGGAGGCTTTTTTCAAGGTTCTTTATATATGATGTCTGAATTGGTCGCACGTACTGGTCGACTTCAACAACGGTACGAGGGCGGTTGTCGACTTGTTGCCGGGTAAAGAACAATTCATGTTTTTATCTGGAAATTATTTGTATGCGTGAGAGATGTGTATTTGTTTGATGGGGAAATGGGTTTTGTTTGATGTGTTGAATTATTGTTTTAGGTGTTTGTGTGTGTCCTTTTTGTTGGTTATGTGAAATTTTCAAATTTGGAGGGTTGTGTCCATGTGTGATTGATTGGTATGTTTTTGACTTTATGTTGATTAATGGGATGTTAAAATTTATAATTGATGCGAGTGGCATCGGTTTTATCCAAAAAAAAACTTATCCTGTTTGGATGGTGGTTTTTGTTAATTAAATTGGAGTTGATGGCTATGAAGATATAATGTGCAATGTTGGCATTATTAATTAATTGGTTATTTGATGAAAAGTAAGAAATTTTGACAGGTAAATTGTGTTCCTTTTGATGGATTATGGTCAACGTTGATGACAGATAAATTGAGGCTTGTTCTGGAACCTTTTCTATTATTTGCTACCCTTGCTTCTAGGAACCCAGTTTACACGGAAGGTGATTTTGGACTTGGTTGTAGAATAAAATTTTAATGGTTTGGATGCACGTCCTTGAATGTGGAGGTTTGCCTCCTTTGAACTCATTTTATATTCAGAGTTCAAAAATAGATATTCTGGTATCATTTTCCCCATTATTTCTGGAGAGAATAGGAAGGTCAAGCCATCAGTCATGTGCTTAATGAATAGCTGGGAAGGTTTGTAAGCATCTTGGTGGGTGGAAAGATGCTTTCTTCTCTTCAGGGAGCAAATTCCTGCACTCCTGCCCAGGTTCTGAAATAATCGAGCTGGAGATGTTGAATTGTCTCTTGGTCATAATAGTAAAGAGTGATAGTTTGGTTAGTTGCGAGGTCTTTTGTAGGTCTAACTTGGAAAATTCCCCTTAGGAACAAATTTGTTTGGCATTAGACATTTTGGATTCTTTAGAAAGTACGATCTTTGTTGAATAGATGGGATCTAATAGAGTTATTGTTACTCATGTGAGCACTAGGAAGATCAGTTGACTGATTTTTCCTTAGTTTTGTTTGTTGACTTAGTCTTAGGTTTTTCTCAGGAATCCTATCTTAGAAGTCCTATGATCAAGATTTGTTAGAATGAACTCTGGTCCCCTAAAAAAACACAAGAATGTGGCCTAGGAAGTCAGAAATAACTAGTTCAAAGTCCAGCAAGTTTCTGCTGCCTTTGAATGGTGCTAAAAGTCATTCTCGTATTTAATGTTGAGTTGCTAAGTGCTAACTCAGGTTTTATTGACAGGTGTATTCCATATAGATTTAGAGACTATTGTGAAGACGATAATATCAATTCAGCGAAAGTTGTTGAGCTTCTAATGATCAATTCACCCAGTGGACCGGGTCTCTTGTTTCCAAAGGTATAAAGTTGTGAGATGCTCTTCTGGCATTTTTCTTTGCACACTCTGCTTTGCACATCTACCTTTTATTTTGGCTCGTTACCTTCTGAATCTGCTATAGAATGTGATTTAATTATATTTTATTTAGATATTTCAAATTACAGTAGTTTTGAAACTTCCTTAGGATGATTTGAAGTCTGAACTGTCCAGTTCTTGCTTGTTTGAAGAAACATTTTATTTTTGAAACAAGTAATCTTGACCATATGGCCTTCGAGTTGTGAGGTTGTAGGATTTTATATGGGAAAATAACAAGGGTAGTGCAAATGAAGCTGCATGTGACAATAGGAAGATGGCTAGTATTGGGTTTATAGCTTAGGAGTTTCAGAAGTGGTTTTGAGTTAAGGATATGAATATTTGCAATTACTATTTGTGTCATACACATGTTTGTTGAGGTCTGTTCATGTGCATGCTTATATTTGCAGTGAAATGCAAAATTCAGTCAATTCCTTTTCACTGTATTTTGGTTTTGATTATATGATTGAGGAATCCCAGACCTTACAAATCCATTTATGATTTCAATCTCAATCCTCATGTCTTTAAAGAGCCAATAAGGGACAGATACCTTTTGTCTCAAATCATGTCTCGTTGAAGTTTTTGTTTGTGTATGGGGCATATTTAAATTCCTACTACCTGTATTTTAGTTACTTCCAGGAGGAGAAAACATGGGAAGTTAAATTTCTTTTCATTTATTTTGTTCATAGGGGGGATGGGAGAATGATGAGTCTGCTGAAGAGGCTGCAATGAGGGAAGCCATTGAAGAAGCAGGAGTTCGAGGCGATTTAATGGTGAAGTTTTACTTGCATTATTTGAGATTGTTTTATCATTTCTTTTGCACTTTGAAAGTGTTGGGATACGTGCTTGTTTTATGTTTCAACTTTACCATTAGAACTGCAATCTATTAATTGTCCCCATCTTCTACTTGGAACACTTATGAAGAAGTGTTCTATTCGTATTGATGTGATTTATACACCTTTGTCATGATAATTACTGCTTCTTGTTCCCTCTAACATCTCTGGTGACCGTTGCTATTAGCATCCAATCATATAGCTTAAAAAAATTAATTATTTGCTTCAGTGGCATATGAAGTGTTGTGGTATGCTAAAGTTAAAGACTGCTTCCGGGCTGCTGTCCTGTGTATAAATTGCAGAGGAGTTTTTTTAGGGAATACAGTTGTATAGATTTATATTTTTCTAAAATCCAATTGTGTTTGGATATCCTCTGGTGTCAACTTGGTAGCTTTGTATGTTCCAAGTGTTTGTCTCTGTCCTGTGCTCCCGGTGATCCCCTGGGGCTGAGACAGGCTCCCCCAATATTCTATTGCAGCTGGTTTACACATTTTTTTCATGTAGACAATCTGAGGAAACCAACTCTGATTGTAGCTGTGGGTTTCAGGATTTCATAGGGTATTACGAGTTTAAGAGTAAAACTCACCAAGATGATATTTGCCCAGAAGGTTTATGTAAAGCTGCAATGTATGCTTTATTTGTCAAGGAGGAGCTTGAGCTATGGCCAGAGCAGAGCACACGAACAAGAAGTTGGCTGACCATGTCTGAAGCAGTTGAGAGTTGCAGGCATAAATGGATGGAAGAGGCTTTGAAGGACTTCTCTACCTGGCTTGCGAAGATGTAAACTCATCAGTCAAGGCTGTGCTTTGCATTAAGAAAAGGTTTTAGTGTCGAGTCAATGCAATTTTCTTTCAACTCACCAGTCATCATCCAAGCAACAACAATGGCAGTTTTCAAGATTGCATAGCTTCCCGTTCTTGTCTTCGAAACTTTATTCATTTTACTGACCTCAGATGTATTTTGATTTTGTCCAAAATGTTATATATATTAGTGTTTTAGATGCTCATTGATGATTGTATTATTGCCTTTATATATTTTTCCCAAACTATATTATTTGATATGTGAAATATCAAAAAGGAAACAAAAATAAACAAGTATTGACAACAAAATTCAAGAACGATTCTTGTCTCTCATTTTGTATATTTTTTATCAATTGGCTTTGTTTTCTTCCAAGCCCTCTTTGGTTCAATACCAGGCAAGTGCTGAGAAAGTAAGAAGATGCAAAACACCAGGAACGGATTGAAAGAAGCCGCACAGCTCGGCCAGATTTATAAGGGTTTAATTTCTACAAAAATACAAATAGATACCAACATATACACCTCAAAAAGGCTCGTCAACTACCAATGTCATCTATGAGATACAAATGGCCTACAGCTGCTTTTTTTTATTTTTCCCTCGCCTGCTCTGTCATCTGTGCTGTAATTAATAGCAAGGGATGCCAATTTTTCTCAAAGCTCCTCGTATCCGTCTCTGTACTGTCTTTTTTTTTATCAGCAAGCAATCCCCTTTGACAAAGGGTACTGCAGTGGATCCAAAGTTCTAATCATATCTGTATCAAATATTGCTGCTGAAAAAAAGTCGATTCTTCTACGGTGCTGCGAGCTCACAATTCATTAGCTTGAGAAGCAAATTGAAAGAAAAACAGGACCGAGGAAAGCGCGATGAAGCACCTACATTCAATATTAGCTCTCATCAAGAACAATGTCAGCAGGATCACCAATCCATGGCCTCCCTTCTCTCCAATGAAACTTAATCCTCAACTTTCCATTTGCATCTACCCCAACTACCTGACCCTTGCTTGCATGAGTCTCCATTCCCCACCCCCACCGAGGTGTTACTAGACCTTCTCTAATTTTCACCTTGTCCCCTACTTTGAACGGTCTAATTCGTTCCATTTCCAAAGCCTTGCAAAGCCACAGCTTCTCCAGGAAACAGAATGAAACCCATAGGTCCCCATTTTCCATCCGATGCACTACCCCAGTGCTTGAATGATTCACTTCTCCCCACTGGTGTGTTGGTGTTGAAACAGACGCCCTAACCCTCACCCAATCTCCAATGTGAAGTTCCTCATCCTCTACCAGCTCCACTTCTGATGGATCAAGCATCCAGGTCTTGGATCCTACTGGAGTATATATTCTCAGCTTCCCATCAGCATCAATTGCCGATATGGTTCCTATACTTCCATGACCGTGGCCTGACCACCCAAACCTTGGCTGCTTCACAGAAAGTTTAACTCTAACCTTCTGCCCAACCATGAGTCTTTCAACTCTTTCAAGATGGGAAGTGGGTCCCGCCCATTTTTCTTGCTCCCCACAAAAACCAACATATATGCTTCCATCCCATTCATCCCCATCATATCCTATACCCTGTACAACACCCACACTGCCTGGTCCAACAGATTTCCAGTTACTAACATCTTCCCTCAGTTTCACCCACTCACCCACTTCAAATATATGTTCAACCTCAAGATCTGCAGGATCTCCTCTCCACAACCCTGGCAAATCAAAGAATGCAACCCTCACTTCTCCATCAGCATGAACAGAGGTGATTATGCCTCGCGAATCAGGCTGAGCCCCTCTCCAGCCCCATCTCGGCTCCGACAGTCCAGATCGAAACCGAACATGCTGCCCAACTTTGAAACAAGGTACCTTTTCAATATCTGTGTGATGAGCAATCCATCTTCCTTTACGGAAACAGCAAGCCAATTCTAGATAACCTGTCTCTTGTATGCTGTGTACAACAGCTATACTTTCCTTCCCAATACTATTCCAATCATAACTGGGTCTGGTCCCCAAACTAGGTTTGGAACGTACCCAATCACCAACTTCAAATCCTGAAAGCCTTTCTGCATCTCCAGGAGAAACTTTCCACAAGCTATGTCTTCCAGTAACCCTTACCTGCATAGAATATAGCAAATCAAAAGACATTTCATTTTTCTGATGAAAACTGACTTCTGGTAATGACAGCAATCAACAATTTGATTATACATGCAGAGAGTTGTCCTCAATCAGGAATGAATAATATTTACTTCTGCTAGCTTCCAACATCACGTTAGCTAACAAATGATCAAACCAGTATCAAGAAAACAACTATAAAAAATGTAACTAAGTTATATGGTGAATGTTGCACCATCGTTCAATTAATGCAGCATCCTGTCATTTGCAGCAGCTTGCTACTTGCGATGATTGCAGACAAAAGCAGCACATGAGGAGCAACTTCCACATTCACAAGAAAACAAAATAAAAGCATATTAACGATCAGAAGGGAGCATGCATACATTCAAAGCTCCATCCATGTCAATTCTCACAATCTTTCCAACAGTTGCAGGACTTTCATTTGACCATCCAAGTCGTGGTTGAGTCACAGATGGCAAGACATGTATCTCTTGACCCATTTCAAAAGGAGGCACCTTCTCAACATCTGTCACTGAGCAACAAAAAGGCTTGCTTCTGAAACAGAATGCCACTCCCATGTCACCATCATCTTCCAGGCTGTGAATTACTCCAATACTGTTCCGTGTGATGTCTTCCCATCCATACTTTGGAGAAGATACTGAAGCCTTCACTCTAACCCAATCCCCGACCTGCACATAGAGGAGATTCATTTACACAACCAATAACTTCCTACCATGGATGTATTGAAATTTATTCATGATGAAAATATCAAGCCATCACATGTATAACCACTTGTCATGGCAGATGGATTACCACATGCTACAAATTATGCCAGTATCACAATACCTTGAAATCTTCAACCTTTTCCATGTCTGATGGATCAGCCTGCCATGGTATAGGTCGATTTGGTATTTCGATTATAAGCAGGCCATCATTCTCTATCTCACTAATTCTTCCAACACTGTGATGTGTCTCACCGCCCCAAGCATATCTAGGTTCTGCAACAGATCGCTTCACACACACCCGATCACCAATCTGCAAAATTAAATGGTCAATAGGTGTGATATCCTTGGGATAAAATTAGTGACAACTGATAGACAATTTCTTTTTCTAGATATGAAAAAAATTGTCTTGTAAGCAATTTTAGCATTATTCACGATAAAAGGCCGAAAACTGTTATACCTTGAAAGGAGCAACAGGCTCAACCTCTTCTGGTTCACAATGCCATGGATTTGGAAGATAGCTCAACTCTAACAAAAGACTATTATCCGGTCTAATACAATACACTATACCAATGCTCCCAGGTGTGACAGATCCTAGACCGTGCTTAGCAGTTGTAAGTGTGGGCCGGATGCGAACCCAGTCACCCACCTTAAATTCTTCAACTCTTTCCATCTCGGCAGGATCAGCTTTCCATCCTCTAGAAGCTCCCGGAAATCCAACACGAAGAATACCATCATCGTCAACACATAAAACAGTTCCGATGCTGTCACGTGATTGACCACGCCAGCCAAACCTGATAACATTACTGTATTAGTTATCAATATAAAAAAATAAACACATCTGTGCTCACAGATCATAATTTGCTTCAGAACTTTTCTGAGAATTCCCAGAAATGATAAGGTCAGATTTTTTACCATGAATACAAGGACATGTCTCCATTTCATGATGCAAGAAAGACAAAGAAGCAAAATTGTAGGAGATTACAGAGAGAAACTGAACTGAACTTTCAAGCCAATCAGTCTCTACTCTGAGTGCGTGAATTCATGTAAGAGGTAGGGACAAAAATCTGTCACTCTCAGTTTTCACCCAAAAAACTCCTATTACCCTTCCATTTAATGAAGCACAAATAAAATGCAAAAATAGAATCTCCAAAATCAGCCTAGTTATATTAATATTATAACAGTTAACAAGCATTTTCAATGAGGATTTCTGACAGTTACCACTGTAGCATGTGAGCATTTTATCTATGCACTGTGACATTAGCCAACATTTGCAGTGTTTACAACTTAGTAGGCATACCGTGGTTCTTTGACATCTCCCTTAAGCTGGACATGCTGTCCCCTGTCCAAGGGAATCACCTTCAAAACTTCATTGGCTAACACACAAGCCTCTCCAGAGCAAAATGACACGATAAGGTTGTCCCTATCCACGACAGTTTGCACAAAGCCTACACTTTTGTGTTTTGCACCTTGCCACCCATGTGTAGGAGTAGTGACACTTCTTTTGAACTTCACCCAATCCCCCACTTCAAATCTAAATGCCAAAGCGCAAAGAAAATATATATTTTAGTCATAAATCATCCCACAAACTTTCCAAGAATTCATCAAAGAACAATGACTTAAGTTTTTTCCTCACATTGTAGGAGATAGATGGACTCCCCTGTTCACAAGTGCCTCCATCAAATCTTCAGAAATCCATTCCCGAGGAAGGGCCTCCAAAAAGTCACGGAGAGTCTTGCCACTGTTATAAAAATGTAATATAAGTGTAGGGTTCAACAACACATCTTGGATCATCTTCGCAAATGTACAATCAATATTTGACACAAAATGCAGTATCTCAAGGACAATAAAACAAATTCCATTGTTAAAAACACTGAAAGAATAAAGGTATGTAGGGCTCCTTGAGGATGTCAACGCTGGTACATGCCTGTGGTTTCTAACTTCAACAGCAGCATTAGGATTACTAAGCATAAGGATGAGCCATTCAAGATTCTCACGGATCATTTTTGCTGTTTCAGCTGCTATGTGGAAAGCATTGTCCCCTTCATCATCCTGATAATGGGAAAATGCATCATATGGATTTGTGTATAGCAGAAAATTCATCATGACAAGCAGCAAAGAGAAGGGAAACAACTTGAATAAATCGACTAAAATGTAGAGATAATAAGACCAACCAAATCATATTTAATTATCACAGCAACAGAAGATGGCTCCAGAAGAATGAGCTATGCAGAAAGTGCCAACATAAATGTTATCTGCTCTCTCTCTTGTACAGGTATAGGAAAAGAGGCAGCCATAAGATTACATGGAAGTCACTTTTACAACAAAAAGTTGATTCCAAACATCTTTATGTTTCAAAAACATGATTATAGCTTCCAAACCAAAGATGGATTCATGAAATAACTTAAGTAACCTGACAGCATGTAACCATGACCAAGAATAGTTTCAAACTTTCTTAAAGACCACCATAAGAGCCCATCCAAAATTGAAACTAATAGTAGATGGTAAAGTTGGCATGCTGCTAGCGATCAATACTTCAAAAATAACCAAGTTTGTGATATCAGTGTGTTTTTCAAATTAGTCTTCTATTCCTTAACGAGCAACCAGATAGCACGAAACCTTGGCCGCGAATAATTTCCAATCAACATTGACGAAGATATAACAATTTCTTTCTCACATGAAGTCTCCTACCATGACAATCCATGACTATGAAACTTAGAATCAATTTGCATTTATGAGAAAGTATAACAAAATCTTGAGAGAAGCATTGGGGGAACTAATCCCCTCCTTTTCAGCAATACTATTCTTCTTTTTTCACTGTCACGATTATATTTAGTCTTCTAATGATTGATCCTCCCTCACTCGGACACATTATTCTTTTCAATTTGTTATAGACCAATCCTCCATTAGAAATAAGCCACAGGTTCCATACATGTTGCTTCCATGAAAGCAGTCCTAAAACAATATTTTTTGTTTCAGCCCAAAACAATTCAGCAACATTGTATGTCAAGGAAAACTACATGCCACAAATGAAAACCAATTCAAAGTTCTCCATAATCTGTTATCTTAGAATATTTCACACAGAAACTACCACATTTAATGGTTGAGCATCTGGTAACATCTAGACCAAAACGATTTTAGAAACTAGCAGGCATGAAAAAAATCAAGCAGTCAGCATAGTATAGTAGTTAACTTCAGATGAAGAGAATACAATCAATGCAAAAATACACATTGTACAAATGAAAATTTCAAAGTGAAAGTGGAAACCTGCATATTACAATTTGCCCCTGCAGATAAGAGCAGTCCAACACATGACTTTGCCCCTCTTGCCAAGGCTACATGGAGAGGTATTGTATTCTGCTCGTTCCGAATATTTACGTCCACTCCAGCATCAAGAATAATCTATTAAAAAATTAAGAGGTGTACTTATCAAAACTGGAAAACAGAAAAATAAACAAACCATTCCAGCAAAAGCATTTAAAATAAGAAAGGTAAAACAGAGAAATAAGTCATTGAGCAGTCATCCACCAGGATGAAAGCTATAAATCTTACTTTGACCAATTCAGCATCATTTGCCATAGCAGCAGTATGTAAAGCTGTTCGCCCATGTTGAGCATCTTGCGCAGTTGGATCTGCTCCAGCAAAAAGTAGTATTCGCACAAGTTCTCTCCCTTCTACATTGAATCATCACTAATTAATTAAATGCAAGAATTACATTGAGCATAGATAATACAGAACTGAGCGATTTTGCTTTTTTTGAAATAAAGAAGAAGAAGACAGAAACACAGCAGAGAAATTATCAATGCCAAGGTGCAAGCACAAAGGGGGCAAGAGGTAGAGACAAAGGATAAACACTGGATATAGGCAAAATCCTTTTAGACACATTAAAAACTAAAGCGCTTTTCAACATATATTAACTCAAGTCAAGCTCAAACTTAACATCAAACTTCAAATCAATGAGCTTTGGTTCATTAATACGTGGAACAAAATCCAGATTGGTCATGGTTTCCATTAACAAAGAAACCATGGACTATTCAAAATAATGCCTAACTAAAACTTAATAGGCATGAGCTCTCAAAACAAAGAAATATTTTTTTTCCAAAGAACAAATAATATCAACTAAAAAGAAGGGTGACAAATTGAACTAGACAGAACTTATCACCCTTTTGGTTATGGTAATTATACTATAATCAAACAATCTAAGCTTCTAAGCTTCCAGAATTACCAGCTTCATGATCCTTCTTCACTGCAGCTGCCATGCATAATGCGGTTCCAACAGGACTTGGTATATCAATGGCATCAGCAATTTCTTCAGGGGATGCAACTTCTACCCATCTTCTCACAACAGCCACATTCCATGTTGCTACACACAAGTGCAATGGCCTGTGGCATTGAGAGAATTATGGTGTGCATCATAGAAGGCAAGAAATACCAATGAAAAGAAACACGGGCAGAAACATTTTGAACACATTGCAATCATATAAAATAGCCATCTTATTATAGAAAGAACAGATTTCTCAGCCCACAAGGAGACCTAAAGTATTATATTAATATCTCCTACACTCCACAATCAAAATGGTGAGTAGCACATATAACAATTATTTTGTACCCCATTAAAAGTGCAGAACATTCATAGGCACATAGGCAGAACTGATGAGTGTGCAGATGCATGGTCCACTATCCTTCCTTGTTTATCATTCATATAGCAGGGGGGAAATTACTACAACAATCAAAGAAAAAAACTATCATGCACTTACGTCAAATTTTTTGAATTTGGAACAGCCATGGACCCACAACCCCCATTTTCCAGTATAACAAGAGCACAATCTGTATATTTCTTGGAAACAGCTCTGTGCAATACAGATTCACCTTCATCATCAATTGCATTTGGATCAGCTCCAGCCAATAGCAGCTCCTATCATTGTTTAGGTTATTTTCAGTATGAAACCGGGGGGAAAAGAACATATAAACATAATGAACTGGAGACCTACACGCATGCAATCCGGTTGGCCATGGTATGCACAAACATGAGCAACGGATGGACCAAAACCTTCCCTCAACCTAGATCCTACATTAGCCCCTCTTTCAATGAGAGCACGAACACATTCTGGGGATCCTGCAGCTAAAGAAAAAACAAGTGGAGGATCCCCATCTTTGTCCAATACATCAACATCTGCCTCTCTGTACTCCAATATAGCCCTAACAAGTTCTGAACTACCACGTCTGCAAGCTAGGTGAAGCGCAGTTTGGCCATCAGTATTCTGCGCTTCTAATAGCATAGATATTGAGCAATCATCGTTTCGTGATGCAACCTTTGCAAGCAATTCCCTGCATTCAATAAAGAGGCAAAATAAAAACTGTGAAATGAGATAGAATGTGAACATAAAGTAGCAAGGTGTTGTGTAAAACTGACCTAACACCACTAACATCACCTTCTGACACTAATCGGTGTAGATGGCTAGGGTTATCCTGAAATACCTCCAGATCAGAAGCAAGGGGAGGTTCCTTCACATATGACCTGGGATATTTTGCAAAGCTGCTGCAATCACACAAACTTTGTAAGCAATCCTCTTACATGTAGAGCTAGTCTCTTATACACACAAATGTGCTTGAACACATGATTAATCCAAAAACAAAGAATCACAGCATTCAGTGAAACCTTTATTTGGCTATAACAGCAACTAAGCTGGCATTTAGCATTGTCTCAATATAAAAACAATGGGAAGATAAGATCTCAACACCAACTTTGATATTCTTACTTATCAGGACTTGAAGGTGGGCTGCGTGGCAAATCTTGCAAATGACGGAGGAATATTGCTAGCATTGCACTAAAAGCTGGCCTTTTCGATGCTTTGAATTGTAGGCATTCTCCAATCATCTTCCACAATTCTCTAGGCATTCCAACACCTACTACACTTGCATACTGTGGAGGCAACTTTCGACCCTTCACAACAGCTCTATAAATTTCATCTGCACTTAAACCAGCCCACCTACACAAATGATGTCAACTTGTATTACAAAGAAATTATGCACCAGCAAAAAAAATTCAAGGAAATGAACAATTAAAGAAGAAACAAAAAATAAAAATAACAACATACGGGATAGAACCGGTGCACATCTCCACCAAAGCACAACCAAAACTCCAGGCATCTGACTCCAGGGATATACCTATTGCATCATCCCAGAACAGATTCAATGATTTCTTTACCGGTTCCCATGCCTCTGGAGCTGTATAGTTCGGACTAAGCATTGTACAGTCCATGCATGAATGGATTTTTGCAGAATCACACTCTGATCGAGCTTTCCCGCAGGCAGGTTTCTTTAGAATTGCAGCAAGTCCATAATCAGAAACGACTGCTCGACCACTTGAATCAAAAAGAAGATTCGAAGGTTTTATGTTCATGCAAACAACACCTGCTGCATGAAGTTCAGCCACTCCTCGAGCTATATCAGCGCCATATCTACAGTAGGCACATGCTTACCATGTTAGGACAAGAATCACAGCCAGCTAGCATACTATAAAGAGCTTTTCAATATGCTTATTGGTTAGCATATACTAATTAAAATGTCTGAAACTCAATGGATCTTCAAAATCAATCCATGATGAGATCTTTCAAAAAGTCAGATTCTAGAATTTCACTATCGTGTGAGGTGTTTGGCATCCTTTTCCTGGAGCGGTTGAATGATAGGGAAAAAGCTACCACTCATTTCACAGGCACCAAAAATGTGAAAAGGCACACTTCCACCACATCATACTTCCTTTCCCTCTCCCGCAACCAGCTATCTGAATCAACAACTGTTCCACCTTACTCAGAATAGCCTAATCTTCTCCAGCTATAATAAAAGTGCATTTCACATATCCTAGGCCACCAGCAAATGCAACAAAAGAAGATACCGTTCAGTTTCTGGAAATAATAAACATAAAAATTTGTCCCTTTTTTCTCAGTCTATAAACCAGCTACCAGTCTGCTCACATAGAGAATGCATTCCACCATGTAGCCTCACGTGCTAACAAGAACTGTCTCCCAGTCTTTCTAAACATTGCATCAGTGGCACTCATAGTTTAAGGATGGTAGTTAATATTTGTCCATGTACAGGGATATGGATTTGAAATATGACTTCACGAACATGAAATTGGTTGTCATATACTTCTCACTACTATAAAACTCATGCATGTCTCTATGCATGCAGCAAAATGACTTTTCAGCAATACACAAACTCTTTTTTCTTTTTTTCAACAGACAGAAACTGAAACAGCCTTTTTTATCCGAAAACTTAAACAGTTATCTCAATCTAGCTCTGTACTAGCAGAGAAAAGAAAATGAAAATTTTGCTAGTAGCAGTTAGTGTGAGTGTGTTTCCACATGCACATGCACAACAGGACTATCAGAGCTGGTTTACGCCATGGACGATAGGATATCCTCCTAAGGAAGAGACACGTATCTAAGACTATCAGAACATTTAATTCGTCTATCCCTTTGAATGTCAGATATGAAAAATCCCTCAAAACTCCCATGTAATGAGGCACAGTGATGCAGCACATAACAAAGAAAATATGATATGTGAAAATTGTTATATGGATATGGAACAGTCCTGGAATTCTTCTCAGCCCAAATGCACCAAAACTACAAAAAAAGGCATACTTCTACAGCATATCACTATCCTTTCCTCTCCCAAATCCAACCACATTAACCAACAAATCAACTTCTGTCAAACCCATTGGAATCCAATGCTCACCACATATCCCAGGCCACCAACAATGCAAGATGATAAGATAGCGTGCAGATCCAGAAAAAAAAAATACAATTTATATTTCTGATTTCTCAGCTACCAAACTAGCATGACAGTAATCGTAGATTCAGCATTGTAATTGATATTTGATAATATAAAAGTACACACATTTCTATTTTCTCATGTGAATCCATGATCAGGAATTAGGTTGCATCGATCTCTAATCAACAAAATAAATCCACAGCTTGTTATATGCACGCAACTTGATTGCATCACAAGGAAAAAATGAGTAATCAAATCAAACGCCTAAACACACAAATTGGTCCTTAAACCGCAAATTACTGAACCAGACTTAACGCATTGCACGGCAGCAGCAGCAGCAAATTGAATAAATTCTTAACCAAAAGCATAAAAAAAAAATTCGGAAAGGCAACAAAGACCTTAGAATTTGCTCGAGAGTAAGCCTTCCTTCATTTCTTTGCATCTCCGATTCAACAGAACCATGACACCTGTCCGAAACAATCCCTAAACACCCGTCCATTTTTACAACACCATGAAAAGTACACACATTCCTACACCACATCGCCGCCTTTCTCAAACTCTCCAACTGCCCTAACACCCAGTCCACCTCCATTTCCTTCCCTATCTCCACTCTCTTCACCGCCACCCGGTGCCTACACACCTTCTTACCGTGGACGCCGCCACCACAAATCACCGCCGTCCACGTCTCCATCCCAGATTTACCCTTCCCTTCACCAATTTTCTTCACCAACTTCACCTCCGGGTGGGCCCCAACATCAATCACCGGCCCACAAGCACCAGAACTCGACGCGTGGGACCCACGGCTGCACCTCTCCTCCTCGAAATCCTCCTCATCGCCATCGCCCTCGTCGTCAGTATAATCGCAATCGAAGTTCGCCGCCGCCGAGGTCGACGACGAAGAATGGAGCAGGGCTAATACGGCGAAGTTCTTCCTCAGTGCGGCGACCGAGTTGCCTACGACTGACACGTGTCGGCATCTGGGGCAGACAAGTGTCGTGTCGGTAGAGGCAGAGAACATTCGAGAGAGACAGTCCTTGCAGAACCCATGGCCGCATTGGAGAAGTAGAGGAACCCTGTCTTCTTCGTTATACCGCGTTTGGCATACCGAGCAGCAAGGGACTTTCATTTTTCAAATTCTGCGGCTGAATCAAGCGAGAGATATGGGTTCTACAAGTGATTGTTAAGGAGATCTTGAGAGAGCCAAACAAGGTAGATCCATGAGTATCAGTGAAAGGAAATGGAGGGTTAAGGAAATAGAGATATGATAAAAACTGTGGTTATTAAGAGATTAAATGCAAATTGTTAGCGAGAAGAGAGGGGATTTTTTGGTGGAGGGATTTGGTTTCTTTGCCTTAGCTTTAGGTTTGATTGGCTGCTTTACTGCTGCTGCTTTGCTTGCTTGCACTTGTGAGAGAAGTCCATTTTGCTACCATCTAGATTATTATTTGTTATTTTTACTTTTTTAATAGAGTTTAGGGGAGATGACATGGCTGCATGGGACTGGACAGAATAGTAATTTAATCACCAAAATTAATATTTAATTTTTATTGGAATTAAAAATAATTTAAAAAAAGATGGTATGAGTGGAAAACATGGATAGGTGCTTGAATTTACATGTTCAAAATAAAATTTGAGGGGTGGGTCTAATGATTAGGTGGGTATTCACTATACTAATTAATAAATTTTATATTCATGCAACATATAATAAGAATCATTTAGGCAGTGGCGTTTGGCATTGTTATATTATTGTCTCTATTTTTTGTGTTTATTATTATTATTTTAAAATATATTAATGTGAAAATTAAATTATAATATATTTTCAAATGAGAATTACTTTGAAAAATAACAATTAGTGCACATTTTTAAGCAAACAAGTGATATCAACTACTTTGACTCATAATATTATTAATGTGAGAAAGAGTTTTTTTTCCACGACGAAAAAAATATCGGTATTATTAATATTTTTATATGTCGCCAAGATAGATTTTTACTGTAAATTGATGTTTAATAAAATAAATCAATATATATATATATATATATAAATGATAATAAACACATGGTTCTAATTAAATACTGAGTTGATGACTAGGATTGAGATATGAAAAAGAATAGATTAAAAAAAAATAAAAAGGATAACAAAAAAACGTTTGGACTGTCTGTTATTTTATGTTGCATTCCTACTGTTTTTTCAACTACGGGAACGAGAAATTTGTCATCCCATTCACACTCCTCATTTGTTCCAGGTGTGGAAAAGACGGGTTTGGTGGGCAAACATTCACGGTCTAACAAGACATATTTGTTATTCTTTTTTTAAAATATTTTTAAAATAAATAAATGAATATATATATATATATATATATATAAATAATATTTTTAGATATTTTAATATAATAATAAAAAATAATTTAAAAAAATATTATTTTAATCTATCTTAAAACGAAATAATATTTAAAAAAAAAACAATCACTGATTAGAGATCACGTCGGCAGTCTTCACCCTGTGATTCAAAGCCTTTGTGCCCAGGGCCCAAGCCCTATTCGTGACAAGGTCTCTGTGACCATCGATTTTCCTGGCAAAAGAATACACCTGACTTGCGTTTCTGTGAAGAAAGATCATGAAACGGGTAGTTTTGGAAGCTTGGAAGCTCCTGCCTATTCAGTTCTAGCTAGCATTATTTTGAATGATAGTCCATGGTTTCTCTGTTGATGGAACCCATTTCGATTCTGTTTCGTATAGTAATGAACCAAAGCTCAATGATTTGAAGCTTGATGCTAAGCTCAAGCTTCTGTGCCCGGTGTTTGTCCTTTGTCTTTACCGCTTCTCTCCTTTGTGTTTGCACTTTCGCGTTGTTAATTTCTTTGATGTTTTTTCTCTTTTAGAAAATTACGTACTTTGTCTGGCAATGGAAGGTGGAGGGGAATGTGCCTGGGAAGCTCTGAAGCGTATCTGCATTATGTATATGTGAATAGTTTTGAGGTCTGAGCATGGATGCTGAAAGATCTCTGCAACACTGTGTGGAGGAGATGCTCAGGCATAAGTTAAATCCCGTTGAGCTTTGCGCAGAGAATTTTTACAAGTTTGGTCCCCAACATTTTCAGTAAACCTGGAAATGTGGGCGATGGTTCTTGATTTGAGGTACTGTTCTTCATCAAGTTGTACAGGAGCATATATTCATACAGTTTCAACACTAGGAGGCTGACATGTTGCCACTTGTTTCAACACAAAATTCATGTCGACTGCATGGATTACAGCAAGAGCCCAGCAATTGTGTGTTGTCAAGGCCTACCTGGGCAAGACCCATTTATGTTTATATTGAACTTGGTAACCAGAAGGCAAAAACACAAGGGCCCGTCCAATTCTAACATTGACCGATTTATTTTCCAAGAAAAAAAATTGTCAAAAAAATAAACTACAAAGCCCTGTTTTATTTATTTTTTTTAATTGGATAGAAAATAAAAACATATTAACAATTGATATTTACTGTTATTAAATTATATTTCACCTAGTGGATAAAAATATAGCAAAATGGTTAGGGAAGGTGGTGACTGGCGAGTTCAGCTTTTATAAAATGGGCCCACATAATTTAATTACAGGCCCAGATAAATTGTGTGTTGTCAAAGCCCACCCTAAATTCTAATCCCGAGGCGAAGCCCGCTAATATAGATATATAGAGTTAGCTACTAGAGCCCCCATGGTTATATGCATCGAGAAAAACGTACTAAATGGTCGAGAATGCTTTGTGTTTTAACATTATTTGCTTTGTTATAAGATACAACTTGTAATCCACTTGGTTTCATAGGAGTAAATTTAAATTATAATGTTTTTTATATATAAAATAAAATAAAATAATTTATAGAATTATTTTAAATAAAATAATATTATATTTTAAAATAACAACTTATTACATTAAATTAACCCGCCTAAACATGATTGAGTTTTACTGCTATGAATGATTGTTCTAGATAAAAACTCAATCTTAATTGTTTTTGAAATTATTTGATTGGCTATTAGATAAAAAAAAACTGTTACAGAATTAACGTTCAGTTTTTTTAAAAAAAATATAAGCATTGATCATTAAATGAAAGAAAATGTAATTAATTATATATATCTCAATACTACTTTTATTGAAAATCCAAATATTGGATATTGATTTCGGTTTTCCTACAACCGAACAATACAACATACACACACACACACACACACACACACACAGAGAGAGAGACACACACACACACACACACACGCACACAAACTTCAATTATAATATATGTAATTTTTCAGCTTTGATTTTAATAATTTCCTTGAAATGGTATATATAACTTCTTCAAGTAGTGTAACACGATAATAAAGGGTTTGTGATCAATAAAAAATAAATAAAAATTTTAAAAATATTTTTGAAACACATTATCAAATAGGTTTTATATCAATCATTCTAACTAGTTTTTTAGTTTTTTTTCAATGATTCAAATTATATATGATTAGTGCCTAAAGATTTTTTTTTAAAAAAAAAAAACAATAGAATGCATTTGATTGAAAAGAAGAAAATAAAATATAGAATAAAATTTTATCAATTTTTTTTTAAATATCTCTTGTATCTCCATCTTCTCTGCATTAAAATTCGCAGTAAATTGTTTCATATATTTTAGCTAGGAAAACCTAATTATATTTAACACATCATGCTGACAACAGGGAAGACAACTAGGGTATGGAAAATGCTATTTTTATTCAAAAAATGACATACACAAACTCAACTATCTAAACCCTCGTTGAAGAAAAAAAAGAAAAGAAAACGGCATGCTACGGCCAAAAATTGAGACAGGAGGGTGATAGGGACCATATTTTTTTTTTTATTAATATGAATGTTTGAAATAGTTTACGTATATCTTCATTAATGTTATTGGTCATGAAGTTAATTACCATATAATAACTACATTATTCAAACCTAAAGCTACAAGAAAAAAAATATTTTAGTTCTAAGTTATTATTATTATACACCTACTAGATGGTTTTGACAAGGATATGATTATCTTATCATTTACCCTTATTTTTAATGTAAATACTATATTGTTTAATCTAATGTATGTTTGAGAGATCCTAATTAACATTCGATGGATTAGTTAGCCTCCATAAGATGTTAAAATTCTAAATTTTTAAGAGGTTGTTTGGATGAGCGGTGCAAACCGTGTTTTACCAAAATTCAATTTTTTTTTAATTAAAATGAATTTTTTCTGTGTGTTTTTAGATCATTTTGATATGCTGATGTCAAAAATGATTTTTAAAAAATAAAAAAATATTATTTTAATATATTTTAGTATGAAAAGCACTTTAAAAAACAACAATTACAATCCCAAAGAACCCTGAAATGTTTTACATGGGCCTAGATCTTTTAGCCGGTGATCTCTTGCGCCGAGTCTTGAGTCATGAATTCCAAGAGCATAGTTTTTCCTCGGTCGCATGAGGCTGCGCACGTGCTTTACAGTATCCATTTCTTCCAGACGATGAACACAAACTCCCCTGTCATGTCCTAAAGCTTGTGTCACAAATTAACATCTTATGAAACTACGGGTCATCCAAGCACCTCTGTAGAATCTTCTATTGACCTTTAGGGTTTTGTTTCTTCCTCCATTCCAACCAACCCCAGTTAAATTAATCTGTTTTCTTGCCTTGTTTCTCTATTCTTATCACCTTCTAGGAAATTACCTCCCTGACGTACGATCGAGATAATTGTGGGTCATCTAACAAGGCAAGATTTCTTGTATTTAATTGATGACGCACGTTGCCTTGTTCATATCATTTTCTTCCCTACTTTTTCCTTGTTTTCCAAGACATATCATCTTCTAGGAAACAACCCTAATATTGTGCGCCCAACATCTTCAACTAACATCTTCAGCTTCCGTACCTTATATATATAAACGTACCTTGCCAGGATGTTCAGTACAGAACGTGATTTCATCAAGAATCTTAGTTAAACACACGCACGCACAGAAACCCTTTCCTAGGCCATGGATGCACTTGGAGTTCACATGAAGAGTGGCAAGAGATCGCATGCAAAGAGAAGCAAAAAAGCCATCAAGGTCGTGTATATATCTAGCCCTATGAAAGTCCAGACTAGCGCCTCGGAGTTTAGAGCTCTTGTGCAAGAACTCACCGGAAAGGACTCTGATGCTACTCGGTTTATGGACATTAATGGTGCTGAAACTCATCACCAGAGGGCTGGATATGATCATCGTGTGTCGGCAGTTCCCTCAGCAAATTCGTACCAATCGCCATCGACAACAAGCTCAGATCAGTCTTTTCTCGAGACATTTGATGGAGAACTTTTTCCATCTATTGAAGAGAGTACTTTCATGGGCATGCTCCAGTCGAGCCTTTTTCATGAATCTTTTCCGCTAGATGTGCTCGATTGACTGGTTTATGGTTGGTAGAGCTTAGTTTGTGAACCTTTTTGTTTCTTTGAGTGCTAGCTCGTGTCATTATATACTTTATGTAAATTCTTTATTATAATTTGAGATTAGCTAGTTCCATATATATATTTATTGCAGTTTATGAATTGAGACATGATCCAAACTAACTATATAAGTAGTGCTACTACTACTCAAAGTTCATTTATGATGAGTTTCCCAAATCAATGATATGCTTGGATTGGAGATGAAATTTATTTAATTTTACTTAACCTAACCGGCTAGCTGAGGTTTTTAGTGATTTAGTGTGTGTTTGTCATTCATTGTGATTTAAAAATATGGATTTATTTCTATTAAAATTCTAGATGTTTTATTACCAATGTTTTATGAAATAATTTTCAATAAAAATCATGCAAAAATACAGATCATTTTAATTAACCATTTATTTTCGAAATTATAGTTACAATAAAACACAACTTCAACAATATCTCATTACTTTAATTCTATTTAATATATTGACATCTCTAATTAAGGGAGATTATGAAAAGGTTAAGGGTTTTTTTTCACTTATAATTATCAAACCAGAGATTATGCTAGCTTTCCTAGGGCACCACCCATTTGATCTTCCTTCCTTTTTTTTAATAAATCATACAATTATTCATAAATTCTTTGCCTCTATAGTTTAGGGCCGGTCAAGATAGGTCACGTTAATTTCGAGTAAAAAAAAATAATTTATTTTTTAAAGCAGTTGGTGTCCCGCACGTGATAGACAATAGGTATTCATAATTTTATAAACTATTAAAAAACACATAGGATTAATTTGAACCCAAAATTTGTTCACGTTTTAAGCCACGTCACTTACAATTTGTGGGTTGATTGATATTTTCTAGATTAATAAAACAATATAATAGAGTGTAAATTTGAGCCTCTTTGCAAAAACAATTGACCCAAAGAAAATGTAAGCATCCACCACATTATTATATATAATTTGCTGGCTTTCTTGCAATATCATTGGCGTGAAAATACATATGTAGTGGATTATGTTGTGAATGTCGGCTTACTTTGTAACGTCACTTTATATTATTTTTTATGCCACGAATTATTATATATAATTTGTTGATGTACTTATGATAATGCAAGAAAACATTGATACCTAGACGACACGATGCTTATCATTAAATAACAAAAATATTATATATTCAAAATCAACTCTCCCATACACAAATAAATATACGTTTGAGAACGTGTTTGAGGTTGTCTTAAAAATATTTTTTGTTTAAAAATATATTAAAATTATATTTTTTTATTTTTTAAAATATTATGACATCAACACATAAAAAAATATTTAATTTATAATAAAAATAAATAAAATTTATTTATTTTTAAAAATATTTTTAAAACATGATGTACATAACCTGATCGAAAACATGAAAAATAAAAAAGACAAGATGACAACTTATTTATGTGGAGTTAGTTTAAAAAAAGGATTGGAGGTTTTGACTAATGTGACTTCGACTGCAGATATTTTAGGGTTGATGCAGAAAGGAAAGCCGAGTGGCAAGGAGAAAAGGATGACGATGAAGAAGGTCGCTGTCTCAGTCCTGGTTGCCAACGCGTTAATTTAGACTTGACAAATTAAGGTGTTCCCATGGGCCACCTTAAACTTATTTTATGTTGTTGTTTTTTTAGAATTAATGTTGATCGATGCATGATAATATCTCAGGGTAATATACCGAGGTGGGTCCATAAACAATGCTATATTGCATCGTGAACTTACGTCTCGGAACTATACCTTATATTAAAAACAAATAAATTTATAATATAAAACATTCTTATCACTATTTTCTTGATTGCGCAAGAGAAGCATGTTCTTTAAGAGGTGTAACGAGATCATAAATAATTTGATATTTATCTTGTAAATTTTAGATTTGAACCGGTATATTTTTATTTTTATAAAAATATAGAACAATCAAGATTTTATTTATTTAATTAAGATCTACAAAACTACTCAAAAGAAAGTGAATTTTCCTTCAATCCAGAAAAAAAATATATGTTCTTAGTATTGCTCATTTTTTTATTTCAATTAATATGTGTTTCTGAATATGTTAGGGAAATATTTTTGAAAAGAAATAATTTATTTTTATTTTTTATTTTAAATTATTTTTTAATATTTTTAAATTATTTTACTGTATTGATGTCAAAAATAATTTAAAAAAATATTATTTAAAAAAAAATTAAACAAAAAATAATTTAAAAAATAATATTAACCACTCTTTCAAACAAGAAAAGCAGGTAATAATATTCATGATGAAACAATGAGCACACACACAAGTTTCCTTTTCTTTCAACGTCGATCTAGCATGGTGTGGGGGGCAGAAATTTGAAAACACACACATAAAGAGTTATGTCAATAATTTGTCCCTAGTTTCAAAGATGATTGAAAATCGTAGCAAACAACTTGGAGATGATGGATAGAAACGTGTTTATTTTTATTTTCTGCCTGGATAATTTTAATTAATTTTTTTATTTTTTTAAAAAAGAAAAAAGTAAGGGAATACAGGGTGAAATTAAAGATGAAACTAAATTATTATCATTATCATTATTATTATTATTTTGATAAATAGGAAATGTTTGCTTTCTATTATGACGTGACATGATATATAAGAACACTAGAGATAGAGATAGAGACTTGTTTGTTTTTATTATTTTTTATGGCTAGCTTTTAGCTATTTTTTTTATCTTTTAATAAGAGAAAAGAGGAGATAAAGGATAGAAATAAAGATGTGACTAAATTATTATTTCCCCTCGCAAGTATCCCTTTAAAAATACCATAATCTTAACATGTTACAAAACAAATAAAAGACGTGGTGTTTTCACTGTAGCACCAGACTCAATTGACTGTAGATTCGAGCAGTGTAGGGGCGAAAATGGCCATCGGCCGCGCGGCAAAGTGGGGCTGTCAACCGGGGCTAATTTTGGTTTTTCCTTTTTTAAAAAAAATAATCAGCTATGAACAGTGTATTCACGCTTTAACCCCCTCGTAATAAGACAAAATAAGGCATCCGGCTGAGGGGCACCGGCGTAATTACGCGCGGCCTGACCGGCCCGGTCCGCCGCAACTTTTTTTTTTCTGAAATGGCTAAAGACAGTTTCAGCCCCTAATAAGACAAAAACATTGAATTGAACATAGGGTTAGAACGGTAATTGGCCCTATTTTTTGAATTTTTTAATCGGTGTCTGTCAGGGCGTGAGCCCCACGCGCCAGCAGTTTTCCACCTCACGCCCTGTTTAGGCGGCGCGTGCCGCCTACTAAGGTGTCCGGAAATTGTCTACCGGAGGCTATTTCGATGCGCCGGCCCGTGGTCTTCCTCCCGCGGTGGTGCGTGTGACCACCAAATGTCCGTGGACGCGGCGGAGGCCGGTTCAAGCCGCCGGCCACGTTTCTCTCTCTCCTGCACGTCAATGTCCAGGAGAGCCCCCATATTGTTTGACTTTGCACTTCGGTCCCTCGACTTTTAATTTCGTTTTGGGTCCTCGTTTCTATTATATAAGTTTTGATTTTGTTCGATGGGGTCCTCCGATTTTAATTAATTGAATGTCAAAGTTTTACTTCGGTCCTGCTACTTTCAATTTCCGGATTGGCTGTATATAACTCAATTAATTCGGTACACAAGTTCTGAATTTTGCAATTTTGTCCTCTGATTTCAATTGAGAATAAATGTAATTTGCATTTCAGCCCTTTGACTTTTAAGTTTTTAATTTAAGCTCTTTATATTTAATTTTCATTTAAGTCCTTATACTTTTATTTTTTTATATTTCTAGAATAATCCTTACTTTTGTCAATGTATATATAAGTGTATTTAACACAATAATAATAATAATGATAATAATAATAATAATAATAGTAATAATAGTAATAGTAATAATAATAATAATAATGACTTAATTATTTTTTGTTCTTACTCTTCGGCATTTTTTTTCTTTATCCCGATAATTTGATAAAAAAAAAAATTCCGGTAATAGCAATAATAATTGTTTTTGTATTTTTTTATCTTTTGTGAAAGTTTCTTGCATGTTTTTAGTCTTTAATTGTTTTTTTTCTTTCATTATAATAATAATAATAATAATAATAATAATAATAATTAAATTGGTTTTCGTTCTTGCTCTTTCTTTAATGTTTTTTTCCCTCCAAATAATTTGATAATTTTTTTTGGTTTTGACAGTAATAGCAATAATAGTTTTTTTTTAATCTTTTGTTAAAGTTTCTAAGATATTTTTAGTCTTACATTTATTTTTGTTTCTTTCATAATAATAATAATAATAATAATAATTTAATTGTTTCTCTTACTTATTCTTTTGTAAATGTTTTTGAGTTTTTTTTTCCAGCATAATTTAATAATTATTTTGTCGTTTTCAAGGGGTTGATTCATGATTACACTGTGCACATTGCAGCTAATTAAAAAAAAGAGAGCCAAAAACCGAAAACACCCCCAGAAAAAAAACACAACACGCCTGATCACCAAGCTCATTTTCTTTTGTGATCTTTTATAACAAAGTGTTTTTTTATTCTAAAAAATATTATTTATACTTGCGCAACAAACTCTACTTAAAAATTGCTACATTTTATCTCATAATCTATAATTTTTCTTAATTATATCATATAAATTTATTGTTTTTGATTTAATTATGTTAAATTATATACACAAAAATGCCCGCGGCAACGCGAGGGCAATATAGCTATTTTTTTTATATACACAAAAATGCCCGCGGCAATGTTTTTTAATTATGTTAAATTTCTCTCCCTTTGTTCTTTCTTTTAGTTTTTTCATTTGTTCCTTTATTTTTATTTTCAAGTCAAATTACTTTTTTTACCAGATAATTTTTTTAAAATTTTTTTTGTTGAATCTTTTGCTAAAGTTTTTAAGATTTTTTCAGTCTTTTATTTTTTATAATAATAATAATAATAATAATAATAATAATAATAATAGTAATAAAAAAAATAATAATAATTTAATTGTTTTTCTTACTTCCTCTTTTGTTAATGTTTTTTAGGGTTTTTTTTCTCTCATAATAATTTGATAATTTTTATTGTTGTGACAGTAATAACAATGATAATTTTCATTTTTATTTGATTTTTTTGTTTCATCTTTTGTTAAAGTTTTTATGATTTTTTTAGTCTTTCATTTTTTTTCCTTTTAATATTAGCACAAATATAATAATAATAATAATAATTTAATTGTTTTTCATGCTTACTCTTTTGTTAATGCTTTTTAGGTTTTTTTTTCTCTCGGAATAAGTTTATAATTTTTATTGTTGTTGCAGTAATAATAATGATAATTTTTATTTTTCTTTTATGTTTTTTGTTTGATCTTTTGTTAAAGTTTTTATGATTTTTTTAGTATTTTATTTTTTTTCTTTCATTATTAGCCCAAATATAATAATAATAATAATAATAATAATAATATAATTGTTTTTCTTGCTTACTCTTCTGTTAATGTTTTTTATAGTTTTAACAATAATGTTCATAATAATTTTAATTGCTATAACAATGATAATAATAATAATGTGAGAATAGATTTTCAATGTATGTTTTCATGTTTTTTATCAGTAAAAACAATAACTATTTATATTTGTTATTTGATTATTGCAGATTTTTATTTTGTGTTAATTCATTTAGTTTTTTTTTTAAATATTCTTCAATGATGTTTATTCTTTACGTCTATATGCATCTATGCTTTTAATTTTTTTTTTGTGTTTTATTTTTAATCTATTCAGGCCTGAAATTCTTATTTATATTGGTAGTTATTTTAAAATTAATATTACTCCCTGTTTCCCTTTATTCATTTCTTTCCCCTGTTTTCTCTTATTTTTATTTGTTATTTGGATTATATGATTTTTTTTATTTTACTATTTGCGCAATGATAATGATAATTTTTATTTTTTTTAATTGTTTTTCTATGAAAATCTTTTTTTTTTATTTTTTTAATATTTTTCCAGGGATTTTATTTATTTTAATTATTTTGATAATAATATTGATAATAATTTTAATTTTTATAGCAATAATGATGAAAATAACGTCGGGATGAATTTTCAATTTATATTTTTAAATTTTTATACATAGAAAATTAACTATTTATTTTTGTTATATGATTATTTCAACTATTTTCACCCTTTATATTTTGTTTGGTTTAAATTAGATTATCAAATAAACTAATCTTAATGCAATAAATTTAATAATTCAAATATCCGAATCTTCTTGCTTTCTTGGTGATGATAATAAATTAATACTGATTATTTCATTAAAAACTGCTAAACAAATAAATTTATAATGATTTAAAATTCATATATTTTATGAAAAAATTATTCAAATAAATTTATTATTTTTACTAAATTTACAATTCACACCATAGATCATCCTCACCATTTTTTTTTTAAATATTTGCTACATTTTCAATTTATTCGCATCAATTTTTGTTCATTTCATTTAATAGTTTATGATATTTTTTTTAATAGGAGAATTAGCAGGGAGATTAAATATCTCATTTTAAAGAAAGATTTTGACTTCATTCTTCATGTCAACATGCCTTTTTTTTGCAATAACTTGTAAGTTATATTGTTCGCGCTCTTTTGTGATCTTTTATAACGCAGTACTTACATTCTAAAAGATGTAATCTATGCTTACGCAACAAACTCTACCTAAAAATTTATATATTTTATCAATTAATCTATAATTTTTATTTTATTATATCATAAAAATTTATTACTGTGGATTTAATTATGTTAAATTATATACACAAAAATGCCCGCGGCAACGCGCGGGCACTCTAGCGTGTGTGTGTGTGTGTGGGTGTGTGTGTGTGTGTGTATTCAAATATGGAACATTGAATTTGAGAATTACTTTTAAAAATATATTTTATTTATAAATATATCAAAATGATATATTTTTTATTTTTAAAAAAATATTTTCAATACAAACATATGAAAATAATTTAAAAATATCAAAAATATTTAATTTAAAATAAAAAATAATTTTTTTAAAATACTTTTAAAATATAGTGTCAAATTTCTTCTAAATATAAAAGCAATAAAATATTAATAAGACGCTAAATTATCATCAAACGGAAGCTTCATTATAAAAAAATAATTTTGATTGGTGGATTCGAGATAAACAGGAATTGAAAAGGTTAAAATATGCATACCACGTGGCAACCTGCGTGTTCTGGATACTGATAGCGTGTCCTTACGAGAACCAAATGATCGGACAAAGATGCTGGAAGGTGCTGACCGTGTCACCAATCTGACGTCCCTGTCGTCGTCGTCGAGCTGGATAAGACCACCTCTCCTCTAGAAGATTATGATTGGACCGTACACATAAGCTCGCATTGACCTTCGAGAAAACATTGACCGTCGCTGTGGTGGTTCCATTCCCATTCAAGCTCTCAAGCCTCATTATTTTATTCTTAAATCCTGGAAAATAACAAAAATGTTTGAAATCCCTCTAAAGGTGTTCTCTAGAATCATGTAAGCTGGATGTTATTTGTAGAGACAGAATCTGGGTTTTTTAAAATATTTTTTATTTATAAATATATTAAAATATATTTTTCATAAAATTTTTTATATTATAAAAATAATCTAAAAACACTAAAATATTTAATTTAAAATAAAAAACTGATTTTTTTTTTAAATCAATTGAAAGTCGACAAGTGGTAAATTTTGATTTGACGTTTCAGTTTTTTTATAAAAAAACTATATTTTTTAAATAACTAAAACAATATTGTTTTATTTAATATAAATTAATGAGTTAATTCATCTGTTGTTTTTTTAAAAGGAGAGCAAAGACACCCATGACTAAATAAATAAGTGCGGTAATAAAGGCCTCGGATGTCATATGATAGTAGTTCAGGGTTTCTCACAGCACAAGTGAGCGAGTGATCCTGATCCCTTGACTCCATCGAAGAGCCCAACAGAGTCTATGATAAAGGTCCAGCTTAAATTCTTGACCATAAAGCCTAGCCCATTAAAGATGTATGGGTTTTCGGGGCCCATGCGGCTCTTATGATAAAAAGCGTGCTCTTATGGGCCAGAGTTCGATTTGTGCTCATGGCTAGGCCCGGTGGATTAAGTGTTAGTTTAATTAGATTAATGGATTTGAAAGTGCACAACACTCTCTCTCTAGCTCTCCAGAGAAAAGAGAAAGCTCACTGTTTCGTGATGCGTAATGGCCACGTGTACGAGCCCACCTGCTTTCTCTTTCCACAGCTCGCCATTTACCCAACAATGCCCGAATCTCAAGAATGATTTTGAGAATCCTGGATTTTGTTTTTGAATGACTAGGATGATACTATAGCAGCCATTGAATGTCTGGTAGAAAAGCATGGAGAAATGATGAGAAGGAGTTTATTCCTCAGCGGGAAAAGGTTGGGCGAGTTGAGAAGACGTTTATGGTGAGCATTTGTCTGCAAATAGGATAAGTGTTCCATGGAAGGGAGAGTTTATTTTCATGCCTGAAAAGGGAGGATTTGTCCCTCCTGTAATGATCGGATTTAGCCATGATTTTGCTTTTGAATTGGGTGGGTTGATTTTCTCACGATTTAAAAGTTCCTGGCCGCCCATCGATTTTCAGTGATGGGATAGGGTGGTTGTGGGGTGGGATTTTCGAGTCCCCGCCGCAGATTTCAAATAATCACAACCACCACCCTTTATTTATCAAATAAAAGTAGATTACTGTATTAGACGAGTAACTCGAGTTCATGTGACGTGGCTAATTTACAATATTTCAAGTTGCGTAATGGCAATTATCCAGACATTAGGAAATTTTAAATTCAAGTAATAAAGTATATTTTTATAAAAATTTATAATAAATAAAATTTTATCTATTTATCTCAAATCATAAAATACATTTTTGAATAATAGAATTTCTTTGTATTAAAAAATAATAATTTATAATAATAGTTTTTTTTTTATAGTTAATTGGGTTTTGATTGAGTTATTAATTAACTTATTAAATCATATAGAATGCATTTTTATTTACTTTAATGAAATCTTAACCAATTTTAAAGTGGAGTCATCAAATTGACCCATCAAGTTAAACTATTTTTTTTTTATTCCCAATTTAATTAAATTTGAGATTTTGTTTATATGGTAACTGTTTATTATTATTTTTTAAAATAATTGATCAATATAACAAATAAAGTTACATGCTAAGAATTTCAAATTATATATTAATTGACTTTGTTGATGATCTAAGCAGCATCATATAATAATGTTTTTAATTAAAACCATGAAGCAAAGTTTAAAATACAAATTCATACACGTACATATGTGTATGTGTGTGTATTTATATATATTAAAAAGGATAAAAATAAAATATATTTCTTAATTGAGCATGAGACCAGTGGAGCTACTTATATTTAATTTCAGTGAAATCGAGTAAAACTCGATCATTTAATTATTTGAATAAAATTGTTATTCCTAAATATTTACCTTTTTATTTAATCGAGCAATATATATATATATATATATATATATATATATATATATATATATATATATATATATATACATGAATGTATATCAAATTTAGCAATCACTGATTTCCATCACTGCTTGTTTTTCTTTGCAGCTAAAAACTTATTTGGCCAAGACAGCGACGTACAAATTATTGCAAAATTATATGAAATTTACACGTGGCAGGATAGAGGGATTAACTAGCACTAACCTTGTCTTAACGTTAAGCAGATGGGATCCGAAGCTATGGTCACTTGTCAGTAAGCAAGATTGGCTGTCTACTTACTGTGTCAGAAAATACCGACACAGTAAACAGCAAATAAATTTATTGAATAAAAAAATGCAATAAAACAATTGATGTCAAAGCACTAAACATTATTATAGTGATTAAATAAATCATTAGTCGTTGGAAAGCGGAAGATTTCTCACAGAAGAAGACGTCTAGAGATTGGAACGATTCATTCATCACTCTTTCCTTACGTCTAGCAATCGAATACATACAATTTTGCAAAGTTGAAAGCTTTATTTCATCAACAACAACAGAATCCCAGGTGGGTTTGGTTTGTTTCAAACTTTCTTGTGAGTTTGACTCGAAAACAATCAATTTATGAAGTGAAAGTTTGCTGCCTGTTGGCAAAGTAGGTGAAACTTTGACCTTCTTAAGCTTTTTTTCATATTTTGTTGTGATTTTGACTACTAAGCAATCAGTTATGAAGTGAAGGTTTTCTGCTTTATAGTAAAGTAAGTGATTTTTTTAAGCTTGAATAATTTATTTATTTTTGAGTTTCTTTTTGTTGATTTTGGCTATCCGGGTATTGCTAGCTTGGTGTGAAATCTGTGCTTGATGCGGTCAAGGTCTCCTTTATATCTGAAGGTGATGAATTTGGGAGTTTTTCAGCTTGATTTTGACTTGGTGATTGGTGACATTCTGTAACTTCACATCTCAGGGTAGAATTTTGATCTCTACAAGTTGCTCATTATCAAGGGTTTTATGTCCCTTGTCCATCATTTTTTGACTTCCTAGTATTGTTGAATTGGCAGAGCATTTCATTGATATTGAATTCTGGGTTTTGTAGTTTCATTCTCCATCTTTGCTGCATTATTGAGTCCGTGAAAATTGTGTACTTCTTGCTGGATGGATGAATTTGATTTTAAGTAGCTTCTGTATCTAGGGATTTTACCATCCTATTGGGTTGATCTCGAAGTCTGTTATTGCTACCAAGCTTAAGTAGACACAAAAGTTCTTTTTTTTGTTGAAAGTTATGCTGTTAGGGTTTTGAAGTGATTCTCTTTGATTTCTCTTCTCGATGTCCCGTCAGACGATGGATAAGGTTGGATGGCAAGATTTGCAAGCGTGTGACCCTTATGTGTCCATTCGATGAGTTATCTGATTCAGTTTCTTCGAGTTTGTTTTGCTTTACCTCTCCCTTTTTCTTTTGCTGGGTCTTGTTGAACTTGACGCATATTATTATTGCTTTGTCTCAGACTTAGCCAGTGCAATTTGTGCACCTTCTTTGGCTGATGTGGGTAAGAACATCCGTGAGCACCTTTTTTTTTTTTTTTCTTGACTGTATTGGTAGCCAGATGCTGATTGATTCTAAAATCTAATTAACGCTAGCCAGACAGTCCTCGAGATTCTGCTATCTGGTTATTTCCTGGTGCTTTGTAGCATACCTCTGAATTTAATTGGAAATAGTTAGGTTTTGGGAAAAAAAATTATGTCCTATGAATATGAACTAATATTGTTATATGTCGCATTCTGTTAAAGGAAATTTTGGCTTTTTATATTTTTGTTTATTACTATATTTTTTAGTCGTCTTTATCTTTTTCTTTGCATTTCTCTTCAATTGTTTTTACTAAAGGGAGCTGGTGATGCTTCTGGCCTTTTGTTCCAGGCAGTCTTTTGGGGTGTCAATTTGTTTGAAGGGGACTGAAGAAGTTAAGATGGCGATGATGCATGGGGAGTAGAACTGGTGCAGAAGATGAGAAGAAGGCCGTAGTAATGCCGAGCTTTGATCCCCAGTTACCAATTTCAAACTCAGTGTACGGTTCCTCTTCTATTACTTTTGATATCCATGTTTTCAGTTTAACATTTCATTCATTATTTCATCCTTCAAGTTGGATTCTTTGTGCCTTTTCTGCTTACTTTTATTTTTGTTAATATATACACCCACAAACATCTATTACCAATAGTAGGTTCAAGAACTAGAAAGCATTTCTGGGTGTCTTGTACTCACATCATAAATCATTTCTAGTGGGTCAATATCAGAGTATAAACATCATCTCAAAAGTTGGTAGGCCAGAGTATAACAATCAGGGATTTCTTTGTTTGGTTGATAGCTTCAAAGATTGGAATTCAATGATTTTGAATGTGTTGTCTGGATATTGAGAGTGTGATGTAATTTGTTTGTTCTCATAAAAGCTTTTCTGCATTAGTTACAAATGAATGATTTCCATGCTTCATCACTCTGTCAAGGTTATATTAAGCTTATATACCATTCAAGCTCCGATGATGGGAACTATTTTAAGTTAAATTGCTTTATTTGCTAAATATTCTTGCAAGTGTTCAGAGAAACTTGATTGTGAGAGAGAGGTGCAGGGAAGGAATGAAGTTCCTGGACATATAAATCAAACAAACTATAATATTTCAAGTGATTGTTTTGCATTTTTCCTTAGGTCTTGGGTTGAAAATTGGAAATTCTCCCAAGCAGTTCAATTGCTGACCGTGTTTTTCCATCTCCCTTTCTTCTTTCTCCTCTGTTGTTTCTAAAAGTTTAATCCAGAAGGTCATTGTGAATTTTTGGTCATGATGTATGTGAAATTTTTGGTCAAGATGTATCCACTTTCACTGGTTTGAAGAGGAAAACGCAGCATAATGTATGACTTGATTGGACTAATGGTGTCGCTCGATACTTTTTGGTTGTAAAATTACAACACTCAACAAATTCTTGGTACTAACTTGGTGACAATTATGGTTTCAGTTGTGTAGAGGGAAGCACAATCCATCCTTACCGTGCTACTGATTTTGGGGTGTTCTTAGAGGATGATGCTATTGACCTGAGTCCAGGTAAGTTTTGAGTAATCTAAATTGCAAGGGACTAATTTAAAAATGGCATAGTTTGTTCGTGCTCTTTCATCCAGTAGATTGTTTAATTAGATTATATCTGTTGATATCTTTTTGGTGATCTAAAAATTTTCACTGAAACTACATTTTTTAAAAAAACAATTGTGCTGAAACATATTCATAGGAATATTATTATGCTACAGAAAAATATAATCTAATGTTTTTGGATAAGGGAAAATTACATCTACCTTCGAGATAGTAAAAGCATGGACCATCCTCTGTTCTTAAATTGAACTGACTAGAGCAATTGATGTTGACTTATTGCTTAATGAAATGCTAACCTTAAACTTTTAGGGACGGTCAAGGTAATTTATTTGCATAAAAGCATTGCTGGGGTTGCATTATATTTCAGAATCAAGCGCCATATCAATCTTATTGCAAAAATTCATAGAATAGTCTACTTAGTCATGCTTTGAAAATCATCATAAGAAAAATCATGTTCAATAGTTTTTGTGGAAAGCGAGATTAGGACAAAAAACTCAGATAATATTGATCACAGTGCATAGAAAATAATAAAGGATTTCCTACATTGTCTACCATGATTGTTGGCATTTGATAAATAAACAAAGATGCAATCGAGGTGAAGAAACTAAAGAAAGAAAAGTATGTGATTGATGGATATGGATAGCTGTGGATATATTATTAGGAAATAAAGAATAGATGTTCCAAGAATGCACAACCAGCTAGAATTAAAAGTGTTAACAAGATGTACCATACTTGCGAAAATAATTTTTTTGGTTTCACAAAACAAATTTATCATCAATTTCTTGAATGGTTTTTGCACGCAAAGTCCTTCATGTAAATATGTGCCAATGCAGGTACTGTGTTCATTTCAGCAAAAGAAAGAACTCAAGCAATCCCTTCTGACCTCCTCAATAGTGGTGCTTTTGACAAGGTGAGTTTCTTAGATAGATGATTCCCATGTGGTTACTTCTACTAATTTTTTCCTCTTTCCTGACTTGGCAGAAACAGTCAAGTACTTCAGTCAACATCAAGTCATCTGCTGTCCAAGTGAAGTCTCAGAGGTTGCCATTAGAAGAAGTTCAACGGTTAAGCCGGGTTTTTTTACCAAGTGTTAGTACAGAAAACTGGGGGGAGACTCAGAAGTTACTGTTAGAAAACATTCAACAGATCTCTATACCAACTGTTAATACTGAGAACTGGGGGGAGACGAATATGGCTGATGCTAGTCCGAGGACTGATATCTCAACAGATGCAGACACAGATGATAAAAATCTAAGGGTGCTGTTTTTTTATTTGTCTTGTACTCTCGTGACATAATGTTAAGCTCTTAATTCTGTAAAATTAGAAATTTGCTTAGGAGGTACACTGTTTCAAAAATTTTATTATATTTTTGTTTCTAATAAGTGCCTGTAATCAAGAATTCTAGTTTACCATTCTTGCCTTTGGATTCCAACATGCATCGCTTCTCTTGCTTGATGAGTAAGCAATGGCATCATTCATTCTGCTCATTAGAAAATGTATTGATTAGACCAAATCAATTCCATCCTAACACCTAAAAACTGGACTTGTGCAGTTTGATGGAGGTCAATCAACAGCTCTTGTGGCGTCTGATTCCAGTGACAGATCAAAGGATAAAATGGACCAGAAGGTTAAAATATTGTGTATTAATTGCGTTCACAATATGCTTCTCCATCTAGTTTTACTTGATGATGATTGTTTGATTACACTTTTCAGACTCTTCGTAGGCTTGCTCAAAATAGAGAAGCTGCAAGAAAAAGCCGTTTGAGGAAGAAAGTACGTTTCATCCTTTACCTGTACTTGTTTTTGTTTCTCAACAAACTTTTTCACCATGTTCTTTATCGGTTCCTTTCAAATGGCAATTGAATGTCGATACACAAATTGGTGCTGATCTTACTTGTTGTGCTGTCAGACATCGTTACTGATTTTTATTTCTAATAGCTAAATTTGGATAGTCTATTGTGGTTAAAAACTAATCCCATTTAAGGCAGCGTGGGCCAAGATGTGTGCACATAGGGGATGTGACTTGCTTCACTACATTATGGTGTACTTTATGGGGAAAACCTTTTAGTAGTAGAAAGGGAAATGCATGCAAAGGAGAAGGATACACTTTCCTGTTGCATAAAACAAAAAAGAATTGAGAGCCCCCTTAGCAATGCTAAAAAAACTATCGACTCCCTGACCAGAAAGAAGGGTAATTGCTTGTCCCAAAAGATTATATACTGATTGGTGCCCAGATGAACCAACTCATGGTACACATTGAAGGTACATTTGCCTTCCATTTAGGTAGCCAAGGAAAATGAGGAGGTCAGATCTGTGTGCAAGCAGGAAGGAACAGTTTGTGAGAAAAATTTACAGATGTCACTTATGTTCAGCTCTCCTATCTCTACTGGGAAGAAAATTTGTAGAATTCCTAAGGAAAACTTCGTTTCTAAATACGATAGACGTTGTCTACAGGAGCAACTTATGGAAACAACTAGGCAATTAAAACCAGTAGAAAAGTTGGAAGCTATAGCCACAAATTTTCCCAAAATGATTGAGGGATTCATCCTCAAACTTAGGAGAGTTAAAAGAGGAAGGTGAAGATATGTGCCAGAAATTAACTTCCCAAACGAGCTCAAGAACCTTCTACATTTTACCTTGTTTTAATCTTATTCTAATATTGCATCAGTAAGTGTTTTTGTAAAAGCATTTATTAGACCAAGAAAAGAAGGTGCCAGAACAATTAGTTCTAACTTTTATATGTTATATGTGCTTGCATGCCTTTTCTAGCAATAATCTGTTATGGCATATCCAGTAGTGCATTCTGTGTGAACTTTTTATGATTCTACCCTTGTGAAATTTCCTTACACATGATCTGACATACATGCTATTGTAATTATTTGAGTTTTATCCTTTCCCGTGTCTCCATAGGCATATGTCCAGCAGCTGGAGAGTAGCCGGTTGAAGCTAAGCCAACTGGAGCAGGAGCTTCAACGGGCACGACAGCAGGTTAGGTTTGGCTAATTCTGTGCCATATTGTGCAATGCTTTAAGTTTCTTCATTAAGCATCCCTGTTTCGAGGTCTCTCATTTCACTGAATTTTCTCCCATATAGGGAATCTTTGTATCAAGCTCAGGAGACCAATCTCATTCAATGAGTGGAAATGGTAATGCCTACTTTATCCGCTAAGCAAAATTCATTGTTTGAAAAGTGTGCATTTTGGGAATAAACTAGATGTTTCATGCCTGGGAATTGTTGGATGAGCTTTACATATTCTTGTCTGTTTAATTGAACCAATGAACATGATGTTAGCTCTACATTTATACATCAGAATGACTGAAATTTATGTGGTTGTTTCATTTCCAGGGTTTAAGTTCACAAACATTGTTGTGCTAACACAGGAGCTGGTTAACTATCTTTTTGTAGGGGCCATGGCATTTGATGTAGAATATGCACGATGGCTAGAGGAGCAAAATCGACAAATTAATGAGCTGAGATCAGCTGTCAATTCTCACGCAGGTGATGCAGAACTTCGTATTATCATTGATGGTGTAATGGCTCACTATGATGAAGTTTTCAAGCTGAAGAGCAATGCAGCCAAGGCTGATGTTTTCCATTTGCTATCTGGCATGTGGAAGACGCCTGCAGAGAGGTGTTTCTTGTGGCTTGGTGGCTTCCGTTCATCTGAGCTCCTCAAGGTGAGGTTGATGTGCTTCCAATGTTTTCCATATGCCAGGGCTAGTTCTAGGAGAGGTGGCATTAGTCGATTATTAAATGAAATTGTAATCATGCATGGAAAAAAGAATTGCAAAAACTGTATGTTTCTGGTTCTTCTTAATTTATTAATAAAGAGCTGATGCTGCTCTCTACCTAGCAGGGTGAGGGTGTCAAACTGAGAATTTGTAGAAATAACTCAATTAATTCTGAATTACTTGGGTGTGCGTTTTGGATTGTTAGTGAGGCTCATACCATACTGTTACAGCCATATTCTGGTAGTTAAAAGTTCTTTGGTTCACTGGATGCTACTTGATTGCATAGCAAATATTCTGTTAGAGAAATATGATATTAAAGCATTCCTGGTGCATCACTTTACATATTAAGCTTTTAGGCTGCATGGTTCTTTGACTAATTCACTATCATTAGGATTCTCATATAGGATCCATCCAGTTCCGATTTCACTTGTCAATCTTTGATCTGAAGCCCTAAGTGGTATGATTCACAGTTTCTTGACATCAAATCTGCTCAGAAGTTCGAAGGTGAACTTCTAGGAATTATTATTTAAAGCTGGCATAGGACCCCCTTAGTTCTCTGGTCTAAAACTAAGGTTTTTACTTCTCGGACATTTTAGAATATTATAATCAAGTTTTGGTATCCCGTTGCCTATCTTCCCAGCAAGTTGTTAAGGCTGGCTCTTTCATTTGCACCCCTTGCGTTTTCCTGGATTCATTTTCATGTAGCCTTTCTGGGGCTAGGCTGTTCTAAACTTTCTTGTTTGTATGGTAATTTCTTTTTGGTGTAAAAGAGCTTGTTGCTCCAGCAACACTACATTATTCGGACATGCACTTAGGCATAACATGCAGATTTATCTGTATAGCATGAAATTAATCTTAGAAGACAAGGTTGGGATTGAGGGCTGCAGAGAGGGCAGCATCATATCACCCCGGATGTGTGGTTGGCCATCCTTTACACAGTGAATAAAAGATTTTCTTATGTATGCAAATACGGGCATAATTGTGAGTTTAGATTTTCTTGGAGTACAGTTTGTATGCCCTGGTTTATAAGGGAAAACTCAGACCTTTTCTTGAAGCCCCAATAAATGGTACATACAACGTGTATGTTAGTCTCCTTTCTCTCGTTATTTTTATGGATTGATTTGATTTTTACATTTCATTTGTTAGAGCACCCTTGGCTCGTGGTTGAACAAACTACTCCTATATTTATTTTGTCAGAGAACATGATAAATTTAATGATCATGGTTGCAGCTTCTTGTGAATCAATTGGAGCCTTTAACAGAGCAGCAGTTGGTGGGCATTGGCAACTTGCAGCAGTCCTCCCAACAGGCAGAAGATGCATTATCTCAAGGGATGGAGGCGTTGCAGCAGTCCCTGGCTGAGACGTTGTCCAGCGGAACTCTTGGCTCCTCAGGTTCATCTGGAAATGTGGCAAATTACATGGGTCAGATGGCCATGGCAATGGGAAAACTAGGCACCCTCGAGGGATTTATTCGCCAGGTATGCTTCTAATCGTTTTGTATGTTTCCCCCATGGAACCTTGAAATCTGTATACTGATCAAGAGTTTCTAAACCAGATACAGTTTTGAGTTTTTCTTGCTTCCATATTCCTAGTATCATCTCTCAAAAGAACTTTCTTTTAATGGATGTTACAAAACCAGGCTGACAATTTGAGGCAGCAGACATTACAACAAATGCACCGAATATTAACCATACGTCAGTCTGCCCGTGCTCTCCTTGCAATACACGACTACTTCTCCCGTTTACGAGCTCTTAGTTCCCTCTGGCTCGCACGACCAAGAGAGTAAATCCGATTTGCATCTGAACACAAGTTCTGCACATAAATCACAAAGGCTCATTCCACATCCAGCAGTGCTTCTTGTTTCGAGTGCCCAGAATAGCTTTTCTTTTCTGCATTCCTCTTCTTGTAGCTTCAGATGTATCATGGTGCTGCTCTATCTTTCATACTAAACATCTTAGAGCATAGAATTTGAGCCCTTCAAGTACAGTATGCATCCATGTTAATTATTTATAGCCTGACGATCGTCTTCCTGTTTTTATCTTAACCACAGTTGTAATGTTACAGTTTAGAATATGTTGTCCTTGTACATGACAATCTCAAAATGATTTTGAAAGCTGGGACACATTCATTTAAATTTGATTTATTCATCTTGGTCAGCCCGTTATCTTTTTTTGATAACTCATTTTTAAATGAAAAGGTTGAAAAAAAAGCATATTTGTTTTTTTCTAAAATATTACTTTGATGTTTTATTAAAGTTATTTGTTGATTTTGATGTGTTAATATTAAAAATAAAAACAAAATCTAAAAAATAATATTTAAATATAAAATATTTTTTAAAAGCGATTTTTAATTCTGTATACATTCAGGCTAATGTGTCTTTCTCCTAAAAATTAAGTGATTAATAATAATAAAAAAAAAAGTTACACTCCTTGTAATAAGTAAATGCCCCCCCCCCCCCTCTCTCTCTACAATTAGCCGTAATTATTTGCAATAAGATATTAGCCGTAATTAAAAATATCTCATAACAAAATCATATATCGGGATTTGGCATTCTGATCGGAAAGATTTTATGAATTTTTTATTTTATTTTAAATTAAAAATAATTAATGTTTTTATATTATTTTAATATGCCGATGTCAAAAATAATTTTTTAAAAATAAAAAAATATTTTAAAAAACAACCACAATCATACCATGAAAGAAGCAGTAAACATAGGCAGCAATCCACTTATTAATTTCTTATAATTACCTCTGAGAAAAGCATTCTAAAGAAAAGTAATTATATACTATAACATAAAAACAGAACAGGTTAAAATACGGACAGCGAATCAAAATCATCATACATTTTCTACTACATTGTTTTTTTTAATAATAAAAGTATTTATAGTGTTTTTGTTAAAGTTATCTAAAATAGTTTATGCATGTTTATTGAGTTTTGTTCATGATAAACCCGCAAGCCTCTTTCCTTGTGAAAGATAATTATTGTTTATGTTTACAGTAACTATATCAGAGTTCTTTAGAATCATAGCCATCTCCCAACTAATTTGTTGCATTTCTTAAGACTGCGATTAAATTCACTAAATCAAATTCATTTCTTGAGTGAATCCATGAAAATAGAAGTAATCTATGACACTTAATCATATGTTGACCAACCAATCTTCTGTACGTATTGTTGTAAAAGTTAAACCTTGATTTTACCACAACACGTATAAGGTCCTTGCGTATGGTATTTTGAGAAATATTGCTCAATTTTTCCTTTCCCTCCTCTGCAAATAAGATCACCATTGCTTCTGCCCTTTTATGTATGGTTTCACTCACTGCTCCAAGTGGTAAGAGTTCTACTATCTCAAATTCAAGTACCTGGATCACAGCGCAGCGCTTGCCATCCATTTAGAATAGCAGTATTGATCAACTTAAGTTTATTTTTTCATTTTATTTTCACCGTTTCTTCCTTGTTATTGCAGGCTTGACAGCAGAATCTAGTTGTGATTGATTCATATACATACATGCCATATGATCATTCAAGGTACCTTAACGCTTGTGTCCCATCTGTTGCTGGAGCTGTAGCTGCAGCGTGCAAATTACCTGAGAGGAACATGTGCATCTGTTATGTTCCTTGCTAGAATTTCATCTCAAACCCTAACTCTCACAGGAAATCTCTGTTAGGCTAGTTTAGTGTGCGTGTCAAGAGTGGTTGTCCCCAAGCGGCGTAATGCGATAATAAATGACTTGTGATTTGTACAATAAATCTTAAGTTTAAATCAAGACATATATTTTTTATAAGAACTTGAAACAACTAAATTTTTACTCTCTCATCTAAACTTACAAAATATATATATATTTTTTTAAGGTGGGCTCCTCGCATCCAAAAGAATAATGTCAAGAGTGGTTGAGATGAGTTAGTGAAATAAGTCAGCTAGCTATTATAATTAGATGTAAGGCTTAATGGAGGTTACCCTTCGTTTTTGTTATTTTCACTGTATCACAATTAAAAGCTGAATTGCCTGCTTTATGAGACTTTTTTTACCCGAGCAAGATTAATTTCTGAGCATGGATTCTGGCTATAATTTATTCATAAACTTCTTTTATTCGCAGTTTCCTTTCCCAGATTTTTTCGCACTTGATAATATTTTCCTAGTAAATGACATCTTTAATATCTTAGACTATGCTCTATAATCATACAAACTGGTATGATTTTACAGGTTACAATATATTTAAAACTAAAAACCAGTAAAATCAGACTTAATTCTAGTAAAATCTATAAACCCGATCAAAATCACCCAAAATCCTTATTTTGGACTTGAGTTTACAAGTTTATAGTTTCTCTTTTTTTGAACACCTGTTTTGAAGTGATTTTCTTACGTGAAGTTAGTGGGGCTATAGTGTTAGATGCATTGTATATAAAGAAACAGATAAAAAAAACTTGCACTATTGCCAAAACTTTTTTTGAGGTGCTAGAAAATCTCATTTCCCACAAAATTTATTTTACGAGCACAGGAGTTATAAAATATATACGTTATAATTTGAATTTGAGATCTACAAATCATAAATTTTCTATCATCATTGTCATGCTCTTATGAACAATAATCCCAAAACACTAATTCATCTAATCAAATATTTTTTGAAAATTGAATTTTTGTACCATCTCAGAACATGTACTTGCAAGTAGCTGGTAGAGAAAAATCTACAAAACCCTAACAAGTCAAATCTAACTACTTCACAACGAGCAATCAGCATCAATTTCCCTGTTATTTCACCTGATTGAGTCCCCAGTATAATGTGAAGGAGAGGGTAGAAGGCCTTCTGCCATATTAGCAGGCAGTTATATTGATGTACACAAAGCTTGAGATGAGTTTGAACTTTGTAAATTTCCAAACTAGTATTAACAATATGTTAATAACATGATGGGAGCCGGGTTGATGCACGCCATTGCAAAATTTAGCAGTAGCACTAATGTAATCTTTTAAATTGCAATGATACTTAATATTATTGATAAAAAAATAATAATAAAAAAAAATAATGACATTTTTTTTAGTTTTATATAATACACAAGTAAATAATTTGTTTTAAGTTTGTTCATTTTTAGTTAATGAAATTCTATAGATATAATTATATTTTATTTTTAAATTACTTAAACTATATATGATTTTTTATTTAAACTATATATTTTAAAATGCTTACACTTTTGTATTTGCCAATTTCACTTTTGATTTAATTGTGTTGTATTAATATTTAATATTATGTAATTAGTTAGAAAAATTATTTATAAATTTACACTTCAAGTTTACATTGTATTTTCCTTGTCATTTTCTTTTGACAACCTTTATCATGGGCCACTGGTAGAATTTTCAGAAACTAAGCAGCAACATGTACACTATACAGAATGATATATGCATCTTCAACCACCAACAACAATTACAAATGCTTGATTTATGAAAGCTAACAGGAATTCATAAGATTGTAATCTGGTTCCAATAAAGTGGACCATGACCAAATTTTTGTCGGGGATTTGATCCACAAACCAAACGATGCAGAAATATTAGTTCATTTATTTCAGAAATCGGTGACCCGATGCAAAACCAAAGAGAGGTACATTCACATAACATAGAGTTTCAAAAGTAGTTTCCGCTATAGAAATTCTTGAGAAAATCAGAGGTGCCCGGATCCTTGATTGATGAATCGTGCAAAGTGCCATCTTTCCCTAGAACGTACTGGCCAATGATGTGATGCCGCTGCTTATGATGTTCCACAATGTTGCCCAGCTCTTCCATCCCCTTGAAGAGCAGCATATCAATCACCTACAGATTATGACTGTCAGCAAAATAGTGAAATATTCATGCCACAACAATCTATAACAACTACTCAGATATGCATGCACACACAAACACACACTTATCCGTCTCCTTGGTTACTCCCTTAAGGAACTCTCACTCCTAATCAAAAGAAGCTCTGGACAAAAACAACAAAGGAATGGTCTAATGCCCAGCAAAGACACTACCAAATTTATTTTTGAGCCCATCATAAACTTATTGGAATGAAGTAAAGAAGCACATATACCTACAAATGGTTGGAAGAGACTGGATAAGTAGGAAAAGAGAGTATACAATGACTGTTGTGACCTATTATCAAAAGGTTAAACAATCAAATACTACTGATAAAACCTACTGAGCACACCCCATCTACTTTGTACAGTAAAATTGGTTTCAAATTAAAACCACCTCCGAAAACAGATGGAGACAATTACATCCTTTATCAATGCACTGGTATCAAGAAATCAATGCTAACTCTAATGGCAACAACTTGGTTGCCAAGGAAAAAACAAAGTCATCACCGTGCTCTGCTCCTGCACTTACAGTTTGAAGAAGAAATGATATTTCCTTCTTTTCCAGGGAATCTAATGTTCTCTTTCTTCTTTATGGAATCATTCTTGAATATCAAGGACAAGAGTTTATGTTCTTTATTTAGGGTACAATGCAAGAGATTTCAAGAAATCTATCAATGAAAGCCTTTTAGTTCTATGGCTCGGTAAGTAAGAGGGTTAGTGTTTGAACTTGAGGTGGAGGGGATTTACATACACCAGTAGTTGTTGGCAGCTTGAATATCTGATTCCCACTACTGGATTCTCTGGTAGCAAGAATCAATTTTCTTAAATTCTAAGGTTGAATGGTAGGAAGGACAAGGATCAAGCTTCTAAAAGGTAATGTTTATGAACAAAATACAAGAAAAGAACACAGTGATTAGTGATGCAAATGAGGGGAATGCAGACAACACGGGGGGGAACATCAAAGAGAGAAAAAACACAGAACAAACCTTCACATCCTCGTAGAATAGCTCTATTATTAAGAAGAAATGCATAATGAAACATGAACTGAGAAACAATCCACATATTTTGTCCAACCTAAAGAACAAATGGCATCACATATTTACCGACTACCTCAACACTTCCCTCTTTTTTTTTTCTCACCCCTTCTCAATTTACATAGGATCTGTAAATGAATTGAAACCTTAAGGCAGACAACTTCCATAATAAATAAAACTAGGCACTTCACCTAATACACCAAGCTCAAACACCAGACCATTGACATACATAAAGAATAATAAAAAAAATCCTTGTCATGTCGATTGCTAACACTATTACCTGAATCGAAAACTCTCACTGAAATGAACCAGACACAAACTTCCATTAATCTAATCCTTCTCTCTTTTAATAACTTTCTTCACCAGACCCTAAAAGATTAATCCTACTTTTACCTAACATTCTTCCCCAGATATCACAAACATTGAATGAATGATTGGGTCTCGCAAATTCAAAGGCTGGGATTTTCCAGGGTGGTGTTTCTCATTGCTGAACCTACAATCACTCGTTAATTTGCAATTACTACAACTTGTAAAAGGATAATTACACAAAATTCTAAAGTAATTACGAAAAAAATTGAGAGAAGAGAGTTGTGACCTTAGCATTGGTGATGTGAGAGTTCTTGCGGATCTGAGAGGAAATAGCGGAGCGAAGCTGAGATTTAGTAACGACGTCGTCGAGATTGTAAATATCCATGACAGCAGGGAGTGATCTACAAGCCAATTTGAAGAAATCGAAGACTCGAGCTCTAGCTTCTTCTACATTTCTCGAGTTTCCTGATACCTTCATGACCCTCAATGCCTGAGCCGTCGCCGTCGCCATCGATTCAGTAACTCCACCGCGCTAAAGATTACAACTTTTTTTCCTGTCCTTTTTTTTTTTGGCTGTTTCAGTGTATAAAATGAAAGACGCCAAGCTAGGGATAGAAGATGATTGCGATTGGATGGAGCTTATACGACCCCGTTTCTTACAAACTACGTGTCGCTTGAAGATTTGCCTCTTCCATTTTTCTCATCGTCCATGTACAATGACGTCGTTTCAATACCACATAAAATTCATATTTTAATTTATTATGATATTTTTAGCTGAAATGGTTATGGCCTTTTGCTGTAGTTGTAAAAAATGTTTGATATTTTATGAATTTTAAAATCTAATCAAACACATTTTTCAAAGAAAATTGGGGGACAAGCTCCAAAAAACAATTAAAAAACAATCAAAAGTTACTAATTGCCGACCGAGCACTGATAGCTTTTAATATTTTTTTATTTATTTCTTTTCAAGTTATTACTTGTATATCAATTAATATTAAATCATTTTTTTCATATGATTATCAAGACAGGAAGCCACTCACAATCCTTCAGACAACCCTTGAGACAGATAACAATGGAGTCATTGCACACAAGCAGAGAGAGAGAGACAAACAACTGATCTAACAAACTATAAATGCGAGTTGGCAATATTAGGGTAGAGTAAATCTATCATCAATCATGTAAATATCCTTAAAAGCTCCCACACCATGTCCAGAAACTGTCGTATTCAACAAATTATAGATTCCACAAGGCTATTGCATTCAGGGAGTCCCTCTCCAGCACCATTTTGAGAAGGAATATAACCCATCAAAAAGAGCATGTGTAGGTCAAAGGTCAGTGAATTGAGATATATTGTTCCTACAAGGATTACAGAAATGTTTGTAACTAATCATCGTCAGGGCTGTTCTTGAACTCAACCCCTACATTTCTCCGCATTCTGCAATAGCACATGGTAGTTTTGGTCGGTTGTTGGGTCCCGTGGCAACATTCTCAACCTTGCGGACAACCAGAAGACCATCTCCAAGTACCCTCTATGTAAGAACAGAAAATAAAATTGAAGTTGGTGAGGTAGAGTAAAATGAACTTTCTTAGAGGGAAATACTAGCACATATTAGAAAAAGAGTAGCACATCTACTTGTATAATCTTGTGCACAAAACTTAAAATCAACCTGGTCCAATCCAAGCTCAATAATGCACACCTATAATTATGTCAATTTGATTGCGGGGCTAACTCTGATCAGGTTGGATTACATTTTAATTTTATATCAGATACAGCAAACCTGAACTGAGTTCCAAACACAGATCGCACATTTTTCAACTGATCAATTACAAGGGTAGAGAGAAGCATTATATAAGAATTTGAAGACGTACCCCAAATACAACATGCTTGTTGTCGAGCCAGTCACATTTTGCACAAGTGATGAAAAACTGCAAAGGAAGAAGGTTCAAATCAATATAATCATGTGTTCTCTGTGCATGCGTGTTGACTCAGGGCTAAAACAGCAGAACATAGAGAAACTTCTCCAGAACTCCCATTCAAAGCAATGCTACTTAGTCCTAAGGCATGTTTGGTTTGCCTGGCACTAGGAATAGTGAAGGGATCATTTCCATTCAGTGTGCAATGTTGTTTGAATTGCCACTAACACAGATTAGGATTCTGTAAGAAATGAGAAGTTTTATTTTATACAGAAAAAAAATACTTTCTTTTGTAATATTAGAATTGCATTACAAGAGGTTTTGATTTCACATAAAATTATAATGTGAGATATATTCAAAAAGGCATCCTAATCCTAATCCCTTTCTGTACCCAATTCTTGAGTAAACCAAACATGTCTTAGTGGAACTAAAAGAAGGGATTAAAACACCGAAAATGTATGCTTGAGTTTTCAGTAGTAATAATAATTGTATCTGGGAGTAAATGTAGGGCAAGGGGGAACAGCCAAGTGCAATTTTAAAGATATGGCTTGACCAAGCAGCAAGCTTAATGGAGCATTATGAAGTTAAATATCCACCACCGTGCTTATTAAAATTTCTATTTCCACCAAACTGGAAACCTTGAACTACCAGAAAAAAGGTCCTTTCAAGGCTTGACACCTCTTTGCACACACAAATTTATTTTGTACTTTTTGAACATCTAACAGCAGAGAGATTACCTGACAACCATTGGTATTTGGCCCACTATTTGCCTGCAAATGGAATGATAAGGCCTTCAATATTAGTGATATAGCTCAGTCTTCAAATTCAAATAGTAAGGACATTTGATGATAAATCTAGGCAGGCTAGCATTTAAATATTTTGAGAGCTAGCGTTTATAGAAATTAGGGTTTTCATCTACAGTCATTTTAATGACCCTGGACACTAATTAAGATGAAATCCTCATTGCCCCCAAAATTCTGAGGTTACCCCACCCAAATTAGAATCTACCCTTGTCCTCTAAATAACCAAAATATGAATAGCATACATATAGAAATCTGAGATTTCTGAATGTTATACAATCAAACATCTCAGAGAGATTCTTCGCTGTTGCACTTTCATTAATATTGGTCTCAAGGACTCAATATACAACTCTAGTAAAGTCTAAGGACTTTAGTCTAGTGTCTTTTTTATGAAGCTGGAAACAATTAGTTGAGGCACATAGGTAATTTCCCCACTAAGTTTTGCCCCTATGGTTAGACTTAAAGCAAAGCCACTGGTCCCCATCGAGGAACACCGCCTCCTGTGCTCAAGAATTATCATAGGAAGTGTGTGTGTGTATATATTTATAAAGTTCCAACTCTGAAAAAGAATGAGCCACAAATCTTGTCTATCCTAACAACAAAATTTCTAAGTCGATCAAACTAAGTTTCCAATACAGAATTAGTAGTTGTTATACACCACAGGATCCCACGAGATATTAATGCATCACATTACTCATGAAAATTAACAGAGAACTATCTAAGAGGAGAATCAAGGAAATGATACAAGACATATAAATGCAGCAGTAGAAAGCGATTTAACCAACACAAAATAAGAGCAAGACGTGGCACATTTATATGCAATGAAAAGAAGAGACCATTGAAAGTAGACCGGGGCCGGTATGTTTAGCAACAAAATTTTCATCCTCAAACTTATGCCCATAGATAGAAACACAACCACTACCATCACCCTGCAAGCCAAAAATTCCATTAATAACTAATCAGGTAGGCTGAAACCATTAAATTATATAAAATAGAACATTAAGAAGAAAAAACAAACAAACAAACAAACCTTAAGAAAATCACCAGCTTGAATCATAAAATCTTTAATCACTCTATTAAATTGGCACCCTTTGTAACCAACTGGTAATCCAGCTTTTCTGCCATTTGTTTTTCAAAAGTCAAATTAATTAATTACATTATCAGTGATCAATCACTAATTAACCATAAACATGGGGGAAACATCAATAAAAAGTGTCTTTTACCTGTGCTCACCCGTGCAAAACTGCCTGCAAGATTTAAAGAAAAACAAAATGAAATTAAGTTCAAAAAAAGAAATAAGAAATAAGTTTAGCGCAGAGAAGAGGGAAGGAGGAGTAGCAGGACCTGAAATTTTCGGCGGTTTTAGGGGCAATATCAGCGAAGAGCTCCATTTTGATACGACCAGCAGCGATGGTACCGATGGTAATATCGAAGAAGACGATTGGGTTTTTTGGGTTTGGTGGTCTCAAGTGCCACTCCACGCTGCCTCCTCCTGACGCCATCGAAGCACTGAACTCTCTAGTCCTCTCCCTGTCTCTCGCTCTCTCTGGAGTTCGTTTTGATGAAGGTTTTGGGGGTTTATGTGAGTGAACGTCTTCTCCACTGATTGGTCCGTTTAGCAAATAAGAATGAGCTTGTTTTCAGTCCTTACTATTTTGTCATAAAAAGTCACGTTTAGTTCCTATAGTATTGAAGATTTATACAATCAAGTCCTCTATTTTATTTGTAGTCAGATTGATCCTTTTATTTTTAAATCCCAATTTGTTAAATGGAAAATGAATTCAAGAAGGATGATTTTAAAAATACTAATTTTCAATGCTTGATTACATCATAAAAATATTATTTAATAAGCTAGAAAAAAATATTTATCTAGATTTACTAATGATTGAGCTCTAGTCCACTTTAACATCTCTTTATTATCATTACTCGAAAGATAATTCATGATTTGTCTGTGTTTTCCTTCTTGGAAGGGAAAGGAAAAACACACCTTCATTGATTGAACTGTTATTTATGTTGTCATAAATAAAGAATATTATTGTAGATAAAGATTAAACAATTTTTGGACTTGATCTGTGACCTAGTTGCACCAGAATCTAGCCAGGTCTATGAAGTCGCAAGTTGACCCAGAAGAATGCAGAGGGATCCATTCATTTCTTGATTAAAAAAGAAGAAAGTGGATTAATTATTGCAAATTTGTCTCTACAAAAATAAATTGAGAAACAAAATACAGAACTTGTGAAAGCACCAGAAAAACTGAAGAAGAAAACAAATAACTTGAAGAGAGAATCGGTTGGTTAAAGTGAGGAGTAAAAGAATAGGAATGAAACGGTACAAATACACAGTTGCCTGTCATCACCTGCACAGGCACTCTCCTACGCTGAAGATTTAGGGATTTTGAACTGCTTCTTGAGAAACTGGGATGCCTCTGAATCACCCCGGTGACATAGTATTCTCAACAATGTTGGGGTATCGGCGCCTAGTCTGCTTCCGCCTCGCTGCCTTTCCACCCCACTTACAGATTTCAGGTCCTCAATTAATTCTCTGGACTGCAATTCAATTCAAAAGGAAAAGGGTTAATCCGATCCTCTAGACAAGATGCTAAAGAAAAAAGGATAGTTTTTGTATGGAGAAGTTTCAAAGCAATGTTTGATCTGTCTAGAGCACAGTACCACCAATGGAGGACAGTCAATTATCAGATCAAGAGTAGCTAATGTTTCCGCTGCTTCAGATGGATAAATTGCTTGTTTGTGGAATTAATGTTACCCTTTATCTTATTCAGCACCACAATAATCAAATTGTGCGGTGGAAAATCAGCCGGTAGTAGATTGAGATATTAGCACCTCTCCTTTTCAGCTTCTCTCTAGTGTGATATGATAACAACACAAGTTTATGAAAAAGTCCAACCTTATCTTTTCATCTGGAGTGAATCACCACAGTGATCACCCTGTATCAGTATCATAGGAACTGAAGCAGGTTCATAAAAATCAACTTCAATTCTCATAGTAGATTTTTGCAGTCTAAAACCTCCATGAGAACTAATTTAATAGCTTAAAACACGATATAAATTGGCTGAGTCAATTGTCTTTCAGCATTGTACTTTATATCTTACTATTATTTTTAGAGACTATGCCGCAAAAACTAACCTCATAGCTGTGCAACTTAATTACATGTCGAGCACGTGCTACATGGTTTTCAACTACTCCTCTGGGAAGCCCATCTCCTCCAGAGATGAAAAATTCCTATATGAAAAAGATACATGAATCAACAGAAACAATAAACAATAATTAGGTGCAGATATTTAAGAACAGGAAGTTGCTCATTTCAGACCATGTAGTTCACCAATCACCAGCATTTATAATGAATAGGCAGCAAAACTTTATAGCACATTTCACAAAGCTTTAAGCATCCATCAGATTGTGAGAATTAAACCGCAAAGCAGCTTTAAATGCTTTCAGTCCAGTAATTTCATCCTTTAGATGCAAGAATAGCACAAATCGTTCATGGAGCCTATCCATGGTCTGTCTCCTTTTCTTTTTCTTGCCAATCAAATTCAAAGTACAGTTGACAAATACCTTCAAAACCTCTATATCGTCTTCCAATACTTTTGCATCACCTGGGCAGAAATATCGTGATGGTCCTCCATCCAATATAACTCGGAGAAAGCCATCCTGAAAAAAGGAAACATTTCAGTAAGCAACAAAATCAAGCACTTGTTACATTTCATTTTAAAAAATGGAGGCACGGACCAGTGAAGCTTGTAGAAGACTCGTCACAATGCGATCTCTGAGGGGCTCCACAATGATACTACAGAGTTCATTCAGTTCCTGCAGTAGTTAACAGTGATGAGGCTTCTTATTAGGAAATAGATAAAAGCAAATCAAAAGGGATAGCCTTCCTAAAACAGCACCGCACTTGACCGGCGTAGTTAACAGGCTAAATATACAAGTTTATCGAGAATGCTAGTTTTTTTCCTATTAAAACTAAATTCTTTTAATCAGTATTATTATACATTTACCATTAACAGTGTGCACCATGATTCACTTAGCATCTTATGCCTCAGCTTTAAAAAGCCTTTAGCAAGAAGTTTTTGATAAGATGGTCAAGAACACCAGTATCTGATTCTTATCAAGGAAATGCAAGAAAATCTTGCTTCTCTGAAGGAAAAATCTTACTATGTCAAGCGGTTCAATTATTGCTTCCAGCCTAGATTGAGGAACTGCGGGTTTATACAGATTTTCAATGAATGGTTCCTTCAAGTCATAGAAGATGATCTTAGTTCCTGCATAAGTTAAATCACATCAATCAATATCAATTTTACTTCTCATGATGACCAATTTTGCAGAGTGAACCCAAAACTCTTACCAGTAAACTCACAGATGCGATCAATAGCAGCATTTATATCTTTTCTACTGCCATCAAATGTTCCCTTCTGCTTGAAACTTGCTGAATTCTCATCTATGGATTTCTCTAATAAAGAAAAGATTTATATGCCAATCATTAATTGGGAAATGATCACTTCAAAGCAACTATACCGTTGTATTATCGCTTTCTCAGTCTCTACCATACAAGTAATTAAGCAAACTATAAACTTTGGCAAATAAAATCCATATACATGCAAAACACACAATATACATAAAAGAAAGAGCTGTTTGAGTTAGAACTGATAACTATAAACTTCTCAGTCCCAAGAAATTGTGACAAGCAAGAACCATATTTTAAGAATCCAAAAGATTATGTCAACAGAAGAACTTCAATATTAAATGAGAAGGTCTGACAATAGTGGCGGCAAAATCAGTCAGCAAGATCAAGCGCTGCCTACTGGTGCAATGATTTTATATTGCAGCCAGGGTATTGTGGAAGCAGCTGTAGAGGGCAATTTATAACATCCTGATTGTTGAGGGTTTGAATTGCAAAACTATAAAATTGTAAAAGAAGAATGCATGCAACCTATTCTAAGTGTTTCCAAAAGTATTGTGCCATAAGTAGATTAACTAAAGCAATTATGATTTTCCAGGAATAAAAGTCAAGCAGTTTTGCCATTACTGCCATGATGGGTTCAAGAAATGTGAACATGACTGGTATAAGAAAAAATATACCTCATAACCAAATGAATTGAAATGTAACAGACCATTAAAGATCCATTATATATGGCCATTGCGTTTTATAACATCCATTATCTAAATCCTTGATTTACATGCTTTATGAGATGGAATCTGAGAACAATTAGCAGCACCGTACACTAGACAGTTTCACTTTCTTTTTTAGCTTGGGAGAGAGATAATCAAATTTCACATTCCAAACTAAACATTTAAAGGAGAGTAATTCACTCAGGCAGGTCAACCAGTGGATGGTGTATATCATTCAATAATAACTTAAATACTTACCGATAAACTGCTCACGAGGCTTTCTCCTATTCCATCGTTCCCAGATGCTATCTTCCAACTTATTCAGTTGACTAATTGCATACTGCCCATAGCAAGAAACCATGTGTCATGCATATTACATTATAAAGACAGCCAAAAATTAGTAACTCTGCAAAATGCAGAAAACTAGAAAACCATCACTATAAGAATTTGACCCTACCATGGATTTTTAGGAGAAGTTCGTAATACAGAGCCATTCTGACAATAACTCAAATTTCACTGACAAAATAATAAAAATCACCACTGACAATTGCATACTTGTAGAAGTTCTCTTTATTTTAGTGTCTTCCAGTCTTTATGAAGAATTTTTTACTGTAGTGACATCATTACATTACTCTTCAGATGGAGAATTAGAGGTTAGCACTATAATTCGCTAAGCCAAAATGAAATCAATTATTGAATCATGCTCTTTTTTAAATAATCTGCTCACTATGTAGCCAGGAACATCCATTTCAAAAAAGTGATGGAGGAAATCAAGAGACTATCACCAAGCAAACTATGACACTCCACAACATTGCTAGCCTTGTTGAAAAAGGATTGTCACATTAATAGTGCATGACAACAAACTTTAGAGCAGTCATGATAAGGATCAGTGTGCATGAGAAAATAGAGAAGTTGAAAGTTGAAAGTTGAAAGTTGAAACTCTTCTATTCATTTCTAAATGGACCATGCCAATGTAGTTGAACTTACATATAGAGTATTTAACTGAACACAAAGTGTTGCTGTCGCTGGAACATTCATTTCTTTGGATTTTATTATCTCTTCAGGCATCCTCGAGTCAAACAGTTCCTTTTTTACAAAGGCCTTTAGTCCAGCTTCCTTCCTGTATCGTGTCAGAATAGGAACTGGTGGAATTAGGTCTTCCTTTGCCGCTGCATGACAAGAATTGCACATTAAGACCCCTAATCATGGGAAGGGAGAGGGAACACAACATATATGTGCGCGCGCACGCGCGCGCGTGTGTTTGCACACGTGCACGTGTGTGTTTGCACAGAAGGTACAAAAGAAGAAAGTAAACTGGGCAACAAAGAAGATGGAGGAACAGGTTAAAAATACAGACGTGCTAAAAGATGGTGATAAATTCAATTATAACAAAATGAGCAAACAAATGCAGCATCTAAGACAGGAAGTTAGGTACACGTATAAGGGAAAGAAAGGAAAGAGAGAGAAATTTATCCATTCTGTAAAAGCAGTTTCTAACTAAGAATATACACGTACGATATACTCACCCAACTTGTCAATGACATGATTTGCATAAACTTGGAATGCATTGTCAACACCCCGAAACAAGCCATTCAACTCTTTGGAACTCATTGGAACTTTAAGAGAGAAGAACTGATCAACAGTCTGTAAAAAGGAATATTGATTACACAAGGCATTATTAATCAGTGTCATCCCATAGCAGATAAATCATTAGCAAAATTACACACAACTTGCAAAATCCTATTCTGATCACAATTTCATAAACTATAGTTCATGCTAAACCTCCAAGGGAATTCCATTTTTTACCATCAAATAACAGAAGTTTAATCAAAATAGCTGGGTAACTAGCATAGACATCTTTGTTTTTAAGCCTTAATTACAATGGAGCATTCCATAGTGGATGGAGAAAGATTAGATTCTAGATGTTTCCACGCACGTGCAAGCTGCACACCAAAAGAAAAGGGTAGCCAGAAAAAAAAACCTGACTGACACAAATTTAATTATCCACAACTCAATTTCTCTACAGTTCCTCAAGTTTTCTTATGTGCTTTTGCAAGACTAGGTTTTCTTTATTTGCGTAACACCTTACGATAGTACAGAAATAATACTAGTGTTACATGAGCATTCTTGCCTCTTCAACAATCCTATAAACTTCAACAATTGAACTCCCATGCCGCTGTTGAGGTGATATTGGTTCCCACCGCTGAAAGAATGATTTACAGAAAATATTAAAATAAATGTTAAGCAAATTAGACCATTAACTAAGACAAGGGAGTGAAAATAATCCTGTCATCTAATTGAATTGGAGTAGATTGACTAAATTCAAAAAATTGATTTCAAAGAAGTAAAATGAAACAAAACTTAGCACATACCTCCTGTTGAATGGCACGCTCAACCCAACCCAAAATTCGTCCAAGCTGAGAATTTACCCATCGCATGACCAGTGTTCCAGATATAGATTCAATCTTGAGAAAGAAGCAAAGGGGAAAAAAAATAAGCGGTGAAGGCTATAGGAGAGAGCTTGATAAAGTCAAAAGCATTGGCAAATCCATGTGAACCCATGTGAACAACTCATCGTTGATTTTTATCATGTGGATGGATACAAAGGGTCTCAAGGCTGGGGGGATTTGAGTCAGTGGTGAAGGGCTTTGGTGATCTAAATATTGATCCCAATCTTCATCAATTATGATTCCTCACTTGTATTTGATTATAATATGGTTTGAACCTAGGTTCCACAACACATTCACACCAAGCAGTTATTTTGTGAGCCTTACATAAGGTCCGAGGGAAGCATTTGTTTCTTAGTCATGATTGTGCCAGCACACTCAATGTGCATGTAGAGAGAAAGAGAGAGATTCCAATCTGGACTTAACATAACAATAACACTTTCATATCAAATAGGAAACATGAAGACTAGGATGCATAGCTTATCTTCACTCTTCACAGTTGCCAAACAAACCTCAACAAAGGTCAAATAAAAGATGATGCTTGTTCACGAGTCAGGCCAAATGCCCTCTAATTCAATATATTTGAGGGTTTTATAAACCCCGAATACCATGACAAGCTCTTCCACTTAGAGAAACTTCAAATAGTATAGCTATTTTCTGAAATTTCTAGATGTTAAACTAACTGATCTGCTTCAATGGCACAACATTCTAGGCAGTATTTTGTCCATTGTTATTTGTCCTGCTTATGTCTATTTTAACTAAATTTGTTTAGAGAGAGAAAGAGCTGACAACAAAAATTAAGAATATTAGAACCTCAAACCATGGAACCAAACAATCTCACCTGATACAGATTTAGTTTGCGGAATTTGACTTCAATATCCCCCTCTCCACACGCAGAAGAGATGAGCGCCATTATATACTGCTCAAGGCTATCAGCAGCAGGAAACACAGAGACAACATCCTCAGTCAGATGTTCGGTGCCATCAAGGAATGGTTTCTGAAAATAAGAAGTGCAATTAGGCCTTCACAGTGTGAAGAAAGCACTCTGGAGTCTGGACTTTAAGCCAAGTGAACATCCTTACCAACTTGTTCCCATAGAGCTTGTGAACAAGTGATGCTGAAACAACAATTGCTTGTGGATTCCTCTGTGACAAAATTGGTGTGAATATGGTTGATTCTTTTTTTAGAAGTTTCTTGATCTCTTCTGCAAGCAATGCCAAAGGATGCTCATCCATTTCATCTAGTTTATCAACAACCAGTAATGTCTGCATTAAGAAGAAACGAAGATGATGGGATGGCTTATAGAAAATTTAATGTCATATGCTAAAATTCAAGGGAAAACATTTCAATACCGTCTCAAAAATTTACTACTATAGCTCAATGCACATACTAGATGGACATTGTGCAAATCTCTTAGTGTTTCCAATGCTCTAGGGGATAAAACACCGTTTTAGAAAATCCTAATCCCTTTATGTTTAACCCATGTCAATCTAAAGGAAACTGTATTGATTATTACTGCTTTTCTTTCAAAACAAAGATGCTAACCCATTGAACTAGTACAAAAAAAAATCTTAAGAGAGATGATCAAACAATATTCCAGCCCTTCCATATCTCAGAAATTATCTTTAATCTACTTTACAGGTTATTGAAGTTAAAAAAAAAAGGAAAACAGTATCAACTGTTAAAGGAATTCAGAGCTCTATATAGGTTAGGTGTCTCCGCTTAGAAGCTTCAACTGAGTTGGATGCACTGTAGTGTGATCACTTATCAGACTTGACTATTGATGCCACTGTTGCCCACTTTGGTGTGTCTGCTTTTAGCTTGGATGTGATGGACATATCAAGTACCAACATATTGATTATGTTAAGTGAGGTATACCCTCATGTACATCATGGCAACCCCAACCTATTGGCTTAAACTCCCAGATCAGATTCTCTAAAATGAACAGACCAGTAGATCACACCAAGCAGAAGTTATTCAGTTCAGATACTAACCCTTGTAAATGCATTCTTAATGGATGATGCTATGAATGATTCGATCTGATCTTGATCCATGACAGATGTACGTTGCATTGCCTGCAGAAGTGTGGAATATTAATGTCCAACATATAGCACATAAAATTCTGAAGCAACTTTTTTTAATTCAAACTAAGAACTAGTTATATATTGAATGCACATTAATTGATAATATTCTCTTTCCAGGTATGCTACCTGTGTAGTTCTTGCTGAACAATAATAAAATCAGCCCACAAACACAGCAACAAGGCTTTAACATACATACCATTTCAGATTCTTCCAAGAGAAGCCTCCGGGTGATCATTGCAACTAACACTACATCCTCCATTACCAATGAGTCCTACAAGGCACATAATAACTCATACTGGATAAAGAGTTCCAAACTGGAAAGAAATCAGTTGAAAAGCATTTCAAAAAATATAAATGGCTACAAGTGATGGGAAAAATACAAAATCTAAACATGTTATTCCCAATATGCACCAAAGGAGGTCGCCCATTTTCATTCAAATTCAATACTCGAAACATTCATAATCAATTGCATATAAAAATATAATCCAGCAGCAAAATATTAACTCCTTCACATGTACCAATAAAAATTCGAGTGGCCAATAAAAAGCCACATCCCCTGTCAGTGCAACAGTCATGATTGCCAACATCCATTTTGTATATTCATCCATTCCAGGTTACAGCACCAAATAAAAAAAATATTGCTTCTAGAAGAGTGTATAGATTTCAACATTAACTAATCAACTATTCCAAATGCTGGCCGCCTCCCATCCCCAGCTCCTAATATATGCTGAGTCACGGGCATCTCTTATATTAAAGATCCATCTCTAAATAAACTCTAAAATAGAGATTATTCCATTTACATTTAGTTGTGTAATTTAAACTTTATGAAGTCAACATATAAGACTTCAGACTTTTACAGGACAAACTCAAGTTCAATGTCATTTGTTTTTTAAGAAGTCGATTGCAAGAGAACTTTTTTTCCAAGACGAACCAAGTGGAAATTCGATAACATTTAGGAGAAGAATATTCAAGAATGATATCTGTGAAATTATCTTCAAGCAGTCAGACCGTGCACATCAATCATGTTGAATGCATCATGCACCTGTCTTATAGTTCTGACAAAATGAATATTGACACGATCACATCCCAGGCAAACATGAGTTACTGAGCTGAGGAAACAATGAAATAGACAGAAAATAAAGCACCGGATACATTGGACCGCATAGTGTTAAATATAAAGAGAACAGTTTACAGAAATATTCAATTTCCTGAGCATGGAATCATAGATAAGTCAGCAAAATGAAAATTGTTAAGAAGAACAACACGCAACTTAAAATTACAGATAAAATTTAACCAATTAACAAGTATAACTGAAGCATCTCCTATGATAAGATCAGATATTCCAAAAGGTAATGCTAACCAAGAGTTGAGATTCAAACAGTTAATCAAACCTCAGCAAAGTTCAGATGGTAGTCTCCTAGCTGCTTATCAGCCCATTTCTGAACAGGTGATAAAAAGGATTGAAAGAAAGGCAGCTCTTCACCTTCAACTCTGGAAAGCAAACTTTTCAGGTGTAACCTCTCTTGTGGTCCACGTTGTTCTTTTAATGGTATTTTCTTCAGCTGCACAATGGCATGTTTTAGGAGCCCCTGCTCTTGTGTGATGACATACTGCAATGACACGCAACCAAATACAATTAATATAAGATAGTGATGATGGTTCTGTTTTGTCCATTGGCTGGTTTAAGTGCAGTTGATTATAAAATGAAAAGCTTAAAGAAGCATCTTAAGGGCTGTGACAGATTGTAATAGATACAGGATGAGGAAGTTGAGCAATGATGGCAATAGTTATTTTTAAGTTCGTATCTTCAGATTTCTCAAGTGCAGATCAGTAAGAATATTGGGTTTAGTATTTTCAGGTTGTTTGATTTTCTGTACAGAGCCTTAGATTTTATGCTGAAGAAGGTTATTGGTTTGAAGTAAACAATCAAAGAGAAAACAGGTCTGTACAGGACTGCTATTGACCACCGGGTGATGGAGAATAAGGAAAGGAATGCTCCCTGTTTCTTATTCCAGAATAACAATGATGACTGCATGAATTTATGGCAACTTGAATGTGTATGGCAAGAGAAAGAAAAGGGAGTACAGGAATAATACCTGACGAATTAATACCGATGCATAGGATGTGTAATGGATGGTTTCTGTAATTCCTAAAACACGCCATGTTGACTTCAAGAGCTCAAGAATTTCCTCAACTTCCTGAAAATGGAGACAAGGTGAAAGTAATTATACTAGGTGGAAAAGGACAACCAATCATCCTTTTCTCTTTTCAAATAAAAAAATCAATTGAACTAAAGTTATTTTAATAAATATCCCTACTGAAAAAGCAAAGATGGTAAATCCAGAAATTGATTTCTCTGAACACGAAATTTTTGAAACAACAATTCAAGCAGAATGACACCAAAGTATCCATATAACCAACCACAGCTACGTGGTTGTTGTTTTTGTTGTTGACAAAAATGCTTCCTGGTATCATGGGATTATGATAAATGGAAAAACTACTAACCTCTGTCAGCTTCCCCTCATCCAAAATGTCAAAGACACTCAGCAGCAGTTTCTCATACAGTCTAACATTAAGGTGATAGCCATCTGCCCAGTGGCATACCTCACCGGTTAAGTCACCCCGAGCTGGCCTCTCTGCAAGTGGTATTGCAATCTCTCTGAGAGATCTCAAACATTCTGTTCGTTGGACCTCACCCGCAGAAGATTGACGGAACTACATTAAAAATCAAACTTTATTTAAGAAAGGCTAAGGTGACAAGAGGGCGACAACGAAAAGCAAGGGAAAACAAATATTAAACATGAAAGCTTGCCATGTTTTGACTCAATATAAAAGCTTAAATATGACTAGACCAAAATAACCAAAGAGACCACAAGAATATAGTCCTACATGTCCAGGTAAGGAAAAAAAACAGAATATCAATGCTCTGTTTATATTACAATAAATAAATAATAAAGAGTATACTGAGTTGGAATAAACTCCACCAAAAAACTGAAATAGCAAACAAAAACACAATACAGTTTCTTTCAAAGTGAACAGATAATAGAATCATGGGAGGGAAAGTAATCGATAGATAACCTAACTTCATTTATGTTATCTCTGTGAAAGGTCTTGTACGTTTGTCTATTGGTGTTTCTGATGTCAAACAGGTTCAATAAAAAATAAAATTGTCTAGATTTCTAGCCATGCTTCTCCTTTTCGATGTGGTAAAAAACTAACTAGAATTGAGGATAATATCAAGCAAAGAGAAAGGAGATCTCACTTGAAAGGAACAGATGAGTAACTATGAACAAAGCTCACTGCTAAACAGCGACCAGTATAGAGAAGTAAAAAAAAGGAGTAAAAACATCAAAAAGATTCAGCCATTTAAAACACATGTCATAAAGACCCTAACTCCTTATTATGAAGTATTCCACAGAGAACCCTCCTATAGCCATCGCATTCCCAACTTAAGCAACCAACACTATCTAGCACTGCAAGTATATAGCATTAAGGCAAATTTGTTGATGGTTTTCTGACAGTAGGACATAACAGGGATAGCTCCATTTCAGTATCATAAAAAGTAAATTGATGCATCATATGATAATCTTTTGAGTCTCTAAAGCACAAACCTCAGATTCCTCAATCTTTGCCAAAAGAATCCTCAAATCACTTGGTTTGCGCCCGGATTCACCAAATCCAACAACTGCGTGATTAATAAGCCCCTCCTCCAGCATGAATAGCTGTACTGGGACAAAATTGAAAATGTCTGTCATCAGTAACATTTCCATGGCTCAAATTTTACCACTCAAAGGGAACTAAGGCATTTAACAAAATAAATTCAAAATTAAAATGGTAAAGAATGCAAAATTTACCTGCCTTTTTTGCCACCGTATATATGCTTTCTTATCAGAAAATTCTGTACGTGAAATACAACATAACAATTCCAGTGGAACCAATAGGGTATCCATTCGTTTCCCAACTTTTCCAGCAAGAGCATTGAGCAGCCCTTGTCTAGTTCTTATGTCCATTGCCTCGGATATCTGCACTCATGTAGAAGGGAAAAATTATGATATTGTCTTGCTTAATGCTTACAGTTCCAAGGACTATGATTTGGCACAGATTACAGCTTAGTGTAGTAGCTAAGACAAATAAGAAAAATTGATGCACGTGCATTATCCACACAGGAGCAGGCTCACCAATTAGAAAGACATTTTATGCAAGGCAACTGAAGATATACTTGACCTTTAAAATAGCAAGATGATATGATTACGAAAAACTGACTGGTAGATCATTTAAAAACTCCCACCCTTCCAAATCTCTCAAACAGGAATTTAGCATAGTGTATGTCCAAACATCCAGTTCCCAAGAGATAACTCGATAGCTCTTCCTCAGAGGAGACTGGACATTAATGTATTTCACACAATGAAAGTCAACAATCTACAGGGGCACAGTTCCACTATATAGGAAACTTTACAACAAAGGTGGTGTAAATAACCGTGGTACTTTAAGCTCAACTTAAGCTAAAAAAACTTATTTGATGGCTTAATCGCATCAACTTTGTTGAAAAGGAGACTTGCAACCCTGTGACACCAACTGGTTGAATACACTCTCGAGTTTTGATGGCTGAAAGAAATTTGAAAATGGTTTTTAAAACCTATTAAAAGAACCAGTTTCTTAATTACATTCTCAAAGTGCATTTAGTTACTAAACTCTCCTTCTAAAACATTTTAGAACAAAATTCCACACATATGGCTCTTCAATTTTATTATGCTATGGATACAAATGCATGAAATTATGTCCTTAAGACTTACTTTTGGTATCCAGGCAGAATCCTTCCAAGAGAAAAAAATAATAAACAGAGATACTGTAAACACTACATCCATGAGGGGGGGGGGGGGGGGGGTGTCTGAAATACCTCCATCTGGGCACGCATGTTTTCTAGCAAACCAACCAATCCAGTTGCACGCTGAGAATGGGTCACGGCATTGTCAGTTTTACTACGTCCAAGCTTTCTCATCAACTTGGACCTTTTGTCTTTCTTTTTTTCTTTTGATGGAACAATAAGGCCTCTGCTCATTTGATAATAAGGAGAAGAATCATTACACAAATGAAGAGTGAAATGAGGGAAACACAAAGGAAAAGGTAAAATGAGGATATCTAGGGATCAAATGAGATTATGAAACTTACCCTGATGCCCCAGCACATGCCAAGAGCACTTCATATGCAGTTTCACGGAGGTCATCATCTGTGATACCTGTGAATAGGAAGAACCATAAGTTAATTAATTGGATGGATTAATGATTTCACCTTCCATTGCAAGATAATAGTAAAAGACATTATAACAACGCCGACTTGACTCTTCAAATAAATGGACAACAATCAACCACAGCTTTCATATATCAAAAATAAAAATGTGATGTTCCATGAATCCTTCATGATCTTGGTGTTGTAATTATCACAGCCCTATCCTTTTCATGATTACGTTAGTCAAGTACTATATATCAAGAATATTATTGGAATTAGGGTAGCCATTCAGCCCCTTTCATCCTCTTTTTTTTTATTATTGGTTCTACTAATTTACATGTTTCCACAAACAATTGACCCATGAGAATCAGCAAGGACCACCTTGCAAGGCTAAATGCTCTTGGATCAAGTAAAGACTCTGGGTTTCCAGCATACCACTGCACATAAAATGAGTATTCCCAATATTGTGCCTTGAGGAGAAATCTTCTCCTTCTTTTTCCTACCGTCCTCTTTCATAATTCTTTTTGAAAGGGCAATCAAAGTATTGTGTTGAGCAAGGAATCCATTTTCTGAAAGATCTTAGCTTTCATCAACCCTTCTATCAGCAAAAAAAAATGATGGAAAATCTAGTGTTGATTTCTATATCATGGGCTCAAGAACTTTAAATGGCATCCCCAGTCCTCCTATGGCTAGTTTCAATTTGGATTTCCCTGACATCAACTTTACAACTGCTTCTTAAACAACATCTCAGTTATCTATTTTGACTATCATAGTGCCAGCAAATATCTTCTCCTTTTTCTATCCATTGAAAACATAATATGTGAAACAATCTCAGGCCCCAGCAAGAGGTAGATACTAAAGAAACACCCTTTCTTTGATGGGCAACAGCCTCATCAAAGAGAACCAAGGGGGAAACGCAGCTAAATAATAAGAAACACCTTGTGACTGTTTGTACATAAACATACATATGAACACGCAATCACGGATGCATGTATGTGTGCACAGAAAGAAATAACTCTGTTAAATTAGAGAGATCAATAGAGTGTAGAAAGTATCCAACAAATCATCATACCACCAGAAGCAAATAGCAAAAAACAGAGTTATTGCCAATATCTTCACTTTCATCTCAAAAATAGAGCAGAAAACTCAATCAAAACTCTACTAGTTCACCTCAACCCAATATTCCAGAAAAAACATAATGTCACTGCTCTCCACTTAAACAACTTCTTCCCCTATTGTATCCTCTCCAACATTGTCCAAATTTCTAATGCCCTAGAATCTGATCTATCTTCTCCATGTTCCTTTTACACATGCAGCATCAGCTGATCCCAGCTCACTTCCTTTTAACTAAGTTTCCACAGTTAGAAGCGAGAAAGAGGCACTGCTTGTGAAAAAAATTGAGTTTTTTTCCTGGACTGTTGGGGTTACAACACGATTAGTGATTCAGATAATAGCTAGTTGGAAAGGAAGATTTTGGAGTTTGAGGATTGGGCCTATATAGGGCGCGATTCCTCGATGCCTCATGCATGACTTGTGGTCCAAGTGAAATATGCACTTTTTTTTGGAAGAGACTGAGATTCAGTCTTAACTACCAAAAATAAAAGGTTTCTTCTTTGAAAACTGTCAATTTGGGTGTCTTGTCTGACTCTATACTTCTATCATTCTATTCTTTCAGAAATTTCAGTAGCTGTCGAGACTCAAGTGGCAAAGCCCTCATGAGTTTTAAGCTTTTTAAGCTTTTCTTATCTTTCATTCTACCACTGGGATAGTTCTTGTATACCTCATTTGAAGTAGCAAGGCCACCTTTTTTGCTTTCGTAATTCAATCTGACTAAATAAAAAAATAAAACTGTCAACTCATGAACCAGTATCCACATGGGACTTGATAAGGAACTGCTGCCTATATGCTACCATATATCCTGGATTGACCAAGTAAATGATACATCATAGAGTGCAATGCGAGCCTTTGTATGTCAGATCCATATAGATAGCTAAAATTTTGTTCCTGTGAACAGAAGTAGCAAATAAATATAGAAATGAATTCTCTAACGGTGCCTTAAGTCCATAGTTTAATTTTAGCAAAACATGACTGACAGTATTCCCACCCACAATTCATGGCTTTCCAGACGAGGACACCATAGGTGCAAGAAGAAATTGGGATGGTCATTCCTGCTCTTCATCACCATCAACTTCCACAATCAAGCATGCCTCTCCTCATCACTCCTTCAATTTAAATAGTTCATAATTTTACTCATATCCAACCATGTCCTAAAATAATCATGGGTCCAAAAAATCATTAACCAATTATTACATCACTGTCAAGGTATCTGACCTTAAACAATCATGCTTTATTTCTATGTCTTTTAATCGCCAGTGTTAGGAAACAGAATTGGCAGTTTCTCTTTCCATTTATTTTTTTCATGGTTGATTTGTTGTAGAAACTAAAATGTAATATAATATACTTTTAAACCAATGTTACCTGTAGAAAAAGAGGGCAATTTGGGAACAAGATCAGCAGCATCATTTGGATTGTGTCTTGACAATCTGACACTATCAACTACCTCAAGATCATCCTCATCCTCGAAATCTTCAATGTCATCAACAGTCAATTCTCGAACTTCGGTGGATTCAGTCAATTCTCGAACTTCAGTGGAGTTAAAGGATTCTGACTTTGCTACACTTGCCAAGGACACAACAGGCGATGGTGCAAAAACAGGGTTTGGCGCTGAAATGGGAACAGGAGGTGGTGCCCTTTTTGGAGGTGAACCTGAAGTTTCAGGTTTTGTAACCAAGAAAAACTCATCTACTGGACCTGTGTTATTCTGAAAATGACAAAAGAACTCAACTTTTAAAATAGTATTCACTCATATTCAACCCGAATTTATCAAAATTCAGCCTTGTGTCAGGCATATCTCGTTATCCTATGCATTAGCTATCACTCCTCAGCACAAGAACAGCAAGATCTACCACCATATTCCAAACTTAAAAACCAATCACATCATGGAATAACATCACATTAATGCTGAAAACCAATACTAATTACAACCCAATAACTCTCTCGTCATTGAAGCAATGCATAAAAACATTGAAACTCACCATATGGGGTAAGCCGGTATTATCATGGTAATCTCTTATAGCTTCTGAAAGTTCAAGCATTCCACCTACATTATCACAAACCCGTTAGAAAAAAAAAAAACCAAAAACCACAAACTCAAAAACAAACAATACCTTTCTTAACACAATTGAGAACATAATCTACACTGACTTGGTCCAGGTCCACGTCATCAAGTGTAACCGCACCAGGAGGCATTACAACTTTCTTAATTAAACTACCAGAAAGCATATAATCTAAAAGAACTCTCCGGTCCCTCCTGTATCTTTGTAAAAGCTCCAGGGCATTTTCCCTAATTTCATCAAACATAATTTTTTTAAAAAAGAAGAAGAAAGAGAGATATATAAATTAAATTGAGAAAAACAAAAACAAAATAAAAAGACATACTCTTCCATGGCCAATTGAAGTAATAATGTAAATATCCACCACCTGATAAAAACAGAATTGAAACTAATTAAAATAATAATAATAAATGCTACATTTAATAAAATAAAAAAAAGGGAATCACTTAGATCCTGATCTACCACTTCGAATCTAACAAATAGAGAAGCAAATTATAAAAATAAACAAACTATTCGGCTGCCTAACAGAAGTAATTGACTTACTTAGAGGCAATTAATTGCTAGTGTACTGCAACAGTGAAAGCTACTTAACACATACTTAATGATGAAAATTAACTGAAGAGTTAAATCGATAATTAAGATTAGAAGACGAACTTAATTGTTTGATTAAAGTTTTGGATCTCTGGGAATAGGAGTGGTGAAGTAGAGAGAGGGAGAGTCGGTATGAAGGTTAGAAAGGGTGTGAGAAATGAGGTTGAAAAGGTCAGTTTGAGGGCAGCTGGTTTTTGATTGGTTGTTTAGGGAGCGAGATTTCTGGTTGAGAGAGAGAGAGCGGCAGACGAGGGTGCGAATCCATGTTGGAGTGAGTAGTTTAATGTAGTTTTGATGTCGTTTTAGGGGTTAAACTTAATTTTCTCACGTTGTTGTCTTTTGGAATTTACCACATACGTCTTTTTTTACTAGCTGTGAAATCTGGACCACGTGGTGAGTGCAGTAAAATTTTTATTTATAATATATAAGAATAATATTTATTATTTTATAAATAATATTTTTTTATATTAACACATTAAAACAATTTAAAAGGTTTGTAAGTTGTTTAGACTTTATAGTACAATAATAATTGTTTTTTAAAATATTTTTTATTTAAAAATAAATTAAAATAATAATTTTTATTTTTAAAATATATTTTTTATATCAGCAGAATGATTTGAGCAAAAATCCCAAACACAATAATTTTTTTTTTATTAAGAAACATAGCTCCACAGAATTCGTTGAATCCCTGGAGGATTGATCTGATAGAGTTATGCTGTAGCTAGGTTCCGTGCTTTTGTTTTTAGAAGGAGCTTGTGGACCTTTAAGTCCTGTCCAGACCAAACAAAGGGACAAGCAGATGGGCCGAGCCGTGGAACCACATTGTATGCATGGAAGTTATGGTGCCTTCGAAGTTGTCAAAAGTGTACATATCAGCCCTTGATGTCTTAGATTTCTTAATCGTATCTTGAATTCAATATTTTTCTCACGTCAGAATTCTATTCCTAATATGATTGGTTTATTTAAATAGGGACTTACAAAGATTTTTGTTAAATTTTCCAGACAAGAAGTTTGTTTCGCGAGCATGTGAATGTGAATTTTAATATTAAAAAAATGGCGAGAAAATATTGTCCGTACAAATATATGTCATTGTGGATAACAATAATTTTTTTTTTCTCTAACATTAAGAGGGTGTTTGGCATTATGGTGCAACCAGAGATTGTAAAAAAAAAATGAGGGTCTCGGTGTTTGGTTTATGTAAAGAAGTTGAAAAGAGCATGCGGGTCTCGTTTAAAAAAAATCTAAAACCCGTGTTTCACGGAAAGTAATAAATTGGTGTTTTCTGTGCATTTCATGAGAGAGCTAAGAGTATTTATTGTGTGAGAGGGCTATAGGAAGGGGGATATTATTTAGTTTATTATTTATCATGTGTGAGAGGGCCGCGAGTATTTATTATGTGTGAGAGGGTTGCAAGGAGTGGGGGTATTTTTTAGTTTATTATTTATCATATATTTCATATAAAAAATATATTTTGAGTATAAAATAATCTAAAAATTAATTAAAATATAAATAAATATATTAGAAGGAGATCACAATTATAATTTTTATCTTGCAATCATTATTTTGTTTAAAATGAGATTTTATTATATATTATTCCAGGATCACAAAGACCTTTACATATGGATTTATAGTTCGTGGTAAAATTATATTTTATCTTGATGGGAAAATAAAAATAAGTGTCTAATTTATTTGAATTATTAATTATATTTATATTATTATAATTATTTTATATAAATATTTATATTATTATAATTATTTTATATATATATATATATATATATATATATATATATATATATTAAATCATTTCACAAGTTAAAAGCAATGTGAAAAGTTTGGTAACCAAACACTTGAAACTGTTTTTCATTAACCTCAAACTCAATTACAGTTTTAACTAAACACTTTAAAAATTATTTCGAATCATAGCTAAAGTGCTTTTCATGAAACTATTTTTTTTAAATTTCAACCATAAAAACAAAAGCAATATCTAATACACCCTCACACTTAAAAGAAGCTAAACAAAGTTTCAAGGGTGTAATTTGCATATGAACAATTTTCATGTTTCAAAATTATATACACGATATACACGAGTGATTTAGTTTTTTCGTGTGCTTTTAAATTACAAATCTACCATTTATTTATTTTTTGTTATCATTAATATAGCACATTAAAATAACATTTGGGACTTTGATACATAATAATCTAGCTTTCGGATTAAAGGATACTTATGTCATTTTATTTATTGTTTTTGCAACTAGCAAGTAGAGTGGGGCTATTTAAATATTGTAAATATTTTTGAGATCTAATTGAATTGTACCGTCTTACTAAAGAGACTTGATGAATCTTTGAGGGACTAATTTGGAGTTTCCTCAAAGTTTCCACGAAAGCGAAGCAAATTACAAAACACACGTGTGACTTGTGAGTGAGCTAGGGTTTAATATCGCAGGGTTTAGCAAAGCTCCTCTACACTCCACTAGACACCACTCTCTATCTCACCCTCTCTCTCCCACACACGCATTTAACGTACAGCACAAAATCATGGCAAGTAACGAACAAACTGAACTCAGCAAAGCTGAGAAATCAGTTATCGAGCAAGAATCCGGTTCAGATTTCGAAGAAGAAAACGAAGACTGGGACGACTGGGGAGAAGACGACGACAATGAAGATGGAGAAAGTGGCAAGCCTTTCGTGTGCTTGTTTTCTGATTCGCAGTTCAGCTCGTGCTGTGAGTTGTTTGAGCACTGTCGTTTGATTCACAAGTTTGATTTTGACGTGATAAGGAAGGAACTGGGCTTGGATTTCTATGGTTCGTTTAAGCTAATCAACTATGTCAGGTCTCAGGTTAGTTGGTTTTGATTGGTGGGTTTTGGTTTTTGAGTTTGGTTTTGATCTGGGTTTTGTTTTGTTTGCTCTGTTAATGAAAAATGATAGTGAGTGAATGTTTAAAATGTTAGAATCTTTAGGCAGAGTTTCTTGTAGTTTTTCTAGGAATTTGAGTGTTAACATTGGTTTTGATATGGATTCTGCTTGGCTGCTGAGGAATTATAGAGAATGGAAAGAAATGTTATTGTCTTAGGGTTCATCTGTTATAGTTTCTGTTAGCCTAGTCTGTAATTTATTTCAACTCGAGCTGTATAGTAATCTTTATGCCTTGTTATGGTTATTGGGATAAATAACTGGAAAATGACTTCATTGTTTATAAACTAAAAGGCATCAGTGGACCATATTTTATATCCTCATGTGGTGTTATGCTTTTATCATTTAAAAGCTTCTATTATACTAATTAAATTCCAATATCCCTGCCCGTGTTTAGCAATGATTTTAACTATATGCCTTGTAGTTAAATACCACGAGGCTAAGTTTAACCGGTGCAGTTTTTTCAAGGATTTAAATGCAAATTCACAAAGTAAAACAACTCATGGTTGGTGGGAAGTTAGAAAATTTATATACTATTTGATGTTTTCATTTATCAGGTGGCAGAAAATAGATGTTGGAGTTGTGGGCTTGCGTGTCAATCCCAACAAGATCTACAGAATCATTTACATGAAACATTAAAGTTGAAAGACATCAAGCCTCTGTGGGATGATGATAAACATTTGAAACCTTTCATGCAAGATGATCCGCTCTTGTACAGTTTCAATGATGATGAAGGTGAAGATAATCATATGACGCAAGATGACCAAGAGGAACTAGTGAGGTATTTGAGGAATATTGATGAGATGTGCATTGAAGATACTGACACACTGAAAAAATCTGCCCATGGCAATGGATTCTTTGAACAAAATGGAGCAAAAGAGGTTGCTTCTACTTCCAGCAGCCATGAGAACATGGGAAATTCTTCAAAGATGGAAATGTTTAATGGAGATTCTGAAGAACTTGTTGGTTCTTCAGATGGAAAGCCATCAGATAAGCATTTGAAATCTTCTATTATGAATCTACTTGATAAGGATATCAAGAAAGCCAATGAGAATTATTTTGGAGCATACAGTTCATTTGGTATACACAGAGAAATGATAAGCGATAAGGTATTGAGCCTTTAATTGTGTTATTTCATGCTGGGGTCCGGTTGGCTGGAAATGTGCAAGTTGATTGGGGGTTCTGAGTATCACAATTTAGCATGATGACTCTTATATTCTTGTTATGCAGGTTAGGATGGATGCTTATAGTCAAGCTATCTTGAAAAACCCATCTCTCATGACTGGTGCAGTTGTGATGGATGTAGGTTGTGGAACTGGCATATTAAGGTGTGGTGGCAGTGGTAGTATGGTTCTTGGTTCTATGCTCTTATTCATCTTATTTTGGTTTCACCTTTCGTTTATCTTAGAGACATTTGTTAAAGCTAGTCTCGACCATCAATAAAATCTTGAAACTCAATGCTTCACATCTTATATTGCATGCATTTTTGGGATAGATGTATATGCTGTTATGCACGTGCATACTGTAAATTTCTTTTATACTTTTCTTTTTTTGATATAGCTAAAATTCCTTAATTCCTCCTTTCTCTGATTTCTAACATGTCTTAGTGTTATCTCTACCTATTTCATGAGATTATTTATTACTTCATGCTCTTTAAAGTTCGCTGGCTAGCTTTTCTAGTGAAGTGGCATTGGCCTTTGAGATATTTATTGAACTTAGCTAGTGGTGCTAGAATTGCTGAATTGAATCCAATCTCCTGTAGGGATTGGGAGTTTAAAGCATGAAACTGCTACACTTTATAGGATTTTCCAGGCCACAGATTGGTCTATCCAGCACTTGCAAAACCACTCCATATCTTGTTTTTACCAGTACCATGAAAAGAGTAGAAGCAGCTACCCTTGTTCGGCTTGCCAGTAAATACCTGACCATGTGGGTGGCTACTATGCAATGTTTGTGTATGCTTCTTATACATGAATTACTGGAACAGCACACTCTTGTATTCAATTATCTTCTTGAACATTTAAGAGTATATCAGGATCTTATGTAAAATTCTTCTTCTTTTTTTACAGTCTCTTTGCTGCCAAAACAGGGGCTTCAAGAGTAATTGCAGTTGAAGCCAGTGAGAAGATGGCTTCTGTGGCAACTCAGGTAGGTTTTTCCTTTGTATAATCAAGTTCATTCCTTCATTACCTCTTGTAGTTCTTTGCTTCTCATTTCTTTGGTATGCATAATTATAGATTGCAAAAGAAAATGGCCTTTGGCGGTGCACTGAAGGCAATAACCAGTACACTGGAGTGATGGAGGTGGTTCAAGGTATGGTTGAAGAGATTGATAAATCCATACAAATTGAACCACAAAGTGTCGATGTATTATTGAGTGAGTGGATGGGGTACTGCTTACTTTATGAGACAATGCTGAGCTCAGTGCTGTTTGCCAGAGATAAATGGTTGAAGCCTGGGGGTGCCATCCTCCCTGACACAGCGAGTATTGTGAGATCTTAAATCTTTTTTTTTCCCAACTGCTTGTCAGATTTTGATTAGGGGTTTATAGTCCAAACTCATTTTGATCTCCTTTACTGACTTCTTCAGTATGCTGCTGGATTTGGAAGAGGTGGCACTAGCCTTCCATTCTGGGAAGAGGTGTATGGTTTCAATATGTCTTGTGTTGGCAAGGAACTTGTTCAGGATGCAGCTAAATTTCCTATTGTTGATGTTGTGGATGAGAAGGATTTGGTGACTGATGCTGTGCTTCTCCAGGTTAATTATATATTTTATATTTCTCCAGTTGCTTATCTAGATCTGTGACTTAGTGTATGTGATTCTCAACTTGCATTGCCAGGGATGAAGCATCTTTTGCAAACAGTTGTAATATTTTTTATACCAGTGAACTTTTAGGGTAGAAAATACAGATCTGCTTGTCTCAATGGGAAGGTCATGATGATGAGTCGTCAATAATCATCACTTGTAGCTAATGGATATTAGCCAAATTATGACTCTCTCTAAAACTTCTTGAATGTGGCGTTGGTTTTGTTGAACTTTTATGAACCTTTGTTTTGTTTTCAAGTCACAAAACATCCCAAGTAGTCTTTTTCCTCAATTTCTTAAATTAATGGCACTTTATACAACGTTGAACATATTTTGAATCTTCAGAACTTTATGAATTTGGAAAGATGCCTCGACTCTAATTTTTCAAGTTGTCTGATCCTTTCTAACAACTCTCTAATTACTTTGGAGCTTGTCGCCTAGATATATGTTGCATACCATGGTTTGGTTCAATGATTGAATAATTACTCGTCTTATTCTTCAGACTTTTGACTTGACAACTATGAAGCCTGATGAAGTGGATTTCACTGCAAGCATTGAGTTGGAACCAAAGTCGATCTGCCTGGCAAACAATTCCACTGAATTGAAATCAAAAACAACCTGGTGCTATGGTGTCGTGTTGTGGTTTGATACTGGTTTTACCCCAAGGTTCTGCAAAGAAACTACATCTGTTTTGTCTACATCCCCATATACTCCAAAGACACATTGGTCCCAAACAATTTTCACCTTCAACGAGCCAATAGCAATGGCACCAGGAAAACCCTGTGCTGACAAATCCACAGCTATTGGCACAGATGCATGTCCCGCCTCAAGAATTCATCTACGCATCAGCATTGCCCGTGCTGTCGAACATCGCAGCATTGACATTTCAATTGAAACTTCTGGAGTTGACCTTGATGGACGGAAACGCTGTTGGCCAGTTCAGATGTTCAATCTATCTTAGGAACAACTTCAGTGGATCCATTTTTATATAACACTACCTGGCAAATTGTTAGCTAGCATATCGAGGCCAATGTGGGCCAGTTTTGTTTCATCTGATCTTTTGTCCCGCGAAGAAATTTTGTGATACCTATCTGAAGTGCCATCATGCCCATTGGCTCTAGTTTTGTCAAATTATCCTTGCAGAATTTTAGCTATTAAATTTATTTTGTTGTTTCAACTCCGCCTTCACTTGGTTTTAACATAGAGCTATCAAACCTAGTTTAAATTGGCAAGTTGACCAAGAAACCCGCCAATTGAGGATCAACCTGCCAGTCGAGGCTCGATCCGAGCCAGTTTGTTCTTGAACTGGATTGACAATTGACTACTGTGAACTTAAGCAACCTAGCTATATATATAGTAGTCAATTGTCAATCCAGTATATATATATATATATATATATGTAGTATAATGTCATTTTAGTTTTTTAAGAGAAATGAATCTGAAACAATGCTGTTTTGAGATAGGTTGATCTGCTGTTGAGCTCTGACAACTCTGACATTATGATTCATGGGATTCGTTCTTATGCAAACAAAACCCTAATTCCGAAATTACAAGAGTGAAGTATATGTTGTTACGAATGAAACCGATTCGTTTACCTGAACCTGCCCTTTACTTCATCCCTGTCTATTATCTTAGGTAGGTACAATGGTGGAAGTCAAAATTCGTCAGTCATTCTTGTAATAGCAAGAATGACTGATGAATTTTGCCATGTTTATCACTTTTGCTAATAGCAATATTTTTATGCCTCACAGCTTGAGAAGAGTCAGTTGCTCACAATTCCTCCCTATCTATTAAAAATACAAAGATATCATTTCCATCATTTGGGAAAGCATGGAGATGACCCGACGCTTGTAATGGGTTCGTTCGGGTTGGTGAACATGTCAAGGCCACGGACAGTACTGCTATAGAGGATCAACTAAACAATACTGAACTGAACAACAACTCGCCAAATCCATTACAACCTCCAAAGACATGCTGCTAGAGTCGAGGCAGAGCAGATGTTGGATAGCAAATGCTATCCATGTCTTGTCATCTTTAGGGTTTAGCTCAACTTCAGAAGTGATAATGGAGACTATCAACTTGAACAGCACACTAAATCTTGGAATAGATGGGATGCTGAATCACAGTTTACAGGTTTTGGACGCAGAGAGAGAAGCTGAATGGCGCAATTCGAAGACAAAATGGAAGGGATGACACTCGCTGTCATTGGAGCCCAAGTTACCCCGGAGTCATCTTTTTCATGGACTTCGAGAATTAGGATGGGTTGTGCTGTAGAGAAAGGTGATTTGTGTAGTCAACAAAATCGTTGCTCAGAATCAGAACACTTTATCCCTTTACAATTTTGATCTTTTGGCCATGCTGCTCAAGTTAATTGCAAATCTTCACCATGTTTGTTTCACTGGTACATTATAGCAATTATAATATTATTCTTTAGCATGCTAGAAGGCTGCGATAATCAGCTGCCAGCAGATCCTTGTAGAGATTGGAATTTCCGAGCATTTGTCATAGATATACGGTGTGACAACTATACTCTGGCATATTATAATCTGAGCTGATTTTTAAAATATTTTTTATTTAAAAATGTATTAAAATAATTTCTTTTTTTTTAAATTTATTTTTAATGTCAACCCATCAGAATAATTTAAAAAATACTTAATAAAAAATTGAATTTTTTAAATATATTTTTCAAACCCCAAAATAAATAAATTCTATGTTGATAACCTAGTAGATAATTTTATGAAGCAAAACTTAATAAAAATATATTCTGATCATGCTAAATCAACCTAGTAGCTAAAAAAAAACATATTTTTCAATTTAGTGATAGGAAATCTACGAGGGACATTTCAACAAAGGTTACTTTTTCAATCCATTCACAGTTCATATTTCCTCAAATTAGACCCGAGGATATTGTTTAATTCAATTTTATTATTTTTCCTTCATCTTTTTCTGTTTGTTTTGCTATTTTTAGATTCTAATCCATCTTTCCCTTTTATTTTAGGATCCTGTTTTTTTATACCTTGTTAAAATCAATTTCAGGCCTAAAAAAACTTGTAAATATCTTAGAAAAGTAGAACCTGTCATATTACTATAAAATAAGATTTTAAAATTCTTGATGTTTTAATCCAATTTTTTTTTGCTGATTCTGTCTTTCTATACTTGCTGCTATCCTTGTTATGCTTCAAATAACCTAATCTAGAGAATGCAGAGGAGAGTATAAAATGCCTGTTTGTCGAGAATATTGATTCCCCTTTCAGTCTTGTGATTCCAGCCTGGAAGAATTTGACACGGTTCAAGAGCTAGTTGAGAAATTGAACTTGCCTTGATTTGCAACGAATCGTTTATATATATATATATATATAAACATCTTTGAACAGTTGCACCATGGTTGCTGCATTTCTTTCAAGTACGGGATAGTTAGGCTGAGTGCCCTTCTTAAATTCCTTTCTTTACACAGCTAGAAGATTGCAATAAGCTAAAAATTATGCTGTAGGCACTGAATCCTAGGCAAAGAGCTTCTGTCCACTGTCTAAGGAATTCCTCAAGTAAAAAAATAAACGACGTAGCTTCTCAAATGCCTTAAGATAGTGAAAGAAATGCAGAAATGGGAAGTAGCGTGAGAGTCGTAGAGAATCCAATGAAATTGCAACACCCACCAACTCCTTCCAATTCAATGAAACAGAGCATGAGAGACAACATAACTTAACCTAGGAAAAACTTGAATAACAATGAACTAAACCGAACCAGTTTGAGAGAAACAACTACTGAAGTTAGCAGTGCCAAAATCTACCATCCCACATTTGAACAGTTTAACCATCTGCTCGATAAAAAAGATTGCAAGGTAAATGAGTGGGGAGTGCACACACAAACACACACAAACAAGCCCTGGCCCTCTAGGTGGCTAGGATTATTACCTTGAGACTAAACAATTCACAAAATTACTGAAAGATCTAACAGTACAAAAACTTGTAGATCTGGGCACCAAGAACTCTGAAGTTTAGGTAGAAAATGAAGCATAACAATGAAATAATTTTACCCATGTTAATTACTACTATAAAGAGAACTGATTTTATGAGGCTAATGACATCATTTGACATCATCTATGAACAACCAATGAGTTACAGTGGTGGTTCCTCTTCAGCATTAATCTTCCATGATTCATATGGCAAGAACCTGGTTAACGGTGCTTGACCCCTAGTCTCATTTGCTAACTGCGCACCATACACACAGAGCAAGAGGAATACCAGAAAGCATTTTGTGGAAAGAATGCAGATTAAGACTTTTAAATAGGTGTTGATTTCAATCATGAAGGAACCAAATATTTGCCAAGACCAATGGTATCTGATCAAGGCTATCAAAAGAGTGATGCGCAGAGGTGCATCTTACCAGAGTGTCTAAACACAGATGTATTTCATCACACTCCTGAAAATTTGTTGCAATGAATGATAACTTTTTTATTCAAAATTAAATTCCTAACTGCCTTGCTCCAAAAAAACACACCAAAGTATTTGCTTAACAACAGGGGAAAATGGCAAAATCTAGGATTCTACTTGAAGTCACCATATACTCCCAGCAGAAGAAACATGGCGAAGGTTTTCCTAGAATCATGGAATAGTTTGGCTACACCAATAAAACACAACCAGGATTGGCCCATACAAAATGTAACCACTGGCTGCACAATCTGAAAATATAGCCTCGGTAAAACTGGAATAAGCGAAGAAAAAATACCTCTTAATTCAGGAGCAAAGGACAATCAATTTAGACTACCGGAACATATTATTACAACGCATTGCAGAAGTAAACCTAGTCTGCCATCAAGAGTCCATCTTTTTTGCCTTGCTGGTATCACCATATATTTCCAATAAACCTGTCACCTTGTCTGCATATCTAGTAACGTACTTTTCCAGGAAATCTTTGTCACTAATACGGGTTACTGCCCGCACAATCTTCTCATCTTTAACTAGATTCTTTGACAACAAAACCTTCAAAACATTATGTCTGGGACGAAGCCTTCTATCAACCGAATATGACAAATACTCGGGACATGTAATTATAGCTCGTGGTTCTAACTTCAAAGTATTCACAAAGAAATCCAACGATTTTCTGATTTTCTCCTCTGAACATGCTAATAAATAAGGGTATCGCTTAAAAGCCACAATAATCTCCTCTTCACTCCATCCAATGCTCTTAATAACCTCAATTTTCTTCCTCCAGTTCGACTTACTTACGGATAACATTACCTTAACAGCATGTAGAAACACAGGAGCCTTGGGCTCAACACCCAAGTTCTTCAAAGCATTCACTGCATAAACCATCCTATCATGCTTAACCAATATCACTCTTGCATGCAAACTTAATAGTTTTGCAACCCTATCAACAGCCATTCCCTCTTTTATCAACAACTCAATATTTGGTTGCACAGCACCCTTGAAACTAAAAGACATTAAAAAAGGCGCACGCTTTAAAGCAACTACAATTCTGTCAGGACTGCCCAGAAATGACTTGAGAAGTTCAAAACATGGTTTCAGATGAGAATCTACAGCCGCTGACAAAATATTCGGATCGGAAGCGATAAGCTGAGGCAGAAGCTTACCCGTGAAACCATTTTGAACTAAGAAGTCGAATTTGGGCTTCAAAGTGTCGTCTACTCCGCTATGGAGGATCTTGGGTCGCTTTTCAATTAGTTGGGCAATGTGGGTATCGTCAAACTCGTGAGATTTCAAGTAGAGGAGCACAGATTGTGGTTTTTGGAGCTTATTTTGGTGGAGATGGAGCTTGTGGGAAACTGAAAGAGCAGATTTTGAGGAAAGCCCACATGAATTTATGAGGAAATGAACATCAAATGATGATGAAGATGAAGCATTGGTGGTCCTGGTGAGTGGAAGTAGAGCATCAGCAGACGATGATGATGTTTGGAGACATCGTTTTTGTATAAGAGAAAGCAGCAGCTGCAGGTTTTTCTTTCTAGTGGCCATTACTTTTTCCATAGAGCAAAAATGTCTTTTAAAGAAAATGAATTTTGGACAGACAGAAACGGAAAGCTGACCGGAGACTGAGGAGAGGATCGTCGCAGGCTTTAGGGTTCATGGAAGAACGGATCGACGCAGCTTGGCCCGATTCATCATCTAGCCCTAAGCCTGAATTATAGATTAAAAGCTTCTTTGTTTACCGTTTCAAAAATATTTTTTAGCCTTTTTTTTTCAAAATATTATTTTTTAAATAATTTTAGTTTTTTTTTATTATTATTTTAGAGTATTTTTAAACAAAAAAATAACATTCACCACCACAATTTTAAACTCTTTTAAATAAATTATTTTTTTGATAATAATAAAAATTTAAATTAAATTATTTAATAAGTATATTTAAGGGTTTTAGTGCTTATTTACAGACTCTTTTTTTTTTTTTTAATTTATCGAGGAATAATTTGCAAATTAATAAAACTCGATCAACCCTTGTATTTTTTATTTTTTTAATTAGCCTGAGCCAACTCTACATAGCCAGATTTTATAACATTGTTTTGAGCCCGTGAAGCCCAAATTATTGAGCCCATATTTTTATGTGGGATGGGCTTTATAATGTTATTAAGAACTACCAAGTTAGAGGTCCTGTCTACCTAACCATTACTAACGGCCAAAGATCCTCCCCGCCAAAACCCTTTCTATAGCGACTTACCATCCTTGACCATCCGTCTTTCTGAAATATCAGCTTTCTTTCTCTCCTGGTTGCTCTTTCAAGAAAATTTGAACTAGTTTCTTTATTTCATCTCCTGTGTTTCAAGCATGGATGGAAAAAGAAATGCAAGAGGTTACTCTTATCGAGATCTTACCCGACGCATGGAAGAAGGATCACGATTCTTCACTCAAGGCTACTTTGCTGATGCTGCTACTTGCTTCAGGCATGCTCGTGATTTAAGGTAAGGTTTCTTTTCTTTTTTCGTACTCTTTAGGTTTCTTTATGCCTTTCTTTTCGGGTTCTTTATATTTTGAGCATATCTGCTTGCTTAGTTTAGCGTTTGTTTTCCTGCTGTTTGTTTGCTGGGAAAGTTCTGAGTCTTCCTTTAATTTCCGAACTCTTCTGTTTATTGTTTAACCTTTGTTTATTCAGCATTCAAATTCATGGTGAATCTTCTTTAGAATGCGCCATTACCCGCTATAGCCGTGGCCTTTCCTTGCTGTATCAAATTCCAGTTCCGCTAAATGATCCAATGGCTTTCGTACAAAAGGAAGTCGATTACTATAGAGGCTCAGCACTTCCATTTCCTAGTTCTGCTTTCGCGGCATATGGAGGTTAGTAATTATCCTTGTACATAACTGGAGATCATATAGTTCTCACTTTCTCATGATCGATGTATTAAAAAATAAACATATACATGTGCGCTTGCTTTAGTATATATAATCCGTTTTCTGTTTTTGAATGGATCCAAGTTCATGATCTCTTATTACAGACTCTGACATCAAATTTTAGTATTGCTCTTTCTGGTTATAGAAGCCAGCAGTTAATCTTTTTAAGTTTATCAGATTTTCATTAGAGGCATGCAGATGCAACAAAAGCCCTCTATATGTATAAATCTAATGAATTCTGAAGTATTAATTGAAAGTGATTTGACAGAAAAGGATGAAGGGTACTTGCATGTTCCCACAGTACTATCATAGAATCTTCTTAAAAAGTGCACGATGTTTCATCAGCTTTCATCCACTAACTCCTTAGGTTTATATGTTCTTGTTCATGATAAAAGGGGACATGGACGAGAATCACGTAATAATTCTAGAGGTCGCAAAAGAAGAACTAAATATTGCATGGTCGATCATGGAATATCGAATCGACAACTACTTATTGAAAGCAAACATACTGTCTGCCCTGGGGGAGGTTGCATACAGAATAGGTTTGCTTTTGCTTCGCAATATCCTTCTTTTTACAAGAAATCTTTTATCTTTTGTACTATAAAGGAACATCCTGATTAAATCACATTTTGTAGGGGAATCAAATCCTCAGCGTTACTATTTCGAAGCATCGTCCATTTTCGATACTTGGCTCGGAGAAAACAGTGGGCGAGTAGCGGATATGTATCCATTGCCGGTTTGGTGTGGAATCTACTTGACAATTACCTTATGTGTTACTGTTCTCATCTATATCAAATGTCCCATCTGCGTTCTAATTGATCACGTCCTTGCATCAGAATTTAGATATGTGAAACTATTAATCTGCCTTGAGGGTAGTGACAAGAGTAAAGCCCTTGCATATGGTTATAAGGCTATGTTCATCTACGAAGCTCTATACGAGAAGCTATCATCGGAGACAGGGACAACAAATCAAACAAGAGGATCAAGTTCTGTAAGACGAAAGGATCCCTTTATTCAGCCAAAGACAGATGAGGCCCAACGGCTGTGTAATATGTTAACAAATCTGGCACACAAGGCAAGTTCTTATGAGACACATTCTCTATTTGTTCTCTTTACAAGACAGGTCAGCTGAATCCTTGACTTTTTATTTTTGAAGATTAAAGGTTTGGAGCCAGTCCCATCCCTCCCACTACAGCAGGAAAGAACTAGGGTCACTCCAGCTGGTCACAGATGGGCGAAAGAAACAGTCAAAATTAACACAGATCTTGAGTTCTAAGAAACATTTTGATAACTAAAAACTGATCTGCCAATTGATTCTCTGAAACTTGCTTCGTTTGTTTAGATGTGGATACGGTTTCGTGGAATCCCACTCCGAGCAATGGCAGATTTTTCACATTTTCAGCTATGGGAATTCAACAGTCACTCAGAACTTGTAAAAAATCTCTTCCTGCCTAAATCCATTGGTTTATGGAATTTATAATGTGACGCTTCTTGCTGGGCTAATATTTTTCTCTTTGCTAATTGGAAAAGCGAAAAAACAAAAAACTATGAAAAGAGATCGTGATATAACAAACAATCCATAATCTTTGCGTCGTGGCTTGAGATTTTAGTTCCGATGACAGTAGAAATGCACCACTCCTTGAAGTCTAATGAAATGCACATATTTTTCTCTTATGTTTGTTGATTTGCAAGTAATCAATAACTTAGTATTGAACAGTTTTTTTTCGTTGGATTATTTATCTTTTGCATTCTCTTGTGTAGCAAGATCTCGCAAAGCCGCTTGTCTTGATATTGACACGCTAGGGGATGCCATGTATACCATAACACATTCAACTATATAGATTGATATCATATTATCAACTCTCGCCCAACCACAAGAGTTAAATTGAGAAATTAGTGAACTAGAATCTAATCCAAACCATGTTTTACTTTAAACCAAAAAAGTATTGATTTGGTCCAGCTCGAAAAATTGACATGTGATTCCATTAAATATGACCAAATTGATCTGATGACCTTCAAGTTATTCGATAATGTAATAATCCAATTTCAAATAAAGTAATAATCCAGTTTTCCCTTGACTTGGGACCTATGTTGGATCTTATTTGAGACCTTAGAAATAGGGCATCGAAAGCTGCATCATCCAATCTTCCAATCTCCATCAGGCCTTCTCTACTACTGGGCCATTTGAGTTGATTTTGACTTCATTTTCTTGGACATCCCCGTTAAATAAATAAACATCATATTAATAGGATATGTATTGAGCCTGCCTGGTGTATCTTATCCATGTCTGTACCTGTAATGTGATGGAGAAGCGGTTCCATCATCAGCGATTAACTGTGGCAGCGGCTACAAGAAATTTTCAATATTTTTTTTAGCAAACTGTTTACAATGCATGGATTTCTTCTGCGTTAAATACTCAAGAGTTTTCCAACATAACTTCCATTATGCAAAGTCAGAAATGCAGTCTTGCAAACATGTTTTATTTGCATGTTTCAGGTTAAGGAGACATGAAACAACTGGCTTGTATTATGTTTATCAGGGAGGAAAGATAAATCAACTGAATATTTTCTTACAGCAATGGCATGTGTACAGAAAAGATGAGCATTGAATAGGTCTTAAATCTTCTATTTTTCTTCCTTTTTTCAGTTGCACACAACTTGATGGCCCATGAGTCACATATATTCAAATGCAATCATTTGATTCTCAAATACTAGAAATCTAAGACCTGGGATAGAATGGCTTTTTAATTACAGAAACAAAGTCCATGCTGCACCTCTTATGTTCCCACATCATTTGTAGTGATTAGAGAAACAAAGCTCATGCTGCATCAAAAGAAGATTTAGCAAGAAGTTCCAGAGATGAAAGGAAACACAGACTCTCAAGAGTGTTTGAACAATAAATTTAGAAACATAAATTGGAATGAGCATACAAAAAACCTATTATAAAGGAAATCATACAGAAACATGATGTGCATTGCAGAAGCAAAACTTCATCTTGGCCGTCAAGTGTCTTATCTTTTTTACTTTATATCTGCTTTAAACCTGGTACTTTCGCTGCATATTTATTCACATAATTCACCAAAGATTTCTTCTTGCGCATTGTAAGCAGCCACCCAATTCTCGTGTCCTACTCAATCAGCTTCCTGGAAACCAAAAAATCATACCTAGGACAAAGCCTTTTATCAGTTGAATACATAAGAAACTTGGGATTGACGATTATGGTCTCTCAACGCATACCGATACAAGTGGATATTGCTTAAAAGCTCCCATGATCTCCTCTCCACTAATTTAAACCAACAAGTCCAGCATTTATAAAGACAAGAGCATTAGGTGAACGCCCGCCCCTTTGACCGAGTAAAATCCATGCAATATTAACCTTGAAAAACGCTTGATAGCTGAGAAACTTCTCACTAAAAAGAGCGAATCTTACCATCCTTTTCAAAAATACCGGATTTTGATACTACAAGGTAGAGGCAGAAGCTAACCCACAAATCCATTAGCACTCGTGATGCAGAACAAACAAAATTGGTTGAAATCCATGTGGACTTCCCTTACAATCTGCTCTATCAACTTGTTTGCCTTAAAATATATTCTGGCTCTTCTGTGAAGCTGAAAGAGGAGATTGTAAGGGAAGCCCACTTGGGTTTCATGAACTGATGAGAAGCCAGCATACGATAATGATGATGATAAAAACGCAGAAGCAGCCAGCAGACGATGACGATGAGGGTTTATCGCAAGATTAGTGGTGGAAACTGGAAAGTGGAAACTAGAAAGATTCTTCCGAAGGGAACCTAAAATGGGCCGGACTTAAGAGAAAGAGGCCTACATGGGCCGCGTTAAGATTTGTTATGCCTGCCCCGTTATCATGCCATGCAACCATATTTATAAAACTCCGGATTTAAATTATTTCAAGTTTTAAAAAATAAAAACAATAATTGAGCCCGTGTAGAAAATTAAATTGATTCTTGATCGTTGATATGTACAAAACTACTAGTTATTTTTTTTGTTTTAAAAGAAGGCATTATAATATTTTTAAAATTAACACGAGTTAATCTTCAATATTTATAACTTGGGTCATGTGAGTTAAAAATAAAATAAATTTAAATTTCATGGGATGATATTGGAAAATATAATAATTAAAAAAATAAAAAAAAATCGAAAGAGAAGGACTAATTTCCACATAAAAACTAAATGATAGATGAATAAAGTGTTTTTTAATATGTAAATTCAATAAAAAAAAATACTAAACACCTTTGAATTTGTAACCATCTTAAAAAAAGAGAAAATATTAAAAAAATTATTTGATTTCAATAAATTATAATTAATTTTAACAATAAACATTCGAAAGTTCAAGAAAGGATTCTTGATAAATAACTAAATAATTAGGCACAAACTTAGACCAAATGGAGCCGGTCCTCCTCATGCATCTTGCCTTGACAAATCATCAGACAATCGGCCATCTCAATTCATAAATCTGGATAAAAGTAGTGGTGGTGGTGTGTGTGTTTGTATATATATATATATATATATATATTGACACTTCTTCTGGCCTTCAAGAAAATTACACGAGGTAGGGTTCATGTACCTAAACACCAACAACACAATATGATAATAATAGTCAAATTATGAAAATATAATAAAAATAAAAAAGAAAGGTATACACGAGTAGAGAGGTTTATATATTTGGATAGTGGTCCAAGATCCAATTTAACTGAAATTATTTTTAAAAATATTTTTTATTTAAAAATATATTAAAATAATTATTTTTTTAAAATTATTTTGAATATTAGTATATGAAAATGATATAAAAACACTAAATTTTTAATTTAAAGTAAAAAATTTAAATAAAAAAATAATTTTTTTCAAAAACCCTTCCCAAATGCATTTTGAAACACCCCCTAAACCCTAAAAAATAATGCCTTTTGGTTCCATGCTATTTTTTTCCTTTTTTTTAATTGGAACTAAATTATATTAATTTATAAAAATTTAGGATAACTCAGATGTAAGACATGTCGATCATTGATTTGCCAACAAATATGAACCAAGAAAAATATTATCAACTATTCTTACATTGTATTTAATCAGGGTTTTCTTCTTCTTTTATAAACTAGTAAAGGAAATGATTTAGAATTCTTAAAGTGATACAATATTAGTCTATAAACAACGTAGTGTGATGATAAAGAACTTGCGATCTGCTCAGTATATCTTGAGTTTGAGTCATGACATGCATATCTTATAAGAGCATGGAACAACCAAAATTTTATTCATTCATCTAAACACATAAAATATACTTCAAGAAATAAGATTTACTCATGCAACAAAATAATACAATATTCTTGAATAACCACATATATTTTTCTTATCATAAATAATCATTACAATATAGGGTAAAGGTAAATTTACAAAAAGATGAAAAAAATGGTGGCTATCAATAAAAACTTTCAATAAAAATTTCTTTTAATAACAATAATGGTGGTGGGAGTGATATTATTATCAATAATAATTAATATTAAAATATTAATTATTTACAACAATAATTATAATAGGAGCTATAATAAATATGATAATTTAACAATCATGATAATAAAATTAGAATAATACTTAAAATGATTCATTAGTCGGTGTTGTTTTTGTTAAAAAATAACTGTTGTGATTTTTTTATGTATGATATTTCAGATCTAATATCACATAAATAAAAAAATTAAGAAGCCATACTTAGACAAAATAGGTGGAAAATTTAGGTCAAATTATCTACAATGAAAAATATATGAGCAACTTGCTCTACGCTTTGCCGCAGCCAGAACCAAATTTTTTAACATGTAAAAAAATATTAATAGTCCTAGATTTTTTTTTATGCTATGCATTTGAGCTAAGAATTAACCTACAAAATTTTTGATTATTTAGTATTTTTATATATTTATTTTATTATAAATAACACATTTAAAATAAAAAAAAAACATTTAAAGCTATTTTTCTTAAAAATATGTGAGACTAATTATATTTTTTGATATTTGTTTAATATTAACGCTTGAAAATATATATATTAAATCTTAAATTAATTTAATCTCAGTGTTTTGATTTCTTCAATGAGAATTTGATTTGTTACAACTGTGCCCTTCAATAGAAAATGATTATATATGTTGGTTTTTTAATATAGTCCTTATTCTTTTGATTATTGATTTGCTCTTGATTCTTTTAATTATTTCGGTATGCAGTTTTTAATTTGTTCCAATTAGATCTTCCAATTGAAATTTATCATATATTTTATATTTCATTTTGGTTCTTGTTATTTTATTTAAAAAAAAATTACACATCAATATGTTTTTAAAATATATTTATTTGTTTGGGCCTAAGGTTTTTATTTGTTTTAATTTTATTCTTTAATTGAAATTGATTTTTTTTTTCATTTCGGTCCTTATTCTTACAAAAAATTATTTGATATTAATTCATTTGGTTTTTTTCAGTCCATCTTGGACAATGTTTATTTTTTAATTGTATTTATGCATCTATACTTTTAGTTTTTGGTTTTAATTTTTTTTTCATTTAATTTTTTATTGGGATTTAATTTTTATTTGGTTCAATCCTGAAATTTTAATTTATGTTGGTGATCATTTTAAAATTAATATTGATACCTTTTTTCCTTTGTTCTTTTTTTGCGTTTTTTTTTATATCTTTTTTCAGATCAGATGATTTTATGGTTTCATTGTTCGCGCGATAATAATAATAATTTTAGTGATTATTTTTATTTTATTTTTTGTAAAAAAATTATATTTTTTTATTCTTTGGGGCAATATTATGATTTTAATTGTTTGGGTAGTAATGTTGATAATAAATTTAACTATTATAGTCATGATAATGATGGTAATGTAGGGATGAATTTTCAATGATGATTTCTTATTGTTGTAGATAGAAAATTAACTATTTATTTTTTTTATTTGATTATTGTAGGTGTTTGCACATTTTATATTTTATTTGTTGTGTTTAATTTAAATTGGATTATAAAATGAATGAATTCTAATACAGTGAATTTGATAATTCAAGTATCTGAATCTTCTTGATTTTATAGGAAACTCGCACTCCATAGGAATTCTGTATATATTTATTATTATTTTTAAATTTATATTGTCATAAAAAAATCTCACATAATTAATATTTTTATGTTGAAAAAAATATGATTTCAACCACAGCTAAGCGCGGGAAAATGGCCAGTGTGTGTGTGTGTGTTAGTTATTTACTTGCGCTTCGTTATATTCGTCACAATCAAACTATATTTAATTTTTTTAAAAAAAAATATCAAGAGTATAGGATTTTCATATAATGTTATAAATTTGAACAAAATAATAAATCTAAGTATAATTTTTGTGAAGTACATGTTTCCAATAAAATAAGAGAATTTTAAATTGATATGAATTTGTTTAATTAACAAGTTTCAATGAAATTACCAATATAAAATTATTATCGCCATTAATAAATAAAAAAGATTGAATACCTAAATTATTGAATTTACTATATTAAGATAATATACCTAAAAAATAAACTTTAAACCAGGTTTGTAATAACAAAAGCCTTACAAAGAGATAGCGGCAGCCCATATTTTTGTTTTAATTTCAGACATAATAATTCCTTGCCATTAAACAAATTCCTCCTATATGAAAAAAATATATTATATTTTGTATCACTGTCCTCCGCTCTGGCTATTTATTTTATCATGTGCTCGTTAAAAGTTGTCTATTTTTAAGGTTGACCCATTCATATTGACTATAGTTGATGTTTTTTTTATGGTGTAAATTGATTCTTCAAAAAATCGAAAAAGAATTATAGTCCTCCAACCATTCTCATTTTCCGTGGGCAACAAGGAATCATCATTGCATCAAATATACCTCGTGTGAAGACAATAAAGACACAGAGATAAGATCTTGCTTTTGTAGGCATCGCTGGACAGACCAACGAGCTGTTCTTCGCCATCATCTATCAATTCCAGGAATTGGAATTGGACCACCATTGTTGAACCTTCATGTCAATGCATAGCTAATTATATATGTCAGTGGCCCATGTATCATTCAATGCTAATTATATACGTCAGTGGTCCATGTATCATTCAATGCAAAAGGCAAAAATTCTGTGCACAAATTGCAACAGGATATGGTTTAGCGACGGATATTTTAGTGCTAAATGAATTCCATAAATAAAAAATAATACGGGTTGCAATGAATTTACTGTTGTAATTGTAAATTACAATAAATTTACCATTGTAATTGCAAACTATAACCGAAAATCCATAGCAAATTAAAATCATATGCAATTGATTGTTCATTGCAAAGTAAATATGCAGCGCGTGCCACATCCATTGTAAATTGCAACAGATATTTCATTGCAAAGCTATTGAAAATTCACTTGCAATGAACAATCCATTGCAAGTGAATTTGAAAACACCTCTTTACAGCGGATGATTTTAGTTAGAAATGTCATTGCTAATTAATTTTAGCAATAACTTCCTTCATTATTTGCAACGAATCACTATGTTACAAACAAGGCTTTTTTCTTGAAGTCGCGCCACTTTAGGTTTTCAAATCAATTGCAAAGTTTACAAGAACCTTGCCGTGCGAGACGACTCCTTCTATTTGGCTGAAACAGGAGTAAAACTTGGGAGAGACAAAAGGTTTGGATGGAACCACGTCGTTGAAGGGACAGAAACCAGCCTGTATCCACGCGTATCAATTCTTCCAAGGCACAAAACCAACCACCAATTCCCTATCAACTTGAATAATGACTAATAAATTGGGTCTCGGTCCCCATGGAATGTACGAACGAAGCACGACTTTGAATTATATTAATTTCTCCACCTTCCTCTTCCTTATCGTAAAATATACTGTTTCGTCTAGAAATTTACACGAAAACATTTGCCTGTGATGTTTGGATGAAAGGAAGAGGGGCAAAATGAGGCAGACAATATCACCTGCAGCTCAAGCATAGACAACTCCAGTTTTTGATGGAGATTTTACATTGCTGTAGTTTGTGACCACAGTGAGCGAATTATATATATGAGAAAAAGAGTCAAGAATTTTATAAAGATAACGATAAAAGGGAGAAGAGAAATGAAAAATCCAAATAACAACGACCCTCCCTAGCGTGTGTGTGTGTGTTTATATATATATATATATATATATATATATATATTGACACTTCTTCTAGCCGACAAGAAAATTACACGAATATATATATTGACACTTCATCATCTTCTGGCCGTCAAGAAAATTACACGAGGTAGGGTTCATGTACCTAAACACCAAATTCCATTTCGAAGCCAACAGCACAGTATGATAATAATAGTCAAGTTATGAAAATATAATAAAAATAAAAAAGAAATGTACACATGAGTAGAGTGGTTTATATATTTGGATACTGGTCCAAAACCCTATTTAAGTGAAATTATTTTTAAAAATATTTTTTATTTAAAAATATATTAAAATGATATATTTTTTATTTTTTGAAAATTATTTTTAATATTAGTATATGAAAATTATATGAAAACACTAAATTTTTTAATTTAAAGTAAAAAAATAAATATAAAAAAATTATTATTTTTTTCAAAAACGCTTCCCAAATAGATTTCCAAACACCCCCTAAACCCTAAAAAATAATGCCTTCATAACATCAAGGTATATATTTGTCATTTCTTTGGTTCCATGCGAATTTTTTCCTTTTTTTTTTAATGGGAACTAAATTATATTAATTTGTAAGAATTTAGGATAACTCAGATGTAAGACATATCGATCATTGATTTGCCGGCAAATATCAACCAAGAAAATTATTATCAACTATTCTTACATTGTGTTTAATTAGGGTTTTCTTCTTCTTCTTCTATAAACTAGTAAAAGAAATGATTTAGAATTCTTAAAGTGATACAATATTCGTCTATAAACAACGTAGTGTGATGATAGAGAACTTGCGATCTGCTCAGTATATCTCGAGTTTGAGTCATGACATGCACCTCTTATAAGAGTATGTAACAACTAAAATTTTACTCATTTATTTAGACCCATAAAATATATTCTTCAAGAAATAAGATTTACTCATACAAAAAAATAATACAATATTCTTGAATAACCACATATATTTTTCTTATCATAAATAATCATTACAATATAGGGTAAAGGTATATTTACAAAAACATGATAAAAAATAGTGGCTATCAATAAAAACATTTAAGAATAAAGATAAAAGAAATAGTAGATGTGTTAGATTTGGATTTTTTAATTTTAATTTTCTACATCGGATATCATTTCTAAAATTATATAAAAATAAATAATTAAATTGACTGGTTTAAATAATTTAAAATATTTAACAAATATGACATAATTTAAATCATATATTAGAAAATAACATATACAAAATGTATCAGGGAAAAATCAGATTAACTGAATAATTATGCATAAACTAGACGAAACTAGTTCACTCCATTCTTGAAGTTTCAAGCTTTCATGGTTTAGAACTAATAAATAAAGCTTGAGATATATATATATATAAAACATTAATGAGATTTAACTAATAATTCAAGCTCTTTAGTAACTTGATTACACTGGAATTTTGGGTTCAAGGCATCGTCTATGGCTCCTGATGTAAGCTAAGAAGTTGACCACGTATTGGTCTTGTATATCCTTGTTTCCAAATAAACCCTTCATCTCCATAGCCTTCTCTCTGTAAATCTGACCCTCTTCCTTCACCATTACCAATCTCAATGACTCAGCTACTGAGTCTCTCGTGAACGATCCATCAAACTCGTCTCGTGGTATTGGATACCCTGTTTTCTTCTCTTCAAAAATCCTTGAGTTTAATCCTTGTTCAGCCAAGAATGACAAGAGTATAAGAGCTCTCCCATGTTGAAGTGCTTCCACCAAAGAACTCAAACCAGAGTGGGTCAAGAACCCGCCAACCGAGTCATGAGCTAAGATCTTGAGCTGAGGAACCCAGCGAGTGAGCACCAGACCTCGCCCATTCGTTCGATCCTCAAACCCTTCTGGTAACGTAATCTTTTCATTGTCAGTTGAGCCTCGACGGGTCCTCAGCACCCAAAAGAATGGCAGGCCGGATAACTCTAACCCTAGAGCTATCTCGGTAAGCTCAACTTGACTGGGTTTTGCTTCACTTCCAAAAGCTACATAAACTACCGATCCTTTTTCTTGCTTGTCTAGCCAATCTTTCATCGACTTCCACGTGCCACTACTTTCATCTGGACCGGCGCCATCATGCTCGGCAGGGGCAAGTAGACCGACTGGTATAACTGGTTTCCCTAAAAGCTCTTGTAATAAGTGCAGCCACTCAGGCTCGAACTCCATGCAGCTCCTTATAGCCACCATTTGACAGCATCTAAGCACCTCCTGCAGGCGGTAACTATCCGAAACGTCGGATGCGTCACCTGTTATGGATTCAAAGATCCTCAAGATCTCGAATAATTTGAACTTAACAGTTGTAGGAAACGGAATCGACTTCGGAGTGACAGTAAAATGTTCAGGTTCAGTGCGATCCTCTTGTGGCTTGAGAAAACACACTGCTGCACCTAAAAATATACTAAAAAATGCATTTGGAATGCCAAGACCTGTGGCTATATCTGGGAGCCAGTAGGGTACAAAATCATAAAGTAGATAATCAATATCATGAGAAGTTGCAAGAAACTTGGTCATGGGATCTTTAAGACCATCAAAGGCTACTTTAAGGTACTGGACCTTGTTGTATGGGACATCGGCGGTGGCTTCATCGCCTTCGAGGAGATGTACTTCATGAGGCAATGGAAGTTTAACGAAGTTTATCAGAGGGGCTAAAGATGGAGGGATTCTTGGGAGGCGATCTATGTTTCGAGGAGTGGAGATGAAGGTGATTTTGTGTCCTTTTTGAGCAATGAGTTTGGCTAGCTCTAGGTACGGCATCATGTGACCAAAGGCTAGCCATGGAAACATGGCAATATGAAGCTCATGAGAGTCATCCCCCATTTCGGTGAAATTCAGAGACTTGGAGTTGTTAATCATCCGACATATGAAGCTCAGCTCACTTCATCGTTATTTATTTGGATACTAGTTTGTTTCATAATTTACTTCCTATTTCAGGGTTGATCTAGTCGTTAAATGCCTATATTTTCTTTTCAACCTAACACTTTTCAACAATATCTTTGAAGGCATTAATTTGTCCTTCGTGCGATTTTATGTAACCGCACATATATTACATTCAAACATGATTTGAGTACATTGTCATTGGTTTAGAATTGTCAATGCATAAAAATCCAATTGACGAGCAATATAAAAAATAATTAAAAAATTGTGTCTAAAAATATCACCATCCCCCCCCCCCAAAAAAAAAAAATAATAATAATAATAATAATAATAATAATAATAATAAAATAAATAAATAATTGGTTTTTCCAAAATACTATTAAATATTTTATATATCACTTTTAAAAAACAAACATTTTAACGTACTTGGAGTTTATATGTTTGTTGTACCCCACATTTAGGAACTCTATAATTAAAAAAATATAAAAAATTAGAATTATTATCTAATTTTTTAAGTAGATTAACAATCCTAAAATACACTTTTATTCTGAAAATTTAAGACGTTGGTTATTCTAAAGAAAAGATAAAAGATAAAATCACCCTTAACACATTATTTTCATGAAAATATCATATTTGTTGTGTATTTTTTTAAAATTTATTTTACACGTTATTAGTTTTCCATATTATTTTATGAACAACTTATTTGATGCAAGTTAGCGTTAGACCCAAAACCAGAGGTCCCACATCTCATTGTTTTTTTAGTGTTTATTTATTTATAACTATTTCTTGACCTATTAAATTGTTTTTTGAAAAGTCCCAGTTCAGTGGAAACTCATGGACTTGTATATGATTGACTCTTCTTTTTTAATTTTGAAACGTCTCAATAGGTTCACGCCGGTCACTGAAAATCAAAGAACATTAATTACAAAGGGTTGTCATTTTTTCATCTGTCATTGTTGTTTCGACAGAACTCAGCAGCTAAATTCTCCAGCACCATTCATCCAGAAAAATGTGGTAACGATTGCAAGGTTAGGAACAGAAAGTAGTAGCAATTCCAATCTTTGCCGGGAAATGGAAGATGCCAGACAACAAATTACGGTGGGGAGGGGAAATGAAGAAAATAAAAGGCTGCTTGAGGAGAAGGAAACAATCATTTCATAATTATTAGTTTCAAATCACAAAATATTACAACATAATGGATGATATGATCACCACGAGTAAGTATACTAACAAAAAAATCTGTCAAGGGAAGTACGAATACATGTACAAGGACGCCATTCATACCTTTCTAATTCAAGATAGCAGCATTCCGAATTCCTCACCCGTCATGAATTGCACAAAGCCACGTCCCTGGTTCCTATCAACAGCTTGGACCCACGAGAGGCTAGAATTGCCCACACTTGGTTGTGTAGATAAATGCCCTATTCAAACTGCAAGAGGTGTCATGCTCCATCATTTAAGTGGAGGGTCATTTTTATGTTCATAGCTGCTAATTCAGCAGCTAAGTATCTAAAGACATAAGGCATCGCAACAGTTTCTATCCCTTTGCTTGTTTGGCATGCATGGCATACCACTTTTTTGGGAGCCTTCACGGGAGGTAATCCACCAATATCACGCACTATTCGCCTTTGTGGTTGGAAATGTGTCGTTAGAATGCTTCCACACATAGAACATACATCAGCAATGTGGTAATCAGAACAAGTATGGAGCCTGTCATGCAACAAGTATGCAGCTCCATGGGCAAGCATTGAATCTCGTTCCATTTCTCCAAAACGAATACCTCCACCACGCTTTCTTCCTTTAATAGGCTGTCTGGTAATCTGGTCGACTGGTCCAGTCGACCGAACCTGCATGACAATTGGAAAATCATGAGATTTGAGAAATTTAGAAAGGAAGTATCTATGTGAATGCATGATTCCAAACATTGATTTGCTTATCGCTTTTTTAGCTTGTATGTCAGTAGGTGAAAACCAAGCGAGTAGTGTTACAAAGAAGTACATGAGCCAAATCATTCATGATGAATGCCTAGCAAGAAAATTGATTCATAGGAAACCAAGTACCATTCAAGAAGCAAATCTGAAATGACATCTAACCTGAAATTTGTCTGAAACCATGTGTCGAAGGCGCTGATAATAAACAGGCCCAATAAAAATTTCACATGTGAGTTCTGTTCCATAAACCCCACTGTACAAAACCTCCACGCCGTGATGATTAAAGCCGTTAGATTTTAGCATCTTACCAAGTTCATCAACAAGTGATTCAGATTCTGATTCGGCCTCTCCTGCATTAGCTGCCCTCACTGTACTGGCAAATGGGGTAGCATCTACAAAGTTTCCATTTAAGCTACCTCCCTGAGAACAGAAATATTAAGCAACCATCAATCATTTGCTTTTTTTCCCAAACAGTTACCAACAACCATATGCTAATCTATTTTTCTGATTCACAAATAATTCTGCTGCTTTCATTGAAAGGGAAAAGAAGTAGTAGAAAACGTTTGGACTCTATACAAATGGAAAACATAATTCTAGATAGCATAACCTCACGGTATCGTTTTCATATCCAGAATATCATCAGCAGATAAGTCTTTGAATCACAAGATGGCTTTACTTTTGAGCATCAACAAGCTAGTGTTTGCAATAACTGAAAATTTGCAAAATTTTAAGTAAGGGTTTCGGTATTATTTTTACCTTGGCAGCAAGGGATTCCAAGAGCATTGCAATTGTCATTCTTGAAGGAAAAGCATGGGGATTGATAATCAGATCAGGACGCATCCCAGTAACTCCAGAAAATGGCATATCAATATCTGGCCACAACTGGGAGCAAACACCCTTCTGTCCATGCCTACTGCTAAACTTATCACCAATGATAGGGTTTCTAGGATGACGAAAACGAATATTCACCTGATCAAGCAGAGAAAAGGAAATATAAGCCAAGAAAATATATAGCTGCAGCATTATAATAGTGCTTGGAAATAATAAGAGGTGTTAGTTGGACTACAATGAGCTTTATAAATTATAACAGTGATATTTCATTTTTTTACAAAGCTACCCGCTCTAACTATATTTTTTTAATTATTAACGTTTAGCATGAGTATTGTTAATATTAACTGAATTAAGCTTGGATTATTATACTTGTGCAGTAATATTGTTAAAAACTTAAAATGTGTGAAAAGTTGCCAATACATTCATGACGATGGTGACCACAACTGTTGTTTTACATCCATTATATAGTTTCTGTTGGCATGCATAAAATATTCAATATCAGATAACTGTCTATTCTATTTAGCTATGCATCTGCAAAAAACACCACACAAACATCTGCAGAGTTTCTACAATTTATAGGAATCAATATGCCTGTCTAACAGCCTGTATCACTGAAAAATATGGCCTCTATGAGAGGATATACACATACCTTCTGAAGGTGGTTCTTGCTTTTCGTATCAACAGCAACATAGTCAACAATAGCAGGTTCTGAACCTTTTCGGTACTTGGCTTTTGATGAATTCGTTATGTCATTATAAATGCTACAATATGGCTCATTCGGTTGTATTATCTGAATGCCAATCAGCAGGAAGATAATCAATATAAAATATAGCAAAGATAACAATTGAAAGAGAGACACAAAAGTGGGTGGGGGTGTTGCTAGAATATAAGAGGCCAACCTGACCAACATATGGAAGTCCATCTGAATCAATCAAGGAATGTGATGACCTATCAGTGTTACTCCTCCTAAATCTTCTGTGGGATCGATCTGACTTGCTGCCCTCGTCGGATAAATCGATAGTTTCCGTCTGCCAAAAAAATCATTGATACAAGTTACAAGATAGAAAATGTCTAGATAAGCATTAACTTTGACTATTAATTGAGATTTATAATAGGAAAGGATATAATAACTCTCATCATGACATTCACATTGAAAAAGGATAACATTCTTGCACATTCACATCGAAAAAGTGTTTTACTTACACGTAGATGCATGCTTTTCTCTATCAAATGCTGCAGTTCACATGAAAATGCATAATGACCACAGGTGTAACACAATCTAAAGAGTTAAAACTTGATCAAAGTGTGGCTTGATTTGCAGCTCAATTGAGCTCGATCATAACACAGGGACACTTTGAACTTCACATTGACATTCAATGCTTTTTCTTACTGGAACATGGTTGTTTTACATGATAGAAAGCTGTATCCCTATCTTCATCAGGTAAGGTGTAGTTAGTGACACAAAGCTGTTTGTTTGATCAAAATATATTATTTTTTGGTGATCAGCGTTTTCAATTACATTGCTTATAAAATTTTATTTCAACATCTGTTGATGTGAGACGAGCCACTGGCTGTTAATACCATGCTGGATGGTGGTGGTGGTCGAACAACAGAAAAACACAGATTAACTTAAAAAATACCACATTAAACAACAATAAAATCCACTTGACAAAGTGGCTTAAGTAGCAAGAAATGCATAAGGGTGATGACAGATTCATAATGATATCAAACCTGGTATATTTGTCCATGAAACATGCCACGATCTACAGAGGACTTGTTCAAGATCATGGCATCCTCCATATCATATCTGCATAACATAGAGCATTTGGACTAAAAATGGCAAAGAAATAAAAATGCAACAGGAATTTCCATATGCTAGATTGATTAAATTGTACTTGTCTAATAATCTACCCTGTATATGCAAGCACTGCAACAATAGCGTTTGTCCCTGTTGGATGCTCATCGATGCTATACTTCGTGTACGCTCCTGTACGTACAATGGGAGTTTGAGGAGTCTGCATATACCAAAAGTATTTCCATTACAACACCATAAGCAAGTAAGAAGACAAATATACATGATAGGAAATTAAATTAATGGAACTATCATATCATTTACAGTTACAGGCTTTCCTAGCACAAAAATGTAATGAAAGGCAACCAGCACTTGAGCCAAAAGCCAGGGAAGGTTTGTATAAGAAATATTTTGCTATAAGAAATTTATTTTAGGTCAGACTTCTAACCCTGGACCACTACCCAGCTTATGACCAATTCAATTGCCAATAAAGACTTGATCGTAAACTTTTTCAGAAGTACATACATAAGAGGAACTTTTCTAACAATCTTTTGCAGATTGGAGCATTTTGAATACCTTTTTTTGCAATATTAGTGAACAGAGGCTATCACTAACACAGCAGCAGAATTTGCTAATGATGCACTCTTGTGGTTATGGAAGGAAGAATGAGGTAAAAAGTCAACAGTGGTGCCATCTAATGCAATGCCATTTAAGGAGGAATTTATAATTGTCAAGAATCAACTTGAATTCAGGACGCTGTTACGGAGTTATAATAATTTGTCCAGCTTCTTAAACTAGAGAGGAGTTACATGATATTATAAGCCATGGTGGGAAGCTATTCTATTTTCACCTTTCCACTTTGGCAGATAACTTCTTTCCCTTACTGTCATTTTATATCCCACCTCACTTAATAATATACATTTTTTTTTATCGTAAAGATAAATATAAACAAGCTAGCTTTCCCCAATGAAGTCATTGATAAAGAACGCAAATCACACCTGAAGATGGTATATCTTTTGATCAGCACGGAAGCAGAGAGATTGCAAGGAGAAAGCCATTGTTTGTTTAGCCATCTACAATAAGCATTAAAAGAACTGAAATGTTAAAGATAATGGACATCAGACAGTAATAAAATGTTGTTAAACAATACATACAGGACTAGTATAAATAAAAGGCAAGCAGAAACCTGACACTGGTACATATTTCGTGGACTTTGATTATGATCTGACCAAGGTGTTAGGTTAGCAACCACACTGATCATATTTGTTGGGTGAATTTCTTCATGAGTTGCAGGAAAGGCATCACTTCTTCCACCATTTCCACCATCTGGACATTTTATTTCCATAAAAACCTAATATGACATTGAAGAACATGTCAGTAATTATTTCTAACTGCTACTAGAAGAACAGTTCAAAAGTTTGTCCACAGAAGCTATTAATCTGACAGAAAACTAGATCATGTGCTCACCTGTTCAAACGGTCCAATAAGTTCAATATCTTGACCTTCCTCGCAAGGGATAGAAATATTTCTAACAGGGCGAATAAATCTGGAAGGGTATGTGGAGATGTATAAACCTGGATATGCACCACCAATGCTCAAAGGAACATATCCCACTTCCATATCATCAGGAATCTGCAAAACGTTTTCTTGTAAATGAGAGTAAAGGAAGATTTCTTAGGCAAAAAACATTAGAAAAAATCAGTAAAAACCAACCGCTGAAGTAGCTGACACTTTTAATCTTCGTAAATGAGCAACAACTTTCTCGATTTTACTTGAAGGCAGAGAGCCAATGACACGACCATCCAAAAGAACAGAAAGTGATTTAGGAGGGCCAGCATGAACAAGCTTTGGGAGTGAAGCAATCATTCCAAGACTGGTCAAAACACCAAGGATAGATTTTCTTATATCAAAAAAATCTTTAACAGCTCCTTGTGAATCAAAATATGATGTGACACCTGACAAACATACATGGGAAAAGCAAATCAGATAAATAAGTCATGACAGATGTTCTTAGTCAACACTATAAAAAGAATCTCCAGGTAGTAGCAACTAAAATGATCGTAAGTGCAAGGTATGATACAACACAAATTGGTCAGATTCTCGTGTTCTTTCATGCAATAAATATATTTTAATGACCAAAAAAAGACTAATGACCTTTGCTATCACCATTTTGATCACATTTTATTGAACTGTTCATAAAAGCAAACAAATCCATTAAAATAAAATATTTGATACAATGATGACTTACGGCAAGAGCAAGTCATGTGGTTCAGCAATCCACATGGTTCCCCATCAGGTGTGTGGACCGGGCAAAGAAAACCCCATGATCTGTAAACAAAATCAAACAAACAAACAGATAAGTAAATATCAAACTTACAATGAAATCCATAAAAGGTGCCAGATAATTGACAAGCCGAACACATACTCAGGAAGCAACTTCCGCACGCTTGTTGTGCGACCTCCAGCAAAGGAAGCTCCTCGATGTACAGCACGGAAGAAAGAAAGAAAGCGCAGATAATTTAGCCTCTCTGCTTGAACAGTGTAACCAGCCCTCTAATGAAGAACAATAAACCATCTTTAGCACAAATAACAGAGAAACACAAACAAATGAGCAAAATGACCCAATCGAAAACCTCATCGAAAACAATAAAAAGAGAAGACAAATTCATTTGTAAGGATCATTAGTGCGAAAAGTTAAAAACAATCATCTCATCACCAGCACCATAACTTAACCATGTAACACCATTCCATATTTATTCTAATGAATGTCACTGGATGAATACATAACTGGTTTCCATGTAACTGCATCCTCATTGTGGAATGCACATTTGGAAGTTATATATGATAAGAAAGGGGTCATCACCAGTAAATTCATACCTGCTGCAAATCAAGACCTGTTTGCGTAGCCAGTCTTCCAGATCTCAACATAGACTCCACAGCTGTACTGATTGATACTGAGGAATTTTTATCCATGACCTTCCTGACATCTCCTACTGCAATCTCTCAAGCAACAGAAAGAACATTGATATGAGAACTTCTATTCCCTCAACAATATATTTTAGTCTGTACATCAAAACCAGTCACAAAACTAGTTCAACAAGACAGGCCATCACGTGTGGATGCAAATTTACATTACGAAATGGTTAGGAGATCAGTTTGCTTATTCCTGTTATTATTTTATTAGCTACTAGCCCATAAGTTTGGTCAATGTCTTGCCTCTAAGAACCAAAGTTTTAATACAAAAAAAATGGAAACCCGAGACAGCAAGGTACTATCTTTCTCCTGCAAATTTGCAACTCTGCTAGCAGTGTTAGCAAACATTGTAATCACAAGTCTCAAACATATATCATAAAGTACATGGAATCCCCTATCCATTAAATAGAAGATGAGTTGTAAATGGCGATGAAGTAGGAAAGAAAACTAAAAAGATTAATCCAAAAGATGCAATATATGCACTGCACATGAAATAATGATCAAATCACGGGACTCAAGCCATTATCCAAGTAGAAGGCAAGAACTTGAAATACCTGCCAAGAAATTAAAAGTGTTGTTTTTTGTTAGCTCGTCTTGAATAAGCGATTTCGCCTTCCGCAGCCAATCTTCTAGTTTTTCCTACAACCAAAGAAAGGAATTACTTCTGTCGATTTTGGATTTCATTAGAGAGCTATAATATATAAAAAAAAATTTCAAAATTTCTATGCGAAGAAATTTAATGACACACCCCACAACCTGTGAGGTTCATTTATTTAATAGAAATGCTGATTGTCAAACATTATTGTCAAAATATTCATATTCAAACACCTCCCACTTCCAGATTTGTAACTATTTGATATGCAACAGCATAACACCAATTTATTTTTCCATATAGTTCATGTAAGTTTCAAATCAGGTAATAATAGCTACACAACAAGATATAAATTGATGTTAAAATAAAAAAAAAACATGGTATTTCAATTTCACAACAATATGTAAAACGGGTAAAAAACAACAAAACACAGAGCTCTAACAGAATCAGCCTGGTTAAAAGCTTGTCATCCTCCACATGGTTAAAAGCTTGAGCCTCCTCTTAAAATTTCATTTAAAAAACAAGAACCTCCTTCATAGTCAATGCATGTAAGCTACCTTTGATTTCCTGCTGAACTCAACTAGCTTCAGTTTAATCCTTTTTCCCCATTATAATTTAGGACCATACTTTCAGTCAGATGTTTTAATGCTTGATCGTTTTCTACTGCTCCATCCCAAGCCATTTCCCTTCAACCTCTCTACTTCTTCACTCTTAGCCCAGCTCATTTTCACAGATCTCTTACATTTTTTGCTTCTATTACTTCAAGTATCACAGATACAGAATTTTGTCTCCTATGAAACCAAAAACTGTACTACATGCCAAACATTTCTTTCCAGAAGTTCCAATTTAAATTTTATACCTTGAGATAAATGGTGATTAGGTGCCCGGGAAGTAAGATGTCCTGATTTTGCAAGGAATCTGGGTTGTCTACTGCAGAAGTCTGGTCGACAAAAGAGAAAAGTTTCTGCAACATAAAGCTAAAGAAATGAAGTTAAACACAAACTTAATTGGAAGTTGAACAATGAGCCAAAGAAAGAAAATCTAAGTGGAGAAGCAGAATAAAGTAGAAACATTGCTAAAAATTTTAATGCATGTATTAAATGAAGAGAGAGGGAGAGATCGCAGCTCACATCAGCAGACTGAATTTGTCATGAAAATTAGGGAGATGAACAAATACATAATCTTTCAAAACAGCATGGGCCACCTGAACAGAAAATACAATGGGGATGAAATAATTAGCATAAACAAGCACATTAACTTCAAGAAAAAAATTCTCATTAACTATTATCAGAGGTTGTTACAAAATAATTTTCTGTTTTTTGCAGATTGGAGTTGAGGTCAATTTAATTTTAACTTACAGTATAGGGAGTTTTGTTTTCCAACTCATCCACAACAGGTTGAAAATGCTCCCCTGCATGTGAGTAAAATCAACATTTGTTCACCCAATGAACTACACATTAATGCTAATACTAACACAATTGTGAGTACCAATATGCTGCAGACAATCATCCTGGGTGAAAAGAGACGCATCCCGAACTTCATCGAGAATAATTTTTGCCCTTTCACCTAGAAGCTGAGAGCCAACAGCTCCTTTTACCTTCTCATATTTCTCATCATAGTAACATGTCAAATTCTCGTAAATTTCCCGGTCTGTGGTCTCAACAAGGGCCTGTTGACAAGAGTTAAGAGACCATAAAATAAGCAAATTACAGAAAAGGCATCACAATGTCCAATAGATAGTATGGCCACTGAAATCTTTGTGAGTGGAAAACCTATTCTACACCAAGCACCGTGCATGAAAGCACATTGATTTTGATGTCAATCATAATATTCTGCGAGACAGGCCAAAACATGTAGCCATAATTGTAAGCTAAAAAAATAACTGGAGCGAATGAATCCAGCAAAAGAAAGGAAGGTTATATTATCTAATGAAGTAGTTTTTCCATTGCATAGGGGAAGATCCAACATAAGCAAATGGCATGACAAATATTTGAGAGGATTTATATGCAACACAATACCTTCAACACAATGCCAACAGGAAGCAAGTACTCCCTTCCTCTAACCCTGCAAAAACAAAATGATACATATAATTCACATCTGGTTCCATACCTAAAACCCCCAAATCGTATTTACATTGAAACAAACATTGATGTGGCTTACCAAAATCCAACTCTGGCGCTTCCATTGCGAAGATAATATAGTCTAACTGTTACTGAAGAGTGATCTGTTAATGAAGATTGATATTCTCTTACACACCTGGAATGGGAATCAACAATTGCCCAAGAATAATATAGCATAGCCACAGCAAACATAATTTAGAAGATGAAACAATAACAGCAACAAACTTTACATTCTGACAACAAGAAATTGCACATAAAAAACCATTATTTTACATGCTATAATTTTTTAACCAGACAAACTTTTCCTAAAGACAGATGGAACAAAGATCCATAATCGCAAGACATTATAGGACAAGGCAGTAACAAACATAATGAACTTATAAATACAGGAAATAAAAGAATTACCGGACAGCCAATACAATGCTACATTTGGGACAGCTAATTGGAAATTTCATGGTATTTTAAGACAGATCAACTGATAGATTGGAAGGTAGCTTTAGGATCAGACATCCACACATGATCCACCCTGCACTTCTTATATTTACCCCAACATGAAACAGGGAAATAGGAACTATAACCTCTTGTTCTGCAACAGTCCTTGAGGAGGAGATAGACCATCTAGCTTGAACTAGTGCAGAATTGAAGGAAAACATTTTCTGGGTTCATGTCACAACAATTTGTATAGAAAGGCTGGGGGCAAGTAACACCTCAAGTTACGATGAGCACTTTAAGTGTCATAAGCAGCAACCATACGATGAGTAAGACAATTATCAAGGAAGAGTAGTATCCTATGGAAAGTTATCAAGTGACCAAATAGGGATGAAGTAATCACATGAAACTACATTACTCATTTGCCATTAATTATAATCACGCATTGCATCTCCTTTTGGTGTTTATGCTGGATTTGTTGAAACATGCAGGTCAGTTGAATTTTAATTCCTAACAAATAGGAGGTGCGGGATGACAATACACTCGGTGTTATTAACAAGCCTTCAGCATATGATCATACGAGTTTGCTTCATAAATTCCTAACAAATAGGAGATGTGGGGATGACAGTACACTCGGTATTATTAACAAGCCTTCAGCATATGATCATAAGAGCTTGCTTCATAAATTAGTGTAGCCAATAGTACAAGCTCAGAACTTGCCACATAAAAGTTTTGCACCAACTTAAGATTATAAGGAGCTAGGGAACCTAAATAATTTCAATCTAAAGCATTTAAACAAAAATACACAAATGGGCACAAAGATCACCCAAGGATTTGAGCAACTGAAGTTGTTGTGCAATAAGTTTTAAGAAATAAGAACAACAAGGTACTAACTGTTTTCTCAATTAAGTACTCCTCATTAAGCAGTTGACACAAGGGGAAAAAATAGATATTGCTGAATGCCAAAAATCTGTTCATTTCGATATTAGAAAGACTGTTGGATAGGTTGGGGTGTGTGGTACATAACTGTTTGTAGAAAGTATTGTTTGACCCCTTAAAAGCTTTATTGAGGGGAAATAACGTCCAACTTAGATGAAATCCAGGAACTAGAGAAAAACGCAAAGACTACAAGCAGCTTAAGTTGATAAAAAATTAATTACCCAGGACTTCCAACAATGCTGTGACTTTTTGAATGACTCTTTGATAATAGGGTCAACTACTCAGAAAAACATTGCAAAACCAATTAGAAGAACAAGGAATTAACAGCACCACTAGAATAATGAAGTCAAGAAAAAGTACCTAATTACAACTGCTTTATCTGTATATCCTTCCCTTCGTTCACGATATGAACCTCGTGTCATACTCATTGGCTGAGATATAAAAACTGATTCAGTTACATGGCATCTATAAGTATAAAAAAAAAATGTTATTTCTTTCTTCCTGCATCCATATAAGCATTTGAAAGCGCGAAAATGTTGTGATGTAGTCAGCCTCATAACTCTATTCTCAATGCAATCTTCATCTTAATTAACTATTAATCACAACATCAACTAGGAAACTATATGAAAAGGTTACTGGTTGCCTGATTGGTTATCAACACATCGACCAGGAAACTATATGAAAGAGTTACTGGTTGCCTACTTGGATATCACAACATAAAAAAATGAAAGGTCTCACTTACATAGTTCTGCTTCGGCATAATTAGACATCGAAAAACTCTCTCAATCCCGTTCAAAATGAAGTAACTATGCCGAAGTGGTTCAAAATGACATACAAAAAATAAAAAACCAGGTGTTAATTTGAAATGGTTCAAAATGACAAATATATGCATGCCTGTTCTTAAGGAAATGTACAAACTCGGATAATCATAACATGGTAAAATGTAAAAGATAGAACAATTATACAATAAGCAGAATCTGAACATTACATAGTTTGCAATGCCAAAGAATATGCATTTGAATTGGATCAACCTTTTAAAAAAATTTATAACTGCATGGTGATTGGGAGTGGATAGGAGCATTGTAGGGTTTGTAATGCAAAAAAAAAAAAGCATTTAAATAGACAGACCTTCTCCATCTCCAAAATTGACTGTCCAAAATTATACTCGGAGATGCCTGACCATTTTGTCTTCACAATATATTTAAAGTTTATACATGTGATATACAGTGGACAAACCCTGGTTAAACAAACTGCAGGCTTTATATATAAAATCTGCAGGCTAAACAAACTTTACCTTTGTTGTGAGAGCCTAAATGGCAAAGATCTTTTATCTACTGTAGTCCGTGTCATCTACAACTAGCAATATTGGGCATACAGAACAGTTAATCTGTTTCCATCTAGATACTTGACTTATTCAAAACACACATATAAAATAATTTATACATGCTTTCCTAAACTGTGAGTAAGAACAGGATATAAGAAATAGCCTGCTACAAGGAGATGATATAATATTGCACATTTCCTTAATTAGGGGAGGATCCTATGGTGCTTGACTTCAATGCCAGTGTTTCAAGTATGCTTTAGACACGCTTTCTTATAACAGGGAAAAGTTTGTTTAGAGAGAGCACACCACATAATATTGATTTGCAATGCCAGTGTCAAACAGACACAGCACAAAAATACACTACCAATCTGCCAACTTACCCACCCACTTCTGACGCCTCTTCTTTTAAGGAAACAAGCTGTTGGGGATCAGCATTTCGCAAGTAACAAAGCTTTGACTGCATAGGGTAAACTTCAAGACATGAATATTTAACTAGCCAAAAGTGACAAAAGATCAGTGAATATAATGCATCCGGTGCAGCAATTGATTGTTAAAATAACTATTCATAATTCAGACAGGTTTCTTGCATATAAACTTTTACATTAAACAAATTTCTACCCAGTTAATGCTAATTCTACAAAATAGCAAGCTTGGTGTTATAACTCTAGAAACAAAAATTGCTACAGATCCCGGCAAGGTGACTACAAGAGAGAACCACAATCTTCCAGGATCAACAGGTAGCAAACGACCAATGCAACATGTAAAACAAAAGCAAAAGGGCATAAAAGGATACTCAAGGGAAAAAAAAGTTCAAGCAAGAAGTAAAGCAGAACAGAATTAATACACGGAAAATATACAGATTCATGACATCACATAAACTTGAAATGCCTCTCTCATGTCAACAGAGTTCTAGTAAGGTGAAGCTTCTAATTTCAATACAGAAGATTATTAAAATGATTTAGTGATTTTTTACAGCAAAACAGGTTGATAGACCCGGTATATCCAGCATTTTTATTTCTAACGATTACCTTATATCAAATCAATTATTTTGAAAAAATGACTGAATGAAAGAATAAACTTAGTGTCTTCAGTTGTTTGCATTGAAATATATTCATCATTAAACTTAATGAACCTTTATAAGTAGACAACAAAACAAGGGACAAGTTACTGTTTAGCTCCTCCCTAAGACACAACCACACTAACTGCCCTAAAACTGCAACTCAATAAAAGAAAAATAAAGAAACGAGTACAATTACAGTTCGGTAATAACATCCCACCCCAACTTTTGCCCATGAAAAAATCTTCCAAATCAGAAAGACTTTTGAAAAGTTAAACTTGAATCTACAAGAACTTCGAAGCCATAAAATTCCAGAATTCCATAGACCAAGTTTTAAAGGTCGCATAGTAAAGCATCCTGGCCAGCTAAGCATACGAGAACTTGAACAAGATTATGCAATACACTTTGTCAGATTATAACGCGTGTTGGCCCTCTAGCATGAAGTGTCTCGGGTCAATTACATTTCATACGGATCCACAACCATATACTAATCTCCTTATAACACCCTAAATGATCTCTTTTCTATTAATCTCACGCCAAATGTTAACCCTCACTAATCACAAACACTTCCGTCCAGTCTCAGAAGGAGTATATAAGTTCACGAAACAAATAAATCACCAACCTTCAACATTATAGGAAACTGCCCAAGATTATACTTTTCTCTGATAACTGGTCTACCGTCATACTGAAAGCAAACATCTGCCTCAAACTTCCCAGTATACGAAACCTTAGCCTGTCGACACTGTTTCAAAAAAAAGTCACTCCATTAACACATAAATTTAATTAAAATATACAGACACCGTAAAGGGGAGGAGAAAAAATCTTACTTCAAAAGGTAGTAACCTCTTACGATTTGTCCTTGAACGTATGTCCTTTATTGGAGCATTTATTCTAGGGTTACTCAAGTATAGTAAGGTATTTGTCAAGAAAATTACCAAAATAACAAAAAAAATATTTTGCTTGGCAGAAAATCTGATCGAAAAGAACTGGAAATACTAAAAGGATATGTGAGAGACTGGTATCAGTGTGAGGATCATAAATTCTGACAGGCTTGATGTTATCTAACATGATTTCCAATCCTCTATCCACCATGTAATCAAAGGAATCTATATGATGCCACACTAGCTCTTCCAGCTCCTTGAATTCTCCACTCTTCTTCTCCATTGGAATTGATTTTTTTTCTCTGTTGCCACGAGGAGAGAGAGACACACACACAGAGAGACAGAGGCTGCGTAGGGTTTAACAGGTTTAGGGTTTTAGATGAGAGAAGACAGGCGGGGTTTTATTGTTTAAGGGCTGCAACGGTAATATAAAATGGGTTGGGGTGTTTTGGGCTTTTCCAACGGTATCTAAAACCGAGTCTTTCGATTCATGGATCAACGATATGATGCGCGATTTATTTGGATCATGCGATCCACAGGCTTGGACTTAAAATAAACTGGATCTAGGGGAACCCGACCAGCCTCGGATCTGAGAGATTCGACGAGCCTGGACTTAAAACAAATTGGTTCTAGGAAAACCCGGTCCGATTGAGAGCTGGTCCAATACAGTCTCCTTGTGTTAAAAAGGGTATTCGACGCATAGTTGTGGGCCTCATCAACTTATAGGAATTCAGTTCATGAGCGAATTTAAATTAATTGTTTTTATTAGATTTATAGCACTTTATGTAATGCTTGCTTAGTGTTGAGAAAAAAAAAATATAGAGAGAGATAAAGAGACAAGATAGAAATTAAGACTGAAACAAAATTATATTTGATAGTGATGAATAAAACAAAGAAACTTTATATGTATAATGTTTGGTTATAATAGATAAGACAAATATATTATAGATATATATATATAAAAGGTGTTGAGGTTTGACCGTGGATGTTTATTGAGGATTTCAACAATAAAATTACTATTTTATTCTGAGAATTACCAAAAAATTAACCCTGGTAATGGGGTGTTTTGGTATTTTCAATATTTATTTTACAATGAAACTACCTATTTACACCTAGAAGCTGTCACAAATAAGAAGGTTGGCAGGGGTATTTTGGATTTTTTATATATTTTTTCATAATATAATTACTTACATATCCTCCAAAAAAATAAAAAAGAACATCTGTGTCTGGGGTAAGGTGATACTTTCACAAACCTGATTATATATATTGGTTTTCATTTTAATCTTTATTTTTTTTTAGTTTTTTTTTGTTCTTTTATTTTTTTCAGTATGCAAGTTTTAATTTATTTTAATTTTATTTTTTGATTTAAATTGGTCATATATGTTACTTTTTATTTTGATCTCGATTATTTTATTTTTAACAAAATTACACTGGAATTGTTGTTTTTAAGAATCCCTTTATCTGTTTCGATTATAAGGTTTTTATTTATTTTAATTTTATCATTCGATTGGGATTAATTATATATTTTATTTTTCATTTCGGCTCTTATTCTTTGGATTTTTTATTTGATATTAATTCTCTTGATTTTTTTTATTCTTTTTTAACAATGTTATTTTCTATCCGTATTTATGCTTCTATACTTTTATTTTTTGTTATTATTTTTTATCTGCTTATTTTTTATTATAACTTTATTTTTATCCGGTTTAATCCTGAAATTTTAATTTATATTGGTAATCATTTTAAAATTAATATTTCACCCCTTTTTGGTATCTTCTATTATCTCTATTTATTTTTCGGATTAGATGATTTTATAGTTTTATTATTTACGTAACAATAATAATAATTTTGGTGATTTTTTTTTAACAATGTTTATCTTTTTTTTATTCTTTGAGGTAATTTAATTATTTGGACAATAATATTGATAATAATTTTAACTTTTATAGTCATGATAATAATAGTGATATAACGATGAATTTTCATTGATGTTTTTTTTTAAATAAAAAATTAACCACTTATTTTTTATTTGATTATTACAAGTGTTTTCATAACTTATATTTTATTTGTTGTGTTTAATTTAATTTAAATTATAAAATGAATTAATCCTAATATAGTGAATTTAATAATTCACTATCTGAATTTTCTTATTTTGATAAGCAACTTGTGCTCTATTAAATTTTATATAAATTTATTATTTTACTCAAATTTATATTTTAACAGAAAAAAATTATATAATAAATATTTTTTATATTAATAAAATATAATTCTGATCACAGGAAACACGAGAAAGTGATTAGTATATATCCAGAGATATCCTGATATAAAAGATACTCTTCTAAAAGTTTTAGACCTCCAAGTTTTCTCTCTCTTCAAATTTACGTTTAATTACAGAGAAAATTTAATTATTTTTTAGCTAAACATAAAGTACATATCATTAATATAATTATACATTGCATTAATAATTAAAATCAAATAAAATTATATTATAAATAACAGAGTTTCTTATAAGCATAAGCCACCTCCTTCCCTCTCTTACATCTTCCAATCACACCAGGTATCATCTCCTGCTCTCTCTAGGATTTCTTTCGATGCTGATACTAAAAGAGAAATATTTGTTGTTTAAGAGCCGTTTATTTATACCTGTAAGTAATTAATCGCTGTGATTGGTGTATAGGTAGGTGGGCTAAACAGAAGAAGATCTGATGTACGTGCTGGTGGATCTTAACTATACACAAGATCATGACGGCTCTTGAAAGTAAAGGTATGTTTATTCTCTGTTTTGTTGTGTTTTCTCTTCTGGGTTTTCTTTTGGTTCTCTTAATTTTGAAATTTTTTGATCTATTTTGAGTTTTAGTTCAATAATATGTGCGTTAATGTAATCTGGTTTTTTTTTTATTTAATGATGTTTTTTGATTGATTCTCTATAATGGGTTTTGTTTATAATGAAGAATTGAATGGTAAAGATCGAGACTTGAGGGTTTTATCAGTGTTGGTTACTGTGTGATCATCACTGTTGTGTAATTAGCTTCGTGGCATTACAAGGTTGGTGAATGTGTTGTGGTGTTGCTGAGGGATTTGGTTGGAATTCGAGGGTTCAACTTTTGATTTGTTTTCTGGTGGAGTGATTGATTCCTAAATGTTTAGAAATTCTAGTACGAGTGGAGGGTATGTGATTTCATGCTTTGGGGAGATTTGCATGTCAATGAGGAATTGTGTGAAAATGCAGGTGTATGAGGAATTCGAGACTGATTAAACACTCAAGTGGTGGTGTGTTCTGTGCAATCATGTGACTTAAACTTTCTTACTTGTTGAGTGGATGTGCGATTTAGATTTCCACATCTAGAACCTAGGTTCAGAAAAGGGTTTGGTGATTGTTGAATCAAAGAGTTTTGATCCTGACTCTGGCATGGTCCTGTACCAGTTTAATCATGATCCTATCACGTGTTGCTTTAGGCATGTACAATCAGTCCAGAGTTGCATGTAATTTTGGTATAAATGCTGTTACATAACAGTTGTCTTGTGACTATAACTATATAGTGAATATAAAAGATCATTGAAACTATTTGTTCTATTAGCCATGAGGAATTTGGTTTCACGTGTATTTCTAGAGAAGAAAACAATATGTTAACTTATCTTCTCCAAAACCACATGCCATTTTAAAGTACTTAAAAAATAAATTCTTATGATGAGATGGTCTGATTGAGCAGGATCTTCAATCTCCTTAATAAATTGACCTTGATAAGGGTTCTAGACATCAAGGTCAGATCTAAGTCTTACCATTCTTTTTTTGTAGAATAACATTGAATAATATGAGATTGAAGGCTCATCTTTCACAATCATCAATAACACTTGAGAACAAAACTCTCTCATTCTAGTTCCGCCACTTATCGCCCTTACTTTCTAAGAATCGTCAAGAAAGTATCAATTTACCCAATTAGGGTTCAAATTTCATGACGTTCGGAGATCGAGAAGGCCTTCAAATAAAGCTCGGAAGTTATTGTGCGGGATTATCTTGATTTACCTTGTTGTATTTGGATTCTTTTTTCTATTTAGATTAAAACTTTAATTTAACTAGTATTCTAATATTTAGCAATCATAATGTTAGATGAAATATATTAGTTAATCAGGTTTTAATTTGGAATATTTTTCTTGTAAGGATTCTAGTTCTAGAACTAGTATAAATAAGGATGCCTAGTTTATTTGTGTTAAAAAAATCAAATTAATTAATTTTCTAATAAAATATCATAGATTTTTTCTATTCCTCGATAGTGTTTATGGTTGTAATCTTAGTGCTTGGAAACCCAAGTTTCTATTCACGCTTTGCATTGTGTCAATTGGTATTAGAGTAGGTTGTCCTATTTGATAGATGGAGAGGGTAATAACCCACCTTGCATTGTAGGAGATGAGGTTATACAGGGCACTGTGCGGTCGCAAAAGGTGGCATATAATCAACTGGAGCAAATTGTGGTTGGAATTTTGCAAAATATGGCGGCAATGTCTAAAATCAAGTTCTTTGGTTGATGGAAAGTGCAAACAAGGATCATGAAGAAGAACGAAATTTTTAGAGACTTACCTTGAGGCAGACTGAACCCTAAATCTATATCTAAATTTGATGAGATTCCTTTCTATAATGGAAAATTTTAAAAAAGAAGATTTATTAATTCGTGGACAGAGTTGGAAACCTATATTTGTTTTAACAAGGTACCTTTGTATAACAAGTATGGCTTGTTTTAGCAAATTTTCTTCTTGTTCCAAAAATGGTGGTTTGAAGTTCTAGAATATAGAACTCGTACTTGTAAGCCTTCAACTACATCAATCGAAAGAGATGAGGCAATCATTAATTTGGAGTTTATACAAAATTATAAGGAAATTTTATATTGGGTAGATAAGCAAATATACAGTTATTATTCGCATCATGTTCAACCTCAAAAGAAAAGTAGATGAAATGTGAAGTAGTTTGGTGAAAAAAAATTCAAAGTTATCCAATTATGCTGAAGATAACGTTGCCAAAAGGGTGCTAACAAATAGTTAGTCTTTTGACCTTAAGTTTGAGAAAATAATGGTTAACAACGATCTTTTAGTCATGAATAAAGATCTTGCAAACAAGGACACAAGATAACTTGGTAATTTTTGACAATTCTTCTATTATAAAAGATGATCTTGAAGTTTCTTTATATGCAAAGGTTGAGGTATTAGAAGTCATATATGATAAGGAGGTCAAGCTTGAAGTAATTGAATGTTTAAAAGAACTACAAATGAATTTCATAGGAAAATAAAATTTAACATTAAATATAAATTTTTCTTCAGCATGTACACATCATAAATTAAATTTTGAAGTTTCAGGTCAAATACATACTACCTCATGAATATGTCGGCTATAATGCTATATTCCAAGCATTTGTTTCTTTAGAGTGGAAAATATCAAATTCTTGATAGATAACTCAAGGATGAGTTTTTTGGAAGTAGAGGGGACTGACATGATACAATTTCTTCAATATTCCTGGCATAATATTGTTTATTGTATTATTTCATTAATGATTAATATTTTTAGGTTTTGAGGAGTTTAAGAAGAGTCCAAGACATAGTTTGTAAAATCAAACATAACTTTTAATCTGATTATTAGATCAAATTGAAATTTGGACAAGTGATTCTAAAAGCCTTGTTTTCTATTGGGTTAAAATTTCATGATGATTGGAGATTGAGAATGCCTTTAAATAAGGTCATGAATTTACTATGTGAGATTGCGTTTATTTATCTTATTGTTTTTGAATTCCTTTTCTTATTTAGATTAAGACTTTTAATTTAATTAATGTTCTACTATTTAAGAATTCTATTATAGATGGATTCTTGTAGTTAGATGAGATTTAATTTGGAATACTTTTCCTATAAGGATTTGAGGTCTAGAACTAGCATAAATAAAGATGTCTAGTTTATCTTTGTTAGGTATTTCAGACTATTGAATTTTTGAATAAAATATCAGATAGTTTCTCTATTTCTCTACCATGTTTGTAGTTGTAATCTTAAGGCTTAAGAATCCTAACTGTTATCAACAAATGCATTGTCATCATGTCACTTGATATTATGGTGCATATTATCTACAAAGGCTTTGCTTCAGTATGCAAGGAATATATGCAGTTGCGTATCCATATAGCAGCATTTTTTATGTATTCCCCTTTTTGGGCCTTATTTATTTGCATGTTCTGTGCCACCATTTCTTTCTCAATACAATATTACCTGGAGCCTTTCCCAGGGTTCACACACTTGGCAGCTCATGTTTGTTTTACTGCTTATCAGGATAGTTAAATATGGTTGATGATATCAGATTATTCAAATTAAATTTTTTCAAGCATTTTCTGTTTTTCATTCTTCTAACCAGAAACTATGCAAAGGAGCTGTGAGGCCTCCTTAAAATGCCTCCAAATCAAGGGATTCCCTTATGGGAATTCCTTTGAAGGGTTTCCTGAGTTTAAAGAAGAAATTGGTGCTCACCCCGGCAGGGATGTTGTTGAACCAGTTCACTCACTAAGCAGTGAGTTTCTTGAACTTCCAAGTGAATTTCACAACAAACCTGCCTATCAACATGGTTTTAGCTCATGGCCGACCTTTTATCCAGACTCTCAAAAGATGCAGCAGTGCCAAATGAACTATTTTCAGAGCCAATTTTATCCCTTTCCTCTGGAGACTCAATTTCATCATGCTCCTTTCAGTATGTTTTCTCAAGGTTATCCATTTGAGATCCAGTTCCAAGATTTTCAATATTTTGTGGTCATAGATTTTGAGGCTACTTGCGACAAGGAAAGAAATCCTCATCCACAAGAGATAATTGAGTTTCCATCTGTCATTGTGAGCAGTGTAACTGGTCAACTAGAAGCTTGTTTTCAGACATATGTGCGACCAACTTGCAATCAGCGCCTGAGTGATTTCTGCAAGGATCTGACTGGTGTCCAGCAAATTCAGGTTAGCTTGGAATTCCTTTACCCTCTAGAAACGAGTAATAAGTATGTATTTCTTCGAATGTTGTCGGTGGTGTTCAATTACATTGTACCAGGTTAGGCAGACTGACTTTCCCTTTAAAAGCTTTAATAGAAAAACATACTTTCTTGTGACCCTTAAAACATACCTCAATATGTCAGTGGTGTAATGAATTTTTTTTTTTACTTTAGGAGTAATTAACAATACTTCAAGAAGAGAGAGATAAACATAATGAAGAGATAGAAAAATTGCTTTGGGACCCTTAAAAGATGATTTATTTATCTCCACATACAGGATTGTATTTTTTACGTTCTCCCTCTGTTTTCTTTCTCTTCCTTGTGTCTGCCGCTCTCTTTCATGGAGTGAGTATTGCTAGTTACACCAGGAGTAATATAAAACTTCTCAGGTGTAACTTCCATTTGGTCTACTTACTTAGTAGTGGGGTATTGATTCCATGCCAAATACAAGCAATTGGTGGTTTCAACATTGCCTGCATCTGGCTTCAGCGGGCTTGGCATGGTATGAAAGTTGGATATGGACTGATACAATTGCCTCCAGTTGGAATGCTGTCAAAAAGAACGCTCTGTGACAATGCGATATAGACAGTGGTACTTTTAGGCTTATAGAAGTCTTCTTTTTCATCTCAAATGGATAATGAAGTATTTTATTGTGCTTGAAAAGAGCAATGAAAAACACAAGGTATGAAGGGACCTTGTGGATTGGTAGAGTTAGTGGCTAGTGTTGTCCTTTTTTTCTTAGGTTTTGCAATATGAATCATTTCTTTGGTTTTTCTGCAAGCTGGCCATACTTTTTAACGGTTGCCTACTTCAACTAGTTTTTGGCTTTATGTCAATCTCTCTTGCTTGACTTTTTGATGAACTTCATTTAACCTGTATCTTATTCTTGTATTTATGTGTATTTCCAGGTGGGCAAAGGTGTTACTATTAGTGAGGCACTCAGCTTTTTTATTATAAACATCATGTAATCTCTATCTTATTCTTGTATTTCTGTGTGGTTCCAGGTGGACAGAGGTGTCACTCTTAGTGAAGCACTTCTCAGGCATGATAAATGGCTTGAGAGTAAAGGGATAAAAAACACCAAATTTGCCGTGGTCACATGGTCGAACTGGGATTGTCGGGTGATGTTGGAATCTGAGTGCCGATTCAAGAAGATCAGGAAGCCCCCTTATTTTAACCGGTAAATGATCATATATTAACCTTATGATTTAAACCTTCCCATTATAAATATATTAATCTTCTGCACAAGCTATTTTTTGTTGTGAATAAACTGGAACTCTCTTACATTTATTTTTTGGCAGACATGTTGAAAGTACCTCTTAACATGATTTCATTTTTTTTTAACATTTGCCAGATGGATCAACTTAAAAGTTCCTTTCCGTGACATATTTGGTGGTGCAAGATGTCTGAAGGAGGCCGTTGAGATGGCAGGCCTACACTGGCAGGGCCGTGCTCACTGTGGGCTGGATGATGCCAAAAATACTGCTCGCCTGCTTGCTCTACTCATGCGCCGGGGCATCAGATTCTCTATCACCAACTCTCTGATGTGGCACCCAACTGACAGTTCATTGTCATGCAAGCAGTCTGCTGAGAACCGGTCCTTTGCACCACACCAACCTCATAAGCTAAAGGAAATTCATATTCCTGTTTTCCCACATCAACCCTTCTGTTTCTGTGGTGTGAAGAGCAGCAAAGGAATGGTTCGAAAGCCTGGACCGAAGCAAGGTAGCTTGTTCTTTGGCTGTGGCAACTGGACTGCCACTAGAGGTGCCCGCTGTCATTACTTTGAATGGGCATCTCCCTGACTAAGACTATGGAAAACCTGTTTAGGTTTTCTCTCTGCATCCTATATAGTCTATCAGGATGTACGATGTAAAAAAAAAAAAATGACAAAAAAAGAGATGGAAAGGAAGGTAGTTGGTTGTCTCCTAATGAACAAAATATAAATAGCTGGCTTAATTGTTGGAGAGTTTGGGAAAAACATTGAAGTGGTAGGGGAGCTACAATTTGTAAAGCTGATTTTCATGTTGACTGGAGAACAAATATTGAATGATGGATGGGTAGTTAGGATGATGCATTTTACATGCAAGGACAAGCTGAGTTATCGTTATTATAAATAACCTGTGAGATAGGGACAATTCGGTTTCCTATGCGTTTCTAATGAGAGTGGTGGAGTTGCTTGCCCAAATTTCTGCCGTCCATGTTGTTTTTTTACTTATTTTCGTGAGTTTTTTTATTAAGTTTTGATGGTTAAAATTGGTCTATTGAATAAGCACTATCATTCTGGCAGTCAATCATACAACTCCTAAAGACATTTGGAATGGAAGGGTGCTCGTTTCTTTTCCTTTGTGTTTCAAATCATGCTACAATTTTTGTCTTTTTCTCCCAGTAAGAACTACACCCTCCAAAATTTATCTTCAATGAATAATTACTATTCCTTGGCTGAAACTAATTACCTCATCCAAAATTACTAGGTGCCAATTTATTTTCTACCAAGCAAGAAGATACAATTTAAGTGATGAAGGTGTCTCCTCAAATAGGTTTATTTGAAGGTTGACTTTCTTAAGGTGTTTGACAGTGTTGCATGGGAATATTCGGAGGAAGTATTGTCTTGCATGGGATTTGGCAAGAGATGGATCTCTCTTATTTCTGAAAGTATTTCAGGATCTAAATTTTCAATACTTATCGTTAGTTTTTGTCGCAAATGATAACACTTCATTGCTTCATGTTAAAGAGGATGTTGAGATGGTTTGAATTGGCATCAGGTCTGAGGGTGAATTTCTGTAAGAGTTCTCTTGTTGGAATAGAACTTGACGAAGAGTTTACAACATCAGGTCTCAGGGTGAAATGACATCAAATCTTACTTGTATATAAACAACCCTCTAATTCTTCCCTGAATTTGATATGTGATGACTTGATTTATTTGTGAAATCAAGCCAAGATATATTTGTGATTTGCAAGAACAAAAGAATATTTTTGATTTGTCTTCAAAATATTGTTGACGAACTTTTATGGGGCGTTTAAGCTTGAACCAACAGAGCTTTGTTCTTCGTAGACTTCAAGCGTAGATGAAGGAGGGTTGAGAGAGAACTTTTTTGCTTGAAGAGAAAGAGAGAGCTTGTCTTCAAGAAAATTTGTATTTCCAAGAATGATTTTTTTCTCATTTTCTCTCTCTCTAGGTTGAAGCCCTTTTTTTCGCAGCCCTTAGTGACATGGTGCATCTGTCAAAGATCTGACGGTTCGCATGGTGATAAAAAAACTTGGTCTACATGACTAGACATCTTTATTGGTCCTAGACCTATTCCACTGGTTCATAAATTCATTTTCTAAATCATTCACGTAATTTGTTAGGGGCGTATCCTCTTCTAGTAATGGCAAACAAGCACTGGATTGCTTAGAATCACTCATTATCGCAAGTTTGATCATACCAACTAAACACAACATATATGAGAGCTCGTCATGACTTGGAATTAACGACATCTAATCCAACAAACTTGATATTATAACCTTCAGAGGCTTCTATAGAAATTCAAGTGTGATCCAACAGTCGGATCAAAGGTTATGAACTGTACGAGCTCTTGTTTTGATCTGGCTTGACTATGCCTCTTCTGGAAGATGAATATGTGTGGTAACCATCCTGATAGAGGAATGGGAAAAGATGTAGCTAGGGGAATATGAAAGATTACTTCACACCTTTTAACTTTACTCGGAACTTTGGTTCTTCAAAATCATTGAACAATTCTTACACAGCTTAGGCCTAAGACTAGTAAAAAGAGAAAAGCAACCGATGCGTCCTCATAATGATGCTTTGGATAACATAGGCAATTCACAAGTTTCAACACCAACTATTAACCCATTTTCAAAGTTGATATATAAAAAACCTACAAGTTTGTTATCAATAGGATGAAAAAATACTTGTGATTTTTTATTGATAAAACGAGAAAGGTACAATATTGTTCAATATTACACAAACGAACTTGGAAAATTAATAACAAAAAAATTAACTCCAAATCCGTACACCAGGAATCAGGAAATCTCAACAACATCAATGGATAGTCGCATCTTTTCTCTTGTGGTCAGGTGACAGTACCATTCCATATCCTGAGTCGTTTTGTCTTCTTATCGCGACTTGCAGTAGACTAGTGGGAACCAGCAAAACTCTTGAACTTGGGAGTCAAACCTCTGCGGTAGTTCACAGGCCTGCATTTCTCTTGAGGAAATTTAGGCAATTCTGACAGGCTAAGGACTTGAATCTGTTTCCTCCTTTTCTCTGTGATCGCGAGGAAAACAAAAACATGAGAATGATACATTGAGATCTTACGTGCAGTGCAAAACCAAGGTGCATGCAAGAAACTAAAATAAAGATGCGAGAAATTAATTTAGGAGACACCGACCCTTCGCAACTTGATCGTATCTTTCGTGAAGTTTCCTTTTCGCCAAACTAATCTTCTCCTCGAAGGAGACTCCGTCACCGATTGCAGCTTTTGCTAATGTCTTCTTAGGCTCGATCAATATTTTAGCTTCTGGTGTGGAATTTGTATCTTTACAAGCATTGTTCTTGCGCTTGGAGACCTGATCCTCTAAAACCTTCATGTCCTTGCCTTTACCATGCCTTGTCTTCTTGATCAGTACTGCACTGAGGTTTCCTGAAGATCCTTGAACTCTTTCTGCACCTGATTCAAAGTAATCAAATCAAATTAGTTGACACACAGACCATTAATTATAAAATATCAAGAACTAGCTAAACATGCTTGGCTTACTTTTATGATCCTCGCTGAAAAACCCTTCTTCAGACAAGTCAAAATACGAAGCTTCAGCGGCCATGAAATCATCTTCATCGAAAGGAGGGCAGGCAAGCCCCACGTCTTCTTCTTCTCCCGCCAGGTCTTGAAAAACTCTTCTTTTCTCAGCCCTCATCACCGTAGACAGAATCTGTGAATTCTTCATGTTTATATATTATCCCGGCAATTACTGCAAGGAGAAGTCCAGTGATGTCAAGATCATATACAATCAAGATTTGTTATATATCAAAAACTCAACTTAATTCTGTCTGGAGATAATTCAAAGCTTCTCATTCAAAAAATGGGGCAACATATTTTTATCCAAGACTATAGGGTAAGAAATAATTTCTTGTAAAAACTTTGAAGCAGCAATTTCCCATCCGTCCCATCAAAATGGATCCAACCCTACCTCCTAAGCCTCAATGTGTAACCTCATCGGTAGATGCATGCAGCCCTTCTAATACGTAACAAATTAAGCTCGCATGTCTACCAGTTCTATATGCTGTCTACGCTATGGCTAGCTACGTACGTGCGTAAACCTGAACAACAAGAAGAGATAGAAAAGTGGAGAAGAATACTCACAGCAAATTCAACAAGATGATATAATCTAGCCAGGGAGCGTCTGATGATTTAAGGAAAGGAGCGAAGGATGATCATTTATGAAAAGCAATTGAGTATTATAAATGGAAAGCAGGCTAAATGATATATAGCTATTGTGCTAGGAAATCTCAGTTTCCTAATTCGCAAAGGATAGATTCTGTTAGTGTTTGTGTGTACTTGTATTTCTCATCAGAGTGTTCCTTTGCAGAAACGGATTCTTGATCAAGTCCCTGTAATTCAGGTTTGAGGGGTGTCTATATCCCTGTTGTTTCTGCCTCCATAACCCTGTTTTTCATCGTATTTTATATTTAAAAAAGTTCTCAGTAAATATAAAAATGTTTATACATGTAATCAGATTAATTAAGAGTGATGTGTTAATAATGAGAAAGATTAAATAAATGATAGCTAAAAAAATCAAGAAATTTGTGTAAATCAAGATATTTAATCTTGTACGATATAATATTTATCCAGTGTTCGCTAAATTTATATATTAAAATGATTTTTAATTCAATCAACTAATAATAGAAAAAAACACATGCATTAAATTAATCGAATAAAAAAATTATTACTCATGGTTGCACGTATTAGAAATATTATCTAAAAATAAAAATAAAATATTTTCTAAGATAAATTTCATTTATGCAAATATATATATCAGAAAAATCTTATCAAAAAATTATCATTGAAAATAGGCGGTCTAAACAAAATAAAAGAAGAATGATTACTACTCTTAAAAAAAAAAAACATAAAAAGAAGCGTTAATTTAAAAAAGATAATAGAAACAAAAAAAAATATAAATTATTGTTGGGTCTAGCAAGTCATGCTATCTTGCCTAGCTCATTTTGTCCAGGTTTATTGCCCAATTGTTTTTGAAAGAAATAATTAAACAATACGTCATATTTTTGTTTTGCCAAGATTCTTGTTGCTATGGTGATTAAAACATTAAAGCTAAAGTTTTTTTCCTCTAAAATCTTGTTTTTTTAATTATTTTTAACCTAAAATAACTTGTAAATCGAGTGATAAATTTATTTATGATCTCAAAAAAACCATCTTAAAAACTAAAATTACCCTGAAATAAAAAATTATCCGAACTTAGATTTATTTCTCATAAACTTTAAAGGTAAAAAAGCACATAATATGAACTTTTCTTGTAAAATAGAACTATTTTATACAAGTATAAATTGTTTTGGTGACTTAGATCGACGTAAACAATATTTTGTGATTAACACCTTTTCCTATGTTGTCACACTCATGAAGATTGTTAGGGAGAGGCCACTGGTGGTGGTTTTAAAATGCTTAGAAAAGGTAAGACACATTGTTTTATTACATTAACAATCTCAAGTTTAAACATTGCTAAACTTTTTCCCTCTCCTCTTTGGTGTTTCTCTTTATTGTTTTTCCTAATAATTCACCTTAACTAAACTTTTTATTTATATACAAAATGAAATCTTGATAAAATAGACTTTGAATAGTAGGAGTGTGTAAAAACAGTTGGCGGCTACAATCAATAATTGACAATAACTTTAGTTTGTGGTCATAGTTGGTGCTTGCTGGTTAATGCCCTATTGGACATTTATAGATTAAGTTAGCAAATTTGTTTACTAGTTAGAAATAACTACGTGCATTCTAGCAACAACTGAACATGTATTATTAGAATAACAACATCTTTTAATCGTTAAATGTTAAAAGAATACATTTCTTCTATGTTATGTTATCTTTTGGGGTATCTAGATTGCTAGAAACAAGTTGATTTCCACCATGGAGAAACGGGATTGAAATGATGTTTATAAGTTTATTCTTCTTTACTTGACATCATAGTTAAGAGACTTCAATATAGATTATCGTGTACAGGTTCATATCTTTTCAGAGTTCCAAAACACATTCTGTTTTGGAGTAACTAATATTACTATTTTTCTTTTAGTTTTTTTTATTGTTTTTATAGATTTATTTTGGTCTGTTTTATTTGTAAATGATTCCATTTCTTGCGACAAAAACAGAAGTGCAGCTATGTAAGAAAAACAAAGTGCAACTATGTCTCCACACCGGTTAAGCCATGATCCAATATCAGATGAAGATATTGCGAGGGTGAGAAATAGCTTGGCAGGGGCAATGAGTGAAGGAGTTAATTATCAGGACATAAAGCCGGCTTAGCATGACAATAATGCGAAGTGTATTGGGTTTCGGTTCATGGGTGCAACACATGTACAAGGGCTAGCTGCTCTCCTTTGACTCCTAAGATTCTACGATGGAAGCGTTTGGGAATTGGATATAGAGCCGTGGAGTATTTACTTTGATTAGCTACGGCCATGCATTGATACAGGTGGACTTATTCACACTTGCACAGGCTATTTTCAGTATCTGAACACTGTCAAATGTTAGGCAACCAAAGGTTTCTATAGGTTGGTGTCTCTGATTCACCCTGCATGTGATGTTCAATCTATTCAACACCTTTCCTTATGCTGTCACTACTCGTGAAGATTGATGGGGTAGAGGCCACTAGTGGGTTCGAAACGCTCAGAAGGGACAAAACACATTGTTTTATATATGGGATAATATCTTGAATTAGTGTGTGATACAATTCCTAATTGCATTCGCCGACTATTTTAGCACGCATCTACTATTTATGTTCACACTTAAAAGTCTATTCATCAACCATTCATTTTGTATATAAATAGGAAGGTTAGTTAAGGTGAATTAGTGTGTGATACAGTAGAGGGAAATACTAGAGAGAAAAGAAAGAGTTTTGCTAGATTGTGCAAGCTCTATAATATTATGTTGTTGAAATAAAACAATGTGTTTTATCCTCTTTAAGTATTTCAAAGCCACCATCAGTACGCCTCTCCCCCAACAAGATAATACAAACCAAAATAAATCTATAGAGAAGCAATAAAAAAAACTAAAAGAAAAATAGTTCAAGATATCAATTACTCCAAAACAGAATGTATTTTGAACCTCTCAAAAGATATGAACCTTTACACAAGTATCTTTATTGAAGTTTCTCAACCATAATGTCAAGTAATGAAGAATAAACTTCTAAACATCATTTCAATCATGTTTCTCCATAGTGGAAATCAACTTGTTTCTATCAATCCAGATACCCTAAAAGATATAATCACATAGAAGAAATGTATTCTAAAATGAATGGAGCACAATTTTTTCCATCTATATTTTTTATTTTATTTTGTTCAGGGTCTTTTCTTGTTAAATTTTGGACTAAAACTAACAAACATGCAAAAGACAAAGGGTTTTGGCTACTCATATAATTATGCAACTCATGCCGATGGAAAATGTCAAACTTCATATAATGGTAGAGGCTCATATATTACGGGAAAAAGAAGAGCATGCCGTCCACAGACACACCTATCTTGAGTTCGGTGAACCGGCAAGAGTCGGTGGGCCTCGGCATATATATGTGTCATAAAACATCAGGTTAATTATATTTGAATTAGAGTCACAACTTAAACTTAATCGATGCACTGAGCTTCAAAATAAAAGCACCAGAAGAATTTCATGCGCAACAAGCAGTTAGAAACAAGGAGGACATTTTAAGTAATCAAATAGGAAAATTAACTACAAGTTTGTTATCAATAAGATGAAAAAATACTTGTGATTTTTTATTGATAAAATGAGAAGGGTACAATATTGTTCAATATTACACAAACGAACTTGGAAAATTAATGACAAAAAAACTAACTCCAAATCCGTACACCAGGAACCAGGAAATCTCAACAACATCAATAGATATATAGTTGCATTTTTTCTCTTGTGGTCAGGTGACAGTACCCTTCCATCTTCCCAGTCGTTTTGTCTTCGCTGGTCTTTTGCCTCTTATCGCGAATTGCAGTAGACTAGTGGGAACCAGCAGCAAAACTCTTGAACTTGGGTGTAAAACCTCTGCGGTAGTTCACGGGCCTGCATTTCTCTTGAGGAACTTTTGGCAATTCTGACAGGCTAAGGACTTGAATCTGTTTCCTCCTTTTCTCTGTGATCGCGAGGAAAACAAAAGCATGAGAATGATACATTGAGATCTTACGTGCAGTGCAAAACCAAGGTGCATGCAAGAAACTAAAATAAAGATGCGAGAAATTAATTAATTTAGAAGACACCGACCCTTAGCAACTTGGTCGTATCTTTCGTGAAGTTTCCTTTTCGCCAAACTAATCTTCTCCTCGAAGGAGACTCCGTCACCGATTGCAGCTTTTGCTAATGTCTTCTTAGGCTCGATCAATATTTTCGCTTCTGGTGTGGTATTTGCATCTTTAGAAGCATTGTTCTTGCGCTTGGAGACCTGATCCTCTAAAACCTTCATGTCCTTGCCTTTACCATGCCTTGTCTTCTTGATCAGTACTGCACTGAGGTTTCCTGAAGATCCTTCAACTCTTTCTGCACCTGATTCAAAGTAATCAAATCAAATTAGTTGACACACAGACCATTAATTATAAAATATCAAGAACTAGCTAAACATGCTTGGCTTACTTTTATGATCCTCGCTGAAAAACCCTTCTTCAGACAAGTCAAAATACGAAGCTTCAGCGGCCATGAAATCATCTTCATCGAAAGGAGGGCAGGCAAGTCCCACGTCTTCTTCTTGTCCCGCCACGTCTTGAAAAACTCTTCTTTTCTCAGCCCTCATCACCGTAGGCAGAATCTGTGAATTCTTCATGTTTATATATTATCCCGGCAATTACTGCAACGAGAAGTCCAGTCATGTCAAGATCATATACAATCAAGATTTGTTATATATCAAAAACTCAACTTAATTCTGTCTGGAGATAATTCAAAGCTTCTCATTCAAAAAATGGGCCAACATATTTTTATCCAAGACTACAGGGTGAGAAATAATTTCTTGTAAAAACTTTGAAGCAGCAATTTCCCATCCGTCCCATCAAAATGGATCCAACCCTACCTCCTAAGCCTTAATGTGTAACCTCATCAGTAGATGCATGCAGCCCTTCTAATACGTAACAAATTAAGCTCGCATGTCTACCAGTTCTATATACTGTCTACGCTATGGCGCCTAGCTACGTACGTACGTAAACCTGAATAACAAGAAGAGATAGGAAAGTGGAGAAGAATACTCACAGCAAATTCAACAAGATGATATAATCTAGCTAGGGAGCGTCTGATGATTCAAGGGAAGGAGCGAAGGATGATCATTTATGGAAAAGCAATTGAGTATTATAAATGGAAAGCAGGCTTAATGATAAATAGCTACTTTACTAGGAAATCTCAGTTTCCTAATTCGCAAAGGATAGATTGTGTTAGTGTTTGTGTGTACTTGTATTTCTCATCAGAGTGTTCCTTTGCAGAAACGGATTCTTGATCAAGTCCCTGTAATTCAGGTTTGAGGGGTGTCTATATCCCCGTTGTTTCTGCCTCTATAACCCTGTTTTTCATCGTATTGTAAGGTTCGTGCAACTGAGCTTTTATTTATTTATTTATTGTCCAAATGTTTTTGGAAGAAACAATTAAACAATATGTTATATGATTTTTGTCCAGATTCTTGTCGCTGTAGAATCTAAAACATTAAAGCTAAAGCTTTTTTTTACCTAAAAACTTGTTTTTTTTTTTTTTATTTTTAACCCAAAACAACTTAGAAATCGTGATAAACTTATTCATGATCTCGAAAACTAAAATTAACTTGAAATAAAATAAAAAAAAAATACCCAAACTTAGATTTATTTCTCATGAATTTTAAAGGGAAAAAAACATATAATATGAACTCTCATAAAATAGAACTATTTCGATACAAGCATCAATTGTTTGGTGACGTAAGTCAATGTAAACAATATTTTTTTCTCCTCTCTTTTTATTTTTACTGTCCTTGTTTTGATTTCATATTTGACTAAGATTTCAAACATAATTGGCTTTGAATTAGAATTAAATCCCAAAAAATAATATACGGTGTCATCTATAATCTTTTGTAGATTTTAGCTGGGGATCGTTTGATGTGCTCTAGGAACTATAATAGAGATGCCATGAATCACCCAACTTCCAATCAAATAAAGCTGGATTGGAAATCATGTTTTTCTAACTCTTCACGGGCTGCTAAATTTTGATTACATGAGTAATGATTTGCTAGGAAACACAGACAGAATTCGCAAAAGATCCAGCCATGTTCGCATAGCTGATAGTGTTCTTAGATTGTTCACTCACTACTGTAAATTTCTTCTTCACCTTCTCCTAAGCTACTGCTTTACTTGAACTCATTTTGTTTTTCCTTCGTAGCCACCCTCTAAATGGTTTGCTTTCATCAATAATATTTTTCTATTACCGTTAAAAAAAAAACAAAAAAACAAGAGCTAACCGCTGAGGCATGCCAGTGTAAACAGTAACTGCACAGTTAAGAAATGCTGCATCCGGCAGAGAGAACTTTCTATCTGAATATTACGAGATCAACCAGAGGTTCCACAAGAAACAGCAAAAATAGTAAATTTTATTAGATTAGTTGGAACCTATTCTATTCAATAACTGCGTGCGCTAACAAACATACAAAAGACGGGGGGTGATGTCAGGTTTATACAACTCACTGCTCGTGCATTGCCCCATGCTTCTAAGTATAAATAAGCATACGAAGAAATGGAGGGAGAGCTAGGATATACAGGTATGCCACGGTCTGAATTAGGAGTCGGGCTGCTCACATTTCAAAGTTGCAACCGATGTGGATGCACAATTCCCATTTTGAAGGCAGAGGCTGTTGGCCACCATAGAATCACTAACCAACCCAACATCATTATCTAAGTTGAGGATTCCTCTGGCCTTCCGATTACTGAAGAGGATGACATAAAAGCATCGGTTATACAGAACAAATAAGAAATAATCTTGTATTTTAGACGTTGCGATAAGAAAAGCATACCCGTTCAGGCGGTTATTGATAGCATTTAGGTCTTTTGAAGGGCTCTGGTAAGCATGGGTGCTCTCTCCAACACAAGCATAATAGCTTTTTGAGCTATTTGAGATTAAAGCATCCATCTAGAGTCCGTGGAAAAAAAACAGATTACATGGATGCAAAGGGAACAGGGAATTATCAAAGTTCGATATTAGTTTGTCTTGACATTCAAGAAAGCAAGCTTCACATAGGCCATTTAACTACCAAGTCAGTGGAAAAATTAACAGGGAGTCATCAAACTTTCCCCACGTGCTTACTTCATTTGTACTGACAGGCTGGTCTAATATGCAACGTTGGGTAATCCTTTAGCACGGAAATAGAGACAAAGGTAGAATTGAAATGTTTGGAAAATTGAGAAGTACCTTGGATGACCGCAATGGAGAGACATACACATTATGCGCTGAAGATACTTTCTTAGGAGACATATCAGGGAGACTTGGAAAAGGTGATACTTTAGGTGATGCAGGACATTGACCTTATTGAGCAGGAGAGAAAAGAGAGGCATGTTAAGCAATGGCTTGAGCTGCAACTGCAAAGAAATGCAACTGTAGAAACAGAAAAATCTAAAGAAAAAACTATACCGTCTTTATTATTACCAGCTTCAGGAATATTGCTGGCTTTCACAGTTGTTCCGGCAGAACCAACCTCCACCAGCAAAGGCTTTGCAACCGGAATAAAAATTTCATTGTAAAATGTAATAATATCCACATGATCCTGCCCTGTTCTCTGTTTTCAGACAATTCAAAAGATTAGACATCCCCACAATACATTACTGCAACAAGAGTGGAGGATAATCAACATACCCCATTATGCCGTGCAGATGACCAATCCACAAACACACTACGGAAAACTAGTGTTTTACAATGTGGCTGCCTCCTATAATTGTATATAATTTCCTTGAAGGTCAGATTCAATTTAGAAATCTGCAGGCAAAAACATAACAGGGTAAGAGAAGAAGAAACAAATGGACAATTACATAACAGGTAACAAACTCTCATGAGTTGCAAGCAGCAAACCTTTGCAACTCCATAAAAACAGCAAAGAATAATCTGGTCAATATGGCGGTTGAAGAAGAGAGATGTCTGGTGGCTTAGTATAAGTTGAAAAAGACGATAGACATTTTCTCTAATATGCTGCTGAGGCGGTTGTAGCTTTTCAATCATACCATTAATTCTGACGGCAGCCAACTTATTTATCTAGGAAGGACAAGAAATATGCAACATGTAAGAGTTACAGCATAGAGAGATAATAAAGCAACAGAATTTTATTGTAATCAAATTCCAAAGTGATGCAGGTGCAATATATTGGTAATTTACACCTTAGGGGCACTAGAGCGGACCTTAACAATCCTAACACAGGGGCAATAGTATCTGCGACTCTCATATCCAACAAATGTCATCAATGCCCTTAACAAATGAGGTTAAGGTTGATGGCAATCATCACTTTGGCAAATCCATTAATTTAAACTTTATACTAGATATATATCGATCAAAAAATTGAAATATGTGAAAATGTCACAAGGAAAAAGGTAAGTTGAGCTACTCTAATTTGAGCTTGAAGCCATGAGATGCCTCCACAACTTATGAAATAGCAAATCCAGCTAAGTTCAAGTTTCTTAGATGCTGTTTTGAACTAATTTTTCAGAACTTAAAATATAGCTTAGCCACATACAGCAAGGAGATCAGCTAATCCAAGCTTTGTTATAAACCTTAAATTCATTAAATGTTGCAGGTAAAAGTCAAAATTGATCAGGATATGAATTCACATTAAGAATTAGTGACAAATGGAGGTGCATCTGATAGCCATGTAGAAGAAAGAGAAAGACAATAAATTTGGAGTAGCTTGTACTACTTGTTAGCACATTTTTCGAGAACTAGCAACTTTTTGGCGGAGTTAATACCAATGCAATAGAGTACATGTTCTGATTCAGTTTGTCGAATTCATTGATGTGAAATAATTCAACTCTCTCTATCTATATATCTCTATCTCTATATTCCCTTCTTCTTAATCATCAATCTTTCCCTAATATCTTCTCTGCTGAGTCTGTACCCTATCAATCACACATTGGAAATTGCATGTGTGACAGTTCTGAGGATAAAGACATGTTAAATAAATGGTCCAGAATACTTCTTCACATGGCCTCTTAGAATAGTGGCTCTAAAGACACCTCCCTACACAGCTCTTCATAACACGTGAGCAGAAAGAAGGGCCCGCAAATTCAAAATTATACACATTTTGAACCTAAAATGCCTTTCAAAATTACAAGCATTTGGAACCATAAAACTTATCTTATTTTTTCAAGCAGGTCAAACAATGACAATTACAAATTAAACCAGTGCCTCCTACCTTTGTAAAAAATACATTGATCCCAGTTTCTGCACATGTTTCCCCTCCTCCTCCAGGGTTTGGACGTGTTGGGCTGTAACAATTAGAAAGGCACAGAACTCAAAATTGGAAAATAGACTACACAGATAGACTGTATATACCACTTTGTATCCCCTAAAACTACCAAACCTTACCTGGCAAAGGCAGACTGCAATGGAGGAGGTGGTAGCTTTGATTTAAGATTACCCAATAGGCGGTCTTTCACTGGTGATGTGAAGGAATTTCGCTCTACCAGCACACTTCGGAAGTCCGTGCAAGGTCTCTTTGGAGACCTGAGATCTCCATTCTGACCTGAAAAATTGGTACATGGCCCATGCATGAGTGATGTTTCTAAAACTCTGCTGGTACAAGAAAGAAAATGACAAGACTTTACCTGATCCTGGAGAAGTCTCGTGCTTTTGCAAAGAAGGCACAGGAGGCAAGCATCCAGATGAAAAATTAATATGTATGGCAATTGCATCCAATGATGGCATTGGTTCTGCTAATAATCCAAGTCGATTTATCTCTGCAGAGAGAGACGGTCTCGCAACTGTCAAAGAGTTGTAGAGCGAGGATCCTTTTTCCCACACCATGCTATCCAAAAGTCGCTCTTCCAAGGAATTCAAATGCCGTCTCAACTCCCGTGGGAGTGACTCCTCATGCCTGATGAAACTCTCTATCACCTTGCTAAGATCAAAAGCTGTAATGCCTGTTCTCTCCAAAACTGCAGGAAACAGCATTGTCACAGTCTTATAAGTTGCCACAACTAGTTCAGCAGAACACGCTAGCATGCATCTATGGAACCTCTCGTTAGTTAATAAAGAGGTCAAATTAGTTGCATGCAGTATTTGGGCCTCTGCTGTGCACATTGATTCCAAAACCCTGTAATATAGCTTGAGTGCCTCCAGTCTTCTTTGTTCTGCCCATATGTTGTCCATTAGGCTTGTACTTTGCAGAGTTCCAGTCACACAGCGTTCTCCATGAGAACTACTTGGAAAAATAGCCTCCAATATTATTTGTGCTCTCCGAATGACATCATTAGTTACATCCTTATCACATGACACCAGGAAGCGCTCCAACTGTGCTGAGGGTTTTGATGGAAGTGGGGAAATGATCGTGCGAAGCCACTTCGCAGTGGTCATTGCAGTGCTTACAGGTGTGGCTGCCATCTTTGAGTTTGCACTACCAGGAATTCCATTTGCATGAGATGCAGGAGAACGATGAGGAGAGAGTGGACTTGTGATTGTCTTTGTTGGTGAGGATATTAAATCGATTTTTCTCTACACAAACAAATGATCGATCCTATTAGATCAAAATTTGACAGAACAGGGGAATATCATGAATTATTTTAATGATACATGTTTATGTACAGATTCTGCATCAAAATTTACCTTGGTACCAGTTATATTCAAAGAACCTGCAGATATGCTCCCTGAACCAAGTAAGCTGTCGTCCTCGTTAATAAACACCCTCTCATCCAGTTCAGCCTTATTACGAATTGCATCATCATAATCCTTCTCTAGAATATTCAAACTGAACTGCAGGGATGATTCCTCCATCAAATCTTCATAATAGATCAAACCATCTGCATCCAAAAGAACTTGAATCTCAGATAAGTGGGGGGGAGAGAGAGTTGTGATATTGTATATCTGTATCCAAGAGAACAAGATTTTCAGGGGGGAGGGGGAGTTGTCACCATCTAGATGGAAACATTTCAAACATACCTGGGTTGATATTCACTAGGTTTTCATTTTTATACTCGGAGGCTGGATGGGGCTTCTTCTTCAAGATATTGGATATTAAATTATTGGTCGTTTCCATTGATTTCTTCAACACTTCTTCTGAGGTGTCATATTTATTGCAGAGTGAAGCAAGCAAATCAACACCTTTGTCCCCTTTCCTAACTGAAAAACACATAAAAAGAACAGGACTCCAATCAATAAGTTTCAAATATAGTTTCTCCTAGAAAATGAGGAGATCTACCAAAACTGTCAGAAGAGCCAGATCATTACCAAACCATTGAGAGTCATTGAAACTGAAGTTCCTGAAGCGAACTGGAACATGTATAATCAGAACAGCCTGATGCATATTTGTGAAATTGAAGGAAAATGTAAATTGATATGAAATACTTTATAATCTTATAAGATAAGATAAAAAAAAAAAAGCACTAGTCTTGAAAGTTACTACTGGAACAGATTCATGCAATGAAGCACCAAGTACAAGACATGACTAACGAACTGGAAGCATTTTGTCTGTATTATTTCATTTGCAGTGTTTCTTTTCATGATTCCTTTCAACAGACAAAAGGATTATTATTCCCATTGTTTCTAACAATTCTTCTCTTGTATTGTATAAACTACAAAGAAGCGCCACAATTTTTTTTTCTCAAAAAAAGGTAATGATTGTACCTCTTGTTTTTATCAAGCTAGCAATCTAGTATTTGTTGTAGTAACATAACTCACCAGTACAGAAACCAGACCATTTGTGCAAGTGACCAGATCTTTAAAACGGCTGAATGCATGTACACGGAGAGCCAGAAACAGCAACCACCCAAAACGATGGTAGTCTGATACATGTGTATTGGAAATTGCTGGCTGCTTATCAGAACTTGCATCACTTGTCAAGAAAAGTTCCCTGCATGCACGCTTGTAGTGCCTTGTATCATGAAAAAAAAGATATAATGCTATTCAGGTGAAAAATTCAATAGTGATATGAAGAGGTAAAATTGCAATCAGAAAAGTGGTCTCATAATGAAATAAAGAATGGTACTACTATCCCAGAGATATCTGAAGCAAACCAAAATAAACCAGCAAATACTGTAAATTTCCCGTAAACATAGTTCTTGTACTATTTTTTTTTAACCAAATAGTTCCTGTACCACAGTCAACAAACAAGATAGATCTATAAACCATCAAACACAGTAGTAAATGCAACTGGAACAATAGCCACCTGCTTAAAATGCTCAAGTGCACAAAATTGGCTTGCAGCTCCTTTGCCTGGTCGAAGAGAAACAAACAAAAAACCATGAATTCTGTCTTCGACAAATACACAAGACAACACAAATAAAAGGGAATGTTAAATAAACCCCTCTTGATAATATGATAAAATCTCAACCATATCAATACCTCAAGTCTATTTTCCCAGTCTGAACCATGTATATTGCTTAAGATTGGACCAGCCTTGACAATAAAATGGGGTAGCTCTTTAAAGAAGTCCACGATGCTGCAAGACATTGTGCAAGATGATTTAAATTAGAAAAATTCAGAATGAAAAGCTAGTTAAATTCAGATGGATTAAAAAAGGAACGCACTTCAGCTTGGCTAATCTCAATATTTGGCATAGAGTAAGCCCAGGATCATCAGTAGTCTGCTGTGCATCATCTCTATTCTTGTCGCTCAACCTCTTAACAGAGTATAAAACAAATGCAAACCAAAACCTCTCTGCTTCTTCCGACTAACACATCAGATTTGAACGCAGTTAGATTTTCAACCTTTTATCATGAAAAAAACAGCAGAAATACATAAATAATATAAATAAGAAGATAAAGTATGTACCGTCCCATTCCCAATAGATGAAACATTTGTCATCAAAAGATGTTTTGTGTCTTTGAAAAGCTTAATAGCCTGCGTACAAGTGTTCTCATCCAATGCTAATCCACCCTGCCATTAGATCCCGTTTTAAATTCCATATCAACAAACTTAACTGAATCAAAAACAAACAACAAAAACAACACACTTGCAGCAACACAAAAAAAAGCATACTAAAGATCTTATACCTTGCAAAAGTCAGAGAATCGAACTTCAACCGCATCACTATACCCCTTCACAGTTTCGCCTCCGTCGTTACTTGAGTGACTGGTTGTCATAACTATAGTTTTGTTTTCTTCCATATTCTTCAGAGCAGCTGGACTCATTCAAAACCTTAATTAACACAAAACACTATACTTGATTATAAAAAAAATTAATCTCCTTTTACATTCAATAAAGACTGAACTGAATAGATCCGATATTAACTTTTAAATCTATAAAACCCACTAATTCTTTTCCAAATCAGTTCCAACTTGAATCCCAGACTTCAAAAAAAAAACAAAGAATTAACTTCTAAAACATGGAAAGGTAATATTTAGTACCAACTATCCCAGCTCTCTTCAATCCAAAAACAAATCAAGACAATTTAAAAAAACAATGATGTCGCGAAAACCCAATTTAGATCAAATTCAATTTAGCCAGACAATTTAGCACGCAAAAAAGATAATGTTGACCCAAAAGGAAATCAAATTTAAACAAGATAAAAGAAAACTTACAATACTTATCTCCAGATCTTCCAAATCTCACTGATCTGCAGATCCAACAACAAATCCTTCTACCTTTCAATTCTACAGGAAAAAAATGGCCACCGTTTTTACCAGATCGAATTCAAAAAACCACAAGAGACTTTGTTTAGCTCATGAAACCCTTAAGATTAAAATTTATTTTTTCCCCTCCTTTCTCCTCTATATCCCTCTGTTTATCTCTCTGAGAAACCTCTTCTGGAGGAAACCCTTATCAGTCAGGTCTCTCTCTCTGTCTCCCTTTCTCTTTCTATCACTAGCGCGGGAAAATCTAATATGGCTTTTTAGCATACATACATGACATGGTGATAAACATACATGGAAAACCAATGGGGACTTGACACGTTATGGTAGTTAGGCTGTTTTACCGCCAAAATTTTCCCACCGTTACGAGATTCGCTTCGAGGTGAAGATTCGCCGTCACGGTAGGATAACGGAGTTAATTGAGGATAGAGTTGCCTGTTAGGTTTTTTTTTTGTTTTTGGGGAATTGTGAACGGCCCACCCGTGTGGTTGGGGCTTGTGGGGGCCGATGTAAGGCTTTTGTTTTTGTTCTGCTTGTCGTTTCTGTGTTTTTTTTTTAATGCTGTTATGCTATTAAATGAGATTGTAACTATTATTAATTGTTACTAAATATTATTTTAAATATTAAAATCTTTCGTGATTTTATTTAAAAAAAAAACACCAGGTTAAAATTGATGTGAATGTATTTATTAACATTAAAAATTAAAAAAAAAGTTATAGAATGTGTTTTTCCTTACAAAAACACTGTTTATTATAATTGTTTTTTTATTATTATTATTTTTTTTCAATCTGTTTTTTTATGGATTTTTTTATTTTTATTTTATTTTTCAACATTATTTTTTATAAAACTAAGCTTCACGATTTATTTTTTTAATTTATATTTTATAGAATTATCATACTTTTATGACTTAGTTTACGGGTTTAACAAATTAACTTGGTTGACTCAAAATTATTTCTTTAATATAATTATTTTTTATAAAATTTATCATTTAATAATGGATTAATTAGGAATTAGGTGTTGTGAAAATTATTTCTTTAATATAATGAATTATTTCTTTTAATTTCATCATTCAATATTAGACTGGTTTATAATCAAACTCCATTAATTATTTTGATTTATTTTTTATAAAACTATCCATCATTTATTATTTAAATCATAGATTTATCAGTGTAACCTAAGTTTATTTAAGTTGTTTTCTATGTACCATCTTTAATTAAAACTTTTTTCCAATTTCATCACCTTGCATCAAGATGTTTAGTAGCCAATTATTATAAAATGTTTTCATTTTTTTATATTGGACCATCTCGATCTCGTTACCATATTCGCGAGTTTATCAAACCAACCTAGGTTCACTTAAATTATTTTTTAGGTTATGCTTTATTTGGTTTATTTTTTTTAATTTCATCATTTAACTCTGGATTTGTTGGAAGTTGACTTTCATAACTTGTTTTTATTTGTTTTTTATTAAGTCATTATTGTCTAGTGTCGTAACTCGTAGATTGACGAGTTAACTTGAATTGATTTAATATGCTCTTGTCTCAATATCTATAAAATATATCACCTTGAAAAATTGAGATAAATTATATTTTATTATTTATTTGGATTATTTTTAAACCATTTGGTTTGATCATGTCACTGGGTCATTCCTTGGACCTTTTTAAAAGAAACAAAACTCTATTAGAAAAACACATATAGAATACTTAGATATCTTTTATGTTATAAAAAATGATATAACCTATTGTAGGCCTTGCAGCATGGGGGGCAATGGTTTAGTTTTAAAATAAATGAGGAATTAACATCAAAATTAGTTCCTTTTTTTTTTTTTTTTCAGTTTATCTATATATGTAAGTCTGTATTTGATCAATGCTTCATTGTGGCTAGTATATTTTATCTCCTACATGTGTGTGTAAATTAAATGTTTTATGTTTTTTACATCAAACAATTCCAAGTGTAAATAAAAAAAAAAGTGTATGCATACTTGTAATCAAATAAAAAAAACTAGTTATGTTAATAAAAAACAATATTAATTACAATTACAATTAAAAATAAAAATAAAAATATTTAAGAAATGGGTATAGATCAATATATTTAATTTCATAGAATATAATATTTATCTTATTGTGCTTGCTGAATTTGTTAATTTTACTTATTTATTCAATCAAGCAATGATAAAAAATAGACACACACATTAAATTAATAAAATAAAATAAAAATATCATATACGGTTACACATATTATAAATATTATATTAAAATATTTTTTTTTAAAGTAAACTGCATATATATAATCTTTTCAAAAACTAAATAAATGCAACGCTATTAAAAAAAAAACATTATACAAAAGGGTAAAATAAGCAAAGAAAAAATCATATAGAACATATATTAATTGAAATAAATATTTGAGAATGATTTCTAAAAAAAAGACATTAGTAAAAGATATCAATTAAAAAAAAGCAACATTAGAAGGAAAAAAATGCATGAGTGTTATTGCTTAACTTATTAAATTTATGATCTAAATTACATATTCAAACAAATTCAGAGATTTTTCCTCTTAAATTTATATTTAACTTAAATATAAAACAATAAAAAATATTACAGACTTACAAACTTGTGCCCTAGCGCATCTGAACCATTATAATAAAAAGCCCAGGCAAGTTAATGGGCTTTTAATTATAAGATCATATTCTCCTATTAAGACAACGTGTCGTCTGCAATCTCAAACTACATTAATCATTATAATTATAATAGTTATGAAAATCAAAACAATTTTTATTTTATCAAAAAAACCTAATTTTTAAGCCACTTGAACTTAAAAAACATTTCACAGACACCCTTAAAACACCAATAACAAATTCATCAACCTAAAACATTCAAACAATGGACTAACAATTTGAAATTAAATTGGTTTAGTTTTGAGTCTTCTGACTTCCCTGCTTTAAACTTGTTTTTTGATGTCTCCTCTAAACAATTTATTTATATTTTAATATATTAATATGATTTTTTTTAAAATTAAAAATATATTATTTTAATATATTTCAAAATATAAATCACTTCAAAAAAATAACAAGACCATAATCAACTTCCCATCCAGAATTGTGTTCTGCTCTGACACATGACATTAGTGAGTCTTAAAACAGGCTTTCAAGATCTACAAACCACCCAATGTTATAGACAGCAGCGTACACTATTTCTTACCGCTCAACTCTTATACTGTCAATCTGACCCCATAGATCATCTTTCTCATCTCCCATTTCAGCAATGAAATGGCTAAAAATTCGCACTCTACTTCTGCTCTCAGCCATTTTTCGTGTAATTCTAATTGTGTATGGAGAATGGCAAGATACCCACATGGAAGTTAGGTACACAGATGTAGATTACCTTGTATTTTCTGATGCTGCTTCATTAATGGCTAATGGTGAATCTCCTTATAAAAGAACTACATATAGATACTCACCTTTGCTTGCCTTTTTATTGACACCCAATTCTTTTATCCATCGTTCTTGGGGCAAATTCATCTTCTCTGCGGCAGGTAAAGTGTAATAACTTCAAACTTTGAAATGGTTTACTGTGGTTTTCTTGATTGGATTTTGGTTTTGAAAGTTGGGTTCGTTTTAGTTTTTTAGTCTTACGCAGAAGATTCAAACTTTGAAATGATCTCGTGTGTTTTCTAGCTTGGATTCTGGTTTTAAACTTTGGGTTCTTTTTAATTATAGCATCATGTTATTTGATATTGCAGATTTACTTGTGGGGTCATTTATTCAGTACATTTTGAAGAAACGTGAGGTCCCTGAGGATATGTGTTTGTATTCAGTAATGGTATGGCTGCTGAATCCATTTACCTTCACCATTGGAACCCGTGGGAACTGCGAGCCTATCGTGTGTGCCATGATTTTATGGATCATTATCTGTCTTATCAACGGTATATTTCTACTTCTTTCTATGTATTCTTGTTGAAAATGGACAATGTATAGCTGTTTCTCTTGAGATAGATGTAACCTGTTTATTGTATGTGTTTCTATCTGATACTTCTAAGTGGGTTCAATTCAACTTTTGTCTATCTATCAATCTGTTTCCTGAAATTGTGATTCAATTTGAGATATGAAATGTGAGAGACACAACTTCTTGTCACCTCCTTTCGTTGGCTTGATTGTTTTAACTACTATTGGAGATTAGGGGCAGTAGGTTACAAAAACTAAACAAAATGCCAAATGATAGTGATATGTAATTTGGTTTGCTAGATTCATTTTAGGGAGTGCTCTGCTCACTCTGAAGTGCTAACTTTTCCTTTTATAACAGCTAACACAGTGGCTCTTTTTTTTTCGAAGTCAAGTTTTTTTAAGATATAAACGCTTCATTGTACACGTATAGATGCTAAAAGAAATGCCAATTGATAGTGATATGTGGTCTGGTTTGCTAGATTCTCTATAGTGTTTCAGGGTGTGCTCTGCTCACTCTTAATTGCTAACTTCTCATTTTTTTCAGCTGCTAACATGACAATTCTTCACCCAGTTTTTTCCCCCCTGGAGTCTTAAGATATAAATGCTGTAATGCTCACATGTAGAAAAATTAGATTGTTAGGGTAGTTGTCTCCTCTCGCTTTCCTGCATTCAAGGGAGGGGGAGGGAATGTTTCGTGATGCGTGTCCCATGTTTGGTATTTGCATGGTGCAAGCACATCTAAATATCCAATTCTCTTGATACCGTGCTATTTCCTGTCATGCAGGTAATGTGGTCCAAGCTGCATTTTGGTATGGATTGGTTGTCCATTTCAGGATTTATCCCATAATCTATGCTCTTCCTATAATTCTGGTTCTTGATCCACACTCCTTCCAATCTGGTCAGAAGCCACGTCTTGTGAACTGGAAATCTAGTCAAGATAACACACCGTACAGTCTCAATGGAGTATCTGAAGTGGATGGTGTATGGACTGCATTGAAAACCATATTTACAAGAGGGAGAATTATGTTTGCAATGGTCTCAGGATCTGTTTTCATCTTATGTACTGGTCTTTTCTTCTTTTTATACAGATGGGAGTTTTTAAATGAGGCGTTGCTGTACCATCTCACTCGTACAGATCCAAGACACAATTTTTCCATCTATTTCTATCACATATATCTCCATGTTGAGCATGAATTTTCAGTAGTGGAGAAGCTCATCTCTTTTCTGCCTCAGTTGATGGTGCAACTGGTTCTTATTTTTCGCTTTGCTCAGGACCTTATGTTCTGCCTTTTCTTGCAGACACTGGCTTTTGTGGCATTCAACAAGGTTCGTTTCAGTCACTTATTGCAACTTCATTGAACTTCCTTTTGCTATCTTTATCATCCATAAAGTGCTAGAGCATATGATTTGCATGCTTCATTTGTTTTAATTGTTTGTCGAACAAACTTTCTGCTTATTTATCTGTTTGTTTGTTTTAATGGACCTCTCTCTATCTGTTAAATTAAGTTTATGGTGACAACGACACTCATCATATTTTCTTAGAATCATGTTTTTATTAGTATTTAAAGAAAAAAAATATGGTTCCTTATTTTATTCAAGTCATATTTATGTTGGTTGACAGGTAATTACCGCACAGTACTTTGTTTGGTTTTTTTGCTTGTTGCCTCTAATACTACCATGGAGCAAAATGAAGCTGAAGTGGGAAGGGTTAAGTTGCGTGGTTCTATGGATGGGAGCCCAGACGCATTGGTTGTTGTGGGGTTATTTACTTGAATTTAAGGGCAAAAATGTTTTCCTCCAGCTTTGGTTGGCAGGCTTAGTGTTTCTGGCTGCCAATACTTTTCTTCTGATCATGTTCATCCGGCACCACAGATACTCTCCCGTATTCAAACAGTTAGTGCGAGCAACTTCAGGGAATAGAGATAAATCCGAGTGATTGAACCTATATGATTAATTGATATTCTGGATCCTTTTAGACGCATCTATCTGATATTGCTTTTCAAATGCTTGTACAGCTCCAAAGCAAGAGTAAATTAACATCAATCTTGCTTTTTAATGATGTTTCACTTGCAAGAATTTGACAAATCTAACTCTGGAAAAATCATCAGACGGAGCCAGTGTCTTTCTTACATCGCATGAGTGCTTGTGATGTGAGTTCTTTTCATGGCAATGCCAAGTAGTTCCAATGCAAAGTAACGCTAACAAAATTTTGGAGAGACGGCGGTTTTGGGCGTATTCATTGTTTCCTTTTTTCTTTCTTTGTGGTCTGGGAAAACATTTAATTTCCTTTTCTTTTGAAGCTTTTATACTTAACTAAAAAAACTTGTATAATTAATGTTTGATGGAGCATGTTGATTTGAAAATTTGCTCATCTTTGCTGAATAAAACTGGTAGTGGTGTCTGGTTAGTGTTTCAGAACAAGAGAGTCAAAAAATAGCGGATATACAATGAAATTTACCTCAAAAACTATGTCAAAGGTAGATTTATTTTATATTTTTGTCTTCCTGACAAAATAATTTTATGTTTTTCTCTTCATTTCTACCTTTGAAATAAATATTACTGCAACGATAACTTGGGGACACCTTTAGAGCCAACTTTCAAACCAGCATGTTCCCTCAACATTACGAGGAGTGAACGTGACTGCGATGTCAACTGGAAGTATGGATGTAGCATGGCCATTAAATTTCTGGCGAGAGATGTTGGAATTAATAGAGTTTTCATCCTGGCATCACAGCATTTTCTCAGACTACTCGTTAAGTTAGTGAGAAATTAACACAAGTGCCGATTGAAAACAAATAAGATGGCACCACCAAACGAGCATTATAAAGATAATATTGAGCAGCACAGCAAGGGATAGCAGAGTAGAATAGGAAATAGTGATCCCAGCTTATTAGAATCAGCATGGTTCGGATCAATATAAAGCAGTGTTGTATTTGGGCTAAAATGATTTATACGAGTTAAAAAAATAAAATAAAACAGAGTAACTTTATTTTATTTAAAATTTTAACTTGTTCTGGAAATTTCATTTAAATTTTAGCTGAAATGTTATAGTTTTATTTTGTCCGTTTCGTTTTTACCAAATAGTTTTTTTTTTTTAAAATAATAAATAATTTTACAATATCAATCATATCTCTTAATTCGGGAGTTAGATTGAGATGAAATTTTAAGAGTTTCTTGATATATTTATATATATTATGTTATAATTTCATAATAATTATATAATATAATGATCTCACGAGATTGATAATGATTTTCTTGTAATATTATATATGTTCATAATTTTATTAAGAAAAAAATATTTTATTATGTTTTTTTAGATTAAATTGTAAAATTTTAAATAATTTTATTTTTAAATTTTAACTATTTTTTTTTAAATTAATATATTTCAAAGAATCAATTGAAACGGAATTGAGAAGGGGATTCCATTATTAATTATTCAATATAAAAATAAGTTGTACATCAAATAATTCCCATCAAAACCTCCTCCACTTGTATAGCACCTTAGCCATCTGCAGACAAGTTTCTCCTTTAATTAATCGCAAGTTCCAATGCAGCATTGCGAATCTCATATCTAAACCTCCATGGCAGCTACTGCAATATTTACAGTGGATGTGTTATTGTCCACGGTATTTGACACAGAAAGCTTGGTTCTTGGCATGCACCATCTTGTGAATATTTCCAGAAGTAGCGTGACCAGTAGCAAAGTTAGAATTATACCACTGTAGGCAAGCCTCCAAAATTTTGCGGGCTGCAAAATGTCAAACCCTTTGTGTATATTGAATATGCCTAGGATAAGTGTTGAGCAACCCGCAATGAAATGGAACCAGTTGAAGAAGGGACGATACTTGCTATCCTTGTCAGGTCTGACCAGGCCACCAAAAACCTGTGCTGTTGCAAGACAGAAGAGGGCAATGCCGATGATTTTGTGACAGTTATGTTCAATACCATGAGACCTTGCGCCAAGAAATATCCCAGTCCCAAACCCAGCTAGACCACCAAGAATATAGGCCAACAGCTGACAACTGACATGCAAGTAGAACCATAAAGGGTCTGCAGATTGGAACCTTTTCAAGTATCTTGCAATGACGGCCCCGATAGGCATCAGAATACCCCAGCTTACTGTGTTCAATATTCCATGGATATTTTTCAGTGTGCTTGAAGAACTTCTTCTCGTTGTAATCCTTCCAGAAAGGAAGTCCAAACTCCCCATGGATTTAACATTGGGACTGGATGGAGCAACACTATGCATCATTGGAGTGTTTTCAGACATTGGACCTACTTGCCAGAGATGATTGACCGTACTGATGTTTCCATGGAGCTTCAAGCTTGCATAGATTATCATCTCATTGTTCTGATTAGTAGCAGATAAGTCCAAGACAGGGAAGCTAAGATTTCCTTGTTCCAATCGCGTTCCATAACTTGTTATCGGCGAAGTATAAACCGCAAGTCTTCCATCCATTCTCGGAAAAGAAACGATTGCTTGCGAACCAATCATCCCTCCTGAAGTTGGATTGATAGCCCAAGCAATCCATCTGCGATCAGTCACACCAGTATGCCTGAAGGCAACATCAACTTTGTTGGATGATGGATGGTAGTTCCAGTGAAGAGAGGAGTTCAAAACAGGCAAATCACTGCAAGAAGAGAACTGTCTGTTGCTCGAAAACTTGTAGGTTGCGCATGGTGGTTGTTGTGCTATGCATGACAACGCAAGGATGGCTAGAAAGATGGTGATCAGAAAAATCCAATAACAGGCCATGTTTGTGCAACAAAAGAGCTCGGGACAAGTAGGAAGTTTTCTGATTACTAGAGATGACCAGAGACTATAGAGCACGGCAAAGGAATCGATGGAAGTTTTTTGATTGAGAATTGCAAGGCAGGCTGAGTGAATATATAGAGGGATCTTGGCTTCCGTTTGTGACTCGGAAAATATAAAAATCCTTACGCAAGAGGGAAAGCAAACATATGGGCCAGTCTTTTTTGACATCCCAAGACTAAGCCCAATACAAGGCCCACGATTAACGAGCTGGCCTGTCTTTGTACGGAGTTTCAAGAGTTCGATCTTCTTCTTCTTGGACCGCGGCTCCCCTGACACAGTTGCTTCCCTCTCTTTCCTTCAACTGAGCTAACCGGACCAAAATCACTTAACCAGAACCAAGTACAGCGCGGCTCGTGATTTTTAGGCCTTCAGTGTAGTGAAATTCTTCAACATGGTAACGATTTCTTCTTCTTCTTTCTGGCATTCAATTCGTGCATTTTTATTTTTTTTCGGTGTAGTTTTAGACGTTTTTGTCAGGGTTTCAGTTTCAAAAATTGATCGCAATTTAAATGGCGAAATATAAAATAATTTTTAACCTAACTGTGATTTTAGTTGCTAATTTTAGTTACAGGTTTTCAAATTTCTGTCATTTCCTTCTTATTTTCTATTTGAATGATGATTTATGGTGGATTTATTTTTATGCTTTTTAGGAAGAATTCAGGAGGGCTATATTGCAGCCTGGGCCAGTTGAAACTTTTGCTCTTCAGACTGTTCAAGAATTTATTAAACCTCAGGTGATTTATCAATCGTTTATTTTATTTCAATATGTTTAGACGAATAAATTTGCTATGGTTTTTTTTATGCATGAATGCGTATTAATTCTTAATTGAATGATGATTTTAGAAGCAAACTAAATTGGTGCAAGATGAGAATCAATTGTTGGAGAATATGCTGCGGACGTTGCTACAGGAGCTTGTGGTATGCTCTTTTTTAAACAGTTATAGGTATAATTGTGTTTTTATTTTCTTGTTTCTATTTGTTGAGCTGAGAGATCTTGCCTTTGTTTTTGCTGCAGTCTTCTGCCGCACAGTCGGGGGAAGAAATTATGCTGTATGGGAAGTCAATTGATGACGGGGAAAACTCTCAGGGTCAAATTCCTCGTCTACTAGGTACATGTCAAGCTAATCGTTATTTAGTCCCTCTATGGGTGAGTGTGCATGGGTTTGCCTGAGATTCTGAATCATGTAAAGTATTTTACAAGGATCAAAATCATGGAAGATGGATATGAATAAAAAGTGACGTGATTTTATTTCCCTTTTGGTTTCACTTTTTTCATTAGCAGGAGACCTTTTTGAGCTGGGAGGATTGAGCATTCCCTATGGATGCAGAATTTTACATAAATAGTAACCTGAATTATTTTTTGTGAGAGCTTTTTTATTGCGTTGGCTTGCTCTGGTTTAGTTGATTGAGAGAATTCATGCAAAACTGATTTGCTTGGTTCTGCAAGAGGTTTTTTGCTCTTACCAGTTTTTTCCCCTCTTAGGATCGTAAGAAATTGTGGAATTCACTGTACTTTATTCAGGAATGGGTCTAAGGAAAAAATAATCTATGCCCAGATGGCTTACGAATTTGGTGTTTCATTTTGGATTGTCTTTAAACAGCTAAACAAGCAAGAGTAGACTGATAGCTGAACACATCTACAATGTATACAGATGTGTAGAGCTACTGGAGTGCTGGTTGATAGAAGTTTTTGTCTTTTCTTTATAGAAATTTAATGATTTTAAAATGTAATCTGTTAAACAAAAATCATGCAAAATTGCTCCCACAGTAGATTTCGGTAATGGAGCTTGAAAGAGTTTTGCAAATCCTTGAAACTATCATCTTTGTGACGTCCAGATCAACTTCGAGTTGATTTGACTTTTCTCATTCAGTGCTCTAATTATTGCTTGGATTGTGAAAGGATTGAAGCAAGAGCTATAGCCTCGTAATGTGTAAATATTTTAGAAAATCCCTCTTTACCAAACTATTCTTTCTCCGGGACGAGACTCCTAGAAGTTGTCTGAATTTATAGCTGATGTTTTCCGCAGTGAGTGACCAAGTATCCTGCCTGATGATGGCTTAGTCTTTTTATTTATAACTGTATATTTTAATCAATCTGAAGGACGTGTTTTGTTGGACTTGAATAGAGCTTGAACCAATGATGTAGATGTTTCATTCCTTTTTATTGGGTCTCTGATTCTTGTGGCAGTACCAAGCTGTTTATCTTTTGCACATATCTTATTGTTATTTTTCAAATATCAAACTTCTTTCTGGTGTGTCCAGATGCTGTTCTATATCTCTGTGAGAGAGAGCATATTGAGGGTGGTATGATATTCCAGTTGTTGGAAGATTTGACAGAAATGTCTACAATGAGAAATTGCAAGGATATTTTTGGTTACATAGAGAGTAAGCAAGATATACTTGGAAAGGTATATGCTTTCAAACTGTACCAAATCTTTGTTTATTTTCTTATCCATGACATGATATTGACTACTCTTCATCATTAGTCAAGCATATTGTATTACGACTAACAGTTGTGTTTGTTTTGATGGTCGCTTTGCATATAGCAAGAACTTTTTGCTCGTGGAAAATTGGTAATGTTGAGAACATGCAATCAACTTCTCCGTCGCCTTTCAAAGGTAGTTTGGCCCATCAATATATGTAATACATACATAAGTATAATTCTTGAACACAAACTTATACCAACAAAAGAATTTGTATTGGCTTGGCCTGATCACGTTAGAAAGCAAAAGTTCATTGTTATGATGGACGTTCTACTTTAATGAATATTGGATGAAGAATTATAACTGTTCTCTTTATTTTGTTTGGAAGAATCTGTCCAGCAGTAATTTTCTTTTAATGTTAACTGTGGATTTATCTATTTATTCTTGGCGGGGTTAAGTTACTTTAGATGATCTTTGTAGGTTGGAATTTCATAATGAAGCAAACAGAAGAACTCATCCATAGCATTCTGAACAACAAAGTCAGATTTGCCTTTGTCTGAATTAAAATAATACAATTATAAATTCTTCTTTTAATTGCTTTCCCTTCTCCTTTTATCCTTTTCTTTTTCTTTCAATTAAAGGAAAATTTGATAGGGGCCACTACCTAGTGTCTCCTTAACCTTTGATTCTAACATATTAACTTTACAGGCAAATGATGTCGTGTTTTGTGGACGAATTCTTATGTTTCTGGCACACTTTTTTCCACTATCTGAGCGCTCTGGTAAGTATTTATTTCCAGCTGCTGTATTTTGATAGAGATTGCTCTCGTTGGATTACATGTTACTTTGGTCTGCTTAATGGCTGCAGCTGTAAACATTAAAGGAGTTTTCAACACATCAAATGTGACTAAATATGAGAAAGAGCCACCAGCTGGTACATCTTAGCAACAGAAAACTTCATTGAATTTTGTGTTGACTTGTGCTGCCTATCACCTCTAACTTTATTGTGAGATTGTATTGCTACACTTTGTTGCTTCTTTGCAGCCATTTCTCTTGACTTCAACTTCTATAAAACCTTGTGGAGTTTACAGGTAAACCTTGCCTCTAAATCATTGTTAGTTTAGAAAAGGATTCCATTCTCTTTTACCAAAACACATGCTTAACATACTTTACTCTCTTACATAATCCGGGGATATGTATGTGAGAAACTACTTATCCATGATAATTGATTCAGAGAGGAAACACAAACATGCATTTAGCTCCTTCTTCTTATGGGGAAAAGAAATAAAAGATGCAAGGAAAACATAAAATTTTAGATTATTTTAATTTGACCTTTTATTCTTTATATCTTAGCTTTTCTTATAAATCATGTCTTTTTAAGAATTTTCTTACTTGGGAATCTTAATACAATTAAAGATTTGTGGCTTATTGAGGAAATTAGAAAATTAATCAAGAGTTCTCTACCATGTTTGGTTTGCTTTTCTTATTTGACTATCCTCTTCCCCCCTCCCCCCGGTGCCCCTAAAAGGATCACCTATTCTATGTTATCATTAGGATTTTGATAGCTGTTTTCTTTCTCTCTGTGGTGTTTTCTTCTGATTCACAGCTACATGATCTTAATTACTCTGATGAATTTGTCTGCTTGTATTTTCAGGAGTACTTCTGTGACCCTTCCCTTACACTTTCTCTTATCAAGTGGCAAAAATTCTCATCGAGTTTGAAGGTGACTTTTGTCTTTCAATGAGTTTTATATCTTTTTACTCGATGTTAAATTAGATTGTCTTTTATTCTACCAAATGTATTACCTTTACAATGAAGTTTTTTTTTTTTTGAATTTTTGAGATATATAGGTTGTCTTGAATACCTTTGAAGCCCAGCCTTTGAGTGAGGAAGAAGGAGGTGTTAACAATTTGGAGGAAGAGGCAGCAGCATTTAACATAAAGTACCTCACAAGCAGTAAACTGATGGGTTTAGAGGTGACTGGTGCTGGGAACTGCTGCTGAGCAATCTATAAAGAATATCCTGATATAATGTTTAGCTCATCACTTTTTTAATTTATTTTTCCAGTTAAAAGATCCAAGTTTTCGCCGCCATGTTCTTGTTCAGTGTCTCATACTGTTTGACTACCTTAAGGTAATGACTGGTGGATTATCAAATTAAAGCCTTTTGTGTGCTTCTCACTTTATTTAATTTGTTGTCTTCTTTTTCTAAACTTGTATTCTCTGTCACTAACTATGTTTTCTTTTTCTTTTAGGCTCCTGGAAAGAATGACAAAGACTTGACATCTGAAAGCATGGTTAGTGCTGTTCCATTATTGATTTTGTAAGTTATACAACACTGTGCGAATTATTTGCACACATGCACTTGGATTGGACATTTTTGTGCACACGCATACAAATATCGATTCATGCTTGTGTTTTGCTAACTATTTATTTTCATCATTGAAGTTCTGATATATGCACTTGTTTGAATATTAGGTTTCCAGAACATTCTGAAAGCATGAATTTGATGCTATTTCATCTCATCAAATTCTCTTGAGATTTCTAGCATCAACATCCCAAAAAAGTTGAAACATTGAGGACTTCATGCATGTGTTACCATTCTCATAGAATAAGCTTGAACTGTTTGGCAAAGATGAAATTCTGGAAAGTATCTATTTTTTCTTTACCTTTGCTTTTGTGAAGATGTAAAGGCTCGCATATGACAGATTCTAGGCATTGCATCATGCATGTACTGGTATACTAACTTGATAAAATAGGTAGTTAGGGAGACTTAGGTGAAATATGAATGTTTTTCTGTATTCATGGCTTCCTTTTAGGAACCTTTTTCTAAGGAAACAAAAACATATTACAAGCACCTGCTTGCATATTTCTCTACATCCAATATGCACTGTGAAATCCACATTGCTTTGATAATTCAAAACCAAACAAAGAGAATGATTAGAGCGACCATAACAACAATCCTGAGTAACTCTTGTTCACACATCAAGGATGATAATGAGAATGTGAAATGACAACCTTATCATGATAGTTAAATAGCATAATTAACATAACTAATCAATCTGAGCATTTACATTCTGCCCTGCATGGCAGTTAATAAAAATGCCATGTTAATCACAATAAAAGCAAGACTGCTTCCATGGGAATACTAATAAAGTGTGTGCGGCGAGGTAACAGTGGTTTGCAAGCAAACTTTTCCTGCACTTCATGCTTGCAAGAACAAAACTGGGAGTGACATTACCTTCACATGACTTATAAAGAGAGGAGTGTGCATCTCATTCTCAATTATGATCAATAATTTAGAGAGAGAGAGAGAGAGAGAGAGAGAAGAGTGGGGACTCCAAATTTGTTATATAAAAGTGCACAAGCTTTGCTTGAAGAAAACTCATAAGGTAAGAGTAGCAGTAGAATATATGAATTATGAGAATGGCTTAGCACATCTTTAGAGAACTTGGGTCGATGCCTTTGATTGAAACAGATTGGTGACACAAGCTTTGAGGCAGAGACATGCTCGACTTCAACTTTATGTGCTTTCAATATAGGCATGTTCCTTCCACATGCATTCTCTTGCATTAAGAATGCCTGGTTCTCCTCACAAACCTCTTGCTGATTATTTCTGATCTTTACTCGAACATAATTGGTGCACAACACTACTGCACCATGTGCTTTGAAGAACCTGCACTGTTCAGCAGTCTGTATACAAGGAGCATCCTGCTTTCTGTCCCTCTTCTCCTTGTGCCCTTTATTTTCCCTTCGAGAGAAAAGGAACTGCTTCATCAAGAACACCACCCTCCTTGTACAATGTTATATCATTAGTTTTCTAGTCTACTTGATTAGAATTTTATATTGTTTTGTGTTTTTGAATTTTGCAAATATGGGACAGATAAAATGACATGATTGTTATGACTGTCTTCTTTCTGCTTATTCCAGAAAGAAGAAATAAGATCTCACGAGGAGCATGTAAATAAATTACTTGAAATGACTCCACCTAAGGGGAAAGATTTTCTTCGCATGGTTGAGCATATACTCGAACGTGAAAAGAATTGGGTAAGAATATGCTTATGATGTCTCTCCCGTTATAGATGTCAGATATGCATATCTGTAGCTTATGTTGTGAGATGACCTTTGTATAGAATAATAACAGTTTTCATTCTTTTAGTTGTGGTGGAAACGTGATGGTTGCCCTCCATTTGAAAAACAGCCAATAGAGAATAAAACAGTCCAAGATGGAGTTAAAAAGCGGTATGCATGTTGGTTGCTTCATTTTTCATTTCATGCTTACATTCATGACACTGTATTCTTTTAGGAATGTGCCTTAAGAAGGATGCTGAAGACAATAGGATAGCAAGCCACTTGATTAGCATTCTGCTGCCCTTCAGAATATTCAAGTGTTTATATTGGATAATATAATTGGTTTTGAAGCTGCATCCACATAACTAATGAAATAATTAGCTAAAGTTTATATCTTTATAAACGAAACAGCTAATATGAAATCACAAGCTCTGATATGTGGTTCAATATGAAAGTCATTTTGTAGTGGTCTTTTTTATGGTTGATAAAGTTGTAAACACCTCTACCCTACTTTCTTATTTACACCTAGCTTTAACATGCGGATTGCAATGTTTTTTTTTTAAGAAAAACAGTGGGAATGTCGTTCTATAATTGCCTACTCATAATCTCAACCAGAAGTTTGTCTTTTAACCAAGAAAATGAGGGGATAAGTGTGCACAGTGAACCGCATTCTGAGCCTTGCAATTGGCATCAATTACAATGATGGCCCTCCAATTCATTATTTGAAAATCAAATTTAGAATTTGTTTTGTGATATTTTTCCTCATTGTATATACTTCTTCACCCCTGATGGTTAATTTACATATCTGTTCATGGTTTTCATCTATTATTCTGAAACATGTGTGCTGCTCTTATTCCTCCAGTAGGCCAAGGTGGAGGCTAGGAAATAAAGAACTCTCTCAATTGTGGAAGTGGGCAGATCAGAATCCGGTTGGTCTTATTCACTGATTGAGTTGATGTTTACAATATGCAAATGACGTGTCATATGACTGTTTCCTTGTCCTTTCATGTTTCATTCAACAGCAAAACTCATTGCATCGTGTTCTCAGTATATTACATTACTGAATTTTTTTAATTTATGGAATAAATTATATGGATATTTGTGTTCAAAATGCCAAAAAAGCTCATAATAGTGTGATTGCCCAAATAAATTATGGTTCTTTCCTGTTGATTTTTTGTGATGTTATTTGATATTTTGCTTGCTTAATACTTCTAGATCATCATCTTAGTACAGGTTCCTTTTTCTTACTTCTCCAGAATGCCTTGACTGATTCTCAACGCGTTCAAACTCCTGCTATCACAGATTACTGGAAACCATTGGCAGAAGATGTAAGCACCCTAATATGCCTTTCCAAGTTAAATTAATAACTTGATCTGTTTTAACTTTTCTTTCATACAGATTTTGATGTTTCAGCTGTCTTAATAAGTTTGTTTCTTTACTGAATTTATAGATGGATCCATCAGCTGGAATAGATGCTGAATATCACCACAAGACTAACCGGGTATGTTTTAGCTCATAGAATTGATGTTAGAACATAACTTTTTTTTTTCTTTGGATAAAACAGAATTTTTATTCCATATTTATGGTGGTACTTAGTCGTTTTAATTTTTCTATCATTATGGATAGCTACAAGTAATAATATTAAATATATACTATCTGATATCACTTGTAATATGGTAATTAATTTTGGAATATATTGTTCTTGGGGCTGAAAAATAATTTTCTTGAAGATTTAGGGAATTAGTGTAGAAGTTTGATATGGAAACGCTTGAAAAGTAAACTATTCTATAAATTCTGGGGAACATGAAAGACAAAATATAAATAGCATAATGGGATATAAATAAGGGTATTAGGATGTTTAAGAGATGCTTTTTGAGGAATACTAACTAGAAGACAATAATGGGTCGCTAGAGGTATATCATGGATTCAATAATGAAATGAGAGAGTGAAAGAGGGAGAGGTAGGGATTTGCCTGGATAAAAGCTTTGCGGCATTTGACTTGAACTTAATTTGAATATGGTCAGTTGATTCAAATCTTGGAGGGACATTTGCCTGTGCTGCTAAAGGATCCAAGGAGTGGTATGTGGTATCATGATTGGTGTCCTGTCTGTTGCACCTGACAGTGAGGATGCACACGGTCTTGTGACTAACACATCCTTTTAGTTTCCCTTAAAAGTGCATAAGTGAATACATGGAATATTCCAATAATATAATCAACTGTTTTGTTGGTATCAATCATCCAGCTTAATAATTGCTTGGAATCTGTATAAACATTGGATCATCCATATCTACTCTGAGCTTTATGGTCATTTGAGTTGCATGTTAATAAATCATATAATATCTATTTTTGTGTGATATGGATGGGATTGATGGGCGAAAGTCATGGATGACCCAAAATTCTTATACTTGCCCAAGTTTTGATGTGTGAATTCTATGTTGTCTAAGTAGGAACTTAATGTGAGCTGCAAGTCAATAAAGACGCTTCACTGCTCATTTTAGCTTCTTTTAAAGTTAAAATGTGCTGCTACAAGTTGAATTGTTATGACAAGTAGGGTGGATTGCAAAAGTTATAATTACTTCTGTTTTCCCAGGTTTATTGCTGGAAAGGTCTCCGTTTCTCTGCTCGGCAGGATCTGGATGGTTTCTCTCGAGTATGATAGCAACCGATATTTCATATGCTCTCCCCTATAAAATCTATTGGCTAACAGAATCTATGTGAATTTTGTTGCAGTTTACTGACCATGGTATTGAAGGAGTTGTTCCTTTAGATCTCTTGCCACCAGATGTCCGGTCCAAATACCAAGCTAAACCTAGTGACAGGTCTAAACGTGCCAGAAAGGACGAGCCAAAGGGTGCTTCACATCAAGTGGAAGATAATCAGGTATCTGTCTATAACATAAGATCTCTATTTCCATATGGAAATGTGATTTTGTAACAATTTATTTGAACTTGTTTATCTTAATAGAAATACTTTTCACTTGCAATCATTTGAGAGAATTGATTTGATTTGTTGTGGTTCCAAATGGATTGTTTGAACTGCTTGAAGCTTGAGTGTCTATCTGTCAAAAAATTGCAGCTTCCTAATGAAATTATAGATTCCAATAGGCCGACTTTTTGGAAACTGGACCCACTTAATATTTTTCATCTGATAAAGCTAAATTATTTCATAAATTATATACATGGGCATCAAACATGTGATGACTGACAAAAATGGGTTGACTGTTCTAGTTTTTCTGCACTTGCTTACTGCCACAATAAGGTGTCTCGTGTTGAAGGGGAATCTTAATCAGATTCTAGTACTTGGCCTTCTCTTTGATGCACATAAGATGAGGTTTTTGGAACAAACTAGGACTCTAGAAAGTTTAAATAATACAGAAAATTAGTGACTCTCAAGCATCGATTTTTAATGCATTTTGCAGTTTAAAAGTTTCATTAGTGAAACCTGAGATGTTCAGAATGTAAAAGATGACCATCAGTAAACCTCAACTATTGAGACTTGGTACATTAGAGGATGCTAGGGGCTTTATATATTGGTGATCTCTACAAATGTGTGAGGACATTGTTTTCTGGTCTTAAGTAATAGTGTCTTTTGCTAGATATCAACACCTGCAAGCGAGATTGACGGTGAAGGAATGAGAACTGATCTTGAAGCCTCTGCTGCACCAATGGACACTGATGTCACGGCCACAACTGGCAGTATTTCACAAAGTGGCACTCCGACACCAGATGAACATCAAAAGCAAGGCTCTGACACGGATGGTGGTCAAGAGGCAGGCCAGTCCGAAGCAGATGCCGAAGCAGAGGCAGGAATGATAGATGGTGAGACAGATGCAGAGGTAGATTTAGAAGCAGGTGGCTGATTATGGAACGACTTATCACCCCCTCAATACTGGGTGTCATTGTTGCTTTTGCAAAAGAAAGTACCGGTAGACTTTGATCTAAAAACAGTGGGCTCATGTATTGACGTTGAATCATTACACTTAGCAATAGTTCAGAACCCTATTGCCCCATCAGTTTTGTTAAGTCTGATTAGATCAGCTGAAACAGTTTTCTTTTTCTCTTCTCAAGCTTTCTTTCCCTTACAGAAAGAAGAGGGAAATAGCCACATTAGAAATTCTAATGTGGCATCCAAAAATGCTATTGGTCCTGTCCCTTCATTTTTATTTTAGATTTTCCGAGTTAATTCATCAAATAAAATTTGAATTTTTGATGCCTGCAGAGGTATTGTTTGTTAGGGCAACTTCTCTCTTGCGATTTCACACGAAAAATAGGGTATTTGGATATGGATCGGGATCCTGCTGTCTGTTTGATCTCTGCATCTGTTACCAAATGTTGCTTTTCATTTTGTTTTTCCTTTGTGGGCTAAGGGTGATCGGTCTCTGGTTCCCAAGTGCGCATTCTCAAGTTCCCAAAACCAAGTCAGTTTAATCAAGACGAGGCCCGGGTTGGGAGTAGTAATCTAGATTAGATCACCTTGTGTTGATTTTTATATTTAAAAAAAAATATTATTTTAACTAAATTGTTTTTTATATATATAAAAAATCAACTGGTTGATGATAAGGTCTCTATCATGTTAACTTGAATTTATTACTATATCAATTAATTTTTCTTTCTTTCTGTAATTTTTTTCAACAAGGACAGGTCTATGTTGTAGGCTGACCGAGTCTTTAGATTAACTTGCGGGTAAAACCCAAGTTTTAAAACAATGCCTAAAACTAGGACATTAGGGTTCATCAACGTCAACATTGATTGACCAATTCACTCATGATATTTATATTTTAGTATTAGTATATATTTAAAGTTGCTAGGTGAGTCTATAATAATTGTTTTATATTACACCCCAGTATATCAAACAATAGGATTCACACGTGTTTATTTGATTATTAATTAAATTATTATCTAAAGAAAGAAATTAAATTATTATGTAATTTATATTAGTATTTAACATGTTTTTTCTACAATCACACAATAAAACATCTAAGGCTTCTTGCGAGGTTTTAATAGAAACTCTCATCAAACATGTATACCAATTACAAGAAATGAAGGTTGAGTTATTTTAATATTAATTGGTCAACAGACTAATCCAAAGATCAAGAAAATTTTCTTTCCTACTTTAAAGCTATCATTTTCACTCGCAAACTTTATTATTATAAAAGATGTTTTGTTTGAAGATTGTTTAAAGGTTTTGAAAAACATTAAGGCAAGCTCTAAGTATAGGTAATTGTTTTATAAGCTTTCAAATCATTTATGTTTTCTTCCTTTCACTCTCTCTCTCTCTCATTTTTTCTTGATGCAATCTTGCCCTATGTACAGGGATCTTTGCAACAAATGAAATTGATATATAAAGAGTTTAATTATATGTATGATATATAATGAGGAACCTATACTAAAGTATTTTTCTAAAAAGCCAAGGAAAATCCATGAAAGATGAGATTATACTTAGAAAATTTATTTGATATATAAAGAGTTTAATTATATGTATGATATATAATGAGGAACCTATACTAAAGTATTTTTCTAAAAAGCCAAGGAAAATCCATGAAAGATGAGATTATACTTAGAAAATTTATAAGAGAACGAAGAAAACCCAAGAAGAGTAAACTTGTACTTCAAAAATTTTCTAAGAGGCCAAAAGGAACCTATAAAAGATGACCTTATATTTAGAAAAAAAATTATAAACATTGAGGTTAACCCTCTGAGTGTTATTTCCTCCAATAACATGAGGTTTAAGAGCTATATAAAAATTCAAAATTATACAAGAGAGAATAATGCTCACGGCCTCCTAGTAGATGATGTGGGACCTAAAAGTCTTTCACTAAAGAGTAATCAATAAATTGTGGGAAATATATGACCTTTTTAGGAAGGTATTAGGCTTAAGAGCCCTCTAATTGAACACTTATTATTTTTAAAGTGAAAGACTTATGACTTTCTTATCAATGGTGTGGGGCTTGTAAGCCTTTAGTTAGAGAGAGATTGTTCTTAATAGTGATAAACTTGAGATCATCTATAGAAAAAGTGTGAGGTCTAGGTAGCCCTATTAAAAAGTTAAATACATTGGAAAACAGAAGATCTTATAACATACTTGGAGATATTATAAAGTCCGAGAGCCCCACTAGAGAGTATGTTAATTCAAAACTACATTAGAGAGAAAGATTTGAGATCATACATGAAGAGCGAGACATCTAAGATTAATCCTTGGAGATTATGTAAGGCTAAAGAGCCCTATTAAAGAGTTATGCTAATCCAAGATTGTATTAGAAAGGATGAATATTAATATCAATCCTAGAGATTTCATGAGGATTAGGAGTCTGCTAGAAAGTCTTATGAGTTCAAGACTGTATTGGAGATATGATAGATCTAAGATCAATCCATGGATATTTCACGAGGTTCAAGAGCTTTACTGGAGAAGCATATTAGTCCAATATTACATTAGACAAATGAGAGATCCAAGATCAATCCCTGAAGATTCCGTGAGGCCAAAAAGCTCTATTAGAGAGTTATATTAGTCTATGACTACACTAGATAAATGAGAAATCCAAGACCAATCCTTAAAGATTTCACGAGGTTTAAAAGCCACACTAGTAAGCCACGTCAGTCCAAGATTGCAATTAAGATTTTTAAATATGAAATGTATGTTGGAGATATTTTTTTCAAAAAATAAATATTTTTACACATTATAGACAATGCATCTCAAAGTAATCTATTGGATTCTAGAAATCATGAAGCACTTGGCATAAAACAACAAGATTGATAATTGAGGTTCATCTCGAGATAGCTAGATGGGTCACGTTTTGAATACCAACTATATGTATGGGTATCATAATTAACTTCTAAAGGAATTTGGTGAGCGAGGAAGCAAAATACTCTCTTGGTGGTCATTTTACCCATGGCTTTTTAGGCAGTATAAAGACCTAAAGGTGTCAAGAGCAACCAATTACAATGGTGGTAGGGTCAAGTATGTTACCACATGTGCCAAGACTTTTTAAGGTGACAAGGTGCATTTGTGATTTTATCTCTGGGTTGCCAACACAATTTAAGTAAGGACCTATACTTGGTTGATGAGTTGTTGAAGATATGGTTGGGTAGAAATGCTTGTGATTTGAGTTGTGCTCAAGCCTAAGTTTGAGTTTCTTATAAAACAATTTTTTGGCCAACCTATTACAATTATAGGAGTTTGAGTTTTAAATTCTTTGGTCTATGAAGAGTTATTTTTGTCATCGTATGTTTCGTCTAATCAAGCCTATAAATGTGAGAACATGAATAGTTTATTCCAAAAGCATTTTCCATAAACTTGAACAATATTTTTAGGTAAAACATTAATGGTCAAAATGTTCAAGTTTAATTATAGGTTTATGATGACCAATTAATTTCAATAATGGTGAAAATTAATTTTGGTTGTCATTAGATTTAATTCTTTAATATTTTAGCTTCTAAAATCATTTTTTTAAAAAAAAAAAACGAATAGAAAGTTTCACGTCGATGTTTTCAGTCTCCCTAAACTTTAGACTGTCTTTCTCATCTCTATTTTAATTTATTTCTTTTCACTTTAAACCTTAATTTTCCTTCCAAATCTAAAGTTTAGGTTCACTTTGTTAAAAGATTCTCATGAATGTAAAAACCTAAGTAGTCTATTTAAGTTTAAGTATGTATTTATGGTGGCTAATCAAAGTTTACAATGGTAGAAGTAACTCTAGATGTTACCATAATTAATCTTTACAACTTTTTAGATTCTAAAATCTACTATAAATAGTAGATGAAGGAAGAGTTTCACATATTTTTTCTCTTCAGATTTCACACTTTTCCTCTTCTTAATTTTAGTATTTTTGTTTTATTTTTCATTTTGGTTTTCCTTTCAAATCTAAAGCTTAGGTTTATTTTGTTGAGAAATTATTGAGTCAATTTACTTTGGTTCAAAGACCTTATTTAAAAGCATATCTAAACTAAAATGGTGGTGTTGGAATCTTGAGAGACTTATTACAAAATCTTAGCTGCGCAAAATGATGAAAAATAATACTTTAAGGATAAGTAATCTATTTTTGTCAACAACAAATTTACTTTAAAGTGATTCAATATATACATATCCTTCTCAGTTTTAATCAAAACATATATATTTTATATCATTAATATGTATGCTAAAATTTTAATCTAATATCAATTGCAAATTTCAATAAATGTTTAATATGAATTCTAGAATTCAATTAATATATTTGTGTTGAAAACATGATTGTCATGTATTTTATATATTTATAGATGTAAACTCATATAAACACTACTATTAACATTTTCTCACGTAACTTTTTATTTAGCATGTGATTCATATGATAAACTAAATAATTAATATTTTATTATTACCGGTCTAATAGTCTTTAAAGAAAGAAAAAAAACAATATTTTTAACTTTATCGTCATGAAAAGAACAACTCTAATACTGATCAATAAAACACAAACCCTAATTACTATATTCTTGAAATAAACTTCAAGAATCCAACCATGGATACCATCAAAAATTGGTAGTGACAAGGATGAATGCTCAAATGCAGCGCGATTAATGAACACCAAGTTTTTTTGGAAAACATTTCACCTGGACGACATTACTAGCCGGTGCCGTTTCGGTCCAATCCCCATTTTCTGACAACAACCTAGGACAATTCGCATCATCATATGAGTCCCCGAAGTTTGTCGTAATTTTTGGGCCACACAAGCTGCATAAACTGTGTTTCTCGTGTGGATTATGTATTTATTTTAATATTCTTTTAAAAATAAATTATTTTTATATAAAAAAAACATTTATGTAAAAAAAAAACATCAGACGCTCATCTCATCCGTCGTCGACAACAGCTAACTCTGCGCTGGATCTCTGTTCAATGCAACGTGTCAAGATCGCAAGATCGCATGTTGCAACGTGTCCTCCCAAAAACAAATCGGGAAGAGACACGTGGGGTACCTGGAAGCCATCCACGCAAATGGCCACGTCACCATGGCAGGTGAAGCCTTGGCCTCTAAACCAAAAAAGAAGGGTATTTTACTATCTTTGCTCGAGAAAGGAAAAGTCTCCAATGGATTGCTTTTCTTGGGTGCATCACAGGCAGAGCACCAGGGCCATGATTTCAAATTTGGTGGGTCCATATTCTGATACGTGGACCAATGAGAGTAAAGATTTTGATGGAGCTTCTCAGCCACAAACTCATCTTAAGTTTTCAGCCACTACTCACCTTCTCTCTCTACACTAGTTAGCTTCCCTTTCTCTCTCCCTACTCTGCAAACTATATTACTATACGGTACTGCAAGGGAAAACAGGGCCGCCTCTGTTTTACAGCTCACGAAAAGCACAGATCATTTTCCAAGGCAACAAAAACCTCCATCAAATTTGTATTTCTTTGCTGTTCTTATCATCTGGGCTGCTTCATATCTCTATAGTAGCAACCGGGTTTTGAACATTCTCTTAATAAAAACCCACCACCCAACAATCTCAAGGTTTTCTTCTTCTTCTTCTTCTTCTTCTTCTGATGCTTATTGTATATATTTAGTTGCGTTTATAGTGTCAAGATTTTAGTCTTTGGCTTGTGGGATGTGGATTTTATGATGAATATGTCTGCGTGTGTGATTACTTTTGTTTCATTTTCATCATTTTTCTCTGTTATACTGATTGTATTTAATATGATTCTTACTCATGATATGAAGTTTGAGTTCTTTAGTATAATTACTTTAAACCGCATGATATGATTCAATTTTTTGGTGGATTATGACTTCTTTTTTTGAGATCTTTGGGTTGATTTTTATGTCATGTAGTCTTGATTGTTCCGATTTGGCTCATAAATTATGATACTCTGTCTATGTGTTGATATTCTATCTGTTTTTATGTTTTTGGTTGGTGTGAAAAGTGAAAGGAACTGAAATAATCAAAATCATTAATTGCAGTTTACTTGCTTATTTCTACTTTTAAGGTGGAACCTGTAGCTCCACTTAACTGGTGAAATTAAAGATTTAGGCTTGTATTGTATGATAAAACAAGTTCTTGGCAATTGGGATTTTGTTCAAAATCTTGGCCGCCTCTGCTATTTGGAATAAAATTAGGGGTACTCTTTGATATTGAATAAGAAATGAATTGTTTGTATTGCTTGTTTTTTCTACTTCTATTTGATTTTTTTTACATCTTTACGTTACCTTTTTTGACAAATGGGGATTGTTTTCTTTTCTTTTTTCTTCCGCAGATAAAATATCATGGAGTGGTATTCTGGAAGTGGTATTGATGATTTTGTGGTTCCAGAGGATCAAGAAGTATATGACAGGCTTCCATCACCAAAGAGTTGGTCGAAATGGTGTAGAGATGCATCAGAAAGTCACGAGTTTTCTAACAATCGCTTTCTTATGGATTCAAAATCGACTGAGGAAGAAGTCAAATTCAATGGTGAAATTTTGAGCAATGAAGTTGGAAGTTTCTACAATGGTAAAGATCAGTCTAGTGGTTCAAGCATCAGTGGAAGATTATCTGAGAAGTCACTTCCCCAAACTGCTCTTTCATGTGACCAGCCAGATTACCAGCTTGATGATCTTTCAGAAATCGAACAATTGGATGAATTTTTCCTGTACAAGCGTAACTTCTGGGATTGATTTAATGCCTTTAAGAAATCATGTAGTATAAAATGTGTTGTAGCTTGTCATATGGATTGCCAGCATGCTCGGACACCCCATGGAAATCGAATGCTCCCTTGGTTGTGTGTGCTCCTATTATCCATCATGAATAAATCGTTACAATTATTAGTTCCTACAAATGGATTATACCAGTATTTTCTGTGATGGCACCAGTATTTTCTGTGATGGCACCTATCTTTGTGCCACCCTCATTATATGGCAATCTCTTGTGCCTGCAGCGCTACATGTGACATAATAGAGCCATTCAATATCCATGGGGTGCCCAATATCTACATGCTGTTGTTATTTCTATTAAATGATGATGCTTCCTTGTTAATCTTATTAATCTTTTCTCATTTCCATTTGTTGCAGGAGTTCCTTTCTCGAGGATCTACCGAGGAATGAAAATCTTCACAGCTCGTTTCCCTTTTCTCCCGAAGCAGAATGTGGCATGGCATCTGCCGATAATCACTTCACCGACACGATTTCAGATTTGCAAAGTATTTCAAATGATGCACATGGCATGGGAAGCTCGAAGTATCTCAAAACACATGCATTTTCCCCATCATTGAGTTGGGAGGAAGGTGAAGTTGCTGCTTCACACTTCAATCCATGCAACTCAGACCAAAGGGATTTGGCACCGGTAAAGGTGAGATTTTCCATCTCTTTATTACCTTTAATTCAATGACTGACAATATCTTTTTCACAAGCTTCCCGTGATGAAATTCATGGTTCATACTAAATCTTTGATAAGGCCTTAAAGACCCTAGCCCTGTTGCCTGTACTTGTTTCTTGGATGAAGAGGGGTTTTTTTGTTGTAGGTATCCATGCATAAGCACATGTCTTTTAGGGGGCCTAGCACAATTTAATCCTTAGTGCTGTATGAATTCCTTGATTTGGATTTAGAAAAAATATCTGTTTTTTTTCCTGTTTCCTTCACCTATCTTAACAATAATATTGACCAGGTGCTTTCTTTTCTTGTTTATGAAGATATCCATTTTAATCATTCAAGGACAATTACTTCTTTTACTCTTGTCTTTGGCAACACAGAATCCAGCTCTGCTTGTTGCTGGGATACATTCTATGTGGACAATTTGTTTGCTGTATCATGAACGTAGGGTGCCTTTAAATCAACAAGGGTGGAGTCTAATTTCATGCAACCATCAATGACATATTTATGAAACTTCATCAAAGCAATCACAGGATCGTGGAATTAGGCTCCAGCCCCATTGTTTAGACCCGACTTAGATTTGTTGTGTGTTGTTACACCAGTGTGTCTCCAGACATGAAAATTAGACAGTCACCTGCAAATTCTGCACATTAGATGAGAATGGAGTTGTCAAGGCCTCGGTGTCTTAGGCCTGCCATTATCTCTGTTAATTGTGATATAAATACTCATTGGTAATGACCATAGCATGCTATTTATGCTATATTGGAAACTTTTTTGTGAGTTTATTTCACATGTATTGTTTTCACATGTAATGGTATTGGCTATATTTCTAGATACTTGGCTTATTTTCCCTCAAGAAACTCCCTTCTCGAAATATGCATAGTCAACATCGACTCTAGACACCCATGCCATTGAACAGTGGGTTCAATTTCTAAAATCTTTTTTCCGTTGTAGTCTGGAAAATTGATAACAATATATGTCGGCTGTCCCTTTTTTGCATAATAGTAGATCTTAGTTAACCTTTTACATTAATCTCTGATACAAATATTGCCTGTGACAAATAGTGAGAGAGTATAGAGAAATGTAAGGAGAGATGCCTATTGGTTCCAATGAAGATTTTTAGTTTGTGCAAGTTCAACTAATAATGGTATTGTTTTTTCAAGGCATCGCTGGTTAATGTCTCGGTCCCTTCTGAGCATGATAGTATGACTGGACTTGTTGACGAGGAAACATCTCTTCAACAATCTGCGCTACAGGAGCTAGAAATGGTTATGGCCCAGGTACAGCACAACATCCTAACAGCCCCCCTTTTTTATCAGGCAAAACCAAATCCTAAAGATTTTTTTTGTTTCATTCTTTTCAGTTAAATGATAAGACTAGAATTTGCTTTCGTGATGCCTTGTACCGGCTAGCCAGCAACTCAAAGAAACATCCAATAAAACACGACCAAAATGGAGACCTTTCCATGGAAACACCGGGTACCGGTGAAGATGAGAAAATGGGGTACTTGCACAATATTTGCCTAATGCTTATAATATTTCTATGCCCTTTTTTTTTTGAATTAGAATGCTCATCTCATTAGAATTTAAGGCCGTAATATTTTAAGGTGGTTCACATAAAATGATAGTTGTCAAGTACGGATAATCAAAATAGAAGTATCTCTCGAAATGGGTTGATGGCCAGAGCTCTATCTCTGTTAGTCTCCAACTGATCCTGAGATTTTGTCATATATGTGTCAGCTGTTAACAGGTAACCGCCCCTGCCCTGAACCTTTTTGGCATATGGTTGACATAATCTATTTTCACACAAGTTACTTTCATGTACGTTGCTTTCATATCAATTAGGAGTCAACATTAGCATCTGGAAGTAATTACATAAAGTGACACTCCCATGTAAATCTCTGCATACAAAAACAAATGCATCACATCAGTGGCATTTTTCGGTGATCAAGCATCTGTTGAGTTCCATTTACTTCAATGCACATGTCTTTATATAATGCATTGGTAATCGAGCTATCTGGATAAAAAAGGTGAGCTTCATATTCAGGTCTGGTGGAAAGACAACAATCGAAATGGAGACCAACTCCATTGACAGAGCCATTGCCAAACTCATGTTCAGCAAGATGGACCTAAATATACGAGATTTTCCTGTCTCGGCATCAGTGAATTCCAAGCAAGGAACTTCCAGAGAAACAAAACCCCTAAATTGCTGCTGGAATCAGCCACAAGGCCACGATCTCCCTTTCTATCCAAGTTTCCGAGGTGATGCTGAGGTTCCAATCTTTGGTCAGAGATATCTACAGACAAGAGCAAGTCCAGGCAAGCATCTGTGAAGAAATCATGGGAAAAGTTTTTCTAAGTTTATAGTAATGTTTTTCAAAAGCAGGACGAAACCAACAATCCTTGAATTAGTATTGTATTCATCTAAAAAAGCTTGAAAAATCCTCATGAAGTGCTCAACTCATGTATATACCTGGGATTTATGTATAATTAGTATGCATGGTTAGGTGCTAGGTCGGATAAGTTGCTGCATCCACTCAGCTCAGTTTTGGTAGGTGCATATACAGATGGATTCAGTAAGCAGTGACATACAAGCTATAATGCATTTCGTTGTTCTTGTTTACTCTCAATTTGGCATACTACTGATCCATGTGTTTGAGACTTGTCCATCTACCTTGTTGCTTCCTGAAAATATCCATTTGTATCTTCCAACTCAAATCAAGGTTTACTGGCTTTGACTGAGATGCTCTAATCTAACTTTTTTTTAAAACAAAAAAGAAAGGACATTGATCCATGCAAAGTCTACTCATGGAAAACTTAATTTTCCTGCCAATTCCTAAGCCTGTATATATATATATAATTGTTAAATTTTCTAACAATTATGTTCATTTTTTTAAAAAAATGATAAATTGTTTTCATGAATATAAATTCAGGTGTTTTACATTTTCTAAAAATTAAAACCTGAAATAAAAAAAAAAAACGACCATATTGGTGTAGAAAAAATAAATTTTTTTGGCTTTTTTAACAGAGGAAAATGAGATGAAATCTATTCAAATCTCTAACGTAGCTTGATAGATGATTATGCATACTCTCATGGAGATTTCTGGTGGTGCTGATACACACAATTTCTTGATTTCCCCCTTTTTTCCTTTCCTAACTTTAAACCTTACTGTTAAATTTTTAAACATATTAATGTGACAGCACATGTTATTATTATTTTTTTACTTTCTTTAATATATATTTTTTAAATTCATCCAATGATTTAATTCAGAATTTCCCGAATATTAACTACTCTGTGGATGATGATCGGTCCATATATTCACACCAGTCGCTCCTTTTTATGCCCTCCATTTCTGCAGCTGCGCGAGATGAATATATAAGTACTTGATTAACTAACCATGCCAAGTGTTCATGCACAAGCAACAAAATCTTCACGCCGTCTAGCTCAAAAGATTTTAATTTTCTGGTGTGTATTCAAATATTGTTACAAATTAACATCGATGATTTTGCTGGCAAGGTTTTCGAGTTTCAGCTAAAAGGACTCCACCAGAACTAGCTTTTTCAATGGCTTCAGGAAATCTTGCCAGCAGTCCGATCCAAAAACTGCAACTATCAGACTATCTTTAGGGGAATTACAGAACTAGAAACTCTTAACCATAGATCACTAGTAATATGAAAACAAAAACTGAGGAAGTCTCGACTCTTCCTTGCAGAAATATATAGCTAGGAGATCAAGAACAAATTAACCACCTTAATTAGTTGAAAGTGCGTGCCTGATCAACTATTCTTCTTATATATGCACCGCCGCCGCCACTAATTAAGCCTGCCAAGGACTAACAAGCCTCCATCATGGCAACCCCACCATATCCCCTCGCGCCGGTACAGACTCGGTCCCGGTCGCCACCGACCTTTCCAACCACCCCGTCTTCTGGAATGACGAACCCAATGTCTCCAATCCGGCCTGCTATGTCCCTCCATCAACCAAATAGCAAGAAAGGTTCATCAAAGCACAATAAGATATTCCGCCGTGTCCGGGCTGTTTTCCGGTCATTCCCTATCATCACTCCAGCATGCAAGATCCCCGTATCACTCCACGGAAACCGCCTCCCTGATGGGCACGTTGGTGGGACCCGCATGACCGGAACCCTGTTTGGATATCGGAAAGCTAGAGTTAGTCTTGCCATCCAAGAAAGCCCCGGGTCCCTGCCTCTTTTATTGCTTGAACTCACAATTCCTACGGGAAAACTCCTTCAAGATATGGGAGTGGGGCTTGTTAGGATTGCCTTGGAATGTGAGAAGAAGCCAAATGATAAGACCAAGATTGAGGACGAGCCCATATGGACATTGTTCTGCAATGGTAGAAAGTGTGGTTATGCTGCCAAGAGAGAGCCGACCGATGAAGATTTAAATGTAATGCAAACCTTGCGTGTTGTTTCAATGGGAGCTGGTGTAATACCAACAGGAGATGGAGCAGATCAGCCTGCAGATGGAGAGTTGTCGTACATGCGGGCATTCTTTGAACTTGTGGCAGGGTCCAAAGACTCAGAGACCTTTTACATGTTGAATCCTGATGGAAACAATGGACCGGAACTAAGCTTATTCTTTGTCAGGCTTTGATGAGAAAGGTAGACTAATTCTAACGATTGAGGTCAATAACTTCTGCTGAAGGTTTATAGAGTTGATCTCTTGGTGCGAATGTTATGAAACTGTTGGGAGAAGTTCGAAAGCAAGAACCAAAGGCAAGACAAAATCTTCTGCTACTGGATTGGAGGGTGGCCTGGTTTCTGGCGGAGGAAGAGGTGACTTTGTTTAATTTGTCTGGTTATTTTCTCTCTTTTTTTGTTACACGTTACTTTTAGGGACTTAAGGATTGAGGGAATATGAAATCCTAGTTGAGATCTTGTAAAATTTGATTGTAACACATAGTTATCTGATCATGTCATGCATGAGAGTATATGTAAAGATCAATGCAAGAAATTAAGGTATAGATCAGCATAACTCCAATTAAACTAATTATCGTGTATGTGTTAAATTACGAACTCTTGCCGAGACTATGGATTAATCACGGGGGCATGCATGCACGTCTCAAAGCAATTTAGACCGACTGATCATCATATGCTCTTAAAATTCATGACCAGAAGAACTACGACTCTACGTTTACTTCATGTTGCATGTATGTACCTGTTCTTGGTTATGAAAGAATGGATTGCCTGTTTACATAGACGACAACCCAACCGGATGACTTGGGATGCGCTGGCAATCGAGGCTTTACGTCAAGGCTGGGGATGGTGAGAAAGCAGGCACACTCGATCCATTCTGCAAAAGTCAGCTCGGACGAGGAGGAAGAGGCCTGTTCATAGAGCCATTTGAGATTCTGATCAATGCTTACATCAATGCAAAAAACTCCAATCTATGGCGGTTGCAAGAGAGGATGAACGCAGATAAGATATACCCTAAACAAGAAAATGTTCCAGAAAGAGCACTGAACTATCTCCGTTGCTTGATTAGGAGCCCATTGTGCCGGAGAATGCCCCGTAAGCTAGGACAAGAATTGCAACCCTGCAATTGGCCTAGTGAATTTCATTTGTGAACCTAAAAATATCATTTTAAATTAATATTAATATTTTTTAAGAATATAAAAAACTAGCTGGATACAAGTGTCTTGTCATGTCGACGTACTGTAATAACTATGGTTACGGAATAGAAGAAATCAATGCTCCCAGCAACCAAAACCCAACTATCGCATGCCATAATAATACCCATAATAGTGTCTCGTGCTAATTTTGGGGTCTGAATTTTCAGCTTTGAAATCTCACAACAGATCTAATAATTAAGCAGCAAAGAGAGTGAAAATGGCGAGGAAAGTTGCAGGGATGATAATGGCAGAGTGTGCACAAGCTGGGCGTATGATATTAAGCAGAGAGCAGCCATGTCAAATGGCATGAGTAACTCTAATGCCATCGCCTCCCTCCTCCTCCCTTCGTTTCTCTTCCACAGGTTCTCATCTCCATCTCCTGGCAACAAAGAGAGTGAACGAAATTATGTGCAAATGACATAACTCGATTATTTGGCAGATCATCAGAGAGGCCTCCACTCACCCTGTCGATCGTCTCTGGATTCTTCTTGCTTGGTCTTTCTGGGTTTGCACTTCTCTTTAGAATTGACCTCTGACTGATCTATAGAGTTGGGTTCGCTTGGTCTCTTTTTCTGGGTTTGTTTAGCCCTAGTTTTCCCCAGTTGCTTGGGACAGAGTTTTTGTTATGCTGGCATTAACCTCAGCTCAGCTCCCCTCCACTCGGCACTGCTATGCTCAACCTTGTCCCTGGTCGTACCTTCATTCAGGCCATTATTTTCAGGTTATGCCTGCTTCTTCATTGGCTGACTTGATTGTTTTCCTTCTGTTTAATAGCTCAAAATCTTTCTCAGAGATCTGTGAATCAAATGAGCAGTCCTGACATGGGAAAATATTCTTCTTATTCACTGCATTATTTTATTAATGGCTCAGTATTTTAGGTTTTGATTACTTTAGTAAATTAAACAGGCTGCAACTCTGACAATAGATTCTATTAGGTTAAAATTCCATGGTGATCAGAAATTGAGAAGTCACTCAAATAAGGCTTGGAAGTCATTGTTTTTATTTTTCTTGCTGTATTTATATTCTTTTTTCCATTTAGATTATGGTTTCAAGCTAATTAATTTTTTACTATTTAATAATTTTATTACTAGATGTATTATATTAACTATGCAAGTTTTAACTATGAATCCTTTCTCATGAAGGATTTTGAGGCTAATATAAATAGGAGTGTTTTATTTTCAGAAGAAGATCATTGTTCAGATTTTTAATGAAATTCAAGAGAGTTTTTTTAAAAAGTTTCTCTACAAATTAGGGCTTGAGAACTCCAGCTTTAACTGCACTATGCACAATCAAAGGTAATATGGTCAAATAGATTGTCAACAAATTATTTCAGTTTTTTTAATCTTAAGTTAGAGAAGCTAGTGACAAATACTGATTTTTTTAGTCATAGATGAAAATCTTACAAGCAAAAATAGGAAGGTAATCATGAGGTTGAGATTGCGGTTGCGGTTGCTTTGAGAGTGTTTGATAATGTGACTATGATTATTTTTCAAAAATACTTCGAAACCGAAAAGTTCCGTACCAATAGAAAAACCGGAACAACGATCGGAATGATATTGACAACCTTACTTCAAAGTGTTTTCTACTTAAAAATACATTAAAATAATATTTGTTTATTTTTTAAAAATTATTTTTGATATCAACATATCAAAATTATCTAAAAATATCATTTTTTTTTTATTTAGAACAAAACAATATATCATAATAATCATATAAACTTCCAATATTGACTATATCAAGGATCACAGTGAAACCAAACCTTTTACTCCAAAACTATTATTACTCGGCGGCCACCTCCTATGTGGTTATTTAATTTTCTCTTCCTATTTTTACATGTAGCGGTAACAATCTAGGGCCAGCAAAATAAAGTTTCCATTAAAACAAGTTATTATTGGTGAAAAATAGGATCCACCTCCAAAAGAAAAACAATCACAGACGATGAACATCCCAATAAAATCCATATGGGTAGAGGGGGGGCCCTGTTTGTGGGCATGCAATATACGATCAATCAATCAATCAATTTCACATATTGCCTTTTTTGGGTATAGAATTAATCTCAGCCATCAATTTCACATTCTAAACATCTTCGATATTCACACAGATCGTTGAATATCATATAATTCTAAAACGATGATGTTATTCAGATAAGACTGAGAAAGTAACGCACCTAGTCCGAGTGTTGAGTCGGTCATTTCATGATGTGGGTGTGTGTGTTCTTGAGCTCAGTCTATCGACGACTTGAGGGTCTCGCCAACACCACAAGTCACGCCATCAATGCGAGAGAGGCTCAAATTAATTTTGGAGCCAAGATCGACTGCCCCACTTGCCCTCCAAGGTTCCATCACTGAAATAGACGATCCGCATGAGTCACGACGCCCTTCCTCACCAGCGTTGACTGCCTTCGACTTCCTAGTCAAATTGCCACATGAATTTGCCTGCTCCCTCAAAAAGTCTAGCATTCAAACGCACGCACCCTGCGGTCTAATCTGAAAATAGCCAGCCATCCACGCTCCACACATCGTGCATCCTCATGTATACTTTTAAGTTATATATTTTGAAGCAAGGTTATGCTTATCGTTTTGGTTTTTTTATTGATATATAATATCTTGATTTTAAAGTATTTTGGTATATTGTTTTGGGGTTATATTGTTCATATATAATTTATTTTATATATGTATATATAAAAAATTAAAATATTAATTTAATAAGCATAATTAAAATTCAAGATAAATTAACTTTAAATTATACAATACAAACACAAAAACAAACAAATATAATCTCAAAATTAGAAAAAAATTCACAAGTTAATCAAAATAAAGAGGATTTTAAGGCCGGAACGGCACACCCCGAACGGTATCGAGACGTTCCGGCCGAAATTTGGCTGGAATTTCCAGAACGGGTCGAAATTAAAACCGAGACAAAAATAATACCGTTTTGTCTCAGTTTTTTTTAATGGAATAGAATATTCCGGCCAAAATGGAATGGTATTGACAACCTTGTTTTGAAGTATAAATTATACTCTAGAGAATTTATTTAATATTTTAAGTCAAAATATTTCATCATAAGCTGATACGCTGATCAGACTTTTTATATTTTTTCTAAAAGAAATTATAAAATAATATAAAAATCAAAGAAAAAATAAAAATATAAAGTAATAAATGCCAATAAAAAAAAGCATTAACACATGCAATCTCTCGCATTCATTTAATTAAACACTTTCTCTATAACATTATAGCATAATTATATTAGAGAATATTGAAAATATATAATTTTGCACAAAAGGAAAATAAATAACTTAATCATGAAATTGAAGAAGCTGATATAATTCACCATGAAATTTGCAAATATCGATATTAATAATTACATGGAAGAAGAGAAATAACATTGATTAACAAGGGGGATGGGATAAAATGATCTGTGGCTAGCATTCCAACTCTGCATGCCCTGCCTACGAGCACTTATTTAAACATATAATTATAAGCTAAATGTGCTCCAAAATATTAATTTTAATGCTTCTTGATGAACTCTACTATCCCTTCCAAAAGGGCACTAGTTTGAGCTGCTGTATGTGGATCCATATCAACAGCAATCTTGTTGAGATAAAAACTGTGACCCACTCCAGGATTGATTAGCAACTCCACATCCTTGTTAGCTTTATTCATGGCATCGTAGTACTCCATCTCTGTGTCCCTGATCAAGTCGGTCTCCGCCACGCAGAGCAAGAACGGTGGCAAATTTAGGCTGTCCAGCGGCGGTGCTGCATGGCCCATTGGGCATGTAAAAGGGTGGTCCTTGGTGCACCCTTTTGGCAATGCCAATTTCAAAAACCTGTCCACCATGTCTAGGGTTAAGAAAGGTGACTCCGGTTGTTCCATCTCGGACTTGCTCCTCTCTGACCGGACAAATCCCGGATGGACCGGAATGCCTCCTGCAAGTCTCATTGGACTCAAATCCACCTGACCAGCACGTGCAGCCACATGGTGCACCAAGTTCCCCCCTGAGCTGTCTCCAATAAGAAAAACCCTGTTGAAATCTCCATAATTACTAAGCCATGGCTCATACGAGTGCTCTCCTTGTGCTAATGCACGTAGCCACATTAGGGCAGAGAACCCATCGTCGATTGCAGCTGGGAGGCGATGCTCGGGGGCCAGCCTTAGGTAGACCGACACAACTATTGCTGGAGCCGACCTAGCAAGCCTGGAGTAGATGTGATAATACATATACCAATCAGCTTGGCTAATGCAAAAACCACCCCCATGAAAATGGATAATTATAGGAAGCTTATTGCTATTATCTGCAGAGTGATCAGGTTCATTTTGGGGTAGATAAATTCTAACACCCAGGCCAGAGTTTTCATCAATGGTCACGTCTCGTGTGGCAACACCCTCTATGAATTCCTCATGGGGAGGCACTGGCTCTGACATGAACTTGACCTCAGGCGGTCCGGTCCATGTCCGGTCCACCCAGCCATCGTCGAAGATTCTTAGCCAGCCAGATACCTCCTCCACAAGTTTCCTCTGATAAACCATGGTTACAAGCCAAGTAATCAACTTGTATTATGACTGTGTAGGTATTTTTCTTGAGTGTGTTTGTGTGAGAATTTTGGACCGCCTTGGCTGCCCTTTATAGTGGTTTGGGAGGTGTGGGAAAGGTGAAAGTTCAAGGCAATTTTGGCATGCTTTTCTCTCAAAAAATAAATAGAAAATAATTTTTTTATCGAAGAAGCGGCCAAGAAGAGTTGAATAGACATTCAATTCCATGTGGGACTTGAATTCATCTCGCACACATATCAGTATATAATATAAAGAAATATCCCCTGCTACGTAGTGGGAAATTGTTACACGAATGGATCAAATTTATGTTGATTATGCAAAAAAAAAAAAATTATTGGTGTACGATAAACCCAGAAAATTAATGGTGATTACTTTGTAAATCCCTCGTATGCAAATACTCATGCACATATATCTCATTAACTTGCATGCAGAACCCTGTGAATATGATAACTCCATCGTAGATCTCTGCAGCAAAATCACCACCACACACAAAAAAAGGTATTGAAATCATGGTTCGAGTTTTATGATTATCATTGAAAATTTAAATGATAATTAATTTCAAGACTTGGAAGATTAGTCGAGATATAAGTAATGTGATCTCGATACTCATGTTAATAATAATAATAATAATAAAAAAAGTCCCAGCCGGGCTACATGAGACCTCTAAGTACCCTTTCACATTTGTCGAACTTTATATTAAACGATAAATCAATTAGTAATTAGCAACCAATAGCACATATTACGTCCTGCCTGATCTATATTTTGTTTTAAATCTCGTTCAGTAGTTGCGACGAGAAGGTAGGTTAGTGGTTAACAACCATTAATAATATATATTATGATAATTAAATTATGTTAAGAGAAATAAACTTGCCATAAATTCCTATTCGCGTGTAGATGTAGATGACCAGCACTCTTTGATATACCAAACAGAGAAAAGGGATTTATTCGTATTCAGAAAATCTTCGAGAGTTCATATGCGCAAGTGCCAACAAACCATGAACAAAAGAAATCTAATCGCAATTCAATTGTCAACAATCTTGCGTCGTTTTCTGTAACAATCTCTGTCGTTTATACCAACTTTTCAATTCATTGACCAAGTAGTTTCTTGGCAATTGCAGTGCAAGTGCTTTCATTTTGAGTATTTTAGTTTGTGGGAAATGTTAGAGGTGGCGACGGGAAGAAGGAAAGGAGTCAAAGGTCAACATTCAGACATGGGAGCCACACCCCACCGGCCACTCCCGTTCTGGAAACTTGGTCGAATTTGTGAAGAAGGAGGATAGTGCAAGTCCTTACCAAACATGGAGAAGATTATGACAACTTGATTTCGACAAGGCATCCACCAAAATGCATGGAATTCAAAGTTTTAAAGTGTTCAAGTCAACATAACATCCACGTCAATAGTTGTTTGAAAATAATTAAAAATTATTTGTTTTAAATAAAATATTTTAAATATTTTTAAATCAATATGGTATACTAATGTTAAAAATAATTCTTAAAAACTAAAAATTAATTTTTTTTAATATATTTTTGAGTAAAAAATATTTTTAAACATGTTAATGAAATTGTTGGGATTCAAAAAACCATGGAGAAAAATATATTTGACTTGAAAAATATTAAAAAATAATAATATTATTCTAAGGTAAGCATAGTATAAGAGTGAGAGGGACAAATTTTAACCCCTTTTTTATACTTTTATATATATATCGTGGTATTTATATCGACCTGTCCTCCCCAAAGACAACTTCAAATGGATCCAAGGTAACATCTTATCCACGAGTTGGGGTGGGGGAAATGCCAACAAATAAATTACAACTCTTTGTCGAGTCAAGTAAATGGAATATTAAAATGTGAGGTGGGCTAGCCAGGTAAGGATGAAGTGTTGCTTCCTGGAACCAGAGGTTTAAGGAGCCATCCTATCATCTACAGTGATCGGGTGATATCATAATTACATATTGTATTTTAAATTAATATTTTTTTATGTTTTTAAATTATTTTGATGTACTAATATTAAAAATAATTTAAAAAACAGAAATATTTCAAATTTTATTAAAAAAACATATATGTAGATACTGGAAAGACAACAATCCAGTAAACTAATATCCAAAAGCTTCAATTATCTAGTAGATGTATAGTATTAAGGACTTGAGACTAAGAGATTTATTTTCTTTGATTTCAAGTTCGAGCTCTGTAATTGATAATATAATAACAATTAGAAATTTACATGATCGTTAAGTTCAAAACTCGTGAAATTAATCATAGTACACGCAAGCTAACCCCGAAAAAACTATATATTTTGCCTTGATTGATATATATAAATTAATCCATTATCGGTTCAAAAAAATAAATGATTTAGTAGCAAGACTTGTGAGTTGATTAATTAGTTCTAACAATCTGATATATTATTTCTAATCAAGTTGACTGATATTAAAGTTTTTTTTTTTAAGAATTTGAGTAATTTTAGATATTTAAGTATTTTTTTTATTGAGAAAAAATATAATAATATTTTATAAATATAATATTTTTAAAATAAAGAGACTATCAACTTGAAACTTAAAAAATTAATGGGGGTATTTATAGTATATTTTTATAATATCTCGAGTTGTATTCCACTCAAAATCAATGAAATAATGCTGAGTTTAAGCGAGTTACCCCGGTTAGAAATATAGACCAAGTCTTGACAAGTTAATAAATAAAAAAAATTAAATTAAGATTAATCAATGTAAAATATATTAATCACAGGAAGCTTCTGTGCTACCGCCGGTGGAATGCACATTAATAAGAGAGTACCTAACATGAGAATTTACCTGTAAATAAAACCATATCTCAGCTTGATATCAATATCTCTTCTTCTCGAGAGATTTTGAGTTTGAAATCCTCTTTTTTAGAGCTATTGTAATAAGAAATGCTTAAGAAAACTGAGATTACTTACAGCGAGAATTTATTTTTTCCTGGTGCACGTTTTCTCTCGAAAAAATATTTGTTACTCTGATCTTGGTACTAAAGTTTTATGATCAATTATTTTCCACCTGTCAGAAAACAAAACGATGCCGATTCTGATCTGGTAGTAACGGGCTTTGTCCACAATTGGGCATCTGATCTGGCACTGAACAGGCTTTGTTCATAGCTGGGTATCTCATCTGGTGCTGACATGGGCCTGCTACACAGCTGGTGCTGACATGGGCCTGCTACACATCTGGGTAGCTCATCTGGTGCTGACATGGGCCTGCTACACAGCTGGGTATCTCATCTGGTGCTCACATGGGCCTGCTACACAGCTGGGTAGCTCATCTGGTGCTGACATGGGCCTGCTACACAGCTGGGTATCTCATCTGGTGTTGGCATGGGCCTGCTACACAGCTGGGTATCTCATCTGGTGCTGACATGGGCCTGCTACACAGCTGGGTAGCCCGGTTATAATGCTTGTTATCACGCTGGTAAGGACATCTCATGAACATAGCTGTGACTTGTGAGCCCTAATTTAAGAAAGGACAGGGTTACTTGACCGAGGAGTTAAATCACGGGTCATTGATTTTTATTTTTATTATTAAAAAACTTTTAATACTGATTAAATCAGTTAATTAAATTATTAAAAATTCCATCGAGTTTATCGTATTATTTTATTCCATTTCATTATAAATTCAACTGCTAATTGGTCTAGGTATAACACGTACAGTTATTTCATTGTCAAGGATATTAAGCAACTATTTCACCTAAAAATTTAAATTATTAAATGAGATCTCAGAATATAATTTATATTATTATCTAACATCTCCTTAAATGAAAGTTTTTTGGGCTTGAAACTTGTACAGGTTCATATTACCTTGTGCTTGATTTTTATCAAATAGAATAGGGGTGGTGAGATTCGAATTCGTGACCGCTGGGTCATTAAAACTCTGATATTATATTAAGGAACTATCTCACCTAAAAGTTTAAACTAGTAAGTGAGGTCTCAAAATATGATTTATATTATTTCTTAACAAAGAATATGATGTGATGACAAAAAATCTGAGATTTACACAGGTTGTCTCTAATTCGAATCAAAACGTATATCTCTTATAAAAATCTAAGACAACAAAGATTTTATTCTTTCATCTAGACTGATAAAGTACACTTTCTAAGAAGTAAAATTTTCTTGTATTAAAAAAAAACTACAATTATTTTTAGTTTAGCTCTTAATTATGATGAACTTTACCAGATATTTCTTTTTCGAATTTCTTTTTCTTTTTCCCCATTAATTATTCCCATTTCTTTGTCTTTACCATTTTATTTTAAAAATTTTCCATATTTTTCCTCACTATTTAAGAAATAAATTCATGATGTGAGTGCGTACACACACACATTTCAAATTCTTTGAGCCACTTTCACATATAAAACTTGGGAGGATCAGGCTGGATTAATATTCCACGTGATTTTATTAGGTATTTAGGTGACAAAACTTATTTTAAAATTTACTTTCCAGGCTATATAATTATCTGTATCCTCTTTTCTTCTTCTTTTTTCCTGCAAAGACTAGTACAATAAGTTATAAATATAGATTTTCAACTATGTTTTTTTATAGGTAGAAAATTAATGATTTATTTTTATTTATTGTAAATGTTTCTATAATTTATATTTTATTATTGTATTTAATTTAAATTATATTATGAAATAAACGAATCATAATACAATGAATTCGATGATATAGGTATTCGAATCTTCTTGTTTTTTAACGATGATGATAATTTTAGCTGATGATTTCGTTGAAATCTATTAAAAAAATAAATTTATATCGATTTAAAATTCATATATTTTATTGAAAACTTACGCTCTATAGGAATTCTGCACAAATTGATTATTTTATCTAAATTTACAGTGCAATAATAAAAATCTCACAATCTTGGTATCGTATACTCTTAATATTTTTTTTACATTGAAAAAAATACGATTCCGACAACGGAAAAAAATCTCACATTTTTAAAAAATATGATTGCAAGTATTTTGAAACAAAAAAAAAAAATTACATGTTAAATTCTAAAAACATAAAATATATATGTTTTTAGAATAATTTATATATAAACTCTTATTATTTCATAATATGATTTATATATTTGAATCTTCTTGTTTTTTAATGACGATGATAATTTTAGCTGATGATTTCGTTGAAATCTATTAAACAAATAAATTTATATCGATTTAAAATTCATATATTTTATTGAAAACTTACGCTCTATAGGAATTCTACACAAATTGATTATTTTATCTAAATTTACAGTGCAATAATAAAAATCTCACAATCTTGGTATCGTATACTCTTAATATTTTTTTTACATTGAAAAAAATACGATTCCGACTACGGAAAAAAATCTCACATTTTTAAAAAATATGATTGCAAGTATTTTGAAACAAAAAAAAAAAAAACAAAATAAATTACATGTTAAATTCTAAAAACATAAAATATATATGTTTTTAGAATAATTTATATATAAACTCTTATTATTTCATAATATGATTTATATTATCACTTTCATTCATGCAATAGTAAAAATTGTCCAATAAATATTACCTGTAAAGAAGCTTTCCACGTACTAATGGGGGTAACACTCAAGCCACTAACCATAAATTAATGGAGATGATAATTACGTGCGCTCCTCTGGCATTATAAAATATATTTCACTCCAACAATAAAACTACAAATTTATATACCATAATATATATTTTATATAAATAAAATATATATTATATAAAAATTTAAAATAATTAAGATTTTATTCTTTAATCTCATGGAAAAAAAGGTTGAGTATTAAATTGGTTCTTAAAGACGACAGGTTAATTATATAGATCATGCTCATAAAAAGAATGAGAGTGGCATCGTACAGTAATAAAATTTTACGAGGTTGGATTAATGGGTGTGATTTTCAATCATGGATTAGGCATATATTCAATCACCTATTGGCTTTAGGGTTTTGCATGGAAGAAGGGTTAAATTAGTGGGATATTAGATTACTTTTAGTATATATTGATAATATGATTGAGATTATTTTTTAAATATTTTTGTTTAAAATGTATTAAAATAATATTTTGATTTTTAAAAATTATTTAAAAATACTAAAAAAATTTATTTAAAACAAAAAATTAAAAAAAATCAAATTATTTTAAAAACATTTTCTATACGGAATGGCAAACAATACCTACAAATAAGATTCTTTGGGAATTCGGAACATGGGGAACTTTTTCTAATCGGATACTACGTACGTGGTGGAGAATATTCATCGTGCATGCAGCATTGGCATGTATAAATATTATGAGATTAGACACGTTTAGCTTCTAGGTAAGGCGATTAATATTTAAGGTTTTTTTTTATTATTATTAAATTTATTAAGTCTTGGATTATTAAAAAAAGGGTTAACTAGTTAAACTAAGTTTGTCTTTTGAGGTTTGGCACGGTTTCAATTCTTTTATGTATTTAATTTACCTTTTGATATAATTAATTCATTGAAATGTTTCCACGAAGTCATTATCTAAGCCTAATATTAAAAATAAAAATAAAAATTAAGCTAATTTACACCACACAAAAAATAAAATAAAAACCGGAGGAATTCCCTTTTAATTTTATTATCAACAACGTGGGATACCGAGGCGAACTGAATTAAAATGCTCTTGCCTTTTGCCCATTTGTTTGTTTTATGTTTTCAAAATTTAATTAAAAATAAATAAAAATAATTAATTTTAGGAGGGCTTCATTATCTATACAATAATTTGGCACTGGCAGAGGGCTTCATATAGCGATTGGAAAAAAGTGGGTGCATTTTCTTTTCCCCATCATTCATGCGTTCTCTATTTGTATCATAATAATTTGAATTTTTTAGACAAGAAATCCCAGAGAAAAGCCTTAAAGCATAGCAAAGAATGCACCGTTGATCTCATGGAGGGATTCAAGCGAATGGTGATGCGAGGAAATGAATCTTTGACTCATCTTTTTGAGTGCGAGTGACTTTTTGGTCCATGCTCCATTATTGAAGGCCTTTTGGTCAAGGATAGAGGCTTTCTGAGCACAAGTAGAGTTGCAAAAGCCAATGCAAACGGGTGTTTGCTTTGCTTAAAGGAGTAATGTCTCCTGTCTAGGGCATTTTCCCATCTTCCCTTTTCTCTAAATTATGAATGAGTTGTAGGTGGGATTAAAAGAAACATTAATCAATTCGGATCTATGCAAGACAACAAATTTATGAATTAGATGAGTAAATTATAATAAATGAGGTTTGGAAAGCTTGGTCCAGCAAACACTAATAAAAAGGAGAGTTTACTTTAATAATCCTCGCTAGTAGGATTAATTGGCTAGTAGAAGAACCTCCATGCATAGACAAAGCATTATAATTATATATAAATAAATGCTATATATATATATATATAAATAACTCTCATTGTTGTGCATCGTACGTGCAATGCAAGCTTGATCACTCCAGAAAAACTAAGAGTTTACGACTTGCTCATCGACTTAACTGAATGAATCCTTGGGACTGGAAGCATTATTCATCTCAAGGCTTTATCTGACCCCTTTTGATGAGCTGACGGGCGGTGACTGATGATCACAAAGAACAAAACTAGTGTAAAGAATTATCAATAGATACAAAATACATGTAGTGGGAAGGGATACTTTTCATTGCAAAGCAACGAGCGGTCAATTAACATGTAGGACGTGTTGGGAAATCTGAGAAAAAAAAGGAGCAAATAATGTGGAACCAGAGGGCATGGCTCGACTCCTTTTGTTTCGCAGTAAGTGCTGCCATACATTTTTGCACTGTCTTCGGTCGTCCATGCATGATTGAGCTGGTTGATTCATTACAAATCACTCGTTTACGTTCATTAATCAGTCTAGAGTTCCTTGCTTTCACTAACTTGAGTGTTAGAAAAAGCAGTTTAGGGTTCTTGAACTGAGATTGAGTACATTAAATTGGCTTCATATTTGTGCCAAAAACACGATCACTTTCCCCTCCATTATTTCTTTTCATGCCAGAAATGTAGATCAGAGTGTATTCTGACTATTTTTTCCCTCTTCTTCTCCCACCAACTCATTCATTTCGCGTCGAGTGTCTGCAAATTCATCGATGCTTGATCAGGAAGGGAATTATTGGAAAGGAACAAGCAGCGCGCATGGGTTCTGGTTCACGATTGTATGGAGAGTTGCTATGTCTCCTTTTGTTTTGGGGTCTGGTGTGTTTATGCTACGCTTCATGCTTTTTAAGGTGCACTTGGCTAACTTTAATTAATGAATTTAGACTTATAAAAAACATATTAATCAAGAAGAGGAGAACCAAAGCCACATATATTACCAAATTAGTGATTGAAATGAACTTATCTAATGCAAATAGATTGATCATGTCTTGCACAAAATTTTATGATGGTGATAAATTACGATCATGCATGGTCGATGACTGTGTCAACTTTGCGATGAAATTCCCTTTCATGGACCAGACAGCATCAAGTTGCCACACGGAACAAGTGTGTCTAGCAACTGTGGAATATATGGCCTTGATTTGGTTGCTGGTGATGATCGATCCATTGTTTATTACAACCCTCTAAGTTTTTCAAATAAATTTAGAAATTCTTAACTTCGAAGGATGCAACTTAACTGGTTAGGTTCTAGGTTTACTTTCTAAATATTACCAGTTCGAGTTTCATAAATCTCAAAGCTACTATTTTACATAATAATTAAATTTAAAATCTATAAAATTAGTCAAGATACGTGCAAATTGATCTGGATAACTATGATATAAAACAAATAAAAAATTTAGAAACCCTAGTAGTCTCTTTTTCCTTCTTTAATCGTCAGCCTTCAGCTGGGTGGGCATGAAAGACTAGCTGAGTGACACTCCAAAATCCATTTTAATACCAATCAAACTATATAGCTATGACCAAAGTATATTCACCTTCGCATGAGAACAAAAGAGGCTTCCATAAATTTCTTGAGTGCAGCTTTGAAAGCAGAACATATATTATTTTTTTACAGAAATTGCAACCCTTTTGAAGGACTAAACTGGGTCCAAGCCTTTTGATTTCCTCACAGGGTGAAGGGTAGCTTTGACCAAAAGGTTAGGAAAGACAGGGACATGTAAAGTTATTAATTTTATGCTATAGTTTGATCAAAAGTTAATGATTGCCATCAAAGTTTTGGAATGCAAGTTCATATAGCTACCAGCTTGTTTACAGAAGTGATTCCGATCGACGACATTTTTATGGCTAAATGATAAAGACCTAACAATCTGAAATATCCATCACCGAGAGATATGTTGTCAATTTATAAATATATTAAAATAATATTTTATTTATTTTTTAAAAATTATTTTTAACATCAACACATAAAAATAATTTAAAAACACAAAAAAATTATTTTTTTCAAAAACAATTTTGAAACGCGGTGTTAAGAAACCATTTAACCTAAAAATTTAAGATTGTAAGTGAGGCCCTAAAATATGATTTATATTATTCTCTAACATACCCCTCAAGTGAAAACTCTTTGGGCTTAAAACTTGCACAAATCCACATTACCTTATGCTTGATTTTTATCAAATAGAATAGGGATGATGAGATTTGAACTTGTGACCGCTGAGTCAACAAGGTTCTGATACCATGTTAAGGAATCATCTCACCTAAAAGTTTAAGCTTGTAAGTAAGGTTTTAGAATATGATTTATATTATTCTCTAAGACGTGGTAGCAAGCACTCGTAGAATGTGAGAAAATGGGGGGAAATATTATTAAATAGAGGAATAATATAAATAAAGACGGGAAAGAAGAAGAATTCCTTCTCTCTTTCACTACCCCCGCATCTGCACTTGAATCCTGCCATGAAAAAGCTTTCTACAGTGGAGCATATCTACAAGCTCCTTGCCCCCTGGGAAGGTCATGCAGCCATGAGCATTTTATTCTCTCACTACAGTTTCCCAACACAAAGTTCCAGCCCTAATTTCTCCTTTTCAATCAAGATTCCAACTTGGAATAAAAACGACAGGACACTTGCACCGTATTTTGCTTTCCTCCATTTATATTGTGGAATCAAGCTGTTCACTCTTAATTTCCAAAGGAACATACCTCGTCCAACGACAAGAGAATTTTCATTCTGGAAAATCTCAGCAAGAATCATACCATTGCATGTAAAATGTGTAAAAAGCATAGCTATTAAACCTGAGAATTAATTTGTAATAAATTCTGGATTAATTAAAAATATTGGTTTTGAAAAAATAAAAGTCAACCAGGTTGAAATGGGTTGACCAGACATTTCCATGTTGGTTTCTTTAACACTTGGCCAAGTTCAAGGACAAGCCAATCGAGAACTCGCCATTCTAAGCTGAGGAAACTGCTGATATTATGGGGATGTTTGGGAGTGCTGTTGTTATTATTTTTTAAAGTGTTTTTCATGCTGAAATGTATCAAAATGATATTTTTTTTATTTTTTAAAAATTATTTTTGATATCAACACATCAAAATGATCTAAAATATTAAATTACCAATTTTTAAAATGAAAAAAAAAAAAAAACCGCAACAAACTACAGGTCTAAATGCACTGCCAAACATGCTTTATAACCGTGAATCTTATAGTTATTTACTACTTCTTGATTTGCCATGGAAAATGAATCTTGCATGATGTCCTATGGAAGTCTTTGATCCAACGGTCTTGATTTAATATCCACTGCCCATGACGTAGTCTTGGGACGTGTCAAGTTGATTTGCCCTCCAACTATAAGTCACTGTGGCCTTGCATCACTGACCATTTAGGAAGGTGACTCAGATACTCACCACTCTCTTGTGCCACGTGTACCCCACCTTAGCTCTTTCCCTCCCGGCGCAATTTTTTTTTTTTAAACAAAAATGGATAATTGGGATATTCTTTTTTAGTGTTATGCGCTGTTAAATTCGACAGATTAATTTACTAGATGGTACTAGAAATTATTTTTTAAATATTTTTTTTTGTATATAAAAATATTAAAATAATATTTTTATATTTTTAAAAATTATTTTTAATATCAGCACATAAAAATAAATTTAAAAAATAAATTTAAAATAAAATATAAATTTAATTTTTTTCAAAAATATGCTACCTAAGTCAAAGTTAGTATTTTTAATCAATAACTTTATAAGTTAAAATTTATCAATAATCTCATATAATACTGTTTTTTTTTATAATAAAATTAGATTAATTCGAGTCAATTTACTCAGCATTGAGCGAAATCAAATCAAATCTAGATTCATTCTTGTACTTATATTTTTATATTATTATTTTTCAGAATACACCATTTTCACATCCATACACTTGGGGAAAGAAAAAGAAGAAGCAGTTCCCTCCCCTATAAATACACGAGTCTAGCTATCTAGTTTTCTCCCAGGGAGAAACACAACCTTCTTGAGGTGTTCTTCCTCGATCTCTTCCTTTCTTTCTACTAAAGCTAAGAGAATCCCTTCTTTTTCCAAGGAAAATGAAGAACATAGGGTGTTGCAGCAAGTTCCTTGAGGGTTCAAAACCCTACTTCGCCATGATCTCTTTACAGTTTGGTTATGCCGGCATGAATATCATAACAAAAGTGTCACTTAACCGTGGTATGAGCCACTACGTCCTTGTGGTTTATCGCCATGCCTTCGCCACCGCAGTCATTGCTCCATTTGCTTTGATTTTCGAGAGGTTTGAATCGAGACTCAAACATGGTTTTTGTTTAATATTTGAGCATAACTTTAAGTTTTTCTTATCCTTTCAAAATATTTGTTGCATTTCAGGAAATTGCAACCGAGGATCACCTTCCCTGTTTTCATGCAGATATTTGCCCTTGCCCTTCTGGGGTTAGTCCTTGCAAAACATTATTTCTTGTTCAATATTAATCATGCAGTCCTATGCTTTATGCTTTATGTGCCTTGGCGCTGAAATCAAGTTTTATTTTCATTTCATAGACCTGTGATAGACCAGAACTTTTACTATGCTGGGCTGAAATTTACATCCCCGACTTTCTCCTGTGCAATGAGCAACATGCTTCCTGCTATGACATTTGTCATGGCTGTCATATTCCGGTAAGCATATCGAACCAAGATGCATGCTTCCTGCTATATATGACTTTATTAGGATTCTTGTTCGGAGTTGAATTGATGTTAGAATTTTATCTAATTAAGGAGATTCTGGATTTGTTCTTGTGTGTACAGGATGGAGAAACTGGACGTTAAGAAATTGAGGTGCCAAGCAAAGCTAGTGGGAACTGCGGTGACAGTTGCTGGGGCAATGTTGATGACCTTATACAAGGGTCCTGCTGTAGAGATGCTGTGGTCTAAGCATATCCATCCAACTAAATCATCTGTGACTGATACCACAGGAACAGCTGACAAAAACTGGTTCAAGGGCTCCATTTTTCTTATCATTGCTACTCTTGCCTGGTCTTCCTTGTTTGTTTTGCAAGTAAGTGATTTTCCTTTTCTTTTTCCTTACAGATTCATGAAAGCAATTAATATATATAATTTATATGATCGCATGACAGACCAAAGCTCTGGAGACATACAAGAACCACCAGCTTTCTCTCACATCACTTATGTGCTTCATTGGAACCCTACAAGCTATTGCTGTGACATTTGTGATGGAGCACAAGCCCTCTGTTTGGACAATTGGCTGGGACATGAACCTCCTTGCTGCTGCCTACGCTGTAATCCTCTCCCTCAGACACCTTTTGTCTTTGAATTTTGTGTCGGAAATATTGACTAATGCTGTTTTTTTTTTTTTACTTATTTTCCAATGCTTAGGGGATTGTGACATCAAGCATATCATACTATGTCCAAGGGTTGGTGATAAAGAAAAAAGGCCCTGTTTTTGCTACTGCTTTTAGCCCTTTGATGATGATCATAGTAGCTATCATGGGCTCCTTCATCTTGGCAGAAAAGATATTCCTTGGAGGGTAATTCTCCTCTTCTTTCACTTTTTTTTAATTAATATCATCATCATCATCATCATGCATGGATGCATCACAAACCCTTTCTTCTTGGTAGTATCCAAACTGGTATAGCATCTTTATCTCAGGGTAGCATATTGTTGTGATCACTTTTTACCCACAAGCCTCACTGGAATCTCTCATGAAGTGCAAAGTTCTTTCTTTTATTAATATCAATTTAGTATTAATTACAGTACTACATGATCATCATCATCATCGAGTTCTTAGATTATTTAAATGGTTTCCCTTAACTTACAACTAATTAATTAGCTTATATACTCTGGTATGGGTGCAGTATTGTGGGTTCAGTCTTGATAGTTATAGGCCTGTACTCAGTCCTGTGGGGGAAGCACAAGGAGAAGATGGAGGTGATCGAACCTGATCAGGAGATACCAGAACCAGTCAAGGGTGTTCAAGGAAATGGAAATTCAATAGTAGCCATAGAAGATATTGAAGCTAATGAAGTTCAGTTGCAGAACGCAGAACCCAAACACAGTTTCTCTGCAACCGCAATGAGCTTGCCCATGGCCCTACCACACCTTCCAATCAAAGACGACAGCCAAGAGCCTAATTAATTATCAAGAGGCTTTGATGAATGACCTCATTATTATTTTTTTTTGTCCTTTTGAATCCCCCATTTTTGTTATGATCTTTTTTAAAGTGATATAAATATGGGGCTTTGTCTTGTTTCTTTTTAATTACTTTGTTTTTATAAAGTATCGTATGTTAATTAATATTGTTCTATAATATCAATATAAAAATGAGATAACTTTTTATGATCATAAAATATACTTTCTAGAAGTAAAATTTATGTGTATAAAAAAAATCATCAAGAGATATGATATAATGATAAAACATTTGTATTCTTTATAAAAATATAAAATACTCGGGATTTTACTCACATACACCTAAATCTTCAAGGTACACTTTCTAAAATATAGGGTTTCCTCGATTTAAAAATATTATCGTGAGATAAAACAAGTTATATAATAAGAATAAAAATAGTATTTCTGTAAAATATATAAAATAAAACCATTTTAAAAATAAATTCATTTCCCACCACCATTTCACTAACCAAATATGTTTCACGAATCACAAATTACTAGATCATATTTACAAAAATCTTGTCACTTGTCTCGGATGATCATAAAGATTTTATGCTGACATCTGATGTAGATTCCACTAGCTAAAGAAAGAACACTAGTGGTTGACATGTTTTTATACGTATTCATGGAGAACTACTTGGGTCCTGGGTTGGCTACATGTCCTCAGAATCTTAATCGCAGCCATATTTTTGCATCTGATTCCACATGTGTAACACAAAAAAGAGAAAGAAAAAAACATAGGATCTCTAGCTACCCATGTCTTGATGCCATAGTGAGAAACAATTTGGACACCATTAATTCACTGAAGATCTTTGATCTAATAGGAATATTGCTTTCGTTTCTTCTCTTATCTTTTTGCTCCAATTTCCTAGCCAGCATTACGATAAGTACGAGGGTGTGGTTGCTGACAGCAAAATCACTATCACAGATCCCATTCCATGGAAATAGAAATTAGGGTTCTTGATCAAAATGTATGTTTTTTTATAAACATTAGCTGGCTAGTGGAGATTGAACTGGGTTTTTTTAACATATTAAAAGGCATCAATTTAATATTCTTTTAAATAATAAAAAATCTGAAATGCATTTAAAAAATAGGTTGTAGTGCTTTTGGAACTTTGAAATTTGAACTTTGAAGGCAGATAATTACATTCGTGCTGCTCAAGACCTAAAGCTATAATAAATTCAAATTTGAGAACTGATCTCATGTTCATCAAACCCTTCTTTGAATCTCAGGAGCCCTAGCTTTCATTTCCCACCATGTGAGCTTGTCAATCGCCTTTAAATATTCTTGTGTGTGTTTGTGTTAAAATATAAGAAAAAAACACGAACACACTACTTTAACTAGGGTTTGATTTCGAAAGAGATAATATACCCATGACATAAAGCTAGGCATCAATGAATAATAGTTTTTAGGGGGGGAATCTTCCATTGATCTTAGCATAAAAAGTTAAATCCTTAATCTAGAAGTTTAAGCTCTTAATTATAAGTTATATTTTGTTAATAGAAAGTTCTCATGCTAACTTACTTTTTCTAAGTGCATGTGTTGGTAATGTTTTTGAAATTGTTTTTCGTTTATAAATATATCAAAATGATATTTTTTTTATTTTTAAAAAATTATTTTTTATATTAGTATATCAAAATGATTTAAAAACACTATTTTTTTTTAATTTAAAATAAAAAATACTTTTGAAACACAATGATAAACACTATAAAGCATTATATGAACTTGAAAGAGAATATTTTTATAGTGTAACGGTATAGGTGTGGCCGTCGGTGTATTTACCACGCTCTACCAACCGATCTGTTGAGGACTAAATCCTTTTATTTTTCACTTTTTTTTCAATTAAGTACTAATTTTGTAATTCCTAGCATTTATCATACTTAAAATAATTTATCCTCAGCAAATCGAATGTGTAGTGATAATATTATAGTTGACTTGGCATTTTCTTCATAGAAAAATAAGGTTGTTTGAAATTAGAGGATTAGGATGTGAGTAAGTAAATCTAAGAATAAAAAAAAATAAAAATTGAAAAAATATATACATTATATAGAAACTCAACTCCAATTAAAGGGGAAAAAAAGGTACCCAGATAAAAATTAAAGTAATATCAGTCACTAAATTGCGAATTCTTAAAGTGATTTTTTTTATCAGAAAAATAGAAAAAAAATATTATTTGTAGATGAAGATAGGCTTTAGCCCTACCTAAAACACATGGATCACAACGTACTGATGAAGGAATGATCGAAATTCCTGCATGCTATCTAATTAAAAAAAGATATGAATGTATTCGTTTCTGCACTTATCATTCAATATTCCATTCCATGAAATGGCTACTGTGTCGTTGATTCTCTGCTTGCTGCAAGTTATCAGGCAAGTCAACTGGTGAGTTCATTCTCGGTACTGTTCACGAAGCTATAGCTAGGTAGCTAGGTAGGTAGGTGAAGAAATGGGTGATGGCTACATGTTCTTCATTCTCCAATGGAGGGTTTCTGAACTTGATTCAGGAGAAACCCTAGTTTGATGACATCTCATTCTTCCTCCTCCCTAACCATATCCCTTTCAGATTATCGAAAACAGAAGAGAGAGATCGAATCCCAAGCATTCTTTCGAGAGGAAACACCATGGCAGATCGATAGTGGCAGTCATTTTCATCAAATAGATGGATCAACCCACTTGAATTAATGTAATCTACACAAGGAATCACTTGAGTCGAGTTTCCAACATCATCTGACAACGATTCTCCACGTACTTCCTTTTATTATTAGTATTATTATCATTATTATTATAAGTATTTAAACTAGTTTATACGTATCTTAATTAATTCTATAGATTTTAAAATTAATAATCAAGTAAATCTTTAGTTGATGTTATTTGAAAATAGCAAAAATATAATAATTTAACACGTTAAATTCCTTAAAATACCATTTTTTTCCTTATTTGATTTTTGATTGATTTTATATATGCTTGCATGGTTAGAGAAGATGATTTTGATTGGTTGTTTCTTGTTCTAATTGACATTGCGTTTCAAAAAAGTTTTTGAAAAAAACTTATTTGATTTGATTTTTTACTTTAAATTAGAATATTTTAGTGTTTTTATATCATTTTCATGTATTGATATTAAAATTGATTTTTTTTAAAAAAAAATATCATTTTGATATATTTTAGAACAAAAAACACTTTTAAAAATAATCTAAACGACTCTTCCAAACTGTCATTTAAAATATTTCAAAATGATTTTATTTATTTATTCTAAGAAATGTTTCTTGGGTTTGCTTAGTGGCTAAACCTTGGTGTGCTCCTACATATTTCCACTACATTATTCTTACAAATTTACAACTACCAAAGTGTATATGAAATCTCCATGCTCTAAAAAAAACAAGATCTGATCATAAAGTGAATCTTCCTCGAGTTTATTGGCCATATTTAATACATAATGGAGAGGAGAAAGACAGCCAATCTAAAAAGAATCCAGATTTGATAATGCTGCAAGTTCTACTTCCATGATCCATCTAGCACGTACACGAGGGATCGAACTTATCCCCTCTTCTGCTGTCAATTCCCTAAGGATTCGTAGCCTCAGATTCACTCCACTGTTGCAATCCTTTAATATTCATTATTCTTTGACAAAGGACAAGGCCAGGCAAGGTTCCATACCCATTACAATATTTATTAACAGAGTGGCTTGCTCGATGTGTAGGATTACCAATAACTATTATGCTTTTAACACTGAAAACGGGGTGCGATCATGGATCTGACCAGGCACACTAACTCATTTTTTCTCCAAGTTTTTTGTTTGTTTGCTGGTTTCTTCTGTCTTTAGACAACATAGGCACGCGAAAGAACTCGTCGTGACAAGGACCTGTTGATCTCTCGCTTCCATTTGATTTGAGAAACCGAACTCTCTCTTAGTCTCTGTCCTCTCCAAGTTATTTTGATCTTGTTTACCACATTGTTGGGTAGTAATTAAAAACTATGCTGCTTGAATTGCAACTTGATTTCACTGTGAGACAAAAGTACTTGTTTCTGAGGGAAACAAAAAAAAGAGAGAGTTCATACTCCTGCAAAAATGGATGAATCCAAGTGAATGGATTCAAAAACTGTGCGAGAGAATTATACTAATAATTCAGGCTAATCCATCTACGTTTTAGTTGTTATATAGACAATCTAACACACTTTCCCTCCCGTTAACAAAAGGGATCGCTAATGGCAACGAGCATCCAAGCTGAATGGAATCATTTACAGCAGATCATAATAAGCATGTGCAGACTAGCACTCCCAGGAGACCGGATCATCATTAGGAAGTGCAGCATGGTTTTTTGGCGTTACATCAGGAACCCTGCTTTCTGCGATCCTTTCCATTTGAGATTGCATGACGGCCAAACAGAGCGCCGCCATGTCGTGCAGTCGGTGTTCCGACCATGGAGTCGGCACTGGTGTTCATCAGACCCAAGGGCTTCTTTACCGCTGACCAGCTTGAAGCATGAAAGTTCCTCTTGTTCAGCAGCAAACTGTTCTTGCAACGTTTCTGCTCTTGAAAAATGAATCACAACAAGAAAAAATACACATTAACTTAATTAAGCCAACGGCCCTTGATCCAACCAGCAGCATATATAACTAATTAAGCAGTTTGTGTGAAGGAAAATCGAGGAGACTGGGCTCTATCCTAAACAACATACTCAACCAGCACAATCCATTATTCATGTCCTGTGTGAACTAAGCAATAGATGTTTTCTGCGATAGCCACACACATTATTCATCAGAACTGTGATGAATGACTAAAAGTTTCAAGCATCTCAGATGCCAGAATAGAAGTAGATGAACATCCTGGTCCAAGTTCTTTTCACTGTTTTGCTAGATTTGGATTGAACCCTCCATGGCCCAAAACCCAAGGAACTTACTAATTGTGAGCCCAGCATCATGGTAGAAAATACAGGCTCTAGCTAGTCAAAATTCTCAACCGTAGCTAGACAGCAAAAATATTCAATCTTACAAGCTCCAGCTCAATTCTCGAAACTTGACAATCTATTTGATCACAATAAAGAATTCCGCAGCAAAGACAAACATGGTTTTCAACTCTTCATTCTACAAAGTCTTGACATTTTATTTTATTGTATTGCATGTTACAAATAGTTGTTCTGCAACTTTTACATGCAGAAAACACTTAACGAGTACTCTGCCTGTACACAGAAAGATTAAGCATAGAAAAAGTAAATTCCTACAAGGGGTGAAAAGTTTGCTTCATAAACGTGCTTCGGAACAACAACAGTTTAGAAGCTGGTGGCATTTCCAGTACCAGAAATTATTTTTCTTCCCAAAGTTCAGCTCAATTTCATTTACAAGCATAACAAGCTAGAGAAGTTGAAACTACATTTTTGCAACACAATTGTTGAAACTGCACTATAATCATTTCCATGAATTTCTACACTTCTACATCTTATTTTTTTCAAATAATATATTAAATAAACTGTTACATGGCATTTTGCTGGCCAGAATCCGTGCTTCTCAGCACGTTTCAGATTTTTGTGTGCTCCTTTTCCTGCACTATACCGATTATCATCCTGGCAAAAAAAGATGTAAACATCATCATCAGCAACCATTTCAGAAAAACAACGATTACTGTTCTGAAAGAGAGTAATATTCAATGATTTCCAACCACTGGGACAAGCAATAGTTCTCAATTCATCTGGAAGTATGCCAGACTGCCAAATTGACCTGGTGTGATAAATTAAAGACGAGGTTGGGAGTGTAGGGACTGTTGAGAATACTTATGAAAGTTGACTCGTTGCATCTTAATAATAGGAAGAAAGAAAAACAGATAGCTTTTTATATCTTCCAATTCAAATAAGAAAAACAGCTAGCTTTTTATAAATTGGCCAAACATTGACTGCTAAATTTGCAGCCATTTCCCACTAATCACTGGTTTCCACTCACCTAAAACTACGTTCCATCCCGGCTAGTTTTCGAGCATTATACTAAAGTCCAAAACGTGGGGTTTTTATTTTAAGGCGGTCGGTCATCAACGCACAAAATATTGTGTACTTTTTAATAATTTATTTTGATTGTTATAGTTTTATTTTGTGCAATTTCCATTCTGATTGAAAAAAGTCAGATTGAAGAGATATGTCATCTTAATGATCATGAATCCAGCCATTCTGTAGATGTTTGTAGTCTTCAAATTAAAACAGAATCAAGACTCTAAAGAGAATACTAAACGTACAATATTCTCGAAAGGCAAAACATCAAGAATTCGAAGAGCATGAACTGCATTAAAATATGCATATGCAAACGGTGACAGAAATGGTCAGAGCTGAGAATGACGAAGGGCATGTTATTTTCTAGAGGAAAAAGGTTGGCATGTTTGCAGCAAGAGGTAAACTCAAGTTTCATAGAATGCTACCAAAATAACCAGAGAAATCGAAGGTCTAACTCAAAAAGCCCAATCCCGTTAGTCATGGATGCGAGAAACCTCATCCCTGAGAGCATGGTTTGTGCGTAAAGGTGAACAAACAAAACTTTAATTGTCTCATGTTTTTACAAAGTATCACGACTGGACTTTAACTCGAGATTTACTGTGTAGAACACAATTCATTTGCTATCACGCTACACCACTTGAAAACCCGTTAGTCATCATGCATATAAGTAAATTGAAAACAAGAGCAGAGAAGTCATGTTCGAAACCAGATTCTATGAGCTGATGAGAATCTGACTTGCTGCACCACTATCTACATCTATATGAACTCCTCTGAAGATTCCCTCCAGCTCATTTTGCTTCTTAAACGCCAACTCCTTCATCTTGCCGGATATGAGACCATTCAATCTCTCAACTTCAACTTCAGTCTGACAAAAGATATAACTAAAGAATTTATATTTTATATTCCAAAGGAAAAGGATTAAGCTTAAATGAAATATAGGATTCCTTAATTTAGGCAGTTTATTTTCTAAAAAAAAGTAACCTAACCTGCTCAATGAAATCATCAGCAAGGCACCCTTTTAGTCTTCATATCATCTTCCACGTTGAACGTTGTCACTTGCATGAGATATAAGTTTAGTCTCCTTTCTGAGCTGATCTCTACAAAACCATCTTTTATTTTCTCCTGCCCTTGTCATGTACTTTCTTGTCGCTTACTAATCTCTTCAGCCTCTTTTATTTCCAGGTTATTTTTTATATTGATTTTTTTTACAACTATTAGTAAAAGAGCTAAAACAGCTCACCCTCTCACTCTATATGCCCTACACACACATTTATTGGTATTGTGGACTTGTCATTTGTTTTGGTGTTTCGTGCATATATGTGGATCTTTTTTTTTATTCCGTTTATGAACAATTTAATCACACATTTATCTATCTAAAAAGATAAAAATGAGCACCTGGTTTGAGGGGTTCCATGGTCATTGTGCGTTTTCGGTACGGTCCGGTCTAGTTCGCCCGACCGGTTTATTCATTTTTTTAATATTTCATGGAGCAGTGCAATAACCATTTTGACCCTCGAAAAGGACAAAAACCATGTCTGGGCGAGAGGGGTGATATGGTAATTAACCAATTTTTTTATTCTTTTTCGCGCAGGTTTACTGTTGGCGCATCATTGAATACACCGTCCGTTTCTGCCCTCACGCTTGTTTTGGACAACGTATGCGGCTTAATATGGCGTTCAAAAATATCCTACTGGTGTCTAGAATGATTTTTTGTCATGCTCTCTTCCATATGATGAGGCACGCGTAGCTATATAGTGCCCGGAGACGTGTCAATGGTCGTTTAAATTTCCCCCCCTCATTTCTCTCTCCTGTCTGCACATGCTGATGTAGTGTAGATGTTTTTTTGTCAAATTTCATTTTAAAAGGATTCTATGCAACAGTTCAAGATCAAAATGGACAACGGTATGTTCTAAATTCTCCATTGTTCTAGATACGAATGTTTTCATCATCAATGTAAATGTCATGTGGAATTAAATGGTCTATTGATGCATTGGTAAAGATTTCGGAAATAGAAATCAGTATGAATAACTTTCATTATATCATTCTATAATATTTTATTTGATAATTGAAATCCTTCATATTTTTTGTACCAAAGTTTGATTTCTTTCAATTTTATTTTTCCATGCAAATTAATTATGTATTTCAATTTCATTTTGATCTCAATTTTTTTAATTTCTAGTTTTATTTTGAATTATTGAATTTCAATGTTAGGATTTATTTCAATTTTGTCCTTTAAATTAAATTTATTACATATGTTTTTTTTTATCCCTTATACTTTTAATCTTGGATTTTATTTTGATTCTTTTATTTCTTATACATATTTCTTACATAATTCCTATTTCTATATATTTTAATATTAAAATAAATCTAAATTGGATTTCATTATTTTTTTTAATTTGTTTTATGCTGAATTATCTTGATATCATAAATCTAGTGAATTTAAGAGGTTAATTCCAATTGATTTGAGTAAATTTAATAAATTATCATTTAATTAAAAAAATTATATAATTTTTGTTAATTAAATTATATTAAGACAGTTCAATTATATTAAGTTTTACTTGATTAATCTAATACGTCACATCAAATCTACCATACAGATTAAATATGTTTTTTTTTTAAATAAGAATTAATCTGATCCAATCACACTTCAACTACCAATCTAGTTTAGCCTAAACATCAAGACAGGAACTCGCCCGCCATTGAACAGTTCCGTCACAGCTACTGGGCCCTATAACATACACGTGTCCTTTATTTAAAGGCAGACATAAAACAAAAGGAAAGGAAAAGAAAAAAATAGAATCCCAAAAATAATGCAGACAGTGACGCCAAGGAAGCAACAATAATTATAACTCGAAAGTAAAGCAGACTGTCACTCCCAGAATCCATTAAAAAATAAAGAAAAGTCAAAGAATTTCTCTCGTCCCGAGCGCTCTCTCTCCCTCTCGATGAGAAAATGAACTCTATTTTGAACTCAGTTAATGATTTCATTTCATCGAAATCGACCAAAGAGTATGCGAAGAAGGAACTCAATGCGATTCTTTGGGTCGCGTTGATTGCGATTACTGTTTTTTTGCTTGAAAAGGTTTCTAAGCTCTTAAGATTATGGTCTAAAGCTAGCAAGATCCCGGGACCGGCTTGTAACTCCTTTTTCGGACATGGGAACCTCGGTTCTCGCGAGAATTTCATCGGTGAGTGTGGTTGGTTGATTTTGGTGCTTTGATTTCTGTTTGGTTTATGAGAAAATGAAGGAAAATCTTGATTTTGTTTATTTGTTTATGTGGGTTTAAGTTTTGAAGTTTAGTGAGTTGCTGGGTAATGGGGTTGACTGAAGTTTGATTTTGCCTTTTAATTTGTGAGAGAAAGTGTTAGCCATGTCTAGTTTCTGTTCCCTTGTGCTTGCTATGAGTGAATTTGAGATTGATTTTTGCTTTTTTCGAAGCTATAGTAGCTTGCAATTTGTTGATTCAATGATAAAATTTGTTTAGAGAATGATTATTTCTTATATTTTTGGCCGTTAGATCTTTTATCGGAGTCGCATGATAAATATGGATCAGTTTTCAAGTTGTGGTTGGGACCAACCCAGCTTTTGGTATCTATAAAAGATCCAACCCTAATCAAAGAGATGCTTTTGAAGGCTGAAGATAAATTGCCTTACACTGGGAGGGCATTTCGTTTGGCCTTTGGACGATCAAGTCTCTTCTTCTGTTCGTATGACCAGGTAGATATTTTTCTTTGCTGCTTGCCCGCGTGTTTAATCATGTTTCAGTATCGGCATAAGATTTGCAAGTTTACTGAACTTTGAATAATGTACGCGAAGGCTGAGTTTTGTTATGGATTACTCTTGCAATCCAAAATGTTGATAGGCAGCAATAAAGAAACAAAAACTGAAATCTTGCAGGGAACAACTCATGTGTTGCTAGTGACTGTATAGTATGCAACACGACGAGGCATGCACTGTATAGTTCAGAAACTGACATGCTAAGAAACCGGTAGCTTTTGGAATCAGGGAAAGTTTGATGGGTCTTGCGGGGGCTTAGAAAGAAAATGAATTAAAAAGTTGCAGTGAGGGGGGCTCATTTTCACCTAGGAAGGGCAAGGGCTCCTTGCTGCTGTCTCTTTATTTCTGGTTGAAAAGAGCACAAAGAAAATAGAAACAACTCAACATATTATTGTTAATCAAGATGGCTGTCAATGGATACTGGAAGATACAAATCATAGACCATTCTTTTCCTCGTGCTTGTTTTTAAAACTTTGTAACCAATTTACTTATATTCCTTTCCAATTGCTTCCATGCACAACTTCTTTCCATCTGCAGGCACAAAACAGAAGAGAATCACTGGCATTGGAATTGAATAATAAAATGCTTGGAAGAGCAAATGTAATCCCTAAAAATGTTGTGGACTGTATCATGGAAAGAGTAGATGCTATTATGAGTGAAGGAAGTGTTGATTGTAAATCAGTTTCACAGCGTATGGCTTTTACCATTTTGGGGACCACACTTTTTGGGGATACGTTCTTGGCTTGGTCCAAGGCAACTTTTTATGAGGAGCTTCTGATGATGATTGCTAAAGATTCCTCCTTTTGGGCTTCATATAGAGTTACGCCTTTCTGGAAACGAGGATTTTGGAGGTACCAGTCATTGTGCACAAAAATGAAATGCTTAACTCTTGACATTGCTCAACAGTGTGGCAAAAATTATGGACTATTTTGCCATATGGATCAAAACTCTCACAATGGAATAGCAAAAGTTGGAATAAAGGCTGCATCTGTTGCACCACCTTCTAATGGTGTTGAGATGCAAGAGAATTTTTTCTCACCGGAGCTTGATGGCCATCTTAATGAAAGAGAAGAACCATGTGAAAACATTATGGGCGTGATGTTTCATGGATGCATAGCCACAACAAGTTTGATTGGTAGTGTCCTGGAGAGGCTTGTTGCAGATATGGAGATACAGGATAAGGTATGGCCTTCTTCTTTTATTAAGGGGGCCCAAGTAGACCCAGTTACATGGACTTTGATTCCTGTCTTTGGTCACTTTTTTTTGAATTCCCCGCCTTTTTCTCTCTCAAATTTCATGTAAGGCTAGGAGAGCCCAAGTGATGCCAAATTCTCTTTACTGTTGGATGCTTTCTGCAGTGCACATGTGCTTGATTCCTGCTTCTTGCACTTATTTGGCATTACAATGGGTAGACTGTGATTCCCTTTGAGGTCTTCACCACAATATATATTTAATTCAAATTTTAAAATTTTACAGATATACTCTGAGATAATAAGGGTAAAGCAGGGGTCTGTGAAAGAAGAAAATGTTGAGAAAATGCTTCTGTTATTGGCAACTATTTATGAATCAGCCCGTCTTCTGCCAGCAGGGCCGTTGCTGCAGAGGTGCTCTTTGAAGGATGGTAAGAGATCGCCTTCTTTTTTGCCTAGTACTGGTTTGCAGTGCAGGATTTAGGTTTTTGTTTTTCTTAGATTTCTAGCTTGCTTGCAGTATCATGTCGAGCTGCCTGTTTTAAACCTAATTGTTGATGACCTTTGCTTATTCCTGCTAATACATCTCAACATCAACAAGGCTTTAACCCAAATGTTTTAAAGCTGGAGTGGTGGGTCCTTTACTCATTTCAATCTATATTCATGAATTCAGAAATTCATTCTTTAAAGTTTTGTGCATGGGGTTAAGGGGGGGAAAGAGAAAAAGGTGGAGAAGCCTTCTCTGCCCAAAAAATATCTGAGTGAGTGGTTACAGTAAGTCTATCTAAAGATATTATTGCATTGACTGTAATTTGACATTCCATATATATCAGGCTAGGGATTGAACAGTGGTTGATGCTCTTATCACTCCATTTGCAATGTTATCAACATGATTGAATAGTGTATTCTTTCATTAGAGATAATAGTGTTGTGGCTGAATTTAACCAATATTTCTTTGGTCTTGTGTTGCTGTAGTTTCTTCTTAACCTATCAGTATCTGTAGACTAGCTTATATACCATACAGCAGTGATTTCTACTCCTGGGCATTCTTCCCTATTCTGTTTTTTGAAAGATTTTTATCATACATCGATACTGATCCTTTCTCATAATTCTTTTTACTGCAAGATTTGATTCTTAAAAGCGGTGTAGTCATACCAGCTGGAGCAGTACTTGTTGTGCCTGCACAGTTGCTGCAGATGGATGATTCTAGTTGGGGCAGTGATGCTAGCAAATTTAATCCATATCGATTTTTGTCAAAAGCTGGAAAGGATTCTGATTGTGTGCTGGATAGATCATTTACAGGTTTCATGTCTTATCTTTTTCCAAATATCATTTCTCCCAATAAAAAGGAGTTCTATGTACCTCATTTCAAGTACTCCTGCAACATCTTTGATAATCACTGTTCATTGATTTCTGAAGTTTTTGTTAATTGTAGCTAACTAGTTATAGGTGAGCCATTTGCCCATAAGTGTATGGGTGAGATCAGGCGATGTACTTGCTCCTGTCTAGCTCACAGCAGAGGTGAGTTTAGTCAGGGGCTTGCATTTGGAACCTGAACAAGTGCCTTTGAAAAGGAAGCACCGGAACACCTTTCTTTTTTTAGCTAGAAGAGTACTGATTTTCTAAACACATGCTTGGATTAGAAAATATTTTGCCATCCAAACCATTTTAACTGCTCATAAAATGTGAGGCAACTGCACTTTGCAGAACCATTCAGCTATGACACTTGAAACTATAAAGTAATGGAGTGGAATGGCTGTCGACCTCTCTTCTCTCACTTTGTCAAATATTGTTGAAGGCAGTATTTGAAAACCTTGCATGGAATGCTGTGTTTTAAATAACATTAAATCTATTAAATATTCTTTGACACCATCTGTCCTATATGCTGCAGAAGAAGCTGTGGATCCAATTCGGTGTCCATTCATTTTGAATGATCCAAATGATAATGCAGCGTTTCTTCCCTTTGGTTCTGGTATGCGGGCCTGTGTGGGTCAGAAATTTGCAATCCATGGAGTTGCCACTTTGTTTGCTTCATTGCTTCAACGTTATGAGGTTTGTTTTAGACTACTACTATTCTTCAATTCTGTAAAAGAAAAACTCCCCTTCACCCTTCTGTTGTCATCAATATCATGCTGTTTAAATTTGGTGTGCTGATATGTTAACCTTGGATTACCAATTATTATATACATAGATGATTAGGCCATCCAGAGGCACACCAGTAGTTCAGTTGACACCATAATCAGGGCAGTAGTAACATGTCAAAGATGCTGTAGCAAACAAAAAATTGTGTAAAATCAATGAATTTGGTTTGTTTGGCAAGTCTTTTTTAACCAAGTTCCCTGGATTTGAAATGTTGTCAAGTCTGTAAACATATTTGATGGGAATAATAGTTTCTCTTGCTTTGATATTCTTATATGCTGTCCATATGATCTTTGATCTAAAATTCTTTTCTTATTTTGATACCAAATCACAGGTAAGGCTCCATCCTCAGTTGGCAAACGACCCTAAATCAACAACTGGACCACAGATAGTGTTTGTGAGAAGAAACAGCTGAAAGAAGAAACAAAGTGAAGGTTATGGTGTGAATACTTGTCCTTCTTGTGACTACTTCATTTGCTGCATTTCGACATCATCGACATCATCAACGGGGAGGCCTTTCCTGTTTTTAGCTGATTAGCTACAAAGGGAGAGGATGTTACATGAGTATGTTTTGTGGGCTCCTGTTTTTTCTTCTCCCTGTTTTAAATAGTTCAAATGCTGTCGAAGTGGCATGATATTTCTGTCATGTCTTTGAAGCTCCCTGAGCCTATATTTGCTATTGAGCCATGTGGTTCTCTTCTGCATATGTTTGTTGTTTTCTTTCCTCCGATTTCGCACCCTTTTTTCTCTCTCTCAAAGTGGGAGTTTATGTTGCATCTTACAGAATACTGTACAAAGCTGGTAGCATGTTGGTTGGTTGAATAAATGTTTTGCGCGCTAATGGTCTAGTTGTGCTCGTGTCTCTTGTGCTTAATTTGTAGGGAGATATCGTTCAATATGTATTGCAGCATAAGATTTTCACAACTCCAAACTTTCGCTGTCGACAGCATCCAAAGAAAGGAGAGACATTTTATTTTATTAACATTAGGTTGTAAGCACAGATAAACAGAACCTTGTCATTAGGTCGGTTTTTTCCTTACTATATAGAGTTAAATGTGGTCTCTCGAGTCAAATCAATGGTCATGCCCGTGGTTTCGACCACGGGTTCATATCCTAAAACAATGTCTTCAGGATGTTCTGTCAGGTTACATGAATTTTGTTAAATATTGTTATACTACGATTGCATGAATCGCATCAGGATGTTCTGTCAGGTTACATGAATTTTGTTAGGCTGATTTGTCAACTTGGTGAAAAAATAATCCTGCTGCCTGAGTTGAGGTCAACTAGTTTATCAAATTAAAACCGCCCATGAGAGCAGGGAAGAGTGACGCTGAAACCATGCAAGTTCGCCTCTCTTGATCTGCGCCTTGAGAGCAGGGGAGAGCAGCGTGGGTCTTAAAAAACCCTGGAAAACTTGGCCTAGCTACGACCTCACGAGTCTCTTCTTGAACCCAGAAAACTGGGTCCCATTGCTTAATTTGTAACCCTCCCATCTGTCCAAGGATGGGTACAGTGTAGGCTAATCATCTATTTTCTTGATTTAATATTCTATTATGATTAGACAAATGATCATAGATATGCATTCTTAGAGATGCAGGAAAAAAAATTAAAAGTAAAATAGAACTCCTCTTTAAATAATTAAAGTAATTAATTTATTTAAAATATTTATTAAATCATTAAAAATAAGCTTTAAAAAATAAATAATATATATTATTTTAATATATTCTTAAATAAGAAAATATTTCAAAAATAAGAATATCATCTCTTTTTTCCACTTTTAACTTTCTTTATTTGGAAAACAAATCTAGATGGACCCCACTAGGCCCTTCAAGCTTGCTTACTATCCAGGCACAGGATATATTCGAACCCCACCAAGAACCCTATAGATGACTACTTATCGACACGCGTCAAAATCTCCACCCTCTATCGTGCCTTTCGAATCTATAAATACAAAGCCCATGATCTTTTTAACGTATTTCCTCTTTATTATTCTCACTAACAGGTACCGTTACAAATTACAACTGCCTTTTCTTTAATTTCTCCGACGACAAAATGGCCACCCTCGGCGGCGTTCATGAATCCGAAGCCTCTCAAAATAGCGTCGAGATCGACAGCCTCGCTCGCTTTGCTGTCGAAGAACACAATAAGAAAGAGGTAAGTAAAGTAATCGTAATAGTAATCTGATAATCTCGGATTTGAAATTGATGGATTTGGTTTTAATTATAGAATGCGATGCTGGAGTTTGCGAGGGTAGTGAAGGCGGAAGAGAAAGTGGTGTCAGGGACGATGCATCATCTTACGATTGAAGCGATTGAAGCGGGGAAGAAGAATATTTATGAAGCTAAAGTTTGGGTTAAGCCATGGCTTAATTTTATGGAACTGAAGGAGTTTAAGCATGCTGGTGATGTTCCTGTGTTTACCTCTTCGGATCTCGGTGTTATGAAAGGTTGATTATTGATTACCACTTAGTTCAAGCTCTTATGACCGTGACCAACTGTTTTAAAAACTATGTTGTTTGCCGATTTTAATCAAGTTTGTTAATGTTGGATGCTTAGGGTTTGTGTTTTGTCAAGGAAAGCTGCTTTTCTTCTTTTTTGTTTATGTTGAGTATATTATCAATGTATCATGATGTTTGCTTTTGACCTCACTAGAAGGATAGTAAAGTAAGCGCCCTATGTTTCATTACTGGGCTTCATATGTTGAGTTATTGGTGCTTGGTACTTGTCATAGAAATTTCGAAATCGTGGTTGAATTTGCGTGATAATCTATTTGCTGGGTGTGGTTTGTGGAGGAAGAGTGTTATTGCTAGTGATGGCGTTGCGGTGTTCATGTTTTACGGATAGGATAACGTTGTGAGGCAATTTCTTTTTAGAATGTACGCAAATGGGTTTCAAATATTTTACCAATCATGTTGTTTCGGAGTCACATTGGATTGGAACACTAAGCTTTGGCGTTCTGCATTTCTAGTGGTAGTATTGTGCTGATTATGGGATTTGTAAACAGATGGCCATGGTCCAGGATGGCAATCAGTGCCCGTGCATGATCCTTCAGTCCAAGATGCGGCAAATCACGCTTTGAAGTCTATCCAGCAGAGTTCCAACTCATTGTTCCCTTATAACCTTCAAGAAGTCGTTCATGCAAATGCTGAGGTCAGTTCTTTTTTCTTTTCTTTTTTCATTTTTCAATTTAATTTTGCCTGTTTGCTATTTGTTGGTTTGAACTGGGATATGGCTTTTCTAATTGCGGCACGTATCTGTTCAATGCGACTCATGCTTTCCGTCTATTCTCAAAACATTCAAAGAACAACTTTATGGTAATCACAGATTGTACTCAACATGGGCGGGTTTAGACTTGTTCCATTGATCTTATTCACGTTTATATGTGCCTGGTACACACAGCCATTAGTTTGTAGATTCGAGTATGATAGTAGTCTGGTGGTATTTTATTCTCTGCCGCCATGGTAAAAGATCTATCCTGTTTTGTTTTCTCAAGAGCAGAGATACGCAATAGAGCCATTGCCATAGGTTTCCCATCTTTCGAAGCTTATGTTTAGGCATCATATTCAGCAGCACAAACAAGAGTAAAAACATGAATTGATGAATATTTTACCTGTCTATCAACAGGTAGAAGACGATTCTGCGAAATTTGATTTGCTTCTCAAGGTGAAGAGAGGAAGCGCTGAAGAGAAGCTCAAGGTAGTGGTGCACAAGAACAGCGAGGGCACCTACCATCTCAATCGGATGGAGCCACATGTCTGACTCCATTGCTTGCTGTTTGACATGTTAAAATGGCAATAAAACAGGAATACCCGCAATGCAATTCTTGTTTCCCATGTTGTGAATGGCAGAATGCACCGAGTGTTGATGCTAATACTTATTTTACGTGCTGTATATGCTTTGTATTTAAAAACTGCTCTTCTTCGCATGCAGACTTTTCTGCTTGTAATATCTATTTTACTTTCACTTCCCGATTTTGTCAGGAAGATATAGAAAAACGATGATCCAAGTTCTCTTTACCACTTTTAAAACCCGGCCCACCTATCTGGTTAAAATCTGGCATGCTCGTGATCTGGCCAGCCATAGCAAAATTTGGTTAAAATGTGTTTGATTTTTTTATTTCAAAATGACACCAGCGAAAAAAATAAGATGAAATTTCTATCTTTTAATATTAAAATAATAATACATCTTTTAACATATTAAATTTATAATTATAGTTATGAAATTATAATAATTTTATAAAAATTAAATAAAAATAAATTATGAAGCTTACTTTCGAATCCAACTAATATTCAAAGATAAAATTTAAAAATGGTAATTTTAAGATGAAATTTCTTCTTTGTTTTTAATATTAAAATAATAATACATTGAATTAATTTGGGTTCATTTGAGTTAACATATTAAATTTATAATTATAGTTATGAAATTATAATAATTTTATAAAAATTAAATAAAAATAAATTATGAAGCTTACTTTCTAATACAGCTAATATTCAAAGATAAAACTTAAAAATGGTAATTTTAAGATGAAATTTCTTCTTTGTTTTTAATATTAAAATAATAATACATTGAATTAATTTGGGTTGATTTGAGTTAATTTGAGTTAACATATTAAATTTATAATTATAGTTATGAAATTCTAATAATTTTTTCTAACCTAACTAATTCAAAGATATTTTAAAAAAAAAAATATATATATATATATATATATATATAATTCTAAGTTAATTTGTAACAGAGTAATAAAAGATTGAATTAATCATTTAGTAAAAACAAATTGAAACAAATTTGCTGTCATCAAGGAGTGGAGTCTTGTGAATTCTTGTTCTTGAGCTTCAAGGAACCATGACGCCAAGACTGTTCGATCACTTTCCGAAGAAATCCGTATCATCACAACGCAACACGAAGAACGAGAACACATTGAAAAGGATGCTGGACGAGAGAAGGGAAAGTAAATTGAATTGTGGCTGATAATACAAAGAATGCTGCGCGATTGAAAGAAGAGAGACTCATGCTGGCTCAAGCTGGGAAGATGGTCACGCACACATTATTAATCTCGAAGTTGGGGATGTGGGGAATCTTGTCCAAATCTTCCTCCTTTCTCAACCTTTATTCTAGCAAAGGGAAGAGGGCAGCCCCTCTTCTGGCATGGATTCGAGGTCAGAGCAAGCCGTGATCTCCAATTTTCTCAGAGAGGTGAGGTGTTGAAGCTCATTGGAATCGAAGTACTCGTTGCCTCTATCTTCCATGTCGTCCTTTCCTAGGAAGCCCTCTGCCATCCACAACATGATTAATTGATCCTTTCGAAATGTGCTTCCCTTGGGGATAATAGCACCGTAGGAGAAGCCCCGTTTTTCATCGGGAGGGAGATGATAATATGTAGCTCAATTGTAAAGCTGGAGGAATTTTTCATTAGACAGACTCCACACACTACTATTTGTTATCATCTCCCATCATCGAGTTTAAAATTGATCCTTAAAATTTGTTTTAGAATGAAAAACACCCACCCCAAGTGATCTTGCAGAAAAAGATGGTTCCTACCTCAGGAGAAGCCAGCTGCTGGATCAAAATGTCAACAGCACCGTTGAACATTCCTCCCCCAGCTTTCGTAGAATATATCTTCAAAAAGGGTGCAAGCGTCGAGAGAAGATGGTGAAATTAAGCAAAAGTAAAGGAATCGTAGAGAAGGAGAAAGGATGAGATGATCGAGAGCTTGACTAGATAATTTTCCTTAGACTTCGAAAATATAATATTCATGTTGAAGGTTGCATTGAACTGCGCCAGATAGAGCTGGCAAGGCCATTAAACTTCACTTCAATGTCAAATGGTTGCAGCTAGGAAATACATATAACGATGCAGCAACTTTGACTAGTGTGCAAAAGGAATCGTTCTGGGTATGCAAAGACGTTGCAGGTAAACATCATGGAAAAATATGGATTATGTTCATTCATACTACTATATGTGAGAGATCATTCATATACTAATATGGATGTTACGAAACCTCGTCTCTACACTAGTAGGTTGAGCCAGTGACCCGCTGACTTGGAGCTTCGCTAAAGCCAAGTTTTGACCATTTAAAAAGTTTAAAAGAATAAACCCATGGTCATGATAGTTTTCCCTTCTCGTTACACAAAGCTAATCTTAGCTCAAAATCCAAGTAAAATACCACTCCAAACTATGTTGTGGATAAAAAAAAATCGTGTTTTTCTAGTAATAAAAAAATTGTTTATCGATGAACTTCACGTGTAACTGAGTTAATTTGATAAATATAAAAATAACTTGGAGGATAAGTATTAGCTTGACAAAAAAAAAATCAAAATGATATATTTTTTAAAAAATAATAATAATAAGATTACAGTGGCAGCTAGCTTTAGTTGATAAGAGTACCCCATTGGACCAGGGCCAAGCTGATCTCTACTGTCAGGACCCAGCAGAGCAGGCTGCCGTGTGTGAAGCCAGCCACGCCTGCAAGGCACTTGGCTGGCCTGAAGCAGGACGGGTCATGAATTGAGTGCCAGCGAACCACACCCTCTAGGGTCCCAAGCCAGCGCAACCTGGATGGCTCCTCGACACATCACTTGCATGGGCTTGTACAGTCTTCGTTGCCAACGTGGGATTTGAAATATAAAGCTTGAAAAGGGCGGTACGATTCTATCCGTTCCAGTCTAAGCATATTATCAATTTGAAATGGACAGTTTCGACAGTTGGGATGGAGCCTTTCACTAACAGAAAGAAAACATATGCAGATTGTACACGATCCGATCTCGGCATCTATAACACTATTACATGTCACTCGTATGTGTAAATCCGGTGATGCAGTGAAGGGGCTGTTCGGTGTACCGTGAAAAGTATAAAACCAACTACAGCTAGACTTTCTGATGGAATATGGCCGAACGAGAACAGAAAAAAGAGTTCACATACAACATTCTCAAATGGCAACTTCTACTACGGCTATCCCATCATTCCTGTATCAGATAGTTAAGTGATACAAACTAACAAATGTACTACCTACTGGAAGTTGTTAGAGAATGGCATGTGACATAAGATGCATAAAGATGATGAAAGATGAAAAAGCGAGGTTCAGAATCAGCGTTTCTATATGCAGAACGGATAGAGCATATTTCCGTTCTCCACCCAGGCTTCTTACCCAACTGTTTCTTTTCTCTCCTTGTATCCATGCTCATTAATTGTAATCCTTACCACTAATCTTTTCTACGAACCTCAGCTAATAGCATGATCATATCATCCTTCTTCATCGTAATCTTCCTCCTCCTCATCTAATCTTGTGCTGAGTTGTGCCAGCTGGAGAGGGTCAATAGCCATCTTGTCCATCTCAGAAAGTGACCAGCCTGGATATTCTTCATGATTAGTTTCTGCAGCAGGCTCTGCTGATAAGCTTGGTGCTGCATTGGTGGCGGCAGCTGGTGCTGCTACAGTGGCAGCGGCGGCTGGTTCTGCTGCAGTGGTGGCGGCAGCTAATGCTACTGCGGCCTTTGCATCTTCACTGTCATTAACCTCTGTATTCAGATCAAAGTTTCGTTCTGCTTGACTGGCAGCATCACTGGCTATGTTATTTTCCTTCACCGGTTCCTTTGACTCTGAGCCATTGTCCATCACTACTCCAGGATTTGAGTTATTTTTAACACTCTGCAGAACAGTTGTGGTGGATTCAGGTTCAAGGTCACGACTAGAAGTCTCTCTTTCTATATTCCGAGCACCTCGTCCACGACCCCTCCCTCGTCCTCGACCTCTCCCTCTGCCACTGCTTCCAGTATGACTCGTCTCATTCTGAAAGAACAAAATTGAAAAAACTCTTTAAATCCCACTCCAATAAAGCACATGATGCACCAACCTCAAAACTGCTGAACATTACATCTTCCTATGTTTGCAGTGCCTTGTAGGGTGAAAAATAGTAGCCAGGGGAACTAATTGTGTGAATTCACAGCAAAACTCACTCTCTATATGATTATATTGGAGTTGAAATATGATTGAGAATAGTGTTGCTACCCTTGCAATAATCTTAAAAAGAACCATAAGAAACCAACCGATTGATGATTGAAAATAGTGCAGTAAAATGTTTTTACAAATATTTTAAGGGGTATCCTACCATCCTGCTTCTCTTCAGCTCCTCGTCACTGTCATTGCATTCATCTACAGTGGGCTTTCTGGAAGAATTACATGCAAGTGAATTGAACTAATTGGTCAATCCAAGATCCACATAAAAGAAAAAAAGGAAATGAAGACAGTAACATGATCTCTATAGCCACCTCTTTTGAAGAGGTCTATGATCTGCAGCAGCATCAGAGTGGCCATGACTATAGTCAGGAACCTTGCTGACAATTTCTCTCAGGAAATCAAACACGTTATAGCTCTGTACACAGTGTTTTCTGCAGTTTAAACAAGCAAATCAATTAGATCATATCCAAAATAAAAGGTAAGAAGGGGGTAGGGCAACACAAGAAGATAAATTACAAGAGAGGAAAGAGACCGTGCAACAAAGAATGACACCCAACCACCCCAAAGGGGAAAAGAAAAAAAAAACCTCTCAAAGACACTCCAAAACATGCAGAGGAGAGCTGCAGTTGAGAAGTGAAAGGAGGAAAAAAAATGCAATCAGCTTCACATATCTTGCATAACAAAGCATAAATGGCTGATATGAGCAAATTAAGGACTATTAAATTCAATCATAATTAGTCTCCAAATAGAAGGTTGCAAATGGAGTTTCTGGTGGTGGTTGCGACTCCTAACCATTTAATTTAATCTTCTATGAAAATAGATGGATAGAGACTCCATGACTCATCCATGCTGTAAGCTAAAATTTATGGTTTGAAAGAGAATCAACAAGACAGTTGGATAACCATTCTGGTTCAGCCCAAAAACCCTCCTTGGCCATAGATACTGGTGGAAACATCGCACTGATCAACCCAGCATGGTTTCAAACAACTGAGTGGTTTATTCTTAGACTAAAAAAATATAGAAGTCATAGCTGAACTACAATTTACCATTTAATTTAAACTTCTATGAAAATAGATGGATAGAGACTCCATGCTCATCAATAAAACCAACATGCTGAATATATCAGATGCAGTGAATTCATAGTCTTTGCTCCTCGCTGAAGGGTGATCTCATATGTACGGTCACAAAGGTCTTGAAGAAACAACTCCAATGCTTTGGCTGCATTTATATCCAAGTAAAGCATAAGCAAGCAAACATTTTTTGAAAAAGATTGAAGGCTAAATCATAAATAGTCACAGCTACTTACAAACTAAAACAGGCACTGCCAGTGCTATCTTCCCAACATCCTCATCAGCTTGCATAATTTTTTTTATGCGAGCCTGCCAAATAAAATTCATCCATCGTATAAAAACACTATTTGAGAAGATTTTGACAAAGCAATAGCTTTAAATTCAAATAGAGTTTTCTGTCAATTTCCAATAATAGAAAGATCAACAATAGCACACTCAGTTTTAAGTTGTTATATGACTCTCGAGTTGAAGAAGTAAAAAATAATCTAAGCAACTCTCATAAGAAAAAAAAATCTGCACAAGCTGCCTGGGTTCAAGCATGACTTGAAAGCATCAACATCTCAAAGAAATAGGATTTTTTTTTCCAGAATGGCTGCACTGCACTTTCAAATTTCTTGGAACTATTTATTCTAATTGGATTTGATGACTAGAAATTGGTGTGAAAGGTGGAACTGAGGTTTGATAATGTCATATATGCCATCCCAAATGATAACTAACATCACCAACTAAATACTCCATAAAAAGGCAACTTTATCAATAAAAATCTTAATATCACAAGGCTGATGCCACAGCTTCTTCCAAAAGCTTCAAACTGCCATGAGGAGCCTGACAGTCAAATGAAACTGGATCCAATAGACCGCCTTGATTTTGTGACAGAATGTTATGCTTCTGATAAAATGTTGTGAGGGGGAGGAGGAAATTATCCTTAAATCGATCCACTAATTAATTAGAGCCGCAAGTGAAAAATTCTGCCATAATCTAATCTGTTGTCCATGCAGCGGTCTTTGATGGAAGTGACTAGAGCAGACTAACCTAGTGGGTGCACTGAAAGGCACAATTTATTAAAATATTCTCACATGATGATGCAGAGATGTTTGGAATTATCAAGAGAAATGGGAAAATAATATCTGGAATGAGAAAGGTTTGGAAATATGAACAGATTTTCCTTCATCAAATGCATGCAAGTGTTGGGTGAGTGTTTGTATTCGAGGCAAGAGCCAGCCACTATAGTGAGGGTTTGCAAGGGCAAGGAAGCTACAATGGTACTCCATGCTAAAATAATACATTATAATTGATCAAGTGTGCTTGAAAACAGGAAACTCAAATCACACATTTAGACCAGATCCAAAATCCCCATTTCCATGTCAATATCAGTTGCATGCTAGGCATTGCAAGAAAAAGAAGATGAACATATAGAAATGGCCCTAATCACAAAAACAAAGATAATGCTAGACTTAATCTTAATAAAATGCAGATCTTATATCACCCTAAGGTCCAAAATACATATATACTGAATGATTATTTTTAACAGTAACCAACAACCACAGCCAACAGAAAAATCTAGAAAAAAATCCGAAAGCAACATCCCTGGCAGTAAAATCCCAACCCTTTACTTTGAAACACAACCTCACAAGCCCTCATGACAGGCCAAAGTGCCACCAGCAAAAGAAAACAATGACTACAACCAAAACCAAAGGAAGAACCTGCTGAACACCATCTACACCTAGCATTTACTACGCCAGATACCTCATAGCACCCCCAGAACAGCAAAAACCCATTAAGTGATCACTCAATCATTAAATCAGCTAAACCATCTCCACAATCCAGTGGAGAACACATCCCGAGTCATATATCAACATAATAGCTCCATAATCGACACGGTTACAAATTAATTATTCTCATTAATCATAAAGAAAAATAATCCCTCAAGAAAACAAAGTATCCATCAGCCAACTTCACCTAAAAATCATGATACTTTCAGCGAAACAATTCCAAATCAAGAACAAAACCAGGCCCAGATCATAAATCCATATAAATTATCTGTATGTAAGCTAACTCCAACTATTAGACAAAACCAAACTGGTCAAAAACACATCAACAAAACATCTAACCAATCAATCCATCATTCAAAAAGCTTCAAACTTTCCCTTCATTTTCCCAACTGCTAAACAAACAAAGCAAAGGCCAGACCACAAAAACAGCAAAGAAGAGGGAAAAAAAACACTAAACAGCCAATAGTCAAACCAGCATAAGAAAAAACCCGACAAATCAATCTAAAAGTCTCAAACTTTCCTTTCGTTTGCTCATCTACTAAACAAATAAAGGAAAACCCAGATCACAAGAAGAGCAAAGTTAGGAACTTACAGCTGGAAAACGAGTATCAAGCTTCTTCCTCATGGCTTTGTCAGATTTGAACCATTAAATAATAATAAAAACAGCCAAAAAACACAAAGAAAGAGAGAGAGTGGAAATGATTTATTTTTAATTCAAAGCAAAATCGTTTCTGTCATGATTGAGCTGTACATGATCTTACAAACAACTGCTCCAAGGTTAAGAAGAATCGATCTCTGTTTAGATCCGAAACCTAATAAAAACAGCTGCCTAGTTTCCATGGAATATCCGTCCGTGCGTGTTGAAAAAAAAGGCAAAATTATAAAATGGAGGTTAAGGTGTCGTAGTTGGTGTTCGTAGTGTACGACGGACAAACACAAAAACGCCACGTGTGTACAATAACATTATTTATTTGACATTCTATTATTCCTAGGTAGTTTCATCCTGACATGGCGAAACGTGACTGGGCGGGAAAAGTAAACAACTTTATTTTTTACCTTTTCTTTTGATTAATTTATTTTGAAGAAAGGAAAAAGAAAGGGATATATGATGACAGTGCAGCGGAGAGAGATGATATTTAAGACCTTATATATTCTATAATATATACTTAAGTCCTCCAACTGTTATTTATATCCTATTTTGACCCAATTAGAGTCAAATAACAGAGAGTTTTTACAATAAGAGAGATATATTCTGATTTAAAATTAAATTTACCATCCAGATAAAATGAGAAAAATGATCATCCCACAAGCTTATAACATGAAATTTCACCAATCTTTATATTTTGCTGTCAATACTGATAGTAATCTAATTGTGATGATGATGATGGTAGGAATTTATCGCGAAAGTTTATATATATATATATATATATATATATAGATTCAATAATTTGTATACCCAATACCCCTCATTTAAATCTTTGCATCTTGATTAATTTTCAAGATAAAATAAAATACCAAATTAATTTCTACTGACTAGTACTCACTTGGGCACTATACAATTTCTTTTTTATCCATGATTTGACCATTCGATAGGAGGTTGAATAAATAAATAAATAAAATTATTCTAGAATGAAATAGTATTGAGAATTTTGTTCTTGAATGTTACGCAAATATGTGTAATTAACCTTACCATTTCCCTTTAATATTTGATCCACTCTTTGCACGAGCCCTAATTCCCTTTCACGATATCACATATTGAACTCCATGCAAACGCCAATCATGCATCGACCGCTCTCTAAGGAATTTGAGTCTTTTCTAGTGATCAACCTCGTTGACATAGTAGTTCACGTAGATATTATTCAGGACGATTTATAGGAATGGGCCAAACCTGAGATGAGCAGAGTATACGGCGCGATGCAGGGGAACCCAGTGGACAGTTTCTTCAGAGAGTAGGGAAGGAGCGCGAGGAAACTGAAACGTTAGTTACCGCTGAATTATCTGAAAACATTTCGAATTTGATTTCGATTTCTTCAATCTATATATATATAGACTAACTTGCTCCCCCAAAACATTTGAGGAGAAAAGATTAGTTCTTATCCGTGTAACGTTATTTTTTCTGTTGTTTCAATTGGAGAAACAGCAGCGATTTTGCGTTTCTAGTTCTCGTTTTGCTGCCAAGAAAATACAGAATTCGGATGAAAGAAAAGAACCTGACCATTAAGAAGCCAAGAGTGAAGTTTCTACCGGGTCACGGTCACAATCAAGCAGCGCAGCTAGTCCCATTGTTTCTTCAAGAGCTCCAGGGAGGGTTTTGAAGGAACCAGGGGTTCTATATGTCAATTGGGTTGACAAGATTAACTCTTCTGGTCGTGATTCAAGAAATAAGGAATCTGTTGGTCGTGATTCAAGTAGTAATGAAGTAGGTTTATGTGGGCTGCTGCCACCTTTCAGCAAGAACCGTAGCCGGTTGAAGAACCAGAAACAAGTGGAGAAATTAGTTCTGTTGCGGATTCGGGAATTCCAGGGGAGGTTTCGATGGATTTAAATCTTTCTGATGATAATTTGTTTCCCAGGAATTATCAAGAAGCAAAGAATCCGCTCAAGAGTTGGAAAGAAGGGTGGCTTGTAATCTCAAGATGATGAGATCGTCTTATAGCCTAGGGAATTTGCTGGAGGAGGAGGAGGCTAGCGGGGTATCGACTCAACAAAACTTGTATCGCCATGATCCATTCAAGATCAAGAAGAAGATGAAACCAAGTGACTTGGGCTATCTATGCAGGCTACTTGTTTCTGTATATTTGGCGGAGATACATATCCTTCCTTTCTTTAATTAGGATCAAATCAAACAGGTTGGAAGGGCGAATCAAGAAAACGAAGGACACCAATTGTTGGAACGTCTGGGTTCGGGATATGAATACTGAAACTCTGCACCAGCGGGTCTTCAAGATGGAGAACTTCTACAAGCTATGTTTCCCAGCACTTGTGTGTTCTGAGCAGGCCCCCTGCTACGTAAGCCTGAAAGTTAGTGCTTACAAATATATTAAAATATATTAAAATATTTTTTTATTTTTTTAAAATAAATTTTGATATCAACAAATGATTTAAAAATATAAAAATATTTAATTTAAAATAAAAATTAATTTTTTTAAAGTATTTTTAAAACGATATGTTGGGCTGTTGTAAATGAATTCAAATACAGTGGAAGGTTGCAAAGAGAAATTTCACACAAATACATCAATTTAAATAAATATATAATGAATAAAAATATAATTTGGTGATTAAATAAGGCAAGTAAAAAAAAAAAAACTTGACGGTGGATTAACACAGTCGACTCAATCTCCTCCATCATCAGCCCGAAAGAGCCCGGATAAGCACAATTAATTTCTTTCCACGTGAAGGTTTAAAGCTCTTTTTTCTTCTTCTTTTTTTGGTTTTTTTCTTTTTCCTTGACTTTGATTATTTTTTGAGCTGTGCTCTTTTCTCTATTTGTTTTTCGTTTTTTTTAAATTTTTTTTATTAGTTTTATTTATTTATTTTGACGTCAAAATATTTATATTACTTATAATTTTATTTATTTCATTTGTTTGTTTTTTTTGTTAAAGTTAATGATTTTTTTTTCATTTATTGATTTTTTTTCTATTATTAATGTAATAAGAATAATAATTTTAGTTTTTTAATTGCTTTTTATTTTTTTAATATTTTTGATTTTTTTCTCAGTATAATTTAATAATTTTTATTGTTTTAACAATAATAATAATAATATTTTTAGATGTTAAAGTTTCGATATTCCAATTGTTATAATATGGTGTGTTAATGTGTTTCATTTTATCAAACCTTGCATGTATATATATTATACTTTATTTGATTTTTAAAATTTTTTATTTGATTGAAATTGATAATATTTTTTCCAGCCCTTATACTTTTGATTTTTTATTTTAATTCCTTTAATTTTTTATAGTTCTTACATATCTCCTATTTTTTTCTATGATATATATATCTGTTTTTGTGTGTGTGCGCGCGCGCGTGCGTCTCTTTAATTTTTAATTTTAATTTTTATTATTATTTCATTTGTTAAGATAACATTTTTTTCCAAAAATTTTGCTCTTAGATTTTAGTTTGTTTTTATGATCATTTAAAAATTGATATTTCTTATTTGTTTTTCTTTGTTTTTTCTTTTGGTTTTTATTAGTTTTTTTATTATTATTTTCACGTCAAATAATTTATTTAACTAATTTTTTTTTTTTGCTCTTTTTTTAAATTTTTTGGGCTTTTCTATTCTTTTATTGAATTTATTTTTCCATTATTCATGCAATAACAATAATTATAATAACAATAATAATAATAATAATAATAATAATAATAATAATAATAGTTTTTCTCTTGATTTCTTTTATTAATATTTTTGAGTTTTTTTCTCCTCGGAATAATTTAATATTTTTTTATTTTTTTAGCAATAATAATAATGATATTTTTAGATGTTAAACTTTCAATGTTGTTGTTGTTATAATAAGATGTATTTTATTATATCAAACCTTACATGTGATATTATATTTTACTTTTAAACCAACAAAATCTATTAATTATTTTAATTCCAACAATTAAAAAAATTATTTGCTCGGCCTACAATGAAATGTAGGCAATTAACTTCGGATCCATTTTTTTTCCACTTATACATTTTTTTTTGTTTTTGTATTCTCATTATTAGGTGTCCAGGTTAGTTTACACGCATAACAATTTCTTTTTTCGTTGTTGTTTGAAAAGATAATTTTCCCTTACACTTTTTTTTAATAGTAATTTTCATTGTGCAGTATTGTTTGGAAAGATGTTTTCTTTTTCTTTTTCTTTTTCTTTTTCTTTTTAACCAAACTTTTTATTTGTTTTTTTTAACCAGGATATCCGTGACAGCATATACGCACTACGACTAATCTCCGCATCCATTTTTTTAAAACATTTTTTCCCTTTTTTTTCCACTTAATCTTTTTTTTTCATGACTAGAGTGTCCGAGTTAGTTTACACGCGCCACGATTTTTTTCCTCATTACTGTTTAAAAAGGTGTTTTCCCCTTGCACTTTTTTTTTATAATCGGGCTTTTTTTGTTTTGATTTTTTAATAAATGAGGACCTTTTTTATTTTTTTATAACCGAGGTGTCCAGGTCAGTTTTTTTTCTCTTTTAACCGGGTTTTTTTTGTATTTTTTAACTGGGGCATCCGTGGCAACTTACGTGCACCATGACTAATTTCCGGATCCATCTTTTTTTTTTAACATTTTTTCCTTGTTTTTTTTCCACTTATATATTTTTTTTTTACCGCGGTGTCCGAGTCAGTTTACGCACACCACAATTTTTTTTCATTACTGTTTGAAAAGGTGATTTCGTTTTTTTATAAACTAGGCTTCTGTTTTTTTCTTCTAACGAGGTGTCTGCACTCGCTTATGCACACCACGATTAATCTCTAGACTCACTCTTTTAAAAAAAAATTCTTCCTGTTTTTTTTTCTTCAATTATACAGTTTTTTTTATATAACTGGAGTGTTTATGCTAGCTTACAAGCACCACAATTTTTTTCCCACGTATACTTTTTTTTTTCTCTGAACCCACGTATACTTTTTTTTTTTACATGTTTTTTTCCTCTTTTTTTCCCCACGTATACATTTTTTTTTTTAATCTGAGTTTCCATAACAGCTTACGCGTGCCATGGATAATCCATGGAATCATTTTTTTTTTATATATATTTTTTTTGTTTCTTTTTCCAACCTATAATTTTTTCTTTTATAACCAAAGTATTCGGATCAGCTTACGGGTACCACGACTATTATTTTATAGAATGGCTAAAGGAAATCACAATCTCAAATAATAATTAACAGTTATTTCAGCTGTGATTTTCACTTTTCATTACTTTTGAAGAAAAAAAACAATATTTTTTTATATATTTCTTACATAATTCTTATTTCTGTCCATGTTTATATGTACATCCTCTTAAGTTTTTTTCCTAATTTTTTTTAATTCAACTGTTATTAAGATTTTTTTAATGATTAAATTTTAATTTGTATTGGCAATCATTTAAAAAAATAATGTTTGTTATTATTTTTCTTTTTTCTTATTCTTCAACTTAAGTAATTTCTTTATATATAATGATATTTATTTTTTGTTAATATTGTTAGGTATTGAAATTTCTAATTATTACAGAAAAAACATTCAAAATAATAATGATGATTATTTGTAATTTTTATTTTCTTTTAAATATATCAGACTAATTATATGTTTAGATATATATTTAATATTAGAGCCTTAATATATATAAATGACCTAAGTTTTTTTTGAAAAAAACAAAATTAATATCATTGTTCTTAAATACTTTTAATATAATAATATGAAAGTAAAAAAAAAATGAAATTTTTTTCTCTAACAATAATTATGGTCTCACAAATTTTTATTATTTTCACTGTTATTAAGGTTATTTTTTTTAATGTCTACATTTTATTTTCTGTTAATGATCATTTCAAAAATGATATTTTCTATTATTTTTTTTATTCTTCCGTTGAAATAATGTTTTAAAATCTAATAATATCGTTTTATTTTTGTCATTTATTTAGTTTTTTAGTTGCTTTTTTGTTAATATTGTTACGTCTTAAAAATTCTTATTATTATAGATAAGACATTCAAAATAATGATAATAATTATTTGTAATATTTGTTTTTATCAATATGTGAGACTAATTATATATTTTGATATTTATTTAATATCAACACCTTTATATATATATATATATATATATATATATATATATATATATACATATACATGATTTATTTATTATTATTCTAAAATATTTTTAATATAATCATATGAGCAATAAATTTTACAATCAGTTTTCTATATAGAAAAAATTATTTATAACAGATTTTATTAAAAGAGTTTTGACAATAGCAACATTCAATCACTTTTTAATGGGGAAAAAACCTGTTCCTAACAAATTTTATCAATTATAATTTTACTGATTAAATATTAAAATAATATAATATAACACATATAAAATCAATCAATTTTCTATATAGATAAAAAAAACCTAGCGCATCGCACGGGTAAGACTTCTCGTGTTTTCTATATTACCATCTTCAGTTTAAATATAAGGAAACTCATTTTTTGATAATATATATTTTTATTTTTTAAAATATTATATTTAACATCAAATATAAAAAAAATATTAGAAAATAATTAAAAATATATATTTATTAAAAAACAAAAACAAATATACTTTTAACCTGAAAATTAGCGTTTAAATAAGGAAGTACAATTGGCTTAGAGGGAGATTAACGCCGTCAATTCAATCTCCCCTGGCGTAATCCCATTAATTTCCAGCCCAAAAGAGCAGAGGATAAGTACAAAGGTTCCAGCCTATTCAACGGGCCCAAACTTCCAAATATAAACGCTAACCCGCACTGGCTCCTGCTATAAAAGCCAGCCATTTTCCCTCCTCTTCACAGTTCACAGCGGGCAGGAGAAAACAAGAAGATGGTGAGTATGGTTTCGTTTCTTGACTGACAAGTCTCTCAAAATATCATCTCTGCTCTTCTGCTTTCCAGCAAAAATCTTCAAAATTTCATTGCTTCTGTTACTTCGAAACCAGCGACATTTTCATCGCGTGGAAACGATATGCCTCAAAAGATTAGAAAAGGAAAAAAAAGGAACAAACAGAGTGGCCAATTTTTTGTGTTTAGGTTTTCAGGTCTCGGGTGATTCTTTTTTTGTGGAATTTATTCAAAAAACAATCCGTGCTTTGATGTTCTTATCTGTTTAATGTCTTAATTTATTATAGAAAATTCATTTTTATGGATTTTGTTATTTGTAAATTTGTAACGTGTGTATGGATCTTGATGATTCCTGCTGCTTTATTTTTATGGATTAGGATAATCGGAGCTCGAGGTGTCGGCATATGGAAGACAGTGACTGGAGAAGTGAATTATCAGCAGAATCTCGTCAGGGTGCTGTCACTGATATGTAAGTGATATGCCATTTTTATCAAGAATTAATTAAACAATTTTATTGATTTTTGTAATGGTTAAACTCCCATGGGAATAGTTGTGGTTTTACTTTTTTCATAATATATAATATTGGTCTTGATTTTAATTCTTTGGGAAGAAATAATATGATGAATTGCACGCCAATTACACGGTTGTGATCATGATTTGTGTTGTTAGCAAACGGAGATGCCTGCTTGTGATTTATGTTTTTTCTTATATGATAGAATGACATAAAATGAGATTTATGCAGAGATTAGAGTTAAGTTAGGTGAGTATCACTACTTGTTAAAAATAATATAATTTTTTTTTAGTCTTTAATATAAAAGAATAATGAGATTTATTACTAGTTAAATATACGAAATATAAAAAATAATTAATTTTTATTTGTCCAAATCTCACTAGCCAAAAGACTATAACAATTTTTTATATAGAAAAAAAAAAGCCTAGAACCTATTAAAATCGAATAGGAAAAAAACTCGCTTCAAATAGTAAATCGAGAAAAACATGGTAATAATGAACAGAAAAGGATACTAAAAAAAATAAAGGAAAAACAATAATTAGAAAAATATTTATATTTTCAAAAATGCTCTTGCATGATTCTTATAGATTGAAAGGAACTTGTTTCATTATTAAAATTTTCATTAACATTACATTACAACTAATCAATATAAATCATTGAGTTTTAACACAAATTAGCATCGCTAGAAGTAAAGAATAAAAATATTTGTTTAAACTTAAAAAAAATTATTTACCTAAAATATTAAGTTAAATAAGCCCGTCACCCTGTTTTTTTAAGTCTCAAATAATAACTTCAGATGATGAAAAACAGATATTCATTTAGGATACTTTAGAAGGGAGACAATTGACCATATTCAAAGATTATTTACTTAGATCTTCTAGCAGGCTAGATTTACTTGTTTCACTATCTGTTAAACGAGGGTGATCTAAACTATTTTTATCAACAAAATCGAGTTCTATCATAATAAACGAAGGTACGCAAGCCACAACATCGGCTTAGGTTAAGTTGCCTTCAGTGACTCGGTTCAATTACACTCCTGGAGGCAAGAAAGCTAACATGAGAACATCATAAAAACTACAATGGTAGCATGTCCATAGCTTCCATGATTACCACCATCACATCCACTTACCATGCTGGTGTCTGCTTGCATCGTTATTTTGACCACATTTAACACCCTGCTGTGATTGAAAATAAATGCTGTTATATAAACATTCAGAGTGGAGACAATAACGCAGACTGTCAAACCTTCTCTTCTGCAAGTGACATTGCCTAGCGTACAGAAGTTGGTTGTAAACTTTGAGGAAAAAGTTTACTCACTTGCCAAAGACAAGGTAACTTGTTCTGCTATGCACTTCTAATTTAATGCATTTCTTTGAAACAAACAAGTTTTGACGTTGATGCATGCCTTCTTTGAATATGACGATGCCTTTTACAACCTTCGTCATGATCTCTATAGTATCTCACGTGAAATTATACACCAACATGTTGTTTCTTGACAGTCTTCTTTCATTTATTCCCACAAGTCTTCAACAGTTTTTTTTTAGTTTATTTCCATTCTACCAACTCGCTGTCCGTAGACTACCAAGATCATACAATCCAAGAAGTTGTCTTGGTTTCCAATTCGGCTACGGATCTCTGTTTTTTCTGTATGGAAAGTGAAAAAGGAACATAAACTGAGTATAAAAGTGTCGTGATATATACCAAGCATAAAAATCTGTATAATCAAACAAGGTGAAAGTTGGATTTCCGAAGCATAAAAGGTTGTTGTGGAACAGTTTTTTCGTTACTTTCAGCTAGCATTTTCTGTGCCCAAGATTGACTTCTAAGTTTTTCTGAAGATGGTCTAAACCCTGCCATTTAATACAAACATGGTCCAACCTTTGCCGCAGTACAAGGCATGGCTAATCTGAAAATGAATGAAGCATGCTTACTGTTTATTTCAGAGTTCATATCTAAGCAGGATAGCAGATAAGTTGATGGAAATAAAGAAGAGTTCTAACGCTACAGTGCTTAGCTCTTCTTCGAACTCTTCATTCTCTACTGAAATTCCTTCAGATCCAGGTAGAGTGACATGACGGCCACACCACTAATTACCACATGTTGTTTTCATTTTTATGCTTAGCTTCTATCCATGCCTGCTTCTTCCATGATATACATGTACATATTTATATCAAGAACAAAGGAAACAATTTCGCCTTCCTTCTTTGTAATAACTTTGGAGCTTGGCTGTTTTTCTGCTGGGTGTGTATAGCCATTACAAAATGATAGTTCTGTTGACAACCTTGTAGGCCCACGGTGTATTGCTCTGCAAAAGCCGGAAGAATTTCTGAATTTTCAGCAAGGCTTCTTCCTAGAGCTTCAACCCTCATCACTTTCCATGGTCAAGAGGGATCCGCAAACAACCCCTGCGCAGCAGAAACAGACACAACGAACTCCATTTACACTTCATAATCCACCATCCATGGTTGAGCAGCCACTATTGTTGTCGCAGCTGCAAGAGCAACCGAAGGGACAAAAAGCAGTTGCCACTGATGGGAGCCAAAAGCTATTAATCGCGCAAGAAAGTAGAGTCCCTGATTCGCAGCATCATCAACAACAGAAGGTACCATGCCCGTACAATTATTATCAAAGCTTTCAGTCAGGGTCACCGACTCCAGAACAGAAACTGTTGCCTCCATCACAGCCACCAAAATGGCAACAGATTCTAAATTTGTCACAGCAAGACGAACAGAAAAGATCTCAAGCATCAGGTACCTTTCTTTATCCAAAACATATCCTCAGAAACAAATATGACAAAGAGAGTTGGTAAACCAACAAATGTTATATAGTCTATTAGGGAAGCTGTTTGATCCACAGATTATGCAATCATGTATTTGTATTTTAGTTGATTGATATATTGGTGCCTGCCCACTTGGGATTTTTCATGATATTCTATTTGAAAATTGGTTTCGAATTTAAAGTAAGTTGTGAACTGAGAAGATGTCTATATAGAAGTTTCCTTCAGTAGCTTTTTAATGGTTCTAAACCTGAACAAGTACTTCTTTGAAACTGTTCCTTCAGCACAGCTCCTGTTCTACCTGCCCTCTCTACTTTATGAGAGATTTTCAGTTGAACTAATGCAAAGATGAACTTGTTTTGTAGGAACCATAAAATCCGATTCTGTGACAAAGCAAGAGGAGCCGCATCAGCAGGTATATCTTCCAGCATATAGAAATTTAAACCTACTGTTCTTGTTCAATTCAGTTAAGGTGGTTTTTAGTAAGTATGGAAGACTTGGAAACTGTTTGGGAATGCAGCCAACCTCGCGGCTGGCTGGATCCCCAAACGAAGTCTTACAAATACAGTGAGTACTTACAATGGAATGTGGTTCTATTTGGTGAGCTTCGATGCTCAAAAATAGTTTTTGGCAGGCTGAAGCCAGAAGAAAGAGTAGCCATTGTTTATTTTGTGAATTTATCACCTTGCAGGCTGAATCATCTAGGAATAAGAACATATTGGAACTGAAAGAGATGTGCCAAAGGGCCATCAATTTACTCCAACAGGTACTTTTGCACTTGACATATTTCATGCAGGAACTCATTGCATGATCAGCTTTTTTACTCTTTAAAATAATAAATTTGTCATGCTTATCTACAGAATGATTTAGTTGATCAAGAATCAAGACTGAAATTGAATCAAGCTATGAAGTATCTAGATGATCCTGATTGCAATAAATCTACAGAGAAGTTGGATGTAATTAAGAGGCAGATAAATTGTGTCTTTCAGTTTGCAATGCCGAGAAAACCAGCCTCTTCGCTTGTCCACGAACAACTTACTCCTAATTTGAACCAATCACAGAAGTCTCTGCAGCCACATCCTCAAATTCATCAAGCAATGCAACAAGAGGGTCAAAAGAAACCACTTCTGCAATCAATCAACCCACAGAGTTCTGCAATAACTCTGCAGGATAGCAACATGAGAATTTTGGGGGATAATTCTATGAGGTATCCATCTAAGCTTGTGATCTCACAGCAAGATGACATAAAATCAGAGCAGCATATGTGTGAATCAGATTCAGAGCGCGAACATGTAGTAAATCTAGTGCAGCAAGTTTCCATGAGGTCTCTACAAATGCCATCAAGCACTCTTCCACAATCAAATGATATCAGATTTCTATCAAACAACCACAGGAATGAAAGAGTAGAGGCGAATTCCAGAAGTTCTTCCGTAGCTCAACGTTTGGATCTAAAACAAAAGAAGGCCCTGCACCATGTATCCGCACAAAAGAAGCAAGAATATCAACAGCGCCATATGTGTCAGCAATTCATCAAGGGAAATCAAGAAGTTCCACAGCAGCTGCAGCAGGATCATGAAATGCCACATCAGCTGAACGTAGTAAATATAGTGAAAATGACACAAGGAATAGAGCATGAAACAGCACTAAATCAGAGACCTGAAGTGAATAGCTTGAAATTTAGACAAGTGACAGCTGATAAATCTGGAGTTCCACCTTCAATTTCTATCCCCAGGCACATTCAGACGGAACCAGCTCAGTTACCTCGACATTTTCCTCTGACCAACAAGCATAATCTTCTGCAGTCGAATACAATAGTTGGATCCCCTTCTCGTTCTGTAAATTCACAGCCTGGGTTTTCTTGGAAATTCCTTTCCAGCGATTCATCATCCTTGAAATCTGGTAAGAATGAACACGAACCTGTAGCTGATGTAGTAGAATCAATCACACGGTTTGCCACTGGCACTGCTGATGTACCAACCTCACATCAACAGAAAATGTGTAAACGCAGATGACCGTGGTTTTCATGCTTCAACCATCAATTTTGGAGAGTCATGTCATGCTGAGCAACCCATTCTACGCTTAATCAAAGCGGTTTGTCTGAAACAATTCGATTCCTCTCTTAGTTCATCAACCTGCTGCTGAAGACTTGGACATGATTGATGAAATTTAAATTGTTATTTGTAAATTTCAGGTGAACTCAATTTCATCGAAAGCATTAAGTGCTTCTGTAAGTGAGTTTGGATCAGTAGTCAATCTGGCTGATAGCATGGCAGGATCCGTACCAGTTTATGGATCACAAGGCTCAGTTAGTGAAGATTTAGGGGTCACGAGTAAGACCGACCCAGGATACTTTTCCATGGGTTGTAGTACATTTGGACTGAGGAAAGTGAAGCGTTCAACAAAAGCAGTTCCCTTGAATGATAAAACACCAGCTTGCCCGAAGAAATCTGACTCGAAGTCAACTATATTTTGCCACAACAAAAAACCCAGAACGCAGGTACGTCATCTGCACTTTAAATTCTAAGATGTAGCAACTTAACACGGACTGTAGCTTCAAGTCTTAATATTGAGTTAGTTAATGGCTGCCATTTGCACTCGGACAACCCTTTTGTCTTGTTTTGCCCTTGATAAAAAAAAAAGCACATCTTCTTGTTCATTTCTCTCTTCTACTCAATTCCCGAAATCTTTGTGCCATTTATTGCAGGTCAGTCGTTCTGTGTTGAAGGAAATAGAGGAGATAAATCAGCAACTGATAAACAGTGTGGTAGATATCATTGATGAAGAAACCGACTCAACTACCGTTGGACCAGATGGTGGAGGAATCATTATCAAGTGCTCATTCATTGCTGTGGCCATCAGTCCAAACTTCAATTCGAAGGAGGATTTTGCACAAATTGTAGGTCTTTGACTATTGCAGCTTCACACAAGCACCATGCATCGCCTCATTTTCCCAGTTGACATTGTGTTTTATGACCATGTAGTCAAAAATTCATCCTTTACACTTGCTTGTCCCCACAAAGTACCCTTATTGCTCACCAGTAGTTCTAGAAAAGTTGCCGGAGGAAGTCAGGTAAGAAAACTGGGCTTTGTGTAGTTGTTTTTCGTCATTTTCTTCTGTTAATTGTCCACCACCGGAATGTTTCACGTAATTCTGAAAGTTTTTAATGATCAACAGTGAAGAGCATGATGATCTTACAGTGAAGGCAAGGGTAAAGCTCGACTTGCATCTCAGAAATCTATCGCAGCCCATGTCAATAGGGGAGATAGCGAGGACTTGGGATAACTGTGCTCGGACAGCCATTTCCGAGTATGCAGTGAAGAATGGGGGAGGTAGCGTTTTCTCAAAATACGGGACTTGGGAAAACTGCTTCTGAGCCGCATGAGGTGTTCATCTCCGTTCAAAATAATCCTCCTGCTGAGCAGCGAAGCATAGGGTGGTTGACTAGAGTACTAGACTGAATAAACACAGCCACGTTACCTGGACGGTAATGATGTCTTATAAAAAGCACAAGCGATCAGAGATGGGTAAAGCATTTTCGAGTGGATAAGCTTCGTTTACTTTTGGATTCAAAAATTAGTTTTATGAACTCTCATAACGTTTGATCTTCTCTCTAACTATGCTTATTCTCTCTAACTATGCTTATATATTGCATGTTTGATGATGTGATTAAGATTATTTTTAAAAATATATTTTTTTATAAATATATTAAAATAATATTTTTATTTATTATTTTTAAAAATTATTTTTGATATCAATATATCAAAATAATATAAAAATATTAATTTAAAATAAAAATTAAAAATAAATTATTTTCCAAAATTTTCAAAAATATAATATCAAACATCTCAATTATTACCTCTGTTACAAAACCCTATTAAGTCAACCCGTCAATTCAAGGCTTATCTTAGATCAGGTCTATAAAAAAATAATTGAGTCAATTCTTAGTGTCTGTTTATAAGTGTGATTGTAGTTGTTTTTTAAAATATTTTTTTGTTTATAAATGCATCAAAATAATATTTTATTATTATTTTTAAAAAAATATTTTTGATATTAGGACATAAAAATGATTTAAAAACACTAATTTTTTTAATTTAAGGTAAAAAATAAAAATAAATTATTTTTTTTCAAAAACTCTTCTCAAACGTATTTCCAAACACCCCTATAGCTTTTGAGAAAAAAAGATTAAAAATAATAATAATAATAATTAGGGTTTAAACTTTAAACTTTAAATCATTAAAATGATGTGTGCCATGCATGCCATTATTACTTTTTTTTTATTTGATTTGATTGGTTGGATATATAACAAATACACTAAAATAATGGAGTGACTATTATATATTGAATAAAAATAATTGATTTTTTTTTATTCTAGGTCTCATTTTTTCATATTATTGATTTATTTAGATGTCTTTTTGTCTATTCATCTTTTAATGCAAAATAAAATAACTAAAATATTTCTAGAATAAAAGAATAAGATTATTGGACAAGAGTATTTTAGTTAAAAAAACTAATTACAGAGTACAATTATACAATTATTCTTAGGTAAAAAAAATAGGTAATGTATGTAGTGGTATTGATGTTCTTTCCTTATTTTTTTTTTTTTTTTGTTATTATTAGGTGGTAGGGGTGATAAAATAATTTAATATTTAATTATTATTTCTCTTATTTAAAAAGTTGTTGTCTACTGCGTGCATCACCTCCTAGTGACTGATAATTTTCTCACCATCTCATTTTGTTATTTGTCATGTTCTTTTTTTTATTATTATTATTAGCATGTATAATCTAAAGATAATTAGTTTATTGTCAGTGGCTTTTTTTTGTTTGTTTAGGAGTGTTGTTGCAGTTGCTTTTATAAGTATTTTTATATAGAAATATATCAAAATAATATTTTTTTTATTTTTTTTCAAAATTATTTTTGACATCAGCACATCAAAATGATCTAAAAACACCAAAAAAATTAATTAAAAGTAAAAAGTAAAAATAAAAACTTTTATATTTTTTCATAAACACTTTTCATAAGAACTACCAAACACCCTCAATTTCTTTCTTTACATGAAATGATGCGTTCTGATCTCTTTTTTATCGCCTTTTCAGATTCCAGTCCTTTTAGATTATTTTTAGTCTTCTTTTTAATATTTAGGGGTGTTTAAAAGTATGATAATGATTTTTTACAAATTGATTTTTACTTGTAAATGTATTTAAATAACACTTTTATTTTAAAAAAATATTTTTAATATGAACACATCAAATAATATTAAAACATCAAAAACTTTTGACTTGAAGATAAGAAAAGAAATCAAAATTGCTTTTGGAATGAAAAAACAAAAAGGTTAGGTCGCTTGTCAATATAGTCAATATCATTATTAGAGTGAACTGTAATTTAGTCCCTCTATTTTCATAATTATGTAAATTAAACCTTATAATTTTGAGATCAAAAGTTAGAAGAAAAAACAATCAATTTATTTTTAAAATGTCAAAACAAACCCTTATAATATATCTTTTGATCTTGTATTTGTTGTCGTGATTGAAATTAAAAATTGAACTTGAAATAGAGGGCATGAAAAAAAAAATTGACATGGAAACTATATATATATTTTTTTATGATACAAGCAATATAAAAATAGAGTTGTTGATCAAAGTTATTCAATTCAATTCAATTTTAAATACAACTTGGTTAACCTAGCTCCCGTACTAGGTTAATTTTTTTTTAAAAAAAAATCAATATGGAGTTGACATAGTCTTTTTAATATATTAATCAATGATTTGATCAATTCTGTCATATTATGATTTTTTAAGAAAAATAAAAATAATAATGATTTAGATTAATCTATATTAACTCAATTGTTTAAAAGGATTAATTAATTACTTTGCTAATGATAAAGAGATTAAGAGAGTGTTTATAAGTATAATAACAATGATTTTTTATTTAGAAATATATCAAAATAATTTTTTATATTAACATATTAAATGATATAAAAATACTAAAAACATTAATTTAAAACACAATATATATAAATTACTTTTGTAATGCAAAAATATACTCGTACTAAGTGTTTGTTTGGTAGTGTGATTGAAGTTGATTTTAAAAATATTTTTTATATAAAAATATATTAAAATAATATTTAAAAAAAATTATTTTTAACATTTATACCATGAATTGATCTAATTTTTTTTAATTTAAAATAAAAAATAAATAACATTCAATTATTTTTTTAAAAAGATTTTTGAAATCGATTACCAAACAACTCTTAAATATTACTTTAATTCTTAGCATTCTTCAGTTAAACTGGGAGACCAGCCTGGATATCTCTGTAAGAAACAAAAGGACACAGAGGAGTTATGGATATGGTGGCTACAAGCTGGAGATTAACTCCACAGAGTTTGCCTCTACTATCACCAAAAGTCAGAAGCTTCAGGGTTTATAGCTCTTCTTCTTCTTCCTCACCCTCGCTATCTCCCGTAATCCAAAAAACTTTATCTCTGATTCAAAATTCTGGTGTTATTGCTTGCCTTCGCGCCAATAGGTAACATCTACTAATTATCTCTCCATCGCGAATGGTAAAAAAGAAGTACTTTTGTGACTAGAAGTGAACAATTCTCGTTCTTTTCTTTTTTAGTGCGGAGCTTGCATACGAAGCTGCAACTGCTACACTGAATGGTGGCATCTCGGTTGTAAGTCTACTTATTGCTTTCTTTCAGTCATTCCTACATTTGATAAATACGTTTCTTGTTTTTTCACTCAAATGGGAAGACTATTTGATAAATGGGTTGCTGGTGTTCTTTGTTAGAGCAAGACTGGGATCTTCAAATTCTTCCCTTTTTACGAGGCTGCAAGAAGGAATCTTTATGAGTACTATAAATCTATAATGTTTGCAGGAATTGTTAAATTGACCGTATATGGGCTTGAAATTACACAGCTATACTCTAAATAGTTGTTATACCCGAGCTTCGGTTCTGGATTAACTTGCGAGTCATCTAGTCAACAGGTTTTATTAAAATGATAGCCCTTAGTGTTTTTTTTCTTGGTGTTGAACCGGGGGTCTAACGAGTCTGGTCAGGTGAATGTGAATGTCTTTTCTGGTTCAACTGAAACCCGACACGGATCAAGCTCTTGGTGCCGGGTTTTCAGCTTAACCCATGAGGTGGGCCGGGTCTAACAACTGTGCTCTTTTGAGCTATACTTTGGTTTTAAAGTGTGTTCTTCTTGTTGCTTTGTGTAGCTGGAGATAGTGATGTCCACACCAGGTGTGTTTCAGGTTGTTTTGATTCGCCATTTTCTTTTTAGAATTTCATTAACGCATTTTGGGCTTCTGGGTTTGAAGCTTTTTGTGCTTTTATTGTCTTGTGTTCAGGTTTTAAGGCAATTGGTGAAGGACTATCCTACGTTGGCTTTGGGGGTAATTGTCTTGCTACTTCCTCTTGGATTTCATAAATTTCATTCTAGCATGGTATGGTGTTCCTCATCTTGCAAGAACTCAGGCAAGTCTTGGAATGGGGAGTGTGCATGTTTGTGATTTAGTATGTTATACAGGAGAGCTTTTAAGTATTGTAGACCTCTTTTTTCATCCTGACCACGTTATGAGTATGTATGTTCTGTCAATGCATCATGACTGGCTATAACTTTTGAAGAAGCTTTATTTTATATTAGAGTTTGAGAAAGACGGGCCAATATGCTTTCAGTTTGTTGTGAGTCACATTAGGCATATTTGAAGCAAATTCAATAAAACAGATCTGAAGTTCCTGTAAGTCTGCAATCTGAACCTGGACCTTTTTTTCCCCTCATCATGTCCACTTTATGAGTGTGTATCAGCATGTTCTGCTGGTCTGTCCAGAATGCTATGGTCATTTACAAGTGGTGCCATAGATAGATTTCAATGATAAGTTTTTGATTGATCATACTTTCTTCCCAAGAGATGTGTGGCGCTGACAATAACTTACAGGTTGGTACTGTTTTAAATGCTGAGGATGCCAGAAATGCTATGAATGCTGGAGCCAAATTCTTCATGAGTCCTGCTACAGTAAAGGTTCTTTTAGTATTTTGATGTCTTCACAGGTTTTCTTTCAATTAGTATAGTGATAATAACTTAAAGATTTTTGTATTTTCCATTCCCATTTCTTCCTATTTCAATTTCCCTTTGTTCTTTTTCTTCAACAAATTTTAAACAGCTTTTTTTTTTCTCAGATTCTGTGGCTGTACATTTGCAATGCTTTTTCCTTTTCTTTTATTCTTAAATGCTTGCTTATCATCAGGACATTATGGAAGATGTTGTAAAAGATGAAATTCTATGCATACCTGGTGTAATGACACCCACAGAAGTAAGTAAACTGTGAACTTAAAACTGTCTTTCATTTTTTAAGCTCTAAGAATCCTTGTAGATGTACAAGTAAATGAAAAATTATACAGCTCATCTTGGTGGCCTCTACTATTGTTTTGATATGGAGAATTTGGAGGGTTTAATTATTAGAAATTTTTGTTCTTCAGTATTTTTATAGGAGTCGGACCATTTGAATCATATTTCCCTATGGAGACTATTACGAGAACTTGTTATCTTGCAGATTTTGTCTGCATATGATGCTGGTGCCAAAATCGTCAAGGTGAGTGCTGTCACATCACATATTTAACAATGTTGGTAAAAGAGTTGGTTATGAGATACAGATGTCATGTGCACAACCCGCACACAAGTCTATCTTTCAATATAAGAGTTCATGTGGTACTATATATGCTCCATTTTGCAAGGCCCTTGTATGCTCACTTTAAGTATTCTTTATTGAATGAATGTTCTTAGTGTGTTAAGGCCACGAATCACCTTATGGATCATGTTTCCATCTTATTTGGTGGATTAGGTTTATCCTGTTTCTGCATTAGGTGGTGTCCAATATATATCAGCACTTAAGAAGCCTTTCCCTCACATACCAATGGTTGCTTCTCAGGGCATCATGATAGGTTAGTGATATATGAACACTGCCCCTTGCTGCTCTTAAAGATCAATTATTCAATTTTCATGCTGTCATTAAGCTGAATTTTTTTTATTTCCTTTTAAAACAGGATCATGACCTTTAATTTTTAATGAAAAGTTTATGATAAAGTTGGGAAATGGTCAACACCTCCTAGATGTGGGTATTAATTATATTGATATTTGATTCCATGAACCGTATGCTTTCTATCTAGCATTTTAAGTATTGATTGTGAAAAACAAAGGGATAAGACCATATGCTGCTTGGAAAGAATAGTACCCAAGGACTATCATTTATCATAATAGTACCCAAGGGATATAAATGTTCTTTGAAGAGAAAAAAATTACTTTTACTCGTTGATAATGCCTCTTCAATGTTAACTATTATAAAATATTGGTTTAGGTCCAGCTGTACCATTTTCATTTCAATCTTCTTGCCGCAGTTCTTGATTGGATAACATTTGTTTCAAATTTGATGCAGATTCTATAGGGGAGTATATATCTTCTGGAGCATCATCTGTTGTTTTATCAGATGCCATTTTTGATAAGGGTGCAATGGCCCAGAGAAATTTCAATGCAATACATCAACTAGCAAGCCTTGCTGCTTTGGAGGGAAAAGAAGCTGTTGAACGGTGAGTAATGGTGCAGTCTGTCTTTAAAAACTGTCATTGTCTTTTCCTGGTTGTATCATTGTAGAAACTGTTGGTTGCTAATCTATTTTCTCTGTTACGTCTATGGTTCTTTTGGGTCAACCACCTCTCATGATTCAACTTGACTTCTTTGATAATGAATAACAGATTTCATTGAAAACTTAAAACAAGTATCCTTGTCATTATAAGGTACAATATTTTTTGCTTAATAACAAGCGGAATACTACAGCTATTAATCTTATAATTCCTAATTAAATGATTTATGGTCATTTCTGAGTTGAGCTAAATTTTGGAAATGATGTTCCACTGTAAAGGGTTCGCATATTCTAATCAACCAGTACAATTTATCAGAAAAATTAGACAGGAGCTTCTATCCTGGTTACATGTTCTTTTTCTTCAGTTGAGCTTTCGATTTACAATGCCATTTAATCAAGCAGTTAGGTCCCCTTGTATGCTATAGTCCATATATCCAGTTGTGTACGTATCCCAGTGTGCAATGGCAGGTAAGGTTTTACATGCCTTGATAAAACATTGCATATGATTGACACTGTTGCTATCTTTTGCTTAATTTCTGTCTGATGCAAGCAAATGCCATGCAGAAAAAGAAGTTGCACCCCAAATTGATTGCTTCAGTGAGCCTACAGATTGTATTCCTCGGCTATTTCAAAAGCATCTACAAGTTTTTGACGATGCTGAATTGTTGACAAATCCAGCAAGGAAGGATGCTGACTGAGACTGAAAAACGAAGGTAAAACTCAACCCCTTCATCAGTTTTGTTTTAGTGTCGCCTTCAGTGCAACACATTGGAAGTTCGAAATCCATGTCACTTACAATCAGATTGGTTTTTACCTGGGCTCCAAGATCTGTTGAATCCATAAATTTCCTTTTTATGTCTCTGTAAGAGCGGCAGACAGCTGCCTTCAGCTCCATCAATGTTCTGCACCCGCCCTTGTAATGGTTTCAGCACTTTATTTCTTTTAAACCTATCCTTCTTTTCTCTATTTCACTTTGAGGAGGGCAAGGCATGCTCTTCATAGAATTAAGGGCTGTCCTCAAGTTGAAGTGCTATGTTTTTTCTCTGCTTCCAGGTTTCTAGGATCTTGTTGTAAAAGTTCTATATCATGTGAAAAAAAATTAAAAAATCAGAAGATTCATGCATAAAGGGAATCCATGCGTGAAGCTGCAACTTGCTGTGCTGAGAGCTTCCCAGGTGACCATGTCCAAGCCATAGGAGACACAGTGGGTTACGAAATAATTATTGAGTCTTTTTGAGGTTTTCGTTTTGTATATTGAGAGGAAATTATTTACGTAATCAGTGATTGCGCCGACCAAATAATAATGTAGACATTATAGCTGTAAAATCTGTATCGATTCAGCAAAGTTCATTCGAGAAATATGACATTTGGATCTTCATTCTGGTTAGTTTTTAGTCTTGAATTGGATACTTGCACGCAACAATTTCTACTTGAATGCATGAGGCATTACTCTTATCTTCTCATTAGTTTTTGTGTTGGGATCTGACAACTGTACCTGTCGATGTTTGAAAATTATTTAATATATATATTTTTTTTTATTTTAAATTAGTTTTTTTAGATTTTTTTTACCGATATTAAAAATAATTATAAAAAAATATTTTGATATATTTATGAACAAAAAATATTTTTAAAAATAATTTCAAACACATTCCAAAACTTTCCTCACTCTATATATTTGTGGCAGTACGATTTTAAAATAAAAAAAGAAATTGCATCAAATATTGGTAAAATATTGCCAGCTTATTTACCACCATCTTTGCCTATTTTCCCATTACATGCATTCTATTTTTGAAACATAAAATAAAATAAAATAGATTTTAATATTGGAAAAGATTTGTTTATGTATTCATATATAAGTATTTATTATCATGGTCGCCTAATCTTATCTAGTCATTTGAATCATACTATTATTTATTTTATTAAAATATTATTGTTTTGTTATTTTGAAAAATTCATTAAAGCCAATGCTTGTTTCATAGTTCAGTTGCGAGTTGTTTTTTAAAATATTTTTTGTTTAGAAATGTATTAAAATAATTTTTGATACTAACACATGAAAATAATTTAAAAATAATATTTTTTTTTAAAAAATCAAATATTTTTTTTTATTTTTTAAAAGCATTTTTGAAACACAATATTAAACAAAACCATAAACTCTTTGTATTTAAATAGAATTTAGTAAGATAATCTAGATGAAATATTTTTTAAATTAATATTATTTTCAATTCAATTTAAAACTAAGTTATGAATTATGGTTTTTCAGATCAATTTTTATAAGATTAAATTGAATTTAACATTGCAACAATAATAACAAAAAATAGACAATTATTCCCGAGTTTTTTTTCTTTCTTTTTTAATATAAAATGTATGTTCGGTGGTATAGTTTAGATTGTTTTTTAAAGTATTTGTTATTTAAAATATATTAAAATAATATATTTTTTAAAAAATTGACATGAAAATAATATAAAAATATTTAATTTTAAATAAAAAATAAATAAGTAAAATTTCTAATTTTTTAAGCTATAAAATGCAGGGCCAAAGTCTACTTCTATAAAGATACCTTTTTTATCGTACAATTTTCAAATCTCATTAATTAAATAATTGGACTTTTTGTTTTAAAAAAAGTTGTTTCCAGAAGATTCATCTGTACTTAAATTAGCATCGGTCAGAGATTTCTAAAAAAACAAAAATCGGTGCCGGAACTGACGTGGCTGAATTAAATACAGTTTAATTAAAATTTGGCGTCCGAGAGAACAATAAAACGAGAGAGAGAGAATCCTTAAAACTAGACCAGAAAAGGAGAAAGGCCACTAATACAGCACGATATACAGACAAACAGAGCAAACATCGAAGAAACTCTTATAATTCTTAAATCATAATCAACAGTCCCCCATTTTTTCTTCTTTAAGGTTTGTTATCGGATCCGTTCTTTCTTCTTCTTTTTTCTCTCGTTTTCTCGTGCAGCTTCTTGAATTTTGGGACAGACAGATCTTGAATGCATCGAGAAATCAATCTACTTTGTGAAAGGTTTTTTTTTTTTTTTTTTATGGGTTTCGTTTGTTTTGATCTCTCCTTTTTTGGGGGTTTGGTTCGATTTTGAGAGATCTTTCATATCTGGGTTTTTTTTATTCTATTCTCATTTCTTGTCCATTCAAGGAGAAAACAGATGATTTCATTTATTTATTTACCTTGCCTTAAGAATGTGGGATGGTGTTTCATTTATTTATTTATTTACCTTCCTTAAGAATGTGGGATGGTGTATGGATTTGTGTTTGAATTAATTTCGTTTCCATTTTTTGTTGTTATTTGCATAATGTTTTCGCTTACAATAAATTTGCTCTTTTATTAATCGGTTGTGCAAATTGGAGAACTGAATAATGGCATTTGATTTGCATTCTGCCGGTAGGGTCATGATGAAAATGCCTTCAATCCTGCTCTTTTCAATTTTTGTTTCTTTTATTGTTGCTCATTTAATCAGCATGTGAAATATCTTGTTTTGTTTTGGGGTTTGTTTGATCGTATTCATGTTAGGGAATCAATGAATTACAGAGACTTTGTGTCATTCTCTTTCGGTTTTTTTCTTAACCAAGTTTCAAACTTGTGTGATGAACGCATTATGCCACCTGGATTTTCAATTTAGGATTCCGCTCTCTTTTGGCTGCATGTGTTTTCCCCTTACATGGTGGCTACGTAGTTAATGAGATACAGTTCATTCTTATGTAATACAGAGCATGCTGCATGCTTTTTAGGTGATTTTGTCTTGAGATTGTTACACATAATGTCCATGCAGAATGGGATTTTAAAAGTGTTATGAATGTAGGTCATTGAGTTTTCCTATAAGATTAAATGAATGTTTTTTGAGGAATATGCATATCGAATTCCTGTCTATAACGATTGTGAATCAATTCTCTTTCTGACATTCTTTGCAGCTGATCATGAAAATGGTGTTCATCCAGACATCGATGCATTGAATATGTGCATTTATGCTATACTTTCTCGCAAAGTAAGGAATGGTTTTTATTTTTTGCAGGAACAGTACCTTATAGTAATCCAGAGAGATGTCACCTGCATCAAAATCCAAGACCAAGTCCAAGGATAAGACCTTAGTAAAGTCTGCTAAAGAACAACAGAATGTGTCTATTAAGCCTTCTGGGTCAACAAACATTGTAAGTGGGAATCCAGTGAATGCTTATAATCCAACCTCTGGGACTTTTCATGCACTTGAAACACCATCAGGTGCTGCTTTCCTACCCCTCCATGACAATGGTCGGTTCAGAAATATAGATGAACCCGAAGAGCATTCTAGTAGCCCACATGGAACACTTTCTGAGTATGATTCAGTTTCCAACAATGGGAGCTGCTCTGGTGAGTCAGAAGACATAAAAGAGAAAGCCATTTCTACTCGGCAAGAAACAGTAGGTTTAGACAGTGACAAACGCGAGAAGATTCGTCTGAAGAATGAGAAAAAGCACCAGCGTCAGAGAGAGAAGAGGGCGCAAGAGTTGCATGAGCGTTGCAGTGGGTATCTAAGGTCAAGAAAACTAGAAAGGCTTTCAGAACAGCTTGTGGCAATGGGTTTTTCTCATGAGCGGGCAACCCTGGCCCTTATGTTGAATGAGGGCAGTGTGGAAAAATCAGTAAACTGGCTTTTTGAGGGAAGTGAAGAAGAAGCTCAAAGCAAGGACTCTAAGCTTGGAAGTGGTGGTAGCCTAAAAATTGATATATGTGAGGAGCTTGCTCAAATCTCAGCAATGGAGATGAGATACAAATGCTCAAAGCAGGAGGTTGAAAGAGTTGTGGTTGCTTGTGAAGGGGATCTAGTGAAGGCAGAAGAGACCTTGGATGCACAAAAGCAGGAACTACCTCCAACTCCACCAAGACCAGAATATACTGCTGACACCAATAACCTGAGGAGACTGCATGAAAAGCCTTTACCTACAGCTTCAGTTACAGCACAACAGAGAATGAACGAACAGGATTTCAACTACAAAACAGCAATTCCAGTGCCAACATATTCAGAACCTGGGAGTAGAAACTTACAACCTCAGAATCAGCCCAAGTCTCTAGCAGACAAGAGGTGGGGCACAACAGGATCAAGCCCTGTGTTCTCGTCATCTATGGCACTATCCATGCAAGTAGCACCTCCATCAACAAAAATTGATGTCCGGCTTGGTTTGGCTGGAAACGAGGGGAAAAATTTGCAGCAGATAGTGAGGGAACCAGTAATAATGATGCAGCGCCCTCAATCTATAAATGCCATACAAAATACAGTCCCTAGTGCAAGTGCCACACCTGTAACATCTGGATGGTATTTAAATAATGTTTCAGGTGTGGAAAATATGCGGTCAAATGTTAAGTTACTTCCAAATCTTAGCACTAGAAACCTTGGTCTTGTAAATCAGAGCTCAGAGCAATTTTACCATCCAGTGTCACGGAAGGAAAATCCATTCCTGTTTAGTGGCCCAGCTACAACAAATAGACAGGGAGGTACAAGATCTCCTTCATTTACAGTCCCATCTCAGTTGCAAGGTTCATATGGTAAAACAACCGCATCTTTGCCTTCACTAGCAGCACCATCCTCACTTGGTCTATTCACTGGTTGGGGCTCAGCGGGAACTTTAGGGTCTCCACATGTTGATTGGAATACAGGAAGCTTGATGCCAGAATTTGATTACACCAGTATCGATTGGACTCTGGATTCGAACCTGTTATCCTCCAAGTCAAATGGGTTGTGGATGGATCTCTCCTCATTGCTTAGGAACACATCTATCACAAGAACTAGCAGTACAAATAGTTCCTTCTTGTCAGGGTTACGGGACAGTGGAATGGCTAAAGAAACATCATCCTCAGCTGGCTCGAGCGAGTGGACCTCTCCTTTTGCAGGAAAGGACATGTTTAGTTTGCCAAGGCAGTTTGCAACTTCTCCATCTCCGTAGGACTTAGGAATAGGAGAAAATGCAGGCAATGAGGCTGGTGTAGTTGGTGTATGGATGCATTTTCGTGCTTGATTCTGATTTATCAGTGGTAAATGCATCCTTTTGTTTCTGCTTCAATGACTTGTGCCTTTACATTCGCACTACAGGTTTGCTAGGTAGAACTTGCGGGATATCAACAAGATTTGCAGAGGTTGGAGGTTGCGGCCTGCTTATTTTGCCTAAAAAGGTGACCAATTCATCAATTTAAACTTGAATTAATGACCTAAGGACTTTCGAATAATGTAGAACTGGATCTAAACGAGAAGAAACCAGTGCCAAAATAAAGAAAAAATTAATGAAAATCTTGGCCATTAATTTGACGATAAGGGTATTCTTAAACCAGTTTGTGTATAAAGTACAAACTGAAACCAAGTCTTTTCCCGGCATTCTTAAAAGTACTTTACAAATCGGCATGGTGCATTTAGATGAATTCAAGTGCTAGTCTCAAGGTTTTGGTTTTGAAAATAGAGGAAGTTGAGCAAACCTTCTTGACCATCAAAATATTATCAGAAGACTCTTACACACGTCATATTAACCTCCAAATTGAAGATTAACATGAAAATGAAGGGTATTTCCTTTGATGGTATATGAGACCGTACTATTTTCGTAGAGGAAGACATGTATTTACAATTCCGACAAAAAAGGAGAAATTGATAGAAATTTTAGGGAATGATGGAAAATAATTCTTCATTTAATAAATGAAAAAACCTACGAAGCACTTACTGATAATCACAACGGCAGTTTTCCGTGTACATCGACCAGCTTTAATCCGTTCTTACGATCCTCGCAGTGCATTGTATTAGGTAAGAGAGTAGCAGCATTGACTTCAATCCTTGTCTTACAATCATAACTCAAAGGAAAATGACAACATGGCTCCATTGACATGGCTCGCTGACAAGCTGGATTTTTATTCCGTGGCATCTGCCAAATCCATGGCTTCAAACCTGCTAAACCATGAGCAACATAGCCAAAAGTAGACCAGGTACTTGTCACCAGTACATCGCACAAACTAAGTAAATATATATCAGCCCACGCCTTCATGTTGTGCATATCATCTCCAAAATGTTGGTACTCTTCATGGCTTGGTTGGTAAACACTAATGACTTCACCTGTCACAGTTGGTTTTGTCCAATACATGTTTTTCATATTCTCATAGTACTCCGAATACAAGGATGTTATTAGAATAGCTTTTGAAGTCTGATTTCTTGATGGAGCCCTCGTAGGTTCTTGTATATCTGCTACCTCTGGCAGGAGTTTTTCCTTCAAGACACAATCTAAAATTTGATCCATAACAGTTTGATAAGGAGTTGTCTTGTCATGATATACTCTTATTTGGAGCCCAATCCTCTCGTCTGCCTTGGCTAGATATGCCTGGTAGAACCTAGTGATCAGTCCCCATACCTGATTTGAGGGGTGGAAAAGATAGTGGCCCAAATGATAGAACACAGTTTCCTTTTCTGGGAACAGCTTGCGTATCTCTTGATTGAAAGATGGGATCATGTATAAAGATGGGACAAAATATTGATCTGATAGAAGTATCAACCAAGGAATTTGTTGGAGAAGAGCTTGGCTTTCATCACAGAAAGCTAATTGATCATAACCACCAAGAGCTAGGTTAAGATCAAGATATGATTCAGGGGGCTCCATTGAAGTGTTGGTAATACTTTTATTTAGCATCCTGCCAAAGCTGTGGGCATATCTATGTTTAGAACTGCGAAAATGGTTCCTGAGGGGAAAGTCATTGGGTAACAACCATGATGTATTTGGAAATGGCTCGCAAAAGAGATTGGCCATGTCAGTTTTATGATTTACAAGTAGGACTCGGTTAGTAAGGAGAGCATACAGAAATGTCGCAGCCATGCTTAGCATCCTGTTTCCTAAGCCATTAGCAGGTATCCAGACAACGTATTTACATCCTCCCCTACTGTCATGGCTAGATCTGAGTCCTTTAAGGGCTTTGTGGTATGATTTGGAATGAGGTCCACAACGTTTATGGATATCTTCGTACCTACGTAGTTTTGAAAGGAGATAGGAAGAGGGCTTGTGGAGTGAAGTTTTGCGATATAGGAAAGACTGATACCTACTCAAGCAAGATCTTTCATCAAATCCAGGAGCCAGAAGTCCATCGAGCAATTTATCATCAGGCATTATATTACTCTGAGAGGAATCATTTCTTGAACCTGATTCTTTCTGAAATCGAGGAGCCAGAGTTTCATTATGATGCTTGACATTAGGCCTGCTGGTATTCAGCAAGGAATCATTTTCTGAATAATTTCTTGAACCTGATTCTTTTCGAAATCCTGGAGCCAAAGTTCCATTAAGCTGCTTCTCATCAGGCCCGCTGGTATTCGGCAAAGAATTATTTTTTGAACTAGTGGCATTCCCAATTGAATCATTCCTTGAACCCGATTCATTCCAAAACCCTGTAGCCATTGTTCCATTAAGCTGCTTATCAGTCCCGTTCGTGTGCCGCAAGTACTTGTTTTCTGAACTACTTCCATCGCCAAATCCAGGAGGCAAATTCCCATTATGCAGTCTTTCATCAGGAATGATTTCAGGTGGTGAAGAATCATTTTTCGAATCTGTAAATGGTGAAAGGAAAAGGAAAGGATAAATGAATCAGAAATAAGGACCACGATAAAGAAAATAGCAGACGGTATCAGTACAAAAAACTTGGAAATCAAGCTGAAGGAATAGTCTTGGTGTCTTACCAACATTCAATGCTGTAACATTTCGAGATTTCGCAGCTTTAGCCAACCCTCCAGTTAGATCAAACAGCTGATTCTGATACATGATAATGATCATGAGAGACACGGGCAAAGCAATGGAACACACAAATAACAATGTCGTGTATCTCTTTGAATCAAACCCTAATCTAGCCTTTTCTACTTCAAGATTTCCCATGATTTTCTGTCTGAGCTTCACCAGTAATCCCAACTGTCAAACAGAAGGTGCTTGTAAAACGTTGGAAAATTATCTGTCCCTGGCAGGTACCGTATATAAAAGAAAGCCGGTGATTCAAATCAAGATGTCTCTGAAATATCAAACTTCCAAAGAGTTATTGCTGGAGTGATCATTGATTAAATTAGTGCAGAAACAAGAACATGAATTCTTTGACTCAATTCATCCTTGGCAAACAAAACTTATGAAAACAGCAGGTTATGGCGGTGATGTGCAATGATTGACATAAATATTAATTTATCAAGTTCTAGACTGGGAGTTTGACTTAAAGAATTTCCAGCATCCTTCACATGTGCTGATTCATATACTTCTAGGTGGTCCAGCTAGTAGATTTGGACATCATATATATATATATATGATAAGTGAAATCACATTAAACAACAGAAATCTGGTGAAATCAAGTTAAGCTATGACTTAAATGCTCAAAATTCATACCATGGATCATACAAGGATCGATCAACTCTTGTTACCCAGTATTCATCTTGATAACAAAAGGATGAATACAAATCAAATTTAACATGATAAATATTATGATCAACAAAGTCCTACCAACTTAACAGCAGGAAATGGCAAGGTTAAGAAACAGTGCATGAAAAGAGAAGAAGAAACGTTCAAGACAAGAGATATTGTGTTAAGGGAAGACAATTAACATACCTTCCAAGTTGAAATTTGGCAAGAAAATGGAGGTATGAACTCTTTGCTGGTGATGTTGCTTTATATATATATATATATCCTCTACTCGTGGACTTGAACTTTTTTCCTGCTTGTCTCCCTCCTTGCTTGCTTGCTTCCCTTATCTTCCCAGGACCAAGGGTATTTAACATATTTCGTGAGTTATAATAAAAGCTGTCACTTTCTCATAAACGTTCTTAATGATTTTGTTAGCTAATAATTCACCCACATTAAGATTAATTGCGTGTTTGGTTCTCGTTTTTTATAAGTGTTTTTCCTTTAAAGATATATTAAAATAATTTTTATATATTTTATTACATAAATAAATTTTGATAAATCTTCATTTGAATAGCAATACTGAACGGAGGCGAAGAGCTTGCAAAATTTGTCCCAGAAGAGATCAAGCCATGGCCACGTTTCTCTTACGGAAGGCAAGGAGCTCGTGGTCATTGCTAGAGTACAAACAAGAGCAACCATCAAGAGTACAGACAAGAAAAACCATTCTGTTTGGTCTATTAAGTCGATATCAACTCATAGGACCACATATTTATTATCATAGGAGCTGTAGAAGAGTCATTGTAACCTTGGCAATCACTCTTATTAAATAAACAAAGTCTTAATTATTATTTTTAATAGTGATCGTACCGTGTTTAGCGGGTTCGATTAAATCATTAAAAATATAAATAAAATAATAATATTTGACTAAAACTTGTTTTTCAAATCAATTCACCAAGGTAGCATCACAGCTATGCATTGGTAATTGTTATGGAATTTTAAGAAAGATGGGCTTGAAAAGGAGGGTAGCACAGGTATCGAGGTTGCTTTTATTCACTATTATACGCTTTAAAAAGAAAAAAAAAGGAGCCCGCAATCAAATAATTGAAGAACGTCCAATTCATTCCAAGGAAGCACGAATATATTCACGTCAGAAAATGCCAGTTGGAACGTGGGAAGAGTGGTCGAGCCTGAGTTGCTGGCTGCAGCCAAGACAGCGATGGCTGAACTCCTTTTGCTTCCACAGCTTCTATGGTCCCGTTCATGTATGCATGGAATGTATGGGGTATCCATTATGCTACATTCGTACAAAAAATCCCAAAAAATCTCACTTCGATCAACACCAACGGAGAATATCTTCGACAGTTTTATGACGACCATAGACTTGAGAGAAACAAGGAGAAATATGAAACTGTCACCAAGTGTTTATGGATAATTAATGAATGCGACAACACGGTTGCCTGTTATTAGGGCTACATTTCATCAAGATTATTAACCAGTTTCGTTTCTCACTACCTACGATCCTCACAGTGCTTTACACAGGGAATAATGGTGCCAGCACCGTCTTTCTTCTTCACCTGACAGTCAGCTGGGAGCATGATGAAAAGGCTCCAGTCACGGCTTTGTTGAATTGGATCCAGAATCTTTTTTTCATGCTATGGGCCACGCAAAATCCATGGCTTCAATCCTCCGACCTTGAGCCACATAGACAAAGAAGGGAGGCCAGGTGCTAGTCATCAACATGTCATTCAGACTAGGGAGTTTTATTTCATCCTATGCCTTCACATTGTGCACATCAGCCCCATTCACTATACGCATCACCAAAGAATTTCAAACCGCTATGAGTGATGGAACTGCTAAATTTGATTGGCACACTATTTTGAAATAAATTGGCATGCGATCAACAGGAAGCTTTATATGTGCCACTAACAAACTACATTCTATGATACAAAGAAACAAAATAAAAATATTTTGGTATACTTTCATCTCATATAACTAGATATATGAAATGATACCTGAGATAAAATGAGCAAGTATGGAGCTCACAAGCCTGAGTTTCTTGAAGACAGTTTGTCCCCGAGCATTGTGATCTTCCAGCAATCAATTTGAAATATAAAAACGGACAACTTTTTGGGCACAACTGCAAATACAATAAGAAAAGGAGATTTTAGTGTAATAGTATAAACGCTACAATCAGATATTGGGACTTAAAATCAAAGATAAAAAATGTTGGCCTTCAATTACTTATGTTTTATATTTCCTGTGATTAAAAGATGTGCTTGAAAATGTCACAAGAAAACTAATTCGGTTCTGTTAGGCAAGCAGGCACTGCCCCTCTGTTAACATAAAACCTCAACAATTTGTTATAAAAGCCAATACAAGTTCAAGTAGCTGGCCATCTCAATCGGATAAATTATATACATGAAAAGTGAAATAAGATGTAAGGTAGAAACCATGCAGGAAACTATTTCACACCAAGAATAAAACTTTGTAGCTGTAATCATATATACCAAAAATTATACTATAGACCATCATACTCCATGTAAATATAATGCAAGGTATCATCTCATGTACATGCTTTACTTACCTACCAACGTCAAGTAAACTAGATTGAGGTGTGGAGCAATAAATAGTTCACCTTTCAATTTGTTGTCTTGTGTGATTATCCCAAATGTTTCTGCAGTTTCACGAATCATAATACCACTAATTCCAGTGAATGATTTTATCTTACAGTCAGCAACTGCCAGAAAACAGTTTGAGGTTAGTATTGGAACAAATATGACGCCTAAGCATGGAGCACAACTCTCAATGCTATGGCAGGGAAGCAAAAAAATTAGAATACTGAAACGATTCAAAACAGCTGAACATCTGATATGAAAAAGAATTGCTCTTGCAACCCTCATAAATGCTGGCCACTAAAGTTCCATGGAAACACTAAATCTGAAACGACACTTTAGAAGAGAGGATAACCTAGAATAGCAGCGCCATGTAGATCTGCACTCAGAAGATATTTGGGCAACTCATTCCTCCTGCAAGATGGAATCAAATAATGGTCAACGGATCCTCAAACCTAATAACATGTGAAAGAATTGTGTGATTGTTCATTCATGGAGTTAAAAGGAATGGTTATCTTACCCAGTTTTCTTGAGAAGCTGCATCATATAGTCTTTCCATATCTCATGCATTGGCTTATAAACATCAAATCTGCAATGCAGATCAAATTACACTAAAGTTTTTAAGAGAGGTAAGGATGGTTCAAACTATATTTATTGTAAAAAAAAAAAAAGAATAAGCCAATTAACTATGCATGCATTCCTCTTTGTTTGTAACAACTAATAGAGTATAGCAAAAAGGTTAACAAAGATTGGAGAATGGCAAAATGATGGGCCCAGAAAGAAGCCAGAGAAGATAAAAATATAGGAGTGGCAATTAGCAGATGTGAAACTGAGTTTGACTATCAAAAACTGGTTTGAATGTGACATGGTAAAAAATGCTTGGACTATGAAGTAATGAATCAGCATTTGTATTATTTTATGAAGTGTTTAGTCGCTCATGTTTGAAATTGAAATTGTCAAAATCAGTGTCTTTTCTCAGATTTAAACAGAGGGTAGAAGAGAGCATTTATTATCAAGATTATTGTTTCTTCACAGAAGCGGGCGGGAAACTATTTCAAGCAGACAAAAGACACTAAGTTCTTCCAACAGAGGAGCAACATGCCACCAGCAAATGTAAGTACAACATTTAACCATATGCAAGCGAGGATTTAAAAAAAAAAGTGACTGCAAACAAAAACAAATTCACAAGTATCCAACTCACTTGTGGAGATCTTGAGGCAAATTAAATGTCCCAAGTTTTTTATGTTGCTTCATAGACATGTGCCTTCTCGAATGCTTTGAATTGGATCGTGAAGCTGTAGTCCGAGAACCAATAGATTTGCCTGGTACATAGTTATCAAGAAGGATCCAGTTATCAATTTTTATGTTTCTGGATCCTTGCATGTACTTTTGCGAAGCATCACCATGCTGAAAAAGATCGTGCAAAATCTTGTCAACCACACTCCCCTTTTTACTCTCAAACTGCACAACACCACAAAAACATGAAACCCAGTAAGCTCATAATAAAGAATTTACCTAATTAAACTTTAAACCATTTTAGCATACGGTAATAGTTCAGACAGCAGTAAAGCAAGCACCTTGACACCAGTCGTCAGCAGGTTTTCGTGTACAGCTTGGGGGAGCTGAGAATATGTTAAACCATTTTCATCTGGATCTGTCCATGAAGATTATTTACAGGAATTAGAATCTGATCAAATTGCAAGAGCTACACATTTCTGTCAAACCAAATAGAAATTACACAAGCAAGGAACAATTTAGTACTAGCTAAACATAAAATCAATACTGTTAAGGCACACTTTACCTTGAGATGGAGTGTAGCCGTAGAAAAATAAACTCCCTACAAACAAGCAAACAAACAAAAATGAAGCACCAACTACTCATCAAAAATCAAAATCATTAACACAAGTACAAGCAAAAAAGAGACAATAACCTTTCTTCGACAAGCTACTGGAAGGAGTCTTTGGTGCATCCGCTCGATGCAATGAAGTGGAGGCTGCATTGTTATTTTCTTTCCCATATCCCTCATGATATGTTACTTTGTGTTTCTTTTGTTGAACCAACTCGGCTTTTGCAACAGCAAACCTTCTCTCCAATGCATCCATTGTACGTTTCCTTTGATCCGTCGCCATTGCTGCAAAAATTTGATAAACAGTGAAAAATAAAATCTTAAAGTGTTTGAGCAGGATTGTTGTTCTGAAATCATCTGAAGCAATTTTCAACAAGCCTGTGTGTGAAATCATCACAATCATAAAAATAATTAAAAAATCAACCCAGCAGATTGGAATATAAAAAGAAATTAACAAATTGTGAAAATTAGCAAGCACATATCCATAAACAAATTGATCAGAATTTAACTATGAAAGCCAAAAAAGGAAGGAAAAAACCGCAAAGAAATTTAGAGTAGAAATTTAACTATGCTTTCCTCCGGCTTGACCTGCGAGAGGCAATGGAGAGAGGGAGTCTGAGTAGGAAAACTGTGGTTGGAGGCAAAGAAAATAAGGTGAAGAGATTATCAGATACTAACCCTAGGCCGGATTTGCTGGAGATGAGGAAGATGGAGGGTGTGGAGTGGTCCGGCTAGCTGGAAAGTGGTGGTCAGTGGCAAAGAAAAGGGAAGAAGAGTTGTCTGCTAGTAGAGGTGAGCAAAAAAACCGAACAAATGATTAAACCGAGAAAACTCGAAAAAAAATAACCGAGAAAACCGAACCGATAAAAAAACCCGATTAAACCGGGTTGGAGAGTTAATACTTAAAGTATTTAGATTGCTTCACTGTCTTGTTAATACTTAAAGTCAAAATTACCCTTGATTTCCTATACTTTACTCTCTTTTTACATTTATTATTTTTTTAGAAATTATAATTTATATTAAGATTAAAATAAAATTTAAAGTTATATAACGCTTCATAACTCAAAAAAAATCAACAAAATATTTTAAAATATTTACAAAATTATGATTATATCTTAATTAATAACGAAATTCTTTTAAAAATAATTAAAATGATAAAATCAAAAATTACCATCTCTTTTGCTTTACCCCTCTCTCTCCTACCCTAGCAACCAACTCTTCTTCCTCTCTTTGCAACTGACCACCACTTTCCAGCTAGCAGGACCACACCACACCTTCCATCTTCCTCATCTCCAGCGAAGCCGGCCTAGGGTTACTATCTGATAATCTCTTCATCTTATTTTCTTTGCCTCGTACCACAGTTTTCGTACTCAGACTCCCTTTCTCCATTGCCTGTCGCAGGTCAAGCCGGAGGAAAGCATATACACTTCGCCAAAAGCCTCAGCTGCCATCTCCTCCTCCCACAGCCTCCATCACGCAGCCACCTTGAGTTTGAGGTAAATTTATCTCTCTCTTCTAAAATATAGGAGTTTAAAGTCATCTTGAGTGATTCTGTTGCCAAAATAATCATAATAATCACAATAAGATTTGACAAATAAAGATTGAGTTTTGATATTTCGAGGTTTATACTTCTACTCTGAATTTCTTTGCAGTTTTTTCCTTCCTTTTTTGGCTTTCATAGTTAAATTTTGATTAATTTGTTTATGGATATGTGCTTGCTAATTTTCACAATTTGTTAAAAAAAAATTTATATTCCAATTTGTGGGGTTGATTTTTTTTTTTTTATGATTGTGATGATTTCACACAGCGGCTTGTTGAAAATTGCTTCTGATGATTTCAGAACAACAATCCTGCACAAACACATTCAGATTTCTTTCTTCACTGTTTATCAAATTTTGCAGCAATGGCGACGGATCAAAGAAAACGTACAATGGATGCATTAGAGAGAAGGTTTGCTGTTACAAAAGTCGAGTTGGTTCAACAACAGCAAAAGAAACACAAAGTAACACATCATGAGGGACCTAGGAAAGAAAATAACAATGCAGCCTCCACTTCATTGCATCGAGCGGATGCACCAAAGACTCCTTCCAGTAGCTTGTCGAAGAAAGGTTATTGTCTCTTTTTTGCTTGTACTTGTGTTAATGATTTTGATTTTTGATGAGTAGTTGGTGCTTCATTTTTGTTTGTTTGCTTGTTTGTAGGGAGTTTATTTTTCTACGGCTACACTCCATCTCAAGGTAAAGTGTGCCTTAACAGTATTGATTTTATGTTTAGCTAGTACTAAATTGTTCCTTGCTTGTGTAATTTCTATTTGGTTTGACAGAAATGTGTAGCTCTTGCAATTTGATCAGATTCTAATTCCTGTAAATAATCTTCATGGACAGATCCAGATGAAAATGGTTTAACATATTCTCGGCTCCCCCAAGTTACTGCTGTCTGAACTATGACCGTATGCTAAAATGGTTTAAAGTTTAATTAGGTAAATTCTTTATTATGAGCTTACTGGGTTTCATGTTTTTGTGGTGTTGTGCAGTTTGAGAGTAAAAAGGGGAGTGTGGTTGACAAGATTTTGCACGATCTTTTTCAGCATGGTGATGCTTCGCAAAAGTACATGCAAGGATCCAGAAACATAAAAATTGATAACTGGATCCTTCTTGATAACTATGTACCAGGCAAATCTATTGGTTCTCGGACTACAGCTTGACGATCCAATTCAAAGCATTCGAGAAGGCACATGTCTATGAAGCAACATAAAAAACTTGGGACATTTAATTTGCCTCAAGATCTCCACAAGTGAGTTGGATACATGTGAATTTGTTTTTGTTTGCAGTCACCTTCTTTTTTTTTTAAATCCTCGCTTGCATATGGTTAAATGTTATACTTACATTTGATTGTGGCACGGTGCTCCTCTGTTAGAAGAGCCTAGCCTCTTTTGTCTGCTTGAAATAGTTTCCCGCCCGATTCTTGAAGAAACAATATTCAATAAAATTGATAATAAATGCTCTCTTCCTGATTCATTATACTGATTTTTCAAATTATACTGATTTTTCACCTAATATTCAGCAATTGTTCATTACCACTAATATTCAGCAATTTTTCAAATTCTCAACATTATAAACCACTAAACCAGTGATTAATTACCAGTGGCAGCAAGGCATCAACATCTAAAACATTTTTCACCTAATAATATTCATCTAAAACATCAACATCTAAAACATTTTTCATCTAAAAAATCAACATCTAAAAAATTACATCTAAAACACAGTATAATATTATTAGGTCTAAAACACAGCAACTCACAGTATAATAATGTTGAGAATACACAGTATAAAATTACATCTAAAATACAGCAACTCACAGTATAATTACATCTAAAAAATCAACATCTAAAATATCAGAGTATTGTCCAGTGATACATAATTACATATAATATCAAATACCAGCAACTCACAGTATAATTAATACTTAAATACATCAATTAATCAATAATCATAGTCTCAGTGCAAGAGATAATATCGATTAGGTGAAAAATGAACAATCAGTAGAACAATCAACAATGAACATAATCCAAAGCAATGAACATAATCCACTTTATACAACTTTGATTCAAATAAGAAAATTTCAACTGTGGGTTCTTAAATGGAATATTTTATGACTATTACATGTTGTAAGGACTGTGTATTCATGTTTTCATTAAATGAATCATTTTCTGAAAACAAAAGGAGACAAAATCAGCTATTACAAAGCAGATGCCACAATATTAATTAATTACAATTAATTAAACAAAGGTTCAATTTAATTACCTTTTGCGAGAGGGACGAAGATTAACGATGCAGAGGGAGGCGAGAGGGTTTTGTAATTGCAGAGCAGCAGAGGGACTGAGGGACTGAGGGAGGCGAGAGGCGAGAGGGTTTCGACGTTTTGTAATTGCAGGGCAGCAGAGGGACTGGGGGACCGAGGGAGGCGAGAGGGTTTTGACGTTTTGTAATTGCAGGGCAGCAGAGGGACTGAGGGAGGCGAGAGGTTAGAGGCGAGAGGCGAGAGGCGAGAGGTTACAGCCTTACAGGCGAGAGGGGCAGGGACTGAGGGAGGCGAGAGGTTAGACTTTAGAGGCGAGAGACGAGAGTTTAGAGGCGAGAGGGTCAGGACTGAGGGAGGCGAGAGCCAGAATTTGGGTTTTGTGAGTTTCAATTTATAGTAAGCTTGTAAACCGAACCGAACCGGTTCGGGTAAATCGGTTCTGTCCGTACAAAACCGATAACAAACCAAACCGGACATTTTTTAAAAATTTATAATTGGTTTGATCGGGGTTTTTTATCTGTTCGGTTTTCCCAGTTATTTTTTTCTGATTTTCTCGGTTTAATCAGTTATTTGGTTTTTTTACTCATCCCTAATGTGTAAATAGGAAAACCGTAAATTAAGGGTGTATTTAGAATTATTATTTTTAATTGTGTTTTTGAAAAAAATAATTAATTTAAATTTATTATATATTTATATATTGTTTTGATGTGATGAATAATTTTTAAAAAATTAATTTAACCACCGGTAATTAATATATTTCGACCGCTATATTTATGAATAAAGAATTTAAAATTGATGCGCCCTAAAACGGCAGCATACATTGACTTTGTTCCTAGTCTTACAACCAAGTCTTGGATGATAATGACAGCATGGCTCCATTGATATGGCTCGTAGGCAAGCTGGATTTACCTTCCCTGGTTTTCTCAAAATCCATGGCTTCAAACCTGCAAAACCATGAGCAACATGGCCAAAGGTAGACGAAGACCTAGTCACCAGTGCATCACACAAACTAAGATATATTTCAGCCCATGCCTTCATGTTGTGCATATTGTCTCCAACATGCTGGTACTCTTCGTGGCTTGGTTGGTAGACACCAATGGCTTCACCTGTCGCAGTTGGTTTTGCCCTATACATGGTATGCATCTTCTGATAGTATCCTGAATACAAGGATGTTGATAAAATAGCTTTTGATGTCTGGTTTCTTGATGGAGATGGATAGGTTCTTGTGTATCTACTGCTTCTGGCAGGAGCTTTTCCTTCGGGACACAAGCTAAAATTTGATCCATAACAGAGTGAATGCCTTGGCTAGAAACTAGTGATAGTGACCCAGATGGTAGAACACAGTTTCCTTTTCTGGGAAAGATTTGCTTATTTCTTGGTTCAAAGATGGTATCGTGGATAAAGAAGGTACAAATTATTGATCTGATAGAAGTATCAGCCGAGGAATGTTTTGGAGAGGAGCTTGGTTTTGATCACAGGATGCTAATTGGTCAAGATCATAGTCACTGTGAGCTAGATTAAGATAGAGAAATGATTCTGGTGATTCCTTTGAAGAGCTGGTGATTGTCGTTATCATGCTTCCAAAATTGCTGGCATATCGTACCTCAGGACTAAAATTCCTGGGGGGGGAATCCATGCTGGTAGATTGATAGCTGGTATCATTTCTTGAACCTGCAAAAATTCAAAAGAAAATTAATGGAGCACGAATTAATCTGTAAAGAGCAGACTTCCCAGCTACTGGACAAGGCAATTCAAGTTTTATTTAGAAGATTCTTATATTTAAACAGTTTACATGAACATCATAAATTATAGCTTGAGATATTTTTATGGGAGTTCATTGCATGCTTTGCTCTATCATATCCAATGATGTTAACAGATCTATGCGCTCGAAAGCCGAAACAACAAGGCATGCTCAGTGTAAGACTGCTGTGTAAAACATTAGTCATTGATTTGTCAAATGGAGGCTCGTTTTGAAAATTTGAGCACCTCAATTGAACTTCAGCGTAATAACACACAGGATAATCTAGGACAAACCCTCTATTTAATAAAGGGATAACAGAGTTATAAATGCAGCAAAAAATAGTCTTACCGACATCTATGGACTTTTCCCTGGACAATCGATTCAGAAAAATCCACAACCAGATCAATGTCGAGCGTCTCATCCACAAGACCAGGAGTAAAGTAGGCAAAAATACAAGACATGAAACCAAGAATGTTTTGAATTTCTTGGAAATGATGGGTCCCAGTTTCTCTCCATGGAGACCTGAAAATATTTCCATGATTTCTGGATGCCTGAGCTTTGATAGCAGTGGATCAGCCCCTGCCTGGAGACAGTTTGAAAAGGGGAAAAGGGGAAGGTTCTTATACCTGGAAGAAAACAACACATACCACAAAGAAATTGAGACTCTTGCACAACAGATTTTCTTTCACTGCAGTGCTTTAACTTTTAAGATTTTCTTTAAATTTAATCGTGTGATGCATAGTAATGCTTACAATACTTACTACTGAATTTTTAGGGTATCATTGTAATAATCAATTTATTAATTACTAAACATGCTACAGATAACTTTCTTAGAATGGAGATGGCAACATTGACTACACGTTAGCATGTTCTTGTGGATATTATATTTGCTTTTATTGAGGATAACAGTGATAGTTGAAAGTGATTCTCTAACATGAGTTACAGCTTGTTGGATGTTGCAGAGTGTCCGTGTCTTAAGCATACAGATACTTGAATTTCTCAAATTTCACAGACAAATGTGTGAGAAAGTTTACATCAGAAACAAAGTGATCTTTCGTTTTCATTTCTTCCCTGTATCTGTATAATTCTTTAATGAAACTTGCAAGTTAATGGTTACAAAAGTATGCATTAAGAATTTTGTAACTTCATTCATGAGCCGGAAAGAACAAAGGACATCGTTGATAGTACACATGAATAAAGAAATCTGTGCTTAGAGAAGTTTGCATACCTGCAGTAAATCGAAAAATATGAAAAGTTCTTGGTTTCTTTGTTGCCCCTTCTTTGTTTATGAAACAAACTGAAAGCCTCGGTGTATCAGTTTGCAAACCATATCTTTTGAAATTATTGCAGAAGTTCCGGTCATTAATTAGTTCCTCTTTTCTATATCTTTTTTCTCCTTGGGATTAGGAATTAATCACATGGTGCCATAGATGCCATAAAGTTTATTATTGGTAATGTGGTGAGGTGCATCACACACTATAGTTTGCATGGTTCCATCGAAAACACTTTATTAAGACTTTGGTTATGATAAAGCTATATCTATAGCTTTTCTTAAATCTACCTTTTGAAACCACATCCGCAAAAGCTACTAAATGGTATAGCTTGTTAATTTCCCCTTGAGTTTTGGGTGTCAGCCTGCTCATCCAACTTTGTCTAATAATCTTTCATTCAAGTCCTTGAAAAAATGCAGCAGCCCACCAGTATTTTGATTTTCAGATTGTACGTTTACATCTAGTAGTGATGAGAGCACAAAATGATGCGGAAAGTAGTAGTTTCTATCAAAAAGAAAAATGTAATGGAGAGATCACAGCCAAATGCAGAGGAAGGTAAAGGGGCAGAAAAGCACATTTGAAAAATGGATTTTTGATAGAAAAATATTGAAGATGATCAGGCTATTACAAAATGAATCACTAATTATAGCAGCTATTAAAGAGGCTTGTCATTAACAAGCTTTATTCCCGAGCTTGCATCCTCACACTGCCTGATATGAGGAGCAAGGGAAGCAGTGTCAAGTCTGCGTCTGGTACCTGTATTTTTGTAATAATTCGGAGGAAAATGAAAACATGGCTCCATAGACATGGCTCGTGGACACGGTTGGTCAGTCGTTTTGTCACCGGTAGGAACATATAGAATCCATGGTTTCAATCCTCCTAGACCTTGAGCTACATAGCCAAAAGTAGACCAAGAACTAGTCACCAAAACATCACTCAAACTTAGGATGTTTATTTCAGCCCATGCCTTGATGTTGTGGATGTTGTTCCCAAATTGTTGAAACTCTTCATGACTTGGCTGGTAAACCCCAATAACATCACCATTTACAGTTGGTTTCATCCAATACATGTTCTTTATGCTTTCGTAGTATTCTGGATATAATGATGCTATGGTAATAGCTCTTGAGGTCCTGTTTTTTGATGAAGTAGCTATCTGCTTTTCCTCGTCTACCTTAGGCAGCAGCTTTTCCTTTTGAATGCAGCCTAGTATCTGCTCCAGAACAACTTTAATTGGACTAGCTTTTCTATTAAATACTCTTACTTGAAGACCAATTCTCTGATCTGCAGTGGCCAAGTAAGAGTGATAGAATCTGGTGATTAGTCCCCAGGCTTGATTTGAAGGGTGGAAAAGATAGCGAACCAAGTGGTGAAAAACAGTCTCCGTATCAGGAAATAATCTGCCTAGTTCTTGCTGGAAAGATGGGATCAAGAAGAGGTAAGGCGCAAAGTATTGATCTGACTTCAGAATCAACCAAGGGACGTTTTGGAGAAAACCCTGGTTTTGATCCTTGTAAAAAAGTTTATCATAGTCATCGTAGTTGTAAGATAGATATAGATAAAGAAATGGAGGTGGCTGCGACACAGTTGAGACGTTCATGTTGTTTTTCCATAGCAGATGTCCATAACTATGATCATTTCCTGATCGCAAGCCAAAGAATTGATTACTGAGAGGAAAATCCATCGGCAGTAGCCATGATGTATTTGGAAACGGCTCGCAGAAGACACCAGCCATGTCAATTCCAAGATCGACAAGTAGGACTCTGTTGGTGAGGAAAGCATACAGAAATGATGAGGCCATGCTGATAATCCTATTCCCCAGGCCATTAGCAGGCGTCCAAATAACGTAGCTGCAGTCTGTGGTGCCATTGATAGGGCTAGAGCTCAATTCTTTCAGAGTTCTATTGTAGGATTCAGTGTGAGGTCCGCAGCGCTTATGAAGATCTTCATATTTACGCAGCTTCAATGCAAGATAGGACGAGGGCTTATGAGGTGAGATTCTGCGAAACAGGCTCGATTGATACCGGCTTACGCAGGATTCTTCATCGAATCCTGGAGCCAGAAGTCCTCCGAGCAATTTATCGACAACCACCCTAGTTGGCTGGGATGAATGTTTGTCTTCCGGCACTGAAACCCAGAAAACGAAAAGAAATTACAAACTAGGAAGATTCAAATTCTCTGGTTTTGTGTTCTGGGAAATATAGAATATAAAGGTTTTGAAAAGCAAGCTGTGAGCAGTGGATTTATCTGTACCTGAGGCTCCAGTATCATTTCCTGCCATTTCTCCAGTGCCAATAGCTCTGGAAAACCCCCCAATCAGATCAAAAGTTGAGCTTCTGTAAACCAAGGAGAGCATGTACAGCAGAAAGAAAGCTATTAAAAATGAAACCACCATTTTTGTAAACCTCGCTGAACCGAGTCCTAATCCTTCCATTTGACAAATTGCCATGATTTCTACCTGCCTAATCTCCGGTGCTAACAATCTCCCCCCTGTAAACACAATCAGCTGCGCAACCAATCTACATTAGGCCGACTACTCGTCAATTCAAGAATGTTAACAACATTTCTCTACCTGATTGGCACTTGGAAGAAGAGATTAAAGAACAAGAAAATTCATCATGGAAAAAAAGATGAGCAGGGAGAGATGTACCACTGATCAAACATGAAGACTAGCAGTGAACTGTCCTGGTCACGCTACCCATTCTCTCTTTTGAAAAAAACAAAAATAACGCTCGCAAGCCTCCCTTGTACAATTCAAAGATCAACCATTCAGCCCCTCCCAAGTCTATTTGAATATGTGTTCATCAAGGTGGCGTCACCTTTATAGACTTGGAGAGAACTTTCACTTTGCTAGTTGTATCTGGGCCATAAATAAGCCATCATATTATATAATACAACCCCGAAAATAACTCCTAAAAATAATTAGATTATTAAAATATATATATATATATATATATATATATATGACTGAATTTAATTAAAATACCAAGAAATCCAGCACATCTTATTTTACCATGCTTAACAACAGAAAGAAATATTGACTCGAACCAAGTTTTGCCTTCCAGATTTCTCAAACCTTCCAGCTAAATTAAATTCAACAACTAATAATATAAACAAGTTAAATTACCATTTTATTTCTTGTAAGGAGGAGGAACGTGGGCTATAAATTCTAGATTATGCAGAAATAATTCCATGGTTGGCTGGAGATTATATTCTAATGACAAGAACATGACGTGCTAATATGTCAAACGAGATGCTCAGATTTTTATTTGCTTGCTACCACCGGTGGTGGATCGTAGAGGAGTGTGGAGAAGTCAGCAACCCCCTTGAGTTTTGGGTATTTGCACGTTTGGTCCTTGTATTTTAAACAAATATGATTTCATTCTTGCTGCTCGAAGAATTTTCACACACATCTCAAAACGAAATAACGTGTCCGTACGCGTCTCGAGAGACTTTGCATCCCAGATTTTGACTTCTTCTATGCAAGTAATTAATAAGATGGGATGCTTAGTCATGTATTTAAGATTGTAGTGTAAGCTACTTTAAAAAAAAAAAAATATATATATATATATATATATATATTAAAATAAAAAAACTTTAATTTTTTTATTTTTGAATATTAGAATTTCAAAATCATTATAAAACATTAACAAATATGAATTTAATATTATTTATCTAAGCCAAAAATAATTAAATAACATAATCTTGGAACCCTCAAACAAGTGAATATATTTTTGCTTTAAATTCTATTTCTTAAAGTATTTTTTTATGTGTTAATATAATAAATAAAAAATTATTTAAATTTATTTTTAAATGATAAACACTTTACATCACAAAACCAAGCAGATGCTAAGATTATGTTTAGAATCGTGGTAGTTTTTGTTTTTAGAAACTTTTTTAAAGGGTGTTTGCTTTTAAAAAAATCAATTTATGTTTTTTTATATAATTTTAATGTGTTGATGTCAATAATTAAAATAATTAAAAATAATAATTTTAATATATTTTAAAATAAAAAATATTTTGCATCATAATTCCAACTAAGCATTAAGTGGTAACTTATAAAAAACAATTCTAATTATCAAAATCATAGGCAAAAAAATAGAATTTTCATATATCCAAGATTAACCCTTAAAATAACCTTAAATAAAAAAATTAACTAGTAATATTAAAAAATAAAATAAAAAAGGTATTCTTTTTTTTCTTTCTGAAACTGGGTACCCACGTCATCAAGGAAGATTATATAATTATCCCTTTTTAATTTATTTATTATAATATTTTTAAAATCTCCAATTAATATAATTCAATTCGATAGCTTGGCTATGCATCAAATTGTAGCTTAATTCCCCATCCACCTCCTAGCCTGTACTCTGTGGATGTCAACGCTGCTTGTCACCGCCGTTTATGGTGAAATTAGTATTCATTTTGTAGCTCAAACGGCCAGAATACGTAAAGTCATTTTATTGTAGCATGAAGATATTGAAAGTGGTTTTTAGATTGATTAAGTTCAAAGAATTATATTAAAAATAATATTTTATATTTTAAATATGATCGAGATTGTTTTTTAAAGTGTTTTTTTCAAAAATATATTTAAATTATATTTTTTAAAATTATTTTTTACATCAGCATGTAAAAATATATAAAAATCACCAAAAAAATATGATTTAAAATAAAAAAAAATAATTTTTTTAAAATGTAATATCAAAGAAAGTTTAAACTTGAATTAGTTAACAAATAATATTAAAAGTTTTAAAATTAATTTATTAACGAAATTTAATATTAACGTCAAATAATTTCTTATGATTTAAGCGTTTTTTACTTTGTTTAAAAATTAATTTGTTTTATTTACTAAGTCACAATTTTGATATTTTTTTAAAAAAAAAAAGTCAACTTGTAATGGGCCAAGCTGATGGTTATATGAGATATGGATTTTAATTTTGATGATCTAATTATTTAATGTGGGAAGTCAGCACCGTTTGATTCTTGGCAATTGCATCCAATCAAGAATTAGTCAAACATAGCCCTCGGTTTATCGAATACAAATTTGACTCTCCTTTCTATTACTGCTACTAGTGACATTTTGGTATTCTATTAGTTAACGTTTAAAATGTGATTAAAATTATTTTAAAAAATATTTTTTTTTGAAAAAATAAAAAAATTAAATTAAATTTTTTTTGAAATATAATGTCAAATATGATCATAAATTTGCACTATGATTTAATATTTATATCTATTTTGACTTATTGTAAAAATTTAGGTCCTTAGTATACTTTGATTTCTCTATTTTGATATTTTTTTTAAGCCATTTGATAGGATTCAAACTTGGGGAAAAATAAAAATTTGTGTATATTTATACTCGAGTTTTTTTTATAGATTTGTGTTAGCTTATAATTGATTATGACATTGTTATATAAAATTTGTGAGTGATTTTTGTACAAAAAAATTATAGTATCAAAAATTAGACAAAGTAACAAAAATCAAATTAATAATACTTGTATTATTCTTAAATAGATACTCCTTCAACAAGGTTAATTGCATAGTTAATAAAACTTTAATGTAAATATTTTATAATAAATATTGGTGTGTGTGTGTGTGTGTGTTGCACTATTTAAGCATTATTTTTCAGGTCATCATGACGGGATAACCCGGTGAAAAAAAAAACACTAAAATAAATTATGAAGTCTAATTCCTAATAAAACATAATATTAATGGAGAAAATTAGAGAAAAAAATAAATCAACTTGGTTACCTTCCAAACTCGTGACCCGGGTTAAAAGACAAGGAAAACCCAATAAAAAATAAATTCAATATTAAAGGATTCATGACTTGTAGATTTAAATAATATCTTAGAAAAATAATACAAAAAAAATATGATTTAACTAGAGTTAAAATGTCATATCTCATGATTTGTTCATAAGACCAAGAGATCATTGCAAAATTAAAATCAAAATAAATTATAAAACTCAATCTATAACAGGATAAATTTTAAAAAGTGAAATTGGTAAACAAAAATTTTTAAAATAACATTAGTCAACTCAAGTGAAATTGGAAAACAAAAAAAAATAACATTAATCAACTCGTTAAGCATTATTAGGTCATGAAATCAAAATAACCTAATAGAAAATAAAAACAAAACTACAAAGTCTAATTCTTGATAAACTTGATATTAAATGATAAAAAAAAATTAATCAACCGTATCATAAATCTAGGTTTCCCCTAAAATTACTTTTTTCTCTTGTAAAATAACAGTAATAGTAATAAGAATAATAATAATAACAAGAAGAAGAAGAAGAAGAAGAACTTAGATGATTAACAATTTAGAATCTCAAGTGGAAAAGAAATTGGTAGGAATAAACAATTAAAAGAGTAATTAGAGAGATGCAAAATAAATCTATATTATAGCAAATGATAACATCTTTTGGGAAAATAGCTAGAATAGAAAGATAAAATGAGGAATGATTTGGAGAAAAAAATGAAAAATTGGATGAATAGTTGGAAACTTTGATAAATGATCATGAGTTAGAAAAAAAAAATGAAAGAAAAGGCCAAATAAATAGCCATTTAAGATGAGTTAGCAACCCAAATAGCCAAGTATGATGAGTTGCTCGACAAACATGTGATGATAAAAAAATAATTAGCCAAAGTTAAGATGTCATTTAAAGAAAAGATAAATATTCACTATAAAATATAAAAAAAAAATTAAGAAAGGATAACCTTAAAAAAAACAAAAAAAAAAAACTAAGTCAATTAGCCAAGACTGATATGGAAAGGGTAAGAAAAATATAATTTTAATATGCAACGCCATTTGAGGAAAAGATAAATGCCTGAAAAATAATAAAATATGATATGAAAGATTATCAGATCATGATATTACAATTTGAGTTGAAAATCAAAGATGAGAAGTTTAGAGAGTTAGGAAACCATTATGTTGCAATGAAAAAAATGTTAATCAGGACTATACAAGAGTATAAAAAATGTTGAGGCTATATGGACAATTTTAAAGTTTAAATTAACTTCAAAAAAGTTGAGTTTGACAATTAAAAAATTAAGTTACATATGACAATGACTAAGATAGCACATTTGGATACTATAATACGAGTATTAAAAAGAAGCAATAAGACTTTAACATCCAGTAACAAAATATTGGTTACTAATAATACATTGTTCTATGACAATACAAAATAAATAACAAAACAATTGAGTGAGTAGCCCATTACATTGAAAGGTTACAAAAGCAGTTCACACATATTTGAAATGATGTTCCAAAATATTTCTTTAATTAGAAACGTGGGTAGTAAAAAGATGTTTTTTCACAAGTAGTGATGTACATGACGTTTAAATCCTGAAAATTTCAACCAATGTATAAACTTTCTATTATTATTTATGTGGTCATAACCCATTTTTATTTCCGATATGTTTTGGGATTCAAACATAATAAAAACTTGATAAATATTCATTTACAACAACTAATTAGATTTAGAAATCATGTCAAAGGAATCATGGAAGTCATGAATAAGTTCAGAATGGTCAATCCATATATTGTATTGGCATACACATCATGTATTTGATCACACATTTATTTATAATCATCACATGCATGTACAATATTGAAATACAAGTCCCTAAAAGTCTAAAATCCACATAATCCGCAACATTTAACTCCGACAAAAAATCATGGAAGATAAATAATGTGATCATTATAATGCTTACTATCAAAGATAATTGGATGCTCCAAAGATGACATGGTCCACATCACTAACTTACTTAAACAAGCATTCAAAAACACCTATAATAAAGGCTCATCCAATCAACTCTCTGCTTTTATTCAAACTCAAACAACAATTTAGCTCAAGATAAAGATGAGCAAATAAGGTTAGGAACCCTAGTATGATGCAATATTTGTGGCTTCACCCTTGCAGTTGTAAATGCATTTACCACCAAGTCTCACAAAACAAAATAGTTTGATAATGATAAGATGACAATTTAAAAACTAAAATAATGGTTAACCAATGAGTAGACTTGTATGATCCCATGAAATTTCCAAAAATATATTTTGGTTGTATCAAAATAAATTTGTATTCCCGAGTTTATCATATACACTAGAACCCAATGCATTGTTATCCATCTTAAATTCTATTATGACAATATTGTAGAAATAATGCACGAGAAAAAAACTACCAATGCATTTCTTTCAAGATAATTCGAGTGCGGTAACATTGAGCTAGTATACAAGGCTAGGTATTAAAGATGGAAATATCTAATGGATATTTTCATCAAATAGTATAAGTACAACATGTTTTTAATTAAAGCTCAATTTCAAGTTGACCCCATCAGATCCAATGTTGAAATATAAAACTGAAAAAAATAAAAATTAAAAAACGAGTCAAACCAACCAACACTAACATGTTAGGAAACATTTACAGGGTATGAGGTTGGGAAAACATAATAAAAAACAAATCAAAACAAATCATAAAAATCTATTTTTTTAATCAAATATAATATTAATTAATGAAACTAGGAAAAAAGTTATTTAAAAAAAAAAAAATTAAGTCAACTAGGTTAGCCCGTCAAACTCGTGTCTTGGATCATGAGACGAGGATAACCTAATAGGAAAACAATCAATATTGAGGGATTCGTGATTGAGGAAATAAGTCTAACATAACTTCTTATTTTTTTTTAAATAGCCTGAATTAACTGGGTTAAATGCTAAAAATCATGATTCCAATAATAAAATAAAGATATTCTTATAATAAATAAATAAAAATAGATTATGAAACTCAAATTCCAATAAATTTAATATCAAATAATAAAATTAAAAAAATAAATAATAAAAAAGATAATTTTTTTAATCAATTGACGTCAATATATTAAGAATTATTGAGTCATAAGGCTACGATAAGTAATTATATTAGAAAATAAAATTTAAAAAACGAGTCAATCATTGTAATCCATGTGTCGTGCAAATGAATAATCTAATAAAAAATTATAGTATAAAATAATGGAAAAAACACATTGATTTAAAAAAACAAAAACAAAAACAAAAACATTACATTAAAAACTCTTTCACTTATAATTTCTTATAATAAAAGAGTCAATAATAGCTTAAATGATATTATTGTTGCCTTTTCCAAAAATAGAAAATAAAGGTCATGAGCCCAGTTATAAAATATACTACAATAAAACTTTCCTCCTCTCACAACCTGAGAGTATTTTTTTATATATATACTTTAATATTAAAAATAAAATTTAAATATAAATTACCGTAATTTCAAACACTACCTTTGCCCAAAAACCTTCCGCATCAAGAAACTTCCACATCTCACCACCACGTAAAAACATAAAAACAACCTTTCCTTTCAAGAAGCTCTCCTCCCTCCTTTCCTCTAAGCATCTTCAACTACTACCTTTCCTCTTTCTCTCTGTAAACCCTAAATCCAATTCTATTCTATCCAATGGTTCCTCCACCACCAAACCACCAAGCAATCCAACAATTCCTCTCCTCCGTCCTCTCCCAACGCGGCCCTTCCGCCCTCCCTTACACCGAAGACACCAAATGGCTCATCCGTCAACACCTCCTCTCCCTCACCTCCACTTTCCCTTCTCTCGAACCCAAAACTGCTACCTTCACGCACAACGACGGACGCACCGTCAATCTTCTCCAAGCAGACGGCACCGTTCCTATGACTTTCGAATCTGTCACTTATAACATCCCTGTTATCATCTGGCTTATCGAATCTTACCCTCGTCACCCTCCTTGTGTTTACGTCAATCCCACGCGCGACATGGTCATCAAAAGATCCCATCCTTTTGTTAATCCATCGGGTCTCGTTGCAATCCCTTATTTGCAGAATTGGATCTACCCCAGTTCTAATTTGGTTGATTTGGCTCGCGAATTGAGCTTGATTTTTGGGAGGGACCCTCCTCTGTTTTCTCAGCGTCCTCGCCCTAGTCCCAATCCCAATCCCAGTTATCATCCGAATCAATCGAGTTTGACGAATTCGTCGACCTCTGGATCAATAGGAAGTGGGTATCCGAGGCCGATGGTCAGGCCACCACAGTATCCACCACCGTCGCCGCCCTATGGTGGCGGGGTGGGGAAGGTGGGAACGGAGGATGCGGCGGAGGTTTATAAAAGGAATGTGATTAATAAGCTTGTGGAAAATGTTCATGGGGATATGTTGCTGCTGAGGAAAACGAGGGAGGCGGAGATGGAAAGCTTGTTTAGCGCTCAAGCTGTGTTGAGGAGGAGAGAGGAGGAGGTTAATAAAGGGTTGAAAGAAATGAGAGATGAAGTGGAAGGGTTGGAGTCGCAATTGCAAGTTGTTTTGATGAATACGGATGTTTTGGAAGCGTGGGTTAGGCAAAATGAGGGGAAGGTGAAAGGGAGTATGAAGGACATTGATGTGGATAAGGCTTTTGAGTGTGTGGATGTTTTGTCGAAGCAGATGTTGGAGTGTACGGCAGCGGATATGGCGATTGAGGATGTGGTTTATTCGTTAGATAAAGCGGTGCAAGAAGGGGCGATGCCATTTGATCAATATTTGAGGAATGTGAGGTTGTTGTCTAGGGAGCAGTTTTTTAACAGAGCTACTGCAGCGAAAGTTAGGGCTGCACAAATGCAGGCTCAGGTTGCTAGTATGGCTGCTAGGGCACCACATTATGGTAGCTGAATGATTTTTTTTATGGTGATTTTGATACGGGGTTGTGGCATTTATGGAGATGTTGTAAGGATCAATATATTTTGAGGTCAGATTATTGTGAAGAACTATACCGTTTTATTCTCTCTCTCTCTCTGCATGTTTTTCTTTTTCTTTTGTGTTGATAGGGAAATAATTATCTTCTTGTGAATTATTGTATGTTTTCTTTTAGTAATTGATGTGGTATATAATTGGCACTCGCTTTTCAAGCCATAACATTTTCGATACAAATTACAAATTTCGATCTTAGAAACAGATGTTTTTCTTCTTTTATGAGGTTCATTTCTGGCTGGAAAACAATGTATGCTCGTATCACTTGATTATATTGCATCAATAACTAATAGTTACCTTCATGCAAGTTGGCAATGACTATATTTACAAATATATTATGTCTTCCAAATGTTGTGGCATCTTTTTGCTTATTATTAAAGAATCCAGTGCATTTTCATGTTGTAGCTTCCTGTCAGTACTCCATGTTTGTGAATATTTATATGTATTTTGCTCTTGATGAAGACATGTTGTTGATTGCTAAATTCCTTTTTCTTTCTTAACACACACACACACACACACACACACATTTTCATGTTTGTGCGTTTATGTAATGGTGCCAAGCGGGCTCATATGAAGACAGATAAATTTAGCTTACTCTATTCCTAACAGGAGTTCCTGTTAAGGGGAATCCGGAAACAATGATGAAAAGAAAAGGGGTGTATCTTTGTATATTGCATTGGCTTTCCACTTGCTCTTGTATCAAAACTTGAACTAGAAAGGTGTGGGAGTTTGAATTTTTAGTGATGGGGATTTTTTGCATAATAGAAAATTAGATTATGAAAGGTTGGTACATTGAAGAATATACCCTCTTTGACAGATAAGAGGAAACTCTCACTTTAATAACTGTAACTTTTTTCTTTTTCAACATAGGAGTGATTTTGAGGGAAAATATTCAAGTTTCTATGTTATTTTAAATTGTTCATACCTTGTAAGGGAATAGCATTTTTTTGTTTTGTTTTTGATAAAATGCTCTTTATGTTTTGGCTTTTCAACATTCCATATTTTGTAAATGGGTTTTTTTCCATATATGCGATGCCACTTCTTTGTGTTTTCTTTTTGAAACTTCTGCATTTGGAAAAGGAATAAGAATTATAATGCAACAATGGACATGCTACTTGGTAGATCATTTTGTTGCATATGTTATGGAGGGATTGATATGCAATGGATTTCAAATTTTATAATGGAAATCCTTAAGCAGGCTAGTGCTTTTGTTAGAGACAATGCTTGGTTAGATGTGCTTGAATGCATATGCTGTTACTGTCTTTTGTATCATGTGCTTGATTCATATCTTTGTTGGTGTTGAAAAGGTGTCATGTGATAATCTGCTACCTGGGCAAATGCTTGTGAAACTGTAGGTCTGATAAAAGGCAACATGGTGGAAATCATATTAGTTGATCCACTGTTTTGGAAGTAGGCTTGTATAGATTTGTATTTACTGTAGTCCTGGCTGAAATCCGAAAAGGTTCAGGAATATTCAGATTGATGAAGAATGGAATCTTGGAAATAGGTTTACTTCAGTAGAGATATGATGAGAAGCAGCTTACCCAGTAACTGTTAAAGATTCCTAGAAATTTAGCGAAGATAGTGTTTTAGAAGAATCTTTCCTGCTGAATTGCCCTTGAAATATCTATAATTTTTGTTTGAATGACAGTCTCAGCTTCAAGTGCTAGGTCCTCTGTATTAGACTTTAGCCAAAACATGGGGCTTTGTTGGGATGGTTTTGTACTTTGATCTTCCATATAAAAGCTTGCATTGTCTATTTGAGGGACGAAAGCGATATCATATTGTAGATTGCCAGATTCTTGGTTTTGGTCGCACATGCACACGTGCATGTGTGCACACATTCATGTGAACCATGTCAAGTTGGAAGATGTCGAAATTCATGAATTTCTAGGTGTATAGTTGATTGAGAAGGGGAAATTCATGACTAGTGCTTAGCTTACGTAGAGACAATAGTCAATGTCAGTTTATGCATGTTTCTATATAGCCATGTTGTTATCTGTTTGATTTGTGACACTTATTTTTGTTGGTGTTCTGTTCACTAGTGTATAACATGGTTCCTCAGCCATTCATAGCTAAATGCCTGTACACTTGTGAAAGGCTCGCTTGAAGGCAAAAAAGTGTGGGATTTATTTTTTCTCTTACTTGGAAGAGGCTCGGACCCAAGACCTGTTATGAAGGGGGCACATGGGTGCTGAGCCACAAGGCTCATTGACTCAGATTTGTTGTTTCATTGTTTATTATAATGGGCATGTTACATTGGCATTTTGGAGATTGGGGGGCTTGTCAAAGCTACATGAAGGTGAATTTGATGGAAGATCTTAGGAAATTGATTTACTTCAGTGCCGATTTGATGACAATCAACCCCATCTAGAGACTTTCAAGACATTATTTAGTATATTGCACAGAACATTATGATATTTTTAGAAGAGTCTGTTCTGCTGCACTTTCCTTGAAATACTCGCAATTTTCTCATTGAGAGAGCTGTCAGAAAGTGTGAATTCATTGGTATAGTCACTAGCATTTAACTGCTAAATCCTCTGTTATAGACTTCACTAAAAAGATCAGGCTTCAAGGCCTGTACTCTCTCTATAGAAGTCAACCGGGTTCCATTCTTCCAATGACAATCTTTACATGTCTATTTGAGGGACCGGTAGGAATGAATGCGTTCATTTATGGGTTCCGTTCCTGTAGCATTTCCTGCTTAATTGAAATGTTTCTGCAACTAGAATTAAATCAGAGAATTGAGACTGGAAACTGTTAGCCTGTCCCACAGTTATTCCTATCTATCTTCACTGCTACAGTGGTTTGTGGATATGTTTGACTAGGCGGGGTGATGCTGAGTGCGGGTCTTAGAAAGTGGGATCTGATCAAATATTCTATGATGTTCTTTTGTTTGCTGTGGTTTGAATTGTGTTTGATTGGATGGAATTTGCAAATGTTAACGGAGTAGTTTGAATCAAATGGTGTCATTGCTTATCATCCTCTCTCCATGGCCGGCTCAATCCACTATCTACCTTGATCATTTTAGCCACCTGGTGCACCCAAGCTCCACTATCCCAGGCATTAATTGTTTTCTTGCCATGCTCTCATTTATAATGTTCCCTGTGATGCCTATTTGATTTCGTCTAGTACTTTTTCGATTCAGCTGTAAAAGTTCATGACTAGAAGCCATTGGTGACCATCTGTGAAATAGGCGGAGGGAGTATGAAGCCAGGCAGGCAAATACAAAATGGCAGTACCTGTAGAGCCTACTTTATAGAAATAATCAGAAACCCTAAAAATGAACCTTAAAACTTCGAAATATAAGAAAGTGATAATCCCCTAATTTATAATTAAAAAAACTAGATTCTCCAAAAACCCTGATCCGAGCAAGAATGAAACTCTAAGAAACTGAGAGAACTAAATTACTTCTAAAGATAACCTATTGCCCATCACCACCATCACAAGTTACCTCTAAAGATTGCTCCATTACTGCTGGTGGGGCTGGATGGCCGAGAGGTGGTCGGTGAAATTCCGTTGAACAAGTAGACTCTGTATCGTCAAGGTACTGGCAATCTGGCATATAGAAAAGGCCAATCCTGCCATTTGATTAGGGATAAAATTGATATAAAAATCAATATAAACTCAAATTTTCAATTTTTATCCATCGAGTTTTAGAAAGTAAAAAACAATCAATTCAAGTCTTCTCATCTATATATGATTATACCTATTGCACCCAAATGACATTGTTCTGTAGGAAATTCAACAAGTATTTTTTCAAGAATTCCAATAGAAGGCCATGACTGGGAATTCTAAATTGACCAGGGAAATTCATATTGATCCATTTTATGGTGCGCATGAGTATTTGAAACAGATAATCAAATGCATACACACACAAAATCTAAGAAAACATTTTTATTTGGATATTATGAAAATATCTCTACATGTTGATCAATTAGATCTATTTGTAGAATGCCACACTAAAAACATTTCTAAAGAAAAAACTAATGGTTCTAAAATATACCACGACCTCATGTTTTACCTTGAAAATATTTAGGTCTGATTAAAGTTATTTTTCAAAGTATTTTTTATTTAGAAAAGTATTGAAATAATTTTTTTTAAATTATTTTTTATATTAGCACATCAAAATGATATAAAAATATCAAATTTTATTAATTTAAAATGATTTTCAAAAATACTTTTAAAACGCATTGTCAAACAAGATCTTAACTGAATTGAAGATTTTTTTTTTCTTTCAATTATTTGATTACCAAGTCTTGAATCATGGATGAACCAAATCAAGTTATCATCCACAAGAAAATCAAATTGTGCTAACAAAATTACTAATTTTTGTTAACCCATTCAAGGTTCTTCCAAATATTAAGTGTCTATTTGGAAGTACAGTTGCGATTATTTTTTAAAGTATTTTATGTTTAGAAATATATCAAATAATATTTTTTATATTTTTAAAAAATTATTTTTGATATCAACACATCAAAATAATCTAAAAATATCAAAATTTTTTACTTAAAATAATTTTTTTTATAAACACTCCTTAACACGATACAAGAAGTTGAAAAAAAGGCACACAAAGTCCACGATCGCATTTGGGCTAGGCTAGCCCAAATGAGCCATCCGTCTCCCTCGCTATAAAATCCCTCTTAACCAAAGTAAAGGGTTTTAGGGTTTTTTTCTGTCCAAACTTACGCACGCTTCGATTCTCTCTCTGAAAAAAAGAAAAGAAAAACATGACTGCTCATACTCAAGAAGAGCTCCTTGCAGCCCAGCTCGAAGTTCAGAAGATTCTCGAAGTAACTCTCTCTCGCTATAATTTTTTCTTAGATGTGCATGGGTATATAGATATAGAGAGATCCAAAGTTCTTTCCATTCGACGTTTTTCTTATCATTTATGAGGTTCTATTGATGATTTTCTAGTAGGTCTTTAATGGGCTTTTGTTCCTTTTATCTTTTTATTTGTTGTTTATGGTCATTATGTTTGTGCTATATGTGATTTAATCAAGTGTTGCTCTTTGTTACTTTATGTAGATGATGGGTTTCCTAGGGTATGTGCAGTTTTTTATGTTTTATTTAATGACGGGTCTGATTTCGAGTTAAAGTATTGGTAAGTTTTTATAAACTTTTGTTGGATATTGGTAATTTGGGTATGAATTTGTGGATGATAAATGAGGATTTGAGTAGGTTTATTTAGTGATTTTTATCTTGTGGAAGTTTTATGTGATTAGAGCCATTCATATGGAGTGTAACTTGTTTGAAAATTTTGAGATCGGTTTAGAATTGACATTTGATGTATGCTATGTTTATTAGAAATGTGGAAACTATCTGATAACTGCCCTCTTTTTTTTGTGAAGGCTGATAAGCCCGAGGTTGAGGATGAAGAGGATGATGATGAGGATGACGACGACGATGATGACAAGGATGAGGACGAAGCTGAGGGTAGAGTGTGTTTGAAATGTTATTGACTTTATTTTGTTGTTTTATACATCCATATTGTTTATTTTAATCATTTTCTATGGCGTGTTTTACTTTTTGTGATTCACATATTCAATATGGAATCTAGATTCTATTCTGATTGCAAGTATCTGAAAGAAAAATAAAGATATATTACTTTCCCCGGGTTTGGTTTAGAAAAATATCAAATTGGTAGTCTGATGAACCTTGGATTGTAGATTTAAATCTGTGATATTCATAGTCAGTGACACATTTTTGTGGATTTGTATTACACGAACCCCAAAATGGTTTGCATCTCTTCATTGATTGGTATGATTATGATAGTGTCTTTCACAGAATGCCATTATAATATAAACTATCCTGCTTTGGATGAAATGGCTTGTAGATAGCGTTTTATTATTTCTTGTTTATTTTCCTATCAATAATTTAATCTCGCAAGGTGTATTTAAGATGTGAGAACACTATCACAACTTATTTGTTAGGTTAGTCTTTGTACTAACGATCTTTCCTCCTTTCCCACAGGACATCAAGATGGAGATGCAAGTGGTAGATCAAAACAAAGCAGAAGTGAGAAGAAGAGTCGTAAAGCAATGTTGAAGCTTGGAATGAAACCTATCCCTGGTGTTAGTCGGGTTACAGTAAAAAAGAGCAAGAATGCAAGTGTTTCATTTTATTTTGATTGATTCATCGCTTGCTAGCTTTGATATATTTTTCTTGTCTGCTAACATCTAATTTTGGGCATCCACTTAAACCAGATCTTGTTTGTTATCTCCAAACCTGATGTTTTCAAGAGCCCAACATCTGATACATATGTGATCTTTGGGGAGGCTAAGATCGAGGACTTGAGCTCCCAACTACAAACTCAGGCAGCAGAACAGTTCAAGGCACCTGATCTTAGTCATGTGATTTCAAAACCTGAAACTTCAGCCGTTGCTCAGGATGACGAAGAGGTAGATGAAACTGGCGTGGAGCCAAAGGATATTGAATTAGTGATGACCCAGGCGGGAGTCTCCAGATCAAAGGCTGTCAAAGCTCTGAAGGCTGCAAATGGAGACATAGTTTCTGCCATCATGGATCTGACCAATTGATAGGTGCCTTATCTAAAATGTCGTCATAGAGACGATCTAAAACGTCATGTGACAGAGACAGCTATTGTGTCTTTCCCGGCTGTGGGTTTTCAAGTCAAGGATCTTTTTCGAATTTTGTTATCTTGTGATTTCCATGGTGTTTTCAGTTGTATTTTATCAGTAAACAAGTCTGGAATGGAACTTTTGGTGAAGAGCTTTCATTTTTCATGTCCAGCTTTATAGATACACAACCTTTTCTCTGCAATTGTTCCTTGTGTTTTCGAAGGGATTGTAGAATTTAAGATAATGTCAGCTGCTTGACGGTTGAACATAGGAATAATAGTTCTTTATTCTCTCGAGTCATCGGTGATAGTAACCTGGACAGGCTAGATTTACCCACCTGCCAAACTTCGTAAATTTTATATTTTTCATAACACCAGTGGATTACTAGCTATATGTTGAAAGTTGGCATTTTATCCGGAAAAGAGAATTTTCATGGTTAAGGTGTTTTCAAACTGAAAAAAAAAAAAGAAGCTCAAGGAAGCTAACCGACCTGTTAAAAACTTAAAATTTGGGAAAAAGGTCCCGATCCAGGAACTAATAACATGGAATAAGCAAATCTGCACCACTCGTTAAATTACTATGGTGTTTCCTCTTCAGCATTAACCGTCTAGTTTTTACCAAGATACACATACAGGGCTTGTGTATCTGTGTGCATCAGCTAGGATCACTTCTCACCTGTTAATTTCACATCAAAACGCAAATGATCGGGGAACACTGAAAGTGGATCTCAATGTAGACATGGGCATATTCTGAACCACTACAGCGGCTCCTCTTTTGTACTTATCATGTAGCTTTTACAAGGTTACACGTGGCTTAAAAATCCATGTCACAGTAAGGAACACTTCTCAAAGACAAATCGGTAGACAGGAAACAAAGTGTGAAGGGGAAGAGGGGCGACTAGTTTTGGCCTAATGTGTATATTATAACGCAAGTTACTTTTCAAAAATGTTTTTTTTTTTTTAAATATATGAAAATATTTTACTTAGATTTGCAAAAACAAATAGATTCATAGGCTAAACAGCTAGTCTAGATCAATTTGGTTTTTGATTCTCTTATAATTTTAAAATTAAAACCAAACTTTACATGAATATTTTTGAACTTTCTAATTAGTTAATTCAGTTTTTTCTCAATTTATTTTATATGGTTTTTTTTAATTTAATCATTTTCAATTCTGTTTCTTATCCTAATGATTAAGGCGATAATGTTATATGAAAAAAAAAAAAGAAATTCATGAAAGAAAACATGTTTTTATCTGGACTTATATAGCAAATTTCTATTTTTTTTAAAAGCCTTTAGAATGTCAAATATTAGAAATACTATGAACAAGAAAAAAAGGTTTTTCAAGATAAATTAGCTGTTAATGTGTTTAGTTATTGAAGAGGAAAAGTGAACGAGACTTTATGAGTTTATGTGGTCAAGGACATGATAATGCTAGCAATATGCTTGGTGCATGAAATGAGTTACACAAATTGTTTTTGCAAGAGTGTCCATTTCCGAGCAAATTTCTTTTTTTAGAAAAACCTTTAGAATGCCGAATTTTAGAAAGAAGATGAACAAGAAAAATGGGTTTTCAAGCACAACTTAGAGAGTAGGTTCAAGTGAACCTGTGATGCTCCAAACTCAAAGAACAAGAACAAGATAGAGAGGGCTTGTTATTCATGTTACTTATTATTTTTATTATTATTATTACAAGAAGAAAAAAGTCATGAGAGAAGAGGTTCCTTGTGATCAAATTGATGGCATGGTGATAACCAACAATTTTCTTATAGAAGGCCAACTTTCAAATTCATTCTAGTTAAGAGCTTCAAGCTGCAAAATATGAAGTTTATGAAGTCAATTGCTTCAAGGTTGAAACGAGAAGGAATTTGGAAATAAGGGAAGCAATACTGACTGCTATATACAGCATTCAATCAGTTTGTACCACCGGCCTGCTAACAATCCAATAAAACAGTCAGCAAGAAAACTAGCTGGCTTTGGTTTTAACATTGAAAGACAATGGCAAAAACTAGAGAGCATTGGCCAAGCGTTCAAGAGCAAGAATATGCAAATTTATTTCAGCAAACAATGAGCTTCAAAGGTACAAAAAGGCATTGCAAATGAGAACTTCAAATAGATCCCTAGGCGTGCGGACAACATGTAAAGGTCCTGAGAAAAACACCGGCCAGTGATGATGGAGTGGAGGTGATGGATGGGAGTTAATAAAGTATCTATCGTTTGGTCTTTGTTGTGCCCCTGTACACCTCCAATAAACCCGGCACTTCATTAGCAAACTTAATGACATAATTCTCCAAGAAACGCTTCTCGTTAACTGTTAGCAAATAGTTCATCTTCTTGCCGATTTCAATTAGCTTCTTAGAATTCAAAATCTTCAAAACATCATACCTAGGACGGAGCCTTTTCTCAGTTGAATACATGAGAAACTTAGGACAGGCAATGATGGCCTGCTTTTCCATCTTAAGAGTATTCAACAAGAAATCCATCGATTTCCTGATTTTCTCCTCGGAAGATGATAATTGAAACGGGTATCGCTTAAATGCCTGCAAAATTTCTTCTTCAGTCCACCCCAAACTTTTCATCACCTCGATCTTCTTCTTCCAAGTGAACTCATTCATGGATAACATCGATCTAAGAGCATATATAAACATAGGAGCCTTTGGCTCAAGACCCAAATTCTTGACAGCATTGACTGCATAAGCCATCCTATCACGCCTTTGATATATAATTCTTGGTTGCGCAACAATCAATTTTACTACTCTCTCTTCAGGCACTCCCTCTTTTATCAACAACTCAACATTTGGTTGAATAATACTCTTACAGTCATAGGTTAAGAACACTGCACATCGCTTAGAAGCCGCTATAATCTTGTCATTACTACCAAGAATGGACTTCCAGTACTCAAAACATGGCTTTATATTAGATTCTAAAGCCCTTTCCAAAACATTCGGATTTGATGTAATAAGATCAGGAAGAAGCTCACCCACAAATCCATTTGCTATGAGGAACTCAAATTTTGGTTTGAGATTGGTGTCTACTCCACGTCTGAGGACACCAGGCCGCTTCTCAATTAGTTTAGCGACGTGGGCTTCCTTAAAGCCGTGAGCTTTCAGAAACTCGAGCACTGATTGGGGCTTCTGGATGTTCTTCTCGCCGAGTTGTAACTTCTGGGAGACAGAAAGAGCAGAATTTGTGGAAAGCCCACATGAGTTGATGAGGAAGTCGACTGTAAATGATGAAGATGGATCAGTGGAAAGAGGAGAGAGTGCTGGAGTGGATGACGATAATGTTGATAGTAAACGTTTCTGTAAGAGAGGAAGCAGGTTTCTCATGGCTACCTTGGTGCACATTTCATGGAAGTAGATACTTTGCCAAACCTAGATTGAGAACAGAGACAGTGAAGACAGATACTTCTTCGGCGGGTTTTAGGAACTGAATGGGTCTGTTTTCATTGGGCCGGATCCCTTCATTGTTTAATCAAACCGATAAGGCTTCATACGGGCTGGGCTCAAAATTGTTAATTAAACTAAAAATGAGAAAATAATAATTTGTTTGATATTTTTTTTTGAAAAGAATTTAATTAATGGTTTTTTTCTTAGGTTTCTTAGATTTTAATTGTCAATAAATACATTAGGTTTTTTTCTTTTCAAATCATTTAGATTTTCACTAATATTTATTCTAATTGTAATTACTTTTTAATCCATGAACTATGCAATCATATGAAAAAAGAAAAGCAACGGAAAATTATATAAATAAAAAATATTTTGATATGATTTTATGTCTTTACTATGAATATCCATTTTTATTATTTATAATTAAATCAAAACTAAATCTCAAAAAATCCACTCCCATGAAGTCATCTATGCCTGTGGTTAGTCTAAGATAAGATACATTGTATTTTAAAAATGTTTTTTTTATTATAAATTAAATATTTTTGGTAATTTTAAATTGTTTTCATGTATTTATATCAAAAATAATTTTTTAAAAATAAAAAAAAATAATTTTAATATATTTCTAAATAAATAATATTTTAAAAAACAATTTTAATAACGATTAAAAAAAATATACACTAATGCTTCATATTATCAAAATAAAAAGAGCATCTGCCGCCAGATTTGTGGCTGCTAAAGCTGTTAGCAAGGATCATGTCATTAAAAGCGGTAAGGACCATTTCCCTTCTACAAGGTAGATATGGGGGGCAGACAGACGACGGTAAGGTGATAACCATCGACTTTTCTTCATATATTTTCCTGATGAGAGTGGAAGAACTATACAACACCTTCTTAGCCCTTGGGTTGATTTGCTGAAAGTTGCAAGTATGTAATTATCTCAGAGGGGTAATATTTGTGGACATGGTAAAAAATGCAGACAATCAACTGTGTACTGCACAAATGAACTTACATCTCTGTTTTTTTCTCCTGGTGGTATTCATTTACACCTTCTATAATCCAGGGACTCAACCCTCATGCATAGTAGTTAGTAATACTAGTTCTTCAAGCGATTCTTCTCACATTTTGTCAGCAACCTTCGATCTTTAGCTTCCCTTTAATCAGCTACTCTCAGTGCACAAATGCTTGTATTCGTGTTTAAACATATGCATTCAATTTTAATTGAATTCCAAACACAAACTGCAAACAGAAGTTTAAAGATATAAGCATCTTCACAATAGATGTTATGACAATTTTGCAAAGATCATGTAGCATGTGTAACACTTGATGCAATGGGGAAAAATTCAGCTTGCGAACCCTCTGAAAATTATACTTAAAGCTTAATGTAGTATCTCTTCCCTTTTAGTTCTTACATTTTTTATATTTTCCATTACGCAACTCAGCACATCAAGGACTTGTTGTTTAGAGTATTCGCTGCCACCGATGGCAAATAAACCTCCAAAACAACAGAAAAAGGATGCAAATCTGATACACGGTATGATTACAGGAAAACATCACTTCCAAAATCCACATTATCCAACGTGGTAAGGAATTACAACTGTTTAGATAATTATATGCTTCTGGAATCACGCTGGTAGCATAGTTTGTATCTAACTACATTGCTGCAGTTTGAAACCTGCCTGAAGTCTAGATTTTGCCTCTCCCAAGCAACCTAGTCGTTCAGTATTCTGAGACCAGCTTCCTAAGTTCCTGAGTTTGACACTGACCCGCCAGTACTTCATATGCACTGGCAAGAGAAATAATTGGCCCTCAATTTCTTCATATCCAACACCCCTGCTATTTTGAAGCCACAGCTATAAATAACCAATCAAATCCTGAACAGTTTACAGGATTCGGGCATGTAAGTTTATAACCATTGAGGGAGGGGGGTAGCCACAGAAAGAAGTTCAAGGTAGCTTTTGCAATTTCCCATTTCTATCATATTAATTCTGTTACTTGATAACATATATGAACTGTAAGCAACCAGGACATTTTTCGCATATGAGCATTTACGGGGAAAAAAATAACCAGTACGTTTTATGACTCCTCTTATGCTTCTCAGCTCAAATCAAGATAACTATTTCAAGTTAAAACTGCGAGTAAAATTCCCTAGTATTCAATTTTTAACTCCTTGAATGAGTATGGAAATTCCAATTCAATAATGCAATCCTTCAAGCCACAATATCTGCTTGGATTTAAATATGCAGTTAAAGCAACACTTGCAAACACTCCAAAAAACAAAAAACTATTACCAACAAAAAACTTTCATAAACCAATGTCCAAAAACAACAACAAAATGAACTTGCACAATCAAACAATAAATTGAACAATATAAATTAGAGCCCGTTAAATAGTTTACACCACATCATCACGAAGCCACCAGGATAAGAGGAATTTAAGCTATTATTGTACAAAGCATTAAAAAGGCAAACTTACTATTTCGCCATCAAGTTATAGTCCTTTTGTTTTTCTAATGCTCCCATATATCTCCAATAAACCAGGAACTTTGTCCTCATACTTTGTGATATAATTCTCCATGAACTTCTCCTCACTTATTTTTAAGAAAGTTGCAGTCTTCCTCTCTCTAATTAGCTTCTTTGACTCCAAGACCTTCAAAACATTATACCTCGGATAAATCCTCTTATCAAACGAATACTTGAAAATTGAGGGATTTGCGGTGATAGTTTGGTGTCCCAGCTTCACTGTATTCACAAAGAAATCCATCATGCAGATGATTTTCTCCTCTGAACATGACAAAAGAAAAGGGAATCGCTTAAAAGTCCCCAGAATCTCCCCTTCGCTCCAGCCAACGTTCTTCCAAGCCTCAATTTTCTTCTTCCAAGTTGGTTCGCTCAGTTGTACCATCACCCTAAAAGCGTGGATAAACATAGGAGCCTTTGGTTCAAGCCCCAAATTCTTAAGATAATTTGCTGCAGAAACCATTCTATCATGCTTAATTAGTATGGTTCTCGGGTACGACATTAACAGTTTTGCCAGCTTATCAAGAGGCAACCCCTCTTTAACCAGGAAATCAATATTTGGTTGCACACATGACTTGAAACTATATGTCAATAACCACGAAGCACGCTTAAGAACAGCTATGATATTCTCATTACTGCCGAGAAATGGCTTCAAGAGTTCTAGACATGGCTTAATGCGGGTATCTAATTTGCATACCAAAATTCGCGGATCTGACATCAGAATTTGGGGCAGAAGTTGACCTTCAAAACCATTTTTAATGAGGAAGTCAAATTTGGGCTCCAGATTGTCCTCAACTTTGCAACGGAGGACAGCAGGACACTTTTGGACCATTTTGGCGATGTGGGCATCCTTAAAATGGTGAGATTTAAGGAATCCGACTACAGCTTGCGAGTTTTGGAGGTTATTTTCATCGATTTGGAACTTCTTGGAAACTGAAAGAGCTGGTTGTAAAGGAAGCCCGCATGTCTTGATGAGATGTTCAGCAGTAAATGATGATGAAGCAGTGGGAAGTATAACAGATGTGTTGAAGAAACGTTTTTGTGCAAGAGAGAGCAGGTTTCTCCAGGCCATACTGGCGCTGGCCATTCTTGGAAGCACAAATTTCGGACAACAAAGTGAAAACAGAGGAGAAGGGCTTTTGTCAGGGTTAGGGTTTGTTGATGGCTAACTGGCTAGTGATAAATCCAGGTTTCCACTCATTGGGCCACATTCTATTGGGTGCAATGGGCCTGGAATGAATTACTCTTTTATATATTTATTTAATTTAAAATAAACTAGCAGTGTCCTTTTTAATTATAAAAAAAAAAATCATACAACAAAACAAACTAAAAGGAAACGTTATTTCTACAAACGATTTAGAAATTATATATTGGATTTTTTCCATCTTAAAATAGAAATTTAAAATTCCACATAAAATTTCAGCTATTTTGGATATTATGACAATAATGATATTATAATTTTTATTATAATATATACAAAGAAGACAGAACATATTGGAAATTACAGGGAGATTTCGGTGTTTTTTGTTGCTGAGATTTGCAGATTTTGGGTTCGGAAATTTTGGTTTGCGGTCTTATGGTGTTACAAAGAATGCGAGGAGTGTAGTTTTTTGGTGGTGGGTTTCGTGGGGCTGGACAAATGTTAGTGGGGGAATTATGTGGTTATTGGATTTTTCTTCAGGATTTTCACTGTTTTTACTTTTCTTTTATTTTTTAATATTAGTTTTATTGAGAATTAAACTTCATTATTTGTGATGAGATTAGTAGCTTAATTCATACTAAATTCATGTTTTTCTTATATATATAATTTTTTAAACTTCATCCCTCGCTCACATTTCGCTCAGAAGATGACAAGCACGAGAAGCTTGTCAATCAATGGAGTGAGTTCAGACTATTTCTAAAGTGACAAAACGCCAGGGATATGGTCTAGATATAGACATCATCGTCAGATAATCATCACCAATAATGCATGAAATCATTTCTTTCATAAAATCATGTCCAGATACAAGGAAGTCTCCATAACCAAACAACTTGATCCAAATTTTTCAAGCAACGAGAGCATATGTTTGGGCAAGAGAACTGTCAGCAAAGATTTTGGGTGCAGGAGGAGGCTGAGCACCTGGTAAAATGCAAGAAAGGTTTCAGGCACAGAACTAATCTGAAACTTTAAAAAGAGTGGAAAGCCAAGCATCTGCAGAAATGATTTGTTAAGGTTCAAGATACTGGAAAAAGAAGAACGAGCATGCACCTTATTTGCAGGGTGATTAGTGTGATTTGCCATAATGGTGAGCAGGTGCTTATTTACCAAGTGCTGTTAGTGAACCCAGCCTACGAAGCGAGATCGGAGGTCCAAACCCTAAATTAAAGTATCTCCTCCAATTATTTCCAACCCTTCTGCCTTTCTTTTTTCTCCACAATGCACTTAATGAATCAAGGAAAACAGAATCATGGTCCTGTCATCACTGAAAAAGCTACACAACTCTAACCCCCCTTAGATTCTTCATTACCAAGGGCTTCTCAAAAGTCGAAGTTACTAGTTTTAATACGATAAAATATAATCACGGGCAGAATAAAAGGTCAAGAACAGGACCTGTTGAAATTTTCTCAAGGCCCCGTAGATTCTCATATCAAAACATTCATGCCTTTTCTCTTTGAAGGGCAGGACCTAAAAAAGAAGTTTTTTAAAAAATATCAAAGAAATGAACGGGGAACGAATGTGCAAAATGATAGGAAATTGAACTCAGCATTCGAAGAATTGATTGAACAATATAAAATGACAGGAACAAACTAGGTCTAATACAAAAGAAGAGAGGAGAAGCAATTTGCAAGTATGTATAACACAGACTAACTTACATCTCTGCCCTCAAGCATCTTTCTCTGTTCTCTTGGCAGAACCCTTGTACAGCTCCAATAAACCAGGGACTTCCTCCACATACCTGCTGACATAATTTATCAAGAATGTCTTCTCACTCGTATTTAGGAGAGTAGAAATTTTCACGTCTCTTTTAATCAGTTCCTTCGACTCCAAAACCTTTATAACATTATACCTTGGACGAATCCTTTTATCAATTGAATAGCCAAGAAAAATAGGACAAGCAATTATAATCTGTCTTTGCAACTCCATAGTATTGATATAGAAATCCATTGCACTCCTGATTTTCTCCTCCGACATTGCTAATATTTGTGGGTACCTCTTAAAAGCCCCCAAAATATCCTCTTCACTCCACTGGAAACTCCTCATCACTTCAATTTTCTTATTCCAAGTTGTTTCGGTCATTTGTAACCTCACGATAAGAGCGCGTACAAACATTGTATTATCTGGCTCAAGACCCAAATTCTTAATAGCATTTATCGCAGCAACCATCCTGTCACGCTTACTCAGTATAGTTCCTGGATTCAAGATGATCAATTTTGCTACCATATCAATAGGAACTCCCTCTTTTCTCAGCAAATCAATGTTAGGCTGCGCATTAACGTTCAAATCAGCCGACAACAACCTCGAAGAACGCTTAAGAGCCACAACAACGTTCTCATTACTGTGTAGAATCGACTTCAAAAGGGAAAACACTGGTTTAATACGAGAATGCAAGGCCCTTTTAAATATTTCAGTATGGTGTATGACAAGGTCGTGAAGGAGCTTACCCACAAAGCCATTTGCGATGAGAAAATCGAATTTGGGAGTGAAATTGCCTTCTACTCTGGACTGGAGGACTTGAGGCCGCTTCTCGATCAAATTGGAGATGTGGGTTTCGTCAAAGTTGTGAGTTTTCAAGAATTGTAGCACAGACGGAGGGTTTTGAAGATTCTTTTTGTCCAGCTTCAGCTTCCGGGAAGCTAAAAGAGCAGATTTTAAAGGAAGCCCACATGAGTTGACGAGAAAATCCACCGTAAATGAAGACGAAGATAATGAGGACAGTGAGTTACTAGTAGATTGCGTTGCTAGAAAACGTTTTTGAATGAGAAAAAGCTTCATGGCCATTTTCTCACTACCGTTAAAAATCTGGTAGGAGAAGAAGCTAGCGAGGAAAGACCACTAGGGTTTGTTTTGTTCATCAATTGAATGGAAATGGGCCGGACTTGGAGGTCCCCTTTTACCCCTAAAATATTCGTCCATTGCCGTATTTTTTATTACACGCATGAGTGAGACCAGACCACCGGAGATTACGAATTACACCCGGTCCGGTACTCTTTCACTTGCATCAGAATACGACTGCAACGCCCTAAAACCGTCTAACGTTTAATTTTAAATAATAAAAATACTAATTTTATAAAATTCACCAAAAACCACAAATATTAAATCCATAAATAATCTCTTAATAATATAAAATATTAAACAAAATTAAAAAAATCTTACAATCTTATTACAAATTCCCAAAACCATAAACAATGAAGGTTCAATAACAACCTTAAAGATATTTTTCGTTAAATAAAAATCATTCAGCTCAACTAATCTCTTAAAATTAGACACAAGTCAAAACTAATTATCTCATGTACCTTAAACTTCACGACTCAAAACTAATCATCTCTCCTGCTTTTAATTGTCTACTTGTCTTGATGACTTGTTTTATGAATTATGAAATATTATCATGTTTTTAAGTTGTTTTATGTTGTTTTATTATTGGTGATATTAAATAATATATGATTGAAATTGTTTTTTTAAATATTTTTTTGTTTTGAAATGTATCAAAATAATATTTTTTTTATTTTTTAAAAATAATTTTTGACATTACATATAAAAATGATTTTAAATCATCAAATTTTTTTAATTTAAAATAAAAAAAAAACTTTTTTTTTTTTCTTTCCAAAACAGCGTCAAACACCAGTAAAAAACCATCTGACAGGGTGAGATTTAAGGTTGGAAAGACTAGGAAAATACTAAAGAGCATACACCTGCCCCTCGGGGTGCAAGAATGATCACCTTCAAGCTGCAAAGTAGTGAAGAGCTTTGCTAACATGGCAGGAGAGCATTTCTTTCTTGAAATCAGAGTCTGGATACAAGGACGTCAAGACAGATCCTCCTAAGAATTACTTCCTCTATCCTTGCATCACCAAAATTTTCAAGTAACGAGAACACATATCTGGGCAATAGAACTGCCTGTAAAGATTTCGGGTATAATATTAGAGGTTGGGCACCTGGTAAAATGCAAGAAAGATTTCAAGCACAGAACCAACTGAAAATCTAAAAAGAGTGGTGAACCAACCATTTGCAGAATGAGTTTTAAGGTTGACGACACAGGAAAAAGAACAAAAGAGCACAGACCTAATTTGCAAGGTGACTAGTGTGATTTGCCATGATGGTGAGCAGTGCTTATTTACCAAGATGTTTAGCTGCTAATATGGACACATATAAATTAAGTATACAAAAGATAACGATGCAACATCATTGATCTACAAATCGCTATTATCACTAGTAAATTTGTAACAATTGTTTACATGTTCACAAATTGCTTAAGAAAATTGAATTACTGGATCCACCACAACTAATTGATATGAAACATACATCTTTGCCATAGGCCTGCCTGCCTGTTTAGCAAAGCATAGAATGGAAAGGACTGAGGCTATCTAATTTCTACCTCTCGGAACCAAGTGCTGTTAGTGAACCCAACCTAAAAAGCCAGACCCAGAGGTCCAAACCCTAAATTAAAGTATCTCGTCCAATTATTTTTATCCCCTCTGCCTTTTCATTTTTCTCCACAATGCATTCAATGAATAAAAGAAACCTGAACCGTGAAATGCTCATCATTTCACCAAGTCCTGTCGCCACTGAGCAAGCTACACAACTTTATCCCCCTTTAAACTCTGCATTATAATTGCTCTTCTTCAACTCTCTCCCGGCCAGCCAAGCACAGCTATCCAACCAGTACATAGTCTACAGCTCACAAATTCTTTCTGCAGAAGAGAAAGAAGATAGGATTTGTAGAAGGGCTTATTTATTTCAATTGAAAAGGCAAGCTTAGATTTGTAGTCTCTTACACTAAACCATGCATTGTTTTTAAGTTTAATGTCGGAAATCCTATTATGGTAGTTCCAATTTCAAACATCTGAAGCTTGACAATCAATGAAGTAAATTCAAATTAAAAATTCGAAGTGACAAAATTCAAGAGATTATTCTCTCTTGATTCGAAATAGTCTGGAAATTGACGTGATGGTGAAAACAACCACTGCAGGATAACTATAATACATAAAATTATGAGAAATTACAGTGTTCGAAGAATTAATGCAGCTATGCAAATTTAAAAAATTCCACTGATTTAAGATTATATTATCTTACTTAATATGCAGTGAAAGGTAAGCGTATATCTTTTGCCATCAAGTATCCATCTTTATAGGCTTGCTGGTACCCTTATATGTGTCCAATATACCGGGGACACTGTGTTCATACTTGGCAACATAATTCTTCATGAATTTCTTCTCGGTCATTTTTAGCAACGACCCAATGCTTACGCCCTCATCAAAGAGCTTCTTTGACTCCAAAGCCTTCAAAACATTATACCTTGGTCGAAGCCTTTTGTTAATCGAGTAATGAAGAAACAAAGGGTTTGCAATAATAGTCTGCGGCCTCAATCCCACAGTATTCACCAAAAAATCCATAACACTCCTGATCTTTGCCTCTGAAAATCGCAAAATAGCAGGGTCTTGCTTAAAAGCCCGGAAAATCTCCTCCTCCGTCCACCCCAAACTCTTCAACACTTCAACTTTCTTCTTCAAAGTGGACTCGCTCGATTGCATCATGGTAGTAAGAGCATATATAAAAATAGAAACCTCTGGTTCAAGTCCCAAATCCTTGACAGTATTCACTGCATAAATCATCCTATCATGCTTCCGTTGCACAACCTGTGGGTGAAACAGAAATAACTTTGCAACCCTATCAACAGGCACCCCCTCTTTAATCAAGAAATCAATATTTGGTAGCACAATACTGTTCCAATCACAAGTCAACAAAAACAAAGAACGTTTTGAAGCTGCAATAATTTTCTCGCTGGTACCGAGAATAGACTTAAAGTACAGAAGAGCTGGCTTAATATGGGAATCTAAGGCCCTTTCCAAAATCAACGGATTAGATAAAATAAGCTGGGGCAGAAGCTGACCCGCAAAGCCATTTTCGATGAAGAAGTCAAACTTGGCTTTCAGATTGTCTTCTATTCTGCGCAGGAGAATTTTTGGTCGCTTTTCAATCAAATTGGAAATGTGGGTTTCGCTGAAGTCATGGGCTTTCAAGAACTGGAGGACGGATTGAGAGTTTTGGAGGTTGTTTTCACGAATTTGGAACTTCTTGGAAACTGAAAGAGCAGATTTTGAAGTGAGCCCGCATGAATTCACAAGGAATTGAACTGTAAAGGATGATGAAGATGAAGAAGAGGTACTGATGGGTAGTGGAGCTGTAGGGGGAGAAAGTGCTGCAGAAGATGTTGATAGAAAACGTTTTTGAAGCAGAGAAAGCAAGTTTCTGCTAGGTTTATTGGCGGCCATTTCAGATAGCAAAATGTTTTTTGTTTCAGATTTGACACAGAGATCGGGAAGGGTTTTTGACTTTTGTGAGGGCTTTGACTTTGAGGGTGGATGGAGAACGATTGTGAGATGTGCTGATAAGGATCCAAATGGGCTGGCTCCGATAGGGTGAGCGTGGGCTGTTATTTATTAAAGTTATTGTCAGCTGTTATTTTAGTGGTCCAATGTTCTTGGGCTTGCATTGTATCTTGCAGTTCGATAATTCTTTTCTGAGTGGATCCTCCTGAGCATAATTGTCAGCCCCGGCCCTGACCTGGTGATAGTTATCAGATCCAATATAGTTATCTAACGCCATACTTCGCGTTGTAGATTTCTTTTTTTTTAAAAAAAAAACAATGGATGTGTAGAATGTTTGATATATATATATATATATATATATATATATATATGAATTAAAGGGGTGTGTGTGTGTGTGTGTGAATTAAAGGGGGGAAAATCAATTGAAGGGTTAAATTGAATTGAAAATAGTTTTATTGAAAGAAAACAAAATCAGTGAAAGTAAAACTGGAAAAGAAAACAATACAAACTTTGATTGAATGGTGAAATTAAAAGTAAAAAAACTTCAACAAAAGAATCACCTAATTTTTTTAAAAAAAAAAAGAACAAAAAAAAAAAAACATACGAGAAACTATAATTAAATGACTAAATTGAAGAATTTTTTTTTTTCCAATGGAATAAGAAAGAAATAAAAAATTGAAAGAATGATGATTGAAAAAAAAAACATATTAGAAATTATAATTGAATGACTAAATTGAAAAATATATTTATAAAAGAAATAATAACTATATAAGAAATTAAAAGAAATACAATTGAAAAACAAGAACAAAGAGGAGAGTGATTCATTTAACTTTTTAACTTCTCAAGAGAGAGGAAAGAGGGGAGGGGGGGGAGCAACAATTCAGATCATTATATGTTGTTACATGTCAAACAATGTGGAAAACAATACGATGACATATCTAAAGGGATGTTAGCATACTAGATTTGATCATTGAGCAGTGTCACAAGCATCGTCTAAATAACACGGACCATACATCACTTACTCACTAATCGATGTTGTAAATGCACCAACAACTTTTCTAATTCAAAAACTCAAAAGACAATATGAAATAGCTAAAATGCCTTCAATGACCCTAATAATTACAGAGAAAATCAATGTAAAAATACCCCCTGGTGCAAAGCTTTTTTTTTTTTTTTTGTATTATTTCAAGTTAAATACATACTTCTATAATACATGAATAATGAGAAACCCAAAAATATCTTTGTCCAATATCTCAATTTTTTTTATTACAGGGAAATATTTTCAGTGTCAAAAAGCTAATGAAAAATCAAGAAAGTCATCGATCAATAACTCTTATTTTTGTTGATTCTAATTATAAAAATATATTTTTATTGTGTAAAATATATACATATAAAAAAGGATATAGATACCATCATACAATATATCAATAACCAATGAGTTAATGAAAAAGACCAAATCCCTCCCAACCTCAAGGCTTATTTTTTTCCAACTCTAAAGCAAATGAATAATTTCATCATAGCAATCTAAAGTAAATTGTGTCTATAGCTTCAGTGAAACTCCCACTCCTTTTAAAGTTTTAGTTATTTGATTTAAATCTTGGATCGTTGTTTGAGAAGGTTGACTTGTAAGCCAATGAATCAACCCAAACTATAATTTTCTTATGTTATTTATAGTTTTTTCAATAAATATATAAAAACATGGCAAGTATTGAGTTTATAAGTCATTAAGTTGACTTACTAGGACCAATTTTATAACTCTAGACCTAACCAAGGATCTAGGTTATTGGGTCATTGAGTCAACAAAAAGTAACATTGTTTAAGCAAAATAAACTCTCATCACATCATCATTTTGAACAAAAAAAAAAGAGCCTTCAAGTTGACCTTGTTAGGTCTCATTTTGATTTGATTAGATCAATCGGATTATGAGCTAACCCATTAAATCATCAAATCAATGTTCGGACTTGTTTTAAAAAACTCAACTCAAACCAATATCAAACCTAAAAATCATCTAATCAACCTATGCAAGCAAAGCTATATTTGATAAATAACAGCTACCAGACACCAAGCTGTTACTTATCAAGAAAACGAGTGTGCAACTAAGAAAGCTGATTTCTCATGGATAAGGTGGCAATTTTGGAGCTAAATTCTTCATTTTTTAATAGATACACAGACAACAGGATGAGTTTGAATTTTCTGGGACAGAAACTGGATGTCAAATTGGACACAGGCCGAAATGATCACTCCACCTGTTCATCCAAAGAATAACCTATGGTTCTGTGTGGCAGAATGACCACAGCTAAAATGATTTGCCTTTGTTTATGGATCAAATGGGATCTATGAAGATATCAAATGTAAGATACCAGCATAGCGGGGGCCTAGAGCCACCCTCTTCACTTCTATGGTCCAATATCCTCATTGTTGGCTAGAGTTTTGGAAACTTCAATCTATATCTGGACCCTAAAAATGTTAATACCGTCATTCAAAGGGGACAATGAGAGTGTGTTCTCTGGAGTCAGAAAGAATGTCAAGCAAAGTTGGTCAGGAGATGGGGCTTGCAAAAGGAGCATGTACCTAGCCTTTAGGGTGGCAAGATGATTACCTTGACAGCGCGGAAGCTGATTGGCCCTTTGATGATACACACACCAACTCAAAATCAACATCTCCAGCAAATTTAACTGCTGCTAAAAAAGCTGCTGTTGTTAAATTTGAGTAGCCATGTCTAGGAGCCCGAGTCATTTCTCCTTAAATAACTTTGGCAAGCCTTGCACTACCATATAAAGATTCAGAGCCAATCTGGAGTTCAATGTATAATATATTGAAGATAATGGTTAGCTGAAAATTATGCCAGAAAATGTTGTAAATTGTCTCTGTGGAGCTTCTCGATACATTCTAGCCCTAACAAAACAGAGTCTGAGAGAAGACAAATCCAAATTGAAAGTTTGCTAAGTTGATTGTGCAGAAAACACATTCCTGCAAAGGAAAGAGGGGGTGACAAAGTGGACAGGCAGGTGCCATCAGAGATTGGCAAACCAAATAGAGCCTGGGTAAAAACAATTTCCGAATTAACCAGCTCAACAGAAAACTAGTCCTAAAACTAAGATTCAGCAAACACCACATTACCATTGGTCATACAATCTAACATCTGACAAAAGTGAGTTTTGAGGTTGAAAAGACTGGGAAAAAACTAGGAGCATACTGCATACACCTGACCCTCGGGGTGCAAGAATGATCACCTTCAAGCTGCAAAGTAGTGAAGAGCTTTGCTAATAGCCTAATTTTCCTCATTCGGAGATAAATAGAATTAGAGTTTAAGAAGGCATTATGATCTAATAGCCTGTATTCATGATGCTAAAACTGCTCTTAATCTTAGAAAAGAGCCCTACTTTATAAACATGGAGTAGTTGTTTGCATGTCCAAAAGAATTCCAGAACAAAATGATGTACTTGATCAACAGGTGCTTGACTGGAAACCCGTATGTGCCTCTGTTCCAAATATGATACTGTAGCAGAAATGCCATGGCAAACAGCTGATCCCCTACATGGCGTAGAACATATTATCGTCTCAGAACCAAATTCTGCTCCTGAACCAAGGCCAAACAACTAACCCACACATCCATTTTTTTTCCCTTTACCTTTATTTTTTCCGTACACAAATCAATGGATCAAGGACTTGTTACTTGAGTATCATCCGCCTATTCATTTATACAGGAATTTGTGCCACTCTGCCTCAGAGGATGCACACAAGAAAAGAATCACATCTTCCATTACCTCCAAAATCAGTAAGTACATGACTGCAAGCTTTTGAAAATCATCCATTTTATTCAGGTAAGCATTGAACCTTAAATCCATCTCTCAGTCCTCTCCCAAGCAAAAGCAATGTTAATCACAGATTTTACCTGTTATGAGTAACAAAGCTGATTGACCTAAGACTTTTCATAACTAAACACTGGCCACATTTGAGAAGCAAAGTCATAAATGATAGTTCAGATCCCCTCCAATCACATTAAAAGGTCAGAGATGATCTGGAAACATTCATGGTTACAGGAACAAAATATCACAAGAAAAAAATATGAATAACCAATATGCAAAATGATAAGAAATTGAACTATTAGCATTTGAAGACTTAGCCGGGCAATATAACTTGAAACAGAGAGCACACAAAGTGCCTCTAATTCACAGAAGACCAAAGCAATTTATAATATTATTATGCTTTTCATTGAATAAGTAAACTTACATCTTTTGCCATCAAGTATCTATCTATATTGCTTTGGAAGAACCTCATATGCCTCCAATAAACCTGGGACCTTGTCTGCATACTTAATGACATAGTTCTGGAAGAAATTGTTCTCCCTCATTGTTAGCAACTGCTTCATATTCTTGTTCCCAATAACCAGCTTCTTCGACTCCAAAATCTTTAAGACATTGTACCTTGGACGAATCCTTTTATCAACAGAAAGCATAAGAAACTCGGGACGTCCTATCACAGTTCGCAGTTCCATCTTCAATGTGTTCACCAGGAAATCCACGACAGCCCTAATTTTCTCCTCCGAACATGTAAAACAAAAGGGGCATCGCTTAAAAGCCTGTAAAGTCTCCTCCTCGGTCCATCCCAAACTCTTCAACACTTCAACTTTCTTGTTCCAAGTGGACTCGCTCATTTGTAACATCACTCTAAGAGCATGTATAAAAACGGTAGTCTTTGAATCGATTTCCAAATCTTTAAGAGCTTTCACAGCATAAACCATCCTCTGATGCTTTTGCTGTATAGTTCTTGGTTGCAACATGATCAGTTTTGCAATCCTATCGACAGGTACTCCCTCTTTTATCAATAAATCAATGTTTGGTTCCATGGCAGACATCATTGACACCGAACAACGCTTAAAAGCTGATGCAGCTTTCTCACTGCAACCAAGAACCGACTTTAAAAGCTCAAAGCATGGTATAATTCGAGAATCTAAAGCCCTCCTCAAAACATCGGGATTTGAAACGATAAGCTCGGGCAGAATCTCACCAACAAAACCATTTTCTATGAAGAACTCAAATTTAGGCTTCAGATTGTGTTCTACTTTGCAATGGAGGACAGCAGGCCACTTGTGGATCAATTTGGCTATGTGGGCATCCTTAAAATCGTGAGCTTTCAAGAACCCGATGACATAATGGGGGTTTTGAAGATCACCTTCATCGATTTGGAGCTTCTGGGAAACTGAATGAGCAGATTCGAAGTGAAGCACGGATGAGCTAAGGAGGTATTTTACAGTAATTGGTGATGGGGATGAAGTGTTGGGCGGCAATATAGTGGATGTTTTCAAAGAACGATTTTGTACCAGAGAAAGCAGGTTTCTCATTGGTACATTACTTGCCATTCCTTGGAAGCAAACTGTGCCCCGTGAACAACACAAATGATCGAACGAGTAGAGTTTTTGAGACCGTTTAATGTTGGCAGCTACTGGGTTTGCGACAGATAAGATAAGGTTGCAATCAGCCCTCTCAGTTTTAAAGGTGCTCCCACCTTAGAATATATATATATAGATAGATCTTTTTGTACACGTTCGAAAAAGAGCACAGGTTATATGATTACCAATTCAATTTAAATTAATCGTTTTTAGGAAAATAATAATATTTTTTTGTGTTGATATAACCGGGTATTAAAAACTTTTTGAAATCAGAGTATTTTATTGAAATAATATTTTATTCAACTCAACTAAAAACTTGATTAAGAGGTTTTCCACATCAACTCCTCAATCTAAGTTTAACAACAATGTCATTAACTCATTCGTTTGCTTAAAAAAACAAGAAAAATCATTGATTCAATCCATCAAAATTTGGCATGCTCATATAAAATTCATGAGGAAAATGAATGTCTAGTTTGTACCATTTCTAGCCCGAAACATGTGCATGCTAATTTGTCCATTGCTATCAGCCAATCTCCTTTGCGTGATCATGCAAGTCATTCATAGATCATTGTGGCCAATTTCTAGTTAGTTGACAGTAAAAGTTGGAAATTAGTTTTCATTGGTAAAAGATTATCCAACAATACCACTTAATTACAAATATATAATACAAAACCCAACATTTTTGTGTGTGTTTAGTGGCAACCATGCAAATCTGCTAGCAGTAAGATGTATGTTCGTGTTTAGATTTGTGATCTTTATAGCACATCTCACACATTATGAACAAGATTTCAAAATATTAGACTAAAATACTTTAAAAAATAACCGTTATTACAATATTAAATAGGTTTTAAATTGTAATGGAATTGTTTTTTCATTGTTAAACATGATCCAGTGGATTGGTATGAGAAATCCGAACCTGAAACCTCTAATTGGATATGAAAGAAGATACTGGTTCTGTTTTGATTTACTTCTGCATATGATTAGTTGTTAAACTTGGCCTTGTTTTGTTCTACTTCTTTTGTAATTAGTCTAGGAGCTCACTTTATCTTATGTTCTTTCTCTGATTGGAAGAAGATCCTGGTAAAGTATTATCATTAGGTGAGTTGCTGGAATTTAGAGTTTCCATACGCAGAAAACAGGTTCAGCAAGCTAGGGTTTACATGTTTCGATGAGCATCTTATAAAACATACCTCTAATGGAGGAAACCTTACAAGGAAGAAGCATGGTTCTAAACGAGGAATCCACAACTTCATCTTCAAATTTAGTGTCTCTAAACTGACTCCCACCATATCTATCTTGTTGGACGACGATACAGAACAGAATATGGGGAAGCATGCGACAAAACACAACCATTTTCAAGAGCTGCATGTCTTTAACAAACCTCATATCCTCAACGTTTAAATTTCTTTTCCGGCCACTATTTTTGTCCGAGTTTCAATAACACCGCCCACACGTCAACAAAAATCGGTTCCCATTTACTGTGAGAAGAGAAATATAACCATTTATTTATAACCATTTATTTGTGGCTCCAGCATTTATAGGGCATCGTTGTTGTTGCCGTTGTTGTTTTGTTATTGTTGCCATTTCTTTGGCCATTATTCAGCACCTAGCAGCCAGCAACCTTCTTGTCCAGCATGCATGTGCGCTACAAAAACCTACCACTTATTGTGAGCTTCAAGTAACTTCAAGGACTTGACTCCTTTTCAAGCAAGAATACCATGGCAATTGATAAGTAGCTGAATTAACCAATAATAATAAGGGATGCTGATTATGAAATAACACTCTAAGAAATTAAGTATCAACCTTAAATACTATGCCAATTGACCACCCTTCCACTTCTAAACAGAGCAATGGATTGAATTTATGGACACCAATATATGGAGCAGAGAGCTACCCTCCTTGTCTTCAAGGTTCTGGTAACTTCAATCATTTTCCCTCGTTCAAGCATCATAGACATTCTTTCTTTTTTTTTATGTGAGGAAACCTACCCCCCAGAAAACATACTTTGTGGGTCCAGGTGAGCGAGTAAAACCCGGCTGTCCCAGGTTTTTACAAAGTGTGCACATCCTGACTCGAACTCAAGATCTGCCATGTAGATCACAATTCCTTTGCCATCATGCCACACCTTTAGGGATATCATAGACATTCCCCTAAAACAAAGCATGTGAACATCAAGTTACTTGCTGTTTTCCAAAATAAAGAATAAAACTCAACTATCTGAGTATATCATGACAATCTTAATCCCCACCCATGTACAACAGCTACAATTGCATTAGCATTCATAAGCCCAGGTAAAAAGATCATGGCATGATTACAGGGGATACAATTTATTTCATAATAATCTCTTCACAAGGGGTGTCTCTCTCTAAAAAGATCAAAATAGCAACACTGATACCAAAGTCATATCACAAGAAAAATTTAGCAACACTGGTATCAGTTGATATTGGCCCTTTAAGCTTCCTATCATATATAAGAAAAGGCCATACAGTTCTCTTTTTGGATCCTCTAGATTCTAATGCTTCATCAGATAAATCCAGACACCCCTTGGTTAGAATTGCCTCCGAATATGCAAATTGTATTTGAATAGATCTAGTTGATTTAATTTATTCTTTGAAAACCTTTAACCTGGTGTTAACTCAACTCCTTTATTTCCACATTCTAATTCCAGATTCAAACTTAAGACATCCCCTTTACAACAAGCACTCACCAAATCACGTGGTTCAGATATATTTGCTTTGAATATCTATGTATTTTTAAATTTCCAATGCAACCATTTTACCATGTGATGATTATACAGCCTAGCAATTAACAGCAAATTCTTAGACACGAAGTTCAGAGCTGGCAGGCCTGAAAATGAAATTAATTATATGCTTGGCAATTTAACAATAAAATCAATGATTCATATGCTCCCACATATAAGTAGTCAGTTCAAATATGCGAGTTAAAGTGAGAAATGTAAAGGAAATAAAATGAACAAAAAGGACCATGAAACCAGCAGCAGAAAAAATCAAAAACAATATCCAAAAATGCAATTCAAGTAATAATTTAGCACTATAATTTGGAACGAGCAAACATAAAAACCACCCTGCTCTGCAAGGTTAGACAAGTTGCCAGGATTAATCATGGAAAAGTTTAGGATAGTTTTTGTAGTTTTTCCTTTCCATCATATTTGTCCTGTTATTTAACAGCATAACTTGGCTTATTTGACTAAATTAAATAATTGTAATAGAATCTATGACCAGTTGATCCAGATCCCTCTGGAATTACTAATTATATAAAGGAAAAGGCTAGATGTTCTTTTTAAGGGTTCCTCTCACTACTTAGACAAAGGCAGCTCTTTGTTAGAATCACCTCCATGAACGCCAATCCTCTTTGTTTAGTTCTAGTTGATTTTCTTTTTAAGGCCTTTAAACTGATTTTACTCCCGTTCATCTTGATTCGAGCTTCCCTTACAACAAGAAGTGCTTTCTCAAAGTAGTTCAACATTATTCACTCTGGATGTCTATGAATTGCAAGTTTCAGGTGCAATCATTTATTAACATGGAATGATTATGTGACCTTACAATTATCTAAAAGATATGAACTGCAGAGCTGATTGGACGGGTCTAAAGATGAAATTAATGTGTGTTTCACACTTTAACAATCAAATGGATGCTTTGTATGCTCTCAAATATACATAGAAAGTTAAAGTATGCAAGTAAAAGTGAAAACATGTACAGGAAAGAAATGATCAGGAAAGAAATGGCAGATGGCATTAAAAACCAATGTCCAAAGGGAAAGTTCAGAAAACAAATTAACCAACATCACCTCTGTTAAACCGGGGTAAAGATTGTTGTTGCTTCCTACCATTAAAAATCTCCCATAAACCTGGGACTTTGTCCACATACTTCTTAACGTATTTCACCAAGAATTCCTTATCCCTCATTTTGATCACTTCCTCAACCTTCACATCCCCTTCGATCAGCTTCTCCGACTCCAAAAGTTTGAAAACATCATACCTCATACGACAACTTTTATCAATTTTAAGTGTAAAAAATTCAGGATCTTCACTTAAAATTTGCCGTCCCAAGTTCAATGTATTCACAAAGAAATCCGTCGCCACCCTGATTTTCTCCACTGGAGATTTTAAAAAATTCGGGTCTCGCTTAAAAGCCGAAAAAATCTCCTCTTCACTCCACCCCAAACTCTTCATCACTTCAATTTTCTCCTTCCAAATTGACTCACTCATGTGAATCCTCACTCTAACAGCCTCAAGAAAAACAGGAGCCTTTGGATCAAATCCCAGATTCTTAAGATCATACACTGCATTGACCATACTATTATGCTTGTGCTGTACAGTTATTGCGTCCCTAATAAGAAATCCAGCTACCCCGTTAAAAGGCACTCCCTCTTTAATCAAAAAATCAATATTTGGTTGCAAACAACCCTTCAAATCGCAAGTCAACAAATTCGAAGAGCGACTGATAGCTTCTACAACATTCCTATCACTGCCAAGAACAGACTTTAAAAACTGAAAACATGGTTTAATTTGAGAATCTAAGTCAGCGTTCAAAATTACCGGATTTGATGCGAAAACCTTGCACATGTGATGACCCACGATGCCATTTTGCAAGAGGAGTAGGAGTTTAGGCTTGAGATTGTCTTCTACATTGTAATTGAGAATTTGAGGCCGCCTTTTAATCAATTTTGTTATGCGGATGCTGGGAATGTTGTGGGACTGGAAGCATCGGAATACAGATTGGAAGCTTTGGAGGTTGTTTTCATGGAGGTGGAAGTTTCGGGAAACTTCAAGAGCAGATTTTAAGGGAAGCCCACATGAGTTTACGAGGTATTGAACTGTAAATGATGATGAGGATGGTGGGCTACTACTGGAAGATGGAGAGTCGAGAGAGAGTGCAGAGGCAGCAGATGGTGTTGGCGTTGATAGAAACCGTTTTTGCATCAGAGAGAGCAGATTTCTCATGGCTATTTTGTTTGCAAGCAGTGCAGAGTGTCTCCAGGGGGTTGTGTTTCATCACCAACCGGGTCTGGTTCAGCGGGTTTGGATTCGAAACGAACATCTTAATATTATTTGAGTTGTTTTTTAAACGATAAAAATTATTGAATAGCTTTTATATAATTTAATTTTAAATTTAAACTTAGATTATATAAATAGTTAAACTGAAAGATTTTATTTATGTCAGTTTTTTTCCCCACAATTTCATCTTTAATTTTTTTTTAGCAATCACATAAATTAACCTTTAACCCCATCATTAGAACACGTTAAGATAACTCTCATATTATTTAGCTTTAAGCCCGAGAGCTTGGGGAGGGTACCTCTGGCAGTGTCCGGCAAGCGATCAATCAAGAATCCGGCCAATTCGCTATCAAGGTCTTGGCGGTGTTCAAGAAGGGTTTTTCCTTTTCTCTTATCCTAGATTAGAACCTTGCAAGATATGTCAGCCATCTCTCTCTTACATGTTCATTAAACTTATAATATATTTAATAGATCCGAGAATTAATTATGGTACATGCAAGCTGACTCAGATATTCCAATTATCAAAAACAAAAAAAAAAGAATTCGGGCAACTGCAAGTGAAGTCTTGGTCTAGCAGTTGAAATAATTTGTTCTTTTATTTTATACTAGGATTCAAGTCTCACCATATACGTCTATCATCCTGCGGTATCTTACATGTTCACTAAATTTACAGGATATTTAATGAATCCAGAAATTAATTGTGATGTGCATAAATTAACCCGAACACCCTAGTTATATATATAAAAAAAAATGCGGCCAAGTAGTTGTCTTTAACCAGGATAAGAGGCAGTAATTCTTTTTAAAAAAATAAGAAAATTCTATAAAACGAATCCCAGAAAATTCTTTTAAAAGATTTGTAAACAATTAAATTTCGAATTCTCAGGGACAAAAGATGCCTTGTTTGAATAAGAAAAGAAAAATGATAAATATAACATAAGGAGCAATCATTATCTAATGTTCTAACATTTATTCTATTCTATTCTATTCTTTAATTAAGTTTATTAAAAACTAACCATGTTATTTTTTTTTTATATGAGGTCTTGAAAAAACATCCTGGAATCGGGATGGCATTTATTTGTATGATCATCTACTTTTTTATATATTAAATGGAAAATGGTTTATTATGATTTAAATAAAAATGGCTATGAAAAAATATTATTAATTGAGTTTCTTAGTTTATTTTTAAAAAAATATGAAATTATTTCATCTTAAAAAATATCAGTATTAAGTTATTATTTAGATTTTTAAACATCTTTTTTTATTATATTTAAAATAAAAAATAATTCTAAAAAAAATAATTATTAAAGGAAGTAAACTTAATAATTTATTGATTTATAGGATTGTCATAATCAAATAAAAACATTATCACCATGGAGTTGAAAAAAGAAAGTTTAGCCCTTAAAGGTTCCACTTATTTCTAATTAAGTCCTCTTTCTTTCATGCAATGTACCATACCACAAGTAACCACATTAGCAAGCTTTATTAGCTGTCTCTGTCTACGGAGTCAGAAAGAAGATCAAGGGAAGTTAGGGAACGGACCATGGAGAGAAGCCATCAAAATCGCAGGGGACGTGGTAACCACTCCTCTTTCTCTCCCTCTTCTCAATCAACAAGGACCAGAAACACCAAAGTTTCAAACTTTAATGAATCCAGCTGTGCCACTAATTATGCTACTAACAATAGAAGTAATGCCCATGATGTTCCTCAGTGGAAACCCAGTAGAGGAAACACGAGTAGCAGCAATACCCAGAAAGAAAAAATCAAAACAGAAGAAGATAAGGAAGAGGATTGCTCAGATTTTCCAAGACTAACTGGAACTTGCCCTTTTATGTGCCCAGGTAAAAGGAATAAATAAATACACCACTTTTAGTGGCTGTTATTGTAAAGTCTTTGAGTCAAATTTTACATGCTTAAGTCTTTGAGTCAAAGTTTAGTGTTTGTTATTGTTCCAGACTGGTTTTAGATGATTAGTTTCACTCTTTATATCGTGGAGGCAAAATTTTGATTCAGTCCTAGCTGCTGTTGTGTGTATTTGTGAATGTTTGAGAAAAGGGAATCCGTACAGATTCGGTGTCGAAATGGGTGTATGTTGTGCTGGATTTCTCTTTTATTGGTCATAAATGGAGGAGTCGGGTCTCTTTGTATGCACTTGTTTCAAATCTTTGTTTTGATTAATGGAAGCAATGTGTGAAGGACTATTTGTTAGATTGAGACAGTCTTGCATTGCAGGTGAACTTGTGTCATTAGGTCTTTGTGGCAAGTGAGTTGCCAAATTGATCCATTTTTCCTCTCCCTTTTAACCTGTATATCTTGACGAGAAGCTATTATAAAGACATATGAGAGGAAGCTAGCTACGTGAAAGACCGAGGAATCATGCTAGATGGGGAGTGATCATTGCGTCATTCTTTTCTGTTGTCCGAGGACATCTAATTTTATCTTCTTGAGCAGTTATCTCCTGTCAGATTTGCTTTATATAGTTAGATATCCGGTTTAGTGTTGGAACGAATGAATCGAGTCATGTTGAGGTCGAGTTTTTTGGAAGTATCTAGTTATGATTCCTTCTGTCTTGGATCTTCCTCGCACAGTGTTTGCTCCACTCGGCTATACATTTGATCAAGTACTTTGAAAGTTTCTCTTTAGTTTCAAAAAAGAAACGAGATTTTTTAATGAAGCAGAGGCAGTTGTGCTATTTTGATTTATTTGGTGGGATAGTATTTAGTGTCAGAAATGTTTATGTTTATGTTTTCCCCCCAAAGACAGCATATTCTTTGCTTGTATCTGTTAACTAATATATTCATCTCTGTGAAGATAGAGAGTGAAAGGTCCCAACGAGAGCGACTGCAAGATTTAGCTGTTTTTGAGAGGCTCCATGGAAATCCCAGGAAATCATCTCCAGCCTTAGCAGTCAAAAAGGTAAGTTGTCTATTATGTAAGCTGACCTCATTATCATTTTTTCCTCCTAGAATATATATTGATCATAATGCATTGCTCCAAGTTCCTGCATTTTGGCTGTTTCAAGGAGCATTAGGTTCAAGTGGGAACATTTTCATCCCATCCCTGCCCGCACCATTATGTGCTTCAAGAATTCCTTTCTGCCATTGTCTCCATCCACTTTTCTTTTAACTGAAACCAACTGAATCACAACCTCCTCTTGAAGCACAAGTTTTTTCCTCTACTTTCCGTTTGGCATTTCTTTAAGCAGGTGCTACATTTTCTAAATATACCATAAGCTATACACAGTAGTAGCAATTACACTTGAAACATATCAGTTGTACCAGAAATCTCACTGTCGCGATTGTCTATTAGTTGTAGAGATTAGTCTTCTGCTAGACTAGCAGTTCATTTTGCAACTGCTATCTAAATCGGCTTTGGATTTGCTGCTTTGATAAGGCTATCAATTATATAGGTTTCAGAAATCCATGCTCGTTTAAAATGGGTTATGTATTGAGAGTGAGCTCTATCATATTTTAGGACATTTTACAAAGACATTAATTTCATAGGCGGCCTTGATTAATTTTCTTTTTTTAGTTATTCTAAATCATTATGCATTAACTTTTGTAACAAATTCAACTTATATATATATATAAAAAAAAAACAGAGGAATATTCTACTTACTTTGCCCTTTCCTTTATCTATTAAAAGTTTGAGCGTGAAATCTTATACATTGCAATTGTTTGCTATTGTGAAGTTACTGAATCAGTAATCATCATTATCATAAGTGCCTTGGGAATGATCTCTATCCAATTTTTTTGTTATGTATCTTGTCAATCTATTTATGTGACTGGAAGCTGTCACATGATTCTCATAGTTTTTTTTTGTACTGTTAATGGTTCTTTGGTATGTTATCCACTTGTCCTTTTCTTTTCTTTTGCAATCATTTAGCTTTCTAATTTCTCTCTTCTTTTCATCATTGGACAATGTTAGGATGCTTATTTTTGTATAGACAATGTGCTTTTGATTCCCCTACATGTTGTTATTAGGTGTTTCATCGTGCATCAAACATTTTTAAGATTCAAAATTCATCACTTTGGACTTCCCTCACTAGTTTTGCAGAACTATATCCGCCAAGCACATGCAAGCATCTGATGTGCGGCCACTTCCAGTATTAGAAGATACTTTGGCCTATCTCTTAAGTCTTCTGGATTCAACAGAGCATCCTTTTGAAGTGGTTCATGACTTCATTTTTGATAGGACAAGGTCTATAAGACAAGATCTTAGCATGCAGAATATTGTTGATGATAAATCAATCTACATGTATGAGAAAATGGTACGGTTCCTTGGCAAAAACCTTCAATTATCTCCCCCTTCTAAATATCCAACTCCTTGGTAAGTTTTTCTGACATAGCTGTAGGGTGATTGACTTGTTCTTTCATGAAGTTCATTTTTTGTATAATGAATTAGGTAACTAGAATCACTTTTCTCATAAGAATCAAGATAGTTGCTAGCATTTGGCATTTTCTGAGAAAGCAGTGTAGTTGTTGATAAAGTGATACCAGCTGTAAATGATTGAGGCTATTTCTTCTTCTGTTATTTGCTCTTATATAAGCATTTTGGGACACTATAGGAGAAGAAAGGTAGCAATTTTTTTCGTGTGCCTATATCATAAATGTGTGAAAGTGTCATTGAGTTCATCTAAATGGCCAGCCAAAATAACCATTTCTACTGGTTACTGCTGGGATGCACTTGAAAGGAATTGGAAAGTAATATATTTGATTAACTCTAAATATTTAAAAATTTGGAATTTAAGGCATGCAGGTGATATTTGGATGCAATTTTGTTATACAGGTTAAATTTCATGTTATATCTCACCTCAAGCTTCAACGTTGTGGTAGCAGTCCAAATATTTCCTCAGTGCATTACCTCAACATGGAGCAGCTTACAAAGGCTCTGGCATCTCTATATAATCTGTATGATGCAAATCGAGATTCCAGCACGGTTTACAGAAATGAGGCTGAGTTTCGTTCGCTTTACGTGCTGCTTCATCTTGATTCTAACAGCCAACCCATGGTTGATCTCTACTTCATCAGTGTGGTTAATTTTTTCCTTCATTCTTAAAGACAGCTTCAACTGGGTACTAAATATGTGAATTGTAACTATTTTTCATCAAAAGGGGGAGTCACTTTCTTTGTGGTTTCGTTGTGTGCCTCATCCAATTATCCAGTCAAAAGAAATGTGTTTTGCCCGGAGTGTTCTAAGGTATAATAAAATTTCTGCATCATTTGGTTTCTGTTCAGCATGTGGAATGCTCTCTCTCTCTTTTTTTCCTTTAAGTTGTTTTGGACAATTTCGTTTCTAACAGGTTTTATCAGATGGGCAACTATGTGCGTTTCTTTTCTACCATATCTGCCGAGGCATCTTATCTGCATTATTGTATTCTTGAACCTTACATCAGCAAGGTAATGAAATCTATCGGTTTTGTAGCATTGCCTTCTGGTATTTCTTATTTTATCACCAAAAAAAAAACAAAAATGCATTCTGGTATTTTGGATCTTAAATGGATTCAACAACTACATTAGTGTTGGACTAACGTGCCACCCCACCCCACCCCACCCCCTTCCCCCCGCTCCCCAAATTTTTGAAAATGTGCTGCTCTCATTTCTTGATTTCTTTGTGTGGCTCTCCTTTCCTTCTTTTTTTCTTCTGTTCATTCCCTTTGCTGTTTTCAGTCTCTCTGCTTCCTAAGAAAATTCATTATATTTTTTATGGAATTAAAAACTTGCCTTTTATCATCTTTAGTGCTTGTCACAGTCTTTTCCCCCATTCTGTGAAGGTTCGAGCATTGTCCCTGTCATATATAAATAATGCTGGCTACAAGCTTCATCCATATCCTCTGGTACACCTATCTAAGCTCCTGAAGATGAAGGTACAATTTCCACCACTTGGAATTAACTGCATTATAATTTGGATGGTTAACGTTTTTTGAATCACAAAAGCTGCATCGTCCTTCTAGGAATCAGATTTGGAGGTATTGTGCAATGCTTGTGGCCTGGAGACCTGTGCAGATGAAATGGAAAATAAGTTGCTACCAACTAAGCAAACGACTTTCTGCTGTCCGAAGGGTGGGTTTCAAAGCTACAACTTCATGGGATTGGAACAGTTCGAGAGGTGACTTGAGGATGCAATCCTTTTTTTCTTGGTTAGATATTCCTTGTGGGGATTTATCTTGCGTAGACGGGCTCCAAAACACAAATCAGAATTGTGTCTACATCCTGCATTAACCTGTTGTATATTATATTTGCTGCAAGTTCTTCAATAAAAGGATGATTGCATGTGGCAACTTCTAAAAGGAGTGTATTCACAACCATTACAAAGGTCAATTAGTTAAGAAGAATGATAATCGAGTACATCAAAGCTTTTTTTTTTTTAATGTGCGTAAACCTCTCTACATGCAAAGAATATTTTATAAGTTTATATGAGCAAGTAAAATCTCGGTTGTTTCAGACTTTTATAAAAGATGTATGTTATGATTTAAACTCGAGATTTGTTGTGCAGATTGCAAGTTTTTTATCATCATATCATGCTTCTTAGAACATTAAAATATTTTTTTTGAGAAAAACAATTTTTAGTTATATTCTACACCATGTCTTAAAGATTTAGCAACAACTTTTTATTTTTCAGAGGATTTGTAACTTCCAAAGGATGTGGCAAATTTGCTACATCATGGATTTCCCAACTTTCAAGTCCTAGATTATACCAGGAAGAAGAATGCTGACCTAGGAGGCTTCCTTGAAAGCACTCCCTCGTAAAACGGCATTGAATTGTAGATCATGCTGAATTAGGTGGCTATATTTTTTAAAAAGAAAAAATAAATAATATTTTTAAAATTTATTTTTAATATCAACATATAAAAATATTTAAAAATACTAGAAATTTAAAACTCCCGTATGTGATAAGTCAACTAATTTCATAAATATTAAATACTAGTTATAAATATGGCTTCCAATAAAAAAAAAGTATTTATTATAAATAAATACACCAAAAAATAATATAGGGTATAATTTCAATGTTTCACTTTATTATTATAATTTAAATATTTTATAATATTAAATTTTTATATTGTTTTTTAAAATCAAACCTTACCTTTTAGTATGGACCGACTAACTAACAATCACGTCTTATTTATTCATTTCTTACTCTTTCTTTCAACATTTTTCCTCTCAAGTCTACATATATGTTATGAAAAAAAATTATAAACCTAAAAAAACTCTATAACCAAATTTTAAAAGCATAGGATTTAACTGTAAAGGGTTCAATTGAAACGAGTGTAAACTTAGAAGGGCAATATTGTAAGAATTGAAAATGTAAGGATAAAAAAGAGTATCAACAAGTTCATAGGGATGTTATTGAGGTTTTTTACCCTCAAATAAATATAGAGAGCGGCAGCAGCAGCAAGCAGCAGGGCTTCCTAGTTTTGGTCCCTTCTCTCATCTCTGTCTTCGCCATCGCCACTGCTTCGCGGCTCTCTCATAAACCCTAATTCCTCTCCATTTTCACAGTATCACAAAAATCCCATCTCCTCGACAACATCTCTTTCTTGAAAAGAAGGGCCTTCTTTTGCGAGCTCTCTCTATAGTAAATAAACGAACACCTCAATTACAGGTAATACTATCTGCTTTATTTTTTTGGTTAATATTTTGACCCTTCGTTTCATGTTTCTTGTTTTTTATTGAAGTATTTTTGTGGTTATATGTGATTGATCGTTTTTATGTGGTCTGATTTCATGTAAAATCTCGTTTTATATATTTATATACTTGTTTTGTTTTGTTTTTTTAAGAGGAATTAATTACAAAATCGAGGTTTTTTCCGGATGATTTGTATTCGTAAACCTAGTTAATATTGAGGGTTAAAAGATTGTTTGTGTTGAGTAACGTTAGAGAAGTTACAGATTAGCCTGATGTTAACTGAATGTTGATTAACTAACTAACTTGCTAAGATTTTGTGTTTAAGGTTGGCGGTGATGCCGAGAAGGGGTTGATTTAGTTGTCAATTTTATTTAATTCAATGTGGGCTCAAATGATTTGTAAACGGTAGGGCTATGTGTTTTGATCTTAAGATGAACTCATTGAAGGCTATTTACAAGGATATAAAGCTTATGAAAGCTTCCCGGAATAAATCCAAAAACCCATGAGTGTCATTGGGCGATGATTTTTTTTTGTGACTGAGGAGGAGCTCTATGAGGGCTGTAATTGTTCTCCAGAAGTTGTGCCAACGTGCATTGCACAAATTTGGTATCTTTGCGTGTGTTGATTCATGCCCCCCCCCCCAAAAAAAAAAAGTGTATTTTAATGATTGTTATTACTTTCTAAATTCTTATTACTTTCTAAAAATTTTCAATTGAAAATTTGCCTGTTTGCTTTGTGAAATAGTTGTGCAATGGAAAAGTTTATGGGGGCATAGATTGTTCTGGAAATTCTAAAATCAAGGACAGACTGGGATAGTTTCTGGGCCTCTGGTTCATTGGAGATGTGATTGCTAGGCTATATACTGCTAATGTGACCCATTCTACCTCTCTATGCCCAAACTTAACGTTTGTGGCTGGGCATCAGAAATTGTGATTTTTCTATGGGCATTGTGTTGGAGTTTCTAATTTTGTTCCAACAGATAAAAGGCATTTTCGGGTGTGCAAAGTGGCTTTCAACAGTGTTTATTTTTATTTTTATGGACTTGTGCTACTCCATATACCTATCAACTGGCATATTGTGTGTTAAATGTCCCTGTAATCTACTACTTGCTAACCGATGCACATGCCTTGAATCACTGCTAAAGACTATGTGCTATTTCTACCTATTAATCTTTGTACTTTATTCTGCATGAATTTTACTGATTGAATCTTTCTTACAGTGAAGCTTGAAGTAGTTACAGTTGTTGAACAGGGTACTGAACTGAGGTGAATCTTGGAGATCGGTATTAGTGTATGCATTTTTGTTTCTACAGCCTTTGCAAAGCCATGGCCATCCAAACTGGTTTGCAGCTTATTTCTTACTCACAAGAGCTCGTAGACGGACAGCCAGTGCATTTTTCTTCAAACTGCCTTCCAATCAAAGCTTCAAAATATGAACCAGCTGGGCATGCTTTTCACTCTGTTGCTTTAAAACTACTTGGATGGGAGGAGGAAGGCACAGAGACTGAAGATCAGAAAGTGTCCAAAGATAAAGAACAGTCGAATGTGCCTTCACCTGAATCCTATAGCACCAAGGGTAAAAAGAAAAATGGATCAGGAGATAAGCAACAGGATCACTATGCCATGTTGGGTTTAGGCCATTTGAGATATCTTGCCACAGAAGAACAGATACGGAAAAGCTATCGTGAGGTCGCTTTGAAGTATCACCCAGACAAACAGGCAGCTATTCTTCTTGCTGAGGAAACTGAGGCAGCAAAACAAGCAAAAAAGTATGAAATAGAGAGCCACTTTAAAGCTATCCAAGAAGCATATGAAGCTTTGATTGATCCCGTGAAGAGAAGAATATACGACTCCACAGATGAGTTTGATGATGAAATTCCTACTGACTGTGCCCCTCAAGACTTCTTCAAGGTTTTTGGTCCTGCTTTTATGAGGAATGGGCGGTGGTCAGTTAACCAACCAATCCCGTCATTAGGTGATGAGAACACTTCTTTAAAAGAAGCAGATAACTTTTATAACTTCTGGTACAACTTTAAAAGCTGGAGAGAGTTCCCTCATGCAGATGAATTTGATCTTGAGCAAGCTGAGTCTCGTGACCATAAGAGATGGATGGAGAGGCAAAATGCTAAGCTTTCTGAAAAGGCTAGAAAGGAAGACTATGCACGGATACGCACTCTTGTTGACAGTGCTTATAAGAGAGATCCGAGAATATTGAGGAGAAAGGAGGAGGGGAAAGCTGAGAAGCAAAGAAAGAAGGAGGCTAAGTTTTTGGCAAAAAGGTTGCAAGAAGAAGAAGCTGCAAGGGCTGCTGAAGAGGAGAGGCGCCAGAAAGAAGAGGAGGAAAAACGTGCTGCTGAAGCTGCTTTACAGCAGAAGAAGTTAAAGGAGAAAGAAAAGAAGCTTCTGCGTAAAGAGCGGAGTCGCCTTCGCACTCTCTCAGCACCTGTTCTGCCTCAGTGTTTGCTCAATCTCGGTGAGGATGATGTGGAAAATCTTTGTATGTCACTGGATATTGAGCAGCTTAGGAGTTTATGTGACAGAATGGAAGGTAAAGAAGTGCTAGAACAAGCAAAAGTGCTGAGAGATGCATGTGGATGTGATCATGATTCCGGTAGCAGCAAACTGGATCAGAAAAAGATTTCACAGCAGAATGGCTCTTTGAACTCGAATGGAAGAACCCCATTAAGCAGCTCTGGAAAGAAGGAGAAACCTTGGAGCCGAGAAGAAATTGAGCTTCTGAGGAAAGGAACGCAGAAATATCCTAAAGGAACATCTCGGAGGTGGGAGGTTATTTCAGAGTACATTGGTACAGGAAGATCTGTTGAGGAAATTCTGAAAGCAACTAAAACTGTCCTACTTCAGAAGCCTGATACAGCTAAAGCTTTTGATTCTTTTCTCGAAAAGAGGAAACCTGCACTGTCCATTGCATCTCCACTTACAACAAGAGAGGAAATACATGGGGCATCAGCGATGCAGGCACCTGAAAGTAGTGTTGCAAAGATTGCTGAAGAAGAGTCTTCAAGAGACACAGACAAGCAGAAAGCTGATGACGTGGTTACTGCAAATGGGGTGTCTTCAAGTGCAGAACAAGATGTGTGGTCTGCAGTGCAAGAGAGAGCCCTGGTTCAGGCTCTTAAAACCTTCCCAAAAGAAACCACTCAACGATGGGAGCGGGTTGCTGCTGCTGTACCTGGGAAAACTGTAAATCAGTGCAGGAGAAAATTGACTTCGCTGAAGGAGAACTTTAGAAACAAGAACAGTACGGCTTAGTTTGTTGTTGGGTGTGGCTTTGAGGTCGTAAAAAAAATTGCAGATGTGCACGAGGATGTTTTAACCTTATCCCTTTAAGATCCTATTCTTTCTCTCCCTGGATAAGAAGTGAAGCTTCATATGACAAGAGAGCAATTTCTTTCCTTGGTTTTGACCGATTGGCTTTTGCCATCACTGCCGCACAGGTTTCATTTAACATTTTCAGAGGGAGAGCCATTAGATGAAATTATTTTGTGTATTGATTTTTAGTTGAAGCTGCTTCATGTTTAGAGAAATATATCATATGCTTCTTTTACGATTCTGCCATATTTAACATAATTTTAGTTATGTAACACTGTTTCGGGAGCACAAGAACATCTGTATGAAAAATTAGAAGAGCAATACTAGCTTTTTGAATTTACTTGGTGGAGTTTTATGGGGTCATTGCACGGTTGGGTTGAAAGCCTTGGCTGTGCAATCATGATGATATCGACTGCTCAGTAAACCAAAAATTTGTGTTTTATACAAATTGATAGAAAGGATGGTTTTACTTGGATTTTTATCAAGGTGATTGGTAGCATAGTACAGTATTTTATACACAAGCATGTGTTGGTTGGAAAAAAAACTCAATGATTGAAAAGCTTTTTGAATACAGCCGAACACGTTAACATACAATTTTGATATATTTTCGTAAAATAAAGTTTACAGGCAAGCTACCATGTATGTTTTTTTCCCCCCAGATATTTAAAGCTATTCATTGTAGCTTGAAGATGTAGGGAAAAACGTCTGAAACAGGTTCTTCGCAAGGCAGAGTTGCTTTATGTAGTAGAAATGCAAAATTAGTTGGCCCACCAAAATTGTTTCTACCTAAGAATTCCCCAAGCTCAGCCATGTACCGGTATCGTACAATCGAAGAAATCGAGGAGAAATGTCAAACATGCTGGGGTTTGAACTACCAACTCATTTCTGGACCCAGAAATGAGTTGCTGTGAGAATTTGCCTTCGTATCTTTCACTAGATCTGCGTGCGGCTTACCTCAAATAAAGTGGCATTTCATCTGCTTGTCCTTGCCTTTTATTACCCATTTGCAGAATAGCATAATGCTCAATGTGCACATCATAATTTCGATATGCATTCAATAGTCACTTTTTGAGCAAACTAGTTAGTTAATGTCTTAGAAAAAGACAGACAGGTAAGAGAAGATAGAAGTATGTCCTCTTTGTTCTTTCTATTCCATAAATAGATCTATTATTATGTTTTTTTCGCTGTCCTTCTAATTAAACACATTTTCATCTTTTTAAATATGTATTTTTCTGTTCGGGACACTAACCAAAAACAATAATAAAGATGCGCGATCGCGCCTCAATATTCAGTGCTTGTGGTTGTCAGAACAACGAGGAAGCAGTCCCTTATTTGGATAGGTGATGAATTCTCGATTCAATATAATATGGGAACATGGCATGATCCCAATGATGGTCCCCCAAGATAACGAAAATTACGAAATAGAAGGATATTTATTCAGCTAAGACACGTTTAGGAATACCCAACAAGAATAAAACTAGAACACTAGGAAAGTGAGGCTGCAAAACAGTAAGACAAATTTGAACTGTAAAACTAGTTATAGTTGAGAAGGTCACAAGGACGCGGAGAATCTTATGTGCAGATTAAGTCAATGGTTTCCAAATGTCTTACTGTATGCTTATGAATATCAGTTGGATTTTCATTTGTGCTGCCGTAGGTGTCTGTGTCAGGGCAACTGGACGAGTTAGTAAGTGGATTTGCTATATGCCGAAGGGCCACATGGGGGATCCTTGACAGGTGAGTCAAAATTTCACATCCAACTTAGTGCATGCCTCAATGCATGCATGATTCTTCTATGCTTAGAAACCATACATGATTATTTTGATAACACTGTATTAAAAATATGCATGAATCCATAAGAAGCTCAGTTTTTATTTCTGAAAGAAAATATATATTAACACACCACGACAATAAGTTCCAGCGCACATGCTATAATTAAGATATTGGATCACAGGCCAGATTTTTAAGAAAAAACAATCCTGTACATAATTTTTTTTTTTTAAGATTCGAGAAAACCCTAACCCCCGGAAAACATATTTTGTGGGTCTAGGTGAGCGAGTAAAATCCCGGTTGTTACAAGTTTTTACAAGAGATATACATTTTAACTCGAAGTCGAGACCTGCTGTGCAGATCTCAAGCTCTTTACCACTGCACCACGTTCCTTGGGGACAATCTTGTATATAAAGCTTGCATCTAAGACAGCATAGATGGATTCAGATTCGGAAATCATTGCTAAATGCTTATCATGTGGTTGAATATTAGAACATTGCTCCCAACTTGTAAGCCAACGTCAGCTTGTTGCTGGATTGGAAAGCAAACTGACACTGAATTGCTTCCTGTTCTGAGAAATGTCCCAATAACTAGACAAATGCTTCTCCTTTCTGCTTAATGTGTGACAGATGTTAATGTAATAAAAAGCCTAAGAAACAGATTCTGCTCTAAGATCATCCAAACTATGTGATAAATATTATCGCCAACTAACCTAACCCAGTTATCCATGCGATGGCCGTCTGGTCAAGACACTGTTTGACAGGAGAAATACTTCACATTATTATGTAGATGCATGAAGGTAAAGCTACTGATATAATGTTTTACAGTTCAAATCATATTACAAGCATCAAAACTTGGTCAGATTCAAATATATCTGTTTATGTTATTTAAAAGACTCGTAAATGAAGAAAATATTAAGGAATAAGAGCCGGGGCTTACAATTCATTTTGCTTTGCGCTATATGCTGTGGGCAAATGAAGAAAGACAAGAAATACTTCATGAACAATCTTCCATGTGGGATATCAAGGATGAAGCGTAACAGCACCATTGAACAGTTAAGAGGTGCAAACACCACGAAAGTGACTTCAAAAACAAAAGTTAAGAGCAAAAGTGAAGACAAAGTAAAAGTAGATGAAAAAGACAGACAAGGGAATAGAAAAGGATGGACAAGAGGAAGAAAAGGTACCATATGATGAAATCATACCAGGGAGCCCTAAGCGCAAAAGAACTGGCCGCGGTAAGTATTTATTGCCATCTCTTAATATTATCAAGATTTTGAGAAATGAGCTTTCATCTGCTTTTGCGTAAGAAACCTACATTGAGGTAAAATATTCGTGGTCCAATTGCATGTATGGCTATATTATTCTTGATCCAATATCATAGGGAAAGGTAATGGTAACACCAGCTCAGTGGTTTGCGATTCAAGCAATTTTTAATGAAATGCCTACCAGACGTTCTCCTAGAGTCTCTGGACACTTGCAAACTTGACTAGCTATAGCTTTTTTCAAAGAGTGTAAGGTTTTGCATTCTCTGTTCATCTGCTCCTCCAGAAAAATGTCATATTTCTTCTCTGATATCAGCTTCAACTTATTGGTTATCATGATCTTGATGCTTTAAGTTCTACATTTAAAACTGCAAAGCAAGCCTACATGAATTTTCAAGAGGAAGGAAAAAACAATCCTTCGCTGCAAGTACTGAGTTTGAGCAGAGGGAAAAGGAGGCGGTGATCCCAAATGAACAACAAAAGAGCATAGATGATTGGATGGGAGGGAGACCAAAGGATGAAGTATTCAAAAATTCCATTTGCTAAGTTTGCGAGAATAGACGGCCAAAGATAAGATGGAAGAAAGACTTCAGCTATGCGGAGATCCATGCTGCAACAGAAGGATTTTCCCAAACGAAATTCCTATCGGAAGGTGGTTTTGGCTCTGTCTGCAGAGGCGACCTGAATGGGCAGGCGTTTGCCGTAAAGCAACACAATGGTGCAAGTTTTCAAGGAGAGAAGTAACTCGAGTCTGAAGTTGAAGTCCTCAGCAAAGTCCGACATGAGAATCTGGTCATGTTGTCGGGGTCATGTTCTAAAGGAAGTGACAGGTTGCTTGTTTATGAACATGTGTGCAATTATTCACGGTGTGAAGAAAACATCTCATTTAAAAACTTAAGCCGTAAGGTGAGGTTTTAGAATATAATTTATATTAATCTCAAATATTCCTTTCATGTAAAAGTTTTTTGGATTTGAAACTTGTACAAACTCACATTACCTTATGCTTGATTTTTATCAAATAAAATGGGAGTGGTGAGGTTTGAATTCGTCAACACTAAGTCAACAAGACTCTAATACCATATTAAGGAATCATCTTACCTAAAAATTCAAGCTATTTGATGAAGCCTCAAAATATAATTTATATTATTCTTTAACATATTGTACCAACATTTATCAAGTAAGAATGTAATGCCCTGGAGTTATTTTTTCTTATCCTTTGAAATAGTATGGACACATGGGATATTCAAAATAATGCAAATAATAGAGAATGAAGTCTAATACATAGGGATGCTTGCTAAATTGATGCAGAACATGCATGCAAGCCCCTCACTCGGGAGAAGAGGATGAAGATAGCTTTGGGCTGCTACAGGGCTAAAATATCTGCACGAAAACAATATTATCCACAGACATATGAGGCCAAACAACATTCTCACAACCCATGATCACGAAGCACTGGTAATAATCAAAAGCCTTGCAATTCTAAATTGATGCTTTCTTTCCATCCACACATTGACCTACTGAAGTTCTTTTGTGCTTCTAGAATGATTAAATCATTAAGTTAATTTCTGATCATTCTAGTAGTCTTTGCTGGAAATGTTTAAGCCATTGTTTAACTTGCCATAAGAAATGTCCCGGCAATATCAGATCATATGCAAGAACTATATTCAATCACAAGATTATTACGATACAAGCTCTAGCGCTGAAACCTCGTCTACAAGCTTTACTACGGACAGCATGTCGACCAGTAGCATGGGTAACATGAGTGTAAGATTTCCACAACCACCCCTAATAAACTTTCGCCATCACCTCCAGTATTATCCATTTCTTCAAGAAGAACAAGCACTCCGGTGGATCATCATCAGGTCTAGGTGCAGCACTTGACAGAGAGATGATCAGTTAGATGCATTGTCCAAAGGTTTCAGCTTCTTGTGATAACTCATGCATGTTAATGATCCTGTTCCATGTTATATATTTGTAACATGACAGACAGTAAGTGTTTTTCGCTGGATTAGATTTTTTTAAAGTTGTAAATCTTGTAATGTGCTTTCACATGCATCTTTTAGTCCCTCCCAGCATGAATGGAACGCCTTCGACTATACCAAGAAGAAATTGCTGGCTTCAAGGATTAATCCACGAATCAGATTTGACCAGATTGATTTTCTTCGGTTTCCTTTCCAATCTAATCTAAATCTCGAGACAAATGTCTCGATTCATCGGATTACCAAATTAACATCGGAGTTATTGTTTGTATACTTGTCGAATAACCACCTAGGGTTCGATCACTCCACTTCAAGCATAAACCAGGGATTATAAGTCTTCATAACTGAACTAGGCGATTGTTGGCGTTCAAGATCGTGCTTGGAATAATAGAAGGGATTGCCTGTACAAAAGAGCAGCCTGTAGCTTGTGACATTGGTGCATGGCGCTACGTTTCCAAAAAAAATTTGAAAATATTTTGTTTTTTATTTTAAATTAAAAAAATAATATTTTTATATCATTTTCACTTGCAAATATAAAATATATCTTTTAAAATTAAAATAATATTACTTTGATGTATTTTTTAACAAAAAAACATATTTTCAAAAGTAACTTCAATTACAGTTCCAAACTTATAATGATGTGATTGAGTGTTTATTTAATAGTATGGTTGAGATTATTTTTTAAAGTGTTTTTTTGTTTAAAAATACATCTAAATAAATTTTTTATTATTTTTAAAAAATTATTTCTAATATCTTAAAAAATTAATCTAAAATTAAAAAAAAAAATTAGAATGACAGCGACAATAACCCACCCTGAGCGAAACTAAGACCATTTTTTGGCAGTCAAGCAAAATGACGTTTAAAAATAGAAAGAAAAATCAACTTTGAACAAAATGAAACCATATATATATAAAAATCATATGGTTTTGTTATTAAAAACAGTTAACAAACAACCTTTGAACCTATCGATCCATGTTGTTGTTTTACTCTAGTTTAAAACTAATTTATATGAAAATTATTTTAATGTTACTCGGTTAATTAATAGGTCCAAAAATAACATGAATAACCTGGAAAAAATATAATTTTGTTTTTAAAAAAATTAAAATGATATTTTTTTAATATTAATATAACAATATATTAAATCAATTTAAACTTCACGGTTTAATACGACAAAATCATGACCTACGTCATAAACTCCAACTCCAGTAGGTTTAATAGCTTTGTTTTTTCAAAATTATTTTTTACTTTATATAGTAACAAAAAATAGATATCCACAAAATTAAATATCAGAATATTTGTTTGGAATTACAGTAAACTCATAAAAAATAAATCAAAAAAAATTATGATACTTAATTCAAAATTAATCAGAATAAAAGAAATATCAATACAAACTCAATATTTAAAAATTAAATTAAATTGAAAAAAACAGAGAGGAGAGAGTGAGGGAAGGACTCGGGGTGAGTCATGCCCAGTTTATTTGTATATAGTATCATACTCTATAAATTCTAATTTATCAAGTTTAGAGTTTTATAATTATTTAATTAATTTTTATTGGGATTTTATTAAGTGGAGTTTTATTAATTAATTAAATTTTTAGGATTTTGTTGTTGATGAAGATACTATTTATTACGATTTCCAATTTCTATATAGTTGAAGACGCTAGGGTTTCATGGTATCTATATAAACACCACATCTTAGGTAGAATGAAGACAATTTTGATGATGAATTAAGATTTGAGGGCTGAGCATGGCTCGTAAGCTTATTTGAACCCTCTTCTGTAGGGTTTTCTTTCAATTACTCGGGCCTCTTCTACAGGATTTCACCCTCTTCCATAAGGTTTCTTTCTTCGTTCTCTGATTTTCCCAATTCTATAGAGAATTCTACTTCTTTGTACCTTCATATTATTCAGCCCCACATCAATTTTATTTCATTCTCACGTGGTTAAAGAAGATATGAACATGGAAGATGAAGTACAAAACCACTCACTTGTACAAAGTTGTATTGATACGTGAATTGAAAATTCAGAAGGAGATCGCATACAGAGCACCCTCTTCAATATGCAGCAGATTCAGAGAAAAAAACATTCAAATAAATGGAATCAAATCACGTCCATCAAATAACCAGAATCATTGGAGTTGAAGGTGCAAGTTATTCTACAAATTTAGCAAAAGCCATAATGCATTTTGTATACCTTGTCTGTCTTAAGTTTTGATATTGGCATGCATGTTTTGACTTGTTTCATGAAACCAGAAATGAAATAACCCTGACTGAAACAAACCGTAAGACGAGTCTGATTGAACTTTTCTAGGTTCAATAGGTAATCAGATCAAGTGAGACTACCTGCTACCTAGATCGTTGAAATCATCAACGTGAATGAAGCAGCAAAATCATCATGATGGAAAGCAGACTTCAAACTTCAAGGGAGTTCATACATTTGATAGACAGCAGGCATGCTGTTCCATGAACAAGAACTATGTCCCCATCCGTGACTCACAGATGCTCCAGCAGCCATCTGCTTGCACTCATTACCCAAATCATCACCAAGAAGGGTTGCCATGGCATCATTCACAATGACTTGGCCCTTTCCACAAGCAGAATCATGTTCAAGCCAGTCTGAATCAAGTAGGGCATCAGGGAAAGTAATGTCCAACCAGGTAGAGGATTCATTTTCTCTATCTGCACTCCAAATCTGATCAACAGGTTCTGATTTCACACTGGCCTCTGCAGAACATCCAAATTTTCGTTTAGATCCTGTAATGGAAAACCAGGAAAATTATTTGTAAAGGATCTTGCTTTTGAAAATAAAGACAAGGAGAAGATTGAAAATAACTGGAAAATGACAACGGATTTAAGAATGAGAAATTGCATACAAATAAATTTATAAACCTGTTCCGATCTCTCTGGTAGTGTTTGGAATTACAGAAGTTTTGCATTTTGCAAAATCCAAGAGAAAATAGTTAGGATACAATTTGTTTATTAGGGAACATTCAACAAACTTGATAGTACAATATAAAGGATAACAGGAGGAACCCCCACCATCGCTTTGAACAAATAGATTATGACTATCATCCTTGATAAATTCAGGTGAAAAAGGATGCTTACCAGTAAAGGTCTCAGCAGATGGTGATTCATCCAAAGAACTTTCATTGGCACTGATGGGGGTGCACTCGCTGAAAAGGGAAGTTGCAGTATGACCCAAAGGTGAAATGGGGTGACCATAGTCTTCCCATTCTGTCTCACATATATTAAGGGCAAAACTGTCTGCATAATCACCAGGAGTAACAGTGGATGAATTTGAACTCTTGTCGGATAATTGATTCTTTGCACTGCTTAGAGCTTTGGCTTCATGAAGTAAAGCATCCAATAGGCCACTATTACGTGGTGATGGACAATCAGACTCAACTGTGCCAGTAGGGGGAGAATGGATAAAAGTATCAACAGACTTGATTAAAGGTGATCGGGAACAAGATGGCCCCCAGCCACCTAAATCAGTTTCTGAATATTGGAGTGAAGGGAGCTCCAACTTCACAGCCTCAGCAGTCGGCTTAGAAGCAGAGAAATTGCCATTAGCAAGGGTATGGCTACCCTGATTTTTGCCAAAAAACTCTGGGTTCTTGGTGGTAGAATCAGGATCAAATGGAAAAGGTAGCCCAAAGGATTGAGCAGCTTTGTTAACATCATGAAACTGGTCAAACAAATGGAATTCATTTTTCATGCCACCACTGAAACTGGATAATAAGGTTGTTGCCTCTCGAAGACGCTTCTGGCGGTGCATTATTGATGACATGAAGCTTCCATATTGAGAAGAGCTCAGACCTTTCATCAGCATGCTACTTGCAGTAATATCCCGAAGTTCAGGAACATAGGGTAAGATGCTTTGGTTGGCCTTTAAATTGTCAAACATGACATTGGGTATCCCATAATTTTTGCTCAGCAAGGTATCATGCTGACTTTTATGCTCACTCTCAATTCTGTCAGTGTTCAAGCATCTTTGACTCTCTTGCATCGCTTGCAAAGAGACTTCAGGTGGATAAAGTGGTAAACCAGCCCGTTGATGCCTCTTAATTCTAGTATTCCAGTAATTCTTTATCTCATTGTCTGTACGTCCAGGCAACTTATAGGAGCAAAAGAAACAAAAAATCAGCACAGGTTAAGATGCTATAGAATTTTTTCCCAGAATACAAACTTAGGAGACCTTGAAATCAACAACAGCTACCATGATTTGTCATATGCAAACTATCCAGAGATACAAAAATTTTCATCAGCAACATTATTGCAACAAATCTACCCACAACACATTCAACCTGTAAACATGAATGGATGCTCAAAAATCCAGAATGACCGGTTTAGGCCCTGGCTCCTGATTGCAGATCATCTGAATCCATCATCCAACTGAAGTGCACCTTGACATTCCAAGGATTTGCAGACTGTTGTCTTTTATTAATCATTGATGACATATACATCTTATTAAAAGAAAAATAAAATCCTCCGAAGTGGTAGACCATAAAGAAGCCAAAAGGGTAATCCTATCCCAAGACAATGGCCACAAAAGACAAATCCTTGAGAACTCTCATCTTTGCAGTTTAAACGCCTACACTTGATGAAGAAGAAGATTAAACTACCTGATCTTTCAGATGAGATTGTCAAGTGCAACTACAACCCTAGAGTATATAACATTGTTTCAATTATGGCCCATGCCGCAGCTTGCATTTTCCTGCTAATATTCATATGAAAGTATAATACAAAGAAATGAGGACCACAGTGCAGCATGGATATCAAATAGCACCAATCATAAACTTACATGTGCAGCCATTTGTGCCCATTTGTTTCCCATCGTGGCATGAAGTTGAATGATTAGTTGTTCTTCTTCTTGTGTAAACGCTCCTTTCTTTAGATTAGGCCTTAGGTGATTGGCCCATCGCAATCTGCAGCTTTTGCCACAACGGAAAAGCCCTGAGTGCTTCTGAACAGCATTCCAGTTCCCCTCCCCATGCTTCTTCACATATTCTATCAAAATTGCATCTTCAGCAGAAGTCCATGGCCCTTTCTTAAGAGCAACGCCTCCATTTTCACTTCCACCATAATTGCCTTCCTCGCCCAAAGGCGACTCAATCTGATTATTGGAGAGCATGCCATCCTCACTCTCACTTGCCGCACAACTCATCTCCTTTTAATCACACAGTCCCTATTAAACAGTTCAGAATCATTCAATCAGCAGGATGAGAACCTGAACCGAAAAAGATGTGGAAACAAAATTAATACAAGTGAATGAAAAAGCCAGCACCTTTTGCTCTCCAATTTTTTATACTTGAACTCCACCTCCCAAAAAATCATTATATTTTCAATACAAGAACAAATATCACTATGAAAGACTAGTGGGGGTGAAAGTTGTATGCTTCACATAAATAAAATCTAAATCCAATCAACGCAAGTGGTGAAACAAATTTATGTAAGCTATTGCAGAAGCAAAACAAATTGGGACATTGCAGAGAAAAGTCAGACAGTACCACTAAGAACTCATGCAAAGAACAAAAAAGCGTAGCAAACATGTGTGTCTAGTCATGATGACCTTTAAAAAAAACATGGAAACCAAAAAGAAAAGGGGGAACAGTTAATAATCTACCCTCTATTTAATTAAATGTTTTAATCAAATATTAAAGCCAGCAAACGAAGAATGGCTAACCATACACTTGAATTAAATACTACAAAAAACACCCGCTTATAAAATCATGAAAAAGTAACATACTGACTGCATACAGTTCATTTCTGTTCAGCAACTATAAAAGTCCATAAAGGAAACCCCGTTGTCATTTATTGCAATAACAGTCAACATCAATTTCTACAAAAATAAAATTAGCTAAAATTTGAATCATGCCATGCTATATTTAACAGAATTTACTATTCTCCCAGGCAATCAATAGAATCAATAGAAATTGAAACTATTCTTTGATTAACACAAATTTAGCAACAAAAAAACAGAAAACAAAAGAATCTAACGAGAGCATCAAATACCTGAATCGGACCAAGATGCCGAACGCAAAGCCTTGAACTTTGAGTCACCGAAATTGGAGCTTTGAAAGAGCACAGGGATTAATCCTGAGTGAAGTAAAAGCTGGTGATGGGAAAACAAATTGAATACCTGAAAAACATAGCAGCGAAAGAGCCAAACTTTAATGCATTAATCAATACCCAGACACCAATACACGCTGAATCTTAACTAGAATCAGCTCATACTGCTTAACTCACACGACAAAACCCAAATTGGCAACATCAAAACCCTATTTTCCCAAATCAAAAATTGAAAGAAAAGTACTAGAAACAGTGATATTTAAGCTCAAAATTCGATCTTTTTTGTCAAAACAAGAGGAAACTAAGCTCAATAAAAAAGAAAAAAAAATGTTCTAGACCTTAATTTGTGCAAGGGGGCAAATAAGATCTGTGCATAAAAAGAGCAAAACATTGAGAGGCGCAAATCTGAACACTCGCGCAAAGAAATAACAAAGAAAAAGAGGGTGCAAATGAAAATTTTTTAGGGGGGGTAAAATTGGAGATTCCTAGAGATTGAAATTGAGCCGATAAACGGGTGGCAAAAAGAGAGGCAAACTAGGAGAGAGAGAGATGGATATAGCTCCACCTAGAATTACTTATTAAATGATTTAAAGCATTAATTATCACAACTATACTGTTTAATTAAGTAGCTAACATTAGATTTGTTTCGCTACTTACAAATATTCTTGTCTGAGTTTTTTTAAAAACAAATGGAGCTGCGACTGGATAGAGAAAAATAAGCATGCATCTTTGCACTTACCTGATATGCCTTTTTAGAGACAGAAATACTATATGCAGATGGAGATAGTGACAGGGAAGGGATGCCTTGACTTGATAAAAAAAACTCACACTTTTCTTTTAAATGATCATCGAAAGCTTGTGTGTGTGTGTGTGTGTGTGTGTGTGTGTAGGTGTGTAATTAGGGTTCTTTGTGTAATTGATTAAAATTTTGAGATGAAAGAGATAAGTATAAAAAGTAAAAGCATATTTAACTGTGGTGATAAAATAGGAAATAAAAAATATTTCTGAAATAATTTTAAAATCAATTATTTAAAAAATAAATTGCTAAAACCTACAAAATAGTGAATTTATTTTTTCTGCAAAAACTCTAAAAGTGTTTAAAAAGAAGCTAAACCCACCGATAATATTGAATCTATAATAAAATAAAACTATATCAAGCTTCCTCAAATTATTAATTTCACTCCATATTTTTATATTATTTTATTAGTATATTACATTACTCTCCACTCATCTGAACAAAGATTTATGTTTTTAATTATCCGTATTTATAATTTTAAGTTTTATTCTCATTACACGTAATTTAAAACAAGATTTCCAAATAGAATTAAAAATACTAGCTAAAAACAATTCAAAATAATCTATTAGAAACTAAAAACAATATATAAAATAATACAATAAACATATAATACTAGTCATAACACATGGTACTATCAAACTTTAAAACAAGCTTGAAAAGTTATTTTTTATTTTAAAATTATTTTTAGTTTTTTTATTAAAAATTAATTAAATATATATATATATATATATATATATATATATTTAAAAAAACAAAATTTATTAAATTCTCAAACAGATAATTATAATGTTACCATATGCAAGCTTCAACGCATCATAAATTCATAATAGCTTTAATAAACCATACATGGATTCAGCAAGTGGGCTCAGGGCATCATCAAGGCTTACGTCCTCTGGGCCCTCCATACCCTACACTGTCCCACCATCTCAAAGTCCTTCAAGCATTTACCATCCCTCCCTTCAAAAGCCCTTGCTCCGGCTAACGGTGTGATATAAAATATTTTTTAATATTAATATATTAAAATTATTAATATATATATATATATATTTAATATTTTTTATAGATAAATATATTTTTAAAACAAACCATTAAATTAAAAGAGCATTTAGTGTTAGTTAAAATCGTATCTTTTAAGTATTTAACAATACTCTAAATGTTTTATTTTTAACAGCTAGAAGCCATAAGCCATAAGCCATGGCTTTCTCAAACGGAACCGAAGAATCTTAAATTGTGCTGAAAGTCACATCTAGTCCCTTTACTTTTCAATTACAGGCAAAAACAAACTGTAGGGGTTCAAAAACGACTGTTCTGTTCAGGAATAAAATGTTCCTGAAAATCTTGCTTCCATTAGACCATTTGTATCTACCTATCTTTAATTGGAAATGATGATTCAGTTTGAAGTGGAGGGTTTGTCGATCAAATGTGTAAAGTAGAAGGATCGCGCAAGCTTTTTAGCCATCAATCATGATTTAGCGTGACGAGGAGGAAGAGCCATAGCTGCTGGAACTTCAATTTTCATGTGTGATCAGCACGCTATCACGATCTCTTTTCGTCGCTGTGGATGATCGATGATGTCATATAATTAAGCCCAAAAATACAGAGCTTCGGAAAAGAAAGAAAATCCTGAGGTTTCCATCGCTGTCTCCTATCGATCTCTCAGTTTTCCTCATAAAATCATGGATACTTGTCTCTGCCAGAGCACAGATTGATGGTTGCTGGATCATGATAGTACCATCAGCATCAGCTTCGAGATATCGTGGAAGAAAGCTTTTGAATAAACTCTCCAGAGAAGATAAAGATGGAATTAATGTAGAATATTCTTGATGTTTATATCCATTTTCTTTCAACACATTCTCGCAAGCCAAACAGAGGTGATCAGGAATGTAGATCACAGGCAGCATGGGCGGCTATACGCACTTTCTGTCTTTTTTCCGTTTTTGTGGACCATTTATATGCAACATGGGGGAAAGAACTATAATATAATATTAACAAAAAAGAAACGACGAGCAATAATGAGAAGAGAAGGAAACGTGACGTTTGCATGCATGAATTATACAGGAATTATAGCTTTGCCTCCCTGATTGCTCCCCCGTTGGACTTGCCCTAACCCTTGTAAAGAGAGAAGCAAAGGAAAAAAAAAAACGAAAACGACACCGTAAAACCCGGTTTGGCTCGAGGGTATATTTGAAATAACAGTTAAAATAATTTTTTACATTATCACATTAAAATAATCTAAAAATACTCAAAAATAAATTATTTTTTTTTCAAAATGATTTTGGAACGTGATACTAGACAATCACTAAACTTTAAAAAATTAGAATTTAAAACCTAATGCAAGACAAGTTTTTAGTTGAATTGAACTATACAATAATTTGAAGGAAACTAGTTGAACTTGCTGGTTTTTATAGATGTAATTGAATAGTTAAATACTCTGATATCAATTAATAAATATTTTTAAAAAGAAATAAATAAAATAATATAATATTAATAAAAAATATGAATCCAGAAACTCGTGAGTTGACCCAGTAACTTTGGATTCTATTCGGATTAACCCTGAAATCAAATCCAACAACTATGTTCGTGACCATTCACATTGGAGAGCACAGCCTAGCTAGCTAGCACAGACGACGACAAGGAGTTTGAAGGGGTTGGTTTTTATCGAAGACAAATTGTGCTTGGCTTTGATCGATATCGAATCCATATCATCGCAAGCTTCTCGTGAAGGAAGTCCTTGCGTCTCGTTATTGTTCTCTCTCTAGTACCTTGTACGTGTGTTTAAGTAATTGTTTTTTTAGAATATTTTCTTGTCTATAAAAATATTAAAATTATTTTTTTATTTATAAAAAATGATTAAAAATACATAAAAAATTCATTTATAATACAAATTAAAATTTAAAAATTTAATTTTTTACTATAACACTTTAGAAAGCAGCAATTCAATTTCCCAAACGCGTTGTGTTTTGTCCCTGTCTCGCCCAACTTGCAAACAAATCATGCAAGCAAATGTCCGTAACGCGCACTCCTTTTGTCAAGGAGCATTGTCAGCTTGTCGCAATGCTCAACTGTTGCGTGCAAATATAAACTTTATTTCTTTTCCTTTTTCTTTTGTTTTTTTTATTTAATGTCGGTGCCAGATCAGCTTCCATCTAATTCGACAGGATTTTTAGATTCTTGTATTTGTGTTCATAGAAGTTTTTTTATAATAAAAAAATTTATAATAAAAAAATAAGGACCAAATTTGATAGATAAAAATTTCAATAAAAAATGATAAAAGCAAATAAATTATATAAGAACCAAAATTAATATAAAATTAAATTTTAAGAGATGGAATTGAAAATAAATATTCAAAACAAATTATATATAGCAATCAAAAGTTTAAGGATCAAATTTGATATAATATAATAAAAAAATTTATAATAAAAAAATTTATTTTTTTATTTTTTTAAAATACAATACTAAATAGAATATTAATATCAATTGACAGAGACCAAAACATATGCAATCAAAATGGGTGTTGTTTATGGGCTCATGGCCAGATACTAGACAAAATCCATTTCGGCGCGGGACTGGTTAGTTACTTGGCCCGGACTCAAGCTTTACGTATAGAAGGCATTGACAATAACAATACTAATAAATAAATAAAACCTCTACATGGCCTCGTTATATTTTAATGCATTAAATAATCTTCTCCTCTTTGGGATTTCTTGAATGTTTCGATTAATTTTTTAAGTAAATATCACATGCTTAAGTTACTTAAACAGTACTTTACAGAATTATTAATTTGATCTCGTGATAAAACATCATCATCGAAATTAAATGTGATAATTAAAGGTATTATAAACTTTTTTATTTTAAGAATTCTTACATGATAATGAATATACTTTGACAATTTTCTAGAACTACAATATAATAATTTATTTATTTATCATTTTGTTGTTAAATGAGATAGTAAGAAAACAACAATGTCCTTGATAAACGTGATGTGATGTCACATAATTTATAATTTATATAATAAATTTTGAGTTTAAATTAAAATATGTGTTTTTTATTAGACAATTTTATTTATTTACTTAGATTCACATAGCATTCTTTTCAAGGAAATGAGTTTTTCTCGTATCGTAATCATAAATTGGGTTGAGTTAACTTGTGATTGTTGAGTTGACTGGATTTTGATGGTAAAAGTCAACCAGCCCCCTTCGTGAACATGGGCAACGGAAGCTTGTAATGCGAGCAAGGACAGTGAATGCCCGTATGATTAGCCGATCCATGAAGTTAGCATGGCAAGTGAAGAAAAAAACCAGACCATATTCTATATGTTGAGTGTGGATGCCTTTTCATTTCTTAATGTTGTGTTACTGGCAAGACAGGTATGAAAGGAATGATAAATATTTTTTTATATATATTTTTATTTTAAATTAAATATTTTTTATACTGATATTAAAAATATTTTTAAAAAATATATATTTTAATATATTTCTAAACAAATAATACCTTAAAAAATATCCTCAATAATATTTTTAAACCGTCAATGTGCATTCATATGGTGAAAAAATTGTTGGCGTGGTTGGGCTAGTGACAACGAAGACTCAGGTAAAAAAAATAGTCTTGTATTTTGTTTATTTTTGTATTTTATTAAATTGTTTTCTTCTAACTTTTATTTTTGATGCTTGTAATGGTAACAATCTATTTTTTAAAAATCAATTTCAACCTCAAAACTACATCGTATTTTGATTGATATCCCTTTCAGTATATTCAATTTAATTTAACCATCAATATCACATGCAAGCTAGATATTTTAATCCAAACATTAATCTTATAAATGTTAATTTATTAAAATATCGGCACAGGTAAAAAAAATTACGATTTTTTCATCATTTTTTTCACAATCTTTTGACATTTCAATAAAATAAAATAAAATAAAATGTAGTGAAATATTGTGGTTATTTTTTAAAATATTTTTTTTAAAAATTATTATGATATCAGTATGTCAAAATAATTTAAAATAATTATTATTTTTTAATTTAAAATTAATTTTTTTTTTTCTTCTTCTTCTTCAAAAAGGCACGCTAAAGAAAACGGTGCTCTTTTCTTGATCGTTGATCATAGAAGCAGCCGCTGGTCCTGATGGTCCATCAAGACAATATTTAATATTATATATAGATAATGACAAAATTGACCTCTTATATTTGCATTTGTTTATTTATTTACCATCCCAAGAAAGAAACAAGTAAGAAAACTTTTTTGAAACCTGAAGAAAAAACTGTCCATCATCCACACCAAAGTATCACCGATCAGTACAGCAACGCAACGTGTTTAGCATGTTTTCGTTTTCTCAGTGTTTTCACTTGCAAAAAATAATTAAAGTATTTTTTATTTTAAAAATATATAAATTTATTTCATATTTTTTCATTAAAAAAACCTTTTTATATATTTTATGCTTGTCCGAACAAAAATTGGTGATTTGTATGGTATGATTTGATATCCAAAAGATGTTATATGATAACAGATAATTTACAATTTGTATTTTTAAATTCAAGTTAAAATATTTAATTTTTATAAGAATTTGAAATAATTAAAATTTTACTTAATTATTTGAATTTATAAAATATATTTTTTGAGATGATATTTTCTCGTATCTATTTTTTTATATCGTTGATAATATAAAATCATTAATAATTTACTCAATTTTTGCTCATAGGACGCTAACCGAGATAAGTAAAAAAAAAAAAAAATACACTACTTGAAGCTGCATTTTGATTGACTCCCTTGAAAATTTAATTTAATTTATATTTTTGTAAAAAAATTCTCTTGAATTTATTATAAATTCCCGTGCATAAAAAAAGTAATTAAATTGAATATCATTGAAAATTCTCCGGTAAAAAAAGCGCGTAAACACTACCTCCACTCCAACACACCTCCGCCGAACCATCCAAATCGAACGGCTCAGAAACACGCAAACATACCATCGCCTTACACACAAACCCAAAAAGGAAAGTAAAAAATTACACAAGAAAATACAAAGCCAAACACAACAATGTTCACCATTGTAGTAGTCTCCCCCTAAGCAAAAAATTATTAAATAAAATAAAATCGGATTCTCTCTTCATCACAAAAAGAAATCACAATCTGTATCAACAAAAACACTGAAAACACCATTTTTTCTAGATCTCAGATCCATCAGGTAATCACAAAATTCTCTCCCTGTCCATTTTTTCTCTCCTCAGTAAATATCCTGTAAGTTTTTTTCCCCTTCAAATCGCTTACTTAACTGATTATCCGAACCCTACCTTTCACTTTTTTCCCCGCAATCAAGCAATTTATTTTTCTTAATTCTTGTATTGATCGGTTTCAGCTATTCTTGTATTTTTTTGGAGTTTTTTGGTTGATTTTGGATTAGTTAATGCGTTTATGTTTTGATGATGATGTTCAGGGTTTGGTTTTATCGATGGAGAGTTTGGCGCAATTAGAAGCATTGTGCGAGAGGTTATACAATTCGCAAGATTCTGCAGAGAGAGCACACGCGGAGAATGCATTGAAATGCTTTTCAGTGAATACCGATTACATTTCGCAATGCCAGTACATTCTTGACAATGCGTCTACGCCTTACTCGTTGATGCTCGCCAGTTCTAGTTTGTTGAAACAAGTCACTGATCATAGCCTCTCTTTGCAGCTCCGTCTTGATATCAGTAATATTTTAATTTATTATTGTTTCAGTTTTGTGTGTGCATGTTTTTTTTTTTAAATTTTCTTTGCGGTTTACTGGATTTCCTTGTGTTTGTTTTGTGGCAGGGAATTATTTGATTAACTATTTGGCTACGAGAGGACCGTTACCACAGTTTGTTAATGCGTCTTTGATTCAACTTCTTTGTCGTGTTACGAAGTTTGGATGGTTTGATGATGATAGATTTAGAGAAGTGGTTAAGGAGGCAACTGATTTCTTGAGTCAGGTTGGATGTTTCTTGTGTCATGCTGCATTTCTGCTTGTTATTTCGCTATCACGTGTTTCATGGCTCATAAATGTCTCGTATACATTGTTACTACTAGTACTACTACTACTATTATTTGTAACTTGCTAGACGTCGATGATACCTACGTGAGTTCATCCTTGGTATATTTACTTTTGGTTGCCTTCTGAATTTTGATGTATAGTTAACTCCTTTTGGTAGTGTTAAAGAGGCAAAGACATCTCGTAGCTTTGGCATTTCTGAGATAATGCTATGATAACCTATTTGCTTCTAAATTGGAATGCAATAAGAAAAACCAGCTTGTAGATTCGGCCTTTCCAGGGTGTTGCTACAATGATTTCTTTGCTCCTAAATTGGAACGTAACAAGCAGTACCAACTCCCAGCTTTACCCTTGCTAATGTGTTGGTATGATAATTTCTTTGCAATGGAGTTGTCAAGTATGAGCAAAACCAACTCATAGCTTTACCCTTGCCAATGAGTCGCCATTATAATTTCCTTGCCACTGAGTTTTCAAGTATTAGCAAAACCAACTTGTAGCTTTACCCTTGTTGACGCATTGCAATGACAATTTCATTGCTCCTAAATTGCCATGTTGCTGCTGCTAAGGATAACGTTGCACCTAAAATGGGAAAGCAATTTAAATAAATCATTATTTTGCTTCCATGTTTTCAGTATATGATACAAGTTTATTGAGCCAACATGGCTATTTTCATATTCTTGGGGAATGCTTGGAGTGTGGATGATACCCTTGCAAGTTTTTTGCTGCTGTCTTTTATTTATTATTTCCCCTTTTTGTGTGTAGTTACTCATTTTGGAAGTATTAGATGGAAAAGCAATTTGTAGCTTTAGCTTTGATGAGGTCTAGTTACTGACAATATCTTTGCTCCTAATTTGGAATGTGATTTCAGACTAAATCATTTTTTTGTATTTTTTACAAGATAAGCCTCAACTCAAAGGGTATAATTAAAAAAATTTCAATTTGTAATGACTAAACTGTAAAGTTTTTAAAATCTTTGAGTTTCCCATGGCATGCTCATGTTAAAGTTAAAGTGTAGTTCAAGCTCTGATTTTTTTTTAAAAAAAAAAATCATCGAGCTAGTTTGAATGACCATCTTCATTATTATGGAAAGAGTGAAGAATAAATATCAGATGAAGTTGATAAGATTTTTTCCCCCTAATTGCAAGCTTAAGTCGTGCTTTAATTGGTTGATAACACACATGGCTTTGGTGTTTTAATTAAGTTTTTCTCATACTTTACCATATCGGTCTGCCTTTTCCTTCTTAATTAGCGTTGACCCCTGAATTGCCAAGCGTCACTCTTCTATCTAGCATACTATGCTCTACAGGCTGCTTATGAATATATCAAAGTGTCCCATTACAGTTTTTCCTGTACTTTATGTTGAGTTGTTTGTTCTATACTATGCGCACTTATTTTTCTGGTTACGTGCAGTTATTAATTATGGTTTTTGGAAGTACACTGTTAATGATGCGGTGTGTATGGAAACATTTATCATTGTCATTGCTGTAATTATTATTTACATCTCTCCTTGAAACAGGCATCTAAGGAGCACTATGAAATTGGTTTGAAGATACTGAATCAACTTGTGTCTGAAATGAACCAGGTTAGTTACTGGCACTTTTCAAAGTTTCTCAATACTACGGTTCTAGCTGTTTTCTTGTGCTTAAAAAATAAAATTATTTCTTGTTCTTGGGATGATTTCCAAGACAGAATGTGTTATGATGCTTAAAACTATATACACTATTGTCATTCTATTTATCTGAGAAGCAAATGTGATTGCTTTGCTTGAGATTGATTCGTCGCACAAGTCATTTTCAAAAATTATGTAATCTATCTGCTCAGCTAACTGAGTTAATCATGGAATAAAAATTCCACTTTATTTCCTTGCTATGGAGAAAACATTTTTTTTTTTATTAACTCGGTTACACAACCTCCTTTAGAGTGCAATCCTCCATGGAACAAGGTAATTTATCAATGCAGGCTTCATTCTAATAATTGGGATCCAAGCCAATAGCAAGAATCACTCAAAACTAGTTTGGATATTCACCTCAAACACCCCCCCCTTTTTTTTCCTGCATCAAAATATAATGTTTGGAAATGGGAGAAGCAGCAGGAAACAGAATCTTATTCTTTTTTTAGGTTCCTCATCTCTGCCACCCTTTTAGACTGCAAGATTCTCATTTAATTGCATGATGCTTCTCATCTCCTATTTTATATTAAAAAGGTGGTTCTATATCATGTCATTTGTTCTCTCAAAAAGAATATTCTGTGAGATAATTGGATGATCTTATTTGTTTTTAGATGCCTGACGTAGGTAGTTTTTTCTATAGTTTGAACAATGGGTTACATTCTGGAGGTGTCACGTCTTTTTTTTTTGTGGTAACTAATCTCACTCCATCTAGCTCATATGCCCATTGCACTTGCCCCCCTAAAATCAATTGTGCCCAACTAGCTGAGGCAGGTCAAGGCTGTTTTTTGGACCTCTACCTTCAGCCTCAAACTACAAAGGCTCCACAGTAGAGGTTCTTGATAGGGTTTAATGATTCATTGGATATGAGGAGCCCCCATAAGGTTTTAACAAATATTGAAAATATGAGGTTAAAAGGAAAGTAGAAGAAGAAAAAATATAAGGGTAAGTTTTAGTATCTTGCATCACGCTTAAAACTGGAGCTTCACGCTACATCCACGTGATTAAAAAAAATGGAGTAACATGATTACATTTCGACTTTGAAACACTCTATGCATCATTGTTTTGGGGACAAGTGTTGTCGTTTAAAGTACTTATACTTAGTATTGCACTGTATTTAGATAACTGATAAAAACCTCATGTATACTTGTAGTGAATGAAAGACCTGACATCTTCAGGTTTGTTAGAGTTTTATTGTACCTCTTATTTCCAGTACTTAGCATATTCCTTAGAAAATCTTGCTGGTTCATTCATCGTAAAACTCCTTTCTACAATATGCAATGTGATGGGTTTCATAGATCAGCTTCACCATTAGAACAAGACATAATATTGAACTTATGCATTTTGAATATGAACTTTTTACTACTTCCTCTCTTCTATCACTTAGGCGTTCTTGTCATTGTTAGTATTGTTCACCACCACCATTGTTGTTGTTGTTGTTGTTGTTGTTGTTATCATCTGATTTCTGATATTTGCCTGTGGATTTCTTAATGTGCAAATTCTCAGCCAAATTCAGGATTGCCTTCAACAAATCATCGAAGGGTAGCCTGCTCCTTTAGGGACCAGTCACTTTTTCAAATATTCCAAATTTCTTTAACATCATTGAGTCAACTGAAAAATGATGGTAATGATTTCATGTTCCTATGCTCCCCTCAACCCACCCACGCACCCGCACACACCCATAAACTGCTGGTCAGCTGTAGCTTCTTTATTTTTTGTTAGTCTTTCTGAAATTTTACATTATGTCTGGTACAGTTACGAGTCGATTGCAAGAGCTGGCACTTTCTCTTTCGCTAAAATGTTTATCTTTTGATTTTGTTGGGACATCAATTGATGAAAGTTCAGAGGAGTTTGGTACTATTCAGGTTTTGATTACTTTTCATAGTAATGTATGATGTTTTAAATTGTAATTTTTCATCACTAGAATGTGCTACATATGCTGTTTATGGATTGCTTTGTTACAAGCAAATATGTGGTAATTCTGTAGATACCGTCATCCTGGAGGCCTGTTTTAGAGGATCCATCAACATTGCAGATCTTTTTTGATTATTATGCCATTACAACATCTCCTCGCTCAAAAGAGGTCAGTTGATGTGTTGCTTCTTTTCCTATGATCCATGCTATTAGTTTTTATGATTCATTGTCAGAGTAATGACCGTGATCCTTAAAGCTCCTGTAATATTCATCCTTATCTGCTTCATGGTGCATTAGCATCGTGCTTTTTTAGCTAGTAGTCTATGCTAAAAGTTTAAAATCTTGGTACATTGAATCAAACTTTGCGAGGAAGATCTTGAATTTGTTAATGTTTATCTCAACTTGTGAATTCTTCCCATGCTAATAATGCATCTTTTTGTCATATTTCTTACTTTTTTTGCTGATGGAAGCAAAGGAGCTTTGAGGGAAGAATCTTTGCCTACATCTTTCAAGATGTTTGATCTTAAGCCAATAAATTGTTGGCAAACATGACAATTATGTTAATTAGGACTTTTTAACTATGCTGATCATTTAGTAATTTTGTAATTTTGTACATGGTACATATTGAACTTTTTGCATGCGATACATCTCGTTCTGTATAATAGTGGTAGTAATAGTGCTTTTTTTAATGGTTTTTACACATCCAATGATAAAAATATGCTGGATGTAAATAATCTGAAGGATGTTCTCATGTTTGTAAATGTAACTGAACAGCGGAAGATTTTATTACGTCATATGTAAGTTGTTTTTGTTGGATGTTAAATTTAGTCTTGATATTTCTTGTTCATTCATTGTTTTTCTTTTTGAGATGTGGATTTAGGAGTTTGTTTGCTGCTTTACCCGTCATTGCTCAGGGTTCTTATTGTTTTTTTTTCTAGGCTCTGGAATGCTTGGTTCGATTAGCATCAGTACGGCGCTCTTTGTTCACAAACGATGCTGCCCGTTCCAAGTTTTTGGCCCATTTGATGACAGGAACCAAGGAAATTCTACAAACAGGACGAGGTGCTGTCCTTCTTCCTTTTCCTTTTTATTTAAATGTAATGCACATTCATTTTGTTGGTTTTGATTTATTTGCTGTTACCTCCATTTTTTTTTAGTTTTCTTTTTGGAGGATCTCTGATGCTCCATGGAGATTTTGTATTTATTTGGAGGATATTACAATTTAAGTTTGTTTTATCTTTAAAAAATTCAAATTCCACGCATTTCTGTGTCGGTTCGTAACCCCCCCCCCCCTTTCATTCGAGTTTAGTGTGGACAATTGACCACTGTTAAAGGTTTAGCCACTATTTGGTCATTGTACAAACTTAGGGAACACAGATCTATATGAATTACGATGTGAATTTGTATTAGTTCCTAAATAAAGCATGCTTAAAATGGCATTTGCAGGACAACTTGAGAGGAAGTTTAGTAACTATGTTGGTATCAAGTGGTTTTAATCTGTTTGTTGTTAGATTTTAATCGTGCTTAGTGTATGCTTCTTGTTAAACAGTTTCATTGTCTTGACTGCTTTCACTTTTGAGTCCCATGAATCAAAGTGTCAATTTAGAAGTGTGTAAATGGTACATCAATGTGATAATTTAATTGTGCTGGGTTTTGTAAAGCTTCACCCTGTTTGGGGTTCTGTAGTCACCAGCTGGCCATTTTTTTATATCTCAAATTTTACGCATGTTGCCCATCCCGCCAAGTTTGCTTCTCTTTAACTGCTTGTGGAATTATATTGTTGTTATTAGGTCTTGCTGATCATGATAATTACCATGAGTATTGCCGTCTTCTTGGACGTTTCAGAGTGAATTATCAGGTAGTTTATTGTATTAGCATATTTTTGAAATCAGTCTTTTACTTGTCCTATATCTTGTTTTCTTGCTCTGCATTTTTCCCTTGCTATTGGTTTTCAACTCATAGATTTGTTTGCTTGGACACACTCACATGTCTGTAGAGAATGCCATTTGATGTTGTATTGCTGCAAACTTGTGCTTGTACATGGGATATATTTGCTGGCATATGTTTATAGTTTTGCATGATGCTTTTTAACTATGTTCATTCTAAAAACCTGACTGCTTTTGAAACACAAACTTTACTGCAGTTGTCAGAGCTTGTGAATGTGGAAGGCTACAGTGATTGGATACAGTTGGTGGCAGAGTTCACTTTAAAGTCTTTGCAGTCTTGGCAGGTGGGTCAGTGTTTATTGCCTGAATCGTTTAAAAAATTAGCCATACCTGGTCTTCATGGTATATAACTGCATCTTTGTTTAATAATGGGATGCTTGTCCCTTGCAACCATAATTGTTCTTGCTCAAGTGCCTGAAAAAGTTTGCTTGGGATCCATGCTACACATTTTGCCACTTATCTGCTGATTAAGTTTATGTCTTACCAGTGGGCCAGCAGCAGTGTATATTATCTTCTAGGGCTGTGGTCCAGATTGGTGACATCTGTACCATACTTGAAGGGAGAGGCACCTAGTTTGCTTGATGAATTTGTGCCCAAAATTACTGAAGGCTTTATAACATCAAGATTTAACTCTGTGCAGGTCTGCTTGTTTTTAGGATTAATATTCAGATTCTTCTTAAAATTCTACATAAAATGTTGAATTCCTGTTTGCTGCTCTTTTTTTCTGCAGGATGGATTCACTGACGATGAAGATCCATTAGACAATGTTGAGCTTCTTCAAGATCAGCTAGATTGCTTTCCTTATCTTTGCAGATTTCAGGTCTAGTTTGAAGTTTCTATAATATGTGATGGCCTTCCTTATCCAGCCTGGAGTTTTCTTGGTTTTGAAGTCTCTGATGAAACTAATTTTAGCTTCAAGATTGCATGTGCCAAACTCTTGATCTTACTAGCCAATCAGGGCTTGGAGTTTGTTTTGATTACTTCTACGTATTCTTTTTTGCAGTATCAAAGCAGCAGTTTTTATATAATAAACACAATGGAGCCTATTCTGCAATCATACACGGTATGATAAGTGTATTGGATGAGATATTCTCTGGATGTTGAATATTTATGGAACTAGACATGATAAATAATCTTAACATTTTTTTTAATGGCTTTTACAGGAAAGAGCACGGCTTCAGACTGCCGATAACAATGAACTTGCTGTTATTGAGGCAAAACTTTCTTGGATTGTTCATATCATTGCTGCTATTCTTAAAATTAAACAATCTACTGGCTGTAGGTAATTCTGTTTTCCTTTTTTTCTTGTGTGTGTGTGTGTGTGTGTGTGTATTGCATTTAGTGATGGGAATAACATGCACATGAGTTCACAATCATCAATGTATTTGCTGTGTATCTCATGCAGCGTGGAGTCGCAAGAAGTGCTTGATGCAGAACTTTCAGCTCGTGTTTTGCAATTAATAAATGTTACTGACAGTGGGCTACATTGCCAGGTTTACCAACAATAATGAACTCTAATATGGAATGTAGTTTAAAATTGCTTTTCTTTCTTCTTGCTTTCTGTTTAAACATCATGTGAGATATGCTGGGAGTCTTTTATTTTTGCATTAACACAGCATTGATACACAATCATTTATGAATACTGCATCTTGTTACCAATTCAAATATTGGTTTGTTCACACACCATTTTCATGTTTGAATCACTCTAATGCACATTTATTAATTTGCAAATGTAATTTTGATTATTTAATTTATTAGTACTTTTATAGTTTGTGCATGTAAAACTTTTTTGATCAAGTTGATTGGAGCTTTGTTTCTAAGATGCGAGTATACTTTGTTATTGTTATTCGTGTTGATTTAAAGTGTCATGTATGTTAGAAGCAAGTGGCCTACATCTGATCTTCTGGTTCTGAAAATTATTGACTTGTTTTTAAACATTTTTTTTTTTTTTGAATACAGCTCACTTTTGGATTATAAAAAGGTGAGCTACTCACTAGAAGCTCAAAAATATGATTTGAACAGAATGATGCATTGACCCATTCTCATATTTTGCTTCAATACAATTGCTTTGAGGCACATTTTATTAGAGATTTATTTCAAAGACCAATATATTGGTTTCAAAAAGTAACTCCAGCAAGATATGATTAAAACCAGTAATATACCAAAAATCATCAACTCTTCTTAAAGCCCTTGCTAGCCTCTTCCTGAACTTCATTAAACCTTGCCTTGCACCCTTCTTGCTTGACTTGAATCTATGTCACTTTTGACCCTGTGCCTTATAATGTGGTCATGACATCATCTTCATAGTATTTAAGTTATTTGCTTTTCCATATGCCAGAAACAAGCCTCGGCATAGATAATGTTCTTTTATGTTTGTTCATTGTCAAAGCTTTTTCCTGACACGGAAATGGTTTTGAATGCGAAATTTTCTCATTTCTTCATATTAGAGATGTCACGTTACAATTTTATGCTATAGTTTATTGGAGGCTTAAAATGTGTCATTATTGGCAACGTCTTTCTTGCTTTTCAATTTGTTAATATGTGGAGATGGGTAATTGTAATATATTACAGAATTCCTTACTCTGGCATCTTTAACCAGTTGGGAGATGGGATTCCTTTTTGTAAATGTTCTCTGAGAGGCTTGGGGTTACCATGGAATTTGTATAACATGATCCACCTGCTACAATATTGTGTCTGTGTTCATTCCTGAGCTCAAAGTTGATGCTTTATTTCGCTTTGTCACTTAGTTTAATGTAGGGGAATTCCATTAGATGTTAAATATGCTGTAATGTCCACCTTTTATATATCAATTTACCAGTAACACCTGATCTGCCTAAGGTTTTGTTTGTAACGACAGTTACTGTATGTTTATGAAGGTACACCTATAATCTGCACTGGTGCATGTTTGCCTTTTCCTTCTTTTTTTTGTTGAGATAAGAATGGTCATTGTATTTTTTATCCCAAAAGGCTATGTAGAGAGACCTTATTAAATCATTTTTCTAAAAAAAGCCATTTGCTTACCCTCTCCGTGGTAATGTATTTTTGGCTCCATTATCTATAAACTAAGTTCCACCGATTTGTTAATAACAACCTTGGCTTTGGTTTTATTGGTATGCTCACTACCCTTTTATTTAACAGAGATATGGTGAATTAAGCAAGCAAAGACTCGATAGAGCAATTCTTACATTCTTTCAGCATTTCCGTAAGTCTTATGTTGGCGATCAGGCTGTCCACTCATCTAAGGTAATGAGGTTCTTGTCTGTCTTCATTACTAGCTTTGCATCTGTCAATATTCTCAAATCTTTTTCTCTGTGCTGCAGCAGCTATATGCTCGTCTGTCTGAACTTCTTGGACTCAGTGATCATCTGCTACTTTTGAATGTGATTGTTTCAAAAATAGCTACAAATTTAAAGTGCTATACAGAGGTGACTGCTTCATTCTGGATTTTCCCTTGATTTGTGCTCATTGTGTTTTTCAGAAAGTTGTGTTCATATCTTTGTTTATGCTTGATTTAGAGTGAGGAGGTCATTGATCATACATTAAGCTTATTCTTGGAGCTGGCATCCGGGTTAGTATACCGCATCCTTGTTTGGCTGAAAGTACTAGTGTTAGTTGTTATGTTTTGACAAAGTTTATTCTCATCAACAATGATTTTTTGTCTGACTGGGCATCCTTCATTTATTCTATTTGATTGCCTTTTTTTGTCTAGGTATATGACTGGAAAGCTGCTTCTGAAACTGGATGCTATCAAATTTATAGTTGGCAACCATACTGTAATCTCAATTCTGATACAGATTGTTCACTTAACCATTCTTCTTTTAATTTGTTATTGATATTAAATATTCTTTTTGAATTTTTAGAGGGAACATTTTCCGTTCTTAGAAGAATATAGAAGCTCTCGTAGCAGAACAACCTTCTATTATACTATTGGCTGGTTAATATTTATGGAGGATAGCCCTGTGAAATTCAAGTCTTCGATGGAACCGCTTTTGCATGTACTCTCCTTGCCCCCTTGTTAAAAAATGTTTCTACAATCATGTCAATGCCTCAGGATGAAAAAAGCTTTTTTATATAGGATACCATTAATTACCTAAGTGATGTTCATGGTGTTTTAGGTTTTTTTAAGGTTGGAAACAACTCCTGATTCAATGTTTCGGACTGATGCGGTGAAGTATGCACTAATTGGGTTAATGAGGGATCTTAGAGGAATTGCTATGGCCACAAATAGGTTGGTATTTGTTTTAGGTTTGAGGTTGATGATTGATGAGTTGTTAGGTTTCATGTCCTTTCTTCTGCTATCTCAGTCGAAGAACATATGGGCTTGTATTTGATTGGCTGTATCCTGCTCACATGCCGCTTCTCTTGAAAGGCATCTCACATTGGACAGACACACCAGAGGTATGGAATATGAGAGAGATTCAACATAATAGGAGCATGTTTTAATGATTATCTAATTCTTAACTTAAAGATCCTTGTTTAGAATCTTATAATGAAGCCTGCTGTGCTATCTTCCTTGCAATTTTTTAGTCGAATTTGTAATATGTTCTGGAGCCACTGGATACTTTATCTCTTGCAATAATGTGCTGGAAGAGAGCAAATGAAATGTGACTTTGCCTATCTTATCCATATATTATAGATTGTTAGTCTGATTTCGTTGTTTCCTATATAGAGATGTCATTATTTGATTTGGTGCTACAGGTGACAACCCCTTTATTAAAGTTCATGGCTGAATTTGTGTTGAACAAGGCCCAACGTTTGACTTTTGATTCATCATCTCCTAATGGCATTCTTCTTTTCCGGGAAGTCAGTAAATTAATTGTAGCCTATGGAACAAGGATTTTATCTCTTCCAAATGTTGCTGACATATATGGGTACAAATACAAGGGGATATGGGTTTGCCTAACCATTCTCTCAAGAGGTTAACATATGACCCTCTTAATATTGTTAATTGGTGGATCTGAAAGCTGTGATTAATGAAAGTTGCTTGAATTTGTTTATATACCTTTTGCATTGAGTTTGATTCTGGTAGTTTATATTTACTTGATGGATTTTTATATACAAACTATTCTTAGAAAAGCTTTCCAGGTCCGTTGGGCTGAAGAATCGTGCATGCACATGCTTGAAAATGTTTATATAGAAACATTACAAATGTCTACTGTCTAGCAATTTATTTATTTGCCTGAAAAGAACTTTTCTTATTATCAAACTGCTATCTGTTTTCCATAGTTGTCTACTGAGACTGGGTGATTTTTAGGATCAATCCTAGTTTGATTCATTTGCATATTGTTTTGTGGCATTTTTAATTTATATTCTTTGTTGCAAAGGTGTATTTATTGATTCATGACTTTTTGCTGCTCATTTGTTTCCTTACTGGTTGAATATTCACTGAACCAACTTTCCAAATACACACACGTGCGCACACTCTTATCTTTTGTGTTGATGTTCTTGTGTTTGCCACTTATTGGCAGCTCTCGCTGGAAACTATGTCAACTTTGGTGTCTTTGAACTGTATGGTGATAGAGCACTATCTGATGCACTTGATATTGCTCTAAAGATGACACTGTCGATTCCTCTTGCTGATATTTTGGCATTTCGAAAGGTATGCAGGACTCTTGGCTGCTAGTCACATTTGATTGGTGTTTTCATACATCATGTATTCGTCTACATTCCCTATTTGTTTATTGATTTGTGTTTGCTTGTATTTGTTACCCTGTAAGGTTTAGTTTTGAATTTACACATTTGCATGTGTGTTTGTATGCCCTTTCTGTTATGGATTTAGGGGCTTTATTTCACTACATTTTAGGTACACCTTGTTTTGGCATATTTATCTGGTTGTAGAAATGGTTAATTTAGTTAAGACAGATGATTCTCTTAATTGGTGGGGCTCCCTGGAACGTGTTGGTTAAAATATCGATGCAAAGTTAGTGGCTGTTGCTATTTTAGATCGTGTTCTTCTCTGTAGGATGAATATACAAACTTCAAAGGCTTTTAAACTAATTGGGATCGCATTATTTAGAGGTTTGAGAAATTAGCAGGTTGGTGGAGGGATTATCTTTTTATGGGAAGCAAGGCTGACACCTACCAAGAGCATGCTTTCTTATTTTGTGTATTTTTGCCTGTTATCCACTGTTCATTATCTAGCAAAGAAAGTAGGGAGGGCTTAAGGTAGGTTACTTTGAAGAAATTTAGTATAATGATTAAAAGGTTGTTTGGCAAAAATGGACCTGTTAGTTTTCTGTTAGTACAGGAGGGTTGGGAATTAAATTCTTGTACCTTTGATGAGAGTTTACTGTGAAAGCAGATTTGAAGGTTTATGTTGGAGAGGTATCATATCTTGAGAAAGTTTTTCAAGTCAAATACAGGGTGGAACATATTTTGGAATTCATTGGAATTATGAGAGCCTTCTGACATGTGGGTGTGGAAATTCGCTAGGAAGTAACAGAGACTTTATGCTTAATGCAAACTACTTTTGGGTAATGCGTTTCCACTCTTTTTTGGTACAATTCCTGGTGTGTCAAACTACCACCAAGCGTTCGATTCCTGGATCTCTTTTTTTGTCAATTGTTGGGGATTTGATGGTGCTAGTTAATTGGGATATTTTGGTAAGTCCCATACATTTGGAATGTGTCAGTAGAGATTCATAGAGAGGGTTAAACTTGTCAGAAGGGGTATTTAGATATGTGCTTGTTCAGTAGTCCAAGAGTTTTATAAAATGTTCTTGATGGAAAGAGATGCTATTGAAAAATCCTGTGAAAAAGAATTGGACAGTAATGGATGTAATTCTCTTTCAATTTTTGGGCAGCCAGAAATTGCTTGGTTAAGATTGTGACTGTTGATAAATATAAAAGGTAAATCAATTATATATATTCCATTTGCAGTTGAACTTATTTGCTACTATTTTTCTTGAATATATTTTTGTGGAAGCTGTTATGTGAAGTTGTGGCTGTCCTTTTGGTTATTTTAGACTTTCTGAGGTCAGGGTGTTTGCTGCAGAATTAGGAATCTGTGATATAAAGTTGAATCTGCTTAAGAATTCCAAATTTTAATCCAATTGGACTGGGATAGTATATTTCTTGCATAAAGTTAGAATTGGATCACTCTTCCTCATTATTCTCATTGTTATATGATCAGATTAGAACTAAACATTTCTTTCACAAGCTGAAATATTTTGCAAATTTAGATGAAAATGTGGATCAACCTGATGCTTGATTTTACCTTTTGTACTTGGCAATTGTTCAGCATCTCCGTGGTTTGACACAGACAACAAATCAAGCAAAATTCTTTTATTTTTATGTGATTTTTCAAAGATAGAGTAATTTCCATAGTGGCTGGAATTGCAGGGTGTTATTTTTATTTTGTATCATCTGTCCTGAAACTTGTGGCTGTTTGGGTCTTCCTATTCTAAACAGGAGTGGTAACATTTTCTTGTTTAGGAGTCATTGATTGTTGTCTGATTAGGTATGCAACTATGACATAACTTTATGAGTGGTAAATTTAGTTTATGAATATGCATGCCTTTAGTGCTTTGTTTTATAATGGGTTTATGAAGGAATTTCCCCCAACTATGCTTTGAAGTGTTGTGATGAAATCTATCTTGGGTGTGTAACTTCTAAGAACCCTTTGCTTGATGTCGTAGGTTTTCTGTCTTCCAGGTGTTGTTCCTAGAAACCTGCTAGTGTAACTCTATTGTGCTCATATGCACATGTCTGCACTTATGTTCTTTCTTTCCTTTTCAATTTTTTTTCAGATTCCATTTTTGTTATCAGAATTTTATTCCTTTTTATCATTGTTTTGACTGATGCATGATGTTTAGCTTACCATCAGGTGTTTGGTTGATTCTCTTGTCAATTTTGCCTGCTATTCTATTTTTCCACTTCTAATGGCAAGTTCATGTTCTTGGCATTTCTTGCAGCTAACAAGGGCTTATTTTGCATTCGTGGAGGTTCTATGCAGCAGTCACATTGTTTTCGTGTTGAATCTGGATACAAACACCTTCATGCATATTGTTGGTTCCCTGGAATCAGGTCTTAAAGGTCTGGATACAAATATCTCATCACAGGTATGTCATCCTAATACCGCACATGGCATCACTCCTCACACCAGTTGATGTGGCATATAGATTGGATAAAAGCTAGGGTTTTCAAACCCTAAGGTTGAAGAGAAATTATTTGACCTAAACACTCATGTGGGTCCAAGAACTAGCTAAAACTAAAATCCTTTATAAGAAAGTATTGCTAATTAAAATTGAACCCAATCACTCCATACTAAAATATAACATTATAGCTAGTATATTCACGAAGTAGCATGTCATTGACCTGTGAACTTTAAAATTTAGTTTATGATATGTGCATGTGAAAGAAAAATTCATATATGATGTTATACTTCATTCCTAGGAAGCTTACTTGCAGTTCATGTACGCATTATTCCACTTCAAACTTGGCCACATCATCCATGACTTTGAATGCTTCACCCTTTGTATCTTTAGAAGAATTGTCAGAAAGTATCATGTTCTCCATGTCCTTGTTTGTAAGATCTTCAAAATCACAAGATATTAATTTGGAGCTTTCTTGATTTCTTCTTCACCATTAGTAGATGAAACATCAACAAGTAGAGTTGTATTTGCAGTAGTGTTGTCATTGTTGTGATGTTGAAACTGTCAACTTTGAAAGGAATACTGTCATAAAACCATCTCATTTAAAACCTTAAACTGTTAAGTGAGAGCTCAATATATGATTTACAATATTCTTTAACGTATCTTGTCAAGTGAAAATTTTTGGGCCTTGAAATTTACACAAACTCACACTATCTTGTAACTTAATTTTTATCAAATAAAATAAGGATGGTGGATTCAAACTTGTGATTAGTTGGTCAACAAAGCTCTTATACCATATTATTTTGGCTGAATTGGAGTCTTTTGAAGAAGCTCTTACACTTATCTTTGTTAATTTGGTTGAATGGCCTTAGATTAAGAACAATAAAAAGATCAACAGACCCTAAAATCCAAGACATTACATAAGAATCTTTGACCTTCCATTAAAGCAACTTTGTAGAATCGGTAGGGGTTGGATTGTTGTCATCCATAAGACCCCACAATTCTTTTCCTGTGACAAATACTTGAAACTAAAATTCTGAGGCGGAATAATGGAATAATTCTTTCTAGTGAATCAAACACTAAACAAATTATAATTGATGTTGTCATCATTTTGACAAACCAAAACAAGAGGACCGGAGAAAATCAAATCCAAAACCCAAAAGACAGCCAAGAATCAAAGAAAATCCAAAAAAACCTGGAGATATATGTATCTAGGACTGACCAAAACTTAATCAAGAAAACCCAAGAAAAACTAAGGCGAACAATGAAATGCAGATTCAAAAGTGCAGCTCTGATACCATATCATAAAATCATCTCATTTAAAAACTTAAGATGTAGGTGAGATCCTAAGATATGATTTATATTATTATTTAACAATTGCACCGCTTTCATAATTTTCTTACTTGCAATCTAACATTCTATTCACCTAATATAAAATCTATTTATAATCATCTTGTATTAACTTTAAAATTAATTATTGTCTCAAATCTTGTCAAGATGAAATTAAAGGCATACCAATACGAGTTCTAAAGTCTAGACATTCAAACCACCATTCATTGCACCACAAGAAAGTTTGTATATGATAAGTCCTTTTTATAATGAGTAATCTTGTTGAAATAAATGTAAGTTTCCAGCTATGTCAACTACTTAATAAATCTTTTCTTCAATAGCATCATATAATGAGATCTCATCAAATTCAAGAATAGACATGGGGTTAGGCTTGTCTTGAGAGAAGTTTCCAGACAAGTTCCTCTTCTTTTTATGATTCCTGGCTGTGTTACCCATCAGCTGAGTTAGATCCATTATGGCTCCATCCAAGTGATCAAACACTTGTCCCCAACGATTTAGTTTCTGCTCTGAGCCAGCACAACACCTCGAAGGGCCTTCACTCATGCATCACAAGTGGGTAGAGGCCAACTATTATGATACCAATTGACGTGTGGTAGTGTGAATAAAAGCTAGGATTCTCAAGCTCTAAGGTTAGAGACCTAAGTTGTAGAAAAAAGTCTTTAGTGCTTTATCAAGTCTAAATGATATATCAAAATAAACTAGACATCACTATTTATATTTGTCTTAAAATCCTTTATAATAAATTATTTATAATTAAAACGTATCTAATTAATATAATTCATCTAACATTAGAATTTCTAAATTCTAAAATACTAGTTAAATTAAGTCATATTCTAAATAGGAAAAAATCTAAATACAACAAAGTAAATAAAGACAACTTTGCATAAAAACTTATGAGCTCATTGAAGGCATTTTCGATCTCCATTCATCTTAAAAAAATTTACTCAATAGGACACCAGGGCCTTCAAAATCTTCAATTAAAATTTCATTTTGATCTAATAGTCGGATTAAAAGTTGTGCTTGATTAACCAAACCATGTCTTGTACTCTTTTTAAACTCCTCAAAACCTAGAAGCCTTGGCTGTTAATGAAATAATGCATAAAAAATATTATTCAAGAATAAGAAAGAAATTTCCCCACGTCACTAGCTTACCCTGTCATTTATGCATGGCGATATGACATGCCGGCATTCCTGGCTTATCAGAATGTGATACCATGTACATTTGACTTGTTCTGCTGATCCCCTGCATTGAAGCTAAAAGGCTGAACTTTTCAGTGCGCATCTGCTGTTGACAATTTGGCTGCTTATTACTTCAACAACATCACAATTGGGGAGGCACCCACTTCACCTGCTGCGATTAATCTTGCTCGTCATATTGCAGACTGCCCCAATTTGTTTCCAGAGGTTAGTCAGGCTATTCTTTATTACAGTACCCCTCCCTAATGTTATTTACAAGTCTTGTGTGGCTAAGAATGTTTGGCATAAGTTTTTTTTCTGTATTGTGCTTGATGGTGTGATGCCCTGCCTTCTTGCCAAAGATTGTTCACTTAACAGTATTTGGTGATTTTTCTAATGTTGATTTTTGAGTTTTTCTTTTAATGACAAGAAATATTTTAGATGTTGATTGTAAGACCTTAGAAGCTATAATTTTCCTTTACCTCTCACACAAGAGTTTGGTGTGACGAGGTATAAGGACAGATGGAGAATGGATGGTTAACTACTAACCCTTGTTTGGAAGCAAGGAAGAGTGGAAATAAAGGAGTAGCCAGAGAAGTGCTGTTCAGAATTCTTACTTTGTGTTGCTATTTTTTCTTTAATGTAAAAGGGGATAACTCACCATCAGATCATTATATTGAATGTTTTTTTTTTAGTTTCAGAAAAGCCACGTCTTTCGTCCTTTGTCATTCGTAATTACTTTTATGTAATGAACAGTTACTTTTCTAATGAGGTTTTAGATTTTCTTTTCCTATTGCTTTCTTACATAACTCCCTGGTAAGTGTTATTCATCCCCCCGATTTATTAAATGATTCAGGCTGTTGAGTCTCTTACTGCTCTTGCATGGTTGTTACTGTGTTGGTGTTTTGACCTTAGCAAGTGCATCAATTATTGAATTATTATCATTTGCTATCGGAGCTTTTATCAGTTGCATATCCAAGTGATAAACATCCTATATTTGAAATCTCTTGTAAGATGAATAATCTGTTATATTTCAATGGCTGTTCAGTGCGAGCTCCTTTTTGCATGCTTTGATGTGAATCAAATCGCTTTTTTTTAAAATTGTTAACCATGTCCTCTGACACCAAATATAAAATTCATTTAACATGAATTTCTTTGGAGCTTTCTTCTGACATGCTTAATTTTATATTCTATTTTCTTGCTGTTGTTTTTGCATGTTGAACACTTGGGTAACTTGAATAGTTTCCTTGTATTTGCAGATACTGAAGACTCTGTTTGAGATTGTTTTATTTGAGGACTGTGGCAACCAGTGGAGTCTTAGCAGACCCATGCTGAGCTTAACTATCATTAGTGAGCAGGTAATTGTCTATGGCAAAGTCTTATGTTGCTGTTGATACCTGTTTTCTTTAAGCTTAATTTCTTTGAGTAACAAATTTTATTTTATGTTTGCGTATTATTTGACTATAGGAAGTTAACATGGTTGTGGCAATATATATATGATTTGGATGCCTTTGGATCTTCCTTTGAGTTGCTTGTTTAGTTACAGAGTTTGTGCTGTCCTTTTCTTTTTCATATTTGTCTGAGATAAACACTGTCACTTTGCAGATATTCTCTGATTTGAAAGCTCAAATCTTGGCTTCACAGGTAATATATTTACTGCACTTATTGTCAAAAAGATATTCTCTTCCTTCTAATTGTTAAACAAATAGTAGTTAGTGTCTACCTGGTTATACAGCTATTATTTTGAAGAGTGATGCTAGTGCTTAAGAAACTTGTAGGAGAATAAGTTTCAAAAACACGCCCAAGTCATGACCCACTATTGGGTCCCAAATTAAGATCACCATCCAATGGCACACAATCTTCTTGAAACTGAGTCTTCTTTTTTCTTGTTAAATATCATCTCTATTTTAAATGGGATAGTCAGTCATATTGATCTAAGTTTGTATTTGTTATAGCTATACTGTGTTTTATTATAGCCTGTCAACTCTATTTGGATGGAACTAAAATAATGTATCAAAGCTAGAGTTACTTATCGTGCACAAGTAACAACTGACCCGCCCCTATGGCCCGAGTCTCCGGGCCCCCTTACCAATGAAATACAAATTACAGTTCGATTAGAGCTAGCTAGACCAGCAGCCCATCCTAATTCTTCGCTGATTCATACCTTCGTTCCTTTTCTCTTTTTTTCATCTCATTTAGATATGGCCCGAGTCTCCTGGCCCCCTTACCAATGAAATACAAATTAAGAAACCCCATTACCTTGAAGTGATACAACAAAAATTGCTGGGCAGGCAAACAAGTTGACAGTTCCAAATAACTGTGCTATTATGTAAATGTAATTTATTACAGGTCAAATTTATACTGAAAATTGTCCCCAAAAGTAGCAGCAATGGAGAGGATTTGTGCCCGGCACTTTAGTTAGCAGTTTGCTTTGGAGCATTTTCTGCTAATGTTTGATAGGGGCTTAGAACTTAGAAGCTAGTAAAAACCCACGTATAACAACACATGGTTACCTGTCACCCACAACTGTTCATAGATTCTGGTGACCACCAGGTGTTGATAGTCAAATTGTAGACGGTCATTTCAATTAATTTCATTCGAATCTGGAAAAGAACAGCTTGGTTTACATGACACTTTAGTTTCATAAAACTCATGCAATCCCAGAGTAATCTACTGTGTAAATAGGAGGATGCATTTAATTGTGGGGGTTGAGCTTGAACATTTGAAACTACTGCAAGTTAATGGTGCTTTTCTATCATCTATTATGCTGTCACCTGTTTCTAAAATGCCATCCCTCTGCTGACACCTTCTTTACATCATCTTGCAGCCTGCGGATCAACATCAGCGGCTTGCCCTTTGTTTTGACAAACTGATGGCAGATGTCACTCGAAGCTTGGATTCAAAGAACAGGGATAAATTTACTCAAAATCTGACAGTTTTCAGGCATGAATTTCGTGTCAAATAGTTCCATTGTCTGCTTGTTGCTCTGCTTTGCCTTGGGGACTGAATTACACCTGCAGAAGAATTTGATTTGAAGAATTTCCTTACACATGCTTCGTACACAGCCGTACAAGAACACATGGTTTTGCTGCTCATTGACAAGAGGACTTGTTTCTTCTGCAGTATTTAGACTCTGTTACCCAAATCATGCGAAGCAGATTTTTTGTAAAACCCAAATATCTGCTATGGAGAAGGTGTTGTGTGATTTTTTTTTTTTTTTTGTATAGACCTTCCCTCCTCTCAAAAGTTTTTAAGAGGGATGATAATATAAATTTAGATAGGGTACTATGCCAAGGGGGTCATTCAAAGGCAACGTCGTGGTGGTGGTGGTGGTTTGATAGGTAATTTTAGGGTATCGATTCTTTTTAGAACAAAGATGTAAATCATGATGTTTACTTGGTGATTTAGAGATGGGTCAGTTGGAAATAGATCTTTTGTGTACATTAACCCCTACTTGATTCTTTGTATTTGTTGATAATAGAAAGGAGAAGGGATGAGATTTCAGTCATTCTTGTTTTCCCTTCCTATCATGGAAATTGTTTCCTTCAGCTACTAATTTTTCAAGTCTTATGCATTTTCTTATCCAGTCGCCCGTGTAGATGTGTTGCCACTTCGACGCGGGGCGTTCATGCTCGTGAGGTATGTTCATATAGTCTTATTATGGCTGGTTGGTGATTGCCAGTTTGCCATCATTATGCCATAGTGGTTTTCTTTAGTTAACTATGGCCGGTCTCTCATCGTCCTTTTTTCCTTCTTCGAATTGAGTGTAGGTATTATACTTTGCCTTTCAAGTCCTCGTTTGTTTTCAATTTTTAATTTCATGTACATTAAAGTTTTTCCTCCATCCATCGCCTGGTAATTTATGTATACCCTCGCTAAATAAGAGGGGCACCCCTTACGGTGTCTGGTTTGATCATATGTGGTTTTATGTTATCATCTCAAGATCAAATCCGATCAGGCAAGTCTTGATCCGAGAAAATTGATTCGAGGGAAACCTCGATCAGGCAAGTCTTACCCATGGGTTTCTTTTCCTCTCTCAACCCCAAGTTTGGAAGTGCTCGAATCACACACAAGCCACCCCATGATGTTACTAGAAATTAGTACAAATCGTGTAGGGCGGACAGGCTTGACATGTTATTTAGACCCGCGACATTAACATAGTATCTAATTATTCGCTGGGCTTTTATCTAGTTTCATCGAGTTTATTGAGATTGTGTTTTATAATTTATTTTAAATTGATTTTTATTAAGTTTTATCAATCTTATATCTGTATTTGACAAGTTAATTTCAGGTTAATTCGGGGTTTTTTTAATTTATTATTCAATATTTAATTACAAGTTGAGTTATAATTTGTTTTAATTTTATTTTAATAAGATTATTTTAATCTCATAAATTGAATCGCAGTTTAACTCGATTTGATTTTTTTTTTTAATATTGAGGTATTGGATATTAAGCTTTATAATTTATTTTGATTTGTTTTTTATATGGTTATTCAGTCTTGCGACTTGAATAGTATGTTTTGCAAGTTAACTTGATTTTACATGTTTTTTTATTTTTTTTTTAATTGATATTTTGTCATTTAAATCTTTTAGTGTTAAGTTGATTAAGATTGGGTTTTAGAATGTATTTTGATTTGTTCTCTATGAAGTTATTAGTTTTATGATCCAGGTCATGAATTTAATAAGTTGACTTAGTCTGATCCAAATTGATTTAATTTTTTCTCAATATATATATATTTTAAAAGTCTTCAAATATTTTTAGTCAAATTATCTTTACAAGCTATTCAATTTGCTTTTGAACTTGCAAATTGATTAAATTATATTAAGTCAACCCCTGCATAGTTTAAAATCTTTTCCACTAGAAAAAAAAAACATTTACAATATTTAGACATTTTTACGGTAAATAAAATAATCTAGGCACAAGAATCATTGATCTATTAAAAGGCTAAGAACTAAGTGCATATTTAGTATTATAATGCATAATGTTTTCAAAAAGTACTTCACCTAATAATATATTAAATTAATTATTTTTTAAAATATTTTCTTTATTTATAATATAAACACATAAATTATATAAAAAAAATAGTCGAAAAACATTAATTTTATACCTCTTCAAGCCAATAAAACACGCTCAAATACAATGTCAAGCACATTCGTAGATAGCGCCAATCTTGTAGGCACAAGTCCAAAGATTATAAGGGGCAACAAGCCTCCAAGCTTGAGCTCAACGCTAGTCGTCAAGTGTCGCGTACAAAAATTTATGTGCATTCCATTAAAAAAACAGGGACGGACCCAGTAAGTTGTTTTTGTTCACAAGGAAAAAATGCATGTAAACAAAGTTTAGGCATAGAGTGGAAGAACCGAATTCGCATTTCAAAGGCAGTGCTCATCCGATCCAAGGCCACAACATAAGTGTCGCACGATGACCACATGCAGGTAACTAACAGTCTTGAATTACTTGTGTGATGCTAAATCCAAGTTGGGTACATTTGCAAAAGAAATAGCATGGGATATGCCCACCAACCATCCTCCAGGTTGGCCTATAATGTCGCCTCTCCTTGGAAAGCCTTTGAATCTATGGATGATTACCATTGTTTGCTCGACGGTGCTTATTACAGATGAAGTCGACGCTGCACATATACAGAAAAAAGGATTATCTTTGTGTTGGTTGATTCTCCTCCGCGCAATATCAGACTTGGGGGAAGTTCAACCAGACTGTTTCTCTGCAAGTTGATTGTTAAGAAACTCCAGCACTGAAAGGCGCTGCAATTGCAAACTAATTATCAGTCACTTGCTTAGGATCTAGATTCCAGATAGTTATGATAGTTAACAAGTCCACAAAGAAAGCCTACCCGTTGCTCAAGGCCAGCTTCTTCAGGCTTTAATGTCAAGGATCCCAACAATTTTATGGCCTCACGAAATCTATCTAGTGCAGCATCCTCATTGCCCATAGTCCTGTCCACATCGGCAACTTTTGCAAGGGAAACAGCCACATCCAGGGTCTGTAATTAAAGATAAATAGAGAATATTAAATGCAATGGAAGCCTGAAAATATGAAGCTTCTCAAACAAGCACAAGCATGCATGTTGTTTTATCACATCATTGCAGATTGGAAAGAAAGATAGACAAGTACAAGGTGCAGAGGTTGAGAAACTCAGAGGCATTAAAAAAAAACAATATCAACTTGAAAAATTAAACTAAAACTTCCTTTCACTACCAGGCCTTGTTTCTTATGCTTGCATTAGGAAGGCAAGCATGCAGAGTATCATGCAAACGGTCATGAAAATTCTCAAAACAGGGAGGCCATGGCCCCTCTCATTGCTATACAAGACTCCACCTCTGAGTCATAGAATGTATCACAAATCCATCTGTTCTTCAAGTCATAGAGCACGATAAATGATAATAACAACGGAGATGGCAAGTGCTAGGAAAAAAAGAAATGGATGCTGACCTGGGATGAAACATTGGGATGATGTTTGATGGCATCACGTCGCACATTAAGAGAACGGATATAGTAGGATCTTGCAGCTTCCAGATCCCCATCATAATATTTGAGATCTCCAATTTTATTAAGTGAAACAGAAAGCGTATGCATGATCTGTTGGGAAAGAATTCCAAAAGAATTAGGATTAGAAGAGTAAAATCACGTTTACAATAACATGCACCAACACTGGTGAGATTTTAACCTCCAGATCAGCTGCAGGCAATTTTGATAGGAATTCTACACTTTCTTGAAAATAAGTAACAGAAGAGCCAGCATCCCCCATTGCTCGACTGGAATAGACATGATAAGTAGATATTTTAGTCAAAGTGAATTATTTAGGACTCAGCCATTACTTTGAAAGAAGGCATTGAAACCCATAAGAATGTTTCAAGAAATCAGCAAAAGACACTGGTTTTAGAATAGATCCAATATGTAGGTTGCATGTCCTTAAAACTATCATTTACAAGATCAGATTCCTTTCTCTCCTCAAAGACATGACAATCCTTTCAAGTGTGACAAAGATGATTCAAGTTTAGCGATTCCTGGTTCAATGGAGCAAACCATGCTGTGGATGTTATTCCAGCTATAAGTCAGCAACCTCAACAATTTCATCAATGCAAAACCATGGTGCAGAGTAGCATTGCAAAATCATTTTAGCATCTTTAATCAACTTGTCCGTCATATAATTGTTTACAGAAAATGATAATTATATATATATATATATATATATGTATGTATATGCGTGTGTGTGTGTGTGTGTGTGTGTGTGTGTGTGTGTGTGTGTGTGTGTGTGTAGTTATATATTATTATTTATTATTTATGAGTATTGCAAAATCATTTTAGCATCTTTAATCAACCTGTCCGTCATATAATTGTTTACAGAAAATGATAAGCCACTTTGAAGGTAAAGTTTTGATTCTTTAGGAATACTTGGATAACATCTGTGTCTTTGAAGACAGCACAACCCATGGAAAGAATGCTCTTAATAAATTAATACAGTTCAATCATTTCATCATCTATTGAAAAGTGCATGGGTCCTCAACTTCTTTTAGTGAAAAAGGGATAGAATGTGTTTAGAAACATATTTTCATTGCATTGAGTTTTTAAACATGCGAAGAGTGTCCTTACGTTAATATCTTTTTTTTTAAGCAATAACTTAATCTAAATAGTTTGCCTCTTATAGCTTAATCCAAATAGTTTGGCACTTACACAAAAATTCAAAATAAATATATGCTCTTACTGGAAAAAAAACAACAAAAACTGTTTTCCCCTGCCCCATTTCAGTTTCAATTTCTCCATTCAATTCATCAACATCCTATACCAAATCAGAATTATTTTTCTCCTTAAATTTGTCCTAAACTAGTTGCAGAACACTAAAGGAATCCTTCATGTCAATTCGCTAGCGAAATTCAGATGTTTCTGTTTAGTCTTTTCATTCTACTGTTGTCCTTAAACCATCGTGTGCTTGCTTCAACAAGATTAACTTTCCATACACAAGAGCTAGCAGCATATAATGAGTTACTAGCAACAAACTAAAGAAAAAGAGAGATGACAGACCAGCAGTCCCCAAGCATTCCCAGCACTGCTCCAAGCTGTGAACACAATTCCGATGTGTTCCCTGCTGTTTCTATCTGACCTCGGATGTCTTCTGCACAGAGACTCAGTCTTGATCTAGCACTTTCCACATTCTGTGCACGAAATGCCTACACATGAAAAGTCATCAAACAAGAGAACAGTTGACTAGAAGTTGCAATAACAACTAATTAGACACCAACCAAACACATAAAAGATAGTCAAGGATAAGTTCTAAACTGGAGAAGAAAGTAGCAGAATGGAAAAGAAATTTATGAGAAGCTTTCTGCTAGTATAGAATACCTTGACAATTTTGATGAGGTTATCGTATCTAAAACAAAATAACAATGTTGACATAAAAACGTTTGGTTAAGTATTTCACTCCTAAGGAACCTAAATATAACATCTATTAGATGGGCAATAGAAACTCAATGATGGTATGATAACAAGCTAAACTCACCCTCATGGCTTGTTGCACCAAGAAAGCACCTCTCTCCAAGGAAACATCCTCGTATATCACTTTTTTATTCTCACCTACTTCCCCCTCTTTATCCACGTCAACATGGGACCTCTTGATTCTAGCATGGCCATCAATAAACCGATCGACTACACTCTGGAGATCCGTATCAGCTTCAATCTTCTCAATATCAGCTCCACACAATGGACAGTCCTTGAATCGCGAAATACAAACTCTAATCCAAAAAAAAAAGAAACCGATTCACAAACCACTATGAAACACGGACAAAATTCATCATAACATAAGAGTTTCATTCTGTCATCTCCTTACTTGCAATAAACATGAGAACATGGCACGCATTTGCTACAATCAAAAAGAAGTGCCTGGCATATCATACAACTATGAGGTCCCAATTTAAATGTCTGAGAATCATATCCAAAAGGGCATTTCGGCGAAACGGTAGCAGATTCACCAACAGATTCTTTCTTTTCTTTCCCTCCTCCCTCATGCTCGGCCACATGTTTATCCGGACATTCCCCTGGTTTTCTTGATGACCCATCATCAGGCCTTGAAGCTTTCACAAAAGGGCAAACTGGGGTCATCCCGGTAAATCAAATTCTGCATCAAAACAAATCAAATTCACCCAAATTAAAACATGGGTTTCAACCAGATTGAATCCAGACAGTTAAAAATCAAACCTTTTTTCCCATTTGAGGAGAAATTGCAGTCTACCGGATATGATTATTCATAGCAAAGCAAAATTTGAAAGAATAATAAAGGGAAGCCAAGGAGAGAGATATAAAATACCAGACCTAGCCGTGACACTAGGCGTTGTGATTATTTCTTTCTTGCTCTGAGATGTTTTCTCTTTCTCTTTCACACACCTCGAAAATCTACCCGATCGTCTTGAGTATAGAAATGGAAGATGTCAGCTTCATTTATTTATTTTTAGTATTTTCATTCATTTTCTTGGTGTTTTTTCTTAATAAGTAAATACAAATCAGCCACGATGCTCTTTTTCAGAGGTGGTTTGAAAATTTTAGATTCAAGTGGAAATTAAATAGTTTTAATATTATTTATCTAGTTTTTATATAAAAACAATTCTACCACAAATTAAAATAAGAATTTTTTTAAGATTTGCAAAGCATTTTAGAGGACATACTTGAAACAATTCATTGTTGCTATTTTCTAAAAATAATGCACACAAAACCTAATTATTATTTTAAAAAATAATGATTTCTGGAGAATTTTAGAGGTAATACACAGATTTTGAAAATCCAGTATGAAGGATGACAAAGCATCCCAGATGTTATTTTCTTAAAAACAAATCATACGTTAGATTTGCTCAATGGAGCTGAAAATTGTATTGCTATGGTGACATGTTTCATAATTCTTATAGTTTGGGGACTCACTTGTAACTATACCCAATTGCAAATTTTTACCTTATTTTAATTGTCCCTTTATTTTTAATTTATATGTAAAAAAATATTTTATCAAAGTATATATTCGATGTGTGCTTAATTAATATATTTCATGAACATCATTTCAAACAAGAACATTAATAAGAAAACAAGTAGTATGATGCTGAATATTTTTTTTTTTATCTTGCAATATTAACGAAAAAAGTAAACTATATGGGATAAATATTATAGTAGTAGACATAGAACACAGTGAATTGTAATAATATAATTATTATTTTATCTCTTAGCACGCTGAAAAATTAACTCTTGGACATAAAGGCTTTTTAAACTTTTCACAATGACTGATTGTCATTTTCTAGTTGTTTTGGGATATTTGCATCTTTTCTAAATTTTGTTTACAATGCAACTATGGTTTTACACCTGCTACCGGAAAAAATAGTTTTGATTGGTAAAGGATATTTTGGATATTTTATTTTATCAACAAACAGTAAAATAATTATTATACCCTCGAATGAGGCTCTAGGTATGGATATTTTAACTTTTTTATTGTTGGATAAACAATTAAACTACAAATGTGCCTTTGGAAACAACAAAATCAAAGAGATGACAATCGGTATATTTGTATTTGCATGCACGGTTTATTGTTTTTTAAGAAAAATGGGTGGTGCGTCGCATTGACAAGCCAACAATTGTCTTTTATTTGTATCTTTCCAATGACACATGAAATGTCATTTAGCGATGAAAAATGATCGTCGGTCATGGCAACAGATGCTTCATCGGGTCCTCTTTAACTTGGCGTCCTCTTTAACTTAGCGTGGTGCGTGTCAGATAATAATGGTCGTAGACGTCCTGATGGTCGGTTGATCCTCTTTTCTCCTCTCTTCTCTCTCTTGCAAACTAAACTACATATCAATCCTCTATATTTGTGTTTGTTTCCTTTCCGTCCTTTTATAGCGCAACCATTTTTATTTTAGTTTTTTTTATTCTTCAGGATAATTTAATAATTTTATTATAATCTAAACAATAATAATAATAATAATAATAATAATAGTGGTAATATTACTAATTTTACATTTGTCCTTTGATTATTTTTATATTTTTCTTCCAATTAGATAATATTTTTTTATATTGTTAAAAAAAAAATTAGTTTTTCCTTCAATCATAATGATAACAATAAAAAAAAAATGGATTTGAAAATTTATAGCAATCAACTAGTTTGCTACAACAAGCAAATAACTCATATTTAGTTGATTTTATTAATTGTAGTTTCATTATCTGTTACTAAAATATTTAGCCAAACAGTTAAAATAGACTCAACAATCAATCAATTTTCTATAATCTAATAGAAGAAGAAAAAACACAAAAAAAAAAAAGAGGTAAACCTTGAAAAAAAAAAGAGAGAAAAACCTGCTTGAAAAAAAAAAACAAAAATCCAAGAAAATGCAGTTGAACCTCTTAAATTTGGTGTAGTTTTAAAATTTCACACCTTGTTAAATTTTAGATCTAAGATCAATTAAGAAACTTCATTATAAACCAAATTAATCTTCAATCATAATTATTGAAAAAAATATTTGATTTGATGTTTTGATTTAACTTGAAAAAATTTACAAAAATATTCATATTGTAAAATATCTTTTTAATCATGATAATCAAATTAGCACTAAATCCATTGATCCAAGGATAAGAAAGTGAATCCTGATAATTTTTCTTAAATCTACAAAATAAAAGATAACAAATTTTTAGTTTAGTTTACCAAAAAGAAAAAGAAAAAGAGCAATGCCTAATCCGAAGTTTTAATAGCCCATGATCAATATATGACAACGAATAGTTTTTGCAAGAGAAAATAAATTTCTTTTCATATTTATCTATATAGTAAAATATTAATTTATCATGTTATTCTCAAATAAAAAAAAATACAATTTACTTGTTATTAAATAATTGATAATTAACTAATAGAGATGCATTCTGAGATTTATGAGAGTTCGCACGCTCTTCGTTAAGAAATTCAGACCGAGACGAACAGAGCTGCCGTCCAGAGACAAGATTGAACTAAATCTTGCAGGGGCCGCGACTTGCGCAGCCCCCTCTATCACAAATTTTGACGTAGGATCTCCCTCTTGGGGAGACCTTAAGCCAGCACCCATCCTAAGTGCAATGGACGTCACTGACCTAGGCCATGGACCTTATTGATCGCCCATAGACCCCGTCCAGGTAAGTATGTTGATAGGCGCTTCATGCTTTATATTTATACACACAGTCCTTTGTCTCGCCAGCTGTTTAGCCGATGTGGGATAGTTTTGAAAAACTAAAGAGGTTTAACTCCCCAGCCTTTCTATTGATCTTTGTTGTAGCGTATGCTTTTATCATGGCTAAGCCACGTGTTAATTCATAAATTAGAGATTGAAATGGTATCTGTCCGTGATAAATTGATGGTGAAGTGGAAAATGATAGGCTACTAATATGGAAAACTGTTTTTACCGTAATTCATTATTCTTTTTATAGAGATATAAGACCAATAATATATTAACAACATATTTTAAAATATAATATTATTAGAAAAAATAATAATTACTAATATGTTCATATAGGAATTACTATATTAGGATGTATTAATTAATATAAAATACTATATGATGTATATTTTTAATTTAAAGTAATTTTTTCTAGATAAATTAATATAAAATATAAAATTATGTATATCCACATGTTATTCTTTTTTATTATTAGTTCAGTTTTTTTTGTTTTTTTATTTTTTATTCTTTTTTTTTTCTTTCTCAAATAAGTCTTAATTCTTTATTTTTATTTATCTATTTATACTCTTAGTTTTGACTTTTATTTTATTTTTATTAAATGCAATATCTGCTAAAAAATATAGTAAATTTAGTTTTGATGACATGAGAATGAAACTCTCTTATGCATGTATAATGAATCTTGTATCGTTAGTGATTTGTTACTTCGTATTTTTTTAATATGTTTTGTTTATGTGTGACTTGATATATTTTTAGTTTAAAATAATTTTTATTTAAAAGAAATTATGGTATATTTTTAGTTGAAAGTATTTTTTTATTTAAAAGAAATTATATTATTTTTTATTTGTAATATTTATTCTTGATATTATTATATTAAAAGTATTTCAGAACTTAGATTAAATTAATTTCAGATTATATAAAAAAAAAACTTAGTTTATTTTTCTATATATGTTGATATTAAATAAATATTGAAATATATAATTAGTCTTATATATTTTTAAGAATAAAATAGCCTAAATATAATTATTATCATTATTTTAAATGCCTTATCTATAATAAAATAAATATATAAAAAACTAATAATAAAAAATTTTATATGTTAATTATTTTCGATTAAATGTATACCATTATAAAAAAAAAATACGACAATTAATATTTTTTTTTACATGTTAAATTTTTTTGTTATGGTCTCGGTGAAGCACATGGAAGTGACTCGTATTTTGTTTACTATAGATAATTTAGCTCAATTGTTTAATTTATTTTATCTACACGTAGCTTCACATATTTTTTTGTTTAAATGATATTAGATCTGAAATGTCTTACCTAAAAAAGTTGCTAAAGTCAATTTTCAATAAAAAAATAATATCGACTGATAAATTATTTTGATTATTATTATCACGAGTGTTAAATTATCATAATTATTAGAGTTTTCATTATAACCATTATTGTAAAAAATCAATATTTTAATTATTATTTACAATATTATCATTTTCACTATCATTATTAAGGGCCAAAATAAAAACAAAATATATGATTAATTTCAATTAAATGATAAAATTAAAAAAAAATTCAAACCTCTATACCAAAAATATTATGATATGTAAAACTAAATCCAAAATTAAAAGAATAAGGACCGAAATGAAAATAAAATACATAATCAATTTTAACTGAATGACAAAAAAAAAATCAAAACTTATATCATAAAAATCAATACCATACAAAACAATCAAAAGATAAGAGACTGAAATGAAAACATGACTTTTATGTACCATGGCCTGCAGAAGAGAGAAAAGGGTGGGGAAAAAATTAACCAACCATCGTGGGATGACACTCTCACCATTACAAGGAATAGGACATGGTGACATATCTGGTAAGATGCTGGAAGAATATTTTTCATAACCGAAAGATGTCACATGCACTGCTTGAAGGAAGCATGAGGCAGAAAATCACTGGTGTATTTGTTAGTCGTGCACCACAGTATTCCACATAAAAATATTAAAAAAACATATAATTACCTAAATATTTCTACAAATAACTCTTGTGTTTTGTCTTTTTCTGAGGGCATATCCGTATTTATATTATTTCAAAAAATATGAAAATCCAAAAACACACCGTTGACAACTTTTGATCTTGTATTATTTAAGGCTACTAGGATTATTTTACTATACAAATAAGTGTAAAAAATGAAAATACTCCAAAGTAGATAGTCGTTTATTATTTGCTTGCAGGGGTAAAATAGTATTTTTACTGTGTAAAATACCTCTAAAAGACAAAAACACCTTTCAACATTCTAGTAATGCCAAGCAATCCCTTGAAAAAAATTGAAAATATCTCTAAGTTCACTGCTATAATTAAAACACACCAAGAAATTAAACGATAATTAAATTATTATAATATATAATAATCTGTGTTTATTGTTATAGTAAAACTACGAAGTGATTTAGCTTTTTTTAATGTAAGATTGCATTTCATTTTATCATATTTAGTCTGAATTAATCTCCTTGGCTCATGCTACATCGCAATTTATGCATTTTTTTATATAAAAAAAAATGCATATTTAATAGTACATGTCGTCTTCTTGAAAGTATAAATTTTAATTATAAATGAAAAAATATTTTATTTATCTAAGTTAATGTAGGTTTATCTAGATAATCTTGAAAATAAAAAAATAATAATTCTAAATTAAGTCGACATTGAACTATAAAATTAGTGAAAAACAATATTAGATTGAGAGAAAAAAAAAAGTGAATTTGACTTATCTATCAAGGGTTTCATATTATTTTTTTAAATAAAATATATTTTTTATCCCAAACACATAAAAAAAAACACCACAAACCCCTTGATAAACCTATCAATTATCATAAAAACACCCCGAAAAAAAACTTAAAAAAACCAAAATCAATTTGAAGCCAAAACAATACAGATAGTTTGAATTAGAACCATAAAAAAATAAAAATCACAAAAAGCAATAATGCAAATGGAGATTGACAAGATCGCAAATCAGAATTTGTTGTCCCCACGAGCTACACTACAAAAGCGCCCGGCCCCTGCCCTGTGTTTGGGACTACAGGTTTGCAGACCCACGAGATGGGGTTTGAAGAAATGACCTGCTGAAACCCAGGTTTAGTTTTTGGAAAAAACAAGAGGATCATTTCTATTTCTATTTCTATTTCTATTTTTTTTATTATTATTATTATTTGCAACACCATCCAGTTCCTCCCATTTTTAATCCATGAACTGCATTTCCAGTGTAATCCTGTAAATAAAAAATAAAATCAATCCCTCTAATTAAGAAGTTGAGAATCAATCTCTCTGTTCTTTAAATTACAAATCTCCCTAACTAAGAAGTTGAGAATCAATCATGTTATTATTTAAATATAAAGTAGTGTTGTTAATTAACCAGAACTGAAACTGAAGCTTGCAGTCTTCTTAGCAGAGGATTCTTTACTGTATCTTAGCTCATAGTATCGCTCAAGTGAGGTTATAGTCTATATTAATGACCTTAATGTTCTCATGGTGGATGTCCCAGCCGGCAGCACCTACTATCCAGTGATTTTCTCGAAAGAAAGCGCTGGTCTCTATCAAAAATAAAAGAAGATGAAGGTACGAGGGAGGGGAGAGTATCGTGTCGAGCAACAATTGCAGATGGCAGATTACATTATCTATCTTTATAATAGCTGTAAAATTACCTGCCGAATGCGTTAATCCATCTACAAATGGACTAACGGAGGGCTAAATCCCTATTTCCATAATAAAATCTTAAGAAATACTACCGCTACTATTCTGCGGTTGAGATGATGAACTTTCTCGATAAAGATATTCGACGTAAAATGAAAGTAGATAACTAAAACGCAGGCTCGCACAGAACAACGCAAGTTCTCATATTTTCTGAACACATCAAGACCCAGGATAAGCGGGAAGTTTGACAGAGGCGATGCTTAATTTGGTAGTTCTTAGTGAGAAGTTTTGAAGGTTAAACCAGATCCATTCAGCTTTTCTTCCACGATCTTCCAGAAAGTTTCAGCCATGGAAGGACTAATATGATTAGTCCAATCTCCCACCTCTCCCTTCCTGAAAAAGGCACTATTTGAAAATCCTGAAGAATGGAAACCATTTCGGTTCACTTCCAATTCCTTGAGATTTTCAAAACTGCAGAGTCTTGATATTTCTTCAATGACCCCTTCTTTGTCTTCTTTCTCAGTGAAGGGAAACCCCACGAACTCTGCCAATCTCTTCAAGTTAAAGATAATATCCTCCTTCATATCTTCATATTTCAAAAACAACACCTTGTCTGGTCTTTCCAAGCTCGCTCTCCAGTAGCTCAGCATACTATTCCAAAAGGGTCCGTGACTCTGAACACCGCGACACATGTTCTCGAAACAATCCTCAATCGATGACAGCGGTCTCGTGCTGCCTGATGCCCTGCTTCGAATGAAATGAAAATAAGAGACAACCTGGTCCAGAGGATTCCTACATATGTACACAATTTTACAATTGGAATCTCTGATGGACTGCGGCAGAGATGTGTAATGCGTGTGACAGGAAAGGATTCTTGGTGGGGAAAAATCAAGATTTGGATTCTGGCTTTTCAAGTAAAGATCAGTCTCCAAGAAAGGTACCAGTTCATGAGGTGGGGTAGTGATCAAGGGGCTCTCCCTGGAGCTGCAGCGATCGCGGTTTACAACGGAGAAGGTGAGGGCCTTCAACCAGGTAGTGCCTGATTTTGGCAAGCTTGTTAGTATTATATCGGTGTCTTGTGCCCTGAAGTTTTGCTGAAACGAAACCACTCCTCTGATGCAATAGGCTGGATACCAGGTATCATTGTGAAGGAGGAGGGGAGCGCCGTCCCAGTCTTTCCCAGTAGGAAGGGCGAGCACAAATTCCTGGAAACTATCTTCGTCGGCTGTCTGCATGAAATTGATAATTGGTGTGCGAATCACAGTGAGGAATTGTGTAGATGGACTAATGCCAGATTTATGCTTTCAGAACAATAATTTATTTGAAAGCACGCGCATACGTCGGCTGTTCTGTGTCTCTTGTCATATTGTTAAATGAATTCCTGTGTTATTTTTGAAAATATTTTTTTATTTATAAATATATTAAAATAATATTTTTTTATTTATGTTATTTATATATAAAAATGATTTAAAAAATATTTAAATTTTTTTTTTTTTCAAAACCGCACTACAAGGATTAGGTGATTTTTGATGCATTTTACTGGCCAATTATAATATTAGGATGTTAATTTCGGCATAATTGATGATTTAGAAATGCAAATTATTGGCACAGAGAAAACAAAGATACAGAAACTTTGACATTTTGTAATTATACAATTGCGTCCTTCATTAGGATTCCCTTCACCCACATGATTGATTCATTGCTTTAGGTCGGTACAAAATAATTGTCTATGGACACCTTTTGTTAACATTTTGGAGAATAAAAATGAAGGGAAATGTTTCAAAGGCTATTTCACACTATTTTTTTAAAATATTTTTGAAAAAAATATTTTATTTTTATTTAAATTCAAAAAATTAATATTTTTAGATTATTTTATGTGCTGATATCAAAAATATTTTTAAAAAATAAAAATATATTATTTTAATATATTTATAAATAAAAAATATTTTTAAAAGTAATTCTAACTACAATGCAGCTGGGTGCTTGTGTGTGTTTGTCATCTTCTTGGGATAATTTTCAGGGGTGTTTGGGAGTGTAGTTGTTATTGCTTCTCAAAGTGTTTTTCATGCTGAAATATATCAAAATAATATTTTTTTTATTTTTAAAAAAAATATTTTTGACATCAGCATATCAAAATGATCTAAAAATACCAAAATATATTCATTTAAAATAAAATAAAAAAATAAAAACAGCCAAACGCAAATTTATCCAAAGTGCCAAACAGGCACTTCATCTATTGACTTAAGTTTACCATTGGAGGCAAATTGTCAACATGGCATTGGTTGTCGTGTTAGGAGCATTAGAAGTTAATTTCAACTCCAAACCGAACCTTAAATTATCTTTAAAAAGGGCATTGGAATAAGAAAAGATGGCAAAACTAAGTAAATAAAAGACATAATGTCGGTGTAGCTTTCAAACCTATAGGCATTGGCATGCTTATTTCATCCAAATAATATAAAAATACTAAAAAAATTAATTTGAATTCAAAAATATTTCATTTTAATTTATTTGGATTTGTCTTTTATATTATTTTTAATAGTGGATAATCTATTTTTGTTATTATAGGGTTAAATAAACACTATTTTAGAAGAAAACAAGTTATTAATCCTATTGTAGTTCATTATACAGTTTATATGCTTGAATTTTTTACTAAAGTTATCCGATTCTTGAGTCTGACGAGTTTACTCATCAAACTTTATATGTTTTAATTCTAAAAATATTATGTCATGTTATTATTGATCATCAAAATTATCATTGGACCTATTAAATTAATTGATTTACTTCCAGTCAAATCTCATAAAAATAAAAATAAAAAACTAAATTAAAAAATTAACCTGCAATAACAGGTGGTTATAAGGTTAATAAAAATCCATCTAGAACTATACACACACACGTGCGCGATTCATTAGAACAAGAAACACTCAGATCAAAATATAATAAAGTAGCATTGCATGTGAAAATTTATGCTCTTAAAATTATACAACTGATTAGATGTTGAAATCACCTTTACTGGGATGGAATAAAAGAGAAATTTATTAAGACATGCGGTGGCTGATTAAATTTGTACTTTAGACTATACGATTATCAATATAATTAAATTTATTTTCACATGGTAGTTCAACTAAAAAATAATTTAAATTCAATAACTTAGAAAATATATAAAAATATTTTGTTCTGGTAAAATATCCACGTCATGTCCGAACAATTCCTAATAAAATTAAATTGAAATTGAAAACAAACAAATAATTAGGTCAATATAATTCAAGATTGATCTATTAAAATATATTCGATAACAATCTCAAATAAATAAATTTGTTGCTGAGAATATTTTCTTAAATCATTTTTTAATTTGAGTTGGTACATGCAAGAAAACCAATAAAAATTTATATATTTTTAAAAGAATTAAGTTGCGTCATCAAGGTATAAAATATTAATTAGGGAAAAAGCAAATGAATAACCTTAAAACAACCTTAATAATTATCTGAATACATTTATTAAACTCTATTATATATTATTGATTGGTGTCAAGAAATAAAAATAAAATAATTACTGTTAAAAATATAAACAATTCTCATTTTATATATTGATATTTTTAATTATTTATGATAAATTACAAAAAAACAAAAACAAAATGTTGTCATTGATTATAAACATTAAATTGCTCTTAGCAAGTTCTCTAGAAGCTCTCGTTAGATGAGCCCTAATTATCGGGGAAAGGTATAAATAAATCCAATTCTAAAATATAAGTGGGTTTTATTATATTTTTCTTAGTCCAAGTATTTATTCCTAATAAATTGATGTCATGTTATATTTCCCTAAAAATACTTTTAAAATTCGACTCTGTCTTTTTTTCTAAAACAACACTCAATAACAAGTTTTAGTATGTACATTTTTAATTTATTATTATTTTACCAAAACATTTTTTCTAATTAAAGTTCTCTTCTCATATAAATTTATTTTTTTATTTCCATAATGCTTTAAAAAATTATAAATAACATTAAAATAATTAATTTTTAAATTTTTTTCATATAGAAACCCATCTTATGCTAATAACATCAAAATAACTTATTTCAGAAAAATATTCATAGATATATATATTTTTTTACTATCATAATTTTATCTGAATATAATCAAGATTTAATATAATATTTATATAAAAGATAGATAGAAATTATAAATTATTTTCACATTGGACATTCAAAAAATTATTGAGAAAACAACAAGGGCGGGTTCACTTAACAGAATTCATGAAATCTACACTTACAAGAACACAAGCGATGTAATTAAGGATAATATGCAAGCACTCCGTAGCTATGAAATCTACACCAGCAAGAAACACAAGGGAATTAAGGACATTCAAGCTAGCACCCCCCATAGCTATGCACTTTCTTGAGATTTTCTGAAGGTTAAACCAGATCCAGCCAGCTTTTCTTCTACTATATCCAAGAATTTTTCAGCCATGGAAGGACTCAGGTAATTTACCCAATCGCCCACCTTTCCTTTCCTGAAGAAGGCACTATTTGGAGCCCCAGATAATGGACGGACACCATTCTTGTTCACTTCCAAATTCCTGAGATTGTCAAAGCTGCACAACTTTGATATTTCTTCGACAACCCCTTCTTTTTCTTCTTCGTCGGTGAAGGGAACCCCCAAGAACTCAGCCAGTTTCTTCAAGTTGAAGACTATATCCTCTTTCAGCTCTTCATACTTCAAGAACAGCACCTTGTCTGGTCTCTCTAAGCTTGCTTTCCAGTACCCCAGCACGTTATCCCAGAAGGGGCCTTGACCGTACGCGCCGCGACAAATGTTATCGTAACATTCATCCAGTGACAACAACGAAACGCCGTCGTCTACTTTGAACTTGTGTGCGAACTGAAAAAAAGAGACAATTTGATCCAAAGGGTTCCTACATATGTACACAACTTTACACTTGGAATCTCGAATGGACTCCGGCAGATTTGCATAATGGGAGTGACAGCCGAAAATTCTCGGCGGAGGAAGCTGGTCGAGATCCGGGAGCTGGTCTTTCGAGTAAAGGTCAGTCTCGAAGAAGCGTACTAACTCATGAGGCGAGGTCGTGAGCAGAGGACTCTCTCTGGGGCCATAGATGTGGCGTTTTGCAACTGAAAAAGCTAGGGCTTTCAGCCAGGTGGTGCCGGATTTTGGCATGCTAGCTACAATTATATCGGTGTCTTGAGCAACAAAGTGGCGCTGAAAGGAATCCACGCCTCTCAAGTTGAAAGATGGAATCCAGGCCCCCTGGTACAGATAGAGAGAATTGGTGCCATCAAGGTTTCTCTCGCTGGGAAGGGTGCGGAGCAATTCTTGGAGATCTTCTTCTGTGTTTAGAGGGGTTTTGGATCTCTCCATGAGATGGCAACTGGAGAATTAATTGTAGAGATGCAAAATATATAAGAGGAGAAACTCAAGAGACCAAGAGAACCAATTAATTACCTCCCATTTATTTATTTATTATTCGATAGAAAAACACACTATTTTTATGACTACAAAATGGAAATGGAGATTGAGAAAGAAAAAATAAATTCAAGAGTATTATATCTTGAATTAATGTTATTAATGATGGCAAAAGATTTAAATTTATACAATAGATTTTTAGTTCAAATTAAGATATATATATATATATATATATATATATTATAAAAAATTAGAATAGTCAGAATTTTAATTGTTTTTTTAGATTTATAAAATATATTTATTAAAATCAAGGTTTACTCGTATAAAATAATTTATTAATATTTTACATTCAATTCTCAAACCCTCATCTTTTCTGTTTTTCGTTTATAGGTATATTGTATGAAACTATCGGTAAATTTTTTATTTATTTACATATATATATATATCAAACAATTTAAAAACAAGTATATTAATACTTGAAATGATTTGGCAAGATATCACAATCCATGGCGTATGATGACTGCTCCATAAAAACGAACGAATTTTTATAAAAGCAATCCAAGGAGAAAAAGTCAGATGCATGGGTGTGCAGTGACATCCATTTTCTAATTAAATACCCAAGTGGACACAACTACCCATTTCACCGAAACTGAAAGAAAAATTAAAAAAAAAAAAAACAATTAATCTATATTTATTGTCATATTCAAATAAAGGATTGATATTACGTTTGCTAACTATGAGATTATTTTTTAAAGTAATTTTTATTTAAAAATATTATATTTTTTATTTTAAAAAAATTATTTTTGATATAATATATTGAAAATAATCTGAAAACATTAAAAAATTTAGATTAATATAGAAATTTTATTTTAAAAAATATATTTTAAATTGACCTATTGTTTAAAAGCTTATCCTTTCTTTTTCTAATTTTTAAATTTAAATTTCAGAATCGGTATCCTATGAAAATTATTAAAATCCAATATTTGTTTTTGGTAATAATTAAAATCCAATATTAAAGGGCGGCGCGCGCGCATAAATCACGAGGTCAGCTTTGTCTCACCCTTCAAGATCAACTCTTGAAAGCCATTACTATCCGTTCGATTTACTTGTATTGTTGATGAGCATTGCAATGTAGATTGGATATATTTTTTTATATATAAAAAACCATTCAATTATTTTTAATGTATTTCTAATAAAAAACAAAAACATATTCAAGATGCAATGCATGTTAAATGATATATTTTTAAAAATATTTGTATATTACATCATGTTTCTTTTTAATATTGATCTTATGATTTATTGAATTTATATATGTTAGCTTGTTAAATTTACAACTCCTCTCGTAAAATTGTGATAAACCTATGGAAAAAAAATCAAAATAAATTACAAAATAATTTTTAATAAGTCATGTGTGTTTGAGAGTATCGTAGAGGTTGTGTTTTCAAAGTGTCTTTGCTTGAGAGTACATCAAAATAACACACATGCACACACACATATATATTATTTAAAATTTCCTTTTCACATTAGCATGTTGAAACAATAAAAAAAACATACAAGCACAAAAATGATTTGAAGTAAAAAAGATTTAAAAATCTTAAAATGCACATTTCTTCTACAATCAAAAGCATTAAAAAACTATTGAATTAAAAAATTAAAAATAGTATCCAAGTCAACCGATGTTAACATGTCAGATGAATAGCTTGAGTTATGAGTTTGGGATAACTCTTTAGAAAGCGGATACGAAACAAATACAAAATACAATTATCAACCAACTTAATATTAAATGATAAGATAGAAAAAGAGTTAATTTTTTATTAAAAAAAAAAACTCAATTCAACTCAAGTTAACCTAGTAAATACATTATTTGGATCATGAGACCATAATAACTTCATAAAAAATAAATAAAAAATAATTACAAACTCCATTTCCTAAAAAATCATTACTAAATGTTGAAATCAGGATATATATAAAAAAACTAAATCCATGAGATTCGTGTGACTCCGCAGGAAAAAATATACATAGTTAAATTTCAAAACAATCTACTGTTGATAGATTAAAATTAAAAGAAAAAAAACTAAATGAATAAAAACAAGAATGAGTTTTTAGAGGTTGAAAATAAAGATAAAAATTTAAATAAAAAGAAAAAAATGAGTCAATCTAGGTTAACTTCTCAAACTCAACGTTTAGGTTACGAGATCAATATAATTTCATATATAAAAATAACTTGAAGTCCAATTAAAAAATATATGTAATTTAAAAGGATAAAAAAAACAAATTATATGCAAGTTAATTTGCCAAACTCACATCTAAGACAAATAAAATTGATATAATATCATAAAAATATTTTTTTGAATAAATATGAAATTTAATTTATAGCCAGCTCGATATTAAAAAATAAACTGAAACAAAAATTAATTAAAAAATAATAAAATAATAAAATGAGGGTTGGATAATGACCATTAAGATAAATCCATAGAAAACAAGTAAAAAATAATTACAAAGCCCCACTCATGACATATTTAATATAAAAAATTAAATCCACGAGATTAGTTGTTGCTTTCAACAATTTATCTTAAAATTTAATGATTTTGACTTATTCCAACTTCACTGTTAACAATACTATATAAAAATCTGAGGAATATTCATATTGACATACATTAAAACATTTCATGCACCTAACTTCAAATTAAACAATTAACAATCTTATTTCAATTATATTTAACTCACCTCCAAGTAATTAGTTCATCAACAACATTACCACATAATCAATTTAACTATTAAATCAACAATATCAACTCATCACTAATTAATTATTTCACTCACATTAATATGGGTTACTAAAAGGATGTTTGAGAATGCTTTTAAGAAGTGTTTTTGAAAAAAAATAATTTTTATTTTATTTTTATCTTTTATTTTAAATTAAATTTTTTAGTGATTTTATATTTTTTTCATGTGCTTATATCAAAAATAATTTTTTAAAATAAAAAAATATTATTTTAATGTTTTTCTAAAAAAAAACACTTTAAAAAATAATTTCAACCACATCATCAAACAAACACTAATAAATGAATAAAAATAATATTTTTTTATTTTTTTAAAATTATTTTTGAAATCAACATGTAAAAATAATTTAAAAATAATATTTTTTTAAATTTAAAATAAAAAATAAAAAATAATTTTTTTCCCAAGAACAGGATGACATACACCCCTTAAATCACAATTCAAGTCAGATGAACATGTTTTCAAATTACACACACATAGATATGAGCACCCCGTGGCTGGACTTTACGAGGATTGAACACGGTATGAATAACTTGCTTCACACATCTTAAGATCCACCGCGCTGATGTTGGAGAGCTCAGCCGTATACGGCGGAGGAAAGAGGTACGTGAGGTGGAAAAATTTGGAGGCCGACTCGTTTCTTTCTTAACGTAAACATTTACTGTGTGTTATACAATCAAACTTTCATAGCTCTCATGATTAATTTGGTGTTTTACATTGTATTTTAAAAATATTTTTGAATAAATTTAAATTTTATTTATTATTTTAAATTATTTTTTAGCGTATTTATATTATTTTAATATTCTGATATCAAAAATAATTTTTTTAAAAATAAAAAAAATATTATTTTAATACATTTCTAAACAAAGAACACTTTCAAAAGTAACTACAATAATATTCCCAACACATGCAATAAACTCTTAAAAAAACACTTTCAAATTATATTTTAAAAAAAACAAAATTTCAAAAATATATGTTTGATAAAAAATATAATGGGATAAATTCTTGAACGAAAAGCATGTCTTCACAAATAAAAATAAACTTATTTTAACTTTAATAAAATCAATGTATAAAATGCAATCATGTGCGAAGTTCAATGCACAAAACAAAAATTATTTAATTAATCATTTTTTTTTTCCGATTATAGATAAAACAAAAAATAAAAACTATCCCAATATTAAACACTCTATTATTAACAAGTTACAATTACTATTATTATATTTTCTCTCAATAAAGTATGTGAATAATATTAATTTATTTTTATTTTATTTTATTCAATATCAATGAAATTATTTTTTCATGATCGTGATTGCTATACGATCGGAACTTCTAGGAAATTACGAGGGTAATATTGAAAACGTCAAATTTATAGGGGTGAAAGTGAAAAGTTTTATAAACTATAAGGTCAAAGATGTAGTTATTCCTTACTCCATAAAGCATCGGACAAAGCACAGTGACATCATGCCTACACAAACCCGTCTCTACTCTCAGTCCTCTCTCCAAAAGCCCCAAGTAAGCAACCGACCAGCAAATTCTTCAGAGGTAAATAATCTAACCTTTCTCTTCTTTTATTGTAATTTATTGATTGATTTCAATCTGGATCCAAATAACTTCAGAGATCTTCAATTGCTGCTTATTTTAATAAAATGCAGTGCTTAATTTCCTCTTTCTTGTTGCAGGAAGAGAGAATCAAGAATGCAGTGAACTGGGTTTCTTTTGTGTTTTAGGTCATCGTGGCTTATTGATGATTGTTGGTATTTCGTGGGCAGTCTTTGTTTTTGTGTTAAATGGTAATGGAAGAAGGTGGATCAGGTAATAATTCAACACCTATAATTGATAAGACAAGAGTTTTCGATGTGAAACCCCTGCGTACTTTAGTACCAGTGTTTCCTTCTAGTTCCCAAGCACCTCCTTATGGGACATACTCATCTGGGTTTTCACCGTTTTACCCTTTTAGTGCACCACAGGGTTCACAAGCAACTCCTGACCTTAACCAACAGACACACACCACCCCTGCAGCTCCCCTCCGCTCGTTTCGAGCTACAGAGTCCAGTTGGGATGCTTCTGGTGGAGAGTATGAGTCCTATGATGGTAGCACGAGCTCAGCTAGGGGGAAACCCAATTCTTCGAAGAAAAGAGCGAGGAAGATTCAAGATTTGGATTTCACTTTGTCTGTTGATGAAAATAATTTTGTTGTAGGGGTTAGTTTGTCTGAAAGGGATGATGGTAACAGGGAAGTGGTTCATAGTATACAAATGAGGTTCGATGCTCTTAGGAGAAGACTTAGTCAATTAGAAGATGCCAAGGAATCGCCTGCTGGGATTATTAGGCGGGCGGATCTGAAAGCAGGGAATATTTTGATGACTAAACAGGTGCGAACAAATATGAGGAAGAGAATTGGAACAGTTCCTGGAGTTGAGATTGGCGATATTTTCTTTTTCCGAATGGAAATGTGCTTACTGGGATTGCATGCTCAATCCATGGCTGGGATTGACTACATGTCTGTAAGGAATGGTTTAGAGGAAGAACCGCTGGCTGTAAGTATCGTTTCGTCTGGTTATTATGAAGATGATGCAGAGGATAAGGATGTTTTAATATATAGTGGGCAGGGAGGGGCTGCCAACAGGGATAAAGGAGCAACTGATCAGAAGCTTGAGAGGGGTAACCTTGCATTAGAGAGGAGTTTGCGGGGGGGCAATGAAGTGAGAGTTATTCGTGGTATGAAAGACTCTGTCAATCAAGCGTCAAAGGTCTATGTATATGATGGCCTGTATAGGATCCAGGAGTCGTGGGTGGAGAAGGCAAAATCTGGCTGCAATATATTTAAGTATAAGTTGGTTAGAATTCCTGGTCAGCCAGATGCTTTTAGTGTTTGGAAATCAATTGAAAAGTGGAGGGAAGGGATTTCCTCAAGGGCTGGACTAATTCTTCCAGACCTCACTTCAGGGGCTGAAAGCATGCCCGTTGCACTTGTAAACGATGTTGATGAAGAGAAGGGGCCTGCTTACTTCACATATGTCTCCACTGTCAAGTATTCTAAATCATTTAAATTAACACCGCCTGCTTATGGCTGCAACTGTCAAAATGCATGCCAACCAGGCAATTTGAACTGCTCATGCATTAGAAAAAACGAAGGTAACTTCCCGTACACTACCAATGGAGTTTTAGTCTGCCGTGCTCCAATGATACATGAATGTGGTCCCACATGTCCATGCTTTCCGAATTGCAAAAATCGGGTATCTCAGACTGGCTTAAAAGTTCGTTTGGAAGTGTTCAAAACAAAGGACAGAGGCTGGGGCCTGCGATCATGGGATTCTTTTCGTGCTGGTACTTTTATCTGTGAATATGCTGGTGAAGTTATAGAAAAGGTTAGCCAGGTTGGAGAAGGTGAAGGTGATGATTATGTGTTTGATACCTCCCATGTGTATGAATCTTTTAAGTGGAACTATGAACCTGGGTTAGTAGAGGAGGATGGTTCTATTGAAGCTATCGAGGAACCCAATGTCCCATCTCCTTTGGTCATAAGCTCAAAGAATGTTGGAAATGTAGCTCGATTCATGAATCACAGTTGTTATCCAAATGTTTTCTGGCAGCCAATTATGTATGAAAACAACAGAGAATCTCTTATCCACATTGCCTTTTTTGCAATGAGACACATCCCCCCTATGACAGAGCTAACTTTTGATTATGGGAAATCTCGCTTGGGTGAGGCTGCAGCTGATGGTGGGAGCACATCACGTGGAAGAAGGAAATGTTTATGTGGAGCTCCAACATGCCGGGGTTACTTTGGTTGAAGGTTAACTTGTGCATGTTTGTGGGTTCTGGTGGCTGCAAGCATGGTCAGGGCTGAAAGGCTTGAAGTCTTTCCTGTGTTTATTTTTACTTGTAGCTAGTTGTTTCTGATGCTCATAATTATGCATGGTTTACTAACTTCTATCATGCCAAGTACATGATGTTTGTGTGTTTTCTGGGTCCAACTCACTTGTGAATTGAAAAGGTATTATATGCATGCAAAAATCAGAAGCTTGTTTGTGACCATATCGCACAGATAATTTGAGGAAAAATAAAAAAAATAGTTTGTTTAAAATATGTTAATCTACAAAATCTCTGAACTTTTTCAAATGCATAATATAATGATGTTCAATAACTAAAAAAGTTTTAATTTGATAAATTTTCTATGCAAGGCAGCTTAATATCTTGAATACTAGCTTTTGTACAGTCAAAAGTTATATTTATTGGAAGCAACACGCTGATCACTGTCATGGCGATCCTATCAAGAAACATGTTCTTAAGTGGATAGTTAACGTCATGAAATATGTAGCAGATCATGGATAATTGTGTTACAATGTTGTAGAAGCCAAATATTATTCCTGCTGTTTGATGACCGATTGCATCATCTCTTTGTCTTCCCTTTTTTAATTCCTGCAGTTAGATTCTTAACCTATTGAAAGATACTAACTGCTGTTTATGGCTGAAACTCTTGCTAAATGAGGATCCATGATAATCAATTCTTGATAGGAGAATGGCTTTTTCCTCTATTTTCAAGGAGTTATTAGCGTGGAACCATTGTATTTAAGATTTTAGTTTTTTGCTTCTGATCCTTTGCTATCCCCTGATTGCTTTGTTCATGTATCTTCAGATGAACGACCAGTGAGACCCTGTTTAAAGTGTCCAGTAGATTTAATCTCTTTCTCTTGCTTTTGATTCTGTGGTATCCCTTCCCCCCCCCTCCCTCCCCAACCCTCTCTCTCTGTTTCCTTTCCTTTTCTTCAATAAAACTGTGCTCCCAAATCAACAGAACCAAGTGTTTCAATTTCAGCCATTCCTTTTCCTCAGTTCCATTAATGACTAAACCCCTGATGCCCAATCCCTCCAAACTCCTAACAGCTCTTCCCAAGCTAATCATGTTGTCTGTTACTAGCATATCAATAAGTTGTTTTCCTTCAAATTCACACTACAAATGAGTTACTCTGTGCTATTGTCTTGAATATTTGCCTTGACTGCCTTACGTTTCACATTGCTTAGGGGCTGCAATCAGATCAGGTAGTGACCCAAAAGAAGAAAACTAGACTTGCCTAAGCGATTTCTCCACTTAGCATGCATGTAACTAAAAGAAAGCAAGAATTTGACCCAAAAGAAGAAAACTAGACTTGCTTAAGCGATTTCTCCACTTAGCATGTAACTAATAGAGAGCAAGAATTTTTAATTCGGAACTTATTTGTATTTGCAGCTATTGTATGCAAGGAGTTGCCAAACATCTTGAATATCAGAAATTATTCTTGCCTATGCGGCTGGAGTTGCAATATATATGATCTCTCCTAACTTGTTTGGCTGGTTATGTTTAGAAATGCATGGTGCAAGCACCTGCAATAGAAACTGATTTTAACTTGGATTTTGTGTGCCCATTTTGCATGATTTCTTCGATTTCTTTATAATTTCCTTTTTCTCTCATATCCTGTAATGGAAAGTGATAGAAGCTATGATTTTGTTCAGAATTGCCGTGATGCTTTTTTCTTCTCCTTTTTCTAAATCCCCATTGAATCATCGATCATGCTTCATTTGTTGTAATGCTGTCACAGGGGATGCCAAAATTATGCCATTTGAAGCGTGCTTTTGCACAGCATTACGGTCAAACAGGAATCCCTTTTCAGTTTCTCTGTCATCGTATGCAGCTAGGTAGGGCAGACTGCTAAAGACCCTTTTCCACGGCGCACGACCTCTGAAGGAGGACCTTGGGGCTATCAAATGTAATGCAGGAACACATAGTTAGTGAAGCTTGTAAGCCCTAGTAGTGTATAAGCTTTTTGATGAAGCTTCCGTAGCAGCGTGTTTATACTAGCGCATATGACTGTAATACTTTGCACCTTCCCAATGCTGTAGGAACGCCAGACTGTGGGTTGACAGAAGATCCGATGTTTCTATAGCTGTGAACAATCCGATCTCAACCTAGTAAGGTTTTTCTTCTTCTTTTCCAATGTTAGCAATGGTTTTTTCATGACCCATGCGCTCTGCCATGCGAGAATATTGTTTGAGGTATGCTAGTTAAAAAAACCCTGTAAAATCCGTTAAGACATGGACGTGGGGACTTTCAAAAGTTTAAGCTAGTAGTCTTGAAATGGTTGATTTATAAATTATTTTTTATTTAAAAATATATTAAAATAATATATTTTTATTTTTAAAATCATTGCTAACATAAGCTTCATTAATTTTTTTTTTAATTTAAAATAAAAAATAAATTTAAAATTATTTCAAAAATATTTTTGAAATACAATAATAAACACTCTAAAAATATAAAAGATTAAGCTCGTGGGTTTATAAAATTATATAAAACCGTCGTGTTAGATTTTTTTTAGGAAGCATTCGGCAACAAAAAAAAAAGAATTCAGGCGTGTTTTTTTGAGCCCAAGCATGTTGGATTGGGAGGCTGTCTATAGAGATGAGATGCTGGGTGCGTTTTCAAGCCTGCTGAGTGGCCAGCACTCGAGCTGTTGCTTTTTTATTTTCCAATCAATTTCAATAGTTTTTTTTAGTATAATGATGAGATAGCTTTAATTTGGTGCCATAGACATTGATGTCGTCATCGATAGCTTCTATCACCATTGGAGATATTCAACTTAAAGTGGTGAAAGCAACCTGTACCTTTTTCATCCTTTCATTTTCTTCCCAGTGTTTATCTAACTGATAATAACCAGCAAAGCAATGATGGTGGAAGATGTTTCTTGTTGTTTTTCTATTGCTGGTGGGACAATTCACCAACTCCATGATGTGTCTTTCTTAAGCAAACCCGTTTGATTTTTCATTAAAAAAACCAAAATATTCAATTGAATTACTCCATATGGCGACAGGAGAACTTATGTTTTGCCAGGTACAAAAGCAAGCAATAAAGAGCTCGTATACAAAAACAGCATTGTTCTTACGTTTGGTACATGTCTTTTCCTTGATACATTGACATTTTCTCAATCATTAAAGAAATAAAATAGAGGGTTAAGTTTTCAGTAACATCTTCAATTATATGCCCGCCAACTTTTCTCTCAGATTTTTCCTCAGGATTTTGCCTGATGGTGCCTTGGGAATAGCTTCTATGAAGAAAACTCGTTTTATTCTCTTGTAAAATATCACCTGCATCATCGAAATCATGTTGTGCTCTCTTGTCAGCAACTAGGGGAAACACAGCTTGTTTCTCTCTGTTTTTTCTTTTCTTCTCCTTCTCAATTAATAAGAATGAAATTGATTGAAGAGTAGGGTTTACCTGTTTTGAAATATACTGCTTAATTTCATCTTCGGTGACCTGAGACTTCTCTGATTTCACTGCAAACGCAACAGGAACTTCTCCTGCATCCTCATCTTTCATTCTGAAATTGAGATTATTAACCATGTGAGATTCCTATTCAACGGTTAAGAAACAAGTTACTACTAATGTAGCTAGGGTGCTGCTGGTGTTTTGCACTTACCCTACTACAGCAGCATCAGATATCTCTGGATGGGCTAGTAACATGGCTTCGAGTTCAGCAGGAGCAACCTGAAAACCTTTATATTTGATCAATTCCTTCAATCTGTCAACGATGAAAAGCTCATCATCATCATCAATGAAGCCGATATCGCCTGTGTGTAGCCATCCTTGTTTATCTATTGTTCTTGAGGTTGCCTCAGGGTCGTTAAGATACCCTGAACATTTACAGAAGTCCACGCATTGTTTCAGAATCACACACACACGTTTCTATATCTAAAAAACTAATCAATATAAGATCAAGAATTAATTATTTGATTTTCCTGTTCGAAAATGGGAGACTTTTTCTTACCTTTCATGATCTGATCACCTCGGATGCAGATCTCCCCAGGCTGGTTCCTTGGTAGAGAGGCACCAGTTTCAGGGTCAACAATCTTCATCTCTGCATTCCTGACTACAGTCCCACATGCACCTGGTTTTATGTCAAATGGTTCCTTGGCAAATGCCAAACACATCGCTAAAACAGGTCCTGCCTCGGTCATTCCATATCCCTATTACATCAAATCAAATCGTTGATCAGCCTCGTTCTGAAATGCAAATTTGCTATTTGAACATTAAAATTTTGGATTTAAATCACGACTCGTGCGCGCAAGAAACGGGAATGGTCCAGGATTAATCAAGAACTTAGCTGCCCCCTCCATTTATAAGCTTTTATTTGCCAAGCTGGAAAACTCCCATCCTATAGTCCTATGAAATTAATGTGATTATATATAGGAGGTGATCTGTTAAAAATTAGATATGAGATATTGATCACATTAATTTCTCACGAGAAAGACCCTTCAACCCCCATCTATCTATCTATCTATATATATTATTCTCTTAAAATAAGCTGACAGTAGAAATTTAATTCAACATGTTATAATTACTGTTATATTTGTAGCATTGTGCAAAAGTTTTTTTAATTGAAATATATTAAAATGATTTTTTTTTTTATATTTTTAGGTTATTTTTGAAAATTCTTTTCGTTCAGAAATATATCAAAATAATATTTTTTTTTAAAAAAATATTTTTGATATCGATGCATGAAAATAATATAAAAATATTTTAATTTAAAATAAAAATAAAAAAATTAAAATTTTTCAAATTTTTTTTTGAAAAGCACCAGTTTTAAAATGGAGAAAATCAACTGTAGTAGGCTAAGAATATACTCTGTTTTTCAGGTTTCAATAATTGTAAACACTGAGTAGTAACGCCAGGGCCCTCCTAAATTTCAATGGAAAAATAAACCGACAAGGTCCCTCTAAATTCCTAAGAAATGGTACAGATATAACTACTTTAATGAAGAAAGAGAGATTAATTTATGTCAGACCGATTCAAGGCTATTAATTTCGGTCCCTGTTTGCTATAACTGAGCCGGCCTTTCAGCTTTGTGCAGCTCAGATACCAAGTGGAGACGTGGAGTCCATAGCTTCATTTCTGAGATAGGACATGGTTGACCTCCTCTGATAAAATATCCACGATCATAACTTAAAGTATTTTTTTTAAGGTTTCCAACTCCTTTTCGAAAATGGGTTTTCTTTGATTTCCCCCCTTGATGGTATCCCTATACCATTCATCTGGGGGAGTATGTAAGCAAGAAGAAAATATATTTCCCGTCGTATAGTAAATGCTAAATTATTGAAGAACAGATTTCATCAAGCTTTAAAGTAGGAGAATATACGTTTAAAACCAGAAAAAAGACGCCCCCTTTCGTTAAAATAAGGATTGTAGTTTTCAGCTAATCAAACAAGAATGGGGAAAGTGATAGATATAATCCACCAAAAAACTTTTAAAAAATGTAGATGTGATGTAAGAAAAATGAAGGGGGCATTCATACCTGACCAAGTCTGGCCTGAGGAAACTTAGCTCTGACAGTATCTTCAAGCTCCTTACCCAAAGGTGCTCCTCCAGATTTCAACATCCGCACAGAAGACAAGTCATGCTTGTCAAGATCAGGTGACTTAGCAATGGCTAACATCACAGGCGGAACAACTGGTGCTATGGATACCTTGTACTTCTCAATCAATCCCAGCAAAGTACCGATCTCAAACTTTGGCATAATCAAAATCGAGGCACCAACTCTCAGCCCACAAAGCATTATTGAATTCAGAGCATAGATATGGAACATGGGCAACACACACAGAATCACATCTTCACTGTGAAAATACAAGTTAGGATTGTCTCCATCTACTTGTTGAGCCACGCTGGTTATTAGCCCCTTGTGTGTTAGCATGACCCCTTTCGGCAATCCTGTAGTCCCTGATGAATAAGGCAACGCTACAACATCATCAGGACTAACATCAACTTGGGGCATTTCATTTTCGTCAGCCTGTGTCAGGTCCGAAAAGTGTAAGCACCCATCTGGGGCAGAGTCTACGCACATGATCTTAACATCATGTTCTTGTGCAAAATCCTTAACCTTCTCGTAGTAACAAGCCTGTGTTATCAGAAGCTTCGCTTTTGAGGCCTTGGCATGTTTTGCTAGCTCTGCAGGGGTGGAGAAAGGATTGGCAGCGGTGGTAATGGCACCTCTGTGTGAAGCGCCCAAGAACGCAAGCACGAATTCAGGTGAACTTGGTAGGAAGAGCATGATCACATCGCCTTGTTGAATTCCAATCTTGTTAAGACCAGAAGCAACTCTTCTTGCCGTGAGCTCAACATCAGCATAAGTGTAGACATCTCCATTTGCGCCATTTATCAGACAAGGTTTTGATGAATATTTAGACAAGTTTTCGAAAACGTATGTATGCAGAGGAAGATTTTTTGGGATGTAGATGTCTGGCAATTTGGAGCGGAAGATGAATTCTTCTTGTGCGTTCATTATGGTATCCATGGCTGGCTAAAGCTGCAGAGGGAGAGATGGTGGATTTTAGGCACTCTCTGTTTTTTGATGACTGGAGACCTGAGAAAGCAGAGCGGAGAGCATCGATGCTGATATAGTAACGGCTGGCCTGGAGGGTGGGGTTGGTGAAAGGACAAATTGGGTATTGTGGAGTTGTTGGAGGGTAAAACAGGGAAATCATTGATTGAAAAAGGGTTGTGTTTGGTGAAGAATCTGTGGAGCAGGGTTGGTGAGATTAGGGTTATTGGTGAGGGTATGGGGTTGGAGTGGTGGTGGGTTCCCATTTGAGTTGGTTAATAAATTGGCCTGTTGACCTGAGATGGGTGGCTCCACTTGTCACATATCACCAATCCATTTTATTTTATGCACAAACGTGTTTGTTTTTTTGTTCATCAGCAGCTCCGCCTCTCGCCCTTTCACCTACCACATGGAATAGACAAGAGCTAAATCATACACAATTTAAATGCTATGAGTAATGTTTATACATGTATTTTAACGATTAGGAAGTGCTTTACTAGAAAAAAACAACGTTAATATTAATAGTTGTAATAATTCTAGCTCAATCCCATGAGTTTAAACCATCAATTCAATAACTTCATCGTATTATAGTTTTGTCAGTTTGATTAGACTTTCCATAACCTGATTAAATTCAATTTAAATTTATTTGGATCAATAAAAAAACAAAACATTGATGTTTTAATTACAAAAAAAATGATCTAATAACAGTGAATTAACCCGCATGTTTCAAGTCGAGCTATCATTTTTCAACCATGGTTTGATTTGGCGTTTGTCTCCCTCGCATTGCTTGCCATGCAAAGTGCTAGACTAGTAAATGGTGATCAAATTTTATAGAGATTAGAAGTGTATGTATTAAAAGCAATACCGAAGACGAGAGCGATGTTATAGATAGAAATTCTTCATACAAACATTTTAATTATTATTATATTTAAGAGTGTGTGTGTGTGTTTGTGTGTGTGTGTATATATAAAAAAGATGAGTGACGTAACTTTCCCTTTCTTTATAATCATGCCCACGTCATATGATGTTAAAATTCATCCCATATAACAGTCTTATTGAAGCTATTAATATAACATAACCCGTCCCTCCTGTTCGGCTTATCTAAACCAGAAAATTCCCACCAACTTTTGTTTTGACTACCGCCACACCATGTGAGAATTCTTTGTCAAAGTCGATAGGCCCCGTCCCGACCGAGAAATTTGACCTCACACAGAGTTGGTGGAACTCCATGGAATCGCATCTCTAAATAATCGAATACCAAACTATACAGGTTCAAAGCTCTCAGCATAGAATCTTGTCAGGTCCCTCCTGTCTCAGTCAACGAAGAGAAATCCTCTTCGACCTTTTCATCACCACCTGTTTCTTTTCTTAAATTTATATGATTGACAGTTACTATGTGATCACATTGATCCACCAAATCCTGTTCTTATAGCTATGTCATGCAGGCAAATATAATATTCAACTGCTAAATGAGTGGAGTCATAATTCAAAACATTCCTACAATAATTTGCAACCAAACTTGTAAGAGCAATGCTTGCAATGGCCACAGCACCTCAGGGAACTTGGACACAGGTTCCAGGCATAGTTACAGCCACAAAATTACTACTTATCGTTCTACACAATTATTCGCAACTTGATATAATTGATTTTTAGCAGTGCAGGCAGGCGCAATGCATTTCTCTGCATGTTGATCTCCTCAAATGCAAAGAAATTGTTCTGCTTACAGACTGGCGATAGATAGCAAGGATAAATAGTTCACAGCGAAAAGGTGGTGGTGTTGGGCTGAAACAGGTGTTTAGAGCTTCAGCCTTAATGCAGTCTTAAGCCTTGGTCTATAAGGCCGCATTCTCCTCAATCTTCTTATCTGCTTCATCACTCCATGAGATTCACATGCAGATTTCCTATATTGGCCTCTTCCTCTTCCGTGCCTTCATCTTGGCCTCCTCGTTCCTCTACTAGCTTACCTTTCTTAGGTACTTCCTTTTCTTTCCCTTTATTCACCCTGGACATGGCAGTTTCCTGCACTCTGTAGCAAGAAATGATGGAATGAAGAGAACACTACTGAAACAAGAATTTGTGATTTATGTCTGGTAATAAAGGTGCTAGTTATATACCTGTATTTGTCATCCTCTGTATTCGAAGGAATTTCATTGGATTCATCGATGTTTTCATGTTCCCCCTCATCCGGCCTCTCAGAATCTCCTCGCTTTTTATCTCTTTTTTCAAGAATAATCTTTATTTGGTCCTTGAAAAATTGCTCTTGAAAGTCCATCTTAGGAAAAGAATTGTTATGATCAGTCAAAATAGATGAGGGGGAATGCAGACTTTATTCAGCTAAAATCAAAATGATGTAAACAAAACAGCTCAACGTAATGAGAAGCTACACCTCTAGCACTAGATATCGTGTCAAGAATATGGAGGTAATTCATGATGAATAACTAGCATAGTTTCCATGGACAGTAGTGATTGTTTAACTAGAGAATTATCAGAAAAAGCAAGACAAATAAAGTTTATAAGCATTCGGTGACTATTACCTCTTCCATGTTCTGTTCATGCTGCAATTTGATTTTCTGTCTCAAAACATCAATTTCCTTCATCGCATTTTCCAGCCTCTCCCCCATTATGACATTTAATTCTTCAAGAGGTTTTAGGTGCCTTTGTTCTTCAGCTACCATGTTGTTCATCCAGACAAACTGGTGACTGTCCTCAGTCGTTTTCCTGGTCTGGTTCCCGGTCATTTCTTGGTATGATCTCATTTCACATTCCAGCATGGGGTTACCTGCTGATCAATGGCACAGCATGTCGTTTAGATTTAGAGTATTTATGATTTATTGGCATAATTGGAGGTTCACAAAAGTTCAATTCAAGCAGATAAAACTACTTGAATACAATCAGTACCTCCTCGCGTATTACTTATTTGTCCTACAGGTGGCCTATAAAAAGATCGTGCAGCAGTTCTCTTAAAATATTTGGAGTGTGTTTGGAAGCCTCCATTTCCTCTTTCAGCTGGCATCTCAGAATAAGCATTACTTTTGATGGCTTGATTCTGATCCACGTCTGTATATCCCCATGCTTTAGGATAAGGACTCTGTGGACCCTTCTGTTTTGCGGCAATGGTTTCAGCCATTTTCGTATGCTTACTTTCATTACACCCCAACTCACCTTCATCTAGTGCTGAGTTGAGACTGATAGCTTTCACTGCACCAGGACATACTGATTCAGCTCCAGTCTTTGGTGTCGGATTACTATTACTGGCATCAGCAGGGAGAGACTTGCCAGTGCCATTTCTAGAACTCGTGTCCATACTCAACTCTTTGCTGCACCATTCCTTCTCCAAAGTTTTGCTGTAAAAAATTATTCAAAAAATTTAAAAAACAGCAGTTCCTGAAACAAAACTCAATTATGTGATGACACTTTCTGTACGACCAATGAAAAGGCTTTGAACATTATATATCATTCTTTTACTAATATCCAAAAATTACATTTCTTGGGTTTATCTTAAATTGTGGGCACTGGTAAGAAAATAAATATTCATGTACGTAGTCCATATAAAAATCTAACGCTGTTACATTTTAGGATAAGATTTATAGGTGATTGCTTACATTCTCTGCATTTTGATATCTAGAGATTGAGTTACTTTGGGATTCTGAGTGAAGGAGCAATTTTTTGTGCCGTCTTATAATCTCCTACTTTTTGGCAAATTACTTGTGTATTCCTATGTGATTGATTGTGCTATTTATCTACTTAGTTTTATTAGAGAATAATATAAATCATATTTTGGGACCTCACTTACAAGCTTAAGTTTTTAGGTGAATTGATTCCTTGACATGGTATCAGAGTCTTGTTGACCCAGCGGTCACGAGTTCAAATCTCATCATCCCCATTCTATTTGATAAAAATCAAACACAAGGTAATGTGGGTCTGTGCAAGTTTCAAGCCCAAAGGGTTTTCACTTGAGGGGGTGTGTTAGAGAATAATATAAATCATATTTTAGAACCTCACTTACAAGCTTAAACTTTTAGGTGAGTTGGTTCCTTGACAAGTTTGAGGTTTTTGGGTTACTTTCGCCACAACATTTATCTTTTCCCTGTTACGTAAAATTGTTTCTGATTAAGATGGAGATTTTATGCTACACTCTTCTGAAATTCATCTGTAAAGTCTGCCCGGAAAGTGGAAATTTGTAGAATATAACTCGAGAAGTTACAGTTAAGTTTCGATGGATTAAACTCTTTGAGAGGATATTGTTTGTTTATATTCAAACTACTGTGATGTTGGACCTTAGCAACTAGCATGGAGTGGGAAATTCTACTGCTCCTTATCAGTTCATCAGTCAGGTCGAATCTTCTCACTACTTTACACAGTAAACTTCTACTGGACTAGATGTTTCGGACAAGACAATTACTATATGCTGCTCTCAAATTTAGAACATAAAGAGAATTACTATACGCTGTTCTCAAATTTAGAACATACTGACCTGCAGCTTAAGCAAATTATCAGACCAGAGCTCTCAGTTTTAATGATCTGATATTTTTCTTTCCTGTCCAGGCAAATGTCACAGGAACTCAGTGATGACTCACCCTTTTCAAGCACTTGCGTTGATGGTTCAATCTTGCGTCCTGAATTTGATGATGACACATTGCTTGGCATCTGACAACAGATCAATGAAGCCTTTAGAGCCTCCTGGAACTGTAATTCTTCAGCTATTTGAGCATCTAACAGAGCACGCAAAATTTCATCTTCTGATTCATTTTGCTGCGAGAAATATGGAAAGTAACCATCATTCACAACAAGATCATCAAAGAAGGCTGGTTCTATCGCCATGTTCTTATCACAAAATCTGTCTTCAATCTCGATCCTCTCCTCTCACAATGCACCATTGTCTTTCAACATCCACTACTTGAATGTCTGTCAAGAACTTACTTTAGGAAGAAGTTGTTTTAGCAACTTCCTCGGGGGTTCAACACTTTTGTACCTTTGATTGACTTGCTTCACATGGAGTGTAGGCATGGACGCGTTATTGCCTTTTGTTTTTTTTGCTTTCCAATTATTTAGGGGTGTCTAGAAGATGAGAAGATGAGTGGATATTGTTTTTTATTGAAATAATATTTTCTTAAAAAATTATTTTTAATATCAACTTATTAAAATATCTAAAAATATATATAAAAAAAACAAGAAATATGTATATTAATAAATGGAGATTTTTTTAACAATAACTAAAGAGACTAAAATTAAAAAAAGTAATATTAAAAAACAAAATAACCTCAATATTGCCATGTAAATCATCAAACCTATGCTATGAGTTATAGACTCAAATCAGTTTTAATAATTATTTTTCTTAAATTTATATTTAAAATTAAATAAAAAACTAAAAAGATAAAAAAAAATTATGTAGACTCAAGATCAACATGCCTAGATCATCGCAAGAAGAAAAATTAAAATGGGTGAGTGGGCCTTCAAGCTCAAGCCTATTCATTTAGGCTTCGTTTTAAAGTTGTCAAAATCATAATTTTGATACGATACAGAAGACGCTTCTGAAACTCTGATCGTAAAATCATACTTGAATTTTTTTGTATAAAAATTATAAAATCACAACTAAAATCATATAGGTAGAAAAATCGTAAAATCATAAGTAAAATATTTTTGAATACAATACAACACAATTATGGCCATAAAACTTCATCATCACATGAAAATGATCTAAAACACCAATTTTTTTAATTTAAAGTAAAAAATAAAAATAAAAATAAAAAATTTATTTATTTTTAAAACTAAAGTATAAATTTTAAAATTAATATTTAAATCAATACATAAGTATAAAAAAATTATTGTCTAAGAAATGTTTTATGCGTGCATTTAAAAAATTTGATTTTCAAAGTTCAAATCATTACAATGATTTTTCATACCATTTAAACCAATAACAACGAATTACACCATTGGAGAGGGAGAGGGAAGGGGACGGGGACAAGCCTATGGCCTAGTTGACAGAAAGAGTAAAGGGGCAGCCAAGCCTTAGTTGACAAAGAGAGCAGGGGGCAGGTTTATTCAACATATACTGGGCAAGGGACAAAAACTGGGCGTTAGGAAGATTTTCACTTGGTATCGTAAAATCGGAAACCAATTTTGGTGTTTTTTTTTCGAGTTTAATGAGAAATGATTTTTCAACCCTACTTGACAAATTTTTGTTGAGTTGATGATTTTGTGAGTCAACTCGCAAGTTTAACAATTATGCTTGGTTATATATATATATATATATATATATATATATATATATATTAAATGAGCCTATTTGTTTTTTTGAAAAAGCATTATTAGGTGACATGTGGTTTGCTAGGGTACATGACGTGTCGTTTATGAGCTTAAATTCTAGTTATTTTATGATCTTTGAAAAATTAGAGTAGTTTTTTTTTTTTTTTTTCTAAAGAACTCTTATTACAATCCGAAAACACATCAATAACACTCATAAACCTATACATCAACTTAAAATACTTAAAAAAGGTCTAAAACACGAAATCAAACTAGGATAGATCTATCCTCATTAGCTTAAATATGTTTGTTCAAACAGTATTAAGTTTTTAACAACCATCATCAAGGCTCTATCATCTCATATAACCTATAAACACAAAAGAAAAAATATATATTTTGAGGATCAAAATAGCTTGTACAATGATATTTTTTCTTGTCACCATAGTTTGATGACCCCCCCCTTTCTTTTCTTTTTAACTACAAACTAAAAAAAATATTATAAATAAAATTTTATACTAGAACTATTTTTTTAGAGTCGAAATAGATTTAAATTGTCTAATTTGTATTATTTTAAAATTTCAAGGATCTAAATGTATTTTTTTAAAAGAATATGGCTCGCCACCCATGTTTAACATCATCTTCATTTTGGTCCCTCTCCTTGTAATTCCACCATTACTTAAAAAAATCAAAAGTAATCAGCATTTAATTAGGATTGAATTGTCCAAAATAAATGAATTATTGAAAAATAAGCAGTGTTGGATAAACATGTTTAGCCCATATGTTTATTCCATCATTCTGTAGCAAGAAATGATGGAATAAAGAGAACCCCACTAAAATGATCGAATAAAGATTAAAGAGAACCCCACTAAAATGATGGAATAAAGAGAACCCCACTAAAATTCTCGTTATTGATGGAGTCCATGAAGACATCAATGAATCCCTAAATCTTTAGGCTTTTTCCTCGAGAGGAGCCATGAATCTCAAATCCCCTCACCTCGCTCTTAGTTTTTAATGAAAAAACCTGTTTCATAAAATACCTTTGCCTTTCTCAATGACAACTATTCATAACCCGTTATTTGGAATGATTCATGTGAAATAACACTTTAAAAATTCTTGTGAAGTAATAATAAACGAGTATCATTGGTTTGGCCGTGTAGATTGTCCAATAAAACCACTTGGATTGAATGTATTGAGTTGTGTGGAGAAGTAAACATTAATAATTTTATAGGATTATGTGAAGATATTTGTACAAATAATAAGACAATACACATAAATATTTGCAAAATATGCGAAGAAATATACAAAAGAAGCCAGAAAAATCCAATGGGGTGGCCAGTTCACCTGGGCTGACCCCCTTTTTTTGTTTTGTTTTCCCCAATAGCTATATACTTGTATTTGTCATCCTCTGTGTTCGAATGGCTTTCATTGGATTCATGGACATCTTCATGCTCCTGTTTTTGTATGAGCCGATAATTAATAATACAATCCGATACTTGTATTTGTCATCCTCTATAGTTTTTGGGTGCTTATTTGAGAAGTTTTTAAGGTTCAACTATTTTAGAAATGATGGTCATCTCGGTTTGAATAAACTGTTCATGAATCACCTTAAGGGTATCGTTAATGATCAGGTAAGTGTAAGTTGAATATTATTTGATCGAGTTTGTTGTCTCCTGTTCTGGTTTGGCTCTGCTGAGGCAGGTGGCTGGGCTATTATGGTTCAGTGTTGGGTCGACTAGAGTGGCTGGCTGGTGGTTTCCGGGCGGATTAGATTGGCTGTTCGTGGTGGATTTATGATGGAGGGCTACTGGTGAATGACCCAAAGCAGGTAAGATAAGAGGGTTGCTGTCCTTCTGCTGATGTGGACTGATCTGGCTTGGTGGCTTCTGCTGGGTTTGTTATAAGTGATATGCTCTGGGCAGTGGGTGTGGCTGGTGGGTTATCAGGCAGCGGAGCAGCGAATGTCGATACAATTACCAGGAAGGTTTATGGGAAAGAGGTTTGTTTTCTTTAAACAATTTTCTTCAGGTTTGGTTTTAGTTCCTGGATTTGTGTTGTGAGGTGTGGTTATGCGGCAGTGGCTAGTCTGTGTGTGGAAGGTGAACAGGGGCTAGGGTTTTGGTCAAAATAAGGGCGTGTTTCACTATATCTAGTTTTTTTAGATCACATCTTGATTAGAATTTTCACAAATCTAGGGTTTGCAATATGTTTTGAGTTCTTCAGAATATAAACAAGCTGATAAGAATTTTCACAAATCTAGGGTTTGCAATATACTCTGAATTTTTGAGAATATAAACAAGCTGTGAATTTAATTGTAAGAATAATTAAAAGTCTTATTTGTTGATGTGAGACAACAAGCTAAAAGAGAATTAAATACATAAAAAAGAAATAATAGAGTTTTTAAAGGAGAAAAACTGAAAAAGTCTATTATTTTATCAATTCATAAAAAAACTATATAAATAGTAAAACCATAACTATAGCAAATAATTAAGTTTATGCCACATTAAATAAAATATTTAACATAAATTAAATCGTTCGCAATAAATAAAACTAAATAAAATCCAAATAGTCTAGTAAATATAAAATGTAACAATAATAAAATTAAGTCCATCAATAATTCTAGATAAAACCCAATAACAAAATTATTCAGTTATTCTCTGTCTGACTCTGTGTGAACCATGTCTCAAGTTTGATGTCTTGATCACTCCTCGTCTGGGCTTCCGGGATCCCCTCGCTTTTTATCTCCTTCTTCATGAATAATCTTTATTTGTTCCTTGAAAAATTGTTCTTGAAACTCCATCTTAAGAAAAGAATTGTTACGATCAGTCAGAATAGATGAAGGGACATGCAGAGATTATTCAGTAAAAATCATGTAAACAAAACAGGTCAAAGCAATGAGAAGCTACACCTCTAGCACTGGATATCATGTCAGGAATATGGAGGTAACTCATCATGAATAACTAGCGTATTTTCTATAGACAGTAGTGATTGCTTAACTAGAGAATTATCAGAAAAAGGCAGGACATAAAAGCTCATAAGCATTCGGTGACCATTACCTCTTCCATGTGCTGTTCATGCTGCAATTTGATTTTCTGTCTCAAAACATCAATTTCCTTCATTGCCTTTCCCAGCCTCTCACTCATTATGACATATAATTCTTCAAGAGGTTTTAGGTGCCTTTGTTCTTCAGCTACTTTGTTGTTCATCTCGACAAACTGGTGATTATCCTCAGTCGTTTTCCTGATCTGTTTCACAGCCATTTCTTGGTATGATCTCATTTCACATTTCAACTTGGGCTTACCTACAGATTAGTGCACTGCATGTCAGTTAGAGTTTAGAGTAGATATGATTTATTGGCAGAATTTGAGGTTTGTGAAAATTCAAGTTAGGCAAATAAAACCTCTTGAATACTGGTTGAAATAATCCACGTCTTCTTTCATTGCCATGAAACCATGAAGTTGGCGCTCTTTATTTGGTTTGAAGTAGACTGGATGATGATTCCAAGCATATCTACCTGTTCCTTGTTCTTCAAAATGCTTATGCAGGCGTTCTGCCTCTAAAAAGCCCCTTGCTGAGCTCTCAAAAATCAAAACACTAATCCCACGATGTCCCTGCCAATTGTAAGCATGTTGAACCTTCATGATAGCGCCATATGAGCTGAAGGAGTCCAACAGCTCTTTGCTTGTCATGCCAATCCACTGAAATCCATTTTGGTACAAGAAATAGTTGATTAGATATAATCAGCTACGTTATTTTAGATACAATAACATTTAATTAAATATTGAACAGCATTTCTGTCTTCATTTCTTTCTGTGAATGTGAGAACAGGATACATACCTTATTTTTCTCATCTTTCATAAGGCTAGTATTTTTAATGATGACCATAGGAGGCCAAACAATCTCATCATTTTTCTTCTCGTCTCTTATACCTTTGCATTTACTCAACACTTCGGTAGCAGGAATGTCAGCAGCTCCCTTACTGCATAACTTCTCTTCCAACAGCTGTGCGAGTTCCTGGTGCAGCTTCACCCTTTTTCCTGGTTTGGTTTTGGCATGTAATATCAGGGCCCGCAGGCCTTGGTACCCTTTGGTAGCACCAGAACCTCCTTCGCATACAGGACAGAGCCACTGCCTGGTAGTTTCATTGACATCCGCAGGTGCCAATTTCTCCATTATCACAAGGAATTCCTTCATCTGTGTGCTCTTCTTGGTTTTCTCAGGGCTCTTTCCAGATGGATCAGAATCAGATTCATCATTATCATCAAAAGCATCAATGTCAGAAAGATCACCCACCTCGTCAGTATGATTAATATGAATATCATTTGCAACTCTTTCTTGGCCAGCGTCTGAACCCTTTCCTGGAGGATGATCAATACCCCCTCGCTTGTCACTTCTTTGTCCCACAGGTGGCCTATCTAAAGATCGTGCAGCAGTGCTCTTGAAATATCTGGAGCGTGTTTGGAAGCCTCCATTTCCTCTGTCAGCTGGCATCTCAGAATCAGCATTACTTGGAATGGCTGGATTCTGATCCACGTCTGTATCTCCCCGCGCTTTAGGATTAGGAATCTGTGAACCCTGCTGTTTTGCGGCAATGGTTTCAGCCATTTTCCTATGCTTACTTTCACAAAACCCCAACTCACCTTCATCTTGTGTTGATTTGAGACTAATAACTTTCACTGCACGAGGACTAAAAGATTCAGCTTCAGTCTTAGGTGTCGGATTACCATTACTGGCATCAGCAGCGAGAGACTTGCCAGTGTCATTTCTTGAACCCCTGTCCATACTTAACTCTTTGCTGCACCATTCCTTTTTAGACAGTTCCAAAGTTTTGCTGTAAAAAATCATTCAAAATCTTTAGAATACAGCGGTTCGTGAAGCAAAACTCAATTAAGTGATGACAAACTTTTCTGTTTGAGGAAACAAAAATTTAAAGAAAAATTCTGCCTAACAGAACGACCATTCCTTTCATCTCTTTCCCTTTAGGTGAAATCGTTGCTGATTGATTTGGAGATTTTAATCCACTCTTTTGAAATTTATTTGTGAAGTCTGCCAGGAAAGTGGAGATTTGTAGCAATATTTCGAAAATTTATAGTTAAGTTTCGATGGATACACCCTTTGAGAGGATATTGTTTGTTTTATATTCAAACTATTGTGATGTTGGCCTAAGCAATTAGCATATAGTGGCAAATTCTACTGCTCCTTATCAGTTTATCAGCCAGGTCAAATCCCCTCACTGCTTTACATAGTAAACTTCTACAGGACTAAAGGCCTAATGGTGGATACAGATCAATTTAGTAACATCATCAACAACCTCATATAAAGACATACTCACGATAATGTTTTGGACAAAATATTTACTATATGCTGTTCTCAAATTTAGAGCATACTGACCTGCAGCTTAAGCAAATTACCAGACCAGAGCTCTCATTTTGAATGATCTGATATTTTTCTTTCCTGTCCAGGCAAATGTCACAGGAATTCAGTGATGATTCACCCTTTTCTAGCACTTGCGGTGATGGTTCAATCTTGCGTCCTGAATTTGCTTCCATGTTGGTCTTGGACGGAGTTGATGACGACACATTGCTCGGCATCTGACAACAGATCAAAGAAGCCTGTATAGCCTCTTGGAACTGTAATTCTTCATCAAATCCAGCTTTTAACGAAGCACGCAAAATTTCATCTTCTGATTCATTTTGCTGCGAGAAAGATGGAAAGTAACCATCATTCACGATGAGATGATCGAAGAAGGCTGGTTCTATTGCCATGTTCTTATCACAAAATCTGTCTTCAATATGGATCCTCTCCTCTCACAATGTACCTTTGTCTCTCAACATCCACTACTTAAATAAATGTCTTCAGGAACTTGCTTTGGAAGCTGTTTCTTGGGCTACTTCCTTCGTGGGTTTAAGACTTCTGTAGTAACTTCGGAAGTTGTTTCTTGGGCAACTTCCCTCGAGGGTTCAACACTTCTGTAGCTTTGGTTCACTTGCTTTGCATGGCTCTCTATAGATGCTGTTTGATATTACAAGTTGTCTTTTAAAAGTGTGTTTTTTGGAAATATATTAAAATATATATTTTTTATTTTTTTATATCATAACATCAAAATATTTGGAAATAATATTTTTTTATTTAAAACAAAAATATAATAAAAATATATTTTTTTAAAATGCTATTAAAACAAAAAACAAATAGACTCCAGAACATCAACATGCTTTTATATTTTTTAATTTAAAGATAAAAAAGGGGCGGACATGAGAAATAAAAATAATAAAAATGAGGGAGGATATGAATCGCTCCTAAGCAAAACAAAATTATCATCTCTAATACACTATGAAATGGGATGAGATAATTCCATTTAATTGAAACTGATCTCAATAATGAATTTAGCAACAGAAATTTGATTCGTCATAATAAATTATATTGAATTGGGTTAGTGCTATATCTGATCCCCTGCTTAAATTAAATTATATATATATATATATAAGAGCAAGGACATCAAAGAGAGAAAGCTTAAAGTGTAGGGACGGGATGTACCATTAAGCTCACGAATAATTGAAAAATTGCAATCTGGCAAGAATGAGAACCGAAAAGTCTTCTTGGTACAGGAATTAGGAAAGCAAAAGGAAGCTTTACAAGAAAGTGGCGAAGACACAGCAGAGTCCTAGGTCATGTCAAACTAAGGTTAAAGAACAACACTCTGTATTAAGCAGGTAGACGGGTAGTTTCCAGTGACAGGACACTTCTTCTAAGCGAAGTCACTTCTAAAGTGACGCCATCTGATCCTGAACCATAGAGTGACTGGTGGTTGGTTGATTTGTTATAACATGGCGCAAGAATCCCTGGCCCCCTCTGATTTTGATTTTGTGGATGATTTTTACTTCTCAGCGCTCTTTGATGAGGAAGAACAAGCAGGAGGAGGAGGAGGAGGAGGAGAAAACTTTGAAGTATCAGATGACAGATATGCAGAAGAGTTGCAATTCCAGGAGGCTTTGATGGGTTCTGTCATCATTTCTCAAATGAAAAATATTGGCCCATCACCGATGATGATTGAAGGAACCACTGTAGTGCTTCCTATTTCCGACCAGCCTATGCGTATGGAGATCATCGATTTAGAAGCTGGTGAGTCTTCTTTGAGTTTCTGTGAGATTTGTGCTGAGAGAAAAGAGAATGATCAAATGTTCAAAACTGAGAGTTGCGTTCACTCATTTTGCAATGGCTGCATAAGCAGACATGTGGCCACTAAGGTCCAAGACAGCATCGGAATAGTTACTTGCCCTGGATTGAATTGCAGGGTTGTCCTTGAACTGGACACCTGCAGGCCTGTACTGACTAGGGGAGTGATTGATCTTTGGGAGGAGGCATTATGTGAAGAGGTGATTGATGCATCCCAAAGGTTTTACTGTCCATTCAAGGATTGCTCAGCTTTGCTGGTTGATGATAATGAAGGAGAAACAATTAGAGAATCTGAATGTCCCTTCTGCCATAGATTGTTCTGTGCTCAGTGCTCTGTGCCTTGGCATTCTGGGATCGAATGTGACGAGTATCAGAGGCTGAATGAGGACGAGAGAGGGAAAGAAGATCTCATGGTGAGGGAACTTGCTAAGGACAAGAAATGGGGTAGATGTCCTAAGTGCAAGTTCTACGTGGAAAGAACAGAAGGTTGTCCTCACATGGTGTGCAGGTCAGTTTGTCTTTTGATGTCATTACAATTCAAAACTTGTTTATCACTACATAATTTTTCCTTAATTACAACAGTTTCTGTCACTGATGATCTTTTACTAGTTGCTGATTTTAACCAAACATTGTGATTTGTATAGATAGCAGCATAGAGAAAGATGCCTCCAACTGCAACCATAAACAACATTTAGTAACTTTGAACTACATATCTGTGCAAGTACAATGGAGTTTCTTTTGTTAACATATAATCATAAATGCAGGTGTAGGTTTGAGTTTTGCTATGGATGTGAAGAACAATGGGGCCCAAGTCATGGAGGATGCACTAAGAAATAAAAAGCAGACCAGGCCTTGGAGAAGTGATATATAAACCACCAACCATGATTTAGAGAAGAAACTACTAAAAAGTTGTTTTTAGGTGTCCTGTAAGAATGCGTGTCAAGGAATGAGAAGCTATTGTTGCCATGCTTCTTGTATCTGATGCTTTTTGTGTCTGACTGCAAAATGTATTAAGAAATTTCTAATGCTCTAGCCTCTACTGGTCTATTTCATTTTCCTTCACTTTGTTCTTGCTGTTTCTTCCTCAGACAAGTCTCTCCATCAATGCTATTTGCAATTTAAGTAAGATTTTCATGACCAATCTGATATAATCGAGTTCCATAGCTTTGTTCTCCCTGATGCAATTGTTGACGTTATGCTTCTTTGTGAAACTCATCCTGAATCTTCCATCCAATTCATAGGAGTATATAATGCATCTCAAATTCTTATAACTCTTAGTTTAAGGATATCACTCACATGACCATAACTAAGAAAACTATTTTCACACTTATTATTCCTGGAGTTTATCACCCCCATCCTGTGAATCTCCTTCGTTCACACTTGACTATGATGTTTCTCGATTGAAATTGGTGAGGAAAGGACAGAGGCGGCACTGTAGAAGCCATCCATTAAGTTTCCTGTAAATTTCGTTCGTTCACACTTGATCATGATGCCAGCTCGATTGAAATAGGCGAGGAAAGGCAGTGGCAAAGGCATTGTTCACTCTATAAATTCATTTGGATGTATTCTCGAAACTTGAAAAAAAAAAAAAAATCACAATAATAAATGTATTTATCTTCTATTTGAAGATTCATTATAAGTATCTATTCTATTCTCTTATATGTTAATTATTTTTTTCAATATTATATTAACATAATTATTATGTTACTCATATCAATTTCAATATTTTTGCTTTTCATTATTTTAATTTATTTTTGGAAATTTTCTCACTTTTATTACATAGAAAAAGATTTATAGCTCCTGCAAAATTAAATAAATTAAAAATTATTCTTGAAGAACTAGTATTGCAAATTTATGAAGAATTAAATAATTAAATACAATTCTTGAAGAATTAATATTTCTAAAACTAAATAAACAAGTCTTAAATGATCGATTTTTCTTCTTGTTTTATATTTATGATTTTATCTAATAAGTTATTTCTTGTTTTTATAGATAGACATAATGTTAAATATGATAAGAACTTGAATTTACTGCTCTTGATATCTATGAAAAAAAATTATTTGTCATGGATCTTTGACATCAAAATTATCTAAAAACTATGAATCTTGGAGAGACTATTAAAAAAAAGAAAATAACTCATCCTTACATGATTGTGTAAAAACAATAATCTTCATTCACCACTGTCCAAGAAAGATTGAAAAAAAGAAAGGAGTCGATACTAAATAAAAAATAAAAGAATAAGTGTTAAAATGAAAACATTTACAAAAAATAAAATGACAAAAAATAAAAACAATATCTAAAAGCACAAATGCATAAATATAGATAAAAAATAAACATTGTTCAAGATGTAAAAAAAAATCAAATGAATTAATATTTTAAAAAAAAGAATAAGTGCCAAAATGAAAAATAAAATATATAATTAACTCCAAGCGAAGGATAAAAATGAAACAAATCAAAACTTTGAGACTAAAAAACAATAAAGGGATTTTAAGAAATCAATTCAGTGCAATTATTGAACTAATTAAAAAAATAAGGACCAAAATAAAATGTAATATATATGACCAATTTTAATTTGGAGATAAATTTACAACAAATTCAAACTTGCATGCTAAAATTATTCAAGGAACTAAAAACAAATAAAAAGATGAAGGGCCGAAATAAAACTGTATATAATTAATTTCAATTCAAGTGCATAATTGAAAATAATCGAAAGTTCCATTAAAAAATTAGTAATAAAAAAAATCAAAAAATTAGAGACCAAAATGGAATGAATATAAATATGAGGGACTGTCTTGCACTTCACCGCAAGAGAGAGAAAAAAAAAGGGGAAGAAATCATCCACCGGAGATCACACAGTCAGATTTGAATGACATGTGCTGCACATGGAGGAAGAGGATATGGCGCCAAATCATATGAGATGACAGAATCACAGGTTTCGACGGGTGAAAAATTGAAAATACCCCCCAGTTCTAGGCATCGGTTTTTGTCGTTTAGAGAGGCTAATTGTGTCATTTCATTGTACAATAAATTTAGAAATACTACCATATTCTATGAAAAATTCAAAAATACCCCCGGTCCGGAGATTAAAAATTTTTGATTCTAAGAGTAAAATAATTATTTTACTATTATAATAAATAGTAATACGAGGCAAAAATTGTCAGTAAAACCAGAAAGCGTTTTAATTTTTAGTTAATTTATTTATTTTTAGTGAAACCCAGTTGAAAAGCTGGACCCCATGCACTACTCAAGCCTCTGTTATCTGAAAGAAGCAGTGAACAAGACATCGTTCATTTTCATGGCTCCTTGCACTCGTGGCGCCAAATAACTTCATAACTGAACCTTACCCACAAACCCATCAACAGCAACACCAGCAACAAAAACACAATTGATAATTAATGGCTCTCTTCAACACCCCATCATCATCTCTTTTGCAGGCACAAAATTTCTTTACCAGTCCCAAGAAAATATCACCCTGCTTGATCACTGTCTCTTGCTCAAAATTACCTTCTCCTGTTGATGACAATAGTGAAAATCAAGAGCCTAAGAGAAGATTATCACAACAATCATCGTGGGAAGCTAAGGATTCAGAGGGAAAAGACTATCTTTACAGGCTAGGAAAAGAAGCTGATAATATGAACATTGCAGTCGGAGCTAGGGCTGGTGTTGTTGATTCTCTTTTTGCTGGCAATTTTCTTGGAAAAGACTGTAGGTTTCTTGTTTTCTTTGAATTCTTGTTGCTCCTAAAATTTATCTGATCTTCATTTAATATCGTTGAGAACTAATTCATGCTCTTTGTTTTGTTTGTGTGTGTTTTATCAATTGCAGCTGATATTGTGTTTGATTACCGTCAAAAAGTGACAAGATCATTTGAGTATCTTCAAGGCGATTATTACATTGCTCCTTTGTTCATGGTAATTTCCGCTTAACTATCTTTCTTCTTCTTCATCTTTTTTTTAGGTGCTTGTCTGTCCTTAGTTTCCATTTGCCCTATTTGTTAGTGTTGTAGTTCACTTGTGAAATTCTGGGTCATTGCAAGGAAGGATAAAGAGTGCGGTTTATAGTTCAATTTATTTAGTGCGAATGAGAATTACTAATACCGTTTGATATGTTGACTTTTGAATGTAAGTTATATGTGTTGTATGAGGTGAAATAAAATGTATGATGTGGTGAATTTTTAGCCAAAATGAGTTTTAATGATCAACTTTGAGACCTTCGAGCACTGATAATGTAAACAAAATTGCACCGTTATTGCATTTAGATTTAAGGCTTTTCGCTCTTGCTCTAGTGGAAATATGGGGTATGGCCAACCTGGTGTATTTGTCTGTATTGTTCATTTGTGGAAGCTTGGTGAGTTTTTATTTTATTTTTGCAATAACCAGCTTCTGTTTGTAGTCTTTCCTTTTGGATGAAAATTATGCTTGTAGAGCAAGGCCAGGGTGAAATGTATAACGTGCTGGCTTTTAAGCAGAGTAGGGGCTGTTTGGTATTGTGATCGGAAAGTATTTATGAAAAAAATTGAAAAAAAATTATTTTTATTTTTTTACTTTAAATTAAAAAAAAATTAGTGTTTTTAGATCATTTTGATGTGCTGATGTCAAAAATGATTTTTAAAAAATAAAAAAACATCATTTTGATGCATTTCTAAACGTAAAACATTTTCAGAAGCAATCGCAATCACACTCCCAAACAGGTAGTTAAGTTCCAATTATCCATCCAAGCCACTAAAGAACTGAAATTTTTAAGAAGTCAAACATCTCACATTACTGCATTTAGACCAAGGTCCTATAGTTCTTGCTCCAATGGAAAGAAAATGGTGAGGTTGTTCAAGGTCTTATGTTCAAATCTTAAATATCAAGAGAGCGTATTATTGTTGCACTTGTCTTGGTCTCAACAGAAGGAAAAAAAATGGCTTTCATCTTGATTGCTTTCTTTATCTTATTTTTCCTTTCATCTTGATTTGTCTATGCTCATGAAGTTCATGTATTCATTGGTTCTTTATGTCTGCTCTTTGTTTGTGACAGGATAAAGTTGGTAAGTTCTGTTGACTTGAGCAAAAGTGAAGAAATTCTATTGCAGTAAGAAAAGTTGTTGATAATGAAACTACCAGTTGCCTGTCCGCCTGTCTTGTTGTGATTTCATTGTTATAAATGGATCATATCATTTGCCAATTGTTATGTGTTTACATTTTTAAAAGGACGGGGAGAAATGATAGACTTTTTTATGATTCTTTTTCTTTGCCTTTTTTTATGCCAAAGTACAAGTGAAGTATATGTCAAAAGACAGATGTGAGCAGCACAAGATATACATGAAAAAGACAAGAAATTATGGTTGTTAATCTTTGTATTATTTATTGCTGATGATTTCCAGACATGTTTGCTAGAGTCAATATCATATTGGTGATACTCATGTAAAATTTGCACCTATAAGATATGTTGGGATTATATGTTTGGTTCTGGTGAACTCCAACTTGTGGGTTTTGAAGTGATTTTTGGTTGGGGTTTCCATTTGCATCTAAGATTAATGACTCAAGTTGTTAAAGGACAATAGAGGATTTTAAGGGTACATATAGAGTCACGTGTTAGGTGAATAACTTGTTATCCACTATTTAACATATTTTTATGTTTTATATAACGTTTTGATGTGCTGAATAACCAGAAATACTACTGACTTTCCTCTACACATGTTCTGCTTTTAACAGTGTGCCATATTGTGAAGAACTACCTAGCTCATCTTCTCAACGTCAAAGTTCCTTTGATTCTAGGTATTGACTTGCGGCATGTTTCATTGTCAAGGTTTTGGAGAAAGAGTAGTGCTGGTTAGAGTGTGTCCATAGTTGCTGGTGTTCATTCTTCATGTTTTACTCTCTTTAAAACCCTAAAAATATATCTTCAGAGACATGCTCTTTAACTTATGCTAAAATCATATATTGTGATACATAAATCCATGAAAAAATATTTTTCAACTCTTAGTATAAGCTGCATTTATATTGAATTGAGTTTCTGTTTGAAGCAGATGTACTCTGAAAGCTATGCAGGTGCACACATTCTTCTATATGAGTAGGATGACTGCACAGTCCATATGTTTCACTGTAAAATTTTGAAAATAATATGAGATTTAACGTTTTCTTACAGGTATTTGGGGAGGAAAAGGCCAAGGAAAATCATTTCAGACTGAACTTATTTTTCAAACCATGGGAGTTGAACCTGTAATCATGTCTGCAGGAGAATTAGAATCAGAAAGAGCTGGTAAGATAGGTTTCTAGCATGCTTTTGATAGATATGATGTATAAAGATACTTTTGGGTTTGGACATCTAGCTAAATTCTAATGCCTGATAGCTCTCAACCTTTATCTTCATACAACTATTATCACTTAGCTAAAACAATCCATACACGATGATGGAACTGAAGATAATCCTCAAAACAATGGGAGCAAGAAAGCAGGTAGCTGGAAGTGGGAAATTTGGATAGATAGAATGATGTGTAGAATAGTGACACACACTCTCGTGTGTAGAAGAAGAATTTATATGTTTATATTTAACCGCTTCCAATTATTACAAAACTCCCTGCTTATTAATTACTCCCCTCTTACAGGAGAACCAGGAAAATTGATCAGAGAACGCTATAGAACCGCTTCCCAAGTGGTCAAAAACCAAGTTAGAAGCTTTACCACTCTCACTGTTGGTATATGTATGTATGGTGATTTGAAGTTAATAGAATTGTTATATGTGATTCACACTATGATTTTTGTCCTTTTACTTTTGCAGTTGATGCATTGGTCACACAATCTACTATTTTGTTCAAGTACATTGACAAACTATTTGTTGGAATCAGAAATTTTCACTAATATTATGAGCCTAGATTAAGTTATCTGTACATTAATTATAAATTGGAAAATGAGTTATATTGAGCTAAGATGAAAACTCAACTCACTTGCTAATTTGTCAAACACACTTTGATCTCTTTCAGTTAAAATCAGTTCATTTTCTTTCATATATACGAGTGAGAGATGACCTCTGGGATTATACCTTCTAAGATGTTCTAGTTTATTGTTTTTCTTGGGCTAAGGTAATGCTTAGGTGCTGTCTGTTTTACTGCCAGATGTCTGGGCGGGTCCCCCCCCATGTTTTGTTTTGAATCACTGACAGAAGTTTCTTGCTGTTTCATATCAGTTTCTTTGAGTCTGGTAAATAATTTAGTAGCTTTCCGTTAAATTATCCAGGGAAAGATGAGCTGTTTGATGATCAATGACATTGATGCTGGCCTTGGTAGATTTGGTAAGCAATGGCCTGTGCTTAGATCTGGACTTGGGATTTGAACTGAATTATATGATGACAGCCAGTTAACGAAAGCAACATTTAACATGATTTCTTCCATTATAGTATCAACATGTCCAGTTTTTTAGTCTTGGGAACCACAAAATTTCACTCTTCTGCAATTTTCTTCTGGTAAAATTGTGACCATTTTGTGAACTTTTACAGGAAATACTCAAATGACAGTCAACAATCAGATTGTTGTAGGGACTCTAATGAATTTGTCAGATAATCCTACAAGGGTTAGTATTGGACAAGACTGGCGAGAATCAGATATCACAAACAGAGTTCCAATCATTGTTACTGGAAATGATTTATCAACAATTTATGCTCCCTTGATTCGTGATGGAAGGATGGAAAAGTTTTACTGGTATATAACTCATTCAGGAATCTTAATGGTTTTACATTTTAGAAATTGACCTGTTTATGTGTACCAGTCATCTTTAAAACATATTTTTTGCTAGCTCTCATAGGTAATTATTGCCAATGAAATATCAAGACGCAGTTGGAAAAGGCACCAGTTTGTATCCTTACACACTGACAAGTGCATTCACATGCACATAAACAATGCACTCATTCATGACTGTTTTAGGAATTCATTTAAACACTATCCAATTAGTAGATGTTGAATGTTGTGAATACACTACAGCATGCTGGCACACACAGCATGCATGATGCACCCACATTACACTTATTGCTGCTTTCTTTTTCAAAGTGATCTTGTGGTTTTTGGAATACAGAGATTTTGTGGAGGTGATTGAGCTGTATTATTCACACCAGATGTGTTTTTTTATGATGTAGGCAGCCTAACCGGGAAGATATTGTGAATATTGTTCACAGAATGTATGAGAAGGACGGCATATCCAGAGATGAGGTTGTGAGCATTGTGAAAAGATTTCCTAATCAAGGTACCTCCATTTTCTTGATGGATTCCATAGTAAAAAAAAAAATTACGAAAAATTTAAATATGCATGATTTGACAATTTTATTTTATCTCTTTTTCATCTTCTTTTGAAGCTTTGGATTTCTATGGAGCTCTTAGGTCCAGAACATACGACAGGTCAATTTCTAAGGTAAATGACTCTTACGTGAATTCTAGAATGCCAGTGAAATTTCAAAATCAGTTCCTCAAAAGTCTCTATATCCTTCCATATAGCTTTTATCTGTCTGCCACGCTTCTAAAAATCTCGGTGTCAACCTTACTACTGTACACTACTAGCTGCTATGGTCAACAAGCCTTACAATTTTTCAACCAAAAAAACAAACCAAAAGTCCTTTTGATTCCTCTAATCGCTGCTGTTGCTAGAGACATGTTTTGGAAAATTCGATAAGGAGGAGATTCTACATATATATGTATAAAATTTGAGTCTCTGAAAAATATACAAACACACCAGTATCTGGAATAGCAAAAAAACAGGGATAATGAGGTAACAAAATCCTGAGAAGAGCAAAAGTTCATAAGCTGGAAAACAAATGGAGAAAGTTTATGAATATGCGTGTATGGAATACAAATGAATGAATTTCTGGCAATGGGAAGTTCAGGCTGGAAATAGGAGTGAAAGAACGTTGAAGTCCTGTTTTAATCACCAAAACCAGAGTAAACTTTCCGCTTTTATTATCTGATTTCCTTCTTTTGCCATTGGGAAATGTTTTGTGGCCCATCATAGCTTAGATAGGAAAGTGGCTCGAGGCTATTAGGTCACTATAAACTGTTGATAATTAGGCTGGTTTCGAGACAGGAACCTGGGGGGAGATTAAAGGGAGAAAATGGTGGAAGGAGTAGAAGGGGGAAATGTCTATCATTTGTCTTGTTGTGTAGATGCTATAAAGAGGAAAAGGAGAACAAGAACTTATTTTGTGTTGAAAATTAAAACCCCACATATTATGATGTGTACTAACAAGTTTATATGCATAATTCTATTCTCTTTTGATTTCCATTGCAGTGGGTCGATGATATTGGAGGCATTGAAAATCTTGGTAAACAGCTTCTCAGGCGAAAAAAGGATGAGAAACTCCCTGTGTTTACTCCCCCAGAGGTAATGTATATGAATCGTATCTCTATTTTTTTGGTCTTCAATTAAGAGCGCCGAGTATCTCTGTTTTTCGTCAACCATCGAGGCATGAAGTAGTTCTTCCATGTGTGGCAGCAAACGTTGGAGGCTTTACTTGAATCAGGCTACTCTCTCATAAGAGAGCAGCAGCTGATTATGGAGACTAAGCTTTCAAAGGAATACATGAAGAATATTGATGACTAGAAAGTAAGATGGAAAAAGCAGCATCCGAATTTAGAGAAAGATAAAAATGAATGAATTCCTTGTTTCCATCTGCTGCGTATGCAGGGAAATGAACTTGTATATCAGATGAGATGAGATGGAAAAAAAGATGTCAGCTTGCTAATTTTGCTGGTAGTTCCCTCTTTACTTCCATGTAAAGTCTGCCCCGGCCATGATACGGGCAAATTTCTTCCCTTGTGGAAAACAAGAAAAGCCTCAAAACAGAATGTAGCTCAAAAGTCAAAATAGCAAAACTACTATAACCGTTAGCAAATTCAGTGTGGCAATAGAAACATTTTTAGTGTCGTTATGTTTTTTGGGAAATAATCTGTTTATCCTTCACATCAAAGTTTCTAAAACTTGCACAAAAGGGTGTTTCTGTCTTTTCATCTTCTTAAACACTAAAATGACAAGTTTACTATTTTAATAAAACAAATAAATTATATTTTGGGAGTGCTTGGGAGTTTGGTTGAAAAATATTTTTGAAAAAATTTAAGAATTTTTTTTTTAAATTAAATTTTTTCTAAATTATTTTGATGTGATGATATTAAAAATAATTTTAAAAAAAATATTTATTTTGATATATTTTTAAATAAAAAATATTTTACAAAATAATCTAAATGATATTCCAAATAGATTTTCTATTTTTTTGTTTCATTTACTATGACTTTTATTCTTTTACTAGTTTTATTGAAATTAATTTTATATTATTTAAATGAAAAAACTATAGGTGACTGTGATGCACACGCCAAGCACCGGGGAATGTTCTTGGTTATTAAATGATTGATCAACTTTTCAAAAGTTTTAATCACATTAAAATAATCTATTTATCTTTCGCATTAAAATTTCTAAAACTTGCATGAAAAGGTATTTCTGTCTTTTAATCACATTAAATGATTGTCTTTTTTCATGAAAAAATTCTAAAACAATCTTATTTTTTTATTTATTTTGATTTTCTCATTTAAAATTAATTAATTTTTATAAAAAAATATCCATATTTTTTTTATCAATTTCTTTTAAATCAGATTATCTTAATCTCATTATTTAGAGCATAGACTTGGTGAGTTAATCTGGTCTAGCTCACCTTTTATTACTAAAATTACATATCTATTATATTAATTTAGGTTGACTTGTGTCGACTTATTTTAATGTTTTTATCCAATTTAGTCCTTGCATATTAAATTATTGACTAAAAATTAAACAATTTATTTTCTGCTCTTGAAAAAAGGTTTTTATTTTTCAATTTATCATGGCTTTTTTTTAGTATGTTTACTTTCGTTCCTTATTTTTCTTTATCTAATTAAAATAAAACTGACTTATTTATTCAAGTTTTCCTTTTTTTTTAAAAAAAAAATGCACTTATGACACTCAAAAATTATATTTTACAAAAATAATAATAATAATAATAATAATAATAATAATAATAATAATAATAATAATAATAATAAATAAATAAATAAATAAAAACAGAATAGCAACGTAGCGAGAGCCTCCATCTAAGTGATGACATAAAACAGATTCATGCTTTGAATAAAACATAATCGACCATTCTCTAACATTTATGGTAGGGATGCCACGTCACAAGTATATGGTAAGAGATTAACTAGATCCATCCATCGCTTGTTGATTGAGAGATTTATACATCTGGTCTATTTTATTGTAGTTTTTTGTTTCATCATGTTTCAAACTTTATTGTATTTTAATGGGCTTTATTTTAATTGTTGGTAATGTCGTGATTAGGGTTTATGATAATTTTATTTTATTTTTTTGTATGAGATTGACACTTTTTGATTATTCAGTAAAATCTGACAGCTGTGTGCCACTACTATGATAGGAAAGTTTCATTCATGAACATGCCAACGGTTTAGCACCAATCATTTTAGTATTGTGAAGAAGATCTGAGGTATATCTAGATTGTTTGAGATAAAAAGCCCTTCGCTGTTTCTTTGTTCTTTAAAATTCCAAGAAAGTCTGGGATGAAATGATGCCTGGATGTTATGATCACTCTCTCAAGTTGGGGGAGCTAAGGACTTTGAAGAGGGATGCTAATGGAACGTATTTGAATTGGAGATAAATTATTTTAGAGGTAGGACTCTAAAGGATTGTTAGGGAAGATAGAATCATGATCAGGGGAGGAAGGTAAAGTAAAAAGTATTATCTTGGAGGCTAGATTCAGGAGAAGGGTCGAGTGCTGACGTATTGGAAGAAACAGGAAAAGGTGACCCGAAAGTGTGATTAATATGTAGTGCAAGTGCATGAGGGATAGAAGAAAAACTTGTTAGGATCATGCTGTCCTTCTCTAGTGAAATACGATATTTATCCTTGGCTGGAAATGAGTACTCATCAGAGACATTGTTTGGTTCTAAAAGATAGCTTGTTATATGCATGTGGTCTTAAATATGGATAACAAGAACATCCAAGGTTATAAGAGCTGTATGATGGGAGTCTTTTATAAAGTATAAAGTAAGGTGATTGAAAAAATTGTTCAGAACTTATATAGGCAGATGATTGATAAAAAAAAAATGCAAAGAAAGACACCAGTCCAGTATCTATTAAGTAGATGTGTTGATGCTAATAAAGTCAGACAAGTTTCTTGGATATGTCAGATGTTTTCTTTCAGCAGTACCATTTTGCTGTGAAGTATAAGGACAAGTTAATCTATGAAATATTCCATGTGTTGCTAAATAAGATTGAAGATTGGTAGAAAGATATTTGCCCCCATTATCTGATTGCAACTGCTGAATATTTTTAGTGGAGAACAAGTTTTGGACAAGAGCTTTGTATTCTTTGAAAATAACAAACACATCAGACTTGGGCTGTATGGGATATAGCCATGTGAATCTACTAAAGCCATAAAGAAAAAGCATATAATATCGACAACCATCAATAGAACTGACTAGAGACACCCATACATCAGTATGAATTATCTGTAAAGACTGTAGTTCGTCAGGTGGAATCAGGAAAAGGTAGTTTTGTAGCTTTTCCTAACTAGCAAGAGTTGCGCAGAAACTTAAATGTTTGGAAGGTTCAGTAGCGAAGAGGTAATGACAGGAATGATATAAGGTGGACTTAGTAGGATGTCTAAGGCAATCCTGGATCAGGGAATTGATGAAAACTGAGTGTGAAAAGCATCCCACACATGTTTAGAGGTTTTCATACCATAGACAATAGAAACTAGCTTCTCTCTAATAGAAGCAAAAGGCCAGCTCAAGACACAGGTGTCTTTCTTTGACCACATCGTGTAGGTTGTGCATGATACATTAGGTTGAATTAATTTTGGAAAACGGAAGCAAGGTAGTAGGATCAGGCAGTTGCCTTTTCACCAACTGCTACCATGTAAACTAACAAATAGAGAGTTTGAGATTGGTAAGCTTCTGCTGTCTCTTTACTTCTGTATTAAATCCGTAATGTATAGAATGTTACATATAACAAAGTGGAGAAAATCAAGGAATATAGATTACAAAACAATTGCAAATCTAATGATGCTCTACAAAATCAGAGATTTGATCTGTGCAGCTGAGATTCTTGCAACAGGTTTTTGCCTAGGTGAGCACATACTCTTTAACTCTATTTCCCATCTTCATTTCATTATTACCCCGTGTCATCTTATGATTAATTACGAATCTGATTTGATAAGAATCTAAATGTTTCAATATATTTACCCAATGGGGGACAAGAGCCATCGATCGAGGACTTGCATTCTCATTTTATATCATCCATGCATGGAACAAAATGGACATAGCCTATTTATTCTGAGAATATTAGAAAGAGCACAAAGAGCTCAATCACATATTCCTCCCTATCCATTTTTCCTTGTAGTTTTTACTGATATACGTTGCTTGTGTCAACCATGATGTAACCGCGACAATATTGTTTTCAACTCGAGAAAATCTCTTAAAGTGAGGTGTGTTGAACGCTATATTCTTTTGAACAGCAACCAAGATTATCCATAAATCACAGAATCCGATGCTTAATGCAGGAGGGCTGCTAAAACATGTCAACTCTCACCCACTCAAACTGTTGCATCAGAAAATATTCACTTTCTTTGAAAAGCAAAGGTCGCCAATTACTGAAGTTGTCACTTGGAAATTCCCAGAGCCATGGGATGGGATATGAACATCAACTTTCTAGAGAAAAATAAAGGACAAGCACTCATGGTGTTCCTCATCCTCTCTCGTTGGTTTTGAATTTGGAAAAAGGAGCCGCAAAGCATGTGTGGGAAAGGAATCATCGTGCCTGATAATTTTGTAATGGAAAATGTGTGGGGAGGGTCTAAACAGTAAGGTTTTTCTAACAACGGATGGATCTCGTACAGGCCCTGCTGGGATACTGTGGTTCAAGTTGATCAATCAACTTAATTATCTATATATCTATATCTATATCTATATCTATATCTATATCTATATATATATATATATATATATATATATATATATATATATACATATATATATATGATTATGGATGTCTGTGTCTTGAGTGAGTACTCAGCTTTCGGTGTTTTCGTTGCCATTGTGATAAAAGTATTCTCTTTTCGTGGTGCTCAGAATTCCCATATCAGAAATGCTTTCATGCCTTCCATCTCGCTGAATATCATTCTACCAACGAATACACCCAACATCCAAAAGGTAACGATGATGCTAAATTGACTCGGTTCTACACCATCCCTTCACCCCCTCTACTCCTGCAAGTATCCTCCTCAGAAAGATAATTGGAGACTGAAAACTAATTATTCATTTTAGAACTCGTAGAATTAGTTGAGGTGTATATGAATTGGTTCGAACATCAACGTTAAAAAAAAAAAAAATCCTCCATCTATGGTTTTTTTCCAGCCTTGATCTATATATGTATTTTACAATTCGGAATTAGCCATGATATAAATCATATCAATATTTGAATCATCCACAAACGTAAATAATAGAAACAAAATATAAATATGTAACAAATTTTAAAACTACAAATATATAGAGACCCGTCTCTTTTATACCAAAACAGTAACAAATTGTTTATGCCTTATTTAAAGTCATTCGATTGTTAAAGTTATTTTTAAAAGTATTTTTTATTTATAAATATATTAAAATAATATTTTTAAAATTATTTTTTTATATTAGCATTCCAAAATAATTTAAAAACACTAAATTTTTTATTTAAAATAAATAATAATAATAAAATTTTTTTCAAAAATATTTTTAAAATACAATATTAAACGTCCCCTTTGAGACCCACGAGATAAAAAATTCACGAGTGAATCAATGTTTTTAAAATTATATTCTCTTGTTTCAATAGTAATATGAAAGAGTATACCTAAGCATTTGTCTCTTGCTTGCCGTGGTGATATCGAGATGCTTATTCAAGGCTACTCTTTTTTCGTGGATTGAATCAAAAAATAATATAGTATATACTTTAAGTAAAGATAAAATCACAACTTTTTATTTATTTATTTTAAATAAATAAATTTTTCACAGCATTCAATTCGCCTTTTTGGCTCCCTCCCGTTGAATATCATGATTGTAACTCAACAATTTTCTTTCTAGATCATCATTTAGCATCCCCAGATATATATATTTTTAAAAATCTTCTCAGCGATGATTTTCAATACGAAAGCTGGGATAATATATATATATATATATTAACTAAAAGATAATTGCCGTGCGTGTTTTACTGTGGCTTTTGGCACTGATTTTTTTCCTCTTGAAATTGATATATACAAGTTGATTTTTTATAAATAAACCAATCACCATTATTTAGTCCTCAATTTTTTTAATTTTTTAATTCATATATATTATTTTCATTTTAATTTATTTTTATTGTTATTTCTTTTATTAATATTTGATATTAATTCATTTGTTATTTTAGTTTTTTATACAAATTTCTTGATTTTAATGATTTTCCAAATCAATTAAATTATTTGAATTTTCAATAATACTTTGGATTTGATTATTTTTAATATTTAACTATTTATGCAATAATAATGATAATTTTAGTAGTTTTTTTTTTCCTTTTTCATACAAAAATCTTTTCTTTTTTTTTAATGATTTTTCAAGACAATTTATAAATATTAATTTTTATAAAATTTTTTATTCATATTTATACATCTATATTTTATATAGTTTTGATTTTATTTTTAAATTGATAGTCATTTTTTTTTCTTTATTTTATTTTTTTTTGCTTCTTCTTTTCATTATATGATTGATTTGACTATTTATCATGATAATTTTAGTAGTTGTCATACAAAATCTTTTCTTTTAATGATTTTTCAATACAATTTAATTATTTAAGTTTGGACAATAATTTTAAATAATTTTTTTTTTTTTAATTATTTCATTTAGTTTGTTTTTATAAATTCTTAGACAATGTATATTTTTTTATTCATATTTATACATCTATACTTTTAGTTTTTTTATAGTTTTTCTTTTCTTTTCATTTTATTTAAATCGGTTAAATCCTGAAATTTGAATTTAAATTGATAGTCATTTTGAAATTAATATTTCTTTATTTTTTTTATTTATTTGTTTTTATAATTTCAGTTATTGGTTTTTTATTACTTTTAGATAATTTTTATTATTTGACTATTTATGCAATGATCATGATAATTTTAGTTTTTATGTTTTTTTTTCTCATTTATACTTAAATATTTTGCTTTTTTTTTATTATTTTCCAGGATAATTTAATTATTGAGATTATTTTGACAGTAATATTGATAATAATTTTAACTGTTATAATAATGATAATGATAATAACATAAGGATATATTTTCAATTTATATATTCATCTTTTTATGGATAAAACTATTTATTATTTTATACAAATTTATAATTAAAAAATTCTATACAAATTTATTATTTTGTTTAACATTATGTTATAATAAAAAAAATCTAACATAATTAATATTTGGCCCTTATACTTTTAATTTTTTGTTTTCATCCCTTGATTTCTTATTATTTCTATAATGATCCCTATTATTATTCAATGAATTATTTAATTCTACAATAATAATAATAATAATATAGTAGTGGTAATTTAATTAATTATTATTTAATAATAATAATAATTTAATTATTTCTCTTGCTTACTTTTTTGTTAATGTTTTTTAAGTTTTTTTCCATCGAGGTAATTTTATAATATCTATTCTTTTCGTAGTAATAACAATGTTGATTTTGATTTTGATTTTTATTTTTTTATTAATCTTTTATTGTTTATTTACTCTTTCATATTATTATTATTATTATGAATTATAATAATAACAATATTTTTATGCTTTTTCGTGCTTCCTATTTTTTTTATATTTCTTTCTCTCAATATAATTTTTCTAATGATTTTTCAAGTCAATTTAATATTATTATTTTAATGTTGATAATAATTTTAACTCTTATAACAATAATAATGACAATAATGAGGATGAATATCTGGACAAATTTCTTTTAAAAACTAAACTAAAAATTATTCTGATATTTTTTTTTGAACAAAAAACAATTTAAATAGCAACTTCAACCACAATAGTAAATATATACATACAACTAGTGATTTATAAATTATTTATCGATAGTTTTATTAGCAAATATTTTTTTTAAAAAAAACCTACCATTTTAAAACTATAGCTTAAAATAAATACATGGGGATGCAAGCATAAACTTAGGCTACATCTCTTGAATTTAAAAAAAAAGAGTGTGTAAAGATTGAAATTAATTATATGGCATTAGGTTAGAGGAGATGGGACGTATGGAACACGTAGGATTAACAATAAGCTTGGCGCAGGTTAGGCTTAATTAGGTGAAGAGTCTCTATTATTTAATATTCAAGATTATGCTAAATCCAAAAGTAAGATATCAACTCCCCTTTAATTCTTTATTTCACCTTCTTGGATTTGACGATCCAAACACTTCATGAGTCGCGTGGCATGGCAATTATTTTCTCCAAGCTACTATCTAGAAGGATCATGTCTCGAATTTAAAAATAAATTTAAATTATTTTGATATGTTGATATTAAAAATATATTATAGTTTATTTTTAAATAAAAGATATTTTGAAAAATAATTGTTATTACACTCTCAAAACACCCTCTAATTCCTTTACGAGTTGTAAATTTTTTAATTTATTTTAAAAGAAATTTGTTAAAATTATTTTGATGCGATGATGTCAGAAATAACATTTAAAAAATAGAAAATATTATAATATATTTTTAAATAAAAATGACTTTGAAAAATAACCGCAATTACATTTTCAGAATACCCTCTTATTTTTTATGAGTTGTGAATCAAATATATATTTTTTTATTTTTTTCAAACATAAAGTTAATTGACAATATCTTGAGAAGTTTAAATCAAATTTTGCAAGTCCAATTAAGTCGAGACAAATAAAAAGAGAAAAATAAAGAACACAGGAAATAAAAGGAAAAAAGACAAATGATTTCCAATTTAGAATAAAGAAAGGAAGAGACGGGGGTCAAAAATATTTTCTAAAAAAATAAAATAATTCTATGAAAATAATTACCTGGAAAAACATGGATGGAGCCATTTATTTTTCAAATTAAGCTCGAGTTGACCAATCTTTTTCACACCCTGCCCCCCTATGCCCTCCCTAACCACTTGGACCACAACGTTGCCGACACTGCTCCTTTATCTGGGTTTTAAAAATTATTATATTTCATTAGTTCCTTTAATTGTTCTTGAAAATCACATTAAAATTCAATCCATATGATTTAAGAAAATAATAAATCGGCCCCCTTGATTATGAAAGCCAATCCCTTCCTGCTGAGGGATCGCGTTATTAGTCTCTTAATAGTTCAGGGACTAAGTTATAATTTACCAGTCTCAAAGCATAATTCTTTCGAATTGTCAAGCCGCCCCCTGCAGAGTGTCTAATTGGACTTTTCACTCGGAACCTGACAAGTTTCGCGCTCAAGTCAATTGCTTAACCAACAGAATCAACCCCCACATAAAGCCGAAAGAAATCTTTTAATTAATCCCGTAAATACCCATACAAATTGCACCACGTGTTGCTTTTGAATTAATTAGCAGCCAGAATACAGTAGGTTTATCCGGGTAAGTAACCTCCTCTGCTGTAATAAATATCTCGTCGACATGTCGGCTGTGCCAGAAACTATGCTATTTATATTTTAGCACATAAATATACATATCCCCATCCAATGCTTTGGCTTCTACGATTGTTTAATTATTTCTCTAATAATATAAAATAAATTATTTACTTTTTTGTATAAAATATTTCTTTACATTATAGTCTATAAAAAAATTGATTAGAAAAATATTTCAGTTTAATATATGAAGTGCCAATAGTTTTTTTTTAAATCATTAATAAATGAAAATGATATAAAAATATAAAAATTATTTAATTTAAATATATTTAAAATGCAATATCAAACCGTATATTTAAATAAAAATTCACTATTATTAAAATTATATAAAAAAGATTGATCAAACTTTTGATGCTCCCAATAAAAGGACCGTTTTCTGACTGTTAAATGGGCAAGAAATTTGAAATCAAAATTTAAAAAATCGGAGCCCACATGAACATATTAAATTAAATAAATAAATATGTGTTAATTTGCAATTAGGCAAACTCATTACCTCTCCCTCCCTCCCTCTCTCTCTGTGTGTATATATATATATATATAGTGCCGTCGCCTGTCGGTGCACGTTGATAATAACACCCAGTGCTATATAGTTTGATAAATATGGCACAGAAACTCTGATCTTCTCCCAACCCTGAACCCTCTGCCTTTCTCTTTAGAAATACGGTATGCTGTGTGTTTGTGGATTACATTGAAAATCCCGCAACAATAAAAAAAAGTGAGAAGAGGAGAGGGAAAGTGAAGGTCTGGCCGGGTTAAAGAGCATCGCTGTGAGAGTTGTTGGTGGGTTCGGTAGGAGAAGGAAAGCCAAGACGAAGAAAATTAAAGTTGAGGATGAGTTGATGGATTTGTGGCATAAGATGATCTTCCCTGTTAGAAGAGTTTGGCTTGCTGTTTCTGCTCGCCTCAAAGCTCGCAAAAATGGTCTGTCTCTTCTTTCTTTCTCCTCAGCTTATATTTTCTCTCGTAAACTGCAGCTGTTTTTCCTGGTTTGCTCCCTTTTCTTTCTTGATTTTTGATTTATTTTTCTCAATCTGTATATGTTGCAGAAATCATTCGCAGAAGAGCCTAAGTTAAAATGTTTGGAAATAAATAATCAAGAATTTTCATGTTTTTCAGCATAATTAACTTTAATGCTTTACGAGAATTCAGTGATGCGGGGCAAGATTTTTTGTAAATTGAATTTGATGAGTAGCTCAAAGCTGCTAGAAAACTTGTTCATGAATTATTTTTATGCTTTTTTCTTCATTTGTGAGGAAAACATCCACAAAGAGAAATCCAATTGAAGACAGACAATCTGAGACTGTTTCAACTATACAAAATTGTCAAATCAAGCGATTATTCTTTCATAACTCAACAGGAATCCTCATCTCTGAATATGATCAGAATAAATTGCCAATTTGGAAATGCCTAAAAATGTGTGTTAGGTAATGACCCGGAAAATTAATTGCTTAAAATTCACATGAAATTTTATTATCCTAACGCTGTAATTATTAAATATTCATGATATAAGAAAGAGAGATAAAGAAGATCTTACAAGTTTTTGATGGATCAATATAACTTTCTCATTCCTCACTGTATTTTTTTCCTTACACTGTAGACATACAATTATTTACGTCTAAGTACATGGTAATTATATTTTAATAAAAAAGTTAAGGAACTTCTTGTACGGATTAATCAAGGCTTCTCCTTTTAATAGAATTATTGCTATTATTTAAGAATTATGAATGGATCTTCCACAGGCTTGTAGCATTCATTACAAGAAGATTTGTAATCTACAAATTCTGTTTTTACTCAATTATTTATGTAGTATACGAGAATGATGAATTGACCTTCCACCATCAAATTGATGGGGAATTGTTGACTGCTTTGTTTCTTGTACTTGCCATCTAGTAGAAAAACTCTATATCAACAGCTAGACATCCAATCGTCAATTAACACCATAAAGAAACATACAGATGTCTTCTGGGAAACACCAGCAGCCGAAAGCTGAGGCCTAACAATAGGATCAACATCATTTTCAGCGCGACTTTTATGCTTAGGTCATTTCAGTAATGGTCCTGACAGCAGCAAAGTGATTTTTATAATCACAACTTAGTGGCCATATGTGCTCACCATATGGGTCCAATGTCCACTCCTAATCCTTTTGGTGCTAGGAGTTAGGACCACCACTGAAACCTCAAAAACTCTATATCAAACAAACTTCAGAATAGTATTATATCCCACCCACTTAGGAGGTATCAGATGGTTGATTTCATTTATTTTATTTAGTTATAGGGTCAAGAAATTGGGCCACAGCCTCATTTATGATACCTTTTCAGCAGTAGAAAATACATGTTACTCACAAGTTTTCCTCCCTCTGTGTTATGAGCAGGTGCTAATCTTCTGAAGCTTCACAATGATGTACAGACATGTGGATATGAAGATGTGCAGGTGATGTGGGAAATGCTAAGGAGATCGGAATCGGAGCTGATAGCAAGTCATCCAAAGCGCAAGCAACGGCCTTTTTGGAGAGTATTTGTTTGGTCTAACCACAGTGCAGCCTCATCCTTCTCTGCAAATCACTCCTGATACAGAACTTCTGATTGATATTATGTTAAGAATAATATGCTGCCTTTTTCTTTCAACTCGACATGGGCATTCATCGTTTTGCTATCCAACGGCCGTCATTGCAGTAGCATGGTACAGAGCTGTTGCAGGGTATCCAAATCAGTACAATATGAAATGTGTCAAGTTTACCTTATTGCGAGTAAACAAATAGCTATCAGTTGCATAATGTGCCTTCTGTAAATACACAATGTTTTGTCGTAACCCACAGCCATAAATGAAAACTTCCCCAGTGAGCTTCAGTTCACTCATCAGTGCATTTTACAGTAAGAACATGGACGACCTGGCCCCATATATCCATAACAGGGGGGGATGCTAAAACAGGCCAGTTATGAAAGCAATCTATACCATGCTCGTATAACATGATTTTGCATTTCTGAACAAAGAGACATTAGATAAAATCATACAAAGAGAAGGAAACTGTCAGTTTCTTGTAAAGCTAATATTATCGTTACCATGTTCACCGATGGAATTTGATTAACTTTCTGTAGATTATCGTTTTCCTCTCTACAAGAAAGATGCCAATAGAGTAACTGTAGCACCAGGGAAATTTTGAACGAAATCGTCACTTTCTTGTAATATTCCATGTGTCAATCTATGAAATGTCAAAGGGGAGAGGAAAAAGGATATAACAAGATGCTTATAAACAGAGAATATTCGTCAGGTCAGGTGGAATTCTTAAAATTTTTGCACAAGCAATCATGCCAATGAGTTATGAGTGTTTTTCATGGATCAAAAACACAATAAACTATTTTGGTTTTCATCTCATGCAAATGGGCTCGATTCATATCTATTGATTAATTGAAAATTAATATAACAGAAAAAAAACAGAGCAGAATAACACACGAAACCAGGAAATCTATGTGTTTTCTCATCCACAAAGCAAGCTCGAGATATTTCCATGTGTTCCAAATAGTGATGGTAAAGAAAGCCATCTTGGCCAGTTCTAGAAAGGTGATTTTGCACATGGAAGATGTCAATCGGTGTTTATCTATTATCTATTAGTTATGTAGTAACAAGTGCTGGCGACCAATATCTCAAAAGTTAAAGCACAGAGTTTCACTTCAATATTTGTGTTGATCCCTCTTCTTTTTGCCATCAATGGGGTCTTTGTCAGACAGCAACTCTGAACAAGATACTCATCAAATGGAAACCATTTTGCAGTTACACATAGGAAGTCCATTTCTACGAGAAAGTGTCTCAGGCACAAACACATCACTATTACCACGCAAGGGAAAAACTATAACAGTAATTTCTTCATCGTAGTATTCATATAATTTTTGAAATTTACTTTTATGATAATAGCAAACTTAAAAAGAATTTTAAGTTAGATCATAGAGGAGTTTAAGCCAACAATTAATTTCCTGGTTCGTATTAAAACAAGCAACGATCAGCAATAGGTAACTTGCTAATATTCATGACCACAACAATTCTACTGTAGAGAATACATGTACAGGAACTTTTACAAGTTGTGTTTTTTTACCAACCTAACGAGCTAGACAAATTATTCCTCCAAAACTGTTTCTAAGAATTTCTCTCAACTTTAAATTACAGAAAAGCAGAAAAACTACGCTAGGAACACAGCAGAGCAGCCAAGCAAGGGCACTTTTCTTTGATTGCCTTTGATTGGTTGCTATAAAACGTGATACTCTCTTGCTCTGACTCAAACCTACCTTGTTGGAGGCAGAGTTGTATGACACGGGAAGGAAACTATTTCACAAGGCTAAGAAGGGAGTTGACTGCAACATTTTTAACCAAACATACATGTCAATCTGTTCCTTTGGACTAGCCATCAAACTAATCACATCCCAAACATAATTTCTCCAGGACTTCATTTTCCTTATGGGGGCGTGCATATTTTCTCCAGAAGCAAGGGCCAGTCTTCTCCAAGCTGATGTGGGTTGAGCTCCATTGCAACCTTCAAATCCAGTAGGGATATCAGGAAGAGGGATCTCTGTTCTTGCATTCCACCTGAAATCCTATTGCTACTTTGCACCTTAAAACGATGGCCTGGAAGAAAGCCATTAACAAGCTTCCCCTCAGAACGGTTCTTCTGGGAATTATTTTTTGTCAAATCCCACCCACAACTTCTATTAATGAGTTCAGTGCAGGACTTGATCAACCTTTTTAAGTAATCATCCAAGCTGCTGTTCAGCAAATTGGCAGAGTCCATTGATACACCATCAAGGCCATGAGCTGCAGCAATTTTTTGCATTTGTTCTCTCAGTGTTTGTGTATCCAGCAATCCACCACTATCATACGAGCTAGCACATCTGTCAATGCTTGCTAAAGTCAAAGGCCCACGGGAACCACCAGCACTCACGATGCAAAATGGAATTCCAAATGGTGCCTGAATTGGAGTAGATATCTCAGATATTTCACTCTGTTCTTTACTATGTACAGATACTAAACCATCAGTTGACTGCTTTATTAGTGATACCTTCTCGGGGCGGTGAAGGAAAACTTCTGCTTCTTGATGATGCTGCACCAGCTTCTGTATTCCATCTTCTGAGGCTATATTATCATCTGTAATGGTTGGCTGATGAGAAACAAAATCCGCCTTCCCATTCGGATAAGAATGGGACCAATCACTTGCAGATGTTGGAACCTCCTTATCACGACCTGGCAGCGGTGGCGAGACAGTGGCATTACAAGCATTTTTCAAAATTGACCGTATAAATTGATTATGAAACAGAACATTATCTTTCCCAATAACAGAAACACATAGCTTATTAAACTCAACCTTGCTCAACTTCAAGCTCAAAAATCTATTCAAATAATAGAAGTATAACTTCGACCTTTCCGTCCCAATTCTCTTCACCATCTGAACTTTCAACTCCGTGAGATTTACCCGCGAATGCTGAGATGACGGTTGCATCTCTCTCACCTCATAGTCAACAAAAAACAAAAAGACAAGAGTTGCAAAAATCACCGTTTCACCCAAAACCCTAACTAAATCAAGGTCATTTCACTCCGTTTCCAAAATCGTATATTCCACAACCCTAAAAGAAAAGGTGCATTGACTTCAACAAAACACATCAATGCCACCACAAACACATCTTCTATGCAAAGCTATAGACCCTAAAAAAGACTAGAACTTTTCCTTCCGAAACTTAAATTTCACGAAACAAGCCAAACCCTTGTCATATTAAAACCCAAACTTCACAACGAAAAAACCCTTTATTGCTCTTACAAAAAATTTGAAAACTTTCAATGTAACTTCTATATATATAAAAAAAAAAAATCCTTTCTTCAGGAGAAGCTATCAATTTCAACTTATCAGATGTCCCCCAGCAAAGCTAAGGAACCTAAAATAATGGGTTTTTCGAAATGAATACAATACAGGCGGGGGAGAAGTGAGATTCTAGAGAGAGAAAGCTTTGATTGGTGTCTGACCTTGTTTGAATCTGGAAAAGTTTTCAGATCCCGAAAGAGATCAAATTTGATGTACCAGCAGCAGCAGCTAGCTGGCTACCATCCTTCGTTCTCTCTTGCACAAAACTATAAAGTGCTGGCAGCTTGGCTCAATAATTCTTTGCTTTCACTCTCTCCATAGAATTCACAAATTTTTTCTTGGAATTTCAAATCATTTTGAGGTTTTCTCTTTCTCCGTCGAGTTTTTTGTTGGTTTTTCAGTGACATTTTCAATTTTTATTTAAATTGAAATCTCACAGTTGAGAAATGCTAATAATAAACCTCGCCGTTTAGGATCCCATCTCTTATTTCACCTTTCAGTTTCTTGTCCACGACTGGACATTTTGTAGATTCATGTTTTTTTCACCTGTTCGTGCTCTGCCTCTTCCTCATTATATTTTAAATAGGCTAGTTTTCGAGTTTACATATATATTATATAATCATTCACTCTTTTTTCTAATTCATATTGTGAAAATAAAATAAAAAAATCAAAATATATTGAAATTGAAATAGTCACTTTTTTAATTAAATGGATATGATTAAAGTTGTTTTTAAAAATATTTTTTTTTAAATATTTTAAAATGATATTTTTTTAAAAAAAAATATAGCACATCAAAATATTAAAAAAATTATCTAAAATAAAAATAAAAATTTTAAAATGTTTTAAAAATATTTTTAAAACAAGGGAGCAAATATAGATGCCAATAAGTCTATTTTTCAAGGAAAGTTTAATAAAAATAGTATTGCTTCTTAACTATCTAATGGTTCATAATTTTCTTAGAGTTTATTTTAGGATTGAAAATTAGTTTGAGTTTCATATGATATTTAAAAAAATGTTCTTAAGACAACATGTGATCTAGTTTTGAAAAAAAACATATTCTTTAATTTAAAATCTAATTAACACTTTATATGTTAAAATTGCTGTTTAAATTTTTTTATAAAAAATAATAATTGATCTTTTTAATATTTTTATTTCATTTTATAGTACTTTCAAAAAGATCTTTTAACTTTTTCCCTCTCATGTTTTATATAAATAAGTTATATTTATATGATACATTTATACAAATAAAAATTGTTTGTTTATAACAATTAAAATTAAACTTAAAAATAAAAAATAAAAATACAACAGACACATAAAAATAGTTGGGGTAAAATATTTGTATGTGCATTTATCTTTTGTTCGCATCATGGATATTATCTTTATATTTTATTATTTAATTATCATTTTTTAATTTTTTAGTTTATATTTTTTTTATAAGTACAAATAATATCTTTTCATTTCTTAATTAAAAAAAATATGATATCCAGAATTAATTGATTTCAAGAGATCAATACCGATAAGTTTAATTTTTTGGTCTTTAAATATTTGATAATATTTTTATTTTTAAAGATTATTTTGAATATTGATATATAAAAACTATATAAAACACCAAAATTTTGTGAATTAAAATAAAAAATAATTGAATGGCTACTGTGGATTCTGTGGAAGGACACCCTCCAGGCATCCCAGAAGCAAACTTTACTTTGACAAGAGCAGCAGACAATTATAATTGTATTTGGTTGGAGATTTCTCTCGACAAACAGCCAGTGGTACTTAGTATCGATTGCTTGAAACATATTATTATTTAGCTTCATGTGAAAGCTACAAACATAATTTACTCTGAAATCATCCATAACCATGACAATATAAGGATCAGAATGTAGCTAATCACTCTAGAAAGGTGCTCGCGAACAATGCCTGTTTTCTGGATGATGGCTTCATTGCCAGATATGTAAAGATAACCAACAGATTATAGAAGACATTCATCAGCAGGGAAAAAAGGGTTTTTTTTTTGCTGGGTTCACATATCATGATCAACATTGATGAGTTTTAGAGTGAAACAAGAAGGCTGGCAAAATATCTGATATAATGAAACCAGTTCGGCCAAAACTAGAATCCTGCTACTTGAATTGTCCAGAGTTGAGATTTCAGTATCAAACGATAGAATTTTATTAAACTAAAGATAATATTATTCAACTAAAACAAATGCAATCATTAAAAAAAGGGTTGAAAGAATAGGATAAAACCTAGAAACTTTTAGATGCTTTCCTTCTCTTCTTCCACTCACTCGTTTTTCTTTCAGTAGTAGTCAACGAAGTTGACAAAATACAAATTACATCTCTTCACAATGGGCTTTGTTTACTTGTCATTTTGAACCCTGCCTCCAAAGCTTCTGGCAAGAATCCACTGGAAGCACTAAAAGCATGATGCGGAAAGGGCACCTGCAAAAATTTGTTTGTAGCTATCAGACTAAAAGTTCACACACAAGAAGAGGAGCAGAATTCTAGAATATCGTATAAATAAGTAGAGGAAAATATTATATGGTTAGTATTTCCCAAGGTGCAAAATCAACTTTATAAATCCATATCTTTCAATTATTTTTGTGCCATGTGAAACATGCCAAAAAATACTAACTCGAGTACTAAAAAGTAAAAAAGACATGCACACACATTCATATGTAAACAACCAAAATGAGGTCCACCATAATGCAAAATGCTCGCACTTCAAAATAGGGGGAAGAGGTATGAGCTTTACACGTAAGATCACGGATCCCTATAAATTCAGGGTATTGAGATGCTCAAGTTTGCACACTGATCGCAGATTCTCCCGTTCTTAACATTATTGCCTCTCAAGAAATGATAGTCAATCCAGTTTACATGTTTCAATGTTTAGGTTTGACTTCAGTCAAGTACCTGGAAAAACGATGCATCATGCAAGCCCAAACTTGTCACATAAGAATGCTGTTTGAGGATCAAGTTGGCCACTGCAGTAGCTGGAAGGAACAGTAGAGAGCTCCTGCCTTCCTCTCCACTCTTCACCAGGTTTCAAAGTAATGGGCTTTTCCACACAAGCAGCCTCTACACACAGCATATGCTTGTACTCGTCATCACCAAGATCAGGTATTGTCTTTGCTTTCTTATCCCAGGGATTCCAAACCACTGCAGGGGAAAATAACTACACCTGTTATTACTGAAAGGATTCAAAGTTTGTACAGAACTTTCAGTGTCCTACATTTGCTTAATCAGTCCAGGTTCATCCACAACTACCAAAATGGCATGTGTTCCACCATTAAAAACAAAGATTATTTTGAACGACACAAAGCATAAAAATACTGTCATTTAATGATGTCAAGACCACAGTTCATGGAAACCTAACATGAGACTTCTACAAAGATACAATTAGAGTGCTCCTCCACATTGACCCTTGGGTGACAAAATCTGAATAAAATTTCAAACAACAAGCTCCAATCCACTGGCTGCTATGAGAAACCTTCAAAGGTATATGCCAACTATTGCAAATTTAGAACATTTACTTTTGACAAATGAACATACGACAACAGGCAATAGCAGCTCATTCTGCAGGCGAAAACTGTTTATACATTTCCAAATCTTAATGGAGTCTCTATAACATTGGTTGCTAGCAGCTTATCACCAAGATATGCATGCAAACAAACTTTCACTCACCAGCATCAGGAAGTCCATCTTTCCGCAATTCAAATGTCCTCTTCCTTTCATGGTCCAGGATAGCAATTTTGGTAGGTGTGCTGAGATATACTTTGTCCACCTTCATAGAAAAGAGTAGAACTGAGTAACACAGAATATTTGTATGAATAGATGCTGAAAGGACACTACAAAACAACTAGCTTTTCCTTAGAAAACAGATACTAACTTCTGATTCAAAGACTATTGCATCTCCTTGTTCAGTGAATCGCTCTCTGTTCTTCAGATTATCCAAATAATCTAGTGTTTCTAGTCCTTCTACCCGCACTTCACTGGACAAAAGAACCACTTCACTATATCAATAAAAATATTCAAACACATAGATGCAAACAATATATTCTATCACAGAGACCAAAATAATGACTTTGTTCAATTCATCAATTATGCATCAACATTTCTACTCAACATTGATTTACAATAAAAAAAGATAAAGATCAGTATACAATGAACAAAGATAAACATCTTTGCACAATAAATGAAAACCCAATAAACAACTTAACATAAAAAAAGCTCTAAAGACAGCAATGATAAATAAATATTGTCAAAGAACCTGATATCCGTAACATGAAAATATGTGTGATACGCAAATGTAAATGTGAATGATTTCCCATCAGTGTTTGTATTTCGAACGCGTGAGGTCAACATCAAATCTCCTCCAGGCCCCAGAGTTATTCGTAGGCGAAATTCATATCTGCAAAAATTTGTATGTATCAACATTTTTTTTATGGTTATTAGAAGAACTAGCAGCAAAAAATACAGAGAAGCAAATATCTTAATTTAAAAATATTTATATCCATTAATATCACATGGCATGAAGCAATAAAAGTACCAACAGCACACCATGGCATTATATAATATCTGTTTCTATAAAACTAGATCAAACTCCAGGAAAAAAAATTTACACACTGTTCTATCTTACTGAAAATATCTTTAAATGCTTTTGATTTTTGAGATGGAAACCCAAATAATTTGCTTTAACTTTCTTTAAATAATGCAGGACATGACAAGTTGAGCTGTATAGAACTTTGTCCTCAAATTTGAGTTACGCACCTGTGAGGCCAGATCTTCACATCTTCTTCGGAGTGCTTAAGTATTAAGTCAATGAAGGCCTTGTTGGAGCTATTTGTTGGGAATGGAGGGGGGTCATTGTCAACGGTCCAAAACCTAGTCCTTGCAAATCCATGTGGTTCAAGAGAACCAAGATTGCTGAACTGCATATGCCAATTAATATACTTTGAAAGAGTAACTTAAGTGGCAAAACATGATTGGTTAGCACAAGAGATGGACATACTTGAGGATAGCAGATTGGAATACCTCCACGAATAGCCTTTGGAGGCTTAAAAATAGCCTGCACAAACCATCAATATAGTTTACAAGAAAGAATGCATTTTCCAAACCCAGGCACATGAAATGACTAGGACGTGGCTGATTGCCATCATCTTTGAGTAGTTTAAATTGATGGATCAAAATTGCAATTTATCATGCCTAAAGCTTATGTGATGCCAAACCCATAAAAAGAAACAATCATTTTTCTAGGAGTCTATGATAAAATGTTTTATGCATTTTAGGTCTTCTAGGTTGAATATTCATTAAAAAAATTATATGATGTATCCTGAACAATCCTGGATTTTTAGTATAAATAGTAGAGATCATGGGTATTATGCATTTCAAGTCAGTAGACTTCCCCTCCGCAAACATATGAGAATATGTTTCCACAGTTGTATGCTATAAATTCTACATTAAACACTTCATTGTTGGTCTCAAGGATATATATGACATAATAAATTCATTGATACTCCTCCAGTGGATGGCAAATAGAGACATATATACATATGACCTTGGCTATAAGACAAATTGTCACCTTCTAGTTATATTAGCAGCAATCTCACTACAAAGTTGCAAGCACTCTCCAGTAGCACCATGTTTTCACGAAATGAATTTTTGAAGCAACTTCACTAATAACTCAACAAACACAAGTATAAGGTCACTTTCTAATATTCTGTGCTTTATCAACAAAAAGACGATGTTAAGAAACAAACCACACTAGAAAAACCATTGAAACAGAATGGTACCAATAACTGAACAGCTGAAAGTAAATTACTTCCTACAACTAATGGTGAACAGAAACAATTGCACCAAGAGGATTTTTGAAATTCATCATGCGCTGATCTATACATCTTATATAACACAGTAACAGGAAGTACCTTGCTGCTAACAAAAAGCAATTCTTCCCCATGTTCATTCTTCCAGGATGTGACATGACCTCCATACAGGTATACCTGGTCATAAAAACCAATCTTAATCAACAAGCTTTCTATGCTTTCTGCTTGAAAATTATAGCAAACAGCACACAAAGAATGCACTTGAGATCAAGAAAGTAGGGACATTTACGATTCCTTTAGTGATGAATATTCTAGCTCCGTACTACCATAGTTTCTTGTTTTTCGATACACCCCAGTAACAGCACCTATCAAATCTAAAAATTTAACAAAAAAGAAACAAACTTATATTCATAATCACCCATAACGTTGAACCTATTCAAATGGATTCAGATCTAATATCCTGAATAAAGCAGCATTGGCCTTTCAAAACATAAAAACCAATCAATGTCCAGAAAAAGGATAGAAAAAATGACACTAGATTTGCAAGGAAATGAAGAAAAAGGGAAATTGGGTTTCATTAACTACACCAAATCAAGAAATGGATAAATAGAGAAAATATACCTCCGCGGAGCAGCCACGAACCTCACGCAAGATGATCTTGTCAAGGCCATTTATACCCTTACAAAACTCTACGTACTTGGTCTCTAGAGACATCCCTCTTCTCCAATCTACCGACATACACACACGGACACAGACACCTCTCTTGTATGCAGAATATTAAAATCTCTTTGAATCCGTTAAGGATCGAGCATTGGAGAAGTAAGATGGGACCGAAAGGACAGGAGACAGAAAGCGAAAGAAAAACACTTTGGGATCGGTTCGTCTTTTTACAGGAGCTTTTCAAAAATATTTTACCTTTTTTTATTAAAATAATGTATTTACATATTTTATATATTTAATATTTGCAGTTAAACAATAAAAAAAATATATCAATTTAATATATAATTTTGTAAAATATCTACAAATATATTCAACCTTACTCTTGTGATTGTTTGGAACTATGATTGTCGTTGTTTTTAAAGTATTTTTCATTTAAAAATATATTAAAATAATTTTTTTATTTTTTAAAAATTATTTTTGATATCAGTACATTAAAATGATTTAAAAACATTAATTTTTTTAATTTAAAATAAAAAATAAAAATTTTAAGTTTTTTTTTATAAACACTTTGAGATTGAAATGCCCAACAACCCTTATGAAAATAATGTTTTTTTCATAAAAAGACTTGTCTTTTTATATACCATCCTTTGTAAGTAATTCTTGAAATAAAATAGGATAAATTACATTTTTTACGTAGTTTTTATTTTTGATTTTGTGTGTGAATAATAGTTATGAACAATTATAAAATCATATAAAATTTAATATTATCTTATGATAATAAATAAATAAATAAAACTACTAATAAAGTCATGAAGGACATGTTTCCTGTAGTTTTTTTTTTTAATTTTATATTATTTAAAAAATAAATTTATTATTTATCTCTATCTTTTCAACCGAATCGTCCAAATACTTTACTATTTATTTATATCAATTATTTTGTATCTTTTTTTATCCCATGACATTCATAAAACACAACCTTTTATATCATTATCATTTTAATACAATTTTTTTATTTTTTAAAGAGAGTAAATCTTAGAAGTGTTCTGCAAAATATTCACTAAAACTAGAAAGCTTGATCAAAATAATCCTGTGTGCACATGCAAATCGACCACCCCATACTAGAAAACCCGGCAATAAATCTCTGAATATGCCTCTGTGATTTCGCTCCATTATGCTCAAAAGATCCGTCGTTTCCGACAGAAAATCTTACCAACCCTGGTGAAATGTTAGTGCTGCTACCGGGGCAAGACTTATGGGGTCTCGTAACAGCCCAAGCTAATGGCCATGAACACAAATTTGCAGTTGTTTTGCGATTTGTCCATCAAACAATGATTCTCGAACCTGGCTCGATGAGTTTAGCGGAGACCTGTCAACTCAGGCCCTTGGAAAAATACGCAACCCAAATTTTAAACCGGGTTTCATAACACGGAGTCAAATGATTAGCCCCAGTCACTCCTTTGGTCCCTATATCAGCAGGGCCACAAGCAGCACCTATGAAATTCTACTGACGCACTGGAAGACTTTTTCTTCTCTTCATTCGTCTGTACTTCAAGACCCTGGATAGCGACAGACATTGCAATGATAATTAAGCAAAGAAAATGAAGCCAACAATGATGACTTGTCTATCCAGCTCCAGTCAAGCTTAGACTTGTAATGCATGCTGCAAGTTCCCGATTCCAGGATGGAAAAGGAAAGGGACGAATCCACTTGCGTAGTCCATCTCTCTCTCAAAGCTCCTGTAAATACATGCATTCAAGTAGTTATGATTGCCAAGCCTCCTTCAAGTTAAACCAGGAAAAATACAGATCGAAACGTTGCTAGCATTACCAATCTATTTACATGAATAAAAAAAAAGGTATCGGGCTGTAAGAGCACGCATTGTACTCTATCTTCAAAAAGAAATGCTATAGGGCTGTAGATTAAAACAAAAATAGACAGTTTGATTTATATAAAAAGCAATATACAACGATTTAAACATAGCTCTACTTCTCTGTAATGATTCAAGTGCTCATTTCAGATAGTTAATTCCTTTCTGGGAAAGGTTTACAAACAATTCTGAAGGCACGTACAGTTGAAACTGAGTGCCAAAAACAAGAATGAATAAATAGATGCAACTTGCCATCAATTTGGCAAGTACAAAGGACTAAGATCCTAATTAATCTTTCTAACTTCTTATCAACGTAATCTATGCCAGAGCAAAAGCCAAGAGAAGAATCAGTGCGAATGAAGCAAGGTTATTTCCAGGATCAATGACAGATGCATCGGATTTGGGGTCTGAAGGAGCGTCTGCCAAAGGGCCATCAGCAGCAGGGGTTGCTGCTATTGGACCATCCATTGCTGGAGGGGATAGAGCTGGAGAATCTGCAGCAGGGCCATCTGCAGTTGCTGGTGAAGGTCCTTCCACAGGAGAGGTAGAGATGGCAGGCGGAGTAGCTGATGGTGCTTTGGCAGCTGGAGGCTTCGCCATTGATGGGGCAGGTGCATTAGTGGGTGGAGGTTTTGCTGTGGATGGTGCAGGTGCCTTACTGGGTGGAGGGTTTGAGGTGGATGGTGGCTTCTTTGGACTCGATGCTGGTGTCGGGGAAGTTTTTGGTGGGCTTCCAGGAGCAGGTGAGGTGGTGGAATTTGTATTGCCAATACCTGCAGGAACAGGTGAGGTGGTGGAATTTGTATTGCCAGTACCTACAGGAACAGGTGAGATGGTGGAATTTGTACTGCCAGTGCCTGCAGGAACAGGTGAGGTGGTGGAATTTGTACTGCCAGTGCCTGCAGGGACAATGATATTGCTAACCTGCAAGACTGAAATATTATAGGGTTGAGAGGAAACAGATTTAACCAAATTTGAACTGAGGCTGGATCCTGGAACTGCTGACCCAAAGGCAACTGAATTCGTGCTCAAAACCGTGACATTCAAGAACCCTTGTTGGCCTACGGCTTGCCCACTGGATTGGAAAAGGGTGGTGAGCATTGCAGTTTTATTTTGTAATTTCTGCAGCTTTGCTACATCATAGTAATCAAGTATTACATGCCCACTCAACACATTCTTGATCTCGTCGTTTGGTTTTCCAGAGAGAGGAGACATGTTCCCATTTTCCACCACCAGGACCGTGATCGTTTGGCGGCTGTTGATTTCACTAACAAGTTGGGTTTGTGTCAAATAGCTGCTGAAGGTTTTGAAATCAGAGTACTGGCTGAGGATCTGGGTGATGTTAAAAGCTCTTGCAGTGTTGAAGAACAGAAACAAGGAGAAACAGAGAGCAAAAACAGGAGAGAATCTGAGAGACATGTTTTGAAAATTGGTCATGAGGTGATGAGATTACATCTACGTTAAGGCAAATGTAGTTTTTATATGCAAATGAGTGGATCAGATAAAAGGGTCTATATTTGTCAGGAGAAGCTCCTCTCCTTAACCGACTCTGTAGGGACTTTTGCATGGTTGAAAGCGATGATGGAGCTTCTCTTTCAATCTGTATAGCCTTATGCTTAGTTTACCGTTCATGTCAGGCACGTATTCTCTTTTTCCCTGAAAATAGGCTTGCTTAGAATATGAGTGATCGATTCATCCTGTCCTCTCACTTATATTTTATTTGGTTGGTGTTTTAAAATATATAAAAAAAAATGTTTTTTTGAGACAGTTTTGAAGTATATATTTATATTTTTAAAACAAGAAAACAGTTATTTGTATTACCAATTTCTTTTTCTTTTTTATATCTGGAGACAATTATAAAAGTTACGATAGATAACACAACCGGTTTGATTGGGAGTATATTTTAAATTGTTTTTAAAAGTAATTTTTATTTAAAAATATATTAAAATAATATTATTTTTATTAAAAAATATTTATTACATTAGTACATGAAAATAATCTAAAAATACTAAAAAAATAATTTAAAATAAAAAATAATTTTTTTTTAAAAGCATTTTCAAAACGCAATGCCAAACATGATGTATTCCTACAACATCCTTGTAATAAATAAGATGACACCAATAATTTTTGGAAGTGTTTTTATTTAAAAATATATCAAGATAATATTTTATTATTGAAAAAATTGATTGATATGAGTATATCAAAACAATCTGAAAATAAAAAATAATTAATTTAAGTAATGAAAAAATAACTGAATTTTTTTTTAAAAAAATACTCTTAATATGCAAAAACAATTAGGCTTGAAATCTACAACTTTTCAATGCAATATTTGCATAAAATTTCAAAGGAATCTTAAAGGGAACATATTTCAGGTGTTGCTTGTTAATTCTAAAACTTTTCTAATAATTATTTAGTAAATACTACAATTTTTCTAATAATTCAAGGCTATGAAATTTTAATTCCAACGTGAATGATCAAATATCATCGCCATTTGATAAATTTGAACACATAATTGAAGTAACCTTTTCAGTATTGATTCTTCTACCAAGACATGATGCTACGATTATCGAATCCTGCTTGCCCTTTAATCAAATAGTAAATCTAGTTGACAATAATTTGAGTTGAGAGCTGAAATGCCTTCAGCACACGATATTTCGGGGGTGTTTGGGAGTGTAGTTCCTGTTTATTTTTAAAGTGCTTTTCGTGCCGAAATATATCAAAAAAAATAAAACATCAAAAAGCAGCAAAAAACAAGTTGATAAGCAATGCCAAACGGGGCCGAGTATATAGTTGATCTCAATTTCACCCTCAAATAATTTTTTATATTAATTGCATCCCTTATATTAATTGATCTTTCTATCTTTGATTATTGTTCCATTCAAAATGTACCCTTTTTTTGGTAAGAAATGACTCATTTTGTAGGAGACTTAACATTTCATGTTAACGAAACCTAATATAAGACCCCAACTGAGAAATCAAAATTGTTTAGGGATGAAATTGAGCAAAAAGTTATTTGAAGAAAAAATTGACACCAGCTAAATAGTTGAGGGGTATTTTTAAGGGGTTTTTTAATCCCAATTTATGTTGACTTGTCAACCTGCAAGCCAACTCGTGACCTGACCCGCCTTGAAGCAGGTTGACCCGAAGTTGGTTCTTATAACTATTGTTTAGATAAATCTCTCCCTTTTATTTCAGAAAGCCCGTTTTGACAATCATGAATTATTAGGCTCGCAGCGCAGCTTCCTCTACACTACAAGAAAAACTTTTGAGAAACAATGGTGAGAGGCGGCTGGTAGCAGTTTTCTCTGTCATATCCATCAATTTTGGGAAGCCAAAAAAATTCTGGGAGTCCACTACCACTATCCTGAGGAATCTTCAATTGCAATATAAATAAAATGAGTCAGCACTTGGCCAAAAATTACATGGAGCTTTTAGTTTTGAGCACAGCTGCAGGAACTATTTCTCCTCCTGGCAAATGTTTCAGCAACTAAGAGGGGAAAAGCGATAGTTGCATCACAATGGACCTGGTTAAAAGCAACAAAGAGGTAGATGAATTATCATTGCACTGACAAACGAGAATAATTCCACAAAAAAACTGCAACAGTATCTCAAAATTCTGAGCACATGGAAATAAGACTTGAAACTATGATGCTCGTGGCTAGTTGTGGGATTTGCAAGTGGCATTGATCGAAAAACCTGAAATGGCACGGACAAAGGATGAGTCAAGGGAAATCAAAACATACCTTGACAGTTTTAGCAGAACTTCGTATTTTCCCCCATGACACAGCCTCATCAGGATGAGCTCCAGAATCACTCCCATCAAATTCTTGTGCCGTATTGATAAATACAGCATAATCTGCACCATTACGCATCATATTGGCATTGCATATATGATGCTTTGGAAGCCCACCTCCAAGAATGATAATGCCAGTTTTTCTAGGACTTGCATGAACAGCTTCACCATTCATGGCTCTGATATCTGTTCAAAATGCTATTTATTATAGTGTTTATATTTCAGTTGTTAATTATCATAAATAAATAACATTGTAGCAGCAAACACCAACCTTGAACCATGTCAACAATTAAACCTGGGTTGCGGAAAGAATGGAAGTACAGCATGTCTCCCAGAGAACCATCTGTGATGCCTGGACAGAATACTGGAATGTTGTTCTGAAAAACATCCAGAACAACATCAACTCACAAATTTGCATGCCATTGTTCTCATATCACAAATAACACCCGAACAAATAATTAATCAGACATTCTACATTATTCCTAGCATACGTCATGATAGTAATGTCTTTTATCTCCCTATCTCGCATTGCAAAAGAAATACAGGTTTGAATGACAGCTCAAATCTACAAGTAGGGGTTTTTTTTTATCATTATTTACTTAGATGCACAAAAGAACTGCCAATTTCACTGAGTCATAACAGCAGAGGGGATGCAACAATGTGGCATGTAAAGCACATGCTATCGTGGAAAAAAAAGACTAAAAACTAAAACTGAACCCATGGCTACCACTTATATTTCATCAATGTGGAATGTGTAGCAAATACACAATTACTGTAAGGTCTTCAACAAGAAAAACAAGAATAGTGGATGAAACAACCAAATTAGTGATATATAGCCTTAATAAACCGTAAGAAAATATTATAAATAAAAGATATCAAGCTAGTGCTGGTTAAACACTTACCTTATATGCCCAATAAAGATATGAACTCTCATTATTTATCTCTTTCCCCAAGCGAGCAATTAATTTAGAAGGTGTCCAGGAAACATTCTGCGACACCCAAAAGAAGATGTGATAAGGAGGATAGAGTTATTTTCTTCTAAAGCAGCAAATCAAATGAGTAAAGTAAAATGCTGAATTAGTATATGAAGGTTATGGCAATCAATTTACCAGGAAAAAAGCAATATAACAACCAAGCACTGCCACTTTAATTTTTCTTAGTTTTGCATCTCAACTCTTTAAAATTAATCATTCAGTCCAGACTTAGATATCTGCTAATCAAGTGCAGTTGCGGCTGTTATTTGCTGATATGTCAGCAAAGCAGCTCAGTTAAAATATCAAAAGAAACCACTTTGAGGTTTGCTTGTCTGAGAAATTAATGTATGGGGAAAAGAAAAGAAACTCTGCAGTCATTCCTCAAACTCGGCCATTACATAGTTGTTATCACAGTGATAGAAACACCTGTTCGGTTTGTTCCTTCAACATTTGGTCAAAGATTGGAATGATCCAATCCTCAAATTTGCAGTAGTTGTCATTAGGAATCAACAAGTTACCAATGCGATTTAACCCTTTTGAGCGTAACTGGGCCCCAGGTAACGAAAAGTCGCCTTTGTATGTCGGTGCAAGGCATTTTATAAGATCTTCTTCTATGCCACCTGCCGTTGTAACCAATACATCAACCTGCAGTCATTTAGCAAATAAGACTTGCATAAACCAATTTGAGATGAAAGTTAAGAATGTAATCAAGAGTGTGGACTGCCTAAAGTTATTTACAAGTAACAACCAAACAACAGTAAATTATGCAACACATAGATTCAGAAGCCTTTAACATTTTTTGTAAAATGACATTATGAGGATCATCTGTTTCACAAGTACCTAACTCTAAATATACTTGCTCATAAAATAAGCACATGCAGTTAGAATAATGCAGAACTTGAAACAAACAACTCGAAAGTTTAAACATTTGCAATGGCACCACCAAGAGAGAAAACCAAATGGCAATGTTTTTTGTTACAGGGCTTCCAGCATATACAATCAAAGGACAAATTGCCATCGATAACCATTTGATTCTGCTTTATAGTTATGTTGGCAATGTTTACACAAACAGACACAGTCTACAATGAAATTGTAGTTCAAGTGAACTAGACTGATTATTTTTTCAATTCTTTAAATTGTAATGCAGTCCATGAAAAGAATAAGTTTTTGAGATCGAATTCTCTATCTTTAAGTCATTCCTTCAAACGCAAGACGACAATTACATAACAACCAATATCAAACCATGAAATGACTCACCATATGATGCTGAACAAGATATCGAATAGTATCTCTTACACCTGAAGAAACAAGATTTGATGTAAAACCAAAGAACAGTTTGCTTCTCACGGACTCTCTATAAGCCAACTCCCTCTCTTCCTCACTACAACCTTCTGCTATCTCTTCATCAGCAAGACTCCAGTCTAGCTTCAATCCAAATAAAACACCATATTCATAAAATAAACTAATTGGGTATCAAAAACAAACACAAAAAATACTTGGAATCATCCAAAAACACCAAAACAAGAGAGCCCAAAAGGCAAAACTTCAAGGGTTGTAAGACAATGAGGCTAGCTAACCCACCATGTCATTAACAGCTTGAATGGCATCTCCAAAGTTGGAAGCTTGGAACCCAGTAGAGACCATGGATTTCAGAAGCTTGCAGTAGTCAACTCCTTGATTAAATCATAACCTTCAATTTTAATGTATTTCCCATCAAGAGTTTCTGATTCTTTAAACACTGTGGAATGTACTGATGATAGCAAATTTTCCTCCATGGAACTATCTGAGGAAAAAAATATTGCAACCCAGTTCAGATAAGATGCACACCTGTACGCAAAGTGCTTTAGTTTGATCCCTTGCTTTTTGGCAGAAGAAAGTTCTGTCCATGTAAGGTATAGGATGAGTTCTCGACGGGTCTGCCGCTAGGGCTTTGAGGTCACGAATCCTTTGCTTAGGGTTGATTATACTTTAGTCCCTGTAGTTTAATAAAACTATTGATAAGTTGTTGTGGGTTCAGAAGTTATGTATTTGATCCTTATATTTTTATTTATATATTTAACTTAGTCCTTTTTTTAATTTAATATCCTTTTGATTTTGAACTTGTTCTGTTTTTAATTATTTTTTAAGAAATAGAAAAATAAAAAATAGAAATAGAAGAGAAGATATTGGATAGTTAATAAAATAAACTGCTAAATTGTGGATGATCAATTATAGTAAAAGGAGTACGTAGTTATGTTCTTATAAAAAGAGGGATTGATTGGTTAGTTCTAATAAAATATAGATCCAAACTCCAAAGATTAAGGGGCTATGTTTTTAGTGATAGCTTTGTAATTTTTATTTAAATTATTCAAGTATTTTGTCAGGCTAATGACTTTACAGAATCAAGTATTAATGGCTATTTCTAAGAAAAATATCAACATGGGTTTTGACTGGGGTAACTAGTGTAATTTTTGTATGCTTTTGGAATATTTGATGTTTCAAAAGTTTTTGAAAAAAAAATTATTTTTAAATTAAATATTTTTTGTGTTTTTAGATTATTTTTATGTGTTGATATCAAAATTATTTTTTAAAAAATAAAAATATATTATTGATGCATTTCTGAATAAAAAATATTTTTAAAAACAATTTTAATCATGGTTTTAAATAGTCATTTGTATCGAGAGAAGTGGTAGATTCCATGTCAACTTGTGTTGTGTGGTCCCGCACCATGTTTTGGGGGGACCATCACATTTGAATTAAAAGTGGCTACCACGTTATAAAAAGGACAGTAGGGTTTATTTTTTTAAAACAGAACCAGAGACAAGAGATACAAAAAGAAAAAAGAGAACCAGGACAAAAGAAAAGGTGGTGGCAGCTAAACAGTCACCGTTGAATCGGGCTGAGATTTGGACAGGAGCTTCTAGACACATTAATCTTCATCCTAAACGGTTGGATTGGAGATTAGAGTTGTGGAAGTTGGTCTTTTTGACAGAAAACGAGGCTGTCAGTATTGTGAGTCTTTTCTCAAACTTTGTTCTCTTTAATCTTGTTGCATTCCAAGAATAGATTGTTCTTGATGATATATTTTGTAGCCCTTAGTTGAATTTGAGGAAGAATATTGTAAACCCATTATTGTTGATAGTGAAAGTTTTAAGTGGACTATGGTCCCGTAATTTTTTCCCGTATTAGGTTTTTCACGTAAAAATCTCGGTGTTGATGTGTATGATTATTTGTATTATCTTGTTATTTGTTTGATCTCATAATTTGATTGCACAAAGAGAGAAAAGGATTGGAACTTGATTGGTAATCCGCTAAATTAATACCCTATTGTTTGAGTACCTTTCCCAACAACTTGTTAAGAGAATTGCTTCCTTGAGAAATATATATTTTGTTTAGATACATAACCATATAATTTTTCCCATAAATGTATGGATACTGTACACCAACTGCTCAGCTGTAAAGGAGTATTTACACTAGCAAGTTGACTGTAAATAGAAATCTTTACGTGTTTACATTTGAGATTCATCAATGGTGAGTCTGCACATGTGGGGTAGAATATTACAAGCTGAAACAAATCTGTAATCCAAAAATAATAACGAGCTACCAACAATCAATTCTCGTGTCAAAATATGATCAATCTAGAGCCTTTCTCCGCTGTGAGCTTCACAGGTGTAGTAGCTAGTAAGGTTTTTCGAATTTGTTCTGCATCCATCAATCTCCCATTTGGATAAAGAAATCATACCTGAAATCCTTTTGTTAGCCTATTCCATGACCAAAATGGCCAACTAAGGGTGGCCGGGGGATGTCAAATGCCAACCTGAGCATTTTCTGTTTTATACTTTTGGAGCTCTTCTTGTGTTCGTATAAGCCTGTATTTACAGACGATTTTAAAGAGTACTTGATGTTATTTTTTATACAGAAGTGAAAATAAAATCATGCACTACGTGATGTAAATTCATCTGCATTGCATTACAATTACCTCCATTGCAACTCGGTTATTTCATGAAGCAATTCCTTCTCCTTATCATGTGCTGCTTCTAGCTGCAAATTCCACACAAAAATTCCTTAGCTTCAGGAATAAAATACAATCTAGTTCAGAAAATTATTATAACTGAAAATCAACCCTGGACTTTGAAAGTAATCAGCACCAGAGTTACATACCAAAGATTTCTCTGTAGATCCACCTTGCGCCACTGTCCACCCCCCATCAATTGCGCGGTTGCCTAAGAAAACAAAACACTTTCTAGTAAAGATAACCGAACAGAATAAAGAAAAATAGCTTATTCCAAAGGCAAGTAATTGCTGAACCTGCAGTGTCACCTCCAGAAAGTTGCCTCATTAGATGCAGAATACCATCCTGTCGAGGGGAAAAGAGTCAACAAATGCAGAGATTTTGATTGCATATAGATTGGAAAAATGCGAAACTATATCTATAATACATACCCTTTGAGTAATATTTGTCTGTAAAACAGAAAGCAATATTGGAAACACAGAGTTGCCCGGAACTGTTGATGGTATGGTTTCCGATGATGATGGCGAAGGCATTCCTAGATGTTGGGTGAGCACCTGCATAAGCCATAACATTTTCATGAGAATAGGATGGTGCTATACAGCTTCGATCGTAAGAAACCTGAGTAGCAGGAACTATATTCTATTCAGAGATTCCAGATGCACTAACTGGTCAAAAAACTGCCCTCTAGGGAGAATTTTCTCATAAATTAACAGTGACATAAAAAGCTCCAGATCAGTATTTCAATATATAGGGAATCAATCTCGAGAAAAAGCTGATAGTCAAGAGCTGGGACCCTAGACAATGTATGAAGGAAAATTTTGAGGCATAAAACTCAAAATTTATGGGAAAACGAGTGTTAATTATCGAAATGTTAGAAAGAAACTTTCTTCCCTCTCAGCCTAGCCAGAAAAACAAAAAATTAAACCCGAAACGAACTAAATTTCTTTGCTAATAGCTTAGTAAGAGTGCAATAATTCCTATGCCCTTCAAAGCCACTGTTTGTGGCCTTTTCTATGAGCACCTGAAGGAATCACTATTATAGTTATGGATTGTTAAGTATATTTGCTTATTTTTTCATAAGAATTTGCTTATCACTCCATAAGTTAACTAAATATTGAAACAGTCATAGTTATACTTAAAAATAATATCACATGTGTAAGAATTTAAATTAATGACATGAAAACTCAACTATAATATAATATTTTGATGTGAGATGAATAAACACTTTGTACTAAAAAAAAGTCTGCAGGGCAGTTAACTAGTTCACCCCAAAAACTGTGGGAAAAAAGGGACCACTAAATGCTTAAACTATTACTTGTTGAGTAGCTACAATTTAGGTGATATATAATCAATTTGGAATTTATTGCATCTGAATGGATGAATTGTCTTACATCTTTAGTCAAGACCATCTAACTTAAGACCTGAGACTTGTTTTTGGCCATGGCTTTGCTCTCTGTACCAGTAATAAACTGAAAAATCATTAGAAGTGTATAATATGCTGCTCTACAACTGTTATCGAACAAGCCCTGTTGATGGAATACTGCGCTGTATCAGTAGTGCACCACAACACATATTTCACAAACCTGTCCCTCCAAAACTCTTCAGAAATTCATAAATACGCAAATACATGTCTGCCTATTTAGTAAGTATATATAGAAGTAGAAAACCTAGATGGTTTTGACTTAGGTATCGACTTCAGAGTATGAAAAGAAAGGGTGGTGTCTAGAAAAGAGAATAGCCCGTCATAAGCTAATATATAAAAGTTATTCTCTAGGAATTTGCTTGATATTCTGTAGAATTGATTTACCATTTCTTATATTTTTTAGAGTTAATCTAAATTAGACTTTGGGATTTATGGTTCTTACTTGTCTCCTTTCAACTAAGTTTACCACAATAAATCTTCATAGAAGTTAATGTATCTCCATTGATTGTTAGCTTATTCACGTGCTATTTTTTTTAAAATAAAATGTAAACTAGCAAAGATCATAGGATAATCTAAAAGGTACATGGCACAAATGTGCTGACCTCAAAATTACGAACCTGCATACTGTGACTCTTCTGCAGAACCAGAGGAGAGACCGCCTGAAAAGGAAAGGTGAGTTATATCCCATCTGAATAAGAAAAGGGCCATCAAGACTGAATTCAGTCACCTTTTCTATATCAACATTCTCTGAAGTAACTTTGAATCGTCCTCTTTGCTGAACAACTGGAGGCTTTGCCTTTTCATCTAGTTCCTCACTGCTTGCCCCTGCAAACAGCTCTTTGAATATACGAGGAAGTGAAATACCTCTCATGAGAGAGAGAGAGAGAAGGTATGATATAGTAATTAATGAAAAGCTGGGAACTGTTTCCATATCAGAAGAAAATGAAAGAAGAATGAAGAAAATGCAAGACAGCAAAGCCATCATGTACCAATCAATGAGAAACTGGGAATTCTTTGAACATGAAAGAGAAATGCTACAACAATGACAAGAATTTAAGCAATTGCCTGATGACTTAAATGGCTTTGAAGGATTCTCAAAAGGCGCATCGTCTCCATCTTGATTAATTATTGCTCCGTTGATATTTGAATTATTTGGTGGTTGATTTTGCAACTTGTCACTGTAAATTTTCATGCGAGAAAAGGGAATATTCGGCCACATATTAGTATATAGGATGCCAAGAATGTCGAATACACTCAATGATAAAAGGAAACAAGACAGTAGAGCTATTAGGATGGTAAACAGTACATATGTAATAAGAATAAGAATTGAACCGTTCGAAATTCGAATTAATACACAGGATCAGGTGTCAAACCCAGGTTTTCCGTTGATATCAGAAGCTGGCCTTTCAGCTGCACTGCCTTCAACACGATCAGAAAGAGGTGGAGAATTTTGTGAAACATGCCGTTCGTGGCATGGACTTGCATTGATTGAGTCATCATCGGATTTAACACTTCGAACTCTGAAAATAAACATAAGATTCTTATTAGAGTTCAGTCAATGTGTAGCTAACGAACTCTCTGACAATTAAAGATATAGATTTTACAGCATTCACAGAGAAATATAAACACAAGCACTTTGTATTGGGTTGGGTTTTATTAGCTTTTTCATTCAGAAGCACTGCTTCTCACTGATTAATTCTTTTAAGTGCCTAAACAAATAAATAAAGATAAAGCATAGGTTAGGAACATACTTCGTAATATTTATTGCGGAGTTGATTGTTGGAAGCCGTGCAGCTCGATTTTGCACGTCATTATCCTCCTGACAGATTTATGAACATTAGAACCAAAGAAACGAAGTAAATGAGAAGGCGAAAATTGAAGCACCGATCTCTCTACAAGCTGTGCAAGAAATAGATATCAAAATACCATCATTTCTGTTGCTTGTCCTAGGGAAGAATTCCGAGGGTCTGATTGCTTTTCAACTGCATCAAGTGTAGACAAAGAATTCGAGCTTCCTCCCGGATTACTGTCAGTCGCATGGTCCTCGGCATCTGGAATCTGAAGCCAAAATAAAAGAGGGTGTGAGACATGGAATCCTAACCACTGTTACCAAGTTGATTTTGACCGAGACGGTATCAGCCATTGCGGTACCAAGGAAGCCTGAGCCTTCACATCTTCAAGGTTGAAGTTCCAACCGCTAATTCCTCGTTTGTATTCATTCTACATAGCATTACAAGCAAGATATTACTAAAGTATAACGAGATATCTGCAAATAAAAGAGCAGTATATAAGTGATACAAATACATCCTTGGATGTATATTATACTATCCATGAACAAAACTATAATACACCTGTTAAGATCAGCTTGCAGCCAAAACACTAATGACAAACAACAACTTAACAACACAAACTGATACTGTAGGAAAATAGTAATTAATAGGCATGAGAATGCTAAATACATGACAGAAATCAACAGCCACACCCAACATCATGTTATTCGATAAAAACAAAAGACTAAAAAACTACCTTAACAATTCTTAAGCTTGGAAAGTTGAAGAAAACTACAAGAGTACTCAAGATGGTTAAGAACTTGGAAAGCTCCATTATTTTTTAGGATAGCCATCCTTTCAGTTTATGTTACTGGAGAACTGCGATAATTGATGATGGAAAACAAAAATGCATTTGAATAGTGGAAAAATATGCAAAAGGAAATCGACACTTGAAATGTAAGAAATAAACTACCAGAATATCAAATAAGCATGATAAATCAACATATAATTTAGAAGGGTAAAAATCAGATAGAAAAATATTGTAGTTTTACTAGAAATCAAATTAATATCTGCATTAGACAACAAAACATTCAAACCTGCGATAGTTCCTCCATTTCGCCATCGGGCATCTTCTTTTGAGCAAGCATGTCTTCTTCCTTTCTCTGCATTTCAAATTAAGGCAGTTTTTAGGTTCACAATGCAAGTCGTAATAGAAAACAAGGCTATTTATTGTTGCAGTAATGTCCTTAAAACTTAACTCACTAACCTTCAAAGCCTTGATACGGTCACCAAGATCAGGCAATCCATCTAATAATGTCCGTACGATATAGTCATTCGACCTTGCTTGCTTGAAAAAGGAATGCTTTAACAACTTATTTGCAGCAGGTCGTTTCAAAGGATCTTTTACCAAACAACTAGCAATCATCTGCTTAAAAGACTGGAGATTGAACAAAAGACATATTATACAAACTAGATTGAACCAAACGGTATTAAATCTGCTAGTTTTCGTTTCTTTTTTAGTATGAAACTCTGCTAGTTAGTTTGTTAAAAGCATACCTTAGAGAACTTCTTATCCCTTTCTAAATCCAGGCCAGGGGGTGCATTTTGCAAGGTCATAAGCAGCACCTTAACAAGCGAAAAATAAATTTAGATTGGGATAAAATTCATGGTGTTTTACAAAATATGTTACTTATAATTTTGGCACGGTCTAGGCACCTTCATTGGAGGATATTTTGAGAAAGGAGCGTGCCCATGAGCAAGCTCCAAAGCAGTTATCCCGAAGGACCAGATGTCAGCCCTGTGGGAAAATAGTTGGCAAAACATCAACTCCATGATATCGAAACCTTATGAAGAGGAGAAACTCTTGAAAAGAGAGTGGTCTTACTTGAAATCATATCCATGTAACTGCTCCATGACCTCAGGTGCCATCCTGAAAAACAAAAGACAAGGTATAAGGCCCAAGCACTATTGCAGTATTCACACCATTGTTTCTTATTTCCTTGCGATTATCTGCCACTTGAAAATTTTATTTAATTCATTTCAAGATTGGCCCTCTAATAAATACATAAATATTTTTCTAAGATAAGAAAATGGATTGTATTTGTCAAAATCGTATAGGTATGATCTTCATTGTGAATCGTGATCAATTCAATACTGAACTTTCGTAGATGTGTTTTGGAGTATAACTTCATCATTTCGTCCAACAGTTTGAATCCTATGACATTTCTCGATATCATTTAAAAAAATTTCTGACATAATTAAATATTTCTACAGTAGACTCCATTGACATGCTTTAAGCCTTGATAATTATATAAATATTAAGGCTAGATTTTATTTACTGTGACATGCATTAAGGGGATCGAAAACAAAATCAAGAACTTAGAATATTTATTTGAATTCTTAAAAGCATACCAGCAAGGCGTGCCAACAAATGTATTCCTCATGCGTTGCCTGTCTCCTGAATCAAAAAGGCAAGCAGAAACACCAAAATCTCCCAACTTGACTGCGCCACGTCCATCAATGAGAATATTACCAGCCTTTGAAAAACGTAACATAATCTCAATCAGAGAACTAAAATAAATGACTTATAGTTGTGTAAAAACTAACATTAATTAATTCCAGAAACCAAAACAAGTTCTATCTAGGGAGTTGAATGGTTATTTAGCACAGCATAAAATAACAAAGGATACAAGCATGTAAGATAGTACAGATTGTATAGACAGAAACATTAAAAATTCAAAGAATTACACGCACAAACATGTTCCATTTCTTGAGGTAATTAGCTAATTAGGCGGTTTAGAGCTGGTGAAAGTTCGATCAGAAGAGCTAAAATGTCTAAAGACAGGATTGCTTACTTTAACATCGCGATGTATGTGGCCCTGATTATGAAGATACTCTATTCCCTTCAACACCTCACGTAGTATTGTTGCTATCACCAACTCCTCAAAACCATCAGGATAAGCAGCCTTCAATATGTGAAGACAAGAACCCCCAGACATAAATGGCATAACAACCCACAAATTATGATCACTGACAAAGGAGCAGTGTGATTTGAGAACATTAGGATGGTCCACCAATATCATCGTTTGCACTTCCCGTGATATATTACTCTGTAAGAACAGCAGTACGTATAAAGCAAAATTAACATTAAAAAACGCACATAAAAATGATCTAAAACACACTATTACCTTGTTACAAGCATTAAACTTCAAAACAAAAAATTGGAATCATATATACTTTTTCAAAAAAAAAAATCCAAAAAACCATATCGTGTAATTAAAATCCAACATGAAAAATTTTTATTTTATTCCTTGTTCTAATGACCCACAATACGATAGCCCACAATTTTCGAGCACTTCATTTTTATTTTATTTTAATATTTGCAAGCTATTAGGAATCTGCAGAACTAGGTGCGCGCGCGCGCGCGCCCAAGATTTCAGTCTATGATATTAACAATGAAATTTGAATGTAAGAATCTAATGTTAATCAATTACAGCTAACACCAAAAAAATACAATATGATAACGAGAAAACAATATCCAGGAGCAAAAAGAGAGAGAGAGAGAGAGAGAATCTTTACCAGATCAGCGTTATCGCGTTCAAAATCAAGAATCTTGATGGCGACAATCTCATCAAAAGGAACACACAAGGCACGATGAACAGAAGCACTTACACCTTGACCAACCTCTTCGTGAAGAATATAATTCTCGGATCCAATCGGATACTTCTTCTTCTCCATTGTCTTACAGAACCGGTTATTGTTTTCTCTTTCACTCTGCAGAAAACCACACCGAAGAAGCTCTTTCAAACGTTAAATAAGCTCGTAATCTGAAGAAGAAGATCCGTTGCAATAATAGCGTTCCTGAGAAGCAGAGATATTGCTAGATACTCACATGGCGGTGGAGGCGACGACGAGGAGTGAAAAGAAAGGGAAGAGGATCGTGCGTTAATTAATGACGAGGTTGTTGACTTCTAAGATTTCTCTTTCTCGTGAGATTGAAAGAATGGCGAGGCTAACGGATCGCCGCTCAAACTGATACCAAGTTTTTTTTTTAAAAAAAACAAACTCTTTCTCGTAGGTTTAATTTAAAAATGTAGTTTTTGTGTTACGAACTCCCTCCCGCCACCTGATTTTTATTTTTTATTTTTTTATGGTCAGTTACTATTTTTATTTATTTATTAGGTTTCTTTTTCTTAAAGTAGCGGGATTCATTATTAAACTTTGAGTTTGAGCAAAGGAATTATGTGAAGATTAAAGGCTTGTTTGAGATTATAATTGTGGTTATTTTTTAAAGTATTTTTTTTATTTAAAATATATTTATATAATTTTATTTTATTTTTAAAAAATTATTTTTGACATTAGTATATTAAAATAATTTTAAAATATCAAAATTTTTTAATTTAAAATAAAAAATAAAAATAAAAAATTTTCAAATTTTTTTATTAGCATTTTCCTATCACAATGTTAAACAACCTCTAAATGACTGCTTGGGATCATCGTTTATGTTGATTTTTAAAATATTTTTTATTTAAAAATATTAAAATAAATTTTAAAAAAATTATTTTTGATATAAGCATATGAAAAAAATAATTAATTTAAAGTAAAAAGATAAAAATAATTTTTTTTTTCAAAAACACTTTTGAAATGCAGTGTCAAACACCTCCTAAATACAATCAAGTAAGGTGATTGCTTACAGTATTTGATAAATGATTAATTTAAATTTTTAGTTTAATTGTAAGTAAATGAAAATAGGAAAAGGAATGCTAATCTAATATTATTTTCTTTTTGGATTTAAGATAGAAAGTTTGGAAAACTACTATTTTAGATGAAATAAAATATATGTTAAGAAAACTATTTAGGGTTCAATTAGTTTGGATTGCTCGTGATCAATGTTGTGAAGAATTTCGGAGTTAATTGGTTATTAAACTAACGAGGATATGCTTTCGATAATAAATTATATGTTTGGTATTATAATGGCTGATTTTTTAAAAAAATATTTTTTATGTTATTATTTAGATTTTTTTTTAATATCATTACATTAAAAATATTTTAAAAATATATTAATATAATATTTTTATTTAAAAAACACATTAAAAATCAGGTTGTAATAGAGCCAATTTACTAGAATACTGAAACTAATTTATTTTTTAAAATTTTCAAACACACCTTCCATGTACCCTTAGTTTAAAAAAATTATTTTTGAATTAAAATATCTAAAAATAATAAAAGATAAATTAATTTAATACAAAAAAATAAATACAAAATAAAAACTCTTTTAAAATATAAAAATAAGCTTGCTTTATAAAGCAAACCCGAATTTCACGGTTAACAAATCTCTTGAATTTTCATTAATAAAATGAGTTTTACAGTGGTATTGATACTATTAATATCACCACAGAAACCACCATCAATCATTCTTCCACCACTCTTACCACCACTGACAGCTCCAGCTCCTCCTCCTCCTCCGTCAGTTATGGCCAGAACTTTGCTGATTCTCAGTTATACACCGAGCTTTGCTTTCCAGTAATTTATTATACACATAATGATTAGTTTAATTAGTTTTTTAATTAATAAGAAATATTAATGATAATCATTTCCTAAAATATTTAATTTTTAATTAAAAAATTGAAAAACAACTTCATTTTTTAGAAAATAAATATTTGATAAGATTACAAAACAAGGGCCCATTAATTAATACTCCTGGAATAATGGCCTGAAATAGTTGTTTAAATTTATTTATTTTTCTTGTACCATAATGCCCTTTTCCATCAATCAATCGTTATATATTCCTAGTTTATGATTTTGAGTGGTCAATATACAAGGCACTGGCTGGCTTATGAATGTTATACAAACATTGTTGAGGTTATTAGTAATTTTTTTTTTAATGAAATGGTAGTGAAAGGTTATTGTGATAATTAGAAATTAACTTTTTTTTAATATTATTTAGAGAGAAAAAAATGATACCTTAGGTTTTTATTTGAGAATGTGATTGAAATGCAGTGTGATTGAGATTGCTTTTAAAAGTATTTTTTGTTCAAAAATACATTAAAATAATATTAAAAAAAATTATTTTTGATATCAGTACATGAAAATAATCTAAGAACACCAAATTCTTTTAATTAAAATAAAAAAAATTAATTTTTTGAAACGCGGTGTCGAACATCCCAAAATTGATATTGAAAATGTTTTTCTTTCATAAATACATCAAAATGATATTTTTTTATTTTTTAAAAAATATTTTTTATCATCAACATATAAAAATAATATAAAAACATTAAAAAAATTAATTTAAAATAAAAACACACTTTTAAAAATATATATATTTTTAAAATACAGTATGAAATACAATTTATATTTTTCATAGAAAAATTTAATTTAAAATAAAAACACACTTTTAAAAAAAAAAAAAATTAAAATACAGTATGAAATACAATTTATATTTTTCATATAATTTTACCTGGAATTTGAAATGTTTCATCTTGATTAATGTACCGATCGATTTAAATAGGCCACTTAACGGAAATTTTTGTATACATATACCACACTTTGACACGTGGTGTGTATGATTTTTTTGGTAATTATATTTTCTGTTTTGTAATAAAACTTAATTGAAGGAATTCATGCACGTGTGTGTGCATAAAAGAAATTAAACATGTGGCATTTCTGCTGTGAACTTTTTTACTATTTACTTTATCTTTTAGAAATTACATGTTGGTAGATATATCTAGAAAGTTTGGTAAAAAATTTAAAATTTACACAGTAAATCTTGAATTTAAATTACGATATACATCTATTATACGAGTTTGGAATATTCAAGGTTTTACTTACTCAACTAGACCCATAGAATATATTTTCGGAAAGGTAGAGTTTCCTCAAATTAAAAAAAAAAATTAGAAAATCGGTAAGGGCTGTAGTTCTTATTTGGCACTGTGGTCCAACCGGTTTTTGCCAAAATTCTTTTTTTTTTTTCATTTTAAATGAATTTTTTTATGTTTTTAAATTATTTTGATATGCTGATATCAAAAATAATTTTTAAAAATAAAAAAATATTATTTTGATGTATTTCTAAATGAAAAGCAATCACAACCATACTTCCAAATACCTCGTGGAATCCATGTACTTTACCTGTGAAGCAGACAATTTCAAGTTATGGATAAATGGTAAAGACAATCCTTGTAATATATGCTTATACAAAATTTCATCCCTTTTCTTGTCCAGGAAAGATTTTTAAGTTATAAATGGTTAAAAATAATGCTAAAGATTATTCCTTGCAAGATGTCCATATCCAAAGCACAATAAATTTCATGGAGCAAATATGGGGTCCATGATTCCATTGAATTATCCCTTACCAATTCTTTAATCCCAATGCAAGATTTTTGAATGATTATTTTGTTAATATTGAATTTTATTCATAAAATGTGTATACTCCTTTTTTTTTAGAGTGTTTTTAAGTGTGTTTCACTTAAGAAAAACAATAAATTAATGTTTTTTAAAGTATTTTTCAATGATTTTAACATGGTAATATATTAATTAAATATATTTTCAAGTAAAAAAATGTCTATCACATGAAACAAACATTAAGATTATATTTTGAATTTAATAACTACTTTAATGTATAAAATTATAGAAATTTAACACGTGTTTTTTCCATACAAGAGATAAAATAGGTTTTAAAAACAAAAACTCAGTGTTTTTAATTATTATTATCTGATTACTAATTATAACTGCAAGGTAAAATCTATGAAAAAAATAATAATTATTTATATATTTGCAAGGTAGTATACACAATTTTTCTCAAGTATATTTTTTAAAATATTTTTTTAGTTATAAAAACATGGTTAATACTTTACTACTGGTTTTTATGCGCTCATTTATTAAAATCATTTCAAGAGTAGAAAATTAAAAAAAAACAAAAACAGATTTACAAGACCTGACCATAAATATACTATTAATTAACCATTTTTGTAATGATTAAAAGGGTGCTGGGATGCACTAAAAAATTATTTTAAAAAATTGATTTTGTTTTGTTTTAAATAATTTTTTTAGTACTTTTTAGATCTAGTTAATATTGAAAATAATTTTTAAAAATTAAAAAAAAATTTTATTTTAATATATTTTTAAATAAAAAATATTTTAAAAATAAACGATACTACCTAACATCCTACGATATTCTACGGCACTTCTAATTAGTATAAGAAGAAAAAAAAACGGTTGAAGTCACGTGACAAAGCGTGAAGCGGCAGACAGCAGATTAAAACCCAAAATCCTTCTTCTTTTAACTTGGTAGCTCTTTATAAATTGCTGCACCTGCCACAGCCAGCGCACTCTGATCCTCTCTAGGGTTTCTTTCATCTCAACAACGCTGTCGTTTTTGCATCTTTCCGCCACAATGAAGCTCACCGTCAAGACACTGAAAGGCAGCCATTTCGAAATTAAGGTTCAGCCCACCGACACTGTAAGTAATTAAACCTCAATTACAATTCTTAGCTCTGCATTTTTCTTTTTTATGTCTTTAAACAATACTAATAAGAATAAAAAATGTGAAGGTAATGGGAGTAAAGAAGAATATTGAAGACGTGCAAGGAAAAGACAATTACCCATGTGGACAACAATTGTTGATTCATAATGGGAAAGTCTTGAAAGATGAGACTACTTTAGCTGATAATAAGGTTACTGAAGATGGTTTTCTTGTTGTCATGCTTAGCAAGGTAATATTTTCTGGTTTTACTTTTGTTTTCTTTTTGCCCAGTCTTTAATTTGTCAATCCTATGTTGTGGCTGTAATGTTTAATTGATTATTTTGGTAGTTTTTTTTGTCAATGTTCAATCCTGCTATATTTATGCTAGTGTTGATGATGTTGATGACATCAATGCGAATCTCTTCGGGCGAGTATTTCGTGTTTCAGGGTCTTTTTGTTTGAAGTTTTGGCTGTTTTTGTTTGTGGATTTAGTGTGCGATCATGTATTGCATTGTGTATTATTGATTGTTTTTGGTGAATAATAAATTCAGGTAAAGACTCTTATGTGAAGCTGGGAGATTTTGTAGTTTCTTTGTTAGTAAATCTGGTGTAAAATTAACAACTACCAGTAACTGATCTCTTGACAGTATCCAAATTATTTGTCGCAGCTTATGGTCTTTAAATGTTTTAATAATTAGACCAGTTGAATTTTGTGTTTTTTATCCAACCCCGTTACAGTTTTGGAAATGATATATGTGGCTGTTGACCTGTAATTGATGGGTAGGTAATGGTGGTTAGATGAAAACTTGAAATCAAAGTTGGCTAATCATTACAGCACTTAACTGCCTATAACCACTGATCACTTAAGAGTTCCCTAAGGGGCCCTGTTAGCCTTTTCCAATTAATATTTTGTAGAAACTGCATGAAGCGTTTGCAAGCGTGTTGGCTTGTGTTTATCCATATTTGTTGTCAACATCATTTTTATGTGTTTTGTTCATGAACTGCATGGGTGTTTATGGACTTTATGCTTTAATGCGTCTGTTTTAACTTGACCATTAACATTTACTTGTATAAATCTGTGATTGTTACAGAGTAAAACAGCTGCTGGGACTTCATCCACCCAGGTATTTTTCATCCTTGTTTTCCACCTTTCTCCGGGTAGTGTCTCGTTCTTGTATATTTTTTATTCTTTTTAATGAATCATTTTCTTCTATTTTTGTACAGCAGCCTGTTTCTACACCACCTACCACCACACCAACTTCAAATTCGAGTCCTGATGCTCCTGCACCTGATTCTCAAGCACTGTAAGCTTGTATATATGACAGATACTTTTTGTTTTAACGTTTCCGGAACAACTGAATTTATCTTTAATATATAATAAATCTGTCATTGCAGGGCTTCAAAGAGTGCATCTGCTTCTGACTCAGCAACAGCCAAGTACATGCTTTATCTGTAGTTGCATTATATATATTTTCGTTATTTTAAGACAACATGGCCATAATATTTGTTAGTATTACACCATGTTGATATGAAACTTAGTTCTTGGTTAATTTCTCAGCTCATTTTTTCTTGTTGACTGCCAGCGCTACTGGTTTATATGTTTGTATTGAGGAAGAATCTTATACTTTGCCATGGAAATTTAGCAACAACCTCAAGTGGTTTGCGTTGCTTGTAGTGCAATTATCCTTTTTCTTCTCTCCAACTCGAACCATAATATTTGTCAGTAAATGCACAATACCAGTCTAGTAGGTGCAACTTAGTTCCTGGTGACTGTTTTGTTATGTGGGACAATGGTGGCACTGGTTTATATGTTTTGTATTGAGGAAGAATTTTGCACTTTTCCATGAATATTTAGCAACAACCTCAAGCAGTCTGCTTTACTTGTAAATTTTCCCTTTTATTCTCACCATCTCAAGCCAAAGTTGGAACGTATATGAGATCTTTAAAATCACACGGTAAGAAACTCGGAGACAGGACATGGTTCATTAAGAGGATGGGATTTTGCTCTGCTATTATATTCTTTTTATTTTAAGATGCGTCCTCAAACTTCTAACCAGAGTTGGAAACTCCCTTTTGAAATTTTGCTATTAGGGATGGCATAGGTCATTTTCCAGACAACCATGCATGTTTTAAAGAGGATTATCAGCAATCCAATTGATTCAAAGGCCTTATTGTGGATATTTCCATCACTTGTCAGTGTGAACTGTCCCGAGTGTAAGAAGCTAAAGTTCATTTAAAGCATAAATCCTAGGCCCATGTAAATTTTCTGTAAAACAACAGGTTAGACATTGTAGAGGGCATGATTATTTTTTTGGTAACTTGCAGCTGGTCTAAGTTCTGCCACATTTTAGTTCTTGGATAATGCGGTCAATTAGAGACCATATCTGTCAATACCATAATTGATTAGAGTGGCCAGATGCCTGTTACCCTCCTTACACTTGGATTGAAAGTCCGTGTGTCTGATATTTTAAGGAAATCTTATCTTGACAATTTCATAGTTTACATTTTATTTTTATTCTAAGTGTAGCCATTTACATTTCCTGAAGAAAATGTTGGTTTTTTGGTTCTCGATGTTAACTAAAACCTACTAGTAAGCGCACGTTGTAAACGCCTGATCCAGATCAGTTCGATGTAATTCTTGCTATGTGTACAAGTGCGGGCTAACAGTATGATCTTGTTGAGGGTGATTTTATAAAATTTACCGGATTTTAAGAAGCCTTTTAGCTATAACCCACTGCTTTTGCTATTGTCTATTCTAATGGTGATAACACTGTGTCATTGCTGCAGTGCACAGAGTGATACCTATGGTCAAGCTGCTTCCAATTTAGTTGATGGTAGTAATTTGGAGCAGATTATTCAGCAAATAATGGATATGGGTGGTGGAAACTGGGACAAAGAAACAGTTACTCGGGCACTTCGAGCTGCCTATAATAACCCAGAGCGTGCAGTGGACTACCTGTACTCTGTAAGTCTAAATCCTCTGTGTAGCCTGTTGCAATCTTTGCTTAGATTAGCATTGACACCAGTATTCTGTCTTCAGGGCATTCCAGAAACAGCAGAAGTTGCTGTCCCAGTGGCTCGGTTCCCTGCAGATCAGGGCGCTGAAACAGGTGCAGCTCCGGCTGCAACAACACTTGCACCAGGAGGACCTAATTCTTCTCCATTGAACATGTTTCCTGAGGTAAAGCTTCACATTTTAGAGGGTTTTCATTATGTATTGGCTGTATAGTGTTTGTTACTGTTATTGATTTGAAACCCATCCAGCAGACACTTTCTGGTGGTGGAGGCGATGCCGGCCTTGTACTTGGCTCTCTTGATTTCCTTAGAAACAATCAACAGGTATGGTTCCTTACAACTTGTGTTGTTATTCTTGTATTGGTTTTCAAATGCAATGCATTTAAATGCTAAACCCATTGGTCTTCACATCTCACACCAATCTTCATGTTCATGTCCTCGGGCCATTTTTTTCTTATTAAAAAAAGTTACTTTTGTTGCTCTTTCATGGTATTGGATCTAAAAATAGTGTAATAAATTGTGAGAAAATCATGAATGAAGGCAAGAAATATTTAGATATGGATTTATAACTGAAGTTTAACTGTTTTGCTTGATATCTTTAGATGGGTTTTGGGGTGGGTGCATTAAATTTCATTTAATGCCAGTTGTCAAATTAACCGTTGATATTGTTTGTAATCTCTAATGGCTATCAAGTTTCTATGTTTCATTTACTGCCTATTGCCAAATAGCCATAGACACTACTTGATTGATATTGCTTTATTTGTAATCTCTAATGGCTATCAAGTTTCTATGCTTCATTTACTGCCTATTGCCAAATAGCCATAGACACTACTTGATTGATATTGCTTTATTTGTAATCTCTAATGGCTATCAAGTTTCTATGTTTCATTTACTGCCTATTGCCAAATAGCCATAGACACTACTTGATTTAGGATTTCCAGTGATTATCAAGTTTGTACATTGACGTCAAATAATTTTGTTTTTTCCATTTATGTTGCATTTAGTTTCAAGCATTGCGTTCAATGGTTCAAGCCAATCCACAAATCTTGCAGGTGCTTTTCATATCTCTTGGTATTTGTTTTTTATGATGACATTTGTTTTCTCGAAGTTAAATCAGCTACTTCTATTATAGCCCATGCTTCAGGAGCTTGGAAAGCAAAATCCCCAGCTTTTAAGAATGATTCAAGAGCATAATGCAGAGTTTCTTCAGTTAATAAATGAACCTCTTGATGGTTCTGAAGGGTGAGTAGCTTTATTGGTGTATTTGGTGAATTCTGAAAAAACTTCTTGGCAAGTTTCTTGGTTCATAAAAGACGAAGGGATCTAGCTGATGGTGGTTAATTAGGTCTTCCTCGATGTCATCAGTTTCAGTAGCTATTGATATATTTCATATTTGTTACATAAATCTTATTCCATAATTTCTATGGTAGAACATTGATGTCACAATATGGCATGATTGGTTTTTCTCAGGGAAATGTTCGATCAACCTGACCAGGAAATGCCACATGCTATCAATGTGACGCCAGCTGAACAAGAGGCTATTGAGCGGGTATACCTGCTTTTCTTTAGCCCGTTGCTGGCTTGTTTTGTTTGTTTCGTATCTTTTCTGACACTTTCCTGTTTTTTGTGTTTATTGTTCTTGCCCTGTTATAGCTTGTTGCAATGGGATTTGATAGAGCCCTTGTGATTGAGGCCTTTTTGGCCTGTGATCGAAACGAGGAGCTGGCAGCAAACTATCTACTGGAAAATGGTGCAGATTTTGAAGATTGAGTATTGAACATTGACCGGGTGGATTTGTAGTTTTGATTTGTATAAGGTCCTTGTCCTTGTGATAAACTTTAGTTTGGTAGTGTTTGGTTTAATTTATAGTTTCCAACTAAGAATCCCGAAAATTAATTTTGATAATGGGTTTTGGAATGGCGTTTGACAAGCTGCCTTCAATTCTCTCTTCATCTCTTGTACTCTCTAATGTCGAGCCGAAATATGATAGCAAATGAGTTACATCTCACAGTCGATGATATACATGGATCTTGCATTTCCAAGGAATCAGTGCACTTTTATGAGGTGCACGTTGCTACCATTACCCCGTTGCTGCCGCCGCCATTATTGCCACTCGATGTTCTGGTGTGCTCAAGAGTGGTTAGAGCTTGGAAGGGAGAAATTTATGGGGATCAAAAGTGCTGTCGTTTCCCTGTTTGAAAAAGAAAGGAAGCAAAGGAGATAGAGGGGGATTTCAACAATATCTGCAAATTGTAAATAAAGAACATGAAAAACTAACTTGACTGTGGCGAGAATAAAAGGGTGCTTATGGGAAAGTGAATGCTGTAATTGTTGAGAACGCGTTCCTTGAAATTTTAGATGTCACTTTGTTGTGCTTGCTTCATTCGTGAAAATCATAGACATTTAACCATGTTTTATTTTAAAAAAATAATTAATTTCTCATTAATATATGCCAATAAATATATTAATTTCAACTAAATATTAAGTTAATAAACTGATGTAAAAATGTTATTTATAAAAAAAAATATTTATTTTGGTTTGAAATTAAATCTTAATGTTTAAAATAGTTTAAATCAATATAAGATTAATTTCATATAAAGCCATCCAATTAAAACAGAACTTCAACTCAATCTCAAATCAACTTAATATGAATTATTATACTGAGAATAAAAAAGTTAGTGCTATTAAAAATTGAAAAAAATAAAATAAAAATTGTGGGTATTACTGCAACCTATGTATTTGTCTTTCTTCCATGTTGTATTTTCATCTTCTTTTTTGATACTTCTATCTCACTTTACATCACATGTTCATGATTCTAAATAGTATTTTATAATTTAACAAATATTAATTTCTCCATTCCATTTCGAAAAAGGTTAGGAAATAAATTTACTCCAGCTCCATTGTTCCCAGACGGTAAAAATTTCGTTCTTGTCTCATTCAAATCATAGAAAGCACAACTTTTTTCTCTCCTGTTCCTTCATACCAGTTACAAGTTACAACCAGTCCTTTACTAATTTTCCTTTGTAACACTCAGAGCTATAGAAGCAAGTTCTTTACTATCGAGGACATGTTGAGACAGAAGAAACCTGATTTCAGTAACCAAAGGTTTGTCATACATAGAAATCACGTTTACATATCATCAAAGGTACAATCTTTGGAATTCTTTGTGAGAAACAAGTAGGCAGTTGCATTATATACACACCAATTTGCAACATTATATATATATATATATCACCAAGGAGAGTAGGAGACTCAGAACTCCCTGTCTGGGAACAGAATAGGAGCAGCCAGAGACCAGATGTAGAGACCTGCAGTTGCCCACCCGGTCAAAATACGAACCCATACAGAGGGCCACCCCACATCCACCAACTTTCCACTCTCCCCAACCGAGGTTGACCATCCAGTCAAAAGCATTGCAGAGTACATACTCGCTAGAGAAAAGATGATGTGGAAGAAGGAATAAGAATATGTGACTGGCTTGGCCTTATCCTTTTCCTCTTGCTCACTTGACTTGTTGTCCAATGGAAGCAAAGGTTTGTTGGCACCTAACCCAGAAGCCGAATGTCAGATTCCAAGCAAATATTGTCATATCAATGGGACAGGGGAAGTGATAACTAAGTCTCATGAAAGCACATTTAACATACGGTCCTAACCATAGGAAGAAAAAAAAACACCATGTGCAGAAAAGCTGGCACTCTCAATTACGTCATATCAGTAAGGGACAATAGATTAAGTTTTGGAAATTTTCAGGTGTAGAAACATTTTTATTCAAAAGATTTCTGAACAGATTCTTGAGATTTCATATGGACACTACATATCAAGAGTCAGAAAAGTTTGCTTAAAATTTACCAGCCCGGGGTGAACTTGGTGGGGAGAGCAGGGTGGTAGAGGATCCAGCACGGACAGCAGAATAGACTACAGATAGAACAGTTGTAAGCAGACCAACGGTAAGAGCACTGGTAGAAACAGCTTTTGAATGCCTGTGAAGACCATTGCACTCATATTCCCTTGGTTCGCTTGCAAGTCCGCTATAGCATAGGTACATGCAATACAAGGATATAACTGAAGCAGGCAAAATACTTCCATTTACCTGTGTTCCAAGAAAGTGACAGCCTATGAGATGGTAAGAAGCAAGCACAGCTATGCATCAATCAAAACTAACATAACAAACAATACTTTGAAATTATCATACATGCAAATAGAACAACTATATACACCCTCATGGGAGAACTCAAAACAGGTTTTTCTTTGAGAAAGAACACATAACATGATTATGGCACAGCAGTTTCTTTATACCTGTGGCCCATGAGGAATTCAGTTGGATCTGGGAAATCAATATAAGTCCCAACATTTACATTATCATTCATGGAAAACATAAAGTCTCTTGATACAGAGACAACATTAGATACATCTTGCCTTTACTTATGCAAAGATCACAGTCCTCCAAAGTTTATTAACACATTCAAGAGAGCCTTTTTATGAAATAAAAATGGACCGCCTAGTAAAACATCCTATACCCACAATAGGTTAATGTGACTTAGAACTACTACAAGCTTAAAATCTCATGACATTGGTCATAGGACCAGTGGTCTAATCGATCAAGCTAAATCCTGCACTCATTTTTGTATCATTCCTGGACCAATTGCGATCTTCTTTAAATTATTATTATTATAAAAAAAATCACAAATAGATACTGACATTGTTGGAGAAAACATGTTCAGCTGTAATTCTTGATGATTTGGATGCATGATGATTAGCCATTTTTTTGATAATTGCATAACCAAAAGTATTATTCTCCTTATGAACCAAATTTAGTAGTGTTAGCCTGTTCAAACCACATTAGAATACAACATATATAAAAATAGCAATTGTGGCATCAATCGCATCCCTCTTACAATCAAATAGTTTCAAAAGCATCTGTGAAAAAGGTAAAATGAATAGTCATAATGGTTGGATTTATTGGAAGTTGGAACACAAAAAGAATTAAACTTACTGCAGGGTGTAGTGCAACGATGGCAAAAACAAATGCGAAGATCAGGGTCATAACAATAAAGAAAGTGTTTAATCCACAATCCTGTCCAGATGCAGTGAACCAATGAAAAAGAAGTCCTGAGAAGGCAAATGTTCCCACATAACAGACAAACGACACAGCAAATAGAGCAGCATACCTATATAAAAAAATGCAAAATAGAAGAGGTTAATCTGGTTGTAATATACAAACAAGAAGACTAAAATATAAGAATGAAAAAGCAAAACTAACCAGAACTGTTCATTGTACCCAACCCATTTGTCATTCCATCCATGAACGAAATCCAACAAAAGCACAACTTGAACAAGAAGAAACAATCCTGAGCCAAATTTGGATATTGACTCTGCAAATAAAAAATTTAACTAGTCAGCTCATGTCAGTCAAAAAAAAGTTTGACAGGGAAAGAAAGACTCAGGAACATCAAAAGCAGACAATAAATGCCATAACATTTCAACAGTTAGCACCTTAGCAAACAACAATCAGTAGTGCAAATTAATATCTATCAATGACCCTAAACAGAATCTGGTAAGTAATATGAACCAACAGATGCAATATAGGATATTCAAGTCCTAAAATAGGTTCATTTCTATTACTCTTGCGCAAATAGGCTAATAATGTTTTCCTCGAGGTAGCAGATCGTTGACCTGCCAATATACCATCCTTTATGCGAGCATGTAAGCAAAAACCTTTTTGCCATTGAAACTGAGTATACTTAAGTCTTAACAAGTCCAAGCCAAATTGCATAACAAACTGAAAAACAAACACTCTTAACAAGCCACCGCACTTCAAAACAACAACGCTACTATACAAAACCACAACTCAATACATAAACAGCATCCCAGAAAGTCACAACCAATTACCATAGAAGCTGACAATCTCATTCGGAAGGAAAAACATGAAGATCACCAAAAGACACCAGCAAACAACTTTCGCCATCCATCCGCCATGGTGCAAACTATCACGTGGGTCCTTCTGCTTCTTCACACCAACCATCATAACAGCCAAAATAGTGAAAAAAAGAAAATTCCCCAAACTAACACGCAAAACCGCATCTGTCTCAAACCATTCCCTATCCGGCGTCTTATGAAAATGATTGATCCCTGTCATTCAAAACCAACAAAAATTATTAACACCACCACCATCATCACAATTAAAGTGGTAAAAAACTACGGGAATTAAAGGGCTTACAAGGGAGTTGTTCCATGAGAGGAGCCGCAACTTCACGGAGAATCCAGGAAACCATTAATGACAAAGCAAAGAGACCGCAGTAGGCTATCCTGGCGGATCGTCTGCTTATCCCGGATACTACAGTCGTACATGCATTACACGCGCAGGCAGCACAGCATGACGCCAGGCAAGAAGCTGCCCACATCTTGTTTTCAACAATCTAAGCTAAGTATTTCAAAAAAATCAAAACTTTATTGAAAAAAATTAAACCCTAATTTGAGAAGGAGAAATTAGATTGTGGGTACCTGAGAGAATTGGAGGAAGAGGTGTTCTTGATGCTTTGATTGCGATTTTTTTTCTCACTCGAGAAAGACTGGTGCTTTTAGCCCCTACGGCGTGGTTCTCTGCTTTTCCGAGATATTTCGTTAAGCTTGCCGTTAGATTACGTGATTGTGCGGGTGGAATCACAGTTTATGTACGGCAGGGATTATAGTTTCTTATAGCCTTTTTAGTCCTTAAACTTTAACCTCTATTACACATCAATCCCTGTACTAGTAAAGTTTGGTAGTTTTAGTCCATTCATCTTGTTTCGTTTGATTTTTTCTCTTAGATGTTTCAAATTTTTCTCTTAAATGTCCATTCATCTCTTAATTCTATAAATAAAATATAAACTTAAATTGTTCTATCTTTATAAATTTCTTTGCATCCATGAATTATTAGCTGGGGATAGGGTTTTTCTCTTACAAAATTACCACATTTTATGATTGTGATCTATACTTAAGCCACCATAAATACTAGAAATATAATAAATCAACATGACTAAGCTTTCACTTGAATTTGAAATCCTTGACCTTCATCCTCTATAAATTTCACTTATTTTTAACTATATATCTAAAAGTTTCTAATAATCGATTTAAACAATAAAAATAAAGTTTCTTCAATCTGGGTTTTAGTTTAAAATCCTTCTTCTTCTTTTTTCGAGAGAGGAAGTATATTTACATTGGTTGGATTATCCTTGTTTTTTAAAGCATTTAGGGGGTGTTTAGGAGTGCAGTTGTTTTTTAAAGTGATTTTCATTTAAAAATATATCAAATTAATTTTTTTTATTTTAAAAAAATTAATTTTGACATCAGTACATCAAAATGATCTAAAAACAACAAAAAAAATTTAATTTAAAATGAAAAAAAATAAATTTTGAGCAAACAGCTGTACAGCCGCATTGCCAAACGGGGTCTTAGAGATTCCAAATGTACATGTGATGTTTGACTACAATTTTAAAATAGAAATAAACAAAAATAATAGAGAAAAGGTGAGAATATCCTTAACAAATTGTTTTAAGAGAGATTTATTTCATGTATTTATATTTATCCTCTTAAAAAAATATTTTTATTCTTTTTATATATGTCCATTTATTTTGGAACACTAACTAGACTCAACCATAAAGATAGCAATGATTCTTTCAAATATATCTATATATTAGATGCATAGTACAACTATTAATAAAAACTAACTTAGAAAGGAAAATTTTTATATTTCTCTCATTACAAAGTATTGTTGATTTAAACAATACTTTACTTTTGTTTTTAATTTTAGTGTTAGTTTTTTTTTTTAATTTTATCTTTTAATATTAGATTTATTGTGATTGAGTTTCATAAATTTTTTTTTAGAAGAATATTTTAGTTTTATGACTTAGATCATAAAGTTTGTGAGTGAACCTGACTGAATCATTTTTTTGTCCTTTTTTATAATCATTTTTTTTTCAAATTATATTTTCATCTTTGATTTGATTGTGATTTAAATTTTATAATTTATTTTTGATTTGCTTTACATGAAGTTATTTAAGCCCCATAACTTGGGTTAAGGGTTTGACAAATCAACTGGAGTTGACTTGAGTTTTCTGAGGTCTTTTTTTACTTATTTGTTTTTAAAAATTTTATCATTTAATAGTAGATTGGATAAAAAATGAATTTTATAATTTTTTTAATTTTTTTATTGAGTTATACTGGTCTTATGATCCAAACATCACAAAAGTTAATCTCGGGTCTTGTTTTAATTTTATTTGTTAATATTGAGATGATTGAGAATTTAACTTTAATCTATATTTTTAATTTATTTTCTACGAGGTTATTACTATTTCATCATAAAAGTTGTGAATTTTACATATTAACCTGTATTGATCACAATCGATTTAAAATGTTGTCATATCAAAACAAATATTTGTATTTATAATTGCAAATATTTCATCTTGTTTTTTAATTAAATTATGTTTTTTAATTATTTAGATTTTTTTTAACTTTTTAAGTTAACTAAATCATATTAGATTAATTTTGACACAACTAAAAGTTTCCCCCCCTCTAAAAAACAAGCTAGCAAGACTATCTTTTTTATCATTTAGTTTTATATACTAAAACAACATCTAAGTTGGGATGAACAAAATTATTTGAAAAAAATATTAATCAAGATTATAAATTTACTTAGACGGAAATTAGTCATGAAATCTGTTTGAAAGTGTAATTAATTGCTTTTCAAAATGTTTTTTATTTGTAAATGCATTAAAATAATTTTTTTTATTTTAAAATGACATAAACATCAAAAAAATAATTGGAAATAAAAAATAAAAATAATTTTTTAATGTTTTTTTAAAAACATTTTTAAAATTAAGTGAGAAACAAGCCTATTGTTAATTTTAAATAATTATTTTTTTGATTAACATAAATGTCCAGATCAACTTACATACATCTCAACTAATCACATAAACCCTAAAATTAACAGCCATGTAAACCTATAAAAATCATTACATTAGCAAATAGAGTTATCAAACCTAATACCATAAAAAAAAAACCTAAATTTCAAATTTGTACGACTAAGGGGGTGTTTGGGACCGCTACTTTTAAAAATAAAAATAAAATAAAAAAATAGCAAAAAACAGATTGGATCGCAATACCAAACGGAGCTAAATCGACTGTAGTTTTAAGCTATCATTGTTTGTCCAAGTGGAAGTTCTCATGAATGATGTCATACGAAGGAGCACCTCTTGTCTTTGTCTTGATGTGGAACAGGTCCTAACTCGTCCGCTGAAATTTCCAAATGCCACCTTACCCAAAAGAAGCAGAGCATAAATTGGCCCAACTTCGACCCTCCATAAAACCAGGCATCATCAATCGGACACCGAGCACAGGCTTTGATGCCCATTCTTCCAGTCTCTCACCACCTTTTTTATTTATATTTATATATAAAAAACGATTTGTTTTTCTTCTCCTAATTGTGGGAAGTGAAGGGAAGGGGAGGGAATACCATAGACGTACATCCAAGAAACGGAGAAGAAACAAGACATTATTGTTGCTACAACGTAAAACGATACAAGCTTCGTCTACAAAGATAAAAGCTAATTCAGCCAATTGCATCACTCTTGCTTGATTTTGTTGATCTTCTTTGAACTGTAAGTTTCTGATTTCTTTCTTCAGATCTGATTGGTGTTTCCCTGATCTTTTTTTTTTAATGAATGTGAAACTTGGGAGCTTTATGTTTGATTTTTGTAACGTGGGTGTTTCGCTACTTCGTCGGGTGGTGGTTTTTGTATATTTTCTTTCTTTATTGATGTATATGTGAAACAAGGAGAAAGAGTTCCAAAAAGTCTCAGCTGAAATGTGATAAATCTTAGAGAATGTGAACCATAGCTAGCTGTCACTGTGAAACTTATTCAAATCAATTTGAATGGGCAGTGCTCTGATGGCCCATCTATGTGCAAAAATATGATTTTGATTCTTCTACTTTACCGTTTGGTTATAAGAAAAGATCTGTTTTGTATGGATGCTGATTTCGATATGTATATTGGAGTTTCTTAAATGCTGATTGTTGTCGCTTGCTCTGGACTGATGATAAAATGGAACTGGATCTATAGTCATATATTATGTGCCATTGTATACCTTCCATGTTTTCACGCTGTCTATGACTCGTGTCAGCGTGTGATTGCTTGTGAAACCAGCACCAATCCAGAGTCATTGCTCTACACACAGCGCTCTTCCCGTTGGGCTCGTTATTGCAAGATAGAACTCAAGGTCATTGATATGCGGGCATTGTTGACTGTCTCTACTAAGTCATTGTTATATATGTCATTCCTTTTTGGCCTAGTTGGATTTTTCAATTGGATATTGTCTGAACAATTCACTGCTTAAGCTCTTTGTTTGTTGAAGTGCTCAGGCAGGGAATTTTTGGCTGGGTTGGTTTCTCTTGTAATCTCAAGATCTTTTTTGTGAGTTATTATTGAACACTGTGATAATCAACTGAATATGAAGATAAACCTTGTGGGAGGTGTGTCATGTATGCGTCGCTCTTTTCACTGCTCTGGAGATTTGGATCTCCTGTAGATACTTGCTCAGGGATTCCAGCAAAATGATTCTGATTATATAGCAGTTGTGTGGATGGTATTGCCAAATGGTGTATGGGCTAGATACCTTTTTTCTCGATGTCATAATGTACTTGAGAATAGTTGCAAATAATCATCCTCTCAGATGATTTTATTTACCTGTATTGGAACTTAGATGTTTAAATGTTTTGTTGCTTGACCGAGCTCAAGTGCATGAATGATGGAACAGCTTTGATTTCCATGTTGTTCCCTTTTTAGCGGAAGATTGATCACTTTGCAGATGCTGGATAGTGTTTTTTTCTCTTGCACACCTGCTTAAATTTTTAAGATGATGACAGGAATGTTCAGAATAATTTTCTCTTGTTTTTTTTTTTTTTAATGAAATTTTGATTCTATAATGTCTCTTTACCATCCACTCAAATGAGGATAGTTTCAGGTTGTCCAAGGAAGCTCAGAATATAAGCCATGGTTCTGGATAGCATGATAACTTCTCCTCACCGGAGATCACCGTCTTTCCGGAAGCAATTCCCACGGGATGAGTTGGGAAGCTGGTCAACACTCCTTCAGAGACACCGTTTCCTCTTAACAGCCTTGGCTCTCTTGGCTTTCTTATGCACAATCTATCTCTACTTCGCCGTTACTCTAGGGGCCACTGAATCATGTTCTGGATTGACAGGTACCAAAAAGACATTATGTCGTCTGGAGCTGGCAAAAGATTCTGTAGGCAATGGAAAACTCAAATTTTTCTAGCACACTGATGACAGAGTCAATCGGTTCATGACAGTGTTTTCTCTGCTTCATGCTCGAGCTCTTAAGTGACTCTGTATACGTGATGTACCAGAATTTGTCTAGAAAATTTTTAATCACATCCAATGATAATTCTTCATTGTTTGTATAACAATTACATAGGTGATTTCTTTTATGGCTATATTATGTTTTCCCATTTTCTAGATTGAGTTTATCTGTGCTGTAAGTTTTTTGATGAATGAAATCAATATTCAATGAACGAGGAGCAGGATCGACCAGCTACAAGGCTATACAAAAAGAAAGCCACCTATCCAGACTAGTTCCCGATTATAACAGATAGCAATCAAGTCTGTTTTCTTGATAAATAGCTGCTTCAGTGCAGTTTTCTACCATTTATGTTTGACAGTGAAAAGAACAGCTTGAGAAATGCTGTTAACTGAGGAATTTCAGAGTTATGACGTCCAGAGTTTCTTTGCTAATACATAAAAGTAACTATCTCACCTAAAAACTCAAGCTATTAGATGAGATTTCAAGATAAGATTTATATTATTTTCTAACATATCTTTTTAAGTGAAATTTATATTATTTTCTAACATATCTTTTTAAGTGAAATTTTTTTAGGCTTGAAGTTTATATACATGTATATACTGTTTTGTATTTGATTTTTATTAAATAGAATGAGTATAGTGAGATTCGATCTCGTGATCCCTGAGTTAATAAAATTATAATACTATATCAATGAATCATCTCATCTAAATATTTGAACTATTAAATGAGATTATATTATATAATTTATATTATTTTCTAATAACTTTGAAACACCAAGAGGAAGACCTCTGTTTGTTCTGGATTGCTCAGTCGATTTCCCAATCCCCAGCTGCCAATTGCATGTTAATCTAGCACCTGTGCTTTCTTCTTACCAATTCACAAAGTAGCTTCTTCTTTCATTTTCGTGGTTACATAGCACAAAGCCGATCAATAGACCTCTTTTAATCCGCCTATCTTCATAGAAGATCTGCTCTGTAGTTAATTGACTAAAAATGCATCCGCTAAAGCCAAAACTTTAGTGTAGAAACTTATCAAACCCATTTCAATTCCAATTGAATGAGATCCGGATGAATTTAAAATAATATTGTTTTAAGATTTTATTTTTTTTAATTTTGAAAGAATTTAGACAAGAATTTGTCTTCTTGATTTTACAAAATCATCTTTCTTTCTTTTCTTTTTATATTTCAAAGATATTGTTCACCATTCATTTTGGATGTCCTAAAAATTATTATCCATTATTAAGAAATTAAACTATTAATTACTTGATTTTACTATTAATTCTTCCACTCAAATTTCTCTCTTATTCACATTACTATATATATATATATATATATATATATATATATATATATATATATAGTAATGTGAATAAGAGAGAAATTTGAGTGGAAGAATTAATAGTATATTACTATATCATCATGCCATTAATCCCTCCCTGATTGGATCCTTTGGGAGTCAATTAAGTATCTTAATCGTCAAGGACTCCTTAATTATATAACAGGTTCTTGTAATTAGAAACCGAATTAATCTAAGACACTGGAAGTAGCATTCCACTAGGACAGTCCTTCTTTTGACGATAGGAAACCTAGCAATTTATATTTGAATTTTGAATAGGAAACCAGAAGAAACAAGGATTCCGTATACTCCTCATCAACTTCGGACCACCCCTGCTGATCTTGGCTATATATTGAAAACCTAAGCCATTGAACAGCATAACTTGATAAGATCCTTAAACCACAACAGCTTCAACGATGAAGAGCAGCAAACCAATACACATGCGCGAAGTCTGGGCAGACAACCTCGTATATGAGTTTTTTCTAATCAAGGAAGCAATCTCTCGTTTCCCCTTGGTTGCTTTGGACACAGAATTCCCTGGTACTATCTTTCAATTAAATCGTGACAAGAGTTCGTTGTCCCGTGCCACTCCCTATGAAAACTACCGTCTCATGAAGTGGAATGTTGATCTCTTGAAAATAATTCAACTTGGGATGACTCTGTCTGATTCGCATGGAAATCTTCCAAGTTTCGGATCAGAATACCACTATGCGTGGCAGTTTAATTTTCGTGATTTCAATATCGAGCACGATCATTACAATGAAGAGTCTATTGGGTTACTTGAACACCAAGGTATTGATTTGAAGAAGAACAGAGCGAAGGGTATTGATTCCTCAGATTTTGGAAGGCTGTTTTTGAGTTCTGGACTTGTTTCCAATAACTCTTCAATAACTTGGATTGCTTTTCATGGTGCTTATGATTTTGGATTCTTGATCAAGATTTTAACTAAACGAGACTTGCCGAGTGATATGCGGTCATTTTTGGAGATGATGAGATTTTTCTTTGGGGTTCGAGTTTATGACGCAAAATTCATGATGGGATGCATTACTGGTTTGCACGGTGGACTGGAGAGGGTGGCCAAGTTACTTGGTGTTGAACGAATAACAGGAAATAGGCACCAGGCAGGATCTGATAGCTTGTTAACTCTTCAAACATTCGTGAGATTTAAGGAGACGTGTGCCAAAATTGATCTCCAAAAATTGAATGGCTATGAGGGGATGATGTTTGGACTGTGTGAAGGCTGGTTAGGGTTCACTTATACACCTGATGTATTCACGGGTACTTTAGCTTGAAGGCATATCAATGAAATTGTAGTCTCAGCAGCAGAGGTGATCTGGAATTGAAGCAGGCACAAAAAATATCACCAGTCTCAACATACAGTATGGAAACTATAACCACAGCAATTTTTGCAGAAATTATGATTGTTATTCAGAAACGGAAGTATTATTTCAAGAGCTAAAAGCGAAGCTGCTATACAGCCATACAGCATCATAAAGTCTCTTCTTAATCAGTAACTTTATTTACGCATCCAAGGTAAGGGTTTCCCTCAGTACCTTCCCGGCAAGAACATTCGTATGCTAAAGTCACAGAGTGCTCAAGAAGGAAATATTTGCATCTCATGGTCTTGGGGTCATATTTCCAAAGCTTGTAATCCATCACCCAAGCCAGAACCACCGGAACATATTCCAAATCCTGAAACGCTTGCGGATTGTTTATATCGGAGAACGCAACCCATTTTTGATCTGCTAGGAAAGTAAGTTTGCATCCACTGCTGTCTTGGCTCTCATTTTTGGTTTCTAAACTTGGATAAAAAACCTGCATCCTATAAGGTGCTCTGGCTACGCAGCAGTGCTTACCAGAACAGAGACTATTAATTTCATTCCCATAAATAATGGTTGTTTGATTATAGTAAGGAGCGCATGTCGAGTCGCATCCACTGACTTGGGGCCCGATCTCTGTCAATAGAGCACGAAGGAGAAAAAGAACGGACTTCCCTCCAAGTTTACAGGTGTACCGGATTGCCTACCGGAACAATTGAAAGACATAATTGGACCTTTGACAACGGCAGCACCATCTTCAATATTCAGAACCTCCATGTTGGTTTTTCTTATGAAAACTCTAGGAGGGTTGACTGTTTCATCACAAACAATCTCAAACGATTCATCCAGGTAGCAATCTTTGGTCGTTCCAAAAGGGTATGGAATGCTGATGTTTCCACAGTGATCTTGGCAACCAGGCTTTGCAATAGGTGCAACTGCTCTTGCTGACTGAAATAAGGTGGGCAACAGTAGGAGAATGATCGGAGACGAGAAATATTTGTAGGCCATTTTCATTTCTCGTACTGTTTCGGAGTTCAACACAGTTGAGTTTAATTGTTCAAGACTTTATAGGGAGTACTGAGGATAATTTTCTCGGCATGTTCCAGGCTTACTAGTTTAATCTGAAATCTTTTTCAACAGATTTACAAATCTTATCATCCGAAGATTATTTTTATGCATTTGATTTTAATCATATTACTATGTCAACACTTTCAAACAAAATATTAATTCAAAATGTGAGTTAACACAATTTTTAATTTGCTATTAACCATATGAAAACCTAATTTTCCATTAAGAAATAGATTAGCAAAGAAAGAAAGCATCAAATTATAATAAATAACTTTCCAAGCAGCTTCTGGCAGTGCGCTGAATTTGTCCCTGGAGAGTTTGACTTTATGTATGTGATATGCATGATAATAACCTTATTAGTTAATGATTATCCAGTCTTATCATTCCATCAATAAATTAATCTATTTCTGCAGATCATAGAGCCAAGGAACAAGTTATTTAATCCTGATGTTTGAGGAAAGCAGATTTACAGTACCGATTCAACTGATGACCAATTCATAACGACGATACAACAAGATTTAAAAATTAAACAATTTCTTTAAACATTTTTTGTTGAGCTTGTGGAAATTCAATTAAAGATATTCTTGAAAAATTATTGATGACGATGACTTAAAAAGACTAATAATGTGTTTTATGAAAAATTATGAATGCCATGCCACCTTCGTAGATGGTTCCTGTAATGCTCTGATGCTAGAAAAGATTAATTATTTATCATAACAATATTATTTTATTCTTCGGGGTTGATCTTGAGTTAGATTGAACCTGACATGATTAATATATATATTTTTGTTTAAATTAAAACCTAGGTGGAATAACTATGATTGGAACTACAATATAGTCTTTCAGATTTTGGATTTAGACCAGCTTTTGTTGAACATAAATGTCATGGATGTTCTTAATCACCAATATATTGGCTCAGCAATATATTTCCCATATCTGGGAACTTCGTCCCTGATGTTTCCGAGTTCTTTACTACTATGTTGCGCGCGAAGAGCTCCTTTTGACAGCCGAATCTGCTCCAACTCTATCGCGACTTCTCTCATTGTCGGTCGTTTCCTTCCATTCAAGTTCAAGCATTCTCTGGCAAGATGAGCGACTGCAATAACTTGTTCTTCACCGTCCTGCTCCACAAGTCGTTCATCAAGAATATCTAAGATCCTGTTCTCTTCCATCAATAGAATAAAACGAATGGCTAAACTTCTCCTTTCTTCCGACATTTCATAAGAAATTGGTTTCTTCCCACTTAAGAGCTCTGCAAGAACAACACCAAAACTGTAGACGTCACTTTTTGCGGTAAATTGGCTAGACTGGAAGTACTCTGGGTCCAGGTATCCAAAAGTGCCTTGAACATGAGTGGTTAGATGAGTTTGATCGATGGCGATCGATCTTGACGTTCCGAAATCTGATACTTTTGCTCTGAACTTCTCATCTAGCAGTATATTTGTAGACTTAATATCTCGGTGATAAATCGGAATGGATGCCGCCGAATGGAGATAAGAAAGTGCCCCAGCAACTTCAGTAGCAATCCTTAATCGCATTTCCCATGAAAACTCGAACTCCTCCTTCTGGTCATGGATATACTCAAAGAGATTTCCATTGGGAATGAATTCATAAACCAGTAAAGGAACTTCTGTCTCCAAACAACAACCTAGCAACTTAACCACATTTCTATGATTAACTTGTGAAAGAATGACAACCTCATTGATGAATTCTTCCAGCTGTTCTTCATCCACCAGTTTGGATTTCTTGACAGCAACGATCCTTCCATCTGCCACCATTCCTTTATAAACAGTGCCTTGACCACCTTGACCAAGTATTCTATTATCATTAAAACCATCGGTTGCCTTTTCCAACTCCTTGGAAGTAAATATTTTTGTTTTCTGAATGCTTCCATCACTCGAGGACAATTGTTGCTGCAGCAATAAGCCACCGTTTCGTTTGAAGCAATTCTTCTTCAGTTGAATGTTCTTCCCTTTTTTTACAAGTTTATAAAGCCGCCAAATACCAAGCAGCAGCAGCAAAAATCCTGTGGCCGCACCTAGAACTGCCATTGCTCGCAAGAGCAAAAAAAAATAAAATTAGATACATTCGCAAGTATGATTATTGAACAACAATCTATGACAACAAGGTGGGTGATTTTTATTTTTAGTCGAGATAACGTTCTGCCGTATAATTTTTGTTATAAACCATGGACGAGAATTTTCTCCTAGATCACTTTCCAATCTCACAGACAAGGGAAAATAATTTCTCCCACTTTCTACTCTCCCAAACACAATTTTAACCTCTAAACTAATGTTTCAGGCTCCTAATTACGCAATAAAGAAGAATTAAGAGAGACAGGAACTTACTCAAAAAAGTGATCTTAGCCTTGTCAAGCTCGCACTTGTACATCCCCGGTACATTAACACATCTTGTCATGCCTGAACACCAATTTTCCTTGGGAATTTTGCACTGATCGATATCTGATTCAGGAAATCCAATGAGTGAGTATATTCATGTAATTGCCTTATGATCGGATCAGCCATTCAAAAGTAAACTGATAAGTTTAAGCTTCAACTCTATTCTGACTACTGTTCATGTTGGTTTGTAGATGTGTTCACTATTTCAATTAAAAAATTCCAACTTTTAGCTAGAAAATAAAGAACAAGAACAACGAACAAGTAATTGCAGAGATCAAGGGGGTAAAATCCAAGAGGGTTTAATTATTGTTATTCTTCTAATTGTATTTATAGAAGAAATCAAAGAATTACAAGAAGAATACCAATAAAACACAGAATCTTACACTGAACTTATCTTAGATAAGATTTAAACTAGAAGTAGAAAAAAAATCAAAACACATTACTAAATGCTGGAATTATATGACTAACATTAATAAAAAAATTTATCGCTAAAATTGGAACCAAATTCTTCAACAGTTTAAGCTTCAGCACTATATGGCTATTTAGTTGCTAATATGATAGTTTCTGAAGTCTTACATAACTGTTATTTTTTTTAAAACTCAGTGGCCCGAACACCCACATTAATTAAAAAGAAAGAAGAGATTAAATCAAATTAAACGTGCTCGAATCTTACCAGTGCATCCATCAAGAAGATATGGATTGCCATCATAGCCCGGGTTGCAGCTACAAATAGTTGAATTGGAATACAATTTTACTGTACTCAAACCCCACCTACTGGTAATTAATCGGAGAGGGGGTCTGCATTTCATTGCATCAGAATTCTCTTCACCTTCAGGGATGTCATCATTGTACACGAACCAATTCAGGATTGCTGGAACATGTTGCAGATGCTGCACCGCCTCGGGACTTTTTATATTGTCCAGGGACCATTCTCGCTCTACTATGAAAGCTACCTTACATTGATTTCTGCCTTGATCATTAGGATACTCCGAGGTCTCCAAACTCGCGTTAAATACCTGGAGATTCGAGGGAATTGTGGTCTGGCAGCAATTGTTACCAGAACAGTAACAACTTTCTTTAACTCCTGTACTGGAACTAGTAAAATTATTAGCATCGCAAGTTGAGGTGCACCCAACAATTTCTGGTTTAATTTGGGTCAATGAAGCACGATTGTTGCAGCCCATTGCAGAGAACCTATTCGAGGAAGAGAACGAGAAACGACTTCCAGTCATATTAATGGCTATGTTGGGACCTCTACCAGAACAGCCGGAGGAAATTACTGGGCTGTTAACTCGAACCAACCCGTCCTCTAATGAAATCTCCAAGACCTCCATGTTGATGCTGCTTAAGAAAGCCCTGCTGGGAGAATTCGCAGTTGTTTTGTTGCAATCAACTGAGAACCAGCTATTCATGTAGCAACCGGTTCCCATTCCAAATGGAAAAGGGATGCTAATGTTTCCACAAGTTTCTGCACAATTAGGCCTCGCCATAAGTGCTGATGCTATTTCAGGAACTAGAAATAGCAGGAAAAAAAATAGAGAGACACTACGAGGAATCATGCCTTCCCTTCTATTCCAGATTTAGATGCTGCTGGACCTCAATAATGGAAGGAGAGAGAGGGGGGGCAAACTGAATGAAAAGCTGATCCCCCTCTCCATCTATCTATATATAGCAATGCACCCATGCTTTCAATTCGATTATTTGCAACATTTAAAGTCAGGATCGATGTTTCTTTCCAATTTCCAAATTCCACAAGACTAAAAATTCTCAAAATGACCGATGGTGGCTTTCGTCTAATCAGTTCAAAGTAGGCTTTGAACCACCTAGACGTGTTGGAACTCAGAATATAATATAGAAAGTACAGGGATGGCAAGGTGGCGTGTAGATGAGGATGCTTTGAGTGGCACAGGAGAAGAAAAGTGTTATTATCGTGTAATTAAATAATAGTTTTCTAAAAAAGAATGTTATTAATCTCAGCCTGTATATAATTCAACTTATAAATTTAACAAGTATTTCAGGTAAACTTAAAGTTATTATTATTTCAATATTTTTAAAATATTAATTGTGTGTATTAAATTTTGAATTTATAAGATATAAAAAGATAACAGCAATACCTATATATTTTTATTTACATTTAATTTTTTTAGTCCACCTGGGAGGAAATGTATATAACTTTCGTAGTAATTTAAGAAACTTTGTTTTACAGGAGTAACACTTTCTTGAAAGCGCATTTTATGAACTTGGATAAACGAGTAAAATTCTAGTTATTCCTAGATTTTATAAGGAGTGTATATCTTGTTTCGAACTCGAAATCTATTATGTAGATCATAATTTTTTATCATCACGCTACGCTCCTTGAGGACTATTTAATAATGATTAATCTAGAATGGCTACATTTTTTTGTTTTGACTTTTCAACAAATAAAAATCCAATATAAGTCTTAAATCAAAGCTTATAAATTTCAAGTTTTGTGTGTTGTTTAAAGAAATATTAAAGAAATTCTATCATGGAGAAATTGAACCGAAATTTCCAATATGAAATCTCAAACATAATTAAGGAATAGGAGCTCTGAGCGTTTCTTCGTAGGACTCTAATCCTCATACTTTTCATCCTTTACTCCATGAGAAGAAGGACATTATTCTTTGAACACGGAAAATTGACTTTTTTTATGGGAGGAAATCCTATTCTTTTATAATTCTGGGTCAATTGAGTAAAATATCGGTTATCCTAAACTTTTACAAGGTATACACGTCATAACTTGAACCATGAGATTTGTAATGCATATTTCTAATCCTTTACCACCACACCACGTTGCATAAATACTATAATATTGACTTGCAAAATCAGCATAATTTATACCCTCATGGGAAAGCATGTTACAGTTTTATTTGTTCAATTCACATCAAAATACTTGCTAAATTCTATAGATATGTAAAACAAACACTCAAAAGATCATTTTAAGGATAGTTCAATTTCATTTATATTTTCTAGAACTGAGATTAAAAATAGAAAAGAAATTATAAAAAAAAAACATGTAAAAATAACCATTTATAAGGATCTTTCAGAGTCAAACAAAGGGGTTTTCATAAACTAGTTTCTATGCAATTTTATTGTTAACGACCTCCACATTATCAGTATTTTTATTTTATTTTTCCTTGATTATTAATTTTGTATCTTTTCATAAATATTTTTAAAAACAATAACGCTGAGTACTTAAATATTGAGTAGTCAAAATAACATTGCACACTCTAAATTTAATTTCTATGCAAAGCAAATATATTTTTTTCTCTCTTTGTTTGAGAGGTTAAAGCGAGTCGTTACCTAGTTGTTTAATTTAGAGTTGCTAAAAAACCAAGATATACTTATTTTATTAGAGATTCAAGAAAAAAGAACTGATTATGGCTAGGAAGATTCAACCATTAATTCTAATGAATTATCAAATTATGGATTATTACCAAATTCTCAAGAATCAACAAACTAATTATTAAATCCTAAAATGCAAGCAAATATATACTTTTTTTTAATCTTTGTATGTAGATTGATATGGTCGAATGTAATTAAAACATTTAATTATTTTTTTCTGTTTTTTCTTATTTTAAACATTAAGAAAATATATGAGAAATATACAAACACACACTTATTGAAAATATATTAGTCATACTTATTGAAACTCTACCATGGAGAAATTTAACCGAAATTTCCAGCTTTAAATCTCATACATAATAATTGTACTGCATGTTTCTTTGTGAACCCTAATCTTCATAGTTTTCTCTCTTCTCCAGCAGAAGGTGGCGTCGACTACATTATACTTTGAACGCAGACAAATTTATTTCAAAACTATTGACTTGCAAAGCAATTTGCATGTTGATTGGTGTAATTCACATCAAAATAGGAACAGGGGAAAAGAGAAAACAGAGACGCAGATATGCTTTATAGCGATCGATTCTTCCGACTTGTTTTTTATTACACAATAACAATGACTATACGAGAAATCCAGTTATCTAACCCCATTAACTATTCGATTGATACCATGATATGTCTTCTTAAATCAGCATGTTGTGGTGTTTATCAATGGTTGTTCACCATCGGATGATGGGGTGCCAGTATCAAAGTCACCAGTGATTGGTGTCGAAACTGCATCATCCATGATGTTTTTGCTTGCATCCCAATCATTGCTTGCAGCATCCATGATGTTTTTGGATATTTTGCAGTTCTCTTGAATACTTAACTCTTTTTGAGATAATCCAATTATCCTCTCCAACTCTGACGTGACTTCTCTCATTGTAGGTCGATTTTTTCCATTCAAATTCAAGCATCTCTTTGCAAGATTAGCAACAAGGATAACTTCTTCATTCTGACACAGCTCCTTAACTCTAGCATCAAGAATATCAGACAGTCTATTGTCTTCCATCAACATGATAAAATGCGTGGCTAAGCTTCTAGTTTCTGTCTGACTTACAGAAAATATCGGTTTCTGTCCACTGATGAGCTCAACCAGAACCACTCCAAAGCTATAAACATCACTCTTCTCCGTGAATTGACTAGACTGGAAGTACTCGGGATCTAAGTAGCCAAAAGTACCTTGCACGAGAGTGGTCAAGTGAGTTTGCTCGATGGATATAGATCTTGAAGATCCAAAATCAGATACTTTTGCTCTGTATTTCTCATCGAGGAGTATGTTTGTGGACTTGATGTCACGGTGATAAATCGGAATGGATGCCGCCGAGTGTAGATAGGAAAGTGCTCCGGCAACTTCAAGGGCAATCAGTAATCTCATCTCCCAAGATAGCAAGAAATCCTGGTTTTGATCATGGATATACTCGTAAAGATTTCCATTGGGAATGAACTCATAGACTAGCAACGGAACTTCAGTCTCCAGGCAACAACCGATCAACTTAACCACATTCCTATGATTAATCTGTGAAAGAACGACGACCTCATTGATGAATTCTTCAAGTTTTCCTTCGTCAACGACCGTGGACTTCTTAACAGCAACAATCCTTCCATCTGCTAACATCCCTTTATAAACTGTGCCTTGGCCACCTTGACCCAGTATTCTATTCACATTAAAACGATCAGTGGCTACTCCCAACTCCTTTGAACTGTATACACTTGTTTTATGAACCTTACCATCAGCAGCACGTAATTCCTGCTGTAACAGCAGCCCGCCATTTCGTTTGAAGAATTTCTTTTTGAGTTCAATGTTTTTCCTTTTCTTTACAAGTTTATAGAGCCACCAAATGCCCATCAGCAATGACAATGCTAAGACAACTGCCCCTATAACTGCATTATTTACAGCAACGAAGAAAAAGTTAGATTTACTAACATATATAGTATTTTAAAACTGTATACATTTAATCTTTTGGCTCACTCTAAATGATGACAGCTGGTTAACATTTTAATGTAATCCAAGAGCAGCTTCGTGTGTGTGTTTGTGTGTGTGTTTCTATTTTTACATTATTTTTGTTTTTAATTCTTTGTAGAATACAAGTCAAACAAAATACATTTCAGAATTCCAATATACTGAAAGGTTTTTCTTGTGAGTTGGACACCTCACTCAATCAAATCCAAATAGCTTTGTGAATTAACCAGTAATCCGATCAAAACTTGAAAATACATTCTTTTTAAAATAAAATCTTGTCCAAAATGACATTTTTTTAAGAGAAGAAAAAAACCCGAGCAAACATGGCCTATTCAAGAGTGTGGTTAAAATTGTTTTTCAAATAGTTTTTTATTCAAAAATACATCAATATAATATATTTATTATTTTTTAAAAATTATTTTTACATTATCACATCAAAATGATCTAAAAATAATTTAATTTTTTTAATTTAAAACAAAAAACAAAGATATTCTTTTTTAAAAAATAGTCACTTAATCTAGTTTATTTTAAGCTAGCTAGGTTATGAAGTAGACGGGATCTTATGAGTCTTATGTATTCCTTGGAGGTTTACAGGGTGCCATACCCCCTTATTTTTCCATCTTAGCAAGGAAAAGAACAAGAACAGCGACAGAAAGAATGTAAAAGAAGGAGAAGGAGAAGAAATCAGAGACTTACCTATCAGGGCTATATAAAGTGCATTGATCTCGCAATTGAACGACCCCGGTCTATTTACACATTTCAGTAACCCTCGGCAGTTATGCTTTGATTCTTTGCATTCATCCACATCTAATAAAATAATAAGAGCAAAAATTCAAAACGATTACGTTGGTATAAGATGATTATCCAAATTTAGGACAGAGATCACTACCAAATCCCATAGCAGAATCACTCCTGTTTTTGGAGGAAAATTAAGGTGTTTACCTTTGCATCCAAGTTCACGGTAAGGGATGCCCTCATATCCCCCACGACACACACATTCGGACGCCAATGATTCATTCGAATATCCCCGATAGCAGATCACGAATTGATCATAAATATTATAATCCATCATCCAAACAAGCTCTGCTGGAACATAATCTCTATATCGGACCGTCAATGGATCGCTGATATTCGATTGGAACCATGTCTCGTTCGCTAGGAAGGCCAGCTTGCATCCTTCTCTATCTTGATTATCACCTGTTGCTTCTAGTTTTGGATTGAAAACCTGAAGGAATGATGGGGGTGAAGCCCGGCAGAAATTTTTACTTTCCACGTCACTGCATGGAGACACACAACCAACGAGATCTTGCTCGACTCCAGACATCAAAGCTTGAGTATTACAACCTGCTGCAACGAATACATTACGGAAGGAGAAGACAAAAGGAGTTCCACTCAAATTCAGTGGCACACCATTTTCCCTGCCAGCACATTTCGAGGATATTATCGGAGCTTTGACAGTAGCAGTGGCTCTTGTAGGCAGGGCTGACAGTTTCATTGCATTCTATGGCGAACCATTCGTTCTTGTAGCAATCTTTTCCTATTCCGAAGGGGTATGGAATGTTGATGTCTCCACAGCGATCTGGACAGCCGGACTTTGCGATCGGTGGTGGTGCTGCTTCTAGTTGAAACATTAGCAGCATCACCATTAATTTAAACACCGATTTCCAAACCATTTCCCCCCTTCTTTTTTCTATTCCTTTTTAAATCTTTTATTCCTAATCGCTCCTAAATAAGCTCATATATCCTCGCAAATCAACAATTGAGATGCTTCTTTGCAACTTCTTGGTGACTTACCGGGTCAAACCAGCTAGCTACTATGATTAAAATAATAAACAACAGTAACATATACTAGTGAAAGAAAAGTCGCCCAGTCTCTTGATCTCCAGAGACCGGTTCACATTTAATTTTTCAATCAAGGAATGAATATAAAATTAACTTAGAAAAGGAAAATCGATGTTTCTCTGATTGCAAAGTGTTGTTGATTGAAACAATACTTTACTTTGTTTTTAATTTTAATTTTAGTTTTAGTTTTTTTAATTTTGTCTCTCAATATTAGGTTTATTGTAATTGAGTTTCATCATTTATTTTAGTTTTCTTTCTATAAGAATTTTTTAGTCTCATGACTTAGATAATAAGTTTTACGTACAGGTTAACCTTACCGACTCAAATTTTTTTTTCCTTTTTTATAATAATTTTTTTTCAATATTATCTTTTAATCTTTGATTTTATTCTGAATAAAATTTCATAATTTATTTCCGTTTGCTTTACATGGAATTGGTTGAGTCTCATAACTCGAGTTAAGGGTTCGACAAGTCAACTAGAGTTGACTCGAGTTTTTTTATATTTTTTATTTTTAAAATTAATCATTTAACATCAGATTAGCTAAAATTGAGTTTTATAATTTATTTTTATTTGTTTTTTATTGAGTTGTCTTGGTCTTATGATCCAAACTTGACAAAGTTAATATGGATTGACTCGGGTCTACTCTAAACTAACTAGGCCATATTAATCCAAGTTATGAATTTTACATATTAACTTGTTGTCATACAAAGTTAACTAGGCCATATTATATACTAAAACAACATCTAAGCTAGGATGAACGAAATTATTTGAACAAATCTTAACCAAGATTATAAATGTGCCTGAGTGAAATTAGTTTTTTATTTTGTTTGAGAGTGTGGTTGATGTTGTTTTTTAAAATATTTTTCATTCATAAATGCATCAAAATGATATTTTTTTTAAATTATTTCTGACATCAACATATAAAAAATAATGGAGAAGCACCAAAAAATTAATTTATAATAAAAAATAAAAAATAATGTAGAAACACCATTTTTATTTTGTTATTAACCATATCAAAAACTAAGTTTTTCCATTAAGAAATGTATTAGCAAAGAAAGAAAGCATCGAATTATAAGAAATAACTTTCGTAGAAGCTTCTGGCAGTGAAAACTTTTGCGCTGAATTTGTCACTGGAGACAAATATTCAGTTGACCTTCTCTATGCATGATAATAACCTTATTAGTTAATCATTATCCAGTCTTATCAATAAATTAATCTATTTGTGCAGATCATAGAGTCAAGGAACAAATTATTTAATCTTGATGTTTGAGGAAAGCAGATTTACAAGATTTGAAAATTAACCCACAAATCATAACGATGATACAAGATTTGAAAATTAAACAGTTTCTAGAAATGATCTGTGGGTTAAGATGACTGAGTTAGTGGATTAATTATTTTTTATCATAACAATATCATTTTATTCTTTGGTGTTGATCTTGAGTTAGATTGAACTTGACTGGATTGATATATATATATATATATATATATATATATATATATATATATATTTTAAATTAAAACCTAGCTAGGTTGAATAACTATATATGATTGAAACTACAATATAGTCTTTCAAATTTTGGATTTAGAGCAACTTTTGTTGAACATAAATGTTATGGATGTTCTTAATCACCAGAATGTTTCTTGAGAAATCAATGTTGGACAGCCAAAGATAGAGCCTTGCATTTCTAAAATCGCCAATTGTTACTCAATACGTACATATTTCATCTACATTTAATTTTTTTTAGTCCACCTGGAAGGAAATTTCCTAGTAATTTAACTATTATATTATCATACACTTGTAAATAATCGTGGTGACTTACCGGGTCAAACCAGCTAGCTTGCTAGTATAATTAAAATAATAAACAACAGTAGCTAGTATAATTTTAGTTTCTTCATCTCCAGAGACCGGTTCACGGTTAATTTTACAACTCAAACCCGCAACAAAATACTGGGTTGCAAGGCCCCGAAAGTTTGTTTATTTTCCCTCGTATTATCCGCAACCTTCATTTCAGCAAATTCCTAAAAATACAAAAGAAATTATAAAAAAAAAACATGTAAAAATAACCATTTATAAGGATCTTTCAGAGTCAAACAAAGGGGTTTTCATAAACTAGTTTTTATGCTATTTTATTGTTAACGACATCCACATTATCAGTATTTTTATTTTATTTTTCCTTGATTATTAATTTTGTATCTTTTCATGAATATTTTTAAAAACAATGACGTTGAGTACTCTAAATATTCAGTAGTCAAAATAACGTTGCACACTCTAAATTTAATTTCTATGCAAAGCAAATATATTTTTTTCTCTTTTTTTGAGAGGTTAAAGGGAGTCGATACCTAGTTGTTTAGTTTAGAGTTGCTAAAAAACCAAGATATACTTATTTTATCAGAGATTCAAGAAAAAAGAATTGATTATGGCTAGGAAGATTCAACCATTAATTCTAATGAATTATCAAATTATGGATTATTACCAAATTCTCAAGAATCAACAAACTAATTATTAAATCCTAAAATGCATGCAAATATATACTTTTTTGAATCTTTGTATGTAGATTGATATGGTCGAATGTAATTAAAACATTTAATTATTTTTTTCTATTTTTTCTTATTTTAAACATTAAGAAAATATATGAGAAATATACAAACACACACTTATTGAAAATATATTAGTCATACTTATTGAAACTCTACCATGGAGAAATTTAACCGAAATTTCCAGCTTTAAATCTCATACATAATAGTGTACAGCATATAAATATCATTTATTTGGTAACAATTTTGCCCACAGATGGCATTTGAGAGAGAGGAAAGTGAAGATAAGCAACAACTTGTGAAAAGCAGCTAGTAGCTGCTTTTCACATAACTCAGTTTCAGCAAATTTTTAAGGTGGGATCCACTGCACTTTTTCAACTTTTTAGCATTACCAAACGTTTAAACAGCCTGTTTTTTTTCAATCTCCTGCGTGACCACACTGTCAAACACCTTCTTAAACCGCAAGAAGTTAACTTTCAAGTGAAGCAGATTGCAATTTTATTTTATATTTGCAGTAGATGCAATGCAAACTAGCAGGCTCAAGTCCCTATTAGGTCCAAGTAGGCTCAAGTCTCTTGACCAACATATATTTATCAAACTAGTTTGAATCCAACAACTCCACCAAAATTGATAAAGTTGTGCTAAATGCTTGAAAGCTAAGGTTAGCAAAAATTTGTAACCCCTTAACAGCTGTTGGGAAGTGGGCAACAGCAAGTGCGCAAGCACATAATCTTTCCTCGATAGCTCCTTCAAATACAATTCTTTTCTGCAGCTGCTGCGAAAGCAAGTTCCGTGATAAGGCTAGACACCTGGAAACACAAATATCAGTATCAATCAGATCTATTCATTTGAGAGATTTTACTGTGCACGAACAATTTCAAGAACTTAACAGTCACAATCTTGTGAAGCAAAGGTCTGCAAAAGGAGAGGAAGCCTGCAAATGGCTGAAAGGAAAGGGTTCTTTGCCAAGTTGTTGGAGCATGACTTGCTTAGATATGCACACCACATAGAAAATAGAGAAATGGTGTGAAAGAAATACCTAATTTCGCAATTACATCATCCAATTGATTGATATCTTAAAGTCTGCAAAGCATAAAGAAGTAGCACTATCAGGGAATGAGATTTACTAAGGCCCCGTTTGTTTGCTGGAAAGTGGTTTCTTTTTGGAAAGTGAATTCCGGGAAAAATGAATTCCTGGAAAGTGAATTCCTGGAAAGTGAATCGCCATTTTGTTTGAAGAATTTCTTTTTGAGCTCAATGTTTTTCCATTTCTTTACAAGTTTATAGAGCCACCAAATGCCCATTAACAATGACAATGCTAAGACAACTGCCCCTATAACAGCATTATTTACAGCAAAGAGGAAAAAGAAGGTTATCCTTTTTGAAATTGACTTCCAATATACTGAAAAGTTTAATTTTCTTACGAGTCTAATGTTTCCTGGGAGGTTTACAGGGTGCCATACCCGTAGTTTTCATCTTAGCAAAGAAAAGAAGAAGAACAGCGACAGCAAGAAAATAGAAGAAGAAGAGATCAGAGGCCTACCTATCAGGGCTATATAAAGTGTATTGATCTCGCAATTGAAAGACCCCGGTTTATTTACACATTTAAGTAACCCTCGGCAGGAATGCTTTGATTCTTTACATTCATCCACATCTAATAAAATAATGAGAGCAAAAATTCAAAATGATTAAGGTGGTGTAGGATGATTATCCAAATTGAGGACAGAGACCACTAACAAATCCCATAGCAGAATCACTCCTATATATTTTTGGAGGAAAAGGTGTTTACCTTTGCATCCAAGTTCACGGTAAGGGATGCCTTCATAGCCCTCACGACACGCACATTCGGACCCAACTGATTCATTTTGATGTACCCTGCAAGTCACGGAATGATCATTAATATCCAGATTCATCATCCAACTAAGAACTGCTGGAGCATGATCTCTATATCGCACCCTGAATGGATCGCTGATATTCGATTCGAACCATGTGTAGTTCACTAGGAAGGCCAGCTTGCATCCTTCTCTATCATCTGTAGCTTCTAGTTTTGGATTGAAAACCTGAAGGAGTGGTGAGGGATAAGCCCGGCAGAAATTTTTACTTTCCACGTCACTGCATGGAGACACACAGCCAACGAGATCCTGCTCAGTTTGGAAAGTGGTTTCCCGGAAAGTGAATTCCGGGAAACAAACGGGGCCTGAATAGCATCAAGTAGACAGGAGATTAGCGCATTCAAATGAAAGCATTAAGGAAATAAACAGTGAATGAAACCAATTTAATTCATCCAAGTATAAACCATAAACACTAGCAAAAGATACTCAGTAACTCAAACTCTGATGCTTTAAATAGACACCACTGTCAAAGATAGCTTTACCTCGGAGCAGAATTCTTTCTCCACTACCCCAACAGTTGCCCCTGGATGACGAGCTCCAACAAGCATGAATGCTGAGATCCAGATCAGCTTCTCTAACATTTGCTTCTGAAAAGCTTCCTTGTCAAAAGCCTGATTGCAAGGATGAGCAAAAAAGTAAATATGCCACACTAAATCAGAACTTGAATGCCACAATTCTGAATGTAAAGGGGAAAGAGGGAACGTTGGACTAAATTTGAACACCAGGAAGAAAAAAAAACCCACCCGGCCAGTGCCAGCCTTGCCTTACATGTAAGACATCTTCGATTACAGAGTTAAACCTTCAGATCTGACATTTTTTGTGTCAATCTCCAATCCCTGTGTTTTTGAGATTTTAATGAATTCCCTTATAATGGTTTCAATCAGATGAAAATTATGTAAACTTTCTTTACCTTTCAGAAAAGCCCTCCAGCATGCAATCTAGCAGCTAATGTAGATGCCCATTTCCCATATGCTGCAGTCAGTCCTTCAGGATTGGTATCAGTCTTTCCATCAGTAGGCGGTTCTTTACTTTGAAACCATAGCTTTCCTTTACTTGGTCTGCATCACCAAGACCTTTACTTTGAAGCCATGGCTCCAGCATCCCAATCTGGAAAAAAAAACAAATCTGCTACACTGTCAGCATCCACCCAATCATTCACTGCCATTTATCAGAAGCCATAAAATGCATAGCAAAGATTACAAAATCCAAACATTCAGATCATATTAAATTCCATAATAACATAATCCAACGAAATTAATGAAGAAACACTGAGATTTTGTCACACAACTGTTTTTTTTCTTCATCAGAATACCAAACTTCCAATTCAATCAAACAAAACAATCCCATTTACAATTCGATTCAATTAGATCATACAATATTATAATTCAATCAGCAAAAATAAAAGCAAAAACACTACATATTAAACATCCAATCCAATCAAACAAAACAATCCTATATACCATTCGATTCGATTAGAGCATATAATATTATAATTCAATCAACAAAATTATAAGCAAAAACAATTTGCCATTTTTAAAAAAGCAAAACAGTTACATATAATCAGGTATTGACAACGCTCCATCTAGACTTGGGTGTAGCTTCGAAAACAGCATCAAGATCATTTCTTGTACAAACCAAAATGGTACCCTCAAAATCAGTCGGCATCGATTCTCCTCTCTTCACTGGGAAATCCTGACCACTACCCATTTCTTGTAAGGCCATTCCCACCCTTCCAACACCAACAATCACGGCTGGGGCCACCTTGGCAGCAGTTGGGGCTGTAGCCATAGCTAAAGTTTGAGTCTTTTGAGTCCTGGTTATAATTTCGGTGCTAAAAAATTGAGCTTTGAATTGGGTTTGACGAGAGAGGAGTACTGGTAATTAGTGTGTGGGTAGCCATGAGTTTTGATGAAAATGGTGGGTTTATTAGCAGTGCAAGAGAGGGATGGGGATTTTGTTGGGGCCATGGTGACTGCATGCTAACATCGGAGGCACAAAGTGACAACATGAGGCGATCACGACTCAATTTCTAGTTATTAATCCAAAAAGAAACACGTGCGGGTCTTCTGATTTTATTTTTCTGTTCTTTTTTTTTCCTCGCAGGTCACAACCTCAATTATTATTGAAATATAGTTTTTCATGAGCAAATTTATTATTTTATTTGTCTAAGGTTTTGCATTGATGACGAGGGATTTTCACCTCTAGTCGTCACAAAATTTCTTCTTTAATTTATTATTTTTTACTTGGAAATTATATTGTTTAACAAGGGGTTTATATTCTATGCCTGATATGAAGGCCTTCCCTACCATGGAGAAATTTAACCGAAATTCATTCAAGACGTCAACTTCATTCATCTATCTAAGAATTTTCCATTATTGTCCGTTGATTAGTCATACTTATTGAAACTCTACCATGGAGAAATTCTACCGAAATTTGCAGCTTCAAATCTCAGACATAATAATTGGACTGGATGTTTCTTTGTGAACCCTAATCTTCATAGTTTTCTCTCCTATCCAGCAGAAGGTGACGTCGACTACATCATACTTTGAACGCAGACAAATTTATTTCAAAACTATTGCCTTGCAAAGCAATATGCATGTTGATTGGTGTAATTCACTTCAAAATAGGAACAGGGGAAAAGAGAAAACAGAGGCGCACATATGCTTTATAGCGATCGATTCTTCCGGCTTGTTTTTTATTACACAATAAAATCATGACACGAGAAATCCAGTTATCTAACCCTATTAACTATTCGATTGATACCATGACATGTCTTCTTAAATCAGCATGTTATGGTGTTTATCAATGGTTGTTCACCATCGGATGATGGGGTCCTGCCAGTATCAAAATCACCAGTGATTGGTATCGAAACTGCATCATCCATGATGTTTTTGCATGCATCCCAATCATTCCTTGCATCATGCATGATGTTATTGGATATTTTGCAGTTCTCTTGAATACTTAACTCTTTTTGAGATAATCCAATTATCCTCTCCAACTCTGACGCAACTTCTCTCATTGTAGGTCGATTTTTCCCATTCAAATTCAAGCATCTCTTTGCAAGATTAGCGACAAGGATAACCTCTTCATTCTGACATAGCTCCTTAACTCTAGCATCAAGAATATCAGACAGTCTATTGTCTTCCATCAACATGATAAAATGCGTGGCTAAGCTTCTAGTTTCTGTCTGACTTGCAGAAAATATCGGTTTCTGTCCACTTATGAGCTCAACCAGAACCACTCCAAAGCTATAAACATCACTCTTCTCCGTGAATTGACTAGACTGGAAGTACTCGGGATCTAAGTAGCCAAAAGTACCTTGCACGACAGTGGTCAAGTGAGTTTGCTCGATGGATATAGATCTTGAAGATCCAAAATCAGATACTTTTGCTCTGTATTTCTCATCTAGGAGTATGTTTGTGGACTTGATGTCACGGTGATAAATCGGAATGGATGCTGCCGAGTGTAGATAGGAAAGTGCTCCGGCAACTTCAAAGGCAATCAGTAATCGCATTTCCCAAGATAGCAAGAAATCCTGGTTTTGATCATGGATATACTTGTAAAGATTTCCATTGGGAATGAACTCATAGACTAGCAACGGAACTTCAGTCTCCAGGCAACAACCGATCAACTTAACCACATTCCTGTGATTAATTTGTGAAAGAACGACTACCTCATTGATGAATTCTTCAAGTTTTCCTTCGTCAACGACCGTGGACTTCTTGACAGCAACAATCCTTCCATCTGCTAACATCCCTTTATAAACTGTGCCTTGGCCACCTTGACCGAGTATTCTATTCACATTAAAATGATCAGTGGCTACTCCCAACTCCTTTGAACTGTATACACTTGTTCTATGAACCTTGTCGTCAGCAGCACGTAATTCCTGCTGTAACAGCAGCCCACCATTTTGTTTGAAGAATTTCTTTTTGAGCTCAATGTTTTTCCATTTCTTTACAAGTTTATAGAACCACCAAATGCCCATCAGCAATGACAATGCTAAGACAACTGCCCCTATAACTTCATTATTTACAGCAACGAAGGAAAAGTTAGATTTACTAACATATATAGTATTGCAAAACTGTATACATTTAATCTTTTGGCTCACTCTAAATAATGCTTAACATTTTAGTGTAATCCAAGAGCAGCTTCGTGTGTGTGTGTGTGTGTGTTTGTATTTTTACTTTGTTTTTGTTTTTAACTCTTTGTAGAATACAAGTCAAACAAAATACATTTCAGAATTCTAGAAATCTAATACTTCGAACAAGAAGGTTATCCTTTTTGAAATTGACTTCCAATATACTGAAAGGTTTGTCCTAAATAAGTTCATATACCCTGGCAAAGCAAGAACTGAGATGCTTCTTTGCAACTTCTTGGTGAATTACGGGTCAAACCAGCTAGCTAGCTAGTATAATTAAAATAATAAACAACAGTAGCATGTACTTGGGAAAGAAAAGTCGCCCAGTCTCTTGATCTCCAGAGACCGGTTCAAATTTAATTTGTCAATCAAGGAATGAATATAAATTTAACTTATAAAGGAAATCAATGTTTCTCTCATTGCAAAGTATTGTTGATTGAAACAATACTTTACTTTGTTTTTAGTATTATGGAATGTATTCTTATATAGGAAATATTGATATATAGATTTATATTGTGTAATAGGGTACACCATAGTTAATGTACAAATACCCTACTTATATAAATACAAGAGGAGCAGCCGTATTAGGGTATCATGCTCAAATACATTATAATCAAATACCTGTTTCAACTTTTAGTTTTAGTGTTTTTTTATTATTATTTGTCCCTCAATATTAGGTTTATTGTGATTCAGCACATCAAAATAATCTAGGAACACCAAAACATATTTAATTAAAATAAAAAATAAAAAAAATTTAACGAAAAGCTGTGGCGCGGCGGGTGAAACGCCGCGCCAAACAGCTTCTTAAGCTAGCTAGGTTATGAAGTAGACGGGATCTTATGAGTCTTATGTATTCCTTGGAGGTTTACAGGGTTCCATACCCCCTTATTTTTATATCTTAGCAAGGAAAGGAAAAGAACAAGAACAGCGACAGCAAGAAAGTAAAAGAAGGAGAGTTACCTATCAGGGCTATATAAAGTTTATTGATCTCGCAATTGAACGACCCCGGTGTATTTACACATTTAAGTAACCCTCGGCAGTTATGCTTTGATTCTTTACATTCATCCACATCTAATAAAATAATAAGAGCAAATATTCAAAACGATTAAAGTTGGTATCAGATGATTATCCAAATTTAGGACAGAGATCACTACCAAATCCCATAGCAGAATCACTCCTATTTTTGGAGGAAAATTAAGGTGTTTACCTTTGCATCCAAGTTCCCGGTAAGGGATGCCCTCATAGCCCCTATAACACCCACATTCGGACGCCAATGATTCATTCGAATATCCCCCATAGCACATCACGGATTGATCATAAATATTATAATCCATCATCCAACCAAGCTCTGCTGGAACATAATCTCTATATTGCACCGTGAATGGATCGCTGATATTCGATTCGAACCATGTCCGGTTCACTAGGAAGGCCAGCTTGCATCCTTCTCTATCTTGATTATCACCTGTAGCTTCTAGTTTTCGATTGAAAACCTGAAGCAATGATGAGGGAGTAGCCTGGCAGAAATTTTTACTTTCCACGTCACTGCATGGAGACACACAGCCAACCAGATCTTGCTCGGCTCCAGACATTAAAGCTTGAGTATTACAGCCTACTGCAACGAATACATTACGGATGGAGAAGACAAAAGGAGTTCCACTCAAATTCAGAGGCACGCCATCTTCCCTGCCAGTGCAATTCGAGGATATTATCGGACCTTTGACAGTAGCAGTGGCTCTTTTAGCTGAAATATTCAGCACCTCCATGTTGATTCGACTTATAAGAGCTCTAGCAGGCCGGTTGAGAGTTTCATTGCATTCTATGGCGAACCATTCGTTCTTATAGCAATCTTTTCCTATTCCGAAGGGGTATGGAATGCTGATGTCTCCACAGCGATCTCGACAGCCGGACTTTGCGATCGGTGGTGGTGCTGCTGCTAGTTGAAACATTAGCAGCATCGACATTAATTGAAACACCAATTTCCAAACCATTTCCCCCCTTCTTTTTTCTTTTCCTTTTAAAATCTTCTATTCTGAATCGCTCCTAAATAAGCTCATATATCCTCGCGAAGCAACAATTGAGATGCTTCTTTGCAACTTCTTGGTGACTTACCGGGTCAAACCAGCTAGCTTGCTATTATAATTAAAATAATAAACAACAGTAGCATGTACTAGTGAAAGAAAAGTGGTCCAGTTTCTTGATCTCCAGAGACCGGTTCACATTTAATTTTTCAATCATGGAATGAATATAAAACTTAGAAAGGAAAATGAATGTTTCTCTCATTGCAAATTATTGTTAAATATTAGAGAATAATATAAATAATATTATAGGACCTCACTTAAAAGCTTAAATTTTTAGGTTAGATGGTTCCTTGACATGGTATCAGAGCCTTAATAACCCAATGGTCATGAGTTCGAATCTCACCACCCCCATTCTATTTGATAAAAATCAAGCACAAGGTAATATGGACCTGTGCAAGTTTCAAACCCAAAGGGCTTTCACTTGAGGGGGGTATTAGAGAATAATATAAATAATATTATAGGACCTCACTTAAAAGCTTAACCTTTTAGGTGAAATGTCAAGGAACCATCTCACCTAAAAGCTTAAGCTTTTAAGTGAGGTCCTATAATATTATTTATATTATTCTCTAACATTAAACAATACTTTACTTTGTTTTTAGTTTTAGTTTTAGTTTTTTTTTTTTTAATTTTGTCTCTCAATATTAGGTTTATTGTGATTGAGTTTCATCATTTATTTTAATTTTCTTTCTATAATAATATTTTAGTCTCATGACTTAGATCATAAGTTTTGTAGGTTAACCTTACCGACTCAAATTTTTTTGTCCTTTTTTGTAATCATTTTTTTTTTCAATATCATCTTTTAATCTTTGATTTTATTTTGGAAATTTATTTTTTAATATTGTGCTAATTGAAAAGTAACCCTCGGCAGTTATGCTTTGATTCTTTACATTCATCCACATCTAATAAAATAATAAGAGCAAATATTCAAAACGATTAAGTTGGTATAAGATGATTATCCAAATTTAGGACAGAGATCACTACCAAATCCCATAGCAGAATCACTCCTATTTTTGGAGGAAAATTAAGGTGTTTACCTTTGCATCCAAGTTCACGGGAAGGGATGCCCTCATAGCCCCTAAAACACACACATTCGGACGCCAATGATTCATTCCAATATCCTCTGCAAATCACGGATTGATCATAAATATTATAATCCATCATCCAACCAAGCTCTGCTGGAACATAATCTCTATATTGCACCGTCAATGGATCGCTGATATTCGATTGGAACCATGTCTCGTTCGCTAGGAAGGCCAGCTTGCATCCTTCTCTATCTTGATTATCATCTGTAGCTTCTACTTTTAGATTGAAAACCTGAAGCAATGATGAGGGAGTAGCCTGGCAGAAATTTTTACTTTCCACGTCACTGCATTCATTCAGCCTAAATGCATCCCATCTAGCAATGATAGTTTCAGCTTTTGAACATCGATTCAAGAGAGCAACAACTATGTGATGTCCAGACAAAGGAACCGCCCAGACCTGTAAAACAGTATCACAATTAATTGTCAACAAACTCACCCATCATGACATTTAATTTACCATATAAATTTGTCAACCAAAAATGTTACAAACTATGATGTTTCTGCTTATTTTTGCAGCAAACAATATTTACTAAAATTTTAGAGAGAACAAGTACGTGTAGATTCTTTTCCATTTTTATTAACGTGAGCGTTCGAGTCAGATTACATGCACCTCGACTTATCCTACGGACCCTGAAGTTTATGATAATACAAACCTCTAATAATCATAATATTAGCAACAACAATATTCAAACCTGAAACAAGAAGAGAAACAAACATTCTAATTCAAAACTTATAATATATATACTTATAATATATGGTTAGGGATGGAAAGGTAGCGTGTAGAAGACTGTGCTTTTGGGGGTGTTTGAGAGTGTGGTTGCTTTTGCTTTTCAAAGTGCTTTTCGTGCCGAAATGCATCAAAATGATATTTTTTTATTTTTTAAAAATTATTTTTGACATCAGCACATCAAAATGATCTAAAAACACTAAACCGCTGATTTTAAAAATGAAAAAAAAAAACAACGAAAAACGGCAAAAAACAGATTGGATCGCAATGTCAAACGGGGCCTTTGAGTAATACAAGGGAAGAAAAAGTATTGATAATGATTGATATAGAATGGCTACATTTTCCCCCCTTACTTTTCAACAAATAAAAATCCACCATAACTCTTAAATGAAAGCCTATAAATTTCCAGTTTTGTCTGTCATGGAGAAATTGAACCGAAATTTCCATTACGAAATCTCAAGCATAATTAAGAAATTGGAGTTCCGAGCGTTTCTTTGTGGGACTCTAATCCTTTTCATCCTTTACTCCATGACAAGTCTTTGTGGGACTCTAATCCCCGTCCTTTTCATCCTTCACTCCATGAGAAGTTGACATCGAACGACATTATTATTTGAACACGGAATATATTCTCTGTAAACTTTGACTGTTTCAAACTCAGTTTAATTCTTAAAAAAGATTTTAATATCTTTAATTCAACTCCTAAACACATTATCTAACACAAAATTAACCAATAATTACATAATTTCACTTTCCAAACACAAACATACAAGCTCTAAATTGGAGGGTTTTCAATCCTCCTTAAAAATCAACAAAAGAAATTGCATTTAAAGTAATGAAAACATCAATTAACCCAATTTGTTAAGCCCTTTGCACGGAATCCCACTAATTTTTCTTTTCTCCTCCAATTTTGCAACTTTCTCTCTCTATTTTACTAAGACTCCAACCTCTGAAACCCTCATTATCATGTTATTTGTTAAGCCCTTTGCACGGAATCCCATTAACAAGATTTGGTCTTGTAGGAGAAAGAAGGCATTTTTTTTATATAGCAATGCCACTATTTTAAATGTTGTACATGTTATTCCCACCAAATCCCTGTAATTTTTCATGAGCAAATTTATTCTTTTAATTGTCTGAGGTTTTGCATTGATGATGAGGTTTATATTCTATGCCTAGTATGAAGGCCTTCCCTACCATGGAGAAATTTAACCGAAAGTCATTCAAGACGTCAACTTCATTCATCTATCTAAGAATTTTCCATTATTGTTGAAATTCTACCATGGAGAAATTGAACCGAAATTTCCAGCTTCAAATCTCAGACATAATAATTGCCTTGCAAATTATACTTTGAACGCAGACAAATTTATTTCAAAACTATTGCCTTGCAAAGCAATATGCATGTTGATTGGTGTACTTCACATCAAAATAGGAACAAAAAAAGGGAAAAGAAAAACCAGAGACGCAGATATGTTTTATAATGATTCTTCCGACTTGTTTTTTATTACACCAAAATTTAGACTTTTTAGACTACACATTAATGACCCACATACTCATCCAATGTATCTCATGGTATAATGTACCTCTAAATACATGAACATATTATATACTCTAGATACATGAATGTCCCTTCATATACATACATGAATAGGGATTATCTAAATTCAAATGTATGATCTAAATTCTTATTCCAGAAAATTGTGTTTAAACTTCCAACAAACAAGTTTTAAGAAAGATAAAAACTAAATTAATTGGCTCTTTGACTTGGGATGCTCCTGTATCATAAATCGGAATGGATGTCGCCGGGTGTAGATAGGAAAGTGCTCCAGCAACTTCAAAGGCAATCCATAATCCCATTTCCCAAGATAACAAGAAATCCTGGTTTTGATCATGGATATATTTGAGTTTATCAAATATAAACTCATCAATTCACTCTTGAAACCTTGTTTTTTTTTTTTTATTTAGTTTAAATTAAATCATATGATAGTTGTTTTGGTATTACATGATCATTTTAGCGAGTCTAGAGATAACTAGAATGTTATGTCCCACTAATTCTTTATTAGAAAATGATGGATTTTCGAGGAATTCACAAATTTCAAGTAACAAAACTTTGAAAAAATTTGTTCAGTGTCTGCTTATTCCTAATCAAGGTTTAAATAATCTAATTGTAAACTAATTACCGGTTTATAAGTACAGAAGGGAGTACAATTCTATCTCTTATATGAAATGGGTAGCTTCCTATATCTAGATTTCTATTTAAATTCAAACTCTAATTTATTCTTAACCCCTAGCATAATTTATTGATGGACCCATGGCCCAACCCATTCATTAAACTACTTAAAACTAACTGGACTAGTGCCCAACAAGGCTCGGCCTTGTACTGTGCCCAAGCCCTTACTAGCCCATTATTATTAGCTGGAAACTTAACTGGTAATTAGACTTAGTTCCATTCCAACCACTCGTTCCTTGCTGATGTGCCCGACGTGACATAAAGCTGCCTTCCCCTTGCAGACGCCATGTTCGACTAACTTGCAGCTGCCTTTCATTTAATGGACACGTGACAAATAACTAGTAAAAAAATATTATTTTACTAAAAATATATTCCAAGATATAATTTTGAAAAAAATAATATTAAGTCAAAAACACATCAAATCAGCTCAGAATTCATGGTTTAGTGTCTGTTTGACATTGCAATTAAATTTGTGTTTGGTTTTTTTTTTTAAATAAATATATTTTTATATTATTTTGATATGTTGATATCAAAAATAATTTTTTAAAAATATAAAAATATTATTTTAATGTATTTTAGCATAAAAAACACTTTGAAAATAAACAGCAATCACACTCTTAACCTATTAAATTTATAATTCAAATTATAAAGTCTTTTAGGTTAAATAACTATGTTTCATTACCTTAGTAATTCTAGAAATTACATGGTAATTAATAAAAACATGAACCAGTACCATGTAAACTACTGAATATGATGCCAACCCAGAATCTTTGTATTCCTTCAACAGGTGAGTGGCATCCTCCATAGTTTCCCCACAAGTGGAACAGTAATGTTGCATAGATTATGTACTGCACGTTTTCTAACATGAGAACTGCAAATTAAGCGCCTTTTCGATCGTGGCGAGGTTCTTGTTGGATTCTAGTTGTTTATATAGGTGTAAGACCCGGTTTTGACTGACAAATTCAGGAATGAAAGCATCATCCGGTTAGAATTTTATCATTCTTCAAATCAAGAGAAGATTCAAACACTAATGAAGCATTTTCATTCAATCATCTTGAAAGTTGAAGCCAACAAAGCAGACACACATAAGACAGATCAGGAACCATCAAACTACAACAGCAAATGAAATCCTGAGGAGGATTTCGAGGAAACCTTTGCTGTTTTATTAATTTATAGCAAACACCACCATGCATACATGGACAGACCACCTGTTTTATTATAGGACACAATAACTGCTTTGCCGGAGCCATGCCAGGTCTTCTCATTTGCAGGAGCATGGATCACAGGTGCAGTTTGATCCACACTTGCAGCCATTCTCAGCACCAAAGTTCATCTCAGACCTCTCATAGAACCTGCAGCAGCAGCAGTAAACTAGTCAAGATCCTTTTTGTTTGGAACCAATTATTACAGTATTTCAACTCTCTGGCTCTTACATCTGAACTGGTGCAAAACCTGCGATGATTGTCTCAGTTGTGGCGCTTTCTGAGAAACCTAAGTCAGGGTACATGCCACATCTGCCAAGGACAAAGAAATCATAAAAACAGAAGGGTAAATAAACCAAGTAACTAATACGCTTCATTGAAAAGAAAATAATTTTAAGAAAAGGAATAGCAGTAATTACTTGCAGCCGCTGCCGCATTTACAGTCGGAGCCACAGCTACAACCTGATCCAGACATCTTCTTTAGGAAAAATAGGATAAAGGGCCGGCTACTCGGAAAGTGAATTTGCGGAAGCTAACACAGCTGATCAGGATGATTTAGTATCAGGCCTGGCGTGCTATTTATAGTGCAGTTCATGAAAAAGAAGGTTGATATCCACCATACATGTGGTTAGATCCTAGGGTAATAGCGTCTGCAATATTAGGGTTAAACAAGAGTGGACTAATGGTCATGGAAATTATAAAGTAACAATCATAATTAAACAAAGTAATCAGAATCTGCACAAAACAAGACAGGCTTAATAATAATATTAACAAATAATAACGTAGATGAACACTAAGGTGCATCTTGTACGTTAACTCATGAAAGAAGAAGAAATTGACATTTTTTTGTTCTTGAACCAGTGTCGTAGGATCAAATACCGTCTTAGATAGCTTGAGTAGATCATATTAAACCATTAACTTGAATCTTGCTGTTGCCCCACTTAGTTTTGCCAAATCTACGAATTGCATGCCACCATTTTTGCTTACCTAGGTGTATTTTCTGCTTACTCTCACCATTTTTAATCCACATCTTCTTTCAGCAGAAAACCTTTCTAAAACTCTGTTATTTCTTCTTCTTACGTAGAGGATGTAAATTGTTACGTTTACACTAAAGTTTAGATTGCAAAGTGTATTTTTTTTTTAAATTAAGTAAATAATTGAAATTTTGATTAAATAATTGCAATTTAGATTGCAAAAACAAGGTTCAAGAGTGTAAGCTTAGTAAAAATTTTAGATTATTCTTTCTCTATCTCTCCCACACGCGTGCGCGCATATATATATATATATATATATATATATAAGAAGAAGGCGGCATTTTTTTTTCTTTGTGGACCGATGATGATATTGACGTTGATTTTTGAACAAATGACTATCTTCATTTTTTTTTTTTTAATTGACTATGGGAATATCGACACCTTGCAGGTCCAGATGAAATCAAAATGACTTGGTAGTTCAGGTTTTGTTTTACACTGAAATTTAAAAGTATTTTTGAAAAAAAAAATAAAAAAATTATTTTTTATTTTAAATTAAATTTTTTTAGTATTTGTAAATTATTTTCATATACTAATATCAAAAATTATTTTAAAAAATTATTTTAATATATTTTTGAACAAAAAATATTTTTAAAAACAACCCCAATTATATTTTTAAACAGAAACTTAATCGATTAAAAAATAGGGCAACACATGAAAGCATGAAGCATGCTGCTTTCGAGTCAGAAATTTACGTCCATCAAATTAAATCTTCGAACATTTATGATATAGTCGTAGACATTACTTAGCTTCAAAGCCACTTAGGTTGAAGAAGTTGCATCCTTTGTTTAGCTAACACTAAATTCGACCCCCCGGATGAACTTAGGTTTTGTTAATTTTTTTAACATTGAAAATATCATAACAATGTTGATAGAGTTCTTTAAAAGAGGAATTTGGATCGTACACTTAATTGGTCCAATAAAAATAAATTGAATAATCGTAATAATAATAATAATAATAGCATGCCTGCGCACACACAAAAATATTTTTCAAAAAAGAAAATCACTAAACTTAATATTAAAAGATAAAATTAAAATAAATAACTACAAAACAATACAAGTCAACCTAAATTACCATCTTGAACCTGCATTCTGAATTTTAAAATCAAGATAATCTCATTAAAAAAATACGAGACTCAATAACTAACAATCCTACTATAAAAGGATGAAATAAAAATAATCAATAAAAAAAACACACTAATTTATTGTTGGTGCATTGAAGTTAATAAAGTAAATAGAAAACAGAAGACAAGTACATTTATTTGTTTTAGGTTAAAAAAATCTAAAAAACAGATATTATAAATAATAATTTCTTAAGTGTGATTTACTTAACTGGTTAACTCAGATTATGTACCCTATACAACTATAACCTAGCTAACAAATGTTTACACTTAATTACTTTCCTCCATTTCAAGCAATTCTAAAAAAATAAGTTCAAATAATTACTTTACACCACATCATAAAAAGTGTTTGGGAGTGTGATCAAATCAAAAATAAAAAATAAAAAAATTATTTGAGTGTTTGGTAATGCTTAAAAGTTAAATTAAAAAAAAAAAAAACTACTAGCTGCTTTTCATGCGTTGCTGCTTATCTTCACTTTCCTCTCTCTCAGATGCCATTAATGGGCAAAATCGTTGCAAAAAAAAAAAAAAAAATGATATTTATATGTTGTACACTAGTAATTTATTTATTTATGTGTCGAAGTTGGTGTGCCGTGTGAAGAACATTTTGAAATCTTCTTCTTCGATCAAGAACTTATGATCTTGCAATTTGAAGCACAACATTGTGCTGCTTGTTTGTTCTTGTGTATTTCATTAAATTTTTATATTAATTTTGTTTCTTATTTTTATAATTTCTATTTGCTTTTTTCTTATCATTTTTTTATTGAAATTTTTTATCTATCAAATTTGGTCCTCATTTTTTTTATTGGTACTTATTTTATTTGAAATAATTTATGAAATGTTAATTATTATTATTTTAATTTATTCGCCTTTTATTTTTTTAAAATTTTTTTTTAGATTTGATCTCTATTATTTTGATTATTATTTATTTTATTTGAGATAATTTATGAAATTATATTTTTAATTTGTAAGATCTCATTATTTTAATAAACTTGAAAAAAATTAATTTATTAATAAATTATTTTCCAGATCATTTTCCATAACATAAACAAACACTGGAAAGTGTTTTCCAGTTCATTTTCCATAACACTGCCAAATATCGGAATTCACTTTTCAGGAATTCATTTTCCACGGAATTCACTTTCCAAAAAGAAACCACTTTCCAACAAACAAACGGGACCTTATATGTTGTACACTAGTAATTTATTTATATATGTGTCGAAGTTGGTGTGCCCTGTGAATAACATTTTGAAATCTTCTTCTCCGATCAAGAACTTGTGATCTCGCAATTTGAAGCACAACATTGTGCTGCTTGTTTGTTCTTGTGTATTTCTCTTTTCTTTGAGCAAATTTATTTTGCTTTCATGGCTCACAACGATGATTTAAAAAAAATTATTTTTAATGTTATCACATTAAAACAATTTAAAAAGATGAAAAAAAATTAAATAAGACATTATAAAATTGTGATATATATATATATATATATATATATATATATATATATATATATATATATATATATAGAAATGTGATATATAATGTCGGTTTTTTATGCAAGAAAAATAAATCATGAAAAATTATAATTTTTTTTATATAAAATTATTTTTTATTAATCTCAAACTCAACTATAGTTTTAACCAAACACTACAAAAACTATTTTAAATCGCAGTTACAGTGCTTTTCATGAATTTTGTTTTTAAAAAACTCAACCACAAAAGCAAAAGTAATATCAAACAAACTCATAATGAGGAACTAATTTATTGAAATCAAATCTTAATTTTAATTAAACTCAATTTATAAAAAAAAATAGCAATATAAACTTAACTTGTGTATATCTATGATTTTCACACAAAAAGATAGTTCAACCCGATATATTTAACTAGCTCGATTCAATTTATTTTTGAAAGGGTCGGGTTTATAATTTGGAAAATATTGGAAGTTGAGTTATATATAATTATAGGTTTAAACCTTATTCAATCATATCAATGAACACTTTTACATATATAGATAGATTAAAAAAAAAAGCATTAAGCTGATTTTTTTAAAATATTTTTTTATATAATTTTAATATTATATATAAAAAAATAAATCTGAAAGTATTATACTTATATATTTTTATAAAAATGTCATTTACTATATTATGAAACGCACACTTAAGAGAGATAAAATATCCCTGTCTGATAATGATATATGTTATTTTTCGCTTCAAAATATTAAAATAATATTATTTTAAATTTTAAATTTTATTTCCAATATTAATATATCAGAATAATTTAAAACTAAAAAAAATTAAAATTAAAAAACACGGTTTATCTTAATACCAAACAAACAAACACAAAGAAAGAAACAGGGCTGAAATACGTATCGAAGTCGTGCCATGCACGTGGAGCTCCAGTGGGGACCACCACCTAAAATTCCGAGCGAAGTTAAATTTTATTGGCTCGCACTTCACAACAAACAGGAATATTATTCAAACCTTGCCGGGTCGCGCTTTGGTTAAAACTCAAAAATCTCTCTCTCTCTCTCTCACACACACACACACAGACATAATTCAAATATAGTTACCGTTAAGCCTAACCTCTACACAGTTATCTATGCCTTTTCAAATTCAAACCCTATTTTTCCAAATCCAATAAATTGCATCAAACAACCAAATAGATTGTCTCAACTCAGCAAAACCTAAACCCCAAATTCAAATTTCAACCACTCTGCTCCTGCTACATCGTATTGCCCCATACTATTTGCAGACATGGCAAAATCAAGTCTTAAGATTAGGGACCAAAAACCCATCAAGTGACATCAGCTCGGTTTTTACTATAAAAGCCAAACTCTTTGGAAACCAAACCACAGGCTGCTGCTTGATAGTGGTGGGAGTACTAATCTCTCACAGTCCCCAAGAGAGCAAAAGAATCCCAGTTATATAAATCTTCACTAAAACCAAACCATCATTCAGAATTCAAATCCACTCCCATTAAAGACTCACCTATAAACCCTCTCAAATTAGCAAGGTTGGGATCTTTCTCTGTTTCTATACCGAAACATGGCTGGTTTCAGAAAACCCACATTGCCAAACCAATCTTCATACAACTCCGTTTATGTAAATCCCCTCACTGACTCCAAACACCATCATACTTGCAGTGAAGGTGACCTCATTACAAAAGCGTTCACCGACAACAAAGAGAACATTGATAATGCTGCCATGTCTGGTGTTGTTGACAAAGAAAATGCAGTGCCCAACAACTCGATACCCTTGTCTGCAAACGGGTCTCTCTCTGTTTTGCCAAAGCCAAAGTTATCCAATATGAAGTCTTTGTCCACGGGCAGAGTCTTAAAGCCTTCTTCTTTACAGTCGTGTATGCAAATGAATGAGCCTGAAAAGGTTTTTAAGTCTAAGATTTGGGACTCTGTTGAGTCTGAGAAGTCAAATTCTGTCAATATTTGGGACTATTCAGATTCTGAGGCTGCTCCAGCCTCTTCATGGTCTTCATTGCCTAACAGGTCCTTTACAATTGTTCTTTCTAGCTTCATGTTTGTGATCATGTTTTTTTCTCTCTCTTTTTTTCCTTTCTTATTTTGATACATAAATTTGGTAACGTGGGTTTGGGTTTCAGGGCATTGTTGTGCAGGCCATTGCCACTGGACATAGGGAGATGTACTTGTGTTATTATGAAGGAAGCATTGCCAGAAGGGTTAGATGGGGGTACATTATACTCACTTTATACCAATGTAAGCTGTTCTCTTGCTTTACAAAGTTTGATCTTTTCTTGTCTGAATCGATGATAGTATTTTGAACTAATGTTGCCAGTGTTCACATTGAAGTTCCATTTTAGAGTGAGTGTTTTTCGTGGCATTTGGTACGTCTAGGATTTGGAATGGAATAGGAATAAGATTCTGATTCTAATTTCAGATAAGATTTATATTTGAATTCTATTTGAATTCAGGTCAAGTAGAATCTTAATCTTACAAAAGAAAGGGGGATATAATATAATGGTTGGTGATAAGGGCTGATGAGGCTGTTGTGACTGCCACATCAAGCCGTCTGTAGCTTACAAGTTACATGCATCATGGGATCTACCAGCATCTGTGGATCATAAATGGTTTAGATAGTACATTCGTGATACGTGCGGTTGCCCCTGACAGTTATTTAATACAATGCTTCATTTCCTTGGAAATTCTACTCTTAGTAGTGGCAATCCAATCACTATGATTGGTACATGCTCGTAACCTGTTTGGAACAATCTTGGAGTTGAATTGGAGTTTTACGATGAACTCGTATATTTCGTGCAAACCAATATGTGCGAGTCATTTGGTCTACCTGTTTTCATTATTTGAAGGATAGATTAAATATTCTATTTAAACATTTAGAACGAATAGATGAAAGAAATCTATACTTTACAAATCCAAACCATATAGGTTAGTTTTGTTAGAATTTGATAATTATTTTGTGAAAGCTCAACATGTGAAATGTTGATTCTTAGGAAATATGACCCCAACTGTGCGTGTCGCGAATGATTTATTTGATTTTCTTTAGTTCTTGCATGCTATTGAGTCCCACTAGCATGTGTGGCGATGAATGGTCCAAACGGGATAGTCGTGACAGGTAAATATGTCAAGTTTCGTATTATATTCTTGATGAAGATGTGATTTTGATTTATTTTTTTAAGATGGGCAAAAACAGGTGAAATAGCTACCAAATTGATTGAATTGTTTGTTTAATCTCTCCTTGATCACCAAGTTTGGGCTACTATACCGAGAGTAACACTTATTTAGTCTTCCTTTAGGAATGAGGTTGCCTCTGCAGTGCAACCCGCGTTTTCAAATCTAAATTTCAGAGCCGCTTTTTGCTCACCATTTCTCGTTAAAAGAAAACCTCTCAACGGTTGTGTTTTGGCACCACCTAAAACCACGATTCTTCTCATCTATGTAAACATTTGGTGCGTAAGGAGAACAAACTTGATGGCTACTTAACTTTTCCTTAATCATCACACCATTTTCCATAGCCACCACTCCAAGAAAATGAGCCATAGTACCACTAGTCTAGATGTAGTTGCATTTCATGAAAGGTTGTCCGAAACAAATAGAATTGGAAAATCTTCTCAAGAATATGGTATGAAGTATTCAAGAATTATAAAAATTGTGAAGGATGTCGTGCATAGTCTTATGGAAATTTCGTTAAGACATAATTCTAGAGATTTCAATTATTTTCAATAACACTAATGAGAAGTTTATCACGAGATGGAGGTTGAAGTAGTGAAGAGAACTTGTTATCACAATGATTCGTGGAAAGTGTAAGTTTGGTTCGAATCAAATAAAATACAAAGATACCATAGACAGATCTGAATAGTTTGGACTAAGATTTAAGCTTTGTTTGGGACTGCTGCAAAGCAAGTGCTGTGCGGTCTCGAAGGCATCTTTAATGCTTCAAGGGTTGCACAACATCTGCCGTGTAAAACTCTCAATTGGGGGCCTTGATCTGCTGGGTCCTGATAAAAGGCTGAGGATTAGAGATTGTAAGTGGCAATTTGATTAACTTGCTTAGATGAAACGGATTTTGCCTTTATCTGAAACAACAGACTGATTGTTTGCATTATACCAATTCCTGAATAGATAGAATCCTAAAAACTGTTGGGAAAAGTACTCAAATAATCAGAAATCAATTTAGAGAATTACAATTCACAAGTCCCAGTTCTTTTTCCCTCTTTGTGCAATCAAAATCAAACAATTAACAAGATAATGTAAACAATCACACAAATACACACCAAGATTTTTACATGGAAAATCCAATGGCAGGGAAAGCCATGGGACCGTAGCTATTTAAAAACTTCCAGTATCAACAAATAATGAGTTTACTATTATTCTTTCTTATATTCAACTAAAGGCTATAACATATATCATCAAGAACAATCTATTATTGGAATACAACAAGATTAAAGAGAAAAATGTTTGAGAAAAGCTCAAAACACTGACAGCTCTGTTCTTTGTCGAAATGGTCAGCTTCAACAACACCAATCTTTGATCTAACCGTTCAGAATTAAACGTAACGTGTTTAGAAGTTGTTTTTCAAATATTAACTCAATCCAACGGTGAATAGTTGAAAAACAAAGAAAAGAGACAAGCAGTTCAATTGCCTTAGTTTCCTTTTTGTTTCCCGTTTTTCTCTGCTCTCTCTTTTTTTTTTTATCAAAAAACACTATTAATATCTACAGTGGAAGCTCATTAATTAAAGAGAAAGCAAGGCTATCCCTTATGGACCACACTAATTAGTAAGACAGCCTTGGTGTCTCTTTAAGTTAAATGAGTTGTCACTGTAAATGTTAGTAGTGTTTTTAAATAAAAAGATAGCATAGAAAGAAAAGAAGCTAAGACAGCTGAACCATCTGTCTTTTTTCTTTAATTTCAGCTTGTTCATCATTGGATCGGGTTGATATTGGAAAAGCAGCTTCTAGACACATTTCTTTCCATTCTCAATGGATGGATTGAAGATTAGTGCAATTGAAGCTGACCGTTTTGACAAAAAACGGGGTTGTCAGTGTTGTGAGTTTTTTTCAAATATTTTTCTCTTTAATCTTGCTGTATTCCAAGAATAGGTTGTTCTTGATGATATATATATTGTAGATCTTAGTTGAATCTGAGAAAGAATAATTGTGAACTCATTATTTGTTGATAGTGAAAGTTTTTAAGTGGATTACGGTCCCGTGATTTTTCCCGCGTTGGATTTTCCAGGAAAAAATCTTAGTGTTGATTTGTGTGATTATTTGCATTATTTTGTTAAATGTTTGATTTAGATAGCACAAAAGAGTGAAAAAGGATTGTGAATTGTAATCCGGTTATTTGAGTACTTTTCCCAACAAAACCTTCCACATGAGTATCATCTTACTTAGGGTCCTAGATGTGTTCTGAAGTTGGTGTGTTTGATGGTCTATGCTGACTGTTTATTCGAACATTAGTATGCACATCATATACTTATGTGATGTTATTGGTAGGCAGTTGCTTGATTCTGAAGGCTACAATTCTGTATCGTATAATTTTTTGCAAAATTCAAATCAAGATATTGCGATTGGAGTGCTAAAATTTATCTTGATTAGGATTTGGGATTTATAGCTTCTGCATTCTCGGTTAACTGTTGTACCAATATCTGTTTTCACACACAAATATAGAATCTGCATTGCAAAGCCAATTTGAAGAACTATTGTTGTGTTCTTGTCGGAGCAGAGCAAGGCTTTGTACCATAACTTATGAACAAAATGAGACTAATTACTTCTGTTTGCCACTGCTAAAATTTAACATTGTGATTAAAATTTCATGTTTGGAACTTTGATTTTGAATATCAAAACTACAGGAAGGACAAGGACGACAGGATCGGAAACTTGCCATAGCTCACCATAAGAGGCGTCATGGAAAGTCAGAGTTCACTATAGCTCAGAATTTGAAGGGAGTTTTTTCAAGTTCAGATGATAGCTTTGTAGGAAACGTGACAGCAAACCTCATGGGTTCCAAGTATCACATATGGGATCAGGTTCGATTCCTTCATACCTCGCAAATTTACTGAATCCCTTTTCCTTTAGTTTCTAAGATATCGAATACTCCTAAATCAATTAGCGCAAAGATCTGTTTGATAATTTATTCGCTAAAATGGCCGGCAATGTGCTTGTTTGCAGGGTGGTTGTGTGAACTCCAAAAGAGGCAATCTACTTCTGGCAGTTGTGACGTAAGGCATACCCACTCTCACACTCAGTTTCTGTGTTCCTTTTCCTCTCTACTAGTTTGTATTTATTTCCCTATTTTCCCGTAGATTCATGCCTACCATAGCCACTTGGACTGGAAGTTACAGAAGCATGAGGGCATATGTACCAAGATACCAGTCCATGCAGCTAAAGAATACAACCCTGGTGAGTTCAGGAGATTCTGAAATGTCAACAGAATTTCAAATATACTTGTTCACTTTCATATAGAGGTGAGGACTCTTGAAATTCAACCCCGGTGAGTTCATGTCAAGAGTCCTCACCTCTATATGATTGTGAACATGTATATTTGAAATTATGTTGACATTTTCACTCTCCCTTTATCGATTCCATGAAGCCTTGCGAAATGGGATAATCATTTCATTCTTTTTCTGTCGTAGATGCAACATGTGAATGGTTTGGCTAGGGACTGGGAGGGGAAAATGGACAAAGTACATAAGCTATGTTCAAGGACTCCACGATACAATAATGTGAGTACAGATTGTTTATTGTGCGTTATAGAAGACGAACTTTTGAACTTCTTTTTCTAATTTTTCTGAATTCTCCAGATGTCAAAGCAGTACGAGTTAGACTTCAGAGACAGAGGAAGAGCTGGGCTTAGAATCCAAAGCTCAGTGAAGAACTTCCAGCTAACATTGGAGGTATCGTGAATTCATCTTGAAAATTAAATGTTGGAATAAACCGTTAAAAAAAAGTACATCCATTTCCTGCCTGATTGGATTCTGATAGCTGACGCTGCGATTTTCACAGGAAAATGGAAAGCAGACAATTTTACAACTTGGAAGGGTAGGGAAGTCGAAGTTTGTTATGGATTTCAGGTACAAAACTGTGTAGATCCATTTCTTTCTAGTGATGCGAAAATACATCGAAACACTTGGAGACGTTTTTTACCTTCCTTGGAGGAAATTGAAAAAAATACTGAAAACTCTTTTATACATCTTTCTCCTGCAGATATCCCCTAACAGGATACCAAGCATTTTGCATATGTTTGGCATCCATTGACTCGAAACTTTGTTGCTCGATGTAACTACAAGCTGACAACATCTTGTTGCCGTTCAACTTCAAAAAATCTAGTTCCTACTTTTTGCTTCCTGCAGATGCTTTAGATTCCGACTAGAGCTGGTGTTTTGTAAGGCGTATTGATAGTTGGCTACTGAATGAGCAAGTTGATATCTGAGCCTTCTTGATTTCAATGTAAATTCCATTTAATTTTTTTTGTCTAACTATTAGATTATGTTCATGAACACTATGCATTAATGTAAACAATGCGCGGTAATATTTCTTCAAGACATATGAATATTGATGAAATAAACTCTAAGTAGCCAAAGCTGTTTTCTGCTAGTAAAAACCATTTTGGCATCGAAAGCTGCAGTTGATCCTGAGTTTTATGGTGCCGGGGTGTCATCTAAAGCTTAGTTTTGCACTGTAAAAGAGAATCTATGTTGAAAAAACATGGGTCTGCACAGTGTTACTGCAGAGCAACTTCAACTAACCTTAGCGCTAGATGAGGGCAAAATATTGCAGGAGCTGAGTCCGGAGGTAGATGGGTGCCTCGATCCCTTCTTTACCTCCAAACTCTTTAATTAAATATTCAGTCTTGAGGTAGGAATAACATAAATTTAATCTAAATTATATTATGATTACTGAGTTGATCTATGGGTCGGATGATGAGAAAATGAAGATGATTTCATTTTATTTTATTTTAATTGAAATTATCACATAAAAATAATAATTAACACTAGTTAACTATCTAGCCAAACAATTCCCATTTCATATCTCTAAAAGATGAGTAATAATGGCAAAGAGCTTGTAATCAGTATAGTAGATTTTAACTTTCAAATCAAGACATGTATTTTTTATAAAAACTTGAAATAACAAAAAATTTACTCGTTCATTTTGATTCATAAAGTACATTTTCAAGGATGAGATTAACTCGCATTTTATTAAAGGATGACCCAAGTGTTGCTTTTGGTGCCTAATACATAGTAGCATTTGATTAAGTGCCTGTTTGGTTGGCGGTCAAATCGGCGTTTCAGCCAAAATTCTTCTTTTTTTTTCATTTTAAATGAATATGTTTTGATGTTTTTAGATCATTTTGATGTGTTGATGTCAAAAATGATTTTTAAAAAATAAAAAAAATATCATTTTGATATATTTTGGTACAAAAAATACTTTTAAAAACTATCACAATCACACTCTCAAACAGGGCCTAAAGGTGTGCAGGGACATGCCTGATCAAATCCAAAGTCAAAAACTCCTCTTAAAATCCTCCTGCCAAATCAAGGGCATAGCTACTCGATGGATATGTTTATTTTTATATTAAAAAAAGTAATTTATTTATTTATTTTTATTTTTATTTTTTTGTATTTTCAAATTATTTTAGTGCATCAATATCAAAAATAAAAATAAAAATAAAGTATTATTTCTATGCATTTTCAAACAAAAATACATTGAAAATCACAGCTACTATAATATCAATAAAGCTGAACTGCATTTTGGGTTTTCTAATAATTATGGTAAAGGAATTAAAATAGATTCGATTCGGTTTTTATTTATATTTGAGAAACCTAGAAACATAGCCTAACTTAATCAAACCATTAATAAAACCCTCTTAAGACTCATAATTAGATCAAAAGAAAGTTTAAAACACTCATAAAATTAGACTTGTTCAGCTTCTATAGATAAAACCGATCGGTTTCGTTGGACCATCTGATTCAGCTCGGTTCAAGATGAACCGGTTTTTGTGGTTTAAACCGATACTCAGTGCCCCTCCTTCCTGCACCATTTAAGAGGAAGAAGATGGCTGGTTAGCTTCGAACGAACAAATATGGGGGCGTGATGTGGTCCACTGTAATTTTGGGAGAATCAATCTCCATCCCTAGGTTTTATTACATTGTCGTTTTCATGGATCTTCCTAACAACTTCCTAATCTCTAGTTAAAAGACCTTTTTTTCAATTCAATCGAAGATTCATAACTACATAAAATCCTGATGCGCTTTAAATTCAATTCTTGTTTGATATTATATTTTAAAAATATTTAAAAAAAACTTAATTTTTTTATTTTTATTTTAAATTATTTTTTTTTATGTTTTTAAATCATTTTCATATATTGATATTACAAATATTTTTAAAAATAACTTCAACCATACTCCCAAACAGATACGTAGCTAATCGATAAGGTTAGATTTCAAGCATCTAATTTTTTTAAAAAAGAAAAAAACTTGATGTGTATGTATGATGAAATTTGAGTGTATTTTAAAATTATATTTGATTTTAAATATATATTAAATTGATATTTTTAAATAATTATATATATATAATTTTTAAATAAAAAATAGCATACACCACACTAACAAAGTCACACTCAATCTTAATTTATATATACTTCCTTATCACTAGAACATTATTGACCCCCAATTCCTTATAAAAGCATTTAAGCATGCATCTCTATGTCACAGCTTATGGAGAATGCCGTCATAATCTCTGTGTCACATCTCTGTGTCATATATATATATATATATACACACACACACACACACACACACATACATGATATCCCTTTCAGCGTGATTTTACCTTATTATTAATACTTTTCATGAGAAGTAAATATATTTTGAATAGAAGAAAAAAAGAAAGGGCAATCGCATGCCAAAATGTATTATAATTAATCGATATATTATGAAATGCATGTCTAACTTTGTCTACATTTACATGTAAATGAAACCAATAAATCCTCTTTCCAAATTTTAATCCAAGAACAGAAGCATATTGTGCCTTAAAAAAACAGGATTTTTTTTATATTGTAAGGATGGACTTATTTGTGCCGGATACCATTTCCTGTCCATCCAGTTCGTAGTGGAAAATCGATGAATCAAATGAATTTAGCTCTCCGAAAATAATATCATCACCATCAGTGTAGCTACTGGAGTCTTGGCAGTCGAAGAAAGTTTGGATGTCATCCGGGAAGCACCGGCGTGGCGGATCATGATCCGATTTTGGTGGCGTCAAGAGGGGATCGCCAGCCGATGTTCTCTCCAATATTTCCTTGAACTTAGAGGATTGCAGCAAAAGCCCTAACGCCGATGATGCCGAGCCACCTGCAGCCCGAGTCGGGTCGTTCACTTTCGTCTCATTAACACTCGAACTTGGTTGGTGGGACATGAAATCCATTTCAGTCTTCTGGTCAAGGTCTTGAATCCGATTAGCATCGCCATTAGGGTTTTGTTTAAGATTATTTTGGGTAATATCGGGACGTAGCAATTTGATGTAGCGGCTGAGGTCAAAGTTTGTAACAGCATTAACTCCACGGTACTCTATGGCTGCCATATCATACGCTGTTGCTGCTTCTTCTTGAGTGGCTGTAAAGAGAACGTACATAAATAAATTTAGGGTCGGAAAATATAAATATGCATGCATTTTTTGGTGGGGAGGCTTTGAATTTAAGTTGCTGGCTTGGGTGGTTGAGGTTCGGTTCATCTATCTCCCACCCAACAAGATTTGCCTGCACATTAATATTCTACCCATCTATTTAATTATTTTGAAATTCGTTTCATTAATTGTATTTATTATCGAAAATTAATTCTCAATATTAAAATTGCAGCATTTGATTACAGAACTATAAGTTGACTTTATTTACTTGGAGTTATTGTGTATACTATGTTGGTGAAGTGACAATATTGGTGCAATAGTATCATGACACGTCAAGAATTATACACGTGGATTTGGACATAAGGACACGCACTTAAGTTAATTGTTTGAATAAAACTAGTTCGATGTTTCAGTGAAAAGGATACCAGCATTGAGCGAGTTTCTTTTTGCAACCCCCACGTAACTCCTGGCCCGGCTGGTGCTTGACTTTTCTCTTTCACGATAACCAGAAGGTTTCTTTTTGTTCTTTTTTTAATATTATAGTGACTTTAAAGTTTTTTCATAATTATGAATTTAATTTTTTCAGTAATAGCAACCTTAATTAATTATCTCTATAATTTCTACTAGGGTATTTTATATATATATATATATATATATATATATATAGAGAGAGAGAGAGAGAGAGAGAGAGAGAGAGAATACCATATGTTCCAAGGTAGAGGTATTTGTTGCCGAAAACTCTGCCGATCCGAGCTTCCCATCTTCCATTGTGATGGTGTCTGCATGCCGATATAAGAGTTTGAATATCAATGGCAGCATAGATTTAAGCATGGAAATATTCATATATGTCGTTTTGATTTATTATACTCTCTTTACTATTATTTTGATTATTTTTGTAGATTTAAGCATGGAAATATTCACACTTTTAATATAAACTCTCTAAAAAAGAAAAATAGAGAGAACTCTCCTATTTTAACCTTCAAAAAGACTAAAGCATCATAAATATATATTTAACAAATTAAATTTTGTTGCTATAATTAAATATCTAATATCATAGAATAATATAAATTATATTTTTAAGTATATACCACCTACCTGTTCAATACTAAGCAACACTCATAAATACTGACAATTATATTTTTCTTTCTAAAAAAAGAAAACAAATGTACATTTCTGATCATGGTATAAATAAGAAAGAGCACACAAAATACCTGGCCACGCCTCTGTATTTGGACACCCCGCGTGAGAATCCACTACTTTTTCTGTAAATTCCATCGATTATAAACTCATGAACTCGGAATTGATAATTAATAAAGAGAATCCACAAGATATATAAGCAGTGACAGTTGTAAATGATAATAATAATAATAAAACAATCTTTTATTTTAAATCATGATTTCTTATAATATTTACCTCCTCAATGATCCAATATATTCTTCTTTTGACTGGCCCTCCATCTCCTTGAGCTCTTCTTCGTAAGTTGACCACTGGAATTAATTTATATCTTTAATTAGATGTAGCAGGCAAAACAAAGTTAAAAAAACTTCAAGAAACAGAATAGTCTTGAGTCGTGAAAATTTACTGGGAAATTGAGGATGGTATCCTGTCCCCAGTACTTTAATGCTGCCAAGTCATAGGCATGTGCAGCCGCTTGTTCATCATCATAGGCCCCTGATGAAAAAACCCAATATATCAAGTGTGATTATTAGCCGGATATGAAAATTTGAATAATAAAATTATGACTTTCCACCTTAAATTAGAAATAATGTTAGAAAAACTGCGGGATAAGAGAAACATCAAATATATATTATAGTAAAGCGAAGAGGATTTGAATGTGTACCTAGATACACTGTATACGGTTGAATTCCACCAGTATCACACCATTGAAGTCAAAGCCAAGAACAGTACCAAGAACGTGAAATGTGATGTCAGAAAGACGATGGAAGATTTGGAGAGAAAGATGAAAAGGGACTAGAAAGAGGAAGAGGAGATGATCGAGTAACCTTGTCTTCCTTTCTTGTTCTGCGATTCATTCCAGCTGTTTTTATCCCACAAATGAGCCTCATAACGTCCAGTCCATCGATGCCTGAACAGAACACGCACAGAAATGAATCCACAGAAGAAGAAATCACTGAGCAATACAAGAAGATGAATCAAAGAATGTGATTATATAACCTCGTAACGCCTCTGTAGACGGAGCTACGTCGAGGTGGAGAGTCTCGCGGCACGCTTTTTCGCGTCCGCTTCACCTTGCTCGTGGGATTTGTGGAGGTGTTTGCAGAGTCCTTTAGGGTTTGCTTTGATGTTTTTCCCATCTAACATCACCAAGAGAAGCGCACAAACGCGAAGGAAAAGATCGATCGATCGATCGTAGATAGGAAGGTGTTGAGAGAGAGAATAAAGAGTAGCTAGCTAGGTCATCCTACGAGGAGGCCGGGGTTTTAGAAGAAACGAGAGAATATATATTTGTTTGAAAATAGAGAGGGAAGCCGGCGGCAGGAAAGGATGTATTTTTGTGGCCGTCTACTTGTGCACCCTCGTCTTTGCTTGTGTGTGCTTTGAGCATGTGTTATATGGGATCGAGAAATTTTGCTCCTTTGTTTTGCAGCCTCCTGCTTCGTTTATTCTCTGCATTTATTTTGCACCTTTTCCTTCTCGATCAAAGAAGTTTGGATCTCTTCTGCCACGTGGAAATGTTATGTGTTGGTTTGATTCAATGGCAGGCTTTACCTTTGTTAAATCTTGGGTGACCACTCTAGTTCTTAGGGCAACGTGAGGTGTTTCATTTTTGGGATCATCCTGAATGGTTTAATTAATTTTTTATTGGACAAGAGGAAATATTATTATTATAGAAAGTTTATTTTATAGATTTAGATAAGTAAATAAAATTCTGATGGTTCTAAATTTTTATAAAAAAATACAAATTATAACTCGAATTCATGACATGCAGAGATCACAAACTTTTTAGTATCACATCGTCACTGTTTAGATCAATTTAATTAATTAATTAATGTTCCAAGAGCTTTTTCTTCTCTCATAAGGTCGCTAGCTTCTTTTTTCTTTTAAAGATAAGATGGAGGTTGCTCTTTAATAACTACATTATTCATCGTAGGGTTACAACATACAAGAGGTCGTTTGGTGTTTAAGCTTAAAATCTCATATTTTTAAGGTCTCGGATTCAAGATGATTGGCCTAGGCCAGAGTTTTACAAGGAGGATGAAATGAGACTGGCGTTTTTTTTTTTATTTAATGTGCAAGATAAATATAAGATTTGGGTGATTGATGATGCTTGGTTCAATGAGCACGAATCATTTAATAATATAATTAAAAAACAATAACAATAAATAAATAGACAAAACATAGTGTATACAATGGTTAGTTTGAAAAATACACGATTGCTAATGTTATAGAATTAATTCTTCCACTATTTAATAGAACAAACAAAAATTACATGAGAATTGGATAGCCTATAAAAAGAAAAAAAATCAAATATTAAAGAACTAAATTAAAAAAAAAAACTTTCTCGAAATCACCAGTCAAATACACGACTTGATTGTGAGACCATAATAACTTCTAAGAAAATAAATTAAATAAAATAATGAAGTTTAGATCTCAAAACAACCAACTAAATATTAGAAGGTAAATAAAAAAATCTAATATATATATATAAAACCACACTTATATCAACTAGGATTAATCTAGAACTTCAAGATATGAGATTGAGATAATTTCATTAAAAAAAGAATTAACAAATCGTGAAGCTCAATCATTTAATATTGAAAGGTGAAACGGGGGATGAATTTTAAAGAATCAAAATCAATTCACACTAATTTTTTAAACTCGTGACTTCGGTCATCAGACTGAATCTAACCCGAAGAAAAAACACATGAAAAAATCACAAAGTTAAATTCTCAATCATCAAAACACTGAGGTATGGAATTGAAAAATGATGAGGGTAAAAAATATAAAAATAATATAATTCATATTTCAAGGAATGAAATTAAAAAAAAAAAAAACTAAGAGACAATAGAAAAGTGCATTAACTCCCCGGTTAACATAGTAAATCAGCCCCTGATTTGGGTAAAGAAAAGGAATTCAATATTTTTTTCGAGCTTCAAATTTAATTATTGAACCTCTAATCATTTTAAATTAAACTTAATTGAATTTTATCTTGTAGAACCTAGAATTAACCAAGAGATGAGACATTCTCTCTATACTCGCACGCATGAGAATTAAATCATTAAGAGCAATTGCAAACAATAAATAAATAAATATTAAATAAGAACAAAACTAAGAAACCAAAGCTTACAAGGATCACATACAGAAAAAACCACCGCACGAACAGTGGATCTCTCCACAGGCTACAATATTTTACTGGGGCCTCCAGATTCTTTTGATAATAATAATACTTCTCAATGCTATTCTGTGGTGATCATGAAGGGTTGTTCATATATTCTCAGGTTTAGAATTCAGAATATGCTGATAAAAAATTATCTAGATTCATTCCTTGATTGTTTTGGCGCACAAGGAAAAAGGATACGGCGGGGCCCTTGATGAACATGCAATTGTTTTTTAATTTGTGTAGCACGATTAATTTAACTATTATATATCATATAAAAACCATATATTAAAATTTACATTGTTTATTACTAAAAAGCTAAACCGTGTGGGGAGTTTATTGTAGCTCCGACACATTTCACTATGAATTTCAACAGTGTTTCCTTCTTCTTTTTTTTTCGTTTACATTTTTCTTTTCTTTTTTCATTACTTTTTTAATTGTTTTTTTTTTCTAGCCTTTTTTTTTGTTATTATTTTTTTTCTATTTTTTTTTTTACTTCCGATTACATTTTTTTTTATTTGTTTTTTCCTAGCTTTTTTTCTGTTATTATTATTTTTTTCATATTTTCCCATAAATTTTTTCATATATATATATATATATATATATATGTTATTTATTTTGTATAATCAGAGTATCTAGCTAGCTTAAACGCACCATGATTAATCCTCAGATTCAATTTTTTTTATAGCTTTTTCTTCCTTGATTATATATTTTTTTATTTTTTTCCATGAATTTTTTTTCTGATTATATTCTTTAAATTATTTTTCTTTTTCCACTTATATATATGATCGAGGTGTCCGAGCTAGCTTAAAAGCACCACGATTAATCCTCGGATTCAATTTTTTTATTGTTTTTTATTATTTTTTCTTGATTTTCCTAATTATGTTTTTTTCATTTTTTTTCCATGATATATTTTTTTACTGGTTATATATTTTTTTTCTGCTATTTTTTTTTGTTTTTTATGATCGGGTATCCTGGCTAGCTTAAGCACGCCACAATTAATCCTCTTATTTAATTTTTTTTATACTTCCTATTACATTTTTCTTTTCTTTTTTTTCTTTTTTTTCTTTGCTTTTTTCTTTGTTTTTTTTTCTAGCCTTTTTATTATTATTTTTTTCTATTTTAAAATAAAAAATAAAAAATTATCTTAGAATGACCGAAAAAAATTAAGAGATCGAAACTAAAATAAAAAAAAATAAAAGAATAAAAATCAAAATACAAAATTATTTGTTAAATCTAGATAAAAAAAATTTAATCCATGCAACGGAATGCGGGTTTACGGATCTTATAAATACAAGAACGTGTGAAATATAGGGAGGGCTCAAAATTTCTAATGCTCTTTTATATTAATCGTGCTAAACAAAACATATAAAAAGGAGAGAGAAAAATAAAATAATGGCTCTTGCATTTTTCTTCAGGAACAATTATTTTATTACTTGGTATCAATACTTTTGATAAATTATTTTTATTAATTTTAAATGGCTGATTGGTTGTGTGAGTGAGTTTGTTTTTGGAAATAATTTTGTTCAGAAATGTAATAAAATGATATTTAAAAAAAATTATTTTTGATATTAATACATGAAAATGATTTAAAAATATTAATTTAATTTAATTTATTTTTTTTAAAAAATACTTTTGAAATATAGTAATAAAAATACATTAGTCGGGATATAAAAATAAAATTAATTGGAATCTTAAATGCAGGCAACCACTGGGCGCGAGGGCAGGTAGGTGCTGTCGTTTTAGTTGTGCCATATTTTGCGACGGGTGCTTAATTTCCAGCATCCCTCGTGTTCAAGCCGTATGGTGGGTGAGAAACAAAAGCTAGAATATTTGAGAAAACCAAACCATTATTATGTCATGCTGGCTGAAATTATTTTTTTTCAAAATATATTAAAATATTATTTTTTATAAAATTATTTTTGATATTAACATATAAAAACATAAAAAAAAATAATTTAAAATAATAAATAATATAAATATTTTATTTTTTTCAAGCGCTATTTCATAACCAAATTGAATGATTTTATAAAATTAATGGATAAATCTGTCTGAAAAAAATTAAATATTACTCGGTTTGGTTTCGATTTATAACTAAAAAAAATCAAAATTTAACATGGATACACACATTATTAATTTTAAAAATAAATTAAAATATTACCCTGTTTAGATTATTGTTAAAAAAACAAACCAAAATTAAAATAGATTTGAAATCTTGACTTTTCTCGCTCCACCGCCGATCTCGCTCCTCCGTCAATTCTCTTCGTGTATTTTCATTCTCTCTCTGCCCTTTTCATTCATCTCTACGCTTCAATTTCCCGCAAATCCCTTTGGTGAGGTCAACGCGCCACTAAAGGAGCTTTTGGATTTAGCCGGCAATGGTAAATCCACGTGTTAGAGGGGACAAGGGACGGACCCACCACCAGTGCACGTGCAGCGCACAAAAGAGAGAATAGATTTGGGATGGGCTAAGGGGCTGGACTTCTACGAGGGCTTGTTTTGGGCTTTGTATTGGTGTCTGATGTTGCTCGGACCCACCACCAGTGCAAGTGCAGCGCACAGAAGAGAGAATAGATCTGGGATGGGCTAAGGGGCTGGACTGCTATGAGGGCTTTTGGTGGGCTTTTTATTGGTGTCTGATGTTGAGTCTATGATGTGGGATTTGGTGAAGACGATGGACTTGAGCTTTTTTGTTTTGGGTGTTTATAACAATATCATAATATATTTGGTATTATAGTAATGATTATTATTTAAAATATTTTTATTTTAAATTAACATAATTTTATATTTTTAAAAATATATATTTTACGTACAAAAACCCAAAAGCAAATAAATAAAATTATTTGTGTCATAACTTTTGTTTGTCACCACTATAGCTTCTACCTTTTAAATTAATTCTTATTTTAAAAATATTATATTATTTTATATTTGTTTTTATGATTTTGATGCTCTGATATGAAAAAAAAGACAATTTTTTGAAAAATTATTGATTTGACTAGCTGATTAGTTTATTAACATAAATATTTATTTAATATATATATATATATATTATTTATAGTTCTTTAATTATAAAAAACATTAAAAAATGTATATATAATTTATTTATTTGAAAAATAAATTTACCCGTGGTAACCGTGATTTTGTGAATGGTTTCACTAGGGATTTTACTTTTCTTTTTCAACTGAATCGACTCCGGTAGCTAAATAAATATACTTGGGAGCCGTTTTCAAGATCATTGTGAGCAAAAATAATTGCATCAGCTGGAAGACTGAACTAAAAAAATGGAAGGGAGAAGGTAAAATTTAATTAAGCTTGCGGAGGAGTTGCTGCCAGAGCTTGCTGGGTGGTGGAGGAGACTGGAGAGAAGAAAAACATTAACATCAACATTTTCTTTTCAACATTAATTTTAATATTTTCATATTGTGTCCCAAGGAAAGGAAGACCATTGAATTCTAATCTTAGCGTCATCACATCACCAACCCCAAGAGTCAAGAAGCCACTAAATAGGAACTTGGATCCAAGAAACCACAGAAAGTAAAAAACTTTACAAGAATTGAATCGGAGAGATATAGTACAGACCCAAGATCATAACTCACTTTGGTTATTCTCATTTCTCCAAAATCTTAGTTAAAACATGGAAGAATCCCAGTTAGAAAGGGACCCAAGAAATGGTATCTTGGCTTTGGTGTTGAGGCCAATATATTGGCTAAAAATGCTCGCTGAAGAGTTGCATTGGAGTTTTGTGCTAGGAGTTATGATTGTTTATGGGGTCAGTCAGGGATTTGCTGTTGGCATGAGTAAAGTTAGTACTAAGTACTATATGAAAGATGAGCAGAAGGTACAGCCATCTGAATTACAAGTGTATCTGGGGTTGCTTCAACTTCCATGGGTAATTAAGCCTTTATGGGGTCTCCTCACCGATACACTTCCTGTTCTTGGGTACAAAAGGCGGCCTTATTTCATTTTTGCAGGTGAGAAAGAACGCGTTTTTCTTTTAACTTTGTTTTCAATCTGGAGTTCTGCGTGTGTTAGTTTGCTGATGGGAATTTAAGCTCTTAATATAGAGGGTTTTTCCTGAATCGCTAGTAATCGCCGGTCAGCCATACGGCGGTGAATTCGTTCCCGGGCCTTGTACACACCGCCCGCCACACTATGGGAGCTGGCCATGCCCGAAATCGTTACCTTAACCGCCAGGTGAGGGTTGCTCCCTCAGCAAACTGGGATAAAGTTGAGCAAAAAGGCCCCGGTTCAAGATAAATTCATGAGGAAGTGGGATCTCTTTAGGATCTCCTCCAGCGTTTAGAAATTGGTTAGTTGGTAAAGATACATGTACTTGATGCCCCGCCCAAGAAAAAGACCCAAGCCCTGGTAGCACGAATTCCTTAATTCGGAATGAAAGGGTTCGCTCTGACCGTTAAGAGTAGCCTTTCCCTGTGCTCTTTTTTCTATTGCATTCTATCTCATCATATCACATTCTGTTTGTGATGTTTGAGAATCACCGTCAATACCTCGGTGTAGGTAAGTCCGGTATAGGCAGGATCCAATTGATTTTCCATCAATTTCTAATGAAATAGATGTAGCAGTCGCTTGCTGGAAACCCAGAGGCTTTACTTGATCCAGGATGAGGAATCGGCTGTTAATATGAGCCAAGGGGGTTCGAACAAGGTCATGTTTTAGGTTGGCCTCTGCCCCTTGGTATCATCTTTTAGAACAACTTCTTTTTGTTATTAAATAGTGGAGAAGGTGCACTGAAGATTAGATGGTCTCTTTCACATGCATATTTTTCAGCTTAAAGTTTTGACTCTTTCAAATGCAATTGAGCACATATGGAAAGTGATGTAGTGTATTGAATTCTTGTTTATGTTTCCCTTACTAGATGTTGGTCCCTTTTTTATTTTGGTTATTATAAATTTAAATGAGAGGCTGTCTTTTTTATAATATGACATGTAAGATCATGATATTATGAGGACACATAAAAGTAGTTGTTCAATCAGTGAGTTCATCCCTCCCTTAATCTCAGGTTTTCTTAGCGTGACCTCGATGCTTGCTCTATCACTCCAAAGAAACTTGAGTCTTGCATTTGCCCTATTGTCTCTAATGGGGACAAGTGCTGGGATAGCGATAGCGGATGTAACCATTGATGCCTGTGTGACACAAAACAGCATAAGTCATCCTTCTTTAGCTGCTGATATGCAAAGCTTGTGTGGATTCAGCTCTTCCATTGGAGCACTGGTGGGCTATTCACTTAGTGGCTTTTTGGTTCACCTAGTTGGCCCAAAGGTCAGTTTCTGTGCACATATTACTGTGGCCATGTTCAATCCTCGATCCATTTGCTTTGCTTTTTAGGTAGTTAATGAATTAGATTACTGTCCATGTTCAGCTAACAATTTAATTCTTAACCCCGTGGTATTGGCCTGGTGGTTAAATGCTTGCTGAATTGTGTGGCTCAGGGGCATGTCTTGGATTCGATTCCCAGTGATGCTAAACAGTACCATGCTTGGGTCACCTACCTAGAGTCAAAACTTCTCATGAGTTAGGAGGGTTAGCAGGGTTCTCATGAGTCCAGGATTAACCTGTCTGTGGAGGCTTTCCTGCTTTAAAAACTTTTCCCGTATTTAGATTTGATAAAGAATCCGTGATGTAATTGTCTACTAATAATATGAATTTGTAAATAACAGTTAAAAATCTATTCAGGTTTTTTCTGATCTGTCGTAGTCAGGCTGTAATGCTTTTTTCTTCAATTACCTTTCTGATAACCTTGTCAAGTGTTACCTCACAGGGGGTGTTTGGGCTTCTCAGTGTGCCAGCAGGCCTGGTTATTTTGGTTGGAATGATGCTGAAAGAATCCCGTGTTCATAAATTTACGCACAGAGGAGTAAGGTTATGTGATTGTCTTCTTTTTGCATAATTTATATCACTGCTTTCTTCCATGCTCACATGAAGTCATTGAATTAGGTAAATGAAAAATTTCTGGATGCTGGTAAGGCCATGTGGACAGCATTGAAATTTCGGGATGTATGGAGGCCATGTCTATACATGTACTTGTCACTTGCAGTGAGCTTGAATATTCATGAAGGGATGTTCTATTGGTATACAGATGCGAAGGGGGGTCCATCTTTTTCGCAGGTACTTGCCTTTCATCTTTTGTAAAAAAAATATGTGCTGGAGAATTCACGCAGCTGATTGTCTATTAGCATGCAAAACAAGAGACCACAAATAAAAAACTTATACGTGAAAGTACTTCTAGCTAGTTCCTTCATTTGTATTTTCTTGTTTGGGTAATTACATGTCATGGGATTTTTTATGTGCATTGAAATCAATTGAAACTCCACATTTACCAATATATCATTTTAAAACATTTTCAGCTGCTATGTTTTGAGAACTGAGGAGCATTTGCTCATATACCCTTTATGTATGTCAATCAAAGTGATGAAATATATACAGATCCTAAAATTGAAAACTTCTGAAAGAAATCTAGACTTTCTGATGTTCAAAAAAGCCTCCAGCAATAGAAGAGACTCTTGAAGCTGAAACCTTTTCCCTGGAATTCTGACAAACTGGACAAAAAATTTGGGTCATGGCAGTGCATATCAACTCCATTGTTTTTTGTTTATATTCAGTCCGTTCCAAAGTAGATTTATTTACTTCTTTTATTAAAGGAGCTATGCGGTAGAAAACTAGTCAGATTATGGATCTTACATGTCTGTTTTTCCATTGGCCCATGTCGTGAAGCGAACTTAACAGGTTTGCCATGTGCAGTTATTTGGAACCCCAGCGTGGATTGTTTGCATTTACGAACTCCAATCTGTCGCCCATTACCTAACATGAGATATCTAGTTGGCTTAATAGTGATTCTGAGCTGGGTTGTTCTGATGTTTTATTTTGGTGTGGGGTGCAGGTCCACTAAAAACTGTTCTCTCCATCCAAAACACAGTAATATTGACTGTTGTAAAACACTAATTCATCAGACTTCAATTGCCCATATAGTATCAGTTGTGTCACTTAACTGGTGTCACATCTCTTAATTTCACAAATCGAGGTCGTGTGATGTGACTTCATATGAATGCTAGAATTTTGCAAACTAAACTATCAAAGTGAAATGTGGATGAAACTTTGGGGGTTAATTTTGCAATAGAAACTTTTTTTTCTATACATCATCCATTGCCAAAAACAGATTTTTATAAGCTGCAAAAATTACATCCTTGTGCTTTCTTTCTCTTTTGTATGCTAGAATTTTTTCACAAATGTTGTGTAAACTTCACACACTTGTTATTGAATGTTCAGATTGGTTTGCCAAGCATGTCTCTATATCATCACTCAATTTCCAGAATATTTCTGAAATGAAATGTATCCAAATGCATGATTCTCGCTATGTTCAGAAGTTTCTATTTGCAACAGAATGCACATCATAGATAAGTAACTCCTGTTATATACATCGTATGCAGGAGGTTGTTGGGTCCATATTTTCGGTGGGTGCAGTTGGCTCCCTCGGTGGGGTCCTTGTCTACCAAAATTGGTTAAAAGACCATCCCTTTCGCGACTTACTTTTCTGGTCTCAGTTGCTGTATGGCGCATCAGGGTTGCTAGATTTGGTATTGGTGTTGCGTCTGAACTTGAACATTGGTTTACCTGATTATTTCTTTGTTGTGATTGATGAAGCCATTTCTATGATGATTGGACGCATTAAATGGCAGCCTCTTCTTGTACTTAGTTCCAAGCTTTGCCCTGCTGGTATAGAGGGGACTTTCTTTGCTTTGCTCATGTCAATAGACCATGTTGGTTTGCTTTCATCAACTTGGGTAGGCGGTCTCTTGCTCAAATTCTTGAAGGTTACACGGACAAAGTTTGACAACCTCTGGGTGGCCATTTTAATCCGGAGCCTCATGAGAATAATTCCAGTTTTCCTGTTGTTTCTGATACCTAGAAACGATCCAAACTTATCCATTCTTCCAGAAGAGATGTTGAAGATGAAAAAAGGTGACGATAGACTTGAGTCTGAAAACACCGAGATGGTCTCCCTCGTCAATAGCACTTGAATGGCGTCACTTAATCCAACAACATAAACAAGCTTCTAGGAGCCTCGCAGTTTCTAAATGAAGGTGTTTAAATCCTCAATTTCGGCTCGCAAGGAAGATTTTTATGTTCAGAATTACTACTGTTGATGCATCACCTTGAGAACACAGAGGCTTCTCCACTAGAAGTTCAAAACAGGACATGACTTTCTGCTGCAGGCTGTCAACAGTGCCCCTTGGAATGCCTGTTGTCGGAACTCATCCCTCCTTGATATTGCTTTCAATACAACTGTATTCTCTGATATTTCTGGTGGACAACATTTCAGAGATAAGATCAAGTCCATCCTGCCACGGTCAAAATCTAATTTTCACGGACATTGGAATCAATTTGAACAACAGATATTTTTGAAGATAATAGCTCCAAATTAACATTCAAAAAATTCGCAGGTTTATCTCATTTGGCTTTTCTTTTTTCTTTGTAGATTTTACAAATTAATGATCACATTTTCCAAAGCCACGATCATGTTCTGAAATATGTAGCTTGTAACCTGTCTCGGATGCAGCAAAACGATTGGCTCATTATCTTTTTTATTGTTTGTTTATTGCTCAAAGGCTCTTGCTTTTAAGTTTCTGTTTTTATGGTACCAGCAATCGAAAGAAATGAATTTCCCATCAATTATTTCAGCCCCTGAAAATTGTGAAATATCAAAAAAATCTTCATCACTTAACCATCATCTGATACACAGCTTACAAGAGTAAGCGATTATATAACCCACATCAACCCTCTCAGAAGCAATTCAGAACCCTGTCTCAGATTCAAACACATCTTACAATAAAAAATATACAGAAGATATTCTTTGTCGTGTTTGGGACTGCACTGTCGAAACACTCTTGAGAAACTGGAAATGGCGTTTTTACATATCCTATACCTTTCCCTATGGATAATAATAGATATTCATATGTGATATGAACCAAGAAAGACTACTGCTTGATGATTGCTTTTCCAACAAGAACAACCGACATTGCATCAAATAAAGATATGCACAGTCACACACCAGACCTTAATACTCTCGATTCATCAACCTAGTCGAAACTACAAGCTTCTGCCGCAAATCCCAACATGGACCCCTTGGTATCATATATAACCCTCTGGTTTTTCTGTTGATAATTCCCAATTATACCGACCTCGTTTTCATAAGAGAGACTTGCAATAGCCAAGCAGACCTGAGATGCATCAGTCTTGACAAAATAGAAAACCCCAGTTACATCCACATTGAGCTCAGCATTTCCCTCGAAGTGCATTTTTATGTTTGGAATCTCAACCTCTTGATATCCACTAAGGTTGAAGCAAGTATCCAAAATCATAAAAGCTGGTGCAGAAGGAAACCCTGAAAATTGTTTCACAAACTCACCCTTTAGTGCCTGGTAAATTGAAGGAGGGAGCCTTGAAATAACCGTCCCAGAATCAATCATCATTCCACCTTTACCAAAACTTGCTGCTTGTACTGCCACGCTACCAACAGTAATACCAGTTAGGTTTAGAAAATAGAAGGGCAGCAGTGGATTAGGAATCATTCTGGTGTATGAAATAGGAGTTGTGTTTTTGTATACTGAGGAATTTCCACCCATGATCAGTGAACCTGAACTTTCAGCTTCTGTTATAGGCAAACAATAGGAGAAAACTCCTCCAAACATGGCTGAAGTTTGAGAAATCAAAGAGAGACTACTCCTTCCCAATCCCACAAGGCCTGAAGCTCCACCAAATAGACCTTGATTGTTCCTGCCACAGCCAAATATGAAGTTGTTGACAGTTGTACTGTTTCCTAAATTAAGCTGTTCCATGCCTATCTCACCACGTGTGTATGATCCATCACCATAGTTAACAACATAGTTACAAGTCGGAGGGTTACTTCCACAGACTCCTAAATTTCCAGTTGCAAATTCCAGGGACTGACAAGCTGGTGAACTACATAAAATTGTTTGGTATGAAGGAGATGTTGAAGGGTTGAAAACAGGGTCTTGTTGATTATAGCATCTTTTGCAAGGTTGACATTGAACCCAACTCAAGTCACTCCCAGTGTCGACAATCACTGTCATTTTCCGACCACCTAATTCCAGTGTAACTATGTAGTTTAGTGTCTGAATTCTTATACCAGAAGTTAATGGGATTAGAGTACTATCCACTGAATCCTCAATATTTCGGCCAGAAATGATGCTTTTCATTCTCGATTGAAGTGATCGAAGCTGAAAATCATCCATGATCAAGTGTTTTTGAAGCTTCTTGTTCCAGTCTAGGATCTTTCCGGAGCAAGAATCTTTGTGCTTCATTTCCAATATGGCCGCACCATTCTCCCATCCTTTAAATCCCGAACAGAATGAGAACGTTAGTCCATATTTGGGCACTGTAGTTGTATTTTAAAAATCAAACAGTAGTGTAACTTAACCAACCAAGCAGAGCAATAATACAAATGAAGATTGTATATGGATGCCATAGATTCTCAAAAAATAAAAATATTGTGTAATTTTGATCTCCAGTGACCCAAAACAGTTAGTTTCAGGGGGGGAGGGGGGATGGAAGAAATTTTTGAAATATTTATCTAGTATCACAAATAATTCAACACTGGAGTACATCATGCAAAGCTAAAGAAAGTAAAGGCAAGACAAGGTTTTCCAATGATGGATGTTTCCCAATTCCCATAAAGCATAACTCAGTTATAGATAGTGCTGGCATAAAAGGAAAGTAAGTAGTAGAGTACAGATCCCAAAAGTGGAGAACAGATAAATAAAGAAGCTAGCTAGCTTAAAAAAAAGATTTGGTCACCATTGGCTAAACTATTCTTTAAGCCTTTTCCTTTTCACTTTGCTACTCACTTGTTTTTTGGGAGAGACAAGTTGAACTATTACTCTCCTGTTTCCATTGAAATTTATACATGCTGAGAACTTTCTTCCCTTGAAAGCATTGAACTCCATTATCAAAAATGGGGAGGATAGAAAAAAGAAGAAAGAGTTTTGCTGGAAAAAGAGGTTTTGCTCGCACCATTTTGATGGCAGTGAAGAAAGGAAAGACGTAAAAAATGGAGCAGAGAAAGAATCTTAGGTATGAGTGCGTGATATCTGAATGCGTGTGAGAGAGGAAGAGAGGGAGGGAGGGAGAAGAGAGGGAGATTCTTAAGAGTTGGAATTTGGCAAGAGAACAAAAGAGAAATGGCTGGTTAGGACCCCACTGGTGCATGAGAAATTATTGTAGATTCACGTGCAAATTCTTGGCAACAAAAAAAACCACAGAGCGGGGGGAGGTGTGTTGCTGCTGCGTTGGTACCTAGTAGTGGACATGGTGGGATATGAAGAGGTAGTGATATTTACAATAATTTGATTGGTTTGGTGAGCTTTCTTAAGATAAGGACTCGCCCATCACGGAATCAAGTACTGTCACAACTGAGAGATAGAGAAAGAGATGAAGAAGAAGAAGCATATTGAGATTGTGTGTTTGATTATTGTCCCTTTCTATACGGGTACTGGGAGCACTACATGAGCACTGTATCTATGCACATAGCATTAGACTTTTGTGTTCTTCCAAGTAAAAAGATAGAAAATCAATCTCTTAATTATTTGATTAGACATTCTTCTGTTGTTTTCCCCTCTAAACTTGCTAGTTAGCTAGGTTATTACAAGATGGATGGAAAACCTTGGACCTGACAGCAGCAACTTGTGCTCAATATTTTATCATCACGGCCGGCTTCTTTGCATGAACATCTGTGAGTAAGAGCATTCGGGAGACCTTAATCCATAAATCAAGCTACTAATCAAGAGTTTTGTGGGTTCATGTTGCCCAGTTCCTACATATCCATATTCATGTATCAGCATGTGTCTTAGCTAGATCACCTGCCATACCTTGGAGTGTTCTATCCCTTGGTTCCTGATTAACTCCATCTTCAACTGACCTTTGCCTTATGAATTTCAGCTAGCAAGCTTAAACTTTTAAAACTTATTAATTAATTTATCCTAATATAATTTATATTATTCTTTAATATATATTCTCAAGTAAAAGTTATTTAGAATTGAAACTTGTACAACTTTATATTATTTTATGCTTGATATTTTATTAAATAAAAAAATGATAAGTTTCAAACTCGTAATCGCTGGGTCAACAAGGCTCCGATACTATGTCAAAGAACTATTTATATCTTAAACTTATTAGGTAAAAACCCATGATATTATTTATATTGTTATCTAATAAAGTCTCTCACCATATTATATATTATTATTTTTATCTTACTAAGCACTCAAGCCCATTACAGAGTAAAATCATCTGCTCAGATCAACACTTGACATTTATGGAATCGCTACAATATCTTTTTATTTATTGGATTATTTTTTGAATTTTTGTTTCTACTGATAATATATTCTTATATTTATTAACATATCAAGAATTTTTGAAAATTCTTGACACCTGAAGGTCTGTGTGGCCGAGTCTCGAGTTCCATGCCCACGTACCTGTCACATTGGACCTACCTTGCTGATGTGAGCTAAAAAATGGATTTTGTTGAACCAGAACGTGAGGGCTACGACCCAAGTATGAGCCTTAAAGCCGACGGCCAGGAGAATCCAAGCCAGGCCCAAGGATTTATAGCCATCGACCTAGCGTGGATGAAGCTCTGTATGGTATAATAACCAAGGAATATTCGATTTGAGCTCGTGTAATTACTTCGATCAATAATATTATATTAAAGGGTTATTTCATCATAAGATATAATGTATCAAACATTTTATGTTGAGATTTGAACTAGACTAATCTTATATTGTTTTTCATTTAAAAAAAATAAGGAATAATTTCAATTGTTTAACGTGTGTTTAGTAGTGTGCTGCATAATACTTTTTAAAAATATTTTTTTTAATTTAAAATATTTTTTTTATATTTTTTATATTAGTATATTAAAATTATAAAAAAAAAATATAAATTTATGTATTTTTAAAGAAAAATAAATATGAGAGATATTTTAAAAAATAAGTTAAAACACAAAACAAACACATTCTAAGTTTTGCTAAGTAACATAAATTAACTTTATTTTCTTACAACAAAAAATTAAAATGTGTTATTTATTAAAAAAATCATGTTTTCTCATGACAACATGATTGAGACAAAATCTAGATCCAATTATAATTGAATGCATGTATTTGTTATAGTCGTGACTTAGAAAAAAATAGGTATAAAACAAGTATTTTTTAATTGTGATTATAAAAATATTAGGCTTTATAAAATATATATATTCAATAAAACCATTGTGAAATAGATTTTTTTATCGTAAAATAAAATATTTATAACTTAAAACTAAATTATTTTTAGTTTGTATAAAATTAAAATATAAATATATTTAAAACCTTATTGATATATAATTAGAAAGAATAGACAATCATAGTAGTCAACAAAAGGTAGCAGGTACAAGTTGGTAATTCTTATCCACAAAGCATGCTCATTGTTATAAAAATATACTTGTCACTTCTACTCAACCATGTTCTTACGCGTGTCAAACCCACCCAATCACATTTCTTCCTTTTCCTGGAAATATCGCTAAAACGATAAAAGACAACTCATTACGAAGTTTCATGAACTGGGCCTACATTTATCAAAAACAAAAAATACCGCACGTGAACGTCACGTGACAGAGACACCACATGTAGCTAATGCATCTCTTCCCACCTAAAGAATCTGAATGACGAACCAGCCCTCCATCGACCTCTCATTCGAAGGGTACAGTAGTCATTCTAGTAGCCTCCAATTCCCATTTAACCGGAATGAACACGTGCCAGTCTTATTTAGACACGTGACTACCACAGCCACAACAGTATAAAAAAGAAACCTGAAATTATTGTTGTTTCAGCATGGAGTGGTCGAGGAAGAAAAGAGTGAGCTTTCAGTTTCTGCTAGTTAAAGAAGAATCAGAGTTAAAACTGAGTAAACTCATTGAGTTTCTAAAAGGGAAGTTTTCAGATGGTTAAGTTAATGAGTTCCTTGAGCATAAAAGCAGAAGTGAAGTTGGAAGCTGATGATTCCTTGGAGAATCAACTCAGTCCACTTCACAAACGTTCAAAACTTGATCTTTCTTCACAAGTTTCTCTTTATCTCTCTTTCGCTTTCTCAATAACCAAACACAGCTAAATTTGTTATCTTGGTTGGTTGGTTGATTTGTTTGAGGGCAGGTGATGAACGCAGATGCAGTACTGTATAATCGAGTGGAAGAGCCAAGTCCAATTGGTTTGACACTGAAAAAGAGCCCATCTTTTTTGGATTTGATTCAAATGAAGTTATCTGAGCAAAACACTAGGAATGCTATGTTGTCAAAGAAACCTTGCAGAAGTTGGAGTTGGAGATGCTCCAGACACCGAGCATCTTCTTCCAACTGCTCATTTAAGCCACTAATTTCTCTGTCCTGCAAGAATTATCCAATGCTAGTTCAATCTGCACATGTTGCTGTCAAAGCGATGCATAAGAGGTTACGTTTATGAAACCGATACCTTTCTGTTCATTTCCTGCACGGCAATCCTCCTCATGCTCTCAACAACATCTACAATAACAAGCTTTCGCTTCTTTCCAATTAGCCAGCCCTTGGGATAGCTTGTGGCATCAAAATCTGGAGGAGGGAGTAGGGATTCTGCAGATGACCTCTTGCCATTGATATCTGTTACAGGTTCCAATGGTTCAAAAAGAGCCTTTCGACGCTCAGAAAGCTCTGGAGCTAGATTTTGGTCTAGCATCTTCTCATCATTGGAAGATTTCTTCTGTTTGTTTGGTGTTTCAGTAACACTGTCCTCTGTTACCATGTCTAAATTCCTCTGGCTAACTGTTGGAAAGAAGTTATCATTCTAGTCCCAAACAATTTTAGAGGCATGGAAGATCTATAATATACATATCATGGCACCAAAAGATGCAACAAGTCATATACACTACATCTACAGCGCGCACCATTTTAACATTGGAAGAGAATCATCAACATTGAAACAATCATGCCCATTGACCATTAGAAAACTGTAGTCCATGTGGCCAAACCATGTATGGTGGCATATATCACATAATTATTTGTGCTCTATAGAGGCATAGGCAAATAATAAAGAGATGCATGCATCCATGCATGTCTCTTCTGTAACCAGCTGTAACCAAGCTTCAAGTAAATTGGATTTTACGACAGGCACAAGGATGTTTTTCCTTTTTTGCACTGATATACTGGAGCAAGGGGCATTGCAATTTACGAAGCTAATCAAAGAAGAAACAAGATGGGATAGCATTGATGTTTCAACGCTGATTAGATGTCTAGATAGACAATCTTATTGAACTACGAATAAACGACTGCTCATTTCCCAAGGAGCCATTTCTTCTAGAACAGTAGAAACTAATTGCTGGCGTATTTGCCGAGATCTCGATTCATCTTCTTTCTAAATGCTAATAATACAATCACTTTATCCAAGAAACTATTGAAACAACACCTCTCTATACCCTCTCTTGAAAGAGGTTGGTGTAGATGAAAAAAAATAAAAACCAGAAAATCTTTATACATAGTCACCATGTTTTTCCATTTTCAAAATAGCTGAAAGCTGGTTTCACGGTTGGGAGCGCGGTGACTTTTGCTTTTAAGTTTTTTTTTAAATATATTTGTATTGAAAATAAAGATTTGTTTTTCGTAGTGTTTTTTTTTTAATAATAATTGGAGATGGTTGCGACTTGCGGATCAGAAATGGAGCAAGATGGTAACTTTTGCCCTGACAAAAAATAATGACCAATTTCCAATGTTTGGCCAGAGAGGTACGCCATGGGTTAGCTGACTAAGAAATTGACTGTAATTATAAAATCCACACACCAAAAAGTCGAAACACAAACATAACACCATCCTTAATAGTTGGAGATGTCTCGGTGTGTTCGTGTAAGAAATAAGATCCTAAAAAGAAAAGTAACAGAAAAGAAAATGGATGTAATAATAATAATAATAATAATAAAAAAAAAAAAAAAAAAAAGACTACGAAAGAGAGGGATTGATAATCTAAACCCAGCCAAAACCTAGCGAATTAACTTACCCACAAAGTAAACATTTCTCGTGTAACCAGAAGAAGAAGAAGAAAGCAAACAAGAAGTCAACACAAACTGTTTTCTCTCTGAACCTCTCCCTCTCCCTCTAAATGTCAAAGCCATAATCTTTGCCTCCCTCTCTACTGTGTGGAGTGGGAGGTAATGATTAACAATCATGACTGCTACTCTAATCATAGGATTTGTTCTTGATCTCATGAGGAATGTTAAAATTAAGCTTCTAGATGTCTAAAAATGAAACCTTTGACACGGATCATTCAACACCAAGCAACAAGAACTAGAATCTGTCACTAATATCGAATTTTAAGACATGGGTTCCGTAGATATGTTTGTATAACATGCAAACATGACTGAATTCAAGCACCTTCCTTCATTTTCTATCTCTTGTCTTCTTAGAAAGAATGCATAAAGAATTAAAAAAGGCCAATGAAGAAGAAGACAGCTTAATTGGTACTACTTGATCCCTTTCTAGATTTCCAAAAGATCCTAGTTGAAGAGACTGGAGAGAAGCCATTCAAAAGTTCATCTTCAACCATCCTTGCGTCCTTGGTTTTATTACTGTCCTCCTTCTCCATTGAAGAAGATAAAATCTTTCTTCAACTTACAAGGACCATGAACGCCAAGCTCTCTCTTTGCTTTCTGTGAGAGAGAGAGAGAGAGAGGTTCCTTTGGAAATGAAGATAACAAGCAGTTTCTGTTTTAGCTCCCCTTCTGTTATTTATACTTTTAAATCTTTGGACTAAACTACATTTTAATCCCCATGGACTTCATAATGTCCCTTTCAGCCCTCATAGTTTCTTAAGAAACTCAATTGTCAATCTTGTGGTATTTCCCAATATAACCTTTTGGGACAATTTAGATTTCTCCTAGTATCTTGGGGTTTTTAGAGATAGAAGAAAATGCTAACCTACATCCTTTTGGGCAAGTTAGCATTGTTTCCAAAAACTTTTGACACGATTGCCCATGTATAGTATATAGTTTGTTAATTTCCAAGTAGGTTTACAATTAATGTTTATTAGGATCCACTTTACTTTAAAAAAATATATTTAATGATTATATATAGTATTGGCATGAAAGTAATAATATTGCCATCGTTCCGAAATATTATATCTTGTTTATGAGTGCAATAACTTTCGGTTTTGAATACTTTTTAGTGTTATTTATGATTTTAATATGATAATATCACCAATAAAAAATAAAAATATTTTGAAGTGTTTTTAAACTAAAAATGTTTTTTGAAAAGCACCATAAAATAAAATACTAAATGTCGAGAGAAATAAATTAGACACAATATTAACCTACTCATTCAGGTTAGCATTTTCAGATTTAATGGAAAAATTAAGAAATTAAATGTATAAGACATTTATGTTAAAAATAAAATAAAATTAGGCACAATGTTAGCCTACTTAACTAGGTAAGCATTGTCCTTGGATTACAATCACATTTTCAAATATGATTTATAGAATAAAAGGTTGAGAAAATAATCAGAGAAAAGGTTATAAAAAAAAGGTGTAGCTATATAAATATAAAAGGACCACATACTAATATTACTTAAATACAGGGATTAAAATGTAGTTGTCCCATCTTTTGGGGACGGTAACTAATAACGGTAGAATCAAGGTTGTTGCCGTTTGTTGTTTATGTGAACGGTGGGATTTTTAGCTTCTTAGAGCAACTTTAATGGTAGAAGGTATTTTGGAGAGCTAAATTTTTAAAATGACTCTTTGAATAGTATATATATAGTTTTTTTGTTGATATGTGTTTTAAGGCTAAAAGCCATTTTGAAAAGTCATTTTTTTTTTAATATTATTTTAAATATAGTACAATTATTTTATATGTAGTTTAATAGGAATAGGTTATAGAATGAAAAAAAATATTTTTAAAAACCCTCTAATAATATAATTATTAATTTTATATATAATTTTTTTTATTTTTATTAAGATATTTTTAAATAAAAAATAAATATTTTTAATATAATTATATTATTTTTTAATATATACACATAATACACATGGCGCAATATCTTATCCTCAAAATTTTAGCTTCTATGCACATGAGCTGCTATCTTTGTATATAGCATTACCATTACAGTGCTGAAAGTTACTCAAAATTGCTAAAATATCATTTTTTTTATTTTTAGCTGTCAATATAACTCTACCGCTGCAGATGCCCTTAGGGTGGGAGATTTTAAGCTAACAGATGTCCAATGTGGGTCCCATTATCTCAGCTTGGTTTTCTGTTTGCTGTAATTTCTTCCATGTGATCGATATGTTATTTAGCCCCTCCTTTTCTTTTTCTTTTTCTTTTCTTAAGCCCTATTTTAATTTATGAAATAATTGCTGCAAACACTATTATAAAACCTGCACCGCTAAACAGTTCACCATGAAACTTGATTTTAATCAGATTTTATAAAAAATAAAAATAATAATTTAAAATAACATTGTTTTATTATTTATTTCTTGAAAAAAAAACTGAGTTAACTTGTCACGTGTGTATACTAGATGTGGTAGCACGAGTTGCAAGAAAGGTATTCCCAGGAAGCCTGGGGATTTTTTTATTATTATTATTGGAAAGAGAGAGCAAACTCAGAAGCTAGAACTGAGAACCCCACAATCCACCAACTGACCTTGTATCAGGACCCAGTAGGCGGGCAGTGGCTCCTGTTTACTCATGGCTTGACTGGTGGTTGTCGTGCCTTTCAAAAACCCTAAAGGTATGACCAAATTGTGTACACTTAAGTAGTGTGCTCGGCTGGGCTGATATTGAGGCTAGTCCAGTTTTGCAGGCTCGCATGTCATCATCACTGAAGCAGATGGAAAACAGAAGAGAAAAACCCTAAAGGTATGACCAATTTGTGTATACTTTAGTAGTAGCATGTTCCAGGCTCTTTAAAGAATGCTTCTTACAGGTGATGGAAGGTTAGCATTAAAATAAAACTAGGGGAAAACAAACTTCAGCGATAGAATATTTAAGGGATTGATCATAAAATGTCTTCTACTATAAAGATTTTAAATGTGGCGTTGTAACTTTATATCAGTAATATCATCTGCTGTACAGAGTTAAAGGAATTGTAGCTATAGTCGCTGAACTTTAGAGTTTCCCTCTATTTGCTATATCAAGACTAATGCTAGCAGAATTGAGCAAAAAGAAAGAAAAAACATATGGGAAAAAGAAAAGGAGGACATGAATGGTCATGATGAGAACTAGTTCTTATCACCCAAGGCACAAGGAATACATGGAGGATTCTCTGCATCGCTTCCGGCAGTAATACGCTCCAAGCAGAAAGCATGAAAGTGGTGGTGGCATGGCAAGACAGCAACAGGTTGCGGGTTCTTTGGTTGTTCCACTGGCCCTTCCGGTGAGAACGAGAGATCCCTCTTGCATATAAAACACCGGTGCCCGCTTAGCGGAGGAGTTTTTTCTGGATCTGCAATAAAGAGTATCATCAAAACTTGTACCAGAGATGTTATCATCCACATCATTGCTGACATGATTACTATCAAAGCACATTTGCAGCAAGAGTTTGATTGAATTAACTAGAACACGGCCTCTGCTAACATTAGGCATTTGAAACATGCCCATGCAAAACCAGGAGCAGTTCCCAGCTGAAGGACATATCTCCAGTGTTCAATAAACGGAGTTACAGAAGGCACCGCAAATATTTTGTTGCTGGCCTAGTAGGTCCTCAAGTAAAGTAAAAATAGATACAACGATCATCGGATTAAAAAAACCCAGAGAGCAACCTGTAAGGCTTTAGTCATGCAAGGCAAGAGTTGCTTGACAATGCAGGCTGCTATGGAATGAACAGGAAATAACACACCATGCTCATCAAAATTAAAGGCCAAGTGAAAAACGACCCGGTAAGAAACAGTGTCAATTGAAAATGAAAAAAATGGGTAAGAAACAGTGTCAATTGGAAATGAAAAAAATGGGTATTCAACAACTAAAGACAACTGTCACAAAAAAAACTCAGCCAAACTCTTGAGATATACCTTGCCATTTTATGTGATCAGGTGCTTTTGCACTGGGCAAGGGTGGAACACGATGGGAAAGGGGTGGTCGAACAGATGTATTTTGGGCCAAGAGTGGGAAAATTGGAGGCTTCTGGGCAAAGTTTTGGCGAACAGTTTGGATTAGCAACTGGCTTGAGAGAGGAGTCCCAACCAGAGGTGCGTTAAGTGGAGCTTGGGTCAAATTCAGAGCAAACTGCGCTAGGTGTGGATGATCAGTTTGGACTAGGACTGGGTTGGGAGGAGTCCATGTCAGAGGTGAGTAAGGTGGAGTCATTTGGGCCCCATTCAAAGCATACTGGGCGAGGTTTCGGTTAGCTGTTTGAACTGGTGGTGGAGTCGTTTGGGCCACATCCAAAGCACAATGGGCCAAGTTTCGGTTAGCTGTTTGAACTGGAGGTGGAGTCATTTGGGCCACATTCAAAGCACACTGGGCTAGGTTTCGGTTAGCTGTTTGAACTGGTGGTGGACTCAGGTTAGGAATCCGAACCAGAGCTGGATGAGGTGCATTAATTTGTGACATATCTGGAGAAGATTGGATTATGCATGGGCGAGCTAGTTGGACAGAGGTCGGCCTCAAGAAAGGAGTCCAAGCCAAAGGTGGCCGTGCATGGGGTGAAGCAATTTGAGCCATATTTGGAGCAGGGAAGTGATTGGAAGCTCTAGAAACTCTGAACTTTCTGTGTAAAGCCTCGGGAATAGCAAGAGAAGATTCACCTGCACCCCTCTTACATGATGGTCTACAAGGAACACTGGAAGCCTGAGCAGGTGCGTTTGCTGCTGGGATTATTTGACCTGTAAGTAAAAAAAAATAACACCAATAATAATAGCACATGATTCAAAACAAGAAGTCAAGCTAGCGCTAATTTCTAGTACTGGAAGCAAATTCAGAAGAACTTCAGGAAAGCTCGACAGGAGATTGAGCAAGCTTAGCTGCATGCAATAGCAAGGGAAAGCATGCAAATGAATTAAGTGACGCACTTTACCACCTGGACCCAATTTGTGTCCAGATTTATGTTATTGTGAACATGAGTTCTAAGAACTACGAATCCAAAATAAATTAGTAGAATCATCATCTAAAGTTGTTTGTTATCATCATCAGCCATATTCTATAGGTAAATCAGCTGCAATGAAACCATATGGCTGATAATATGAACCACATGAATCTCTCAGCATCCCAACTATGGCGCATGAGCCTTTCATCAAGCCTAACGAGCATTATAAATTGATGGATACTATTACGGAATATTGAGTAAATTTTTCATTAGAGGAAAAACACACATTAAAAAAAAAGTGGGGAAAGAGTAACAAATAATTATATCTCCTTTGGACAAAAGAAAAAACCTCCACTATTTCTCAGATTGTATTTACTCTCAAACTCTCCTCTTTCGCTTATTCAACCATAAACAAAAGAAAAAAAAATTCGTTGATACAATCCTGAAGAAGAACTCCATAATCATTTAAAGGGGAGAAATCAACTGCAGTTTGGGACACCTAAATTAAACTTAAAACTTGGCAATGAAAGAAACAAAGAATAGCTTTCTGGTTGTTCATCATGATCAAACATTTAACTGATAGAGTTCAGGACAAGGTTCTCTAGATATAGCCTTTTATACTCAATGATTTAAGAAGCATTCATGACTTTCAAATTGCATTGATTATTGAAAAAGAAAAAACACAATAAAACAAATATCAAAGTAAATAAAGTAGAAACCTACTATTTAGAAGTTCTATCTAAATTCTTAGTTAGATCTTATGTGGAATACTTATAACTCAATAATTCACCTGATTGACTCTGTCCAATGTTGCCTCTGGCTAACCCTACAAAAGGAGCGCCCAGAGAAGGGCCAGGTGAAAGGTTCGTAAGAGTTCCTGTATGAGGATACTGTAGGTGGTCAGAAGAACTTTGAGTAGCATTCCTAATGAAAGAATATGATTGCAACCCAGTTGCCCCGTGTCCATAATCAGGTATGCCAACTTGATTTCCATTATGTAGTATTAAGGGCTCAGTGGGAAAACCCTGAAAACCTGTACTAGGATTTACAGTTGCAAATCTTGCATTCACATTCACTCTAGGTCCTGAGTTCCAACTGCTTGGAATAGAATGATAATGTTGCCTATCCGCTAAAAGTGACGAAATCCTACCACCCTCATTCTGAGATAGTCTAGGAACCTGTTCTACACTCTGCAGTTGACTAGAAAATCCATCCACTTTCTGCGTTTGAGGAGAAATCCCATTTACACTCTGCATTTTATTGGAAAGCCCACCAATATTCGGCAGCAGATTAGAAAATTCAACAATATTCTGCACTTGTTGAGAAGCCCTACCTGCATTTCGTACTACTCTAGAAATCCCATCAACATTCTGTGTGAGGCTGGAAAATCCATTTTCATTCGAAGCTTTATTATCAAATCCTTCAGCATTGTTTCCGATAGTAGAAAAATCCCCAGTCATCTTTGAAGAAGAGCTCAAAGAACTTGTATCGTCTTTTCGAACACATAAAGCACTTGATTGGGTAAGAGCAGCCTCATTATACTTAAGAGTACAATATCTGCTGGAGACATTAGAAGTAGACCTGGGCTCTGCATTAGATCTAACTCCCAGCTTCAAGGAACTCCCATCAAGGATTTGAGGATGGCTAGACTGAGTTGCACTTGTGCTGACAATGTTATTAATTACCCCTCTTCCTCTAGTTAAGCTATGGGTTGTCATAGGTGTGCTAGCTCCCCTTTCTCCAATTAGGGATGACCTGTGCACATCACTTTTTTTTACTCCTGCAGCCTCCCTACGCATTTCTGAGCCTCTAGCCACTTTGCTCCTGACACCTTCAACTTCTCTGTATATCTTGGAGTTCTGAAGACCATCATCCATCTTACTAGCAACGTCTGTTAAAGCACATAAGGGAAAGCAATCAACTGGCTCATTCACGTTCCCTTCCAAGAGTGAAATATCTGGAACTGGCCCATATAAGTAATCATGGTCAAATGCAGTACGGTTAGAGAAATTGAACTGGGAAAAATCATTCATCATACAGATGGCAGGCAATGGCATTTCCTGAGAATAATGTTGAGGCATTCCCTGCATATCCTCAGTTTGGAAAAAAGGAAATGGTGGTAACCGATCATCAAGAATCTCATTATGGTTAGCAGGTAAATTAGCTATATCAAGAGCGCCATGTTTTTCATTCCTTTGCGGTGTAGAACTAGGATTTGCTAATTTATCTCCTTGTTTTGGCTTTTCACTTGCCATTGCATAACTGGTAGAAGGATGAGCACGATCAGATGTACACATCACTAGAAGGATATACAGAACTCAAATTTAAGCAAAACTAGACTAGCGAAGGAAGAAAATAGATTTTAAATGATATGATAAATTATTATGATCATCATCATCATAAAATAGAAAGAAAGGGGGGAAATCTGACAAAAAATAAAAATAAAAAAGACAGAGTCTTTGACAACAAACAGCATTGAAACAAACACAGAGAATACTATAATCTTGAGATAAATTCAGCAGACAGTTCATGCAATCTTTTCCACAAAATCGAAGTAAACCAGCGGTTATATTAACCTGCTACATGATTCTAAAACAACAAAGTATTCCTTCAAACACATAGATTAACACCACACTGAACCCAAAACCCAAAAATAAAAATCAAACAACAAGAAAAATCCACATCAAAACCCAATGATTCAAGCAGGAAACCCAGGAAAATTCACAGATAAAAAAATCAACAAAAACCCAAATGTTATAAATCATCATAGAAAAAAATCGCACTCAAAATACCAAACAAATGAAAACAAAAATTATTTAAGAAGAAGGAATAGAAAGGAGTCATACCAGGAGTGGAAAAGAAGCGGAAGAAGAAACTGTTTATGTTGAAAGGAGAGTTCAGGATTTTGGCGCTTTAAGGCTATGGGGAGAGAGAGGAGTTTTTAAAGGGTTCGGTTTGGGACCCGCTTATCCTTTTGCCACGTCATCTAAGTGTAAACTTCAGTTTCGTCCTTGCAAATCACTCCCTTAGTTTTTACTTTCTCAATGTTGTGCTTTAGTCAATAACATTCCAATATTACCCCTAAATATTAAGGTTTTGTTTGGCATTATGTTTTAAGAGTTTTTTTTTTTAAAGAAAATAATTTTTTTATGATTTTAAATTATTTTTCTATGCTGATATCAAAAAAAAAATTAAAAATAAAAAGTATCATTTTGATATATTTATAAACAAAAATCACTTTAAAAAATAACTTCAATTACATTCCCGAACAGATACTAAATAACCTACCTTTTCAATTTGGATTTTGAATTATTATTATTTGCTGTCTTGTATTTTTAAAAGCTTATCATCTTAGAACTTTTTTTAAAAATAAAAATATGAACAAAAGGGAGTTTTCCATAAGTTATTTAGCAATAAAAGATAAAATTGATTTTTTTAAGAAATAGAAATATTAATATCGATAAATTTTAAAGCAAATGATTATGTATAATTAGTTGAGTATTGATCAATCTTTAACATAAAAATATATTTTACCTATTTTTTATTTCTGTCTTTTATTTTTCTCACTTGATAGTAATATTACAAGCTTTGCTTGGCATGATTTTGACACATTTCAAAATGGAGTGACATTTAGGGATTATAATTTAATTTGAACCAAATAGATCATACCCAAGCTTCAAATCCCTACATCTCTACGTCCTTTTATAATCCTAAGGTTATATTTGATATGATTTTTGCAAATTAATTTAAGTTATTTTCAATTTATTATTTATTTTTAATTTAGACTAAAAAAATTATAAGTATGTTAGCTTCTGATTTCCATTAAAAACTTGGTATAAAATTGAGTTAAAGTTTTGATTTAATAAAAAAAGCAATTTATTTTAACTCGTAACTATGTATTATAATTTTCATTACATTGTTTCTACAAAAAACATAAGTTGACTTGTCAAACATATTAATTTAAAATAATTCTAATTCACTTCTGTCATAAGTTATTTATGAAAAATAATTTATAAATTATGAATAAAAACCAAAAGTTGATTTTACTTTAAATTTAAAATCACTAAACATATTTTTAATTTTGGCCGAAAAAACATTCCTATTATTTTCGTTTTTCTGTCTTGAAACTTAATTACTATTTAACCATCATAAAATGTCTCAGAAATCATCCATCCTACCTGTATATATCCCTCCACTTAATTTACCCAGTTCATCGCCACCCTAATCCGATATATCCTTCGATCTTAATAAACAAAGCCCTGGCAACCAGAGTTCGTACGAGGAGAACAATCATGAAAGGAAAAAGATCTTGCTGCTTATAGCTAGTTAACGTATACATAGAATGGAGGTTAATCTATAGAATGAAGGCTTGCCAAATATCATATCCTCACGCAGGCAGGTATATATATATATATATATATATATTCTCCTAGTGGAGATCTTGCATGCGACTCAAGATCAAAGTTTATATGACTTGTAGGAGTCTTTGGTCGGGTCTGGAGGTGTCCTTTCGAAATCTGTTACAATCGAAATGTTCCCACTGTTGCGTGGAGACCCAATCTCAAGCTCGCCTATTGGTGTTGCAGGCTTCGTGGGTGGAGGAGGTGATGGCATGGTCTGAGATTGCGGTGGTGAAAACGAATACTTCTCGTAATTTCTGGTTAATTCATTGGAACTTGGCGAAGGGATCGGAGATGGAGGCTGTGGGCTATAACTCCTTCCATAAGCAGCTATTATTAATTCATTGGAACTTGGCGAAGGGATCGGAGATGGAGGTTGTGGGCTATAACTCCTTCCATAAGCAGCTATTATTGCTACTTTTGAGTCCAAAAAAGCTATCTGCTGCACATGAAATGAAGAAAGTTTAACGGGAATGTGCAAGCAATTCAACATGTTTCGAATCAGATCAAACAGCTGCTGATGAGACAAAAGTCGATATATGAACTTCAGTGAAATTAACATGATAATATAACCAGGCATAAGTTAATAGGCGACATACGCTTTTTTATAATTGTTTTCTTTGACAGTCTATTATATATTTGCACTACGTATTATTTCTGAAGGGTTTTTTTAATGGTAAAAATATTATGGATGATTTTAAAAAAATAATCAAAGTTTGGGATGATGAGATCAACCTATACGACGAACCGTCTAAGAAATAACCAAAGTACAGTCTTACCTTGAAACCTCCTTCAATCAACCAATGCAAACATCATTATTGGCAATAAGATTTTAAAAAATTTATCCATATATATAATTAACTTGGTATTTAAGAGGGGTGATTGCCAGAAACTAGATAGAGAAACCAATATAATTCAAGCTAGTGGGTTTGTTTCACAAGGAGATCGATGCATGATAACATCATGCACATGTTATCATTTTGGTGTACGATATATATGTTAGAGAATAATATAAATTATATTCTGAAATCTCATTTAATAATTTTAGTTTTTAGGTGCGGTGGTTACTTAATATGATAATCTTATCACCCTCATTCTATTTAATTAAAAATCAAACACAAGGTAACATGAGTTTATACAAATTTTAAACCGAAGAGTTTTCATTTAAGAAAGTATATTATAAAAAAATATAAATTATATTATAAAATATTACTTAATAATTTAAATTTTAAAATCAGATAATTTCTCAACAGTATAAGCAACATAAGCATGCAAGTAAAAGACATAACATGAAGCTTGGTTTCTACGTATATTCTAGGTAGAACATTTACAACAAGGCAACACGTGTAGAGGGTTACGAGACTTTCTTCTAAGAATCATTTGATGTTGTCAACAACACCAATAAAAAGAAAAGAGGATCTTATGATAATTAATTTACAAATATTCATAGTTTAATTAACTTAATCATTGTTTAATTATCAATCACCATGTTAGTGGCGACATCCTTTATTCCTTCACCAATGTTGCTGCAATTTTTTTTGCTTTTTCCTTAAGATTATGGGAATGTGGTCCTAAAGTAGTACTCACGAGACTTTGTTCAAAGAAAATCAAGCAAACATATCCAGCACAAAACATATTAAATTATTAATTTTTAACCTACCTAGATTGAGCGAGAGGTTTAATGAACCTTGAACTACTATCTTGACTCCATTAAATATTTATAATTAACTAATGAATAGCTACGGCTCGAGATTTGTTTTATATAAATACATGGTGAATTAATTTTCTGTTTAATTAATGCCATAGTAATAATATTGTATATCCTTGCAATCTAGATTTCCCATATCCTTAAAAGCTTGGTCTACATCAATCAAGTTTTCCTAGAATTTTCCACTTTAGGCTGTGGATGAATGAGCCATATATATGTTCATCATCCATTAATTAGAGCGAAAGCTCATCATCCATTAATTAGAGGGAAAGCATTCAAATCAATTAACAAATTCTTATTTAATCTCGACAGAATACCTCAAAAGTTCATTTGATTTCAATAGTATAAAACATGGTAAGAAGTCATATAATTACAGTCATGCGCAAGAGATCGAGGAGCTGAATCTGAATAAAACCTAGCAATCTATATCATCAACCTGGATCGTCAAATAACAAGTGGGAAATTTCCTAGGAAAACTAGATTAATGTAGGCAAACTCTTACAGCCAATCACCATATTTATATCGTTGCACCTGCAGGCAGATCGATGCTGATCAACTGTACCAGGGATATATATATATATATATGAGCCTGCATTGAAAGCCTCAATCGTCTACTTGCGGCGAGGCAGATATAACATGATCAGTCACTTCATTTTCCTTGGAATATATGCACGTAATGTTTCTTTTTGTACTTGGACAGTTACTTTTTTCTGCTAATTCAAGATCAATCGATAGTATGAATTCTACTCATAACTGTTGTAAAATTAAGCCATATCTAACGTAAAAGAAACAAAAAAACAAAGTTCAGACAGTTCATAATTCAATCCCATAATTATGGACTGTGTAATTCAAATTGTACAAGAAGTTTTCCAGCAAAAATCACACAGATTTCTTTTAGCTCTCACTGTATGTTACATCCAGTTATTCAACACATTATTTATTACACGCATTAATTAACATCCTCTGCTACTAGATCTCATGAGAAACCTTATTTATTAAGGAGATATGAGATTTCAAGCTAGCTAGCTAAAACAACACCCTACGTAAACCTTACTACTGAGTGAGTTGCTCCACGGAGATGGGAAATTAACTCGCTAGCTAGCTCAGGATGAATATAAATATTCCCCTGGTGGTGATCTTGCATGGCTCAAGATCAAGGTTCTGCAGGAGGCGCTGGGTTTGGAGGTGGAGGTGAACTTGGTAAAGGCCTTTCAAAATTCGTTATCATTGAGATGTACCCGTCGTCGCATGGAGACCCAATCTCAAGCTCGCCCTGTGGTGTTGCAGGCCTCGGGGGTGGAGGAGGTGATCGCTTTGTCCGCCAATTACTAGTGGTTACTTGACCGATTGATGGATCGGTTTTTGGAGACTGTGGTGGCGAAGACGAATACTTCCCATAATTGCCGGTTAATTCCTTGGAACTTGGCGAAGGGATCGGAGATGGTGGTGGGCTATAACGCCTTCCATAAGCAGCTATTATTGCTACTTTGAGACCAAAACTATCTGCAGAAAGTGAGCAAAAAAGATTTTAATTAGAATATGCAAGCAATTCAACAGGTTTTTATTCAAGAAACGACTGGTTAGTCAAACGTCTATGAATTTTAGTGAAGCTGATAATATATCTAAGCACAAGTTGGTAAGTATACCTGGTAAATTTCTTGCTTGAGTTCCATTAATGGCTACAAGTCCCACTAAGGCTAAAATGGTAGCAAGGAAGAGAGCACTTGCCATTGGAGTCTTCGTATTGTTTGGCATGTACGACACCAATCAAAGCATGTTGCAGATGTGTTATTTATAGTCCTGGTGGGTTACTGTGTGTTGAGTTACATTTATTGTTTTATTGACTTTTTTTCTTAATGTGTTTTTGTAGGAAACACGAAATAGCTTGTTGAAATATAAATACAAGTATAATATATCTTTGATCTAGATATTTGGCTGGGAGTAAAATCATTTCGTGGAACTCATAGAAATCAAGTATATAAGCTCTCTAACAATAAGAACAAGAATTTACAAAAAAAAAAAAAAATGTAGTGTTCCATTGTTAAAACCTCATCAAAATCGATTTTGTTTATGCAAACTCTAGAGTTTCAGACAATTTTAATTGATGAGATAATATGTGATGAAACACTCATATTTCGTGATCAGACAGTCAGATTTCACATTGAGAATATCAGATAGTGCAAATAATTATGCAAATGCAATCATATTAGGATGATCTATGTGCTCCTCTTCTTTGACCTTGTGACCCCGGCTATCCTCTTTCGATCTCTTACTCTGGCGTTATCTATGTTTTAAATTTAATGTATCTAGATTTTGAATGTGACAATTTTAATTTAAATTGAAATATATTTTGATTTTTATATTATTTAAATTATTTTTCAACATCTATTTTTAAAAAAAATATATATTTTTTTAAAATATTAGTGATAGAATTACTGATGGAACTTTTCTGTCAATATTTTTCAAAAAAAAAAAATTGTTAAAATTGTTTGTGAGAATATCAATGTAGATAAATACCAATGAAAAAAAGGTTTAAATATCGACTGGTTTTCCCATCGGTAAAATTGTTAATTGTACTGGGTGGACATGCCAACCTCATCTTTGTTATTTGGTAGGAAACGCTGTCGTTTTTATGATTCGAATATAATGAATTTGATTCACATGTAGAAGCTCCATGTATAGATGATGAACACTACAGTGGACGGAGATGCATTGTAGAATCGGTTTAATTGAAGATGATGACTTAATTAATTAATTAATTATTATGTCTTTAATTATGTCAGCACAAACTTGAATAAAAATCTAGCTAGTTTTCAATTAATTTTTTTCATTCAAAATCACATTATTTTGACATGTAATTAAAATTATTGTTTCCCACATGTAAAATAATAATGGCATTATTACAGAGTATTTATAATTAAAATTCCAATCAAGGTTGATTCATGGCAGGACTTGGGTTACAGGTCATATATTTTTATAAAATTATTTTAGCTAACTATAAAATTATTGTTATAATATTAAAAATAATTGTTATTATAGTTTTAAAATAATGATTTGATATTGAGTTGACCTTTTACCCAAGTTTTTATCATAGTTTTAAAATTAATTTAAAGAGTCAACTTAGAGGCAAGATTCAAGTCATGGATCGAGATGGTCAACTCGGATTGACCCAAATTAAAAAAATCAAAGCAACTTTATTTTGACTATATAAAATTCAATAAATTTTTTATTTATTTTTTATCTCGAGTTAACCGACTCACATATTAGCCTGATTTATTAATTAGATAAGGTCAAACTAATCATATTTTTTTAAGACTTAAATCAGTTTAGATTTCATATCGAAAGAATTTCATTCGGTGCCTACTGAACACAAAACAAATCAAATTGTTATAGTTTGATTCGAAACACACCAAACACAAGACAATACAATAGTTTATTCAATCTTGTCGCCAATCAATAATATCAAGCATATCGAACACTATCTTTATGTTCATGTTCGGTCAGCCATTAAATAGTAGAAATAGATTTTTTCCATTAAAATACATGACAAAGGAGAGGAGTGGAGTGGGCATATTAATTAATCTCTTTGTTAAATCCTATAATTACTACTAAAGTATGCCTCTAATTGGGTTCAAAAGTTGATTATCTTCCCTTCGCAATGATTAAAATCTCCACTTATTCAAAGCATGCTTATGATAACATCTTGAGTGGGTTTTGACTGTGGACATCCTGATTAATTACTGGATTTAATAATTAATATCTTTCATATGTTACTAATTAGCTTTTGCGTCAACAAATACATTTAAAAATATGTACCAATTGGAAGAGGCCATGTGGTTTAATTTCCTTGTAATTTGTGTTAAAATCTGGGAGAATTAAATTGCTTCGATTTTCTAGTGAGTGGGCTCAACCTCCAACATTAGCCTTTAATTATTAGAGCAACTGTACCATATAGAAAACTAAAACTAAAAATTAAATTATTTATCTTGTTTGCAGGCTGTTTTTCAATTGAAAATGCATGAAAATAATTTATTTATTTATAATTTAATATTAGCACATCAAAATCATTGGAAAACACCCAAAAGCATTAATTTGATGTTTTTTAGGCAAAAAAACAATTTAAAAAGTTTTAACACAATACCAAATAGATCGGAGAATTTACATTCATTGAGATTAATTTCATTTTATCCATGCTTGCAGCTATGAAAAACAGTTGCAGAAAGGATTGAATTTTGGCAACAGTAAAACCAATGAGCATATATGGCCTGACAATGAGCACAAACCTAAATGAAAACAATGTGAGCACACTGTCAAATTACATGTCTATAATCCAATACAGAAAAGATTATGCATATTTTAACACAATATCATCATTCAATGGTTGTCATGATATTTTGTCTCATCCAAGAACTCGGTGATAGTTTTGGTGTGATTGTAAGTAAATCAAGAATTATTCCTTAGTGGAATGCACATCGTTCACCAGCAACAGAAGACAAATAAAGAAGAGTAGCTTGCGTTATGATAACATTTTTTCTGATTAACATTGATGTTTAAACCGGCTTATGTATAACTCGATTAGTTTTACAGGTTCTAAAATTAATGACTATGTAAACTTCTAGTGATCGTTATATTAGCGACCATAAGACTCGAATCTGCGACTATAAGGAGAGCAAACCTTTTAATCTCAAAATTTTATTACTGAATCATCTATTATATAGTTTTTATTGCAACAATTTTTTTACCTAATATTGTCTCTTCGCTGCAATTTGAATGCTTTAAATGAGGTTGAATTAGATCAAAGTTTTCTCCAAATCCATGATTTTGGTCGGTAAAACCCATTAATCAATAATAATGATAATAATAAACATATAGTATGTGGCTCTCACTAATTAGTAGTTTGTCCTTGCAGTCTAGAAAACTAGGAGGGTGATCTAGTAAAGTAAAAACATAACATCACCTTACATCACCGATCCCAATGAACTTTGTGTATAAATAAAAATCCATTTAAATATTTTAATGTAATTTCTAATAAAAATATACTTTAAAAAATAATCCATAAATATCTCTTGACACGCTAGCCTACCCATTAATGAGTTCTTGATAATGAAGGTGATTGGAATTGATATGCATGAAATTGTTTTAAATGATTTTTTATTTTAAAACCCATTGGAATAAATTTTTATATTTATATTTTTGATATTGATATATTAAAAAAACATTAATTTAATATATATTTTTAAGTTAAAAACATAAATATGATATCAAATATCCCGAAAGTATTCTACTTGTACTTTATCAATCTAGTTCAACATGAATTGAATAGCAAAAACATGTTTTCAATGCATACATAGGATTCAATCAATCTCCAAAAAGAAGAAGATTCACTCTTGAAGCAAAAAGGGTTTCATTTCCAGGTCATCTGGGCATGTAAAACAAAGATTCTTGGCTTTTGATGTGCAGTGTGCCCATGGATGCATGCCTTTTAACAGACCACCACCTAGCTTATGCTTCGAGGTTGTTTCTCACAAAAAAACAAAAACAAAAAGAGCCCGTCACGCCAAGCACGAGCATGCTGCGAGGCCAGGCCCTGCTCGCGTAGATTGGGTACCCAGACCTGGACTAATTGTATAGTTAAAAGTATTTTTGAAATGAATATTGTGTATAATAAAAATGGAGTGCTTGTTGAGGCAATGGTTTCATTAGTCTTTGTCTTCTCCAGTGACCGGAGAGTCACCGTAAAATCGATAATTTTCTGAACCTGCAGAAATAGTGAAAGACTTGCAGGATCCTATACCTATTTGACAGCAACATCAGGGATGGATCATATTGGTGGATCTAGAGCAACCCCTCGGATACATTTACATGTGTATGGGCCCTGTTTAAAATTCCAAATATTAAATCTGTAGGGCTGTTCATGGGTCGGATTAAAATCAATCTAATTTTTGATCTTTTGTAAATTATAGTCCAATTTATTTAAAATAAATTTAAGACTCGAGCAGGTTGAATGTATCATATTGAGTGATAACTTATCGATGGATATTGAAACTAATTAATACTCATATATGTGCTGTTGTCTTATATATACTTGTCGAAAATTGAATATTATAAATAGTTTATTGTCAAAAAATACCAATCCTAATATCTTTTATATATATATATATATATATATATAAAAAAAACCTTAGTTGGACAGGGAAGACATGGGAATATCAAAGGATTACAACGTTTTTACCAGCTACCATGGCAGTGAAGTCCACAGATGTCTGGTGCATGTTCTCTTGAAAAGGAGTGAGAGATTATAACTTGTTGCTGGATTTGTTTACGATACTACTTGAGTTGATCTTACTGACAAAAGCGGAGGCTGTGGATTGCCTGAACCTAAAGCAAGGTTAAATAGTTCATGAGTATGGTTCTGTTCATTGTGACATAAAACCTTACAAGATATTGATGGTTACTGCTGGCTTGTTTGCTGCTACCAAACACGTGTCAAAAATTGGTGATTTTGGAACGGCAAAGAAAGCAAATTAAAGGCACCGTTTGTTTCTCGGAATTCACTTTCCGGAAAACTAATTTCCAAACTTTCCTGTGTTTGTTTGTCTTCCGGAAAGTTGGTCAACGGAAAACACTTTCCAGTCAAAGAAGAATTTGGCTTGGTTTTCCGGAAAATTTGGGCGGAAAACACTTTCCGGAAGTTATGAAAAATTTAGAAATGTCATTATTTGCTGATTATATCAAATTTGATCCTCAAACTTTTGATTGCTATATATAATTTGTTTTGAATATTTATTTTTCAATTCCATCTCTTAAAATTTAATTTTTATATTAATTTTGGTTCTTATTTTTATAATTGCTATTTGCTTTTTTCTTATCATTTTTTTATTGAAATTTTTTATCTATCAAATTTGGTCCTCATTTTTTTATTGTTACTTATTTTATTTGAAATAATTTATGAAATGTTAATTATTATTATTTTAATTTATTCACCTTTTATTTTTTTAAAAAAATTTTTAGATTTGATCTCTATTATTTTGATTATTATTTATTTTATTTGAGATAATTTATGAAATTATATTTTTTTTCAATTTCATTCTCATTCAACTTTTTAATTTGTAAGATTTGTTCCTCATTATTTTAATAAACTTGAAAAAAAAATTAATTTATTAATAAATTATTTTCCAGATCATTTTCCATAACATAAACAAACACTGGAAAGTGTTTTCTAGTTCATTTTCCATAACACTGCCAAACATCGGAATTCACTTTCTAGGAATTCACTTTCCAGGAATTCATTTTCCCCGGAATTCAATTTCCAAAAGGAAATCACTTTCCAGCAAACAAACGGGGCCTAAAAGACTTCTTTGAGAGGAAGTTCAACGTCTGTGTCCCCTGAAATAGTGAAAAATTCAGTATCCAAGAATCATCATCTGATATTTGGGGGCACTTGGTTGTGTAGTGCTTAAGATGTTAGCGGCGAGGCCTCCATTGATTCTAAGGACTGATCGAAAAAAGGATCCTGATCCAGCTATTCCTAACAACTTATCAGAGGAAGGTAGGAATTTTCTCTGATATTGCTACTCAAAGAGTCCTGCATGGAGATCGACAGCAGGTGAAGTGAGCTCCCGAATCACAAGTTTGTGATGGAATTTGTAGGAGAAGGAGAAGGAAAAGTATGCTAGTGAAGGAGATGAGGTCTTCTGATCTTGAAGGGGTTAGCTGATCACTTTCTTCAACCTACGAGGAGGACAGCTTTGTATCTCTGGAGGATTCTTCATCCGCTTCCCTTTTAGAAGATACTGAGCAGGTTTCCAGCTCCAGCATTGTTCCCGATGCCTTTCCAATATTTACAAATACATCGGTTAAACAAGTTGCAATGTAGCGTGCTCATTTTTTTTCTTTCAACATTAAATTTAATGGCTCTGTGTTCTGATTGTTCACGAGATTTTCAGTATTGTATGTTTTAGTTCGGATGCATTTCAGTCAATCAATCAAAATTGATTATTTGTTCTTAATCTTTTCTTCTGTTATACTAATAAATTCTTTCTGTTGCATTTACACATTCTTTTGTGCCATTTTTTTGTCTGCAACAAATCATGAAGCTGTTGCTCTTAAATGTATCTTTTGCTGGCAGTGCTAAGAAAAAGTTAAAGCATAAAACAACAGGACAGATATAGTAATGATATGATTAGAATATATTAATGGTTACTTGGTACTACCTGCAGTCATTATTAATTCCAAGTCCATACATTTGATTATTTGGTGTCATCTTCCCGGTTCTTGCACTTCCTTCTGATTTTCACTGCAGTGCTTCAGTTCCATAGTTTCTGATTGATCTGTTTTTAGTTATGAGTAAGTTGTTATCATACAACTCGTTTGATTTATTTATAATGGTAATGGTAGAAATATGTATGTTCTTGATACCTTAGCTGAAGTTGAGGAATAGAAGTGTCAGGAAGTAGCTGCAGCTGACAATGATCCTACCAAAATGTCATCACAACTGCTCAACAAATGTAGAAAATCTCTGGAGTACTGGAAAGTGATGATTGCTAGGAAATAAAGAGTTGATAACTGGTAAATGAAGATGAAATCGAGTCTTCAGCCATTATCAGGAACTCGGTAACAATGATGAAAAGGGCAAGGTTATGACTAACTTATTATGATTCCGTGATAACTTATAATAGTTGGATTCTATATCCGATGTCATGCATTTTTATGTGCATACCTTGCAGGACGCCACTCTTCAATGTGACAGTAGCTGGTATTATTCATCAACTGTATCTTAAATGTCTGAGTACAGCCATGTCACTTCTGGTTATAATACAATCAGGTTCCAGAGCAAAAATAAACCCCGTCATACCAAATATTAAAAATCTTCAAGGGGATATCTCAATGACCAAGTTGATAAAAAGAAGTGCCAAAATAAAGGAATATAATATCTGAGATTGAAGACCACTGCAGAATCTGAAAATCTTAAAAGCCAAGTTTGAGCTTTAGGCTTTCCTGGCAGATATTCCTTAGTTCTGTATGGATTAAATTGGTATTGGTCATGATTTCCCTTTATTTTGGAGTTAAGAGTGGAGGATTTGAAACTTATATTCCCAAAGAATATATGTAGCTTTGGGGTGAACTTTGTTGTAACGTGGAAGATCTGAGTCTTGTTGCATTTGTTAATTCAAACTGCAGCTGGTAAGAGAATAATTTAGCTTATGGGCATGAAAAGATGAATTATTCTCTGGGATGTTAATTTCAAAGTTACCTGCACATCCAGGACACAAATAAAGTCTTTCACCCGAAGCATTTAAACAATCGGATGATATGAAGCTACGAATATAAATTAAAAATTATAGTACTCAATAAAAGGAAGCAAGTGTTAATCACTAACATAGTTCTTCCATTAATATCGCTAACTACAATCAACGAATCATTGGTTAAAAGAACAAAATTATCTTGTAATCTACTGCAATTCGCAGAAAAAATGAAAGAATTCTCAACATTGAACTTCAACCTAGACCTATTTGACTGAAAGGTCTGCATTACTTCACTCCTATGCACCAGCAGGGATAGTGCAGGTTGGCAGATACTGCTGCACTGCATTTTCTTCAACCAGCGATGCACGTGTAATTGCATCAGCATTACTGGTAATACCTTCTTCGTCATCAGACCAAGAAGAGAAACATGAACCCTTATCTGATGTGAAGCTCCACTCCTCATAAAATGAGGAACCACTAAATTCATCATCTGTCCCGCATAATGTGTCTGTCCATTCAATACTTTCTGCATTCAAAGTCTCCACAAATTCACCACCATCTAAATCCACTCCTGATACAAAAGGTTCATCCAGCAACATCTCAGCAGTAAACCTGAACATAGGGTTGGCAACAAAACACCTTTTCAAGAAATCCTTTGCATCCTTCGAAACCTCAGAAGGCAGTTTAGGCAATTCATATCCATCACCAATCTTTCTCTTAAGTTCTTCAAAAGTAAAATCAGGTCTTACATCCCAAGCTTGCTTCCCAGTAAGCATCTCAAGCACAACACATCCAAGAGCCCATATGTCACAAGGAGGCTCTTGAACATGATTAGCCACAGTCTCTGGTGCCATGTACAAAGTAGTCCCTCCTAAATAAGGGTCAATTTTCCTTTTCTTGTTCCTCTTCTCTGATTTCTTTGCGAGCCCAAAATCCCCAATCTTTGCCACAAACTCATCTGCCTTCGTACTACTGGAAACAAGCAAAATATTCTCAGGCTTGAGATCACAATGCACATAACCATGGCTATGAATATAATAAATCCCTTCAAGAATAGACCTAGTGTATCTTTTCACATCCAATTCAGGCAATCCAACACCATCAGATTTTTTGATAAGACCAGATAAGGTTCCTCCTGATGCATACTCTAACAACACATTATAAAACATCTCGCCACCTTCATTCCTGGTAGTTTCTTCACCAAAACACTTGATAATAAAAGGACAGCCATTGAGACAGTTAAATACCTCTTTCTCCTTTTGAAGTGAGCAAGAAGCAGAGACCTCTGCAGACTTGACAGCCATAACTGGAGGATAATAGCCATTTCTTGATTTGGGGTTCTTTAAACTTGCTAAATAAACTGATCCAAACCCTCCTTTCCCAAGTAGAGGCCCTCTTGACCATGCCACTCCACCATTGCTATTGCTGCACTTCATGCTATCTTCTCCTCCTCCTCCTCCTACGTGCTTTGCCTTTCTCTTCATTGCTAGCAGATTCTCTCCTTTTCCTTCCCTCTTTTGTAAGCTAAACGCAAGTGAATTGTCCACAAAATGCCTCTTTAGGGTTTTGATATATAGAGAAAGCTAGTTTGAAAACTTTAACGCGTTTGGATTTCACCAATTATAAATTGTTTATGTGCACTTTGCTAACCAAACCTTCGGTCAATCGTGATTTTCTCGGATTATTATGTCGCTACACATTGTCGGAAAGGTTTTGAACGGTTTTTTCTTCGGTATCTTTGTCCCTGACCTATTAAGATCGAGACACATTTAGCCTTATACTAACAAATTGTTCAATCATACCCTTCAACAATCATTTTTTTCCCGCTGTCTATTTCACCAGAACCCTCTTCAAAAAATCTTTTTTTTTTTAATTTTAATCTCAAACATATATTAATGTCTTCTTGTCAATGTTTAGGGTATTATTGTCAAGTTTTCTAATCATATTATTAATTTTTTATCAAATTTTACTGGGGGGGAAATCCATTTTGTCCATAAAGAATGCACACTAAACAAACTATAAAAAAGCTGAAAAAGGGATAAAAATGAGAAATGTATGGAATGTTGGACCTGATTAATTAAATTTATAAGTTTTGGACTAAATTGAAATCACAGGGACAAAGTTTCGTTGATAAAAGTGCTTGATAACTAACCCTACTTTTCACCCCCCTTTTTTTTAATTAAGCTTGACATTAAATAGTAAATTAAAGTAACTGGTTTCCATATCAGGGAAAAAATAAAATGTTCAGAAGTGGAAACAACATGTGTTGACAAAGGATGATGTTTCATGTTATCAATGTCAAGAATATAATTATGTTTAAATAAACTTGGATCTATTAATAATCAAATTAGTTTGTTATTATTAAGAAATCTAGTGCTAGCATGTTCTGTTGATGACCAGTTTAAATATTGGAAAGAAATCAATTTTTTTAAATTGTATTTATTTTTTATTTGTGTTGAAAGATTTAGAGAATTCTCTGTGTTTTTTTTTTTACCCCTCTTTTCCATTCTTTTTATTATTATTTTAAAAAAATCATAATTTTATCTTTATGTTTTTTTTTCAGTTATTCAGATTATCTTTAGATTAACCAAGTTGATTAGATCATGTCGAAATAATTTCTACCCGATTTGATTTTAAACTCGGGCTATACAAAAAAACAATCAAGAGATTTTTTTTATCATTTTTAATATATTTTTCTTCATTTTCATCGTATGTTTTTTTTTATTGACTGGTCAAAATATCTTTAAACTAGATAAGTCAATATGGTCAAGTTAGGACAACTATCTTACAATTTGATTTTAAATTTGGGTTAGGCAGAATCAGAAGTTTTTTTATATCAAGTTTATTTATATTTTAAAAATTTCAAAGTTAAATAAAAATTAATAAAATATCAAAGAATTTATCATATTAAAAAAATTGATTTTAACTACAGCTAGTATATACCATGCGATTCCAAAGAAACTAAAAATCTAATCGTGCTCGTGATTTAAATGTTAATTCAACTTGAGCCATCACTCTCTCTCCTGGGCTCATACCTTTTTTTCCTTATTTTTTTAATCTCGGTTGATGTTCATGCAACTTGTCCGCTCGCAATCAGACTAGCCAAGTGGTCAACGTTGACTCCTTCCCTTCTGGAGGGCTTGGAAATGATCAAACATTGAATTTGATTTTTTCCTTCTTTCTGCCCTACTTACAGCAAGTAAAGTCTGCCTTCGCCAAGTCAAGATTTGAATGCATGGCTGCCACTGGCGACTTCAAGCAAGCACGCAGAAACTCCTCCCCTCGTTATCAAATTTGCTTCTCTTTTTGCCAGCAGAATGGGAGAACTGCGTCAACAATTGATGGGCCTGGCTCAAAATTCAAAAGTATCAAGTCTAGACATGGAATCCCTGATAGCTCAGGGCCTGCAATGTTTATTCATCAGCACCCTCCATTTGAAGGAACAGGTGATTATTAAAAAGCAATTTGCGAACTGGAAGTTCTGGGAGCATGACAGTAAACAAAGCTTGCAATTGGATCAAAACTCGGACTGCAACAAACTTCTCTTGATGGGTCCTGAAAGATATTCCGATTACTGACATTCCAAGCTACTTGATTCTTGTAATCCCTCCATTCATGATAGTGTCGGCACTCATGGCGACAGCCAGATACAGCAGACGAAGCAGCACTAGCTAAGAATTGCAATGACCTTTTTTTCATAAAATCTGGTTAAGAAAATAATATTGCATTTAACTTGTAATCTGTCAGTCTATTTACCGCCTAAATAGTATAAACACAGACAAAACCGCATTCTTTCATGAATCATTCTTGGTGTTTTTTTCTTTCCTTTAACAAAAAAACTTCGAATATCAACAGAACATAGCTAGTTTGATCTTCCTCGATCCATCATTCTGTGCAGCCACTGTTGAAGCAAAGATTGAATAAAATACAAGCTAAAACTAGCAAGGGTTGCCCGAGAAATAATGGTTATTCCTGTACCATGAAAATGAAAGACGCGTCCCAGCTATCTTTGGTAGCATCTTGTCCCAGAAGGATGAGCCACAGACAGTGGCCTTAGTCATTTGCACTCAAAGGACACTAAAAATGTCAGCCGTGTACTTCTAGAAACATGTTTCACTCAGGGACCACGAAGATATCAACTGTGGTACCTGAATGAAAACCACCCACAATGAACGGGGAAAAGTAATTAATGTCAACCGCAACCTCTCTGTGTGTTTATCACATGCATATGCAACTGTGCGGGCAAAGCACAGCATGTTCAAACAGCAAAGGTGGAGATTGGGCATGCTTTACTAAGTGAAGGAAATGCTCAGCCAATCTGTTCTGTTGCCCTTTCAATGCATATTCATTTAGGCTTAGTTGAAAGTCTACTCATCATGAGGAAAGAGGTCAAATTACTTTTTTAGTCCCTCCACAAAATCATAGCTTGCAATGAGTTTCTTTTCTGTTCCTGAAAGATTCGCATCTACACTTCTCTCTCAAAAGTTCCAGTTTTTTTTTCCTGACGGCGATTCAATATTATGAAGCTGGATGAAAGTGTAAGGAGAAAAGGTTTTCGTAAAAGAAACATATTTGAACACTTAAAACAGAAGAGAAAATGATCTTCATCGGAACATTTCTGCTGCTGCTCCAGCATTTATTTCTAAGTTCTGCTTTCGCTGTTTCAGGTTCTCGCCATCATCGTAACCATTCCTTGCTGGCTGACGAGGCTGCTCTTCTAGCATTCAAAAAGACCATAGTTTTTGATCCAAAGTCTAGACTAGCTGGCTGGACTGAGGGAGGCGATGTTTGCAGCTTCAAAGTTGTCCGATGTGACAAACATCGTCACAGTGGGGTACAACTCAATCTGTCCCGCAGTGAACTCACCGGGGCACTGTCACCCATCATTTCAAATCTTAGTGGGCTTCGATATCTCATTCTTGATGAGAATCACTTTTATGGCATTATTCCTCCCGAATTTTCTTCTCTTCGGCATCTGCATTCTCTCCGGCTAGACAGCAATAATCTACGTGGCTCATTTCCGGGATTTCTTGCTGCTCTTCCCAGCCTCACTGTGCTAACTCTCAGTGAAAACCATTTGATGGGAACACTTCCACCTTCTTTATTCTCTAACTGCACTTCATTAGCAAATATAGAACTGTCACCTAACTTACTCACAGGAAAAATTCCCCAAGAGATTGGAAATTGTCCAAGTCTCTGGAATCTCAATTTGTACAACAATCAATTTACAGGAGAACTTCCTGCATCTTTAGCCAACATTTCAGAACTGTATAATATAGATGTGGAGTATAACAGTCTCACTAGAGAATTGCCCGCAAATATCGTAGGGAAACTATATTCAGTTGTCTCGCTCCACTTCTCATATAATAAGATGATCAACCATGATCACAGCACCAACCTTGAGCCATTCTTCACAGCACTTGCAAATTGTACCGAATCACAAAATGCTTCCATTACTTCACACTGATATAAAACACAGAGAGTGGATCACTTTGCATTTTTATAATGCAGAGTACGGATTCAGATCAACACTTCTACGAAAGTAGATGTTTACAGCTTTGGTTGGTTCTAGTACTTGAGATGATGACTAGAAAAAGGCCAACAGATGACATGTTTGTGGTGGGCTAAACCTACAGATATGGATAAACAGTATCAAAGTACAGTGCATCTCCCACTAAGCTTATTTGATCTGTAACTAATTCCATCTATGCTATTATTAGTAGGAGCATGATCGCATGAGCATCAAGTGGGATGATGTTCCACTATAGCGAGCGACCACCACCAACCACTTAGACTTGAGAAATTATTTCCAAGACCAGACCATAGCTGGAGCTTGTATACAAATTTAATGGATGCCGTTGAGATAATTTTTAGATCAATAAATGTTAGAGAGTGATAATCGTTATCACTATTTTCATTTTATTTAATTAAATTAATAAAATGAATGATGATATAGTGATGAATATTATCCATTTACAGAGAAGAAAGGATGAAGTGTAAATTTTGATTTCTATTCTACTCAAAATAATACTTATTTTATCAGTATAAAAAATTAAAGGACGGATATGGGATCCTATAAAAAAAATTATTTGGCAGGTGTTGGGCTTAAACAAGGTATCCGGGCCCATTAGAGTGAAAAATGGATCCAGACACTGCCCAGACCAAAACACGCTAGGCTTGGGTGAAAAAACCCGAGCCTCGGGCTACGATGTCCGATCCCACTCTCCTTGGACCTCAATTATACATTGTGCCAGAACTGTTCAAACTGGCCACCTTTCTGTAACAATTTCTGCTAGTTGAAGCTCACCCTTCAAAATGTTCAGTGTCTTTAACAGTATTATGGAGAAAGGATTTTGAGTTTTCCATGCTGCTAAGTAATGGAAGTTGCAGGAAAGTGAAGATGATAACCCAAAGAAGAAATGAGAAAAAAAGGAAAAGGAAATTCAAGCTATTTTATTCATTAATATCAAGCTGAAATATCTTGTACATTAGCGGCAGCTAGTTTTTTCCTTACATGTAAATCCCTCAGACCTCAGCTAATACTTCAGTTTACAGGGGATTTGCTTCAAACATGACAAGCCAAAACAGAGTGGAAGGGAAGAGATCGACTACAGAAACATTGAGGCTTCAATCAACTTCCTCAATCTTAGGTCCAGCACCGGAACCACCAGAGCTAGCATTGCCATATCCACTGTTTGGCATCTCGGCACCACCACCCATTGGCATATTTCCACCAGCACCTTGATACATCTTTGCGATTATCGGGTTGCACAAGTCCTCCAACTCCTTCTGTTTGTCTGCAAATTCGTCCACCTCTGCCAACTGGTTCCTTTCCAACCACTCAATAGTCTCATCAATTGCTTTCTCAATCTTCTGCTTATCAGCTGGGCCCAATTTCCCTGCAAACTTCTCATCCTTCACTGTGTTTCTCATGTTGTAAGCATAATTCTCCAATGAGTTCTTGGCGTCCACCTTCTTCTTCACCTCCTCATCCTCTGCCTTGTACTTCTCTGCTTCTTGCACCAGTCTCTCGATTTCATCTTTGCTCAACCTTCCCTTGTCATTGGTGATTGTGATCTTGTTCTTCACTCCTGCGGTCTTATCCTCCGCAGAAACATTCAGAATGCCATTAGCATCAATGTCGAAACATACATTGATCTGAGGGACTCCTCTAGGAGCGGGCGGGATGCCAGCGAGTTCAAATTTACCAAGAAGGTTATTGTCCTTTGTTCTAGCCCTTTCACCTTCATAAACCTGAATTAGCACTCCTGGCTGATTATCAGAGTATGTGGAGAAGATTTGCTCCTTCTTGGTAGGAATCGTTGTGTTCCTGGGAATCAAGGCAGTCATCACACCGCCAGCAGTCTCAATTCCAAGGCTAAGAGGAGTGACATCAAGAAGAAGCAAATCCTGAACCTTCTCATTCCCTTCACCACTCAAAATTGCAGCCTGGACGGCAGCTCCGTATGCGACAGCCTCGTCAGGGTTTATGCTCTTGCAGAGTTCCTTGCCATTGAAGAAATCTTGCAAGAGTTGCTGGACTTTGGGGATTCTTGTTGAGCCACCAACAAGAACAACCTCATGAACTTGACTCTTATCAATCTTGGAGTCGCGAAGACATTTCTCCACTGGTTCCATACACTTTCTAAACAAATCCATGTTCAATTCTTCAAACCTTGCTCTAGTAATAGTAGCATAGAAATCAATACCTTCATAGAGAGAATCAATCTCAATAGTCGTCTGCGTAGTCGAAGACAAAGTCCTCTTCGCCCTCTCACACGCAGTCCTCAACCTTCTCAAAGCTCTTGGATTGGCACTTATATCCTTCTTATGCTTCCTCTTGAACTCTCCAACAAAATGATTAACAAGCCTGTTATCAAAGTCCTCACCTCCAAGATGAGTATCACCCGCAGTAGCCTTCACTTCAAAAATCCCCTCCTCGATCGTCAACAGAGAAACATCGAACGTCCCACCACCAAGATCGAAAATCAGAACATTCTGCTCTCCTCTTCTAGACGTCTTTTTGTCCAAACCGTAAGCAATAGCAGCAGCAGTAGGTTCATTAATAATCCTCAAGACATTCAGCCCAGAAATAGCCCCAGCATCCTTGGTAGCCTGCCTTTGCGAGTCATTAAAATAAGCAGGCACCGTAACGACCGCATTCTTAACAGGATGGCCCAGAAAAGCCTCTGCAATCTCCCTCATTTTCGTCAAAACCATAGAAGATATCTCCTCTGCCGCAAACTGTTTCTCTTCACCTTTGTACTTGACAACAATCATAGGCTTATCACCAGGACCTGGAATCACCTTAAAAGGCCAGTGCTTCATGTCACTCTGAACAGAAGGCTCAGAGTAACGCCTCCCGATTAGCCTTTTCGCATCGAAAACAGTGTTTTGAGGATTCATGGCAACTTGGTTCTTGGCCGCGTCACCTATCAATCGTTCAGTATCAGTGAAGGCAACATAAGATGGAGTCGTTCTGTTGCCTTGGTCATTGGCTATGATCTCTACACGATCATTCTGCCACACACCTACACAACTATAGGTTGTGCCAAGATCAATACCGATGGCCTTGCCCTCAGTTTTTGATGCCATATATCTACACTCGATTTTAACAACAAGAGTCTCGAAAGAAAGATTTGGCTATGAATAACAAGAAGTGTTTGTTTTCGTGGGATTTGAGAGAGCTTTCTTCTTTTTTCTTCGGCTTAAAGTTTCTAGTTGGAGGAAGCTCTTCGGGAGAGGAATGTATATAAAGGGAGTGAGGAGGTTATGAAGAAATTTCGAGAGGAGAGGAGAAGGGTGTAGGCTGAGACAGAATCGTTGTAGAAGACGAAGAGTTTGATTTGTGGAAGTCAGAGAAAGTGTTCAGGCTGTAACTAGAGAGTTCTGGAGAAGTGGTGAATGTGCTTTGCTGTTTGATGTCAAGAAGCGTTCGAATCAAGCACGTGGGATCCGAGGTGGTGCTCGGACAGCGTTAGAAATGATTTTTTAAAATATTTTTTATTTAAAAATAAATTTCTATTTTTAATACCACTTTATAAAAATATCTTTAAAATACTTAATTTAAATAAAAATAAAAAATTAGCAAAAAAAACAATGCAACTCATGCTTAGAATTGAACAAGAACTATTGCCCGCGTTGCGCTGAGATTTTTTTATCCATATAAAAAAGTTAAAATATTTTTGATATAATTTGTTAGAAAATTTGCAAAGAAGATGTCATGTATTGGCTACGCGATACGCTGAGTTTTTTTATCTATGTAAAAAATTGATTGATTTTATACTTATTGTATTTAATAAATTTAATATTTAAATAGTAAAATTATAATTGCTAAAATTTATTAAATATATTTTTTTTCCAGCAAAAAATGATTGAATATTGCTATCGTGAAAATATTTTTGATAAAATTTATTAGAAAATTTGCAAAGAAAATATCATGATTTATTACAAATTTCCTGCTATGGATACCCTAGTTAAAAAAAAACATAAAAAAGGGAATATGGTAAAAAAAAAAAAAAAAAAAAAACCTGACTTGGACATTCTGGTTAATAAAAAATTTTAAAAATATGAAAAAAAAGTTTTTGTTCATAAAAAAAAAAAGCTAGTCATAAAAAAAAATATAAGGGGAAAGCATTTATTTAAAAAAATTATTTGACTTGAAAATTTAAAAAATATACTGCACTATGCTGTGGGCTGAGTAAATAATTATTATAATTGTTTGGATTAAAGAAATCAATAGGATTTGCCAATTTAAAATTAAAATATAATATTTATATATACAAAATTAAATATAATAAAACATATTATTATACCCTATTATAAAAATAGTAATATCGAAATCTTAATATCTAAAACTATAATTTTTATTACTGTTAAAATAATAAAAATTATCAAATTATCTCGAGGATAAAAGCTGAAAATACAAATAAAAAAGTAAGAAAGAAAAATAATTAAAATAATTCCTCTTCTTCTCTTCGTTCTTCCTCTTTTTCTTCTTCTTTATCTTCTTCTTCTTCTTCTTCTTATTATTATTATTATTATTATAAGTATGTTAATAATGAAAAGAAAAAAAATAAAGGATTAAAAAAATCTAAATAACTTTAACAAAATAAAATAAAATTTTAAGGTAAAAAAAATTCATTTGATTGGAAAAAATAACTAAAAAAATAATAATAGAAAGAGATAATTAAAAATAAATTCAAAATTAAAGAAATTGACTTGAAAATTTAAAAAATTATTTACTATAAAAAAAAATGATTAAATGTAAAAAAATTATTTGATTTCAAAATTAAAAAAAATTTACTACATTACGTTGCGAGCTAAATAAATAATTTTTATAATTGTTAGGATTACAAAAATTAATAGGATTCGTTGGTTCTAAATTAACATATAATATTTTTATATGCAAGATTTAATATAATAAAACAAATTATCATAACCTATTATAAAAACAATACATTGAAGTTTTAACATCTAAAATTATTATTGTTATAACAGTCAAAACAATATCATTTATCCAATTATCTTTAGAGAAAAAAAATCAAAAACATAAAAAAAAAAACGCAAGCAAGAAAAATAAGTAAAATTACCACTACTACTATTATTACTACTATTGTGTTAATGATGAAAAAAAAATGTTAAAAAAATCTTTAAAATTTTAACAAGAGATTTAAAAAAAAAATGTTAGGCTAAAAAAAAAAAATTAACCTGCCTTGAAGATAGAAAAAAAACAATAAAGAACTAAAACAAAAAACATAGGCAGGAAAAAAATATTATTTAAAAACATAAACAAAAGATTAAACAAAACAATAAAATAGAAATATCACTAAACAAATAAGAAAATTATTGTTATTTTATTACATAGACTAAAAAAATTATATCATAAAACAAATTAAAAATAAAAGGGCCAACATGAAAATCAAATGTTAAGGGATTAAAAAATTCAAAGCATAAGGGCTGAAATAAAAATTAAATATATTATCAATTTTAATCTAAGGATAAAATTGAAAAAATTTTAAAATAAAATATAATATTTAAATATGTAAAGTTTGATATGATACAACACATTGATACACATTATTGCACCAACAATATCGAAGTTTTAATATCAAAGAGAAGGAAATAGGTAATTGACTTGAAAGTTTTTTTTAAGTAAAATATCAGCAAACATAATTTTTTTTAAATATTTACACCAACCTTTGTGATGTTGTCGGTTTGCACTACGTTGTGGGTCGAATATATAATTTTTGCAACTGTTGAGAATAAAATAACATAATTATACATGCAAAGTTTGATATAATTAAAGCATACCCTATTATAATAACAGTAACATCGAGGTTTTAACATTTAAAATTATTATCACTATAATGACTAAAATAGTAAAAATTATTAAATTACCTAGAGAAAAAAACAATTAACAAAAAAGTAAATAAGAACAAAAACTAAAATGATTATTATTATTATTATTAATTTTATTATTGCACTAATCATAATAAAATAATAAATAAAAGACTAAAAAAAGCATAGAAATTTTAATAAAAAAGTAACTAAAAAATATAATATATGATAAAACAAAAATAAAAAAATATTAGCTGGAAAAAATCATTTAATATGAAAATTAAAAAAATTATCCACCCTATATTGCGGGCCGAAAAAATAATTTTTCTAAGATTTGTTGGATCAAAATTAAAATATAATATTTAACATACTATTAAAACAATATCAAATATTAAATTATAGCAAGAACAATATAAGCTTTAACATCAAAGAGATGAAGTAATAAAAATAATTAAAACATTATTATTATTATTATTAATAAAAGATAAAAAAAATTTGAAATTGTAAAAATTTACTAAAATTATATATAATTATTATCAATTAGAATAAAAATTATCAAATTATAAGAGAAAAAACATCTAAAAACATTAATTATTATCATTATTATTATTATTATTATTATTATTATTGTGTGTTAATAATGAAAGAAAAAAATGAAAGAGTAAAAAATCTTAAAACTTTAACAAAATAATAAACAAAAAAATAAAATAAAAATAAAAATAGTCATTGTTATAACTGTTAAAAGAATAAAAATTATCAAATTATCTCGAGAGAAAAAAAAACCCAAAAAACATTAACAAAATTGTAAATAAGAAAAAAATATTAAATAATAATAATAATAATAATAATAATAATAATAAATAATAATAATAAATTATTATTACTTATTATTATTATTATTACGTGAATAATGAAAAAAAATAAAAGAGTAAAAAAATTATAAAAACTTTAATAAAAGATCAAACAAAAAAACTTAAATAAAAGTTATCAGGTAAAAAAAGTCACATGATGTAAAAATAAATATAAAAAACAAAAAAAAATTAAAAGAAAGAACAAACAGAGAAAAAAAATATAAATATCAATTTTCAAATGATAATAGATATAAAATAAAATTTAAGAACTAATTTTTTCGAAAAAAATATCACCCTAACAAATAAAAAAATAATAAAAATTCAAAATCAAAGATAAGCATACTTATATGTACATGGATAAAAGAAGGACTATTCTCGGATGCTTAAATAAAAATTGTTAGCTCTATAAATGTTGTCATCGAGGAGATGGATGGCGATACGTTCTTTTGTGAATTGTGATGATTGGCACGTGGAGGAACTTTTGAACCCTTTCACAAATGTAAACAAAGCAAACACCGTGCGTGCTCGCATGGATTAATTGCTTGAAGTTCCTGGTCTTGAGCTCCTGTTCTATTATCATACTTCGTTGCCGAAAGTTTCCTAACAAGCACTCCTCTTTTTTATCTAACTCTGTCGGTCTTGTTTTAGAAAACAGCGCACGCGCCACCTAAACAGGGTGTGAGTCTGAAAATGACGAGGCGCGTGACGCGCACGCTCTGACAGATATAGGGTAAAATATTTTTTAAAAAAAGTAAATTACGGTTACGGCCCTTAACCGAAGTAACGTTTTTTGTCTTATTAGGGGTTAAAATCATATTTACCCAAATTCAGAAAATAATAAAATAAACGGAAGACCAGCAGGCTGGACCGGACCAGTCTATGCAATGACGACTTAGCCCCTGATTATGGCGGTGTTTTTTGTCGTTTTCGGGGGTTAAAATCGTTAAAACACTGTTCACAACCGGATAAAATAAAAAAAAGATGGACAAACTCGCGTGACACACCGGATCAAAATACGAGTGAACAGTGCCAATGAGTATAGGTGAACAGTGAATGACCGTTCTCCTTTAGTGTTTTTGTTAATGTTGTTGCCCAAAGAATTATAAAATTGTTTTAACAATCATAAAAACAATTTACTAGAAAACAAATTATTTCAATTAAAAATATTATATCCGTTAAGATAAACAAGAGATGTTTTAATAGAAAGATTTATCTTGATGAAAAATAAAATATAAAATGACTATATTGTTTTGGTTTAATAACAATGAGATTGTTTAGTTTTTTTTTATTTAAATCTGAATACAAAAATTCAATTATTTTGTATTTATATGAAAATAATAGTTTTAATAATAAACTGTTTATGAAAATTTATTTTGAATTATTGTTCAATTCATATTATTAACATGATTTTATTTATCATAATTATGATTTTTCTAGTTTTCAATCACACATGAAACAGGAAAATACTATTTCAATATTTTTTTTTTATAATATTGTTTGAATCAAGAGAACCAATTATCCAAGTTAAAAATATTATTCATTAAAATAAACAGAAAATATTTTAATAGAAAAATTTATCTTGGTAAAAAAGCAAAATTCAAAACAACAATATTTTCAGGGTTAATAATAATATTAAATAAATACTTAGATTTTCACTCATAATTGCTTTTTATAATCTATTAAGAAATAAAAACCAGCATAGAAAGAGGTCTTGAATATGCTATTAAATTAAAGGGGATAAAGACAAATGGAGGGGCCCACTCATCATCAAGGGCTGAGAAAATTCTTAAAGTCTGATGTTTTATTTATGTCCATATCCTCGTTTATATATCTAACCACTATGAACGTGCCAGCTCGTGTGCACCATCCAGAACCCTCTGTTTTTTCCTGGAACTCTCTCCATTTTGCTACACCTGACATCTTCTATCGATCTCTTTCGCTCTCTCAAACTTTCCAATGCATGGCGCACACCCCATTTATATATACATATATCGACTGAAAGCCTCCAATTTCAGTTCAGACAGAAACAAACATAGTAGTACAAAAGGTAGCAAGTTCAGCCCAAAACAAGCACACGTATTCTCGAAACCAACCGAATTTCTCTGCTCTCGTTTGGTACTTAGCTAGTTCCCTTTCTAACACTTTCTTGCTAAAACATCCATAATGGCATCAAAAACTGAGAGAAAGGCCATTGGGATTGATCTTGGCACAACCTACAGCTGTGTAGGTGTGTGGCAAAATGATCGTGTAGAGATCATAGCGAATGATCAAGGCAACAGAACCACTCCCTCTTATGTTGCCTTCACTGACATTGAACGTTTGATAGGCGATGCAGCGAAGAACCAAGTTGCGATGAACCCTCAAAACACTGTTTTTGACGCGAAAAGACTTATTGGCAGGCGTTTCTCTGACCCTTCAGTTCAGAGTGACATGAAGCACTGGCCTTTCAAGGTGGTTCCAGGCCCTGCTGACAAGCCTGTGATTGTGGTGCAGTATAAAGGTGAAGAGAAGAAGTTTTCAGCTGAAGAAATCTCTTCTATGGTGTTAACCAAGATGAAGGAGATTGCTGAGGCTTATCTAGGCCATGCTGTGAATAATGCTGTGATTACTGTGCCTGCTTATTTCAATGACTCACAAAGGCAGGCTACAAAGGATGCTGGAGCTATTGCAGGGCTGAATGTTCTGAGGATTATTAATGAGCCAACTGCTGCTGCGATTGCTTATGGTCTGGATAAGAAGGCATTGAAGATTGGCGAGCATAACGTGCTTATTTTCGATCTTGGTGGTGGAACTTTTGATGTTTCTTTGTTGACAATCGAGGAAGGGGTTTTTGAAGTGAAAGCTACTGCTGGTGATACTCATCTTGGAGGTGAGGATTTTGATAATAGGCTTGTTAATCATTTTGTTTCAGAGTTCAGGAGGAAGCACAGGAAGGATATTAGTGCCAATGCCAGAGCTCTGAGAAGGTTGAGGACCGCCTGCGAGAGGGCAAAGAGGACTTTGTCTTCGACCACTCAGACAACTATTGAGATTGATTCTCTCTATGAAGGTATTGATTTCAACTCTACAGTTACAAGAGCAAGATTTGAAGAACTGAACATGGATTTATTTAGAAGGTGCATGGAACCCGTGGAGAAGTGTCTCCGTGATGCAAAGATTGATAAGAGCCAGGTTCGTGAAATTGTTCTTGTTGGGGGATCAACAAGGATTCCAAAAGTGCAGCAACTGCTGCAAGATTTCTTCAATGGCAAGGAACTCTGCAAGAGCATAAACCCTGACGAGGCTGTTGCTTATGGAGCTGCAGGCTGCAATATTGAGTGGTGAAGGGAATGAGAAGGTTCAAGATTTGCTTCTCCTCGATGTCACTCCTCTTAGCGTTGGGATTGAGACTGCTGGTGGTGTGATGACAGTCTTGATTCCAAGAAACACAACAATTCCCACCAAGAAAGAGCAAGTCTTCAGTACTTACTCTGATAACCAAACCAACGTGCTAATTCAAGTTTATGAAGGTGAAAGGGCTCAAACCAAAGACAACAATCTTCTTGGCACGTTTGAGCTTAAGGGAATCCCTCCAGCACCAAGAGGTGTTCCGCAGATCAATGTATGCTTTGACATCGATGCAAATGGCATCTTGAATGTTTCTGCAGAAGATAAGGCTTCAGGAGTGAAGAATATGATTACCATCACCAATGACAAGGGAAGACTGGGCAAGGATGATATTGAGAGAATGGTGCAAGATGCAGAGAAGTACAAAGCAGAGGATGAGAAAGTGAAGAAGAAGGTGGAGGCCAAGAATGCCCTGGAGAACTACGTATACAATATGAGGAATACATTGAAAGATGAAAAGGTTGGTGGTAAGCTGGATCCGGCCGACAAGCAGGAGATTGAGAAGGAGATTGAGGAGACAATTGACTGGCTAGACAGGAACCAATTGGCAGAAGTAGATGAATTTGAGGACAAATTGAAGGAGTTGGAGGGCTTATGCAATCCAATCATTTCAAAGATGTATCAAGGAGCTGGTGGGGATGTGCCAATGGGTGGCGGTGCCCAGATGCCAGGAGGTGGGTACAGCAAGGCTAGCTCTGGTGGTTCTGGAGCCGGGCCTAAGATTGAGGAGGTTGATTAAGGCTTTGAAGTACTCAATTTGAATGTTCTATTTTTATCAGGTCTTGTTACACTGTACTTGAGTGATTCGAAATACGCATGCTTATTAATGTTGTGAAAAATCATGCAGTGGCATCAATGATTTGTATTTAGCTGTTTGATGAAATGCAGAGAGTTGTTTAATTATCCCTTCCCGCTTCTCTTCATTTTCTTTTTCATTAATCTCTGATAGTTAGCTCCCCGGCAGCAGAAAGATTGGCCTTCTGTCAACTACTCAGAAGTTCTACTAAAACAATTGTAAAATGTGAAGTATCAACAGCTGCTTGGAAACTATGTCAGGACTCGGTTCTGTCTTAAAACCATTCAAGCCTGAGAGAGAGGATTCCCATTCTGTGTCGTCCAACTCTAATCTATCCAATATCTGGCAGCCTGTATATCCATACTGGGGGGGGGGGGGGGGCAACCTGAAAATTATTTCAATCATGCAAAAACTACAGTAAAGCATCAAAATTCTTGATTTCAACCTGGAAACTATGGCAACCTGCTATGATCAAATAAATGACAAAATCAAACAAGTTGGAGGGTATATGGAATCCAATCATTTGAAATCAAGCTGCTGGTGGCAAAGGCGGTGGCTTCAGGAATTTGGTGCCGGACAGGCTAGTCTGGGGGTGGTGCTAGTTATAACATTGAGTAATGAGGCTTCAACTTCAATCTGTGTCCTTTTGCACCTTCTAATAGAATCTATTTTTGAGCTATGCTTCTGTTATTCCCTGTTGGTTTTTTCTTCACCGATCAATTCCATGCATAGTTCTCCTAGTTTTAACGTTGTGTGAACATAAAATATACAGTGTGTTTGATGTTTTTTAGGGTGAAATTACGGGTGGAGTTTTGCTGCACTGAAGGATTCTTGTCCATGGTGTGTGGGCTAAAAAACTGGGATTCACCAGGTGTGTGGTGTTCTCTGTCCTAAGAAAAGTATTGAGCTGATTTACAAAAAATAAAAAACACATGTTATATGATCACCTTTTCACTCGCTAGAATTACAAGATGAACATCATAAGATATATTATTCTAGAAAAATGCTCTGAGTAATTCTTTTGAGAATTATCTAAAAGGGTTAACAAACAGGGGCCCAATCCCACGAATTGTCTAAAGTAAAATGAATATTTTTGAAAAATAAAAGTAACTTTCTCAGTCGAAAGTGGGCATCCAATTCTCCTGCCTCCTCTTTACTCATCAAGCTCTCTCTGTTAGTTGATTATATCTCATGGCTAATGAAGCATTTACATAATCACCGGGTATTATTAGTGCTTGGTTTGTGATTATAGAGTAGCTATATAGTATTTGATTATATCTTATTATTATTATACTTTACAAGTGTAAAATAATCAATAGGAATAGTAACATAATAAAAATATATTCAATTTATATTTTTTAAATCTCACATGATATTTTATTTTATTTTATTTTATTTTATTTTATTACAAGAGTAATTCAACAAGATGACAAGATGTATAGAGAAATCATTCAATAATTATGATACTGAGTGGTAAAAATAAGAGGAAGAAAAGGAAAAAGGAAAAACAAATATATAATGTCTTTCATTTTTATAATATATAATTAATAAATTGGAAATAGAACGTGTGAAAGGAATTGAATAAGATACGGTGCTATTCCATTCAAGAGATTTTGCTCCTCTTTAACGCTACCACTAGACGAGCATCCTCACCTCACACACGCACGCACATATATATATATATATATATATATATATATGTCAGTCATGCATGGGCCATTTAAAAAATTAATATATATATATATGTCTGTCATGCAAGGGCCATTTAAAAAATTAATATATATTAGTTTAATATATTTTCAAGCAAAAACTATTTAAGAAATAAAATATTTGAAACAGTAATTGTATCAAGAATGTGAAAAAAGTTATAAAAATGAAGTTCATGTAATCTCATTTCCCATTTGTTTATTTTGTCTCGCTCGCCCCTCTGACTCTCTCCCTCAAAGCCTTCAGCCTCATATAGCCTCTTTTGCCTATCAAAACAGCTAAACTCCAAGAGTATTTCAAAAAGAAGAGAAGAGAAGTTGAGGAAACGTTAAATGAAGGTGGTTAAGTTTCTAGCTTGGACTTTCTTCGTCTTCTGTAGCCATGCTGTGTTAAGCATGCCCCTTCATCGAGTTGCATCCAAGCCACAACATGAAGATTTCGACAAGCCGAAACCTATTATGCAAGGACAAGTTGACGGTTAGAACTCTTTTCGTTTATAGCAGTTCAAATCAGCTGTTTTCCTCTTTCTGGCCATGGACACTAATTTTCTAGACTCGTTATACCTGCAGGTCTAGAAGGCAAGATGGATTTGTCTGGAGAAGGTGAAAGAAGAGGATACAGGGGAAAGCATGAGATTTTTCGCTCGATAAAAGGACAGAGAGGAAAGGGAGCTTATGGTGGTGCAAATGTTGTCCATCGGCCCAGGCACGGGGGGGAAAGTGATGCCTTACTGTCAGCAACGGCTAGCAGCTTTGTGACAGCCACCATGTTGTGTGTGAGCTTGGCTTTGATTCTCGTAGCTCCTTTTCTATCACTCTAGATCTTTACTAACTGGGCATATTTACGGATCCAAAACTGTGAAGCTAGCTTGCTTTAGCTGTGGCCCCTCATGCGTCATTTCTCAGTCAGTTCACAATTTCATTTGGTAGCTTCACGAGCATCCTTGAAGTAGATGGAAATTCTTGATTGATAATGGCCCTCGTTCCCCCTTTCCGTGGTTCCCGGTATTGGTTTTGCGATTAGTCATTAAGCAGTTGAAGGAGTGTTGCTAGTTTGTGGTTTTTCTTCAGCATATTTATTTTTCATGTAGTATGAGAAACGATCCAGTGTCGTCTTTGTCATTGACTGTCCCAGAATTGTTTTTCACCATGTTGCTTGCACTAGACTTTACCATCTCAGTAATGAACTTGTACTGGCGCATCGGCCAGCTTTCCACCATGTGTTGTTTGTAATCAATATATTCAATTAAAGAAACAAAGCCACCGACTCTAGCCAGTGACAAAGGCAGAGGGTTCAAAAACCAGAAAACTTAGCAGAAAACAGCACCAGACCAAAATCAATGCCCGACTCTAGCAAGTGAAAAAGGGTTCAAAAAACAAAAGATTTGGCAGATATGATCCTTAAATGCTACTCCAAAAGAGACCACAAACATACAAATAGCACAGACAACTCACATTCCCCATAAAGTAATGTCCAAATGTGGTTGCCGCTATCATTAATGTGCCAACCAAATAGTTTCCAATTGATGATGTGGCACTCAACCATCTCAGTTATTACATCGACTTAGGTTGCATACAATTCCGCTTCTAAAAGAGTTTCATATGTGTACAGCATAAGCCCTCGGTCAGGAGGGCATTATCCTTTGAAATATAGTCTTGTTACATCAATCCATGTGTGGAAAAAAAGAAAAACTGTGAAAGATACATGGCCAACAGGGAGAAAAAATGGTATACCTGAATTTTCCCAGCCTGGTTTGCTGAAAGGAGGAAGAAAACCACGAGGATGACACGCTTGGCTCATTCAGTTAAATGTCATATATGAACTTCTCAAATAGTTTCATGTGTTCAGTTTGCAAAGATATGGCTATTGACATGCTCCCGTCATTTGTTGGGCTGGGTAAGATGAATGATAACCCCTCGTATGCGATCCCACCTGGACCCATGAATATGGGTCTGCCCCAACCAAAATCTGCATCGTGGATTGGCAGTCTAACCCAACTAGTAATCCCAAGATTCGGGCACCGGAAACTGTGGGCACCACGAACAAGGGCTGATAAGTCAGGCTGAAGCTCTAGGTAATCAAGAGCTGACTTCAAATAATCGTTGTCCATGCGAACCAATGCATCGTGGATTTTTCCTGCAGCGTACCATGTTGGCTTTGATTGCATTTCACCAGCTACTGCAATTGGTGTTGCTGTAAAGATCACGTTGCCAAAGTAACCAGGTGGGAGTTGAGGGCGCAATCTTGACCGACCATCTGTGGCAATATACAACTTGGTTTCCTGATCATCAGGAAGTCCACGTGCTTTGCATGTTGATCGCCACACATGAGCCGCCAACATCTCATATGAACTATAACTAATATTGTTTCCATCTTCCTTTGCTTTGGCTTTGAGGGTGTTGAGCTGATCCCTAGACAGCTTAAAAATGGAGACCGCTGTGCTCTCTGGTTTTGAGGTTTCAAGAACGGATTTCATGGACGGTGGAGGCTGGTACTCAATGTGGTGGAATACAGATTGAGGTGGATCTCTGGCACGGAGGAGGGTCCTGTCAATGAAGGGTGGAATGGTAAGGTCAAGTCCACGAGCCATATCTGACCATGTGTTCACGAAGTGAAGACCAGAAAACCCATCCGCTGCATGGTGTTGCATACCAACACCAAGTGAAACTCCTCCGCATTTTAAATAAGTCACCTGCAGAAAATCAACCAAAATCATGCTTACAGTGAGCTCATATTAGCACCAACTTAAACTGGAATTAAGTGAGTGATGAACTTGGCTAATTAAGTATCAAGACTAAATGCAGATTTCTAATTCATGCAGAATTCTTCATTTCAAAAAGATTAATGCAAGATATTTATTTTAATATCTCAAGTGCATTCTGGAGCTTGAACAGGTATGTCATCTCAAAGTCGAATTTTAACATCAGGATGTACAGCGAGACAGCCGAAGGTTAGCGGCTAGCATTTAATGTCTCTCGAGTCATCTATCAAGCACTTGTTTATCATGTTGGAACAGCTGGTGTGCATTAAACTAGCAGGTGAGATATGATCTCAATACGGCTACAGACCATTGAAGAATTTCAGGGTGGTTACCGTGTTATTATTGAATTGAAACAAAATTTGATGCCATGTAATATCGAGATCATAAAAACTACAGTAAATATGCATTTACATAAACCATTGCTCTGTTACTTCAGGATACCTTTAGCTAGCATCTTATTCCTGGCCTAAATAAAGTGACAATCAAAAGCCACCGGGTAACTTGAGGATTTTCGGTTCACAGCAGGTCTCTCTTACATGGAGATTTTCCATCCTGCCGCCATGGAAAGTTCTCAGTTGAGTTGAATCGACTCAACTGTGCAGCTTTAAAGGGCATGTATATTCATGGCTTCATAAGAATTCAGGCCTTGAAAAGGAGAATTTTAAGAGGTATACTTGGCCACAATTTATGCAAAATATTCAAACTCAAAAATAAATCCCTTGCACAGTGGCTCCGTAGCTCAAAAAAATAAATAACTCCCATATTAGATGAAAATAAAAAATGGAAGATGCATACCTGCAGAACCAGAAGAGGATAAGTAGATATCCCGCCAGAGTAATCCACAGCTGGTATGAGCTGCTTGAGCTCCAAAGTGGGTGCAAAATCAGCAAAATCATCTATAACTGAGGTGGTCTCAGCCTCAACAAACAACACACCCTCAGCATTGCAATTAATTTCAATGCGACCATCCTCATCTCTACGTAACCTTCCTGCCATGGGGTAGAATGGCACAAGGGCCTTGCTCAAAGCCTCTTTGAGCACTTTTGCATCAAAGAAGTTTGGGGCACCTGTGGGCCTATAAAAATAGACACTTGGGGTGTGGAACCTTGGTACCACCAAATCCACGTTCGAGTTCCACAGCCCCCTCCGGGGAGTCTCCTCCGCCGGCTGCACCATGGTTGACTCCTTCACGTTGATTATCATCTTTCTCCGCGCTAATGCTCTGTCTATCCCACTCCCAGACCAAGTTCTCTGCAGTTTGAAAGGCAAATTGTTACAAAACTCTCAGTGGGTATCCTCTTAATGATGACAGTTACCCCTCCCAGCCCCAAACTGTTCGTGGACCCAAAATTTATTGGTGGGTTGCACAGTTAAACGCCGCGGCTGGCATTGATATATAATGAAAACGAAATCTTTTTGTTGTAGAATTATTTCTGAAACATCAAAAAAACAAGAAGAAGAAGAAAGTAAATGCCTTTTGCCCTTCTTAAATCTTAACATCTAGAAATGACTCCAACATTACTGCCGAGTCAACACAAAAGGAAAAGCAAATACATCTATCACCATCATTTAAAGCACTGCATCAATGCATCTAAACCTTTCCCAGTTAGATTTCTCTCACCCTTCCAGCCTGACCCTTCCCTGACATAAATCATTCAAGGACACGAGTAAAAGAGGTACAGATTGAAACTCTTCTAAAAGACAGAGTTACATGAGTCATTTAACTCGTGCATAAATCACCTTATTTAATTGCTTAAAAACCGAAAAAGACTACCAAAAGATAGAGCAGAACCCACAAGCATTAAATCGAAAGAGGCATGACAATAAGAGCTAGCTAGCATACCTTTGAGAGGCTAGGAAGCAGAAAGGGAGAGATGAAATCTGAGACAAAAGAGGTGAACAGAGGTCAATGGAGTTGAGACCTTGGAAGTGGAGTTGGTGTAAAGATGTTGAAGGGCCAACTTATAGTGATCCTGCAAGGTGCATGTTTCTTGAGGGAAACAAAAAATATTAGTTTCCACCAACCCCCGCCTAATGGTGGTGGCCACTCATCGTTGCCACGTCAACCAACAGCGCTGCCACTCGGCGAACAGTTCACCCAGCATAACCTACTTTGCTGCCTATTTAAATTATATTTTTCTTGTGCTTTTGCTTTCGGAAAGCAGACCAGGTTGGTGAGAACTCGCTCCGCAAGCAACTCGGCGCAGATTACAAATTACGTAACCCCGGGATTCCACCGCCGCTCGAGGCTGCATTGTCAGCATTGCCTGTTTTTTACTGAATTTTCTAGGGGGGGGACTATTTAAACTTTATTTATTTATTTATTTATTAATCGGTTTTACATAATAATGTAAAAGTAATTTTAAAAATATATGTAAATATTATTTTAAAACTAAAAAATATTTTAAAAAAGTAATTACTGTAACACTAATAAACAAGATACTTGTATGATGTAAATGTATATTAATATAAGAAAATCAATGCTCTTCGAAGATATTAACCTGTAACCTGTGTGTGTATATTATTATTTTATTTTATATATTATATTTTATTTCAAGACTATAAATAATATTTATATTTTGAAATCAAATGCAATTTTAGAGTATGAAATTAGGAGAGAGAAAATGATAGAGCACCCTGCCCCGATGTATTGATTTTTGATGGGTCATTTAAAATGACATTCAAAGTTGATGTATCTGATGAAATGTCATATCTACATGCAAATAGGGAGAAGATTCCTCTGAATTCCAGCTGGATATATATATATATATATTACTATATATATATATATATAGCTACATGTGTGTGAATAAATATTGAAAAGATTTATCAGTGCAAGCTATTAACTAAATCAAGAAGCTGAAAAATAAGAATTACCCAGATTTTTTTATTTAATTATATATCAATATTTTTTTATAAAAAAATAAATAATTTAAATTACATAAAATAAAAAAGCACCAAGGAACCAGGGTGTTGAATATCATTTCGTTAGGTGAGATATTCAATCAATCCACAATATTTATTCATATCAGATAATCAAACTCCTTACTCCACGTGTCAATCAGTTGTCAAATCTAATCTCTTTTATCACCGCAGGATTTATTAAATTAACGAGGATTGCCAGGGAAATCACGCCTTGCCCTCGTGGCTGCTCCTGTTTGGCTAATTATCAGCAAATGGTGTCCACAGCCTTCAAGCATAATATCATCTCTAATTATTTGATATTGTGGCGGGTGTTTTTTATTTTATAAAATATTATTTATTTTTTTAATATTTATACAGAGAAACATACTCATCAAAAATTTAATTGTTGCTAGGTCAGGTTTTTGTTGGATAAATTAAATAACTCGTCCACTTCAAAATTCAGATCTTATCCTTGACCCTATTGACCACTTTTTATATATATATTAAATACAATTAGATATCTTATCCTGAGGTGCGAGCTTCAAATATGTGTCTTTGAGAGTTTGTTTAGGTTTATTTTTTAAAGTATTTTTTATTTAAAAATAAATTATAATGTTATTTTATAAAAATAATTTTTTACTGACATACAAAAATAATTTAAAAAATTAAAAGGAATTAAATTTAAAAAAAAAAAGAAAAAATAAATAAAAACTCATATTACCTCGTAGTCCATCGTCATCATCAAACAAGAAAACAAGCAGAGACGCAAAGTCAGTTGGGAAGTTGGTGAGATGGTGACCTGCCGCAAATTATAGATGGTGGGCCCTCTGAACGGATATTTCTTGCTGACTAAGAATTTGTTCCGAAATATTCCTGGTAATTAGTTATCTTTTAATAAACCTTTTTAATATGTTTTGCTGGATCCGTTCAAAGATTTTTTATGTTTATATTTTTTTATTTATGTTAAAAAAATAAAAATATTATGTTAATATATTTTTAGCAAAAAAATAACTTTATAAACAATTATTAAATCCTCTTCTTGTATTATAGCATCATCTTACGTCAGCTGGAAAGTTGGTGAGGTTTTGACTGCTCAAATATTTTAGTTCTCGGTGATTTTGAAAGTACTTGAGACGAAATGTTTTTTAAGATATTTTTTATAGATGTATTAAAATAATATATATTTTAAAAATTATTTTTAATATCAAGAAATTACAATTAATTTTAAAAAGGACAATATTTTTAAAAAAAAAAGGAAAATAAACTAAAAATACCACGTGTCCATCAGGTTCTAACATCGTACGTGCAAAGATTGAGGAGACAAGAAAGTCACTGTGTTGTTTTCGGGACACGTGTAACATCTCCAGGAGAGGCAAGGCTGGTGGTCCACAATAACTGGATTTGTGACGCTGGGTGTATCTTGGCTAAGTTGCCATGAATAGTTTAAAAAAAATATTTTTTTTAAAAAAAAAAATCTGATATTATAACAATAAAAATATCTAAAAATACTTAAAAATAATTAATTTAAGTAAAAATTAAAAATTAAAAAAAAATATTCTTATTAAAAATATTTTTAAAACACAATATTAAATAGAATCCAAGGGGTGCAGAAGAAATTATTTGATAAAAATAAGTGTGCTTTATTAGAGAGATAAAGAGGAAAAAAGAAATAGTTTTAAATCTTAATTTATTATTTTTTGACCCACAGGAAGAGAGCAGAGCTGGTGGAATTGATTTTTGACTTTTTACCCATTTTGGAGACTTTTCTAAAATGTCTGGGTGCTTGTGGGATGGAAAACAGAAGACCAAAACAATTTAAAAAACAAGTTCAAACAAAATCTGGAGTAGCTATTTGACTCCCACCCCTAATAGAACTGTACGAGCGAATTTACCTAACTATGCGCCGGATTTTTTTATTTATATTGAAAACCAATTGATTTTATATATATTATATTTTATTATTTTAATATTTAATTAGTAAAATTATAATTGATAAAATTTGCTAAACAAAGATTTTTTTTTATCAAAAAGAGATAATATATATTAAAGCTTTAGTATTAAATAAATATCAAAATATATAATTATTTTGATGTATTTAAAAGAAAATAAAACTTAAAAATAATGATTATTATTATTTTGAATGTTTTATCCATAATAATTAGAAAATTCAACACCTGACAATATTAAAAAAAAATAACTCTTATTATATTTAAAGAAATTATTTAACTTGAAAAAAAAATAACAACATTATTTTTAAATGATGACCAAAACAAATAAAAATTTAAATATTAAAAAAATCATAATAATAGTGGAATAAATAAAATGAAAACAAAAACTAAGAGCATGTATATGTAAACATGGATAGAAATAAGAATTATGTAAATAATATATAAAAAAAATAAAAAATTCAAAGAGTAATGAAAAGTGAAAACCACAGTTGAAATAATTGTTTATTACTGTTTGAAATTGTGATATCCCTTAGCTATTCTATAAAATAATAGTCGTGGTGCCTTAAACTGACTCGTACACCCCAGTTATAAAAGAAAAAATTATAAGTGGAAAAAAATAGAAAAGAAATGCTAAAGCAAAGTGGTTCAGAGGATTATTCATGGTGTGCGTAAGCTGTCTTAGACACCCTGGTTATAAAAAAAAATCTACACGTGGAAAAAAAATCACGGTGCACGTAAGATGACTCGAACACCACATTTATATTAAAAAAAGAGTATAAATGAGAAAAAAAAAAAAACAGGAAAAAAATGTAATAAAAAAATGGATCCAGAGATAAAAAAAAAAATATATAGGTGGGAAAAAAATTGTGGTGCTCGTAAGCTGGCCTGAATATTCCAATTCTAAAATAAAGAAAAAAATGTATTAAAAAAATGGGTCAAGAAATTAATTGTGTTACATGTAAGCTATTTCGAACATCCCGTTATAAAAAAACAGAACCCCGGTATTTTATTAAAAGAAATAATCTTTTCAAACAGTAATGAGAAAAAAATTATGGTGCGCGTAAATTGATACGGACACTCTGGTCATGGAAAAAAAATATAAGTGGAGAAAAAAAAGCAAAAAAACACATAAAAAAAAAGTGGATCTGGAGATTAGTCGTGGTACACGTTAGCTGCCACGGATACGCTGGTTAAAAAAAACATAACAAAAGAAGCCCAGTTAAAAGAAAAAAAACTGACCTGGACACCCTGGTTCTAAAAAAATTGTTTTTTTTCACAAAAGGTTACCGTTTATTAAAAAACAAAAAAAATACACGGTTATAAAAAAGTGCAAGGGGAAAACATCTTTTTAAACAGTATAAGAAAAAAATCATGTTGCGCGTAAACTAACTCGAACACCCCGATCATGGAAAAAAAGTATAAGTGGCAATAAAAAATAGGAAAAACTTAATAAAAAAATGGATCTAGAGATAAGTCGGTACATATAAGCTGAAACAGATACTCCGGTTTAAAAAAATAAAAAACCCGGTTAAAATAAAAAACAGAAAACACATTTTCAAGCGGTATTGAACAGTGAAAATGTATGTTAAAAAAAACAAAGGAAGCATGGTTATAAAAAAAAATACAAGGGGAAAGTACCTTTTTAAACAGTGATGACAAAAAAAATCATAATTCGCATAAATTAATCCGAACACCCCGGTCATGGAAAAAAATATATGAGTAGAAACAAAAAAAGGGGAAAATGCATAAAGGGAAAAAAAAATAGATTCGGAGATTAGTCGTAATACGTGTAAGCTATCACTGATGTCCTAGTTTAAAAATAAAAAAAAAATAAAAAAATTTCCCAACAATAATTTTCCAAAATTAGGATTTTAGTAGGGGGAAAAACCAGATTTTATTATTAGAAAAAAAAATGGAAAGCAAATTTTCCAATAGTAATTTTCTAAAATTAGGATTTTAGTCGGAAAAAAATAAACCCGGATTTTATTATTAGGAAAACAAAAAAAAACTACATTAAGTTTTGATGGCGGAGGGGTTCGAACTCCTGTGCGCGGGAACCATTCGGCCACAACCCTTTTTCTATCATCTTTACTCTACAAATCAAAAGAAAGAACCCTGTTTAAAAAAAATAAAAATAAATGAGCTCATGTAGACGAGAAGCAGCAAATCAAATGTCTAGTCTACAGTGTTTTGTGTGTGCGTGAACAGTGGCTAGCTACAGTAAATTATCAATTTTGTTTTAGCTTTTGCTAGTGAATTTGCCCGTACGATGCGCAGGGCTTTTTTAGCTATATAGAAAACTGATTGATTTTCTACGTGTTGTAATTTTTTATTTGAATATTTAATCAATAAAATTATAATTCATCAAATCTGTTAGAAACGAGTTTTTTTTCCACCGAAAAGCAATTGAATATTGTTATTCTTAAAAATATTTTGATAAAATTTACTAGAAATTTTTTTTCCATGTACGGAAATGATTTTTAAATTTATTGCTCTTATTATTATATTAAAAATATTTTAGGATACTAATAGTAAATTATTATTTTTTGAAAAATAATATATATATATATATATATATATATTAAGCTTATATTAAATAAATATCAAATTATATAAATAGTTTAATATATTACAAGAAAAAAAATATTATAAATAATCATTATCATTATTTTGAATACCTTGTCTATAATAATAAGAAATTTCAATACCTATCAATATTAACAAAAAAAGATAATTCAAATGCTAAATAAATGACAAAACAAAAATAAATATTATTAGATTTGAAAAAATTATTTGAATTGAAGAAAAAAAAAGAGAAAATAGACAATATTATTTTTGAAAGGATAACCAACAGAAATTAAATTGTAAATATTAAAACACTAAACTTAATAACAGTGGAAAGAATAAAATTGATGAGAAAAAAATTCCATGACTTTTTTATTTTCATATGATGATTTTTTTTCAAAAAAAACTTAGGCCATATATATATATATATATATATATATATATATATATATATATATATATATATATATATATATATATATATATATATATATATTAAGGCTCTAACATTATATAAATATCAAAATATATAATTAGGCTGACATATTTAAAAGAAAATAAAACTTGCAAATAATCATTACTATTCTTTTGAATGTTTTATCTATAATAATTAGAAAATTCAATGCCTAAAAGTATCAATAAAAAATAAATATTATTATATTTAAATAAATTTTTTTAACTTAAAGAATAATAAATAATAATAATAATAATAATAAATATTATTTTAGAAATGATTACCAATATAAATTAAAATTTAAACATTGAGAAAAATCTTAATAACAAAGAGCATGTACAAATAAATATGGCCAAAAATAAGAATTAAAAGTATAGCATTAAAAGTTTAAGGGATAAAATAAATAAAAAAATATCTATAATAAATCTAATTTAAAGGACAAAACTGAAATAAATCCTAATATTGAAATTCCATAATCCAAAATAAAACCAGAAATTAAAAGAAGTGGAACCGGAATGAAACTCAAATACGTAATTTATCTGGATAGAAGGATAAAATTGAAAAAAATCAAACTTTGACACTAAAATTATTAAGGATTTATGAGTAATTTGCTTGGAAGGATAAAATTGAAATAAATCACAACTTTGATGCCAGAAATATTAAGGATGTCAGGCCAAAACGTAAAATTAAAAGCACAAGGACCGAACTGAAACTACACTATATAATTACTTTGAATTGAATGACGCAATTGAAACAAATCAAAACTTATATAATTGCAATAAGGGTCGGAAAAATAAATTTGGACATTCAGAGAGTGAAATGAACTTTGCCAAAAACACTACTTCGCTGACGTCAGCCTGCGCAGGAGGAGAGAGAAATGAGGTGGGAAAATTCAAACGATCATTGACACGTACCCGAACACCACATGGATACACGCGCAGCACCATGTGGAAGAGAGCATGGCATAAAAGCATTCTAGACGCCGGTTGAATGTTTTTGGACGTCGTATGACGATGCACGCGCCATTCGAAACGCGAATGGCACGGAACGGACGGGGCGTGATGCGACGCGCCCACAGTAATCCAGCACGAAAAAGAATAAAAGAATTGGCTAATTACCGTATGGCTCTTCACACCCTGGGCATTGTTTTGTCCTTTTTGATGGTTAAAATGGTAATTTCACTATTCAAAGAAATATTAAAAACAAAACTGGCCTGGCGAACCAGATCAGACTGGATCGAAAATGAGCAATGACCGATTAGACCCTCAGACCAACGCCCTTTTTTGTTCGTTTTGAGGGACGATACCGTCATTGCACTATTCATGGGCGTAAATAACAAAAAAAAAGGGTGGACAAACTCGCGCGCACCATCGAATCAAATTGTGAGTGAACAGTGACAATGAATCACAATGAACAGTAAACGAACAGTAACAATCCGTTCTCTTTTAGCTATATATAATTAGCTATGGTAGCCGTGTTTTGTCGTGGCTGAAATTATTTTTTTAAACATGAAAAAATATGAATTATATATAATTTTTTATTATAGAATAAATTTAGATAAGATAATAAATTTGTGCATGAATCTTATAAAATACAAGTTGTCTATAAAATATATAAAATTTAAATTGATATAAATTTATTTGTTTAGTAAGTTTCAATGAAATAACTAATATGAAATTATCATTGTCATTAAAACAAATCAAGAAAATTTGGATATCTAAATTATGGAATATGTTGTATCAGGATTAGTTTATTATACAATTCTATTTAAATTAAACACAACAGGTAAAATATAAATTGTGAAAGAACTTGCATTGATCAAATAATAAAAATAAATAGTTAATTTGTTATCTCCAAAAAGAAAAAATCATTAATTGCAAATTCATCCCCACATTACTGTCTTTATCATTACTATAACAATTAAAATTATTATCAATATTACTATCCAAATAGTGAAAATAATTAAATTGCCTTGAAGAATTAAAAAATAAATAAAAAAATAACTAAAATTATCATTATATTTTCCAGAAAATAAAATTATAAAATTATCTGATATGAAAATAAGATAAAAATAAAAAACAGAGAAAAATATAGCAATATTGATTTTAGAATGATCATAAACATAAATTAAAATTTAAGAATGAAACTGAATAAAAATTAAATGCCAATAAAAATAAAATGATAAAAATTTAAAATAAAAACTAAAAGTATAAATGAATGAAGATGGACAAAAAAAAAACATTGTCCAAGAAAGATCGAAAAAATCAAGAAAGAAAAGAATCAATATTAACTAAAAAAAAAAAAACAAGTGCCAAAATGAAAACCCCAACAAAAAATAAAAATAAAATCTAAAAGTACAAATGCATAAATATAGAAAAAAAAATAAAAATTTCGAAGAAGGACAAAAGGCCAAATGAATTAATAAAAAAATGAAGAATGAGTGACAAAATAAAAAATAAAATATATAATTAATTCCAATTGAAGGATAACAATGAAAGAAATTAAAATTTTAGGACAAAAATAAATGGATTTTAAAAAAATCAATATATTGCAATTATTGAACTAATAAAATAATAAAGACTGAAATGAAAAGTAATATATATGACAAATTTTAAATCGGGGACAAATTTATAATCAATAAATAACAAACTATAAGAGTCAATAATTCTGTTAGAGTCAGTTATATACTGACTTTAATTAGCTGTTATTTTGTTGTTTTTAGTTTTCCAGAATTCTTCAAGTGTGTGAAGAATTGTGTTGCCTTTCAATTCATGTGTATGGCTATATAAGCCAAGAATCATTTCAATCAAATTACTGAGTATTATACAGAAAAGATCCTTAGCAATTTATCATAGTCCATTTCAATTCAAGAGCATAAATGAAAATAATTAAAAGTTCCATTGAAAAATCAATAATAAAAATGAAATCAAAAGATCAGGGACTAAAATGAAAAATATATAAATATGAGAGACTGTATCGTATTTCACTGATAATATGAGAGAGAAAAAAGAGGAGAAAAAAAAACCGTCCATCAAAAATCAAACTATTTGATTTAACAGACAGGTATCGCTTGTGAAGTACGAGTACATGGCGCGTGACCATATAAATATATTTATATTTTTTTATGATATATATGTTACAATATGAATTTCATAATTAACGTATATAAATAGTATTTATTATTTTATCTGAAAGTGGATTGAAAATATCTATAGCTACTAAGGTGAGATTCAACAATTCATACCATGTTCGGGCCATTTGCCAGGCCTTGGGTTAGCAATTCACGGGCTCATGGGGCTATTAGGTTTTTCATGGGCCTAGGATTGACTCTCGCATTTAGATGGGGGAAAACCCGACAGCTACGAGCATCGAGTCAGGCCCACGAGGAATAAATATTTGACCAAACCCGAGGCCCATAAAACCAAGTGGAGATTTTGATTCCGGAAACAGAGACTATTAAACGGAGTGTGATGTTGGGAGACGTGCAAGGGGAAGTGTGAGCCCAATTAGATCCCGAGTCTAGTTGTTTTATATATATATATATATATATTAAAAAGATTATTTACTATTTTAATAAATTTTAAAGCAAAAATATATACTGGTGGTGTCAACGTTCCATTTAACAATTTCTTATGTCAGCCTCATCTTATTTTTTTTTTAAATATTTATTTATAGAGTGTTTACCGTGGAGGATGTTGTTTAATAGATTAAAATAATTAAAATATAAAATTAATAGCAGCCCCGGTGATTTAGGAGTGCATTTAAGTTAATGTTCGTCCAGGAAAAAATGATCACAAGTAAGGTTTCTGTATCAATGTATTATTCTATGTTTTCTATTTTTATATATTTGAAATAATATTTAATTAATATTTATCTTTCTTTATATTAGCGTGGCACGGGTCAGGTCCATGCCATGCTATAGGTTTCTTTATATTAGCGTGGCATGGGTCAGGTCCATACCATGCTATAGGTTAGATAATAATAATATATAAATATTGTTTAACTTGAATTAAATATTGAAGATAATTTATATATATATATATATATATTGAGACAACAACACGTTATAATGATTCAGGTAAATTCAAATTAATCAATCAATTCACATGTGAGGTCATAAGATCATAATAACTATTTATAAATAAAAAGGGAACAAATTATGAAGACAATTTTCAATAAATTAAATATCAAATGTTATATTAAAAATAAACTAGTAATACAGGACAAGAAAAAAATTAGGTCAAGTCGGTTAACTTGTCAATTTTATGATCTGAATCTTGAAACAAGGATAAATCAATAAAAAGATTAATTCTTAATTAAAAAAGTGTTGAGAGATAAAATTAAAAGAAAATTAATTAGAAAATAGTACACAATACTCTAGTCAACTCATGTGAACTCGTGAAATAATTCATGAGATGAGAATAATCTTATAAAAAATAAATTAAAAACAAATCACAAAGCTTAGCTCCCAAATAACATGGCATGTAAAGGATGAGAATGAAAAAAATCATTTAGAAAAAAACTCAAGTTAACTAAATTAACTCTTTAAACTAGTGATTTAAATCACGAGATTGAGATAAACTACTAAAAAATAAATTAGAAAAAGTATGAAACTCAATCACTAATAAACATGACGTTGAAGAACATGATTGAAGTTATAAAATCAATTAAAAAAAATCAAGTCAATTTAGATTAAATTGTCATACTCTTGAGTGGAGCTATGACATGAAATGATTTTATAAAAAATAAATTATAAAATTTAATTTTTAACAAACTGAATATTTACCGAGTTTTTTAATAACTCTTTTGTCGTTTTTCTTTTTTAATTTCTGTTTACATGCAAAATAAAAATAGTAAAAAATAATTTATTCCGCCCCACGGGACAAAAACAAGTTGACTATTCCACATACTGAACAAAAAATATTGATTGCACATGACGTCAGCCTCATATCTTATCTACTTGCTCCTCTTAGCCAACACACGTGCAGGACGCGTGCTACCGATCCGGTTTAAGCTCAAAAGACAACCTTAAATCAGGCAATCCTCGCACCGTCTGATCTGTCTGCAATAACAGCTTACAAGTGAGTATCAATCCTCACACAACAACACTCAACCTTGGTGATTGTTTCTGCCCTCTTTTACCCCGTTTCTCTTGCACTATCTTTTCCAATTGTTTAGGTTTTCATTCGATTCTCTGTTTCTTTATTCTTCTGTCTGTCTGGTTCCCAAGAAAATGTACAAAAATCGAGGAAAAAAAGGAAAAGAAAGTGTAAGGTATATTACTCTTTGGAAACTGTATGTGTATGAGTTTATCCTGGTTTTGCTTATTCGTTGAGATTCTATCTGGGCACTTGTGTGTGTATTTATACACGTTGTTTATTTATCTATGAGCACAGGGGTATCCGTAGGTCCTTTCGATGGACATGTTGGGATGTCTTCGGATCTGTTTGGGCGCTATGGATGATTTGGGCAAGAAGAATGGTTGGTTTTGTTACTGATTGCTTTGATTTTGTTTCAGCAAGAAATGGGGGTGTATTTGAGCTCCCCTAAAACTGACAAGGATTCAGAAGATGGTGAAAATGATAAACTTCGATATGGTTTGTCCTCCATGCAAGGCTGGCGGACAACCATGGAAGATGCCGTAAGTACTCTTCATGGTTTCTGAAAATTGAATGTTCAGGTTGGATGTTGATGTTAAAAGAGATTGACTTCCTGTGAGTATTGCAATTGCTGTTTTTTCAAGTGTCATTAACTGGCAGGAAAAGTATTGAATTTAATGTTTCTATGCCCTGTGGCTTGCCGAAACAATAGCAACAATCTCAAGGGCGAATCAAACAAAGAACCAGAATTTGCCTGGTTCTTTAAGGATGGTTCATGATGAATTGTGTAGTTTCCTTTGGATGTTTACTGTGTTAAAACTGGAGAACAGAAAACTTGTGCAAGTTTCAATAGAAAGTAGAGTTATTATGTAGAATGATCTTAACTCTTTGAATTTTTGTGAAATTATAACAGGCAAGTGTTTCGTTGCAAAAGGGAATTATTATTATAAAATATACCAAAAGAGATCAGGGTGTTACTGTAACCTGTGAGTGTTTTTATTATGGATTACAATAGTGTTTTTGGGTTGGTTTGGTTCGGGTGGGTCATGTTTTTTATTTTTTTTATTTCTTTGTACAGTAAAATAACCTTTCTACCCTCAAATAAGACAAAAAATATAGTTACTATAGGGGGGCCACAGTAATTTCACATTCCATTGCACAGTAAAATAATCTTTTTACCCTTCAATAAGACAAAAATCATTGTTTGCCTGCGGGGGCGTTACAAATATTTCATATTTTTTTGAAAATGTCTAAATACTAACTTACCCTCCAATAAGACAAAATTGAAGAGTTGACTGTGGGGTTGTTACGGTAATTTACCATTTATTATTATCATTATCATTATCATTATTATTATCATCATTATTATTATCATTATCATTATCATTATCATTATCATTATTATGAATACCGTGTGTGCGCCTGACACACACGCCAATAGTATTCGGTTTCATGCCTATTTTGGGCGGCGCGTGTGACGTGTTACAGTGGCGGAAAATGTCCTTCCGGCGTCTTAGGGGATGCTTCGCCGTGTTCTCTTCCTCGTGACGTGGCACATGGCCTCACAAGGTAGCCGGAGAGGTGACGGTGGTCGGTTGAATCCCCCCCCCTTTTCTCTCTCATTCATGCTAAAACTACATGGCAACCCCCCGGTTTTATGGCTGTTTCATTTCAATCCCTGACCGTTTAATTGTGTTGTATGGTCCTTATTTTTGTTATGTAAGTTTTGATTTATTTCAATTGTATTCTTTGATTGAAATTGATTATATATTACGTTTTCATTTCAGTTCTTATTCTTTTAATTTTGGGTTTGGTTTTAAATCCCTTAATATTTTCGGTACAAAAGATTTGTTTTTTTCAATTTTATCTTTTGACTGAAATTGATAATATATTTGGTTTTCATTTTGACCCTTATATTTTTAAATTTTTATTTTAATTCCTTAATTTTTTTATATTTTTTAAATAATCTCTATTTTTGTCCATGTTTATATATATGTGCTCTTAGATTTGGTCTTTAATTTTTATTATTTTCTCTTTTGTTGAGTTAGTATTTTTTTGAAAAATTTTGTTCTTAAATTTTAATTTGTGTTTATGATCATTTGAAAATTGATATTTCTTATTTTTTCCCCTTTGTTCCTTTTTTTTTTTCACGTCAAATGACTTTTTTAGGTTATAATTTTTATTTTTTATCATTTTTTTATTTTAACGTTTACTCTTTTGTTAAAGTTTTTAGGCTTTTTTTATTCTTTGATTGAATTTTTTCCCATTATTAATGCAACAACAACAACAACAATTTTAGTTTTTTTCTTGCTTCCTCTTTTATTAATGTTTTTGAGTTTTTTTTTTCGGGGTAATTTAATAATTTTTATTGTTTTAGCTGTAATAGTAATGATATTTTTAGATGTTAAGGCTTCAATGTTGCTGTTATTATAATGGAGTGTGTTGATGTGTTTCATTATATCAAACCTTGCATGTATAAATGTTATATTTTATTTTTGAATTAGTAAAACCTATTAATTGTTTCAATCCCAACAATTATAAATGTTGTTTACTCAACCCGCAACGTAGTGCGGGTAATTTAACTAGTACTTTTATAATACATATTAAAGTGAACATTCAATGAAATGTTGTGCCTTTGTTGAATAGACAGGATATGATCTTATCCAGTCAAATAGCATGGACAGAGTCACAGATGCATATTGAAAGCACTATGATTCCTGAGTTGAATTCATGAAACAATTTCAAAGAGTATAGTTGAGAGATCAGGAAATAATCTGCATCGTAGGTATCATCACACTAGGAATTAGATACAGAGCCTTTCAAGCATGTATCGACTTTAGAGAATAAAATCTTGCCCAATTTGGAGGACTTTTTAGTCCTTATGTTACGGGATGTTCCTAGTTGCATATGAACTTATAAAAGGTGTTTGACAGCATGCAGCTTATCCAGATTTGGACAGTTTCACATCTTTCTTTGGTGTTTATGATGGCCATGGAGGTTAGCATTTCCTTGAATGATGTTATTTATATTAATATCTTTTCTCATATCTGTTATTATTTTGTGAAAACCTTCTAGTTTTGTTCCCTTTCCAGATGCTAATATTCTGTAATATTTGTGCACTTTCTTTACTACAGTGGTATGTATACCTGTCCCTTTAAAAATAGGAGGTTTGAATAAGATACAAGCACTTCCTTTTCTTATCTGTAAAGGGGCTAGGTTAAGGAAACTATCTATGACCTGAAGTGTCCATGCTTATGTGATGTGTCAGGACTATAGAAACAAGGATTGATTCTTTGAGCATGTTTAAAGGGCTTAGACTTGGTGGATTGATCGGAATTGGATTTTGTTTTAAAATTTCAAAAAAGGATTCAATAGGTATATTGCTGGATTTCTGCCAGCTACAAATACTGTAAAGGTGTAAAGACCCATTTTTAACATATTCAAAATCTTTAGAAGAATCGGATGAGATGGGTGCTGGTAAGGTGGAACTAGTGGTAGCATCAGGGTCGATTCATAATCAACTATTCCTGTGCTGGTGGCTACTCAAGCATGCATCAACTTACCCTTCATATGGAGCAAGGTTTATCATTTTAGTTATAGGTTATGGTGCTGATCATAGTTGTCCAATGCAATGCTAGTAATCATCTCCCAAGTTAGTAAAATGCAGTCTGTGTCATTCCTAACCAATTTCTATTGTTTTGCAGGCCAAGCAGTGGCTAAGTTCTGCTCTAAATATCTTCACGAACAAGTGCTCAAACAAGAAAGTTACTTGTCTGGTGATTTAGGCACTTCTTTACAGAAAGCTTTTCTCAGGTTATTTCACTTGTTCACTATCTTCTTTTTTTAATATTTTGATATATGTAATTATTCGCTTGCTATCAGTTTTGGTTGTGTGTTTGAGTTGTACTTTATTGATCTAGACTCTTATTTGAACTGTGCTACAGATATGCTAATGCTTTCTTTGATATGGTGTCTTACTTTATTATCACAGTAGCTTACAGAAGATTTAGCTCATTAAAAATAGAATGGAGGAAAAGGATCCCATGTATAACCAAGCCCAACTAGTTTGCGACCAAGGCTTGCATGAGCTGTTCTTTGATAGTGGTCTAATTTGACAGTGGTGATGCCATTTATATGCTAATAGTGTATTGTTTTTATTAAAGAGTGAAAATATTGTACCATATTAAATCATTGCTACCGTGATGATGGTGAATGCAATAGCATGCAGTAATGGTTTCGGTCAGTTTATAAGATACCGAACTGGTTTTTGTTATAGTTTACATAAGTTTCTAATCCTATTGAAACTATGTAGGCAAGTTTTATGCATCTTAACTGTATTGTTGATGCAGAATGGATGAGATGATGCGTGGGCAGAGGGGATGGAGAGAACTAGCTAGGTTGGGTGATAACATGGAAAAGGTTTCTGGTATGATAGAAGAATTGATGTGCACACCAAGAAGTGGTCAAGTCAATGGCCATTTTGGTGACTGGCCTGATGAGGAGGTACTCCATCATGCTGTATAATGTTTTTCAATTGCTTGCAGCTAACGACAGAATAATATTTCCTTGCTATGCTAATTGCTATTGTCAATTGATGCATCCCTGGAATAACTAACACTGAAGTGCACTAGCATACGCATATTGAACAGAAGTGTGTAAACAGGGCAATGGTTTGGCTGTTTGGGATCTTCTTGATTACTGTTGGAGGGATATTTTTTTGGAGAGTTTCAGCTTAAATGTAGTTTCAAAGGTCTTATTTAGGCTTGATATTTTTAGTTGTTATGGAGTTGAAAGTTTAGAGTTTTAAGACCCTGAAAGTTCTCAATTGCTTAATGCAGTTTCTACTAGTTTTCTTTAGCTTATCCGTTTTATTTTTTTTTACAAAGGAAAGACTATAATCCAAGACCTCTTGGGAGACCCCTGAAAGTTCTCAATTGCTTAATGCAGTTTCTACTACTAGTTTTCTTTAGCTTATCCGTTATATTTTTTTTACAAAGGAAAGACTAAAATCCAAGACCTCTTGGGAGACCCCTGAAAGTTCTCAATTGCTTAATGCAGTTTCTACTACTAGTTTTCTTTAGCTTATCCCTTTTATTTTTTTTTTACAAAGGAAAGACTAAAATCCAAGACCTCTTGGGAAGATGAGGGAAATGGATGCTAGTTGCAGGGCAAACTCATTGGCATTTAATTCTAATTTAATCTTTCTTTTTATTTGTTTTTTATGGTGGTTTTCTTTCTTTGGCCATTCAGATTTAGAAATTTTCTCTTGCAGTTTGAATATAATTAATGGGAAATTCCCTTTTATAGAAATGGCTATTCCCTTTATCAATAACATTTGCATGCTGGCTTCTGTTAATATTACTAGTTTTGAAATGGTATGTTAATGACATTTTAATAAGTATAGGAAAAGTAAATCGTATTATGCAAAAATCAGGGGCCTCATTCTGGCTTTGATGGACCGAATTGTGGAAGCACTGCATGCGTTGCAATTATTCGAAACAACCAACTTGTTGTTGCGAATGCTGGTGATTCTCGCTGTGTAATATCCAGGAAGGGTCAGGTATTCTTATTCCCTCTTGTTTAGTAAGCTTTCAGCTTTTTTCTTTCCCCTATATTGTTAAAAAGGAATCAATTATTTGTTCCTTGATGTTTCCCAATCAATGAATAGAAAATGATCTTGGTGTTCGGTATATATATATATATAGTATCGATTCATGGACGGATGCTTTCTTGCCTGTTGTGGGTCTGTGTGTATATGTTACTGGAGCAAACATGCATCTTTTTGTTCTGTTTGGAAAATAGCCTGCCTTTTACTCGTAGAAAAGGCCCTTTTCATCCTTTCAAACATGGAAAAACAGTTTTGTTTCCACATTCTTTTGAACAACATTGCTGTATTGCCTATTTTGTTTATGACAAAAGAATGCTACCAGGACCCATCTTTGAATTTCTAATATTTGGAAAAAAGAATTGAAAAGGGGAAGAGGATAAATAAAAAAAGGCTCATACTTGAAAAAAAAATCACAGTTTTCTTTTTATTGTTTTTTCTTTGAAGAGTGAAGGCCTGTTTATGTGTTGGGATTTATGTTTGAGGAGTCCATCACTAATAATTTGATGAAATAATTGTCTAGCAGGTTTGATTTTCTCTGTCTGTGATCATTCACTCTTTAGATTTTTCTTTCTTCTCTCAAAGACCATTTTTGTTATGTGACAAAGTTCTTGTAAGTTGTAACATTCCATGGATCTCCTGTAAGTCTCGGCCAGATTTGTCATTTGTGAATTCTGTAGTTCCATTCACTTGAAGTAGTGCTGTGATTTGGGAAAGTGACATACAAAACAGATTTAAGAGGGTGTTTGGGAGGGCGGTTGCGGTAGCTTTTGAAAGTGCTTTTCGTGCCGAAATGTATGAAAATGATATTTTTTTATTTTTAAAAAATTATTCTTGACATCAGCACATTAAAATGATCTAAAACACCAAACCGCCGGTTTTTAGAAATAAAAAAAAGAAGAAGAAAAAAGAGGAAAAGCACCAAACCGCCGGTTTGGCCACCCTCCCAAACGGTGCCTAATGGTTAAAGTGAAATTATCCGAGAACAATCCAAAGCAATTGATGAAACAGTGCCAATGATGGCACCCAATCAGTTCATAACAACACTCCACACTATCCAATACCATCATCCATTTGTCTCACAGTTAGTAGAGTCCCATAATTTGATGGAGTGGCATCATCATCACGCTTGACTAAATATCTAACTCTTGATGGGAGAAGAAAGAAGTAAATATCGATCTGTGCTGTTAAGTTTCCTTTTCTCATGGGTGACAGTCTTGCCTCTTAGAGCTATTAAATGAAGAATGTAAAAAGCTGAGAATCCTTTAACCCTATTCCCTGAACTAGTCTTGAGGAAGGGTGTTTAGTTGTATAAAAAGGGGCGGACCCTGCTAGCATACCCAATCAAGAATGTTATGGCGCTTTATTTTTCCCAAGTGAATTGATGAATTTGAATCAGGACCCAAATTATAAGCTAACGCATCCTTTTATTTTAACCTTATGAGCGTAGATCTTTATCCACCTACTTCTGTCTCACCCAAGTCCATGTAACATTTGGTAAGACAATAAGTGAATGGGTCTTTCGTGGAATTATGCCTCTTTAATGAATGAATAGCATATGTCCTGCAAGATTTTACATGTGAAGTGTCTTATGCAAGTCCTTTCTTGCAGGCATATGAAATGTCTAAAGATCACAAGCCTGGTCTTGAGGTTGAGAGAGAAAGGATCCGTAATGCCGGTGGTTTTATAGTAGTTGGACGTGTTAATGGAACTTTAAACTTGTCTAGGGCAATTGGTAACCCCCCCTGATAATTCCAAAACAAGGAGGCTTCATAATTTTACTTGTCTAGGCCAATAACATCTTATGCTGTTGATTTCTTTGTTGCAGGAGACGCAGAGTTCAAGCAGAACAAAAAACTGCCTGCTGAGCAGCAAATTATAACTGCCAATCCAGACATAAAGACTGTAAGTAATGTTGGTTATTCCAGAATGCTTTTTGCTGTCAGTCTTTCTTTCCTCGGTGACTAAATAATTTTACATGGGCTACTTGATGCTAAATTTGAACCCCCTCCCCCCCAAGGTTACTGCTGGTATTGTACAAGTTCAGCTATACAACTTGAATAAAGTTGTATCACTTGAATAAATTTGCACCCATCCATCCGTATTCAAGTGTGTAGATTATCCATTTACAAATTTTCTTCCTGCAGGATTTAAGAATGCCTTTGGCCAGTATCACATGATTGGTATATGTTACTGTTATGCATTTATTTATTTTTCATGGGATTCTGGTATAATTTTTCATTGCACTTGAATAGGTTGAGCTCTGTGATGATGACGAGTTTCTTGTTCTCGCTTGTGATGGAATTTGGTGAGTTTCTTTTTCTCTTAAAATAAGTATGTGCTCATTGCCATGAAAAAACTTGCTTATGCACAACTCCGCTTTTCCTTTCCTTATGAAATGTAATATAGATTTTCTATGGATAACTCCTTTGAACTAACATGCTACTGGGAATTCTAGGCTCTAAAACAAATAAATATGATTGGAAAGTATCTTCTTAAAGTTGTCTGCATTAGTTGACACAACTTTATAACTGGACCATGTCTTCGCCACAAGCAACCTCAAAACAACTCCAGTTTCTTAGTAACTCAACTATCTTTTGAGATGGAAATGGCTTTAGTGTCAAATTGTGTTGGAAATTAGACAACTGGGTCTAACAGCAATAGGATGATAAATAATTTGGTAGGGTCTTAAGATGACGTGAAGGCTGGTGTGACTTATTAGTCATGCACCTTCTCTTTTGGCTAAAATAACTCAGTTTGATCGAAGAGCACAACTAGTATTTGCATTCTACTCACTCCAAGATGCAGGGTAACCTGAAAGCAACAATTTTATATGAGCTCTGCATGGAGGATGATATTTTCCGTTTACATTTGGGTTAGAGCCTTTAGAGGAAGCACGTTCATTTTGTAACATATACACTGAAAACTTAAGTGGTGCTCCGTTGTATTTGTATTTCCGGGTATTTCTATTTCCCGTTCCCCTCTTCACCCCTTTGATCACTCCTGGTGAGCCTAAAAGCAGTTTTTCTGGGTCTCTCATTTGTTTTGATTCTGAAATTTCTTATTTTTTATAAGTTCCCACTTATTCCACAGGGATTGCATGTCAAGTCAACAGCTAGTGGACTATGTGCATGAACAGCTAAGCACTGTAAGTTCTGTACACTTTTGGTTAAAGTTCTAAATTTTAATATACGCAAACATGTAGGCAAACATGTTTCTGTCCAAATCTATGCAGGAAACTAAACTTTCAGAGATATGCGAGAGAGTTTTCAACAGGTGTTTGGCACCCAATACCAGTGGTGGTGAGGGATGTGACAACATGAGCATGATCTTGGTGCAATTCAAAAGGCCTGTTCAAGCAGGCCCCTCTGCAGAGCAGCCGCCAACATCTTCTCATCAATCGATGGAGGTTGACAAAGATATTATGGAAAAGTGAAGACTGGGCTCAAAGAGAAGAGTGGCAGAACAGTGTGCCACAGTTTTAACAATGAGGAGTTAAATTCTTGTGATTGTATATGATCAAGCTTTGTTTCCCCCCATCATTTCACCCTTTTTTTCGGGTGTTCTGTACATGTTCTCTTCTTTTTCTTTTCTTTTCTGCGGGTTTATATAGAATTCTAGCAACTTATAGGGAGAAGATATCCTGCACAGGTCACAAGCTCAATTGGTCGAAACAATGAACCAATAATAATGGGGAATGTGCACTGACTTTGTACTGGAGCTGATCCCTGTATACATACTTTCTAAATTTTCCTCATCAGGAGTGTGCACCTATGCTGAAAAAGATTTTTGCCCCTTTTCTTTTCCAAGGTGAAGCAACCTCGGACTTGACGAATGCAATCGTTATTGCTCTTTCCACTGTCCATTTTTAAGGCAGCTGATGCTGAGACACAGAGAAGGGAATCACCGAAACAAGGTGTTGATGGTAGAAAATGAAACATACATTGGAAAGTTTCAGCCAAAAAAAAGTAGTCATAGCTTGCCCACTATATTGAAAAACCCTTCAACAATCACTCTATAACACGAAAAATAAATTATATATTTATAAAAGATCATGGATTTGGATTTTTATGTCATGACTACAGAGTAAAATATTTTTAACTAAAACTTTATTATCCAACTTAATCATGTTTTTTTTGTGTGTGTGTTTAAAGTCTCACTATTTTTCATGTCATGATTATATCTGTATTTATATTATTTTAAAAAATATGAATTTTTTATAAACATCGCATGTAACTTTTATGTTTTGTTTTGTGTGAGGATAATATAACTATTTTACTACTTAAAGAAGTGTAGAAATTTAAAAATATCCACGTGTAGACAATTGGTTGTTGTCTGTTGGTAGAGGTTAAATCGTATTTTTATTGTGTAAAAATACACAAAAAAATTAAAAAAACTCCAAATATTTTGGTAATATTAATCAATTCCTTGAAAGTAAAAAATACCCTTGAATTAAGGTCTATAATTGAAATGCATTGAGATGTGAAATAGTAATTACACTATTACAATTCACATTAATTTGTTTTGATTACTATAGTAAAATGTGACCTGTTTTAGCTTCTTTTTTTATTTTTTATTTGCACTATTGAACTGTAAAAACCGTGCTAATTTTAGACATTTTATCGGGGCTTTTTATGGTGTTGAAAGAGCAACTAGCTATTCTTTAATAGGTATTCTTCTAATTTCATCTCAAAAATATCAATTTTCAATTTAGATCATGCTGGATCGCAATTCTTATTAATTAGTCAAATTTAATGTATTTGAAATTTATGCACATTATTTTTTTTGAGAGAGAAAAATATTAGAGAAATATTAATTTGAAGTATTGGAACAAATTATTTAAAAAAAAAATACTTGCATTCATGCTATTAGTTAAGAATTATTTCAATTTTTTCCCCAAAAATAGTAGCATTGATTATGCTGTTTGACTGTCTATTTTCAAATTTTCTCTATATAGATAAAATTTGAGAACAAGGATTATGCGATAAAAAAAAAAAAAAATTCTCAAAAATATGACGTGATAATAAAGGGTTTGAGATATGTCATACAAAACTTGAGTTTGAGTTAAAACATACTCATCTTATAAAAATTCAGGACAATTAAGGTTTTACTTGTTTAACTCGGACCTGTAAAAAGTATCTAAAAAAAGACGAGTTTCTGTCCTCCAAAGAAAACTCATATTTACTTTACTTGTAGATGAAAAACCTAAATGATAGATTTGTATAATTAAATTAAAAGAAAAGGAGAGAAAAGAGAAGGAGAATTGAACAGATGGTGCTCCATGTTTATCTCTTGACCTGGTATTTAACTCACATGAGGATTCTGATCCTTAAAATTTCATGATTTTGAACACCACCTCCTACGTTATTGGATACATCTTCTTATCCATTCATCCCAAAAAACAAAAATTGACATTATCCAATTTAATTATATTAATAAAACAATTATTATTATTATTATTACTATTACTTTTTTCTCCTTAATTCACGGGGTGATTGCCTGGAAATGTTATCCACAATTTGCTGGGCTGTTGTGCTGTCCTTCTCTCTCACCACATGAAATATGGACACTTGTCCACAGCCCAAATCACCAGCATTCCCATGCCCTTGGATAACATGTGCTTTGCAATTTGGTCCTTCCTACCTGGTTAATTGTTTTTGTTAAAAAAAAAACGTTTTATTTTCTCCCCCCTGGTGATGACCCATTAAAGTCTAAATTGAGTTTTATTTAGTCAATTAAATTTTAATATATCATGAATAAACTTTTCGAAGCTGACTTATATATATATATAGTAAAACAACCATCAATTTAATAATAATAATAATAATAATAATATAATGTCCTACACTGTGCTGTTTATTCATTTGCTTATGTTGGCGTGACATGTGCTAATCATGTGATTATATTACACCTAACTATTAAACCATAGTTTTATCGTCTATAAATTACAAGGTCAAGATCGTTAAATGAATATAGAATGGTGTCCAATGCTCATATGACTTTGGGGAGAAATTGGGTCCAATTCAAATATTTGATTATTTAATAATCAAACAACTTCTTTTATGCTTATTTTTTATATTGAATCGTTCGCTTTAATTTTTATTTATTTATTTTAGTCTTAAAAAACCGAATTCATATTGGATTTTTTTAAAAAAAATATTCTAATTGGTTTAATTAGTTTTTTTTAATAATTTTTTTGTTCGATTTTATGAGTTTAATCTATTTTTCAGTTTTTTTTTTATTTCTAATTTAAAAGGAAAAAAATAAAAATAAAAATAAAAATAAAAACCGATTTTGAGGCATCCTTTTCGGACCTTGATTTCTTCTCCATCTAAGTTTCAATATAAAACCAATTCAAACACATCGAGCAGCCCTCTGTTTTCGCTGCCAAATCTACAGAACACAAGTTGAAATTTAACCATCAAGCCATAGCACTCTGTTTTCTACATTAAATATTTTGATTTCTTTAGATATTTTCATATATTAATATAAAAAATAATTTAAAAAATAAATAAAAATTATTATTTTAATATATTTCTAAACAAAAATCACTTTAAAAAACAACTTCAAATACGTTATACCATGTCAATAATTAATGTCACTTGGCCTGCCAAGCCTGACTCTTTCGAGATCGCCGAGGACTCTTTCTCGGCGACCCCTCCACCCTCGAGGGGAGCCCGGTCAAGTCATCAACATCTCCTCAAGCCTCAAACATTTCAGTAGAATAACTCTGCGAGCTAGGTTAAAACCCTGAAAAAAAACATGGGAAAGCATATAAAATTATTGGATTTACAGGGAAAATAAAATGATTGGGTTTTGTGAGTGGAATATTCCCAAAAGAAACCCTAGATTAAAAATAAAAGTGTATTTTCCAATCCTGACATGGACCAGGATAAGCACAAAACACTGTTCTTCAGATACACGTCACTCACTGACCCTTTGGATAAGGAGGACCCCACGGTAAATAACACCTCATGATGCAATTTATATTCCCTCTATAAATATTCACCTCTCCTTGTTTAAACAATCCCCCCATGTCTACGATTTGATTCATCTCCATATCTTGAAAGCTATTACGACCTTTACAGCATCATACAACTATCCTTGAACAAAACAACGTCCAGCCTCTGCCCATAGTGTTCCCCCCCCTGTTGTTTGCTTATAAAGGGAGATTCTTGGATTGTGTCTGGAGAGTGGTTCTGAGAGAATGACAAGTGCAGCGGCTGGGATGTTGGGAGGTAATGGCTGTGCCGGGTCTTCCACTTCTTGGTTTCAAATCAAGAACAGAAGAAAGAAGAATAATAATGACAAGATGGGGAGAGATAGAGTCAGGTTTTTTACTGCTGCTTCTTATTCCTCTCCTTCTGTCATGGATCCTTACAAGACTCTTAGGATCCAACCTGGTGCTTCCGAATCCGAGGTCAAGAAAGCTTTCAGACAGCTTGCTTTGCAGGTGTGATATATATATATATATTTTTAAATTTCGATTTTTTCTTGAATTTCTTGGTGGGTTTTAATTCTTTTCATTCGACTCTTTTTTTTTCTTGATAGGATTTGCTTATTGATCTTTTCCTGTTCTGTTTCAGTATCATCCTGATGTCTGCAGAGGAAGCAATTGTGGCGTGCAGTTTAGTCTGATCAATGAAGCCTATGATGTATGTGGTCATCTCCTTATCATTCATTTTTTTTCCTTTTTAATTATTTTTATGTGTGTTCCTTTTCTGTTCTTTGGTGGGGTTCATGTCGGATTTGGTCAAGGATAATTATTCTCCGACCATGGAAAATAAGGATAGGAATCGATAATATTCAGCCTAAATAATCGAGGATAGGACTAATCTATTCAATCCAAAGACTTATATTATGCCTTGAAAAATGGATAAGAATTAAATATACGAATTCAATCACTACAATTTACACAAAAGGGACAGAATTCAAAGAACTTAACGAAAATAAATTCTAATAACATGCAAAGTGAAGATTGGTGGACTGATCAAATTCTTTCAACCACGGGCTTCTTCGGAGTATATATGCTTCCAGATTGAAATTTATTCAATTCTGTTTCAGTATTTAGGCGAAATTCAATAGTTTTGTTCGAAAGGGCTGTGGCTAAATCAATCATTCTGATAGGACAGGACAACCTTATCATGCTATCATAGACATGGGCAAATTCAGGCTGCAAGCTCTTGCAGGACTGTTTTGGTTATATAATGGTTTCGATGGATGGGCCATTGCTGTCTCTTCATACCTAGAACTTGTCTCCCAGAGCCATCACTATCATTTTATTGTTGTGGGGATGCAATTTACGTGCAGCACTTTTCTATGCTTTTGAGCTTTAGCTCAAGGGACAATTTCTGTCTAACAGGATGTTTCTTCTTGTTTTCTATGAATGGAATGCAGACTGTGATGAGTAATTTGAGGGAAGAACCAGATGAATCATCGCAGATGTACATGTCTTATGAGCCGTCGGATCAAGGAATTGACGAGCCCATGAGAGGAATGGACGACCCAGATTGGGATATGTGGGAGGAATGGATGGGGTGGGAAGGGGCTGGAATTCTTGACTACTCATCCCATGTTAATCCTTACATTTAAAGAAAAGAAAAGCAGTATATAATCAGTTTGATGTGCGGCTCAAGACTCCATGATCGCCCCATCTCTCAACCAAAATTACACGGTTGCTTCTGGTGTACATAACTACATGTGGAACTCTTAATCTCACCTTCTTCTTTTCTCTTTTTCATGTAAAGTTGTCGAGCACATCTACATGTATGCCAACGACAAGTAGCAATGAAATAATTTTATCGCCATTATTGCCTGTCTATTCTTCTTGTCTCTTGAATATCTGATACAGTATTTTGACCGCCACTGATGCCCGTAGGGATAAGATGCGGGTGCCGGGTAGAGAGATTTATGATTCAAACTTTTACTAAAATAATTATTTTCATATATTAATATTAACTAGACATAAAGTGGTACTAACCCACTTGTCAATGAATAAACTTTTCAAATGAATAAGCAGGCAACATGATGATCATGTCTTGAGCCTGCACAGTCATCTCTAACATGATGATCAGGTCTCTTTTATCTTAGTCATATAATATGGTCTACTTTCTTTTAATCTAACCCGTGTGGGAGATGTATTTTTTTTTAAATAATTTTTAAAACATAACCAAAAATCATCAAGTGGTGAAGATAGGAAGCGAACTGCCAAAGAGAATTTAATAGCCATACATGTTTCAGCTTTCAAGGAGCAAAAAATAAAATGTTAATGTGTGGGCGCTTAAATTGGCATCCCCATTCAGATTAGTTTCGAGTATAGAGTTGGCGCTGACTAAAGGCACCCCTGTTTTTCTTTTTCTTTTTGTTTTTTGAACAGGATAATTTCAGGTTAATAACAATGTAAGTATATAATTGTAATCATATTAATAATCACATAATTCGAATTTGAGATCATATGATAAATAATTTATCTCAATTCCAAACTTTTATCATTGGATGTCACGGGTTCAATTTTCTCGTCAAAATTTCCTTCCTTGCACGGCAGTCTAGTCTCACTAGATTTAGCTTTTTTGCTCATCGATTCACTATTGAGTTGTGCACTTTGATTACCTTTCATACTCATGTGTGTTTGCTTGTCGTGCAATAAGAGAAAGTGTGGAGAACCTCTCGGGTGAGGAAAAAAAATACTTAGTTATATAGTTAAATAACTTTAATATTTAGAATATTCAGATTGGTGTGAGGAGTGTCCGAATCATTTTACTTTATTAATAAATATCTAGTTACTAAATAAAAGAAATGGAGACAATACAAATAAAAGGAACATCTTTCTTTGTATTTTTAGAATCTTTTTTGAAATTACATAAAAAAATATATTTATTTCATGTCACCATCTCTTTAACAATATAAATGTCTATATTTATTTCTTTAAAAAATGCCTCGTGCGAAATTAATCTCTTAATCAAAGGTAAATATTCTCATTAATATGAACTAATTATTTTAAATCAGCATTACGTAGTGATAAGAAGGAATGCCGTTCATGTATTACGGTTTTAGAATTAACTTACAATATGTTTGGAGAAACCTATGTTTCGAAAATATTTATGATAAAACATCAAGTTGGTGTTTTTTTTTTTTTTTTAATGATTTTCAAAAATAAAATTATTTTTTAAAATAAATCTTTTAATAAAAAAATATTTTAATTTTTGTTGGCGCCACCGCAATCCTAATAATTTAGACATTTAACCGGCCGGTTTAACAAACGTGTAGCACGACGAATTCACACACCCCGTCTATACGCACGTGTAAACTTGAAAATACAGTAGTGATGATTACGTGGGAGGTATTTCCTACGTAGTTGAAGAGGCATCGAGTCATACTCAATACCCCGCCAACTCACAGAATACCCTTCTTTATAGCAGTGGAATGCTTTAAGCTTTTTGAACCGAGAACAAACAAAACTCGTGTATTTTCCCCTTCTTTTATCCTAATCTAACTGGATTCTCCATTAAGGTTCTCTGCCTGATTCCCTTCTCTATCAAGCCTTATCCGTAAAGAAAGCCCATTCCTTTCTCTCCCCATTTCAATCTTTCTATCCACCAACCCGTCAAAGCACAGATAGGTAATATGCTTATCTGATTCCTAGAATCTAGGGTTTTCTTTTTCATTGCATTCAATCCTCTTTTGGGTGTTTTTTTTTAATGAATTGTCAATAGAGAAATCGAGGTTGTGATATGATTTTTGCTTAATTTGCTGCAGCTGTGTAATTTGCATTGAAATCCTAGTTTGGCTCCCGGGGTTCTCTTGCTTCTTTATGATTATGTATGCATTTATTTAATTTTTCTGTCAGTTTACATTGTTAGTCCAGGCACTAACTAGGGTTTGTTGCACGAGGTTTTTGTGGTCGATAATAAAAATGCTAATTAAGTTAAAGAAATCAAGATTTTTGTGAAGCTGGACCCTTCTTTTGCGGTGCCTGTAAAGGAAAGATTGATTTTTGGAACATGATAGTTGCACAGTTAACAAGCTGCAATAAAATTTCGTATGAGACTACTCTTGCATTGGGAAAAAAAATCATTTTTGGTAGCTCAACGTGGTCCACTAGCAATGTTAAATGAGTATCCATTCAATGTCATGGACATTCTTTTCGTTCTTTAGTTTTTATTTTCATGAATTTAGATCTCATGGTATTAGTAAAGTCTTACTGTACTTGATGGAATGACTTCAAATAGAAGGGCCTTTGTAAGCTAGAATAAGTGCCATTAGTGCTCTCTTTTAATTTTGCATCCTGGAAAACAAGAAGGATGGTGATGAGTTACTCACATACTCATTTGCCTGATGTGCACCAGCATTCAGGCTTGTTATTAATGGCAGACCTTAAAGAACGCTTGCTCCCTCCAAAACCAGCATCAGCTATAAACCTAAGAGATTCATCTTATCGACCATCTGCCTCTGGACGCCAACCTTTCCAAGGTGTTGATGTTCTGGGTTTGAAAAAGCGTGGCCAAGGCCTTCGATCATGGATTCGTGTTGATTCATCCGGAAATTCCCAAATTATTGAGGTTGACAAGTTCACTATGATGCGTCGTTGTGATCTACCTGCTCGTGATTTACGCCTGCTTGATCCTCTTTTTGTTTACCCCTCAACAATCCTTGGTAGAGAAAAGGCTATAGTTGTAAACTTGGAGCAGATTCGCTGTATTATTACGGCTGACGAGGTTCTACTCCTAAATTCCCTTGACAGCTATGTGTTGCAGTATGTGGTGGAGCTACAAAGGCGACTGACAACACCAGGGGTAGGTGAGGTATGGCAGTCAGAAGGTGCTGAATTGAATCGAAGGAGAAGTAGGAGTTTTGACAATGTATATGGGAATACATCCCCTGATTATTTGCCCTTTGAGTTTAGGGCCCTTGAAGTTGCCCTGGAAGCTGCTTGTACGTTCCTTGATTCTCAGGTGTGTAACCAGAACTTTAAATCTCTAATATGCTTGATTTGACTAAATGCTGTTATTCAACAAAATCAAGAATGGCTTGTTGCAGAAGTATTATGAAAGCTGCATATTCCAATGTTATTACCTTTTATCCTAATCCTTGCAAACTTTTCAACCACAATTTAAATGATCTAGCTGCAGTAGTGTGAATTATCATAGTTGTTGATTAGTACTATTGACTTTGCCTTGTTTCTCCACATAGTTGTTTATATGTCCTTGACACTTGAATGATGTATTAATTGAAGCGGTTGGCTGTATATCAATATATAAATCTTGTGATATCTGCACATCTTGGAACAAAAGACATGGCTGTGTTTTCTTACCCTGCCGGCAGGCAATAGTTTCCTAGTTAACATCTTTCTATGCTGCAAACTCATGGATCATTTTATATGTGGACGTGTGTTTGTGTATGTTTTGCATGCAATTTAGCTTGTTATTCAGGGAAGTTTTTTTCATTTTGCGGTGTTTCATGTTATTGACTGGCATTTGAGAAAATTTCCTATGAGGTTCTAGCTAATTGTTTTCCTCATAGTTTGTTTTCTTATCTTGTCACATATGAGGTTGGCAGCCTGCATTTGACACATGCAAACCTACCTGCCTGTGTCCATGAGTTTATGACATGGTAATTGCTACTACCATTCACTTAACTGAAGGCCTTACCATTAATTGGCAACCTACATTGACATGGTAATTGCTACTACCATTCACTTAACTGAAGGCATTACTATTAATGTTGAGATTATGACATGATAATTGCATAATTGGCAACCTACATTGACTGAGTAAATGATTCCTTGTTTTATTTTTTAGATCATAGTGGTCTCAAAAATATTTCCATGTTGATCGATTTTTTCTTCTTGATCCGTCCTAGATATTTGGGTTCATTTCAGTCCATTCTGTGTTATTAGCTTCCACCTTGAAGATATTTCAAAATAACAATTTTTTATAGGCAGAGGGAAAAGCTCTGAATTCTCAAGAACTCTTTCTCAACTCAACAAAGGTTAATCTTAATGAAACCAGGATTTCAGTATTCTGTGTCTAGCTTAAATTGTGTTCAGGAAGACGTCAAATTTGATCCCAGAGTTGTCTTAATGGTTCTTTTTACCCTATTGTTATAGTGATGATCTGAACTCATCTCCAGAAAGGTTCGGTGTTAGGGGTTTGTAACATCAGATCAACTTAAGCAGAAGTAAATCATTCTAGAACAGGAGCAACCCACAGTGCATGGTCTTCTGCAGTTTGCATGTATTACAATTTGCATGTCTTGCTGGTTTTTATTGTCTTGATGGTTAGAACTATTCTTTTTACTTCATTGAAAAGGCAATTCAGTCCGGTCTTTTTGAAAGAGGCATAGTTGTTGATTGTGTATTAGAAAATTATATTATGTCTCATTATGGCCCGGAGAAGTACTAGGGGATGACTGCACCATTCTTGTTTCCCATCTATGTATATCTGAATCTATCCTTTGTTGTCTTTTGTTTCATGCAAAATCCAGTCTTCTTACCTTCTGTTGCACTGCGAATGCATTTTGCTAAATTAAGGTATCACAGTATGTCCCGTCACAGTTTTTGCGGTAAAAGTCCTCAAGTTAGAGCAGGTTAAGAATCTTATTTAAACTGCAATTTTCTGAAGGCAGCAGAATTAGAAATTGAAGCATACCCATTACTAGATGAACTGACATCTAAGATCAGTACATTAAACTTGGAGCGTGTGCGGCGATTAAAAAGCAGGCTTGTAGCCTTGACTCGGAGGGTTCAGAAGGTATATCTAATTTTACCTGCCTTTTCCCCTTTTGCAATTAAGATTTGTTTGATTTCTATTCCCCTGCTCTTGTTCTCTCAGAATTTACTTGTATCTAGGTAAGGGATGAGATTGAGCAGCTCATGGATGATGATGGAGATATGGCTGAAATGTATCTCACTGAAAAGAAAAGTCGGATGGAATCATCGCTCTATGGTGATCAATCTTTGATGGGATTTAGATCAAATGATGGCGGGACATCTATTTCCGCTCCAGTTTCTCCTGTTTCATCACCCCCTGATTCACGAAAACTTGAGAAAAGCCTGAGCATTGCAAGGAGCCGACATGAGAGTATGAGGAGTTCTGAAAGTGCTACTGAGAATATAGAAGAGCTGGAAATGTTGCTAGAAGCGTACTTTGTTGTCATTGATAGCACCCTGAACAAGTTGACATCGGTACTAACAGAACATTATGTTTATTGCCATTTCTTCTTTCCTTTGTTCAGGATGTTAATACCTCTTTTATTTTTCTTTCACTTTTTTTTTTAGTTGAAGGAGTACATTGATGACACAGAGGATTTCATCAACATTCAGCTGGTACATATTCCGCTCCTCCCCAACTCTAACGCAGGCCTCCTTAATATTAAATTGTGCTGTTTTTAGCTCAGTTGTTACGGACTGCCGCTTGAAAACTTTGGTAATTAGAAAGCAGGATCATTTTCAACGTATTAAGTGACAAGCACAGCTAGCAACTTCTTGATGATGATGCACAGAAAGAAATAAATAGTCATTTGTTCTTGCAGAAAATCTGGGTCCTTGCGGACTGTGCTGTTTCTTATTCTTATTGGATAACAGTGCAGACTCACGTAATCCATGATACTGACTCATGAAAGATCCTTTTTGATGGCCATAGAATACGAAGATATCAAATTATTCTCTGGGAACTAGTTATTTAATTTTGTCAATTCTGTTTGAGTATATCGGGTGGATACCGGTTTTAAGATGGGGAACTTTTTGGTTGCAGGATAATGTCCGAAATCAACTGATCCAATTTGAGCTTCTACTCACAACAGCAACATTTGTTGTCGCCATTTTTGGAGTGGTGGCAGGTATCTTTGGCATGAATTTCACCGTGCCATTGTTTGATGATGCCGGTGCATTTAAGTGGGTCCTCATAATTACTGGAGTAACCGGAGTAGTCATATTTTGTGCGTTCGTATGGTTCTTCAAGTACAGAAGGCTGATGCCACTATAAACATGATTGTAACTCGAAATTGAATCCTATATTATAGGTTTTAATGCATTATCATTCTTGAAACTCATTTAAAACTATTCTGAGCGTTAAAAATTAAATTTTAAATGCTATTCAATCCTCAAAAATTGGTATAAATTTTAATAAGAATATTAATACTAAAACTAGTTTTTCTTGAAGTTTTAATGCAATCTCATTTTTGATACTCATATAAAATCTAAAATTAAATTTTAAATGCAATTCAATCTTAATCAATTAGTATAAAAGTAAATAAAAGACTAATAATATTATAACTATTTTTCTTATAATATCCATCTTTTTTATTTTTTTTAAAGATATTTTGAAGGAATTAAATGAGTACTGAGATTAATATAGAAAATAAAATAAATTCTATCTATACTGATCATATGAAATTAAGAGATTTTTCAAGGAATAAAATGAGAGTACTGGGATTAATATGGAAAAGAAAATAAATTCTATCTATATTAACATGAAATTAATTTATTTATCGATTGAATATTAAATATTATAATTGAATGACACAATTTGTCATTTACAATTCACAAACACATGCACTGCCATTACGCTGCTAGAACAAATGTTGAAAAGTGCTTCCTTATTAGCTTTGGCTAATATTTTTATGTTTGCTTATGGCAAATGGAAATCAACACAAGAGAAGAAGCTACAGAGATTGCAAGTGTAATATTAGACTCGCATTTTCAATCGTTCCTATTTTCCAGTGGTTGACGGTAACAATCTTCTTACTAGATTCCATTTATTATTTGGCTTGGATTTGCCAACTCGGAAAAATTTCAATCATCTCATAAACATTTGCACATGGCATTTTATAGCACAAATACGGATCCTCTCCCTGACCTGAAAATTAGCCATGGCCAAAGAGGATGAAAAGACCAGCCAAAACTCGTACTTTTTCACCATTAAAATGATCACTACAAACTAAAACCTTGAAGAAACCGCTCACGAAAATCATGTAGCTGCAGAACCTGAAGAAAGTCTGTCACGCCTTGCCTTATCTGCCTTTTCCATGTAATCTTGATGAGACGAGTGCTTTGTTCCTACGGGAGAAAAGATGATCTCAGTTAACGACAGCTGTAGATATCTTTGCCAATAAAACAAAAAGAAATTGGTAAACTAACATGCAAATATAACACCCACATCTCAAACAGTTAAATCATTGTGGACAAACATGATGTAATCAGGCCAATTTCCTTTCGAGCGGAAAAACACAATCATGAAAGCAGTCTCACGGTTGTCTTTATTAAGAAGTCAAGTCATAGATTCACAAGATGAGCACAGATTCAATACATGAAAATCATGAAGTAACAGTTTCTACAGATTCAATTTATCTTCCATCAATATCCAATCAGCATAGATTCTATATAGAGACAACCAATTGCTGCTTTTATGGAGTAGACTTGGAATAGTGGTAATAACTGCAGGCATGCATCTAGGCTAGAATAGGAACCTGGAATGATATTGTATCCAATGAAGCATGTTTTAATTACATGATATGGTGACGAAGTTTGAAATCACACCCTTTGAGATTACTCTCCACAATCACCTCATTGTAAGAGATGGAAAAGTCCTGCTTTGGTACACTTCATGATCCAGTAATCTCTCCAAACTGCAGTTCATCTAGCATACCGTACCATTTTTTAGTTCTTTTCTGCTTAAATTAAGAGATATTTCTCTTTGAACTCCAAGTCTCCATCCTCTTTGATCCAGTTTGAAACGTGAAAGGGTCTCATTTGGTACAGTACATTCTGATCTATCACTGGTTTGTTTATTTGTACCCATAGCATGGGTTTGATTTCTCTTCAACTTGAAATAATAGAGAAGGTAACTACAAAGAAAAAAAGATGGAAATATGACGGAGTGAAAAAAATGCTAACATGATTTCTGGAGACGATCTAGTTGGTTGGGGGAAACTAGTTCAAAACTAGGCTATCCAAGCCAGCAATAATGTCCATGATATGGTTGAGTGGAGATCAAGCATGGACAACACTCACGTCCTCAGAATAGAAGAACATGCCCAAAAAGAAGGTTAAACTAAAGTAGTGCAGAAAGAACATCTTCAAAGAATCATGTTCCCAAAACCTAGGATGACAACTGTAATCAGGGAATTCAGGACTCTCTATCAGCCTAATCAGTAAGTAAACGAACAAGCAAGAAAAGAAAAGAACGTAGATGACAAGGACCATCTCCTTAGGTAACCAGAACAGCAATTAGTGCTTTCATGTTCATAATGCTTTAATCCATCTCACAATCTAGACCAAACACTGCAACTTGATTGAAAATACAATAACCACCCATCAGCATTCCCAAAAGGTACCTGAAGGGTTGCTATCAATGGAATGACAAGATTACCATTCTATCTCACCATAGAAGTCCCACTTGTCCTCCTAACATTTTCCCCTTCTCTGAGGATGTAATTCCTCATACAGCATAAAACCCTAGTAAGAACCTATAATCAAGTCTCCCAGCTTAATTCACCACCAACACTTCTGATCTGACAATTCACGCTATCCCTTCAGTCAAAACATAATTCCAGCCCTCTTCTATTTTCTTGTCTTAAATTATAACTTCTTATTGACCGTGGAAGAAACTAAGAAAGACAAGTGAATACGAACCCATAAATATAATCTTTTATCACAAAGAAAAGCATTTCATGAGGCTTTTACATCATCAAGAAGCAGGAACAAAAAAATAAGAGCAAAGAAATGCAGGAAAGCCTCAACTTTTCTTGTTTCACTACATTCGCTTAGGAATCAAACAAATCAAACCCTACATCCGCAGCACTTAAAATAATTAAATTCTGAACACAAAGCAGTACATCTCTCTTACTCAAACACAGTTCATCTTCCCAATCAATGAGAGAAAAAATCTAAAATCTTGAAAATTTACTCCCTTTCCTTTCCTTTCCTTACACTTTCCATTACCCTAACAAAAACTTACACTAAGCAGCATCGACATGGCAACGACCAGGTAAAAAAAAACAGTAAGAAGATTCTAACTTTCCACTCGCTGTCACTTCTCATTTCAATTTCGTCATTGACCCAGAAACCCAAAACTCAAATAAAAGTAACCCAATTGATTTAAAAGCATAGATGTATGATACCAAATCAAAAGATTAGAAGAGGAGAACGAAAACAACCTCTGTTCATGAGGAACCAAGGGACACCAAAGGCAAGAGTTATGACGGCCATGCCAGCCATGACATGCTTCGTGTCTCCACTATACAAGTAACGCTGCACTCTTGACTTAAATCCTCCACTCTTGGCGCTACCATTGCCTGTTGCGTCGCTTCCCATTTCTTCCGTTTCCCTTTCACTCACCACAGTTTTATTCAACTTCTCAGCAAATTCTCTCTCTAGGTTTCCTCTCCTGGTTGTGTTGCTTAGTTTTTTTTTTTTTTTGGGCCTGGTCATTTACTGTCTTAATTGTTGGGCTGGGACCAAGCCCAAAATTAGGAGACGAGAAAATAAACAGACGTGAGAAGCAGAAAGCTCTCCTCTTTTACTCATGGTGCAGAGACTTCACCAGTGAAATCAAGGCATCGAAAGGTATGTTTTTGCATCACCTCACTCTCTTTTATGATCTTTGTATTCATCTCTTGGTTTCTTATTGAATCATTTCAAAAAAGGTGTTGCTTCCCTGTTTGGTTTTCGAGAAAGTTGTGGAGAATGAAAAGGAAAGAGCAATACGGAAAATTTTCTAAATCTTGAATCTTTGCTTGTCCTTGAAAAATATGAGCTCACCTCACTGTTATCGAAAGTGATTTGTTTAATGGGTCAAGATATTAATGTTGTTGTTTGTTAATTGTGAATTTGTGTGCATTATTATTACTATCATTATTTTCTAGGTACCTAAACGGTGCATTATTTATCTAACTCTTGTTACTGAATTGTGAATTTGTGATTGATAGGGTAGTTGAAGGATGGCAACCACAGCTTGTTTTATAATTGTGAGCAGGAATGATATCCCTATATATGAAGCTGAAGTTGGATCTGCTACTAAAGTATGCGCATCTTTTCTATTTATTTATTCATTGCTTGTTACCGGAAACTCTGATTTTTGCGAAATGAAATGCATGTGATGATTTTATTAGCTTGACTTCTTGTTTACAATGTGCCTTGATATAGAATTGTGTTTTGTGTTTCTTTGGCTCTTTGGTCTTTCTCATGTTGCTTGTATTTTCTTTGATGTTCCAATTTTTGTTTAGTTATGCATCAAGTTTCCAAAACATAGAATGGAAGGTATTGGGCTTATTGTGCTGTGTAAGAAAGAACATGCAATTTGGAATAATTCTTTCATCAAACCTCTGATGTTGCTGTTTTAAATATTGGTAATCTACTTGAAGAAATTCTAGTTCTTTTTGCATAATTTCATGCCTATGGACTTACAGAAAGGTTCTAGGATCTATTTGTATCATAAAGTGACCTGTATAATTTAATATAAGAAGCATCTAGGACAGGAATTAAAGGGCAAGAAATAAGAAAAAAGTCACAGGCTATTTGAAAACGTAAGATTTGAGTTGAAATGAAATCATTTCAACACTATTTACCCTATTCTAGTTTTTGGAATGCTGTAAGCGACATAAATGAATTCTACAATCAATTAAAATTAGAGATTTTTATGCATTTGCAAATCACACTAAAAGGGGCGTGATTTGCTTCAGAACTGATCCATTAAAAATTAATCCCACTAACACCCTTCTCTCCCTCCCTTTCTCTCACTCATATGATTGGAATAAGTTTTCAAGGACGAGGCAAGTTGGGTAAATGATGTATTTTCACTGACTTAAGTAAAATGAATCCACAATTTTAAAACCTATTCCACACACACACAAAAAAAATCAATCAATTAGCAAATCCAATCAATTCAAACTACTTAAGTGGTCAAAATCAATTTTAGCGTATATTTGGTTCCAAACAAGCTGTTATCAAATTTCTGATGTGAAGGAGTCCAACTTTGCTTGCATGCTTTCATGGTGAAATTGCTGCATGCACCCTTAATATCAAATTTCTGATATGTGTGGGTGATCATCTTTGCTTGCATGCTTTCATGGTGAAGTTGTTATCTTCTCTATTGGGTTCTGGAAACATCATTATTGTCATCTTTTTATTATTTTGTTATGTTCTCTGGTTGTATTTTGATTTTCCTCACAAGCTACTTGTGATTAACACTTAGCCAATTACTTGATGACAGAGGGAAGATGCTGCACAGACGCATCAATTCATATTGCATGCAGCTTTGGATATTGTTCAGGATCTTGCATGGACCACCAGCGCGATGTAATGTCTAATGCTCAAAACTTATCTGAATCAATCAATGCTTTTCTACAATGACCACTCTGATTTTTATTGCCTACACGGCCTCCTAAAATTTTGTTTAGCACATCCTTTTCACAGGTATTTGAAAGCAATTGACAGGTTCAATGATTTGGTGGTATCAGTTTATGTTACGGCAGGTCATATCCTTTGTGTCTGTGATTTTAATTGCTATTGTGACAAAAAGAACGCAGAAAAAAAAAAGAATGATATTTATCTTATCTTTATTCCATTTCTGTTGGTGTATATTTTCCTTGACCTATCTCACATACAAGATTCATGCTACTTCATGACCCTCGCAATGATGATGGAATCAAGAGCTTTTTCCAGGAGGTTCATGAACTGTATATAAAGGTAAACCCCTCCTTGCTCTCCAGTTTTGAATTCTTACACACTGCATATTCTCTTTGGTGCATATATTGTTAAAACATAGATGCTGATTTGTTAAAGTCAGTATTTTGTATTAAGATTATGTATAACTCTACATGTTGAAAATTTTTACTCATTTAGCTGTTTATGCCAAAGTTCATGGTATTATGAGAGAATAACAGTACAAACAAATCTGGGCAGTTGACTCCTTTCCCAGTCATATTGGGGTAGATGATCCAGAAAATGCCACTGTCAACTTAAGGCATCTCATTGTACTCATGTCATTCCATCTTCATGAGAGAATCTGCAGCTCCTATCTTGTTAGAATTTAGATTCGAGCTCACATTTTCTTTCTTGCACTTTTCATTCATGGTCATGCTTGTACCAGTTTTTGCTGCTACTTTTGTGCCTCACATGCTACAAAATCTATTGAAATATACACACATCTGGGTTTTGGAAAATATCGTTCATTAATTGAGAATAAAGAGTGAGTGGCTAATATACAATGATAAGCCTATAACCCAAAATCTTGTATACCTGGGTTGAAGGCCTTGTGCACTCATAATGTAATATCTCTTTTGCATAGGCCATAGAGCAACATGCAGATTGATAGAGCAGATCTCCCAACAAGTGGTAATGGAACCGATAGTTCAGCTAGATACAAATGAATACATCGAGTGTTTGTAGAGTCAGTGGTCTGATTTGGATAAAACAAGCTTGGAGATAGTGGATATGGTAGACTAAAAGCTAGCTGAACAGGTGGATGAAGAATGGAGTGGATGACTCTCCAAAACTAAAATTATGATACTGTCATCAATTACAATCACTTTCCCAGCAGTATTAGTTAACAAGTGAAGTGAAGCGACAGTGAGGAAAAGAGAATGCTCCCTTGATTTTTATATTGGCAATCTTTCATGGATGGGGGATCCAATTGGTTTTTTTTTATAGGGTAGCCATTTAAGAATTATGTGTTAGTCAGGGGACAAATATGTTCTTTTCCCTATTGCTTTGCATCCGGGTAACCATTGCTTTTTCTGTATTATGATATAGATTAGTGACTGAAATGCTTAATGCCTTTTCCTTCTTTATTTTGACAAATAAAAAATATTGGTTATTGCAGACTCTTCTCAACCCCCTCTATTTGCCTGGTTCACGCATTGTATCTTCACATTTTGACACCAAAGTCCGAGCTCTTGCAAGAAAATACCTTTAGCGGTGTGGTCGTTTATACTAGTCTGCGAGCTACTGGGGTGATGGAATGAACTTAGAAAGTACCACCATCCCTTTTCTTGTCTCGGCCATTGAGTATTTTAAAGGCTTCTCATGAGTTTCATTCTTGATGGTAAGGATCAGTGGACGCGTGCAATTTGCTTAATGTTGCATCAGATGCCTCAATGAGTGCATAAAACACAAGCAGCAACTAAAACGTGTTGATTATTTTGGTGACAATGTGTTTTACTCAAATTCTTATCGTCAGCAGTTGAGACACTGTGATTAGATGATGTGCTTTTTTTTTTTTTTTTTTTTAATATAAAATCTAATCGTGCATTTGTTTATCTGGATTCCAGGGTTGTCTTTCTTGATGGTATTATTATTATTATTATTATTATTATTATATGAAGAGTTTATTATACTCTTTCTCAAAGAAAAGGACCCCTCTTCGTTTTCTCCACTCTATTTAGCAGGCACTTTCTCTATGATCACCAGGGGTCAGGGAAAATGTAGGTGAATGTGGCAGGAGGAGAGGATGATCGAAACGACACACCGTTTCAAGGATTGGCCATGCAGTACATTGGTGGTAAGATCATTGTTCTCCAAATCATTGGCGATGTACGGCACCTGCTAACCTAAATTACATATTTATCCAATCGAGTCAGTATTGAGGCGAAATTCCTTTTTCGCTCCTGCCGTTTCTTTTCTCCCCCCATCTGGTCTCTACCCGACGCTAAATCACTAAAACACCCCTCACTTGTGTGTGAAAATACCAAAACATCCTTAATGCATAAATGACCTTCTGTTTCTTATATTTTTAAACGTACTCTGTCAACAATTTAATTATTATTTTTTACTATTTAAAAGTATATGAAATTTAAAAATTACTATTAACAAAGTGTGAAACAAGTCTAGTTTATTTTATTTTATTTTATTTATGTCAAAAGACAAAAACACCCCCACTGTGGCAATGGACTGTGTCTCGGTCTAAGAGTTTTCTTGAATGGTTTCAAATTTCCACTCGAAGTCTCCATTCCCATTTCCCCTGAGCTCAACTCATGTCACTCCTAGCAATTGCAAGAAGACTGCAGATAACCCATTCCCGACTCCTTTTCCCGCTTCACAATTTCATCACCCACCCACGCCCTCCCTCTCCATTGCATAACTCCGATTCTCACTTCTTTTTTTCTGCGGAATTTCATCGAACACTGAATTTACCCGTGCGATCCCCTCAACATTTCTCCGCATCCCAATCCTTCTTCACTCAATATCTCAACGAGATCATTCAAAAAAGAATCCAAACCCATGACCCTCTTCAAACGGGACTTCTTCAGGCACTCAAAATGGCTGCTCATTTTCCCTCAGAAGCAGAGGCTATGGTGTCTCTGGATGAGTCAGGCATTAGAGCGAATAAGGACTTAGTGTGTTCAGTGATCTGGGAACTAAGAGAAGAGTGGAGGCTTGCTTTTCTGGCTTTTAAATGGGGAGATAAATGGGGCTGTGTTGATGAGAAGGCTTATGAATTGATGGTGTGGGTTTTGGGTAATCATAAGAAGTTCAATACTGCTTGGATTTTGATTAGAGATTTGCACAGGTCCTTGATGAGTACTAGAAGAGCTATGCTTATTATGATTGATAGGTGAGATTGTGTTCTTCAAGTTTGATTCTTTTAAGTTTGATCTCGTTTCAGTTTCAATGGCATTTGCTTATTAGCTGGCATTGAAATATAATTTTGGTTTAAGTCCTTTGATTTTCGAGTTTATCTCATGGAAACTATAAAGAGAAGTACGGTAAACATGTACAAGTTTTAAAGAAATGATGATTCACTTAATTTTCATGTGGTGTCTTTTTAGTTATTTCACATTGTAAAGAGAATTCTTAATTTCCATTTCTTTGTTTCGTTTTATGTTGTTTTTAACTCCGGTGTTTGCTAGATATGCAGCTGCAAATGTTCCTGGCAAAGCTATTCATGCATTTCGCATTATGGATAAGTTTAGAATGACCCCCGATGAAGAAGCATTTTACTTCCTTTTGAATATTCTTTGTAAAAATGGAAACATTGAAGAGGCTGAAGAGTTTATGCTTGTTAACAAGAAACTCTTCCCATTGGAGGTCGAGGGATTTAACATTATTCTCAATGGATGGTGTAATATATGTGTTGATGTATTTGAAGCAAAGCGAATTTGGAGGGAAATGTCAAAATATTGTATTGACCCTGATGCAATTTCTTATACACACATGATTTCTTGCTTTTCAAAAGTTGGGAATCTTTTTGACTCACTGAGACTCTATGACGGGATGAAAAAAAGAGGTTGGGTCCCGGGCATTGAGGTTTATAACTCTCTGGTTTACATTTTAACCCGTGAGAATTGCTTTAAGCAGGCTCTTAAAATTCTAGACAAAATGAAAGAAACAGGGTTGCAGCCAGATTCTGCTACTTACAATTCGATGATTCTTCCTTTGTGTGAGGCAAAAAAGCTAGAGGATGCTAGAAGTTTAATGGCTGCCATGATAGAGGAGAATGTCAGCCCAACAATAGAAACCTACCATGCATTTCTTGAGGGAACTGTTTTTGAAGAAAATTTTGAAGTCCTCGATCAAATGAAGACAGCTGGTTTAGGTCCCTCGGAAGACACCTTTCTCTTACTTCTTGCAAAGTTCTTCAAACTAGAGCAACCTGAGAATGCATTGAAGATATGGGTGGAAATGAAGCAGTATGAAGTGGCTTTCAATTTGACACATTATACAGCAGTGGTGGAAGGACTAGCAAGGTGTGGTTTATTAACCAAGGCTCAAGAATACTATGCTGAGATGAGGTCAAATGGATATTCAGATGATCCAAAGCTTCAGAAAATGTTGAAAGTGCAAGTTCAAGACAAAAATGGCAAAAGAAAAAAGCTGGGAGGGCAAATTAAGAGAAATCAACTCGTGAGTCACAAGAAAGGCAGTATAGTCAGGCGGAAAAGTCATCGACACTAATGAAGAAGACACTGGTTGATCAGTTTGCATAGAAAATACCGGGATATTGATCTCAGAAAACATAGCTGAGAAAAATTCTTTTCACCAGATATCAACCTCTCATTTTATTGCAAGAAGTTTTATTTCAGAGAACCTTGCAGTATGCACTGGCTAATTCTAACCTATTCACATGTGGACCTATTAGTAGGCCTGATCTAAGGGTCTGTAGTAGTCAGTCTGTCTGCGATTGTAGCAAATTTTTATAGTTAGGAAGTGTTGGCATTTCTCTTTGAATATGCTTGTGGTTATTTTATTTTAAAGATCAATTGTAAAAATCACCGTTCCCAATCTCATTGCTTTACTGCCTAGCCAGGCTTATCAATATTGCCAAGTACCCATTCTGGCTTGTGATGTCGTTCCTGATAATTCATGTAGATTTCTTTCATAACTCTTCAGTGTGGATCTAGTTTGTGAAGACATCATGGGAGAGTTCTCTTGCTTCTTTGTAATGCATCTCTCAGATTGCATAGAAAAAGTCTGATAAGGCTCAGATTAATCCCCACATTTCCAGTTATATAATACATGTAGTGAAAGCCTTAACAAATTTGAGATAAAAGGGCCGTCTTGCTGAATGTGATTGGAATAGTAAGGGTACAAGTGATGGTAATTTTCACCACAAGAGGGTAGGTGGAGGAGATTGAATTTGAATTCACTATTTGTTGAATTATAGATACCTGAGGATTTCAGCAAAGAGGGACGGAGGGAGATTGTTCTTCATGGTGAGTTTTTTTTACAAATGCGGTGGTTACAAAACTTTTGAAGTTGCAAGTTTTAATTACTTTGATGCCATCAATGTTTCTTTCTTTATATGTCTTCTGTTTAATATGTGATTTGTTTCTTCATTTGAATTTGTGATTCTTAGTAAAACTACCGCTGATAGTATGCTTGATAGTTATTTAAACCTATGAATTGAAATATCGCTGCTCTTAATTGATCATATTTAACTGCATATGCTGAAATTTCAATCATCTGGGAATGACCTGCAAATTTTGTGGGAAATATATGGTGTGGAAAAACTTGGATTAGGCTAGATGCAATGACGAATAGTAATAATACTTGTACTCTGTTTACGAACAACAGTTAAAAATTCTGTTTTCCCCAACCGATTTTCTATAGTTACTCCCTACCTCTAATTCATCCTTGTCATGACTTAACGCTTTGACCAGGCCCAAATTCTCAAGTAGGAGTGGGCATCTCTGCATGACTGGTTTCAATCCTTGGAGGATCAAATCTCAAGCACCTTCTCTTACGTGTAAGGTAATCTAGCCACATTTCTTAAGAACAAGACTGATACAATTAGTATTATATTTTTCCTTTGTTGCCTGTTAATATCGTGTCTGTGGTCCACGGAAATGTGGCTAGTGTGTCTCCATCTTTATCAGCTGGTAGATCAGGTAGAGTCAATTAGGTTCCGGACATGCGCGTAAACGTTTTCCAGGCAATCAAAGTTCATGTGTTAACTCCTCCTGTCATTGTGAGGAGCATTAGAGATGTGATGACATCCTAAACCGTGTCTATCGACCTTGTAAACATATAAAACCGATTGCTGAGAAGGAATGTTTTTTTTTTTTTAGCTTATAGTTTGTCTTGACACTCATCTATTTTTCCCTTTCCAAGATTTACTTGCAGACAGACAGATGCTCTGAAAACATTCCAATGAACTCAACCTTACCTTAGGATGGAGGAAAAAAGAAGAAGAAAGGCGCCATGCATTCCATAGTTATAAAATCTATATGCCAACTTAATAATCCATCGATCCATAGTTATAACCGATTTAGATTTTATTTTGAACATGTTTAGAGATTGACTTGATTATACTTCATTTTATCTGGTTCAGTTTCAAAGATTTCTTTTTTATAAAATAGTTTCGTGACTGGAATCTTAAACTAGATCAAACCCTAAACTAACTACTATAATTACCATGCATTCGCAATTTCAAATATAGTCGCCAACGGCTATCTACCCTTTTTTGTTTTTAATTTACATGTCCGTTGGACGTGGACATTTTGTCTTGAACTGTAGACACTGGAAATCTAGATGCACGCCTGAGAAAACAATCAATTTTAATGCAATGGTAACTTGTTTCAAATGCCTTTATTTACTATTAAATTAATTATAAACTATACACTAAATTAACTTTTCCAAGAGATTGTTGTTGTTCTGTTATCCAATTATTCAATTAAAAAAACTAATTTCCTATAAAAAACTAAGAAAAGTAAAGGCATGGCAAACTAAATGGAAGCATAATCATTGACTGTGATTATGCAAACGGTCATGTGATGCATGCCTGAAAAGGTGTAGTTTTTTCTTGGATCTTATAAAGTAGGATTGCCCTATTCAAGTGTAGTAAAAAAGGTGCTCTTTGTCATCCGCACTCGCTAACTCTTTATTGTCCGAGAAAAGAAAGAAGCCAAGAACCAAGCAAGTCACTGTGAAATGGTGTCCAGCTCAGCTCAGCTCATTTTCTTTTGCTTCTTCATCCTCTTCTCCGCCATTGCTACCACCGCTACTGACCACATTGTTGGTGCCAATAAAGGCTGGAACCCTGGAATCAACTATACCCAGTGGACCAACAACCACACCTTCTATGTTGGTGACTTTATATGTAAGCATCCCCTCTCCTTAGCTCTATTTGTGCTTCAAATGTGTTAACAAACATCAGTTTAACTTGGCTAGAAGATCAAAACCCATTTCCCGTTTATAATTGAAGTGTTTCCTTCTTCTTTTTTTGTCAATGTAGCTTTTAGGTACCAAAAGACACAGTACAATGTCTTTGAAGTGAACCAGACAGGTTATGACAACTGTACAACAGATGGAGCAGTTGGCAACTGGACTAGTGGCAAAGATTTCATACCTCTTAACAAGGCCAAGAGATACTACTTCATTGGTGGGAATGGACAGTGTTTCAATGGCATGAAGGTTACTATTCTTGTTCACCATTTGCCGGCGCCACCAACATCTGCCACCGTAGCTGCTAACGTGAAAGCCTCAGATTCTGCAGCTCCATTGGTTTTCCACGAGGGGCTGGTGGCCTTGAGGGCTTTGGTTTTGGCAGTTGCTTCAATTTGGTTTGGATCTGGTTGGATCTAGTAGCTAGTTGGTTAGTGATTTATTTTGGTGCTTGAAAAACTCAGTGAAACTGTATTAAATCTGGTCCCCCCCCCCTCTCATTACTCCATTTTTCTTGTATTTTCTTTTTTCAATGGCGTGTATTATCTAGATCTCTTGAAAATATCTGATTCTTTTTCTTTCGTTGTTGGCCAACTCTTTACTCTTTTCTTTCGTTTTGGACGAGAACAGCTGAACAAGTACCACAGCTAGATCCTAACCCCTCCCCCTTTTTTTTTTCTTTTTCTTCAAATCATGTGTTGAGAATTCGATTCTGTTTGAATGCCTGTCTGAGGAGGTCTATGTATCGAGTAATAGTAACTACTGCTGAACAATGAACAAAGAGAATTAAATCAAGAAAGAAAGAATAGCTTTTAAAGAAAGAAGCTAAGAAGTTAAAATGCAGAAACGATAGAGAATCAAGAGAAGAGAAAAGAATTGTGGGTTGGCATCAGGCTGAGAAGGGCAGTAGATCCGCATCAGAACAGAGTACAGACCTTGAGATGGGCTTCTATCTTGAAACTCAAAGCTTGCCTGTCTGAGCAGCTCCAAATCAACGTGTCATTTTGAAAAACTAAATCTATATAATAATTTTTTGAATAATATAAATATTTTTGTTCATATATATTTCAAAAATAAAAGTTATTATTAGAGATAAATATATTTTGAATTAATATCAATTTTATAACATTTATAACATGATAAAATATTATCACTCGATAAAATATATATCAAAAAATAAAGATTGAGATTCAATAAATATATTCATATATTTCGAAACAAAAAGTCGAGAAAGTAATAAAATGTTACACCTAAATAAACAATTTTATCCGAAGAAGAAGGATATAAGATTACCATGAACAGGAAATATCCGAAGAAGAAGGATTTGTTTGCATATAGCATTTTAGCCCCAAAGAACAGATTACAGCTTCCATCCTAAGTGGCTCTCAGCAAATGAAAACCCCAACGCAACATGAAAAGTGGAAGCATACAAAGAAGGAATATATACTGAACCTACTCTGCATTGGAGTTTTGTTTTCTCCTTGACCGACTAAACAACTTGGAAGGTGGGGAGGAAGAAAGCTCGAAAGGTAGAGGCGGTGGATCCATCTCCCCTTTCAAAATCTTGACAATCTCTCCGATATCTGGCCTTAATTCAGGCAACCTCTGCAGGCATGACAGCGCCAAGTTTATACACAATCTTGCCTGCTCCTTGCTGTATTCGTCTTTCACTCGCTCATCTACAAGTTCTAAGATGTTCCCAGTTCGAGCTAGCTGCCTACACCAGCTTATTAAATTTGCTTTCTCAAGCTTCATCGGGGAAGCTAGAACATGTAATGGCCTTCTACCGGAGACAATCACAAGAATTAAAACCCCTAAGCTGTATATATCAGCCTTCTCCGTCAAGTACCCGCAGCCACCATATTCCGGTGCAACATAACATAGAGTGCCTCTCATGCTTGTTGTGCTGCTTAACTCGCGACTAAAAAGATCCCCGCTCCACATATCACTAGTTCCGGTAGATCGCGCATTCTTTTTCTTCCATCCCCTTCTGAAACTGAACTCCCCATTTTGATCAGCGTCATTTTGGTTCTGTTCTCCCAGATTCTTTCTTCTATGAAATCGAAACCTGCGACCAAGATCAAAATGTGGAATTCTAAACCCCCTTTTCCACTTTGTTTCAAGATTCTTCAGATGACTACCCTTATGGTTTATCTCATCCAAGTACTCATCTTTCCACCACTCTTGCGTCTTCCTATTTTTCTCCCGACGATTTTTCCTGCCTTCCGGTTTCTTCTTCTCAAATCCACTAACATGATTTTCAAACTTGAACTCTTTTAATCGAGGAGGTTCATTTGCACCGTCTACTTTATTTAATGGGACCAGACGACGCATTTCTTTTCTTCCAGGAGTACTTCTCTTCTCGCCATCCCAATCTGGATTTGCCGAGGGGCAAATTTGGCTCCCTATCCACTCCACAACATAATCTTTACTACACAATTCACCACTCCCATCCTGTCTCCACCACCAATCTTTTCCCCATTTTTTTGTACTAGCTAAATCATCAACAACTGAGGAGCTATTGCAATCCAGCTCCTTGCTATGATCGTTACTACAAAAATCATCATCATAAGGCACAAATTTACAATTCCAATCATCCCCACCAATATCAACACTAGAAACCTCCTTCCCCTTCCCCTTCCCCTTCCTTACCTGAACAACACTCTCACTCACAATATTGGCATTATCACTCAAAGAACTCAAGTTCAAAGCTTTAACATTATAGCATGTTCTACTATTTTTTGACGAAGAAGAAGCTTGTAAAGCAATAGCAAAATCTACCTCATGACAACTCTCCACAGGGGTACCAATTGGTGGTATCTCAGAAGTCATCACATTCCCAGAAAGCTCTTGACTCTTTCCCAAATCTTGACTAAACAAATCCACTCCAAAACCCCCCTCCCCTTTAATCCTTGATAACCCAAAATCTGAAATCTTTGCTCTCAAATCAAAATCAAGCAAAACATTGCTTGGTTTAATATCCCCATGAATCACTGGTGGGTCACATCCACGATGCAAGAACTCAAGTGCTTTTGCAACATCAAGAATGATACTAATCCTTCTCTCCCAGCAAAGATTCAAATGACCATCTCCAAATAACAATTCTTGCAAACTTTTATTTGGCACATACTCATAAACAAGCAAGCGTTTATTCTTTTCATCACAGTACCCCAAAAGAGTAACCAAGAAAGGTGATCTTAAACCACCAAGAATCTGCATCTCATTCTGAAACTCTCTCTCTGATTGCAAGGAAAGAGTATCACCAAGCCTCTTAATAGCATATAGCTTGCCATCTCTTGCCATGCCTCTATAGACAGTAGCAGTACCTCCTTTGCCGATAATATTTGCATCATCAAAATCATCAGTGGCAATCTTTAGCTCTTTGTATGAAAACCTTTGGAGCCTTAAAGGAGCACTAGAGTCAAAGGGGATGGTTCTTGAACGATTCAAAAGAATGCACCAAAGATGGTATAGAAAGTAAACAATTGTAAAAATCATTACCACAGAGGCCGAGACCGTGAGTGTCAAAAGTAAGATTCTGGTTAAGGAACTGGGTCTTGGATGGTCAAAACTTGGAGATAAGGGTCTTGAAGGCATGGTGTGGTGCTTTGAGATTCTGGGTTTCTTGTGTTAGCTAGCTAGATAGTTTGGTCTCAAGATTTGGTAAAGAAAGAAAACGTGTTAATGGGATACTCTTTTCCTATTTCTTCTTGGGGGAGGGGTGTTTCGTTTTTATTTGCACTTCTTGTTGCAGTCTACATCCAATGTTATAAGTTGCTTTACAGTTGGATAATCAACGTGAAATGATGTATTTTTTCTTTCCAATGATAAGCTCTAGTCAATGACATTGATAATAGATTCTTAATTGTTAATTCTAGCGATACTGTTATTGACTGATCATTTTCTCTTTTAAAAAATAGGAGATGACCATTAATTAGAAAAGGAAGGTGGTGCAGGGAGGGTCCCAAGATGCTTTTGACTAAAGAGGAAGTTTGAGAAGACAAAGTCCGAAGCAAGAGGGACAAGATAAAAAGAAAATGGAGGGAACATGGATTACAGTGACAGAAGAGAGTAATTCCTGTCCTGGCGCTGTACGGAGGCGCGTGCATAGGCACGTGGTGCTATTGTCTTGTGCTTTGTATATCTTGGTGCCAAAACTGGAAGCGACAGTGACGTGGAGATGCTTCGCTTGCTACTTACCAATGGGTTTCTGGGTTGATCCTCTGAGAGAGGACATATCGATGCTTAGCCAGACTGAACCGCCATTTTCAAACTTGAATCAATGCAAGAATCTGGATAGTACATGGCAGATAATTCTGTCCCGCCTAGTTATTGGCAAATCACTGATTCCACCACCAACTGAATATATTCCGTATATTTGTCCAGTTCAGTATCAGAAAAAGAAGAGAAAGTAAGGGATCATGTTGCTAAATATGTAAATTGTAATCCAGGGCAACTAGCTAGTAAATCAGAGGAAATAGCTTCGACTTGGATTAACTTAAAGGATTAATCTTAGTATTTGCTGTTTTTTTTTCGTGTTTTTCATTGTGTTTCTTAATTATAGCTATATATTATGAATCACTGTTTCATTAATAACTTAATATGAAGGATTTGCTCGAGATGATCATGCCAACAAAATTAAAGTCAGAATTCATGCACATTGCCTTCCATAAATTAACGTGCGTGTGGTCATGAAATGTCCATCCACCTTTTTTCCTCTAGCAAATTGCATCCATCAGCGTTAGTTAATTATGACCTCTTTAGTATGTTTTCAATGCTGATTTTCTTACTTATTACGGGTCCTTTGGGGCCTAATTAACATGCATGCACATACACTTTCTGAAATGAAGAATCATTCAGTGTTCTCGATTTGTAATTCCTTGATTCCCGTACGTTGATGTTATGAATAATTTATCATGATGATCGTACTTGTAAAAAATAATTCTTCTGCACATATACAAGAGAGAACGAATTAAGGAGGACGAAGACAGTAAGGTTGCGGGTGGACTATTGTTTTCGTGATAATGGTGTAGTCTACCTCACCCATAGATTTTGCTTTAGTGTGCTGTAGCCGGCGGTGAGCGAGAGAGCATGGATGGCGGTGGATGCATGGTAGGGACGTCTGTCCACCAACAGGAAGTTGAGATTTCTGATCATTCAAGACATGGGACACTCTTTTCTTTCCTTAAATCCAATGTTGTCTTAATTTGTTCTCTCTCTCTCTGTTCTAAGTTTTGATGGCTTTACATGGCCTGCTTTGCATCTAATTAACATATGTTTATATCATAAATCATTTCAATGTCAGATGAAAAGGGAGGTTGTAGGAACTGCAATTAATCATGTCGTAAATTTGGGTTCTTCTCTTTTATACATATTACCATCTATTTTTTGAAAATTTATTCCCTTTCAAGGTTTTTATTTGGCACCCTAATAAAAATACAATTAAAACTCTTGTTCTTAAGGTATTTTTTAAGAATAATTTAATGTTTTTAATCGATCATAATATTCTTTTGCTAAAAACCCTAACAAGCCCCACAAAATATTCTTGTGCTGGTATAAGAACAAGTCATTTAAGATGGAAGCGCAGAGACCAGAGAGGTATATTACTATAACATGGAGAGATGGTGAGAAGATTACAGAGATGCAAACCCAAACGAAAATAAAAGAAAAGCCGGAATGATCTGATAATTTGATGCAAACCCAAACGAAAATAAAGTGCCGCAAACTGCCCAAAATCCAGTGGCAAATCCAACCCTATTCTCAGATAGAATCCTCTGCTGATAAATCCATCCTCATCTTGGATATCAACATTTTTTCTGCCCTGACTGATTGATGGATCATGAGCTTGTTCTACTGCACAATCATTTGAAAGAGGTTTCCCACAAAGTTCTGGGTTTGCCACGACTGAAGAATTGCCAAAGCTCTGGAGTTGAGTGCGGAATGGAATTTTTCCTGTCAAGTTCTTGCACGAGACATTCAGGCTACTGAGAAAACTCATATCGCGAAGGCCGTCGGGAAGCTGATCTGCAGACAAATCAAGAGATTCTAATGATCTCATGAGGCCTATCCTAGGAGGAATGATCCCGGTCAATCGATTAGTTGATAAATTTAGCGTAACCAAGCCCTCAAGTTTCGCTATCCCAGCAGGAATCTCTCCACTCAAGTTATTGCTTGAAAGATCCACGCTCTTCACTTGGTCGAGAGTTTTTCCATATTTGAGCTCCATTCATTTCAATGCAGCTCTAACACTACCATGATATAAAACAATAAAAGAAGGTGCAATAGGCTAGCTGAAATTTCCAAGGAAAATCAAGGGTATTTCGGTCTTTGTCCTAGATTGTGACCCCAAATGATTTTTTGAGGTGTATTAATTTCTTTACATGTATTTGTATTTTATTTTGGTATTTTGTATTTTTATAAAATACCTGAAATTAATAAAAAAGAATAATAACGTGGAGTTTTTCAATACTAATACAAACTCAACTCCTATATAAAAAATAAAATAAATAATCAAAATGTGTCGGTAGTCACTCATTAATCTTTGATATGATAAGCTTAAAATAAGTTGCTATTATGAGGATTAGTGGGGATTAATATATATATATATATATATATTTCTTTTGATTTTTAGCAATAAATATTAATTTAAGCATAATGCCACTTAGATCCTTTTTATACATGTTTTTACCCCTTGAACACGAATTATATGGCATGATCATCACCTTGATATATACAGAATCTTTTTGCGCAACCGTTATACCTGTCTAGCTCGAACATTGCCGAAAGAAATCTTCTATATTCACTTCTCTCCGTCCTCTAAATTTCTTTCTGCCCTTCTCTCCTTGGAATATCAAAGTTTCTTCTTGGTTCATTAATTTGTGTGATTGGAGCTAAAAGGATTGCCTCCGTAAGTTTGCATTATGAGGAAAATGTAGCTGAGTTTCAATATCCCCTCTTATCTTTTTCTAAATAACGTGTATGCATCTTTTAATCAGATATATATATATACACCCACACATGTTTCTATCATGAAAATCTTATCTTGCTTATGGAACCCACTAATGTTAAGGGAAAGAAAATAAAGGGTTCTATAAGATTTGCAGCATATTAAGGATTTTTCATGTCATCATGGAAGGGATGATATTAGGTTTAAAGTCCTTACCTTAACAATGATCAGCTAGCTGTAACTCATGTCATCTTTATCTCCTATGAAATTCGGGTCTGAGTCCTTCGATTTTTTATACCGAAACAATACCCTATTGTCTGCAAGAAAAGAAAAGGAGACCCGTCATTTTGTGTGCCTTCTCGGTACCATAGAAAATTGATACTTTCTCCATGACGGTACATTTACATTTTGGGTATTTGTTCGAGACTTTTCCTGTTCAAAGAGACATTGCATTTTTATATTCTGTTTTTTAAATGTTTGAGCATTTCAATTTCATAAAGATTTCCATGGTAGAGTATCTTAAACATTCATGTTTTGTCTGTGCAGGAGTTTCTATTGATTGATGTTACATCATGGTAGCTAGTAACTTGCCTTGAAAGGTACCTACGCTCCCATTCTGCAAAATGTTTGATCGTGGTTACAAGTCACAATACATTGGTGGCCAAAAGGAAAAGTTTGTAAGGTACATCAGATCCTCTTGTGTTCATCTTAATGATATGTGCTTCAACATGAATTATCTAACCCCATGTTGGTATATTTTTGAACTTGTAGGTTGGATGATTTTGATTCGTTGTCAGTGACTTCTAGCAATAAAGGAATGAAGAAACTGAGATTTAATGTTGAGGGATTCAACATAAGTGGACATGAGAAGAAAAATGCATCAAAATCTTTTAGATATGGTGTGAAAAAAGGATCACAAGGACTGATGACAATTGGACGATCACTTAAAACTGGAGTCGCTCGTGCCGTATTTCTAGAGGATCTTAAGGTGTCCGAGAAGATGATTTTTGACCCTCAACACAAATCTCTTCTGCTGTGGAATAGGCTTTTGGTCATGTCATGCATTTTATCAGTATCTATTGACCCTTTGTTCTTTTACCTTCCTATCTTCAACTATCAAATGACTTGTCTGGGTATGGATACAAAGTTAGCAGCAGCAATTACAACTATGAGGACAATACTTGATGTTTTCTATTTGATTCGCATTGCTCTTCAGTTTCGAACAGCTTATGTTGCCCCATCGTCACGGGTTTTCGGGCGAGGTGAGCTTGTGATTGATCCGGCACAGATAGCTTCCCGATATTTAAGCCGATACTTTATTGTTGATTTTCTCTCGGTGCTACCTCTGCCACAGGTTTGAGAAATACTTCTCTTTTTCTTTCTGGCTCATTGCATTCTTAAATTGTATCCCTACTTTTCTTTTTGCTATGAACAAGCCGTACTGATTGTATACGGTAGCTGTACATAATATATTTATCTTCTCAATTCTGCAGATAGTGGTATGGAAATATCTTAATAATAGAACGAAGGGCTCGGAGGTGTTAGCTACGAAGCAGGCATTGCTAATTATTGTTTTTGCTCAATACATCCCAAGGTTTGGTCGCTTTTTTCCTTTGACTTCAGACCTGAAAAAGAGTGCTGGTTCCTTTGCTGAGAGCGCTTTAGCTGGTGCTTCGTACTATCTACTCTGGTACTTGCTTGCCAGTCATGTAAGTAATTACTGTCATGCAGATTGGTTTTGCTAGTATGTTTGATCCTTGGATATTTGGATAGGAGTCGAGGTTTTGTATTTTACACCAACGATGGTCAAAGTTCCAATCCCTGGAGAAATCAAAATAATCACCCCAACAGAGTTTTGGTTTGTTTCTGTGATGTTCTTAACTTGGATATATAAATGCAATGCAAGGGAAATGACTCCAAATCCTAAATGTTGCACAATGGATTTATGAACTTTCAACATCTACAGACTATCTACTGATCCTATAATCTACATTTTTGTTAGCTTTCTCTTAGTCCAAATATTACTAGGATACATTAAAGATGCTTGTGAAGCAATTTATCAAAGTTGTCTGACAAGATTCAGGCTCAACCTCACAGATAGCAGGGGCTTTCTGGTATTTGTTAGCCATTGAACGTAAAGGCACTTGCTGGAGAGAAGCTTGCAGACTAAGTGGGAAATGTAACGTAGACTTCTTGTACTGTGGAAATAAATTACTGCCAGGTTACCATGATTGGCGAAGGATAAGTGATAAGGTTCTTGGAAACACATGTAATGTCGACAAAGATGACAATTCACGATTTGATTATGGAATCTATTTCCAGGCCATGTCCTCAGACATTGTGTCATCCAGGAAGTTTGTCTCCAAATTCTTTTACTGTTTATGGTGGGGCCTGCAAAATTTGAGGTAACTTGTGTAATTGACCTTTATGTTCATAATGCAAGAGGAGATATTAATACATCTCTTTGTTGCATTTTCCACAATATTTGAAGGTACCATGATTCTATAAAAAGCTTTCCTTTTCACTTTATCAAAATTGAAGTTTAGTCCTCTGAGCTATATGCACAAAGTATCAAAAGAACATGAATTTCAATACCTAGAAATTTTTCAATCCAATAGTGTCAGTCACTGTTTGAGAGCATTTTGATTTTTTATTTATCAACTACTCACCCTTCTGAGCTATGATCAAGTATTCTATGAAGACTAAAGTTTACAGACCACATAAATCTGTCACGCTTGAGCAGGGTTTGAACAACCATTTACTTCTAACTGTTATCTGCGCATTCACGTTTGGATTCTTTGGTGTTAAAAAGAGAATCCATAAATTTTTTATGTTCTTAAAGTTTTATTTACTCAAGGCATTTTCTGTTTTACTTTCCACAGTACTCTTGGCCAGGGTCTCCAAACAAGCACCTATCCTTTGGAAGTTATCTTTTCCATACTGTTAGCTATTTCTGGGCTTATACTCTTTGCACTTCTGATTGGAAATATGCAGGTATGTTAAGATTTTCACTTCCATGAATGTTCATAAATGGTTGGTTACAGATGCCTATTTAATCACTTTGATGAATGCTGAGGCTACTCATGTGGTCGAACTTATGTTACGACCTTATTGTGGACTGTGGTTTTTGATGATCTGACTAGTCTTGTGGTTGCAACAGACCTACCTTCAGTCTCTTTCTGTTCGTTTGGAGGAGATGAGGATCAAAAGGCGTGATTCTGAGCAGTGGATGCACCATCGCTTGCTCCCACAGGATCTTAGAGAGCGAGTTAGGAAATACGATCAATACAAATGGCTCGAAACTCGAGGAGTGGATGAAGAGAATTTGGTCCAGAGTCTACCGAAAGATCTCAGAAGGGATATCAAGAGGCACCTCTGTCTGAATTTGGTCAGAAGAGTAAGTATAGTTTTTATTCTTTAGTGTTATCATTGACGCTGCTTCGGTTTGTTTTTTTCCAATATTTTTGCAGAAATATATCTTTGGACATGGTGAGTATGCAGGTCCCTCTATTTGCCAATATGGATGAAAGATTGTTGGATGCCATTTGCGAGAGATTGAGGCCAAGTTTGTACACGGAGGAGACTTACATTGTCCGTGAAGGGGATCCAGTCGACAAGATGCTTTTCATCATTCGCGGGCGCTTAGAGAGTGTAACTACTGATGGTGGAAGGAGTGGATTTTTCAACCGAGGTGTATTGAAAGAAGGGGACTTTTGTGGTGAGGAGCTTCTGACTTGGGCACTGGACCCTAAATCTCTTGGCAACTTGCCATTATCAACTAGAACAGTGGGGGCATTGACTGAGGTAGAGGCTTTTGCCTTGGAAGCTGAAGAGCTGAAGTTTGTTGCATCTCAATTTAGACGTCTTCATAGTAGGCAGGTGCAACACACCTTCCGTTTCTACTCTCAGCAATGGAGGACCTGGGCTGCCTGCTTTATCCAAACCACTTGGCGCCGGTATTCCTGGAGGAAAGCAGCAGAACTTCGCCGCCTAGAGGAGGAGGAGGAGAATGTAGACTATGATGAGGAAAACGACGACGACGACGACGAAAGGGAATTAGTTGGAGAACTTGGATCTGCCAGACTACGTGCAACAATCTTCGCTTCTCGCTTTGCCGCCAATGCTCTCCGTGGACACAAGCTTCGCAGCTCGAATTCCAGAGGTCTGAAGATGCTGCAGAAGCCCCCAGAACCGGACTTCAATGAAGAGTGATTAGTGAAGTAGGGATTGGTTAATTGGGAAAGTAGAGAGCATCATTTCAATCAAATTGTGTTTTGTTGTATATTGTCTAGCTGTGTCCTCCGACTACTAGTGGTTGACCTTAAATAAGATTATTGAAACATCACATAGGTGGTTTATTAACCTGAGGATTCCTTTGTCTCACATCTATAGGCAAACCATTCATGGTTTGTCTTAAATTTTTCCATCCAAAATTTATCGAAGGCTGGTGTAGGATTACAGGATAACTTCCCGTACAGAAGAAAACAATATCATTCGAGCTTGACTAAGGATGAGATTTAGCACCATGTGATGCTATTTGACTGTGAACCCTCTACAAGAATTGGATCGAAGTCTCAACCATGAGTAAAATAGGAAAACGAAAATCCGTTGACAAATTCAACAGCTCATATCCTTGCCCGGTTCGAGTAATAATTTTCTTGTTGCGAGTATCTTAGTTGATTTCTAATGTTTTTCTTACAGGGGTAATGATTCAGAAATCAGGAGTTACGTAGAACTCTTGACCAAAGCAAGATGACTCCTTGATTCTTGCAAGCCAAAGCGTTAACCAGTAATGGGTTCAGTTGAGCATTGCAAGTTACAATCAAGTCGCAAAAAACAGTACTCTCAAAATTCAATTTCTTTTCTTTTCATATTTCTGCAACCACGCAGAGAATGGAAAATAACCGAAATTCCTGTACATTCTTTACAATAGCCGTGCGTTCGAGGCCTTTCACTTTTATCAGAGGATATATGAATAAAATTTAGTGAAAAAGAAAACAAAGGCAGGAATGCAATTTATAGAATAGGAAAGGAAGCAAGAAGGAACAAATAATCTCCCAACTCCTGAAACTTGACTGTTTCAGATAAAACTTTTCTGCTTGACTTTCAGTAAGTTTCTGGAGATGCTTTTCTTGCTGCTGCTAACTCAATTACGCCAATCAGAAGATGCTTCAAGTTCAACATCTTCTTCCCACCAAGTGGCAGACTGCAATATCAATCATGCAATTGACATCAGCAAATTTCAGGTTCCTTTTTTATTGAACTTTTTTGGGGGAGGGGCTGAAAATTCAACTTTGCAGCCACATTGATGGGTACAGAAGGAATGAGGGATATATCACCGTAATAAAATTTGGAAATTACCTTAAATGTGAAGGAAAAAATATTCAGAAGGGACACGTGCAAAGTGCTGCAAGTGTATGTACCGCACATATTTATGCATGTTTGCTCTTGCTAAGCATAAAAGTTGAATAGGAGAATGTGAATTGGAAAAACTACTCAACTCCACAAATAAAATGAGTTGTCTCAGAAAATAGGGAAATTAACTTAAAAAATTAATTTCTGTCTTTATGATTTTCTATTATCAACACAATCTCATATTTTTTTGTCATGCATCTAATCGAATTCCATCTCTTGTGATCGTGTTGATAGCAGTCCCAGGGATCAATTCAGAAGCATTTACAGGCTATTAGAATAGCAATGCAAAACAGAGAGGAACTACTTGGATGGATAATTACCTTGTAGCCTCTGCGAAGAAATTCTAGTGAGGTTCCTTGTTCTTCTTGCAATCCAAGGACCCTCAACAGTTCTTCTTTTGTCTGAAGCATATAAAATAGTCATCCCAAGTGAATCAAATTATTTGTAACTAAAACAAAATGATATACCAAGCTATTGGTAGCTAAGGGAAGCAAGTCGAGCTTGTAAGGTAAAAGAAATACATACCTCACCAAGTGTGAAGCGCGTTGAACTCTCTGCTACACAAGCATAAGAACTATCTGTTTGTTTAAGCATCACCTGCCAAGGCCCTGTACATATTCTGAGTTGGATAAGAGATACAGAATAAACTATTCAACCCAGGATAAGGTAGAAACAGTATTGATATTGATGGAAATCAAATAATTAATTGCAGAAAATAACCATCATCAGTTACTACCTAGAAAACATAAAGGCAGAAGGTGTCTTGACAATAAGAGAAGTCATGTTAGTTTGGAGGAAGCAATTGAAGACTAGACCATTTGTTACATGAAAAATGATCGCATTGAATCATGCCTTAGATATATAGCATTCCTAGTTATGTCATTTATTTTATAATCAACTAAAGTACAAAACTTAAAACTATGCATATGATTCTGTTTAGGGATTACGATAAGGACGAGGATGAGGTAATCTATGTTCAAATATATGTGTGGAATATAGCATTCCCCTTAAAGCAATCATCCGTGTAGCATCTTTTCAAGATTAGTATTGAACTTATTATGCCAGTAGAATCTAAACAATAGCCTGAAAAGAAGCACCAAAGCAGAGCTGTTAGGTCGAGATGGCAGGACAACAATCTTTTCCAAATTAATTATACCAAGTTTTAGCCATAAAATTTTACAAAAAATACCTAAGCAAAGTCAGAGGTTGGTTCTAAGAGTCTTGATTTAGAAATTTCATCATTCTGTCAATCCTCTTAAAAATATAGGCCTCTATGAAACCATCCATACAGGTAACTGATGATTATGGGTTGAAACCTAATCTCAAAAGAAAGAAAAAAAAAAGGATCAAGATTTTTGCCATGACTTAGAGAAATTTAACTCCATACCAGGGTATTGGCGAAATAAGGCTCCACTGTAATTTACAATATAAGGCGCCACTCCGATTGTCTTACATCATTAAGAAAAAACTTTATCAAAAACCACATTCATAAAACAGATGGCAGAAAACATGTTGACATCAATGAATGAAAAGTACCTTTGAGTACTCTCTGATTCGAATATAAAATACTGGAATGAATTGAGAAAGAAATCGATAGTGCAAATCTTTGGTTGGAAATCCCAGAAGACCCAAGTCAGCACTGAAAAGAGGAGGAAGCTTTTATTCAACCAAGAGTAATTTCAGTGTGATAATATAATAGATATACAAAGTAAATCCACAAAAACTATACCGCAATGTGTCAAGTTCAAGATTGAATAGAAGTGTTGGGGTTGATGTGGCAAATTTTTCCTGCACATTCCCATCAATCACAGAAAGTGACATAACTTGTGTAATTTGCAGATGCATGCAAAGAGAAGTGCAGGTATGATGAAAGAGATATGCAAGTATGACACTAGCCAGAGTTCTTGTCCAATTGAGGCGCTCACAACTTCAGGATTTTATACGACCAAAGAATTTTCATGTGAACAATATAAAAAATTAGTGACTATGAGAGTAACATTGCAACAAGTGGTTACAGACATCAAAAAGTTCACTAAATACTTGATATCCAGAGATGCAAATACATTGACTTGATTCAAATTCTTTTTGATGAATTAAATCCTTCAATTTTAGAGTGCTTATGTTGGAATGGAATGGAAGTACCCAGATAAACATGAACGGTATTACTAGAATAAATAACATGTCTGCATCTTTGCTGTCATTATTTTCTGCATGGTTTGATCAACATTATGTTAAAACCAGTGAATTTATAAAGATTATTTAATCAGAAAACCATTAAAAAAGACGTGTCAGACCCTGTGACAGAGAAAGAGTGAAATGATCAGCTTTTTATTCATATATATTTAAACACTTATCTTCTTAATTCATTAGATTACTAAAATGAATTTCAAATTCCAATGTAGTATGCACATCATATCAATATCTAAAACTTTTCTCAAGCTTGTGTAACCTAAAGTAAATTAAAGGTTGGATGAGCAGTTACTAATGTTTGCAGATACAGAACAAATCATTAAAGAGGATTCAAATTTGCGAGATCACAGCTGTATGCTTGTGAAGCTACGGGAAAGGGAAGAAGTAGTATAATGTATGCAGGCATGCCAGCTCAGATGGCAACAATGAGACTAAAATTGAAATAAACGCTAGGATCCATGTTTAGTCATGGTTTTTCAAGATAATCCTTACCACATACTTCTCTATAACAGAAAGTTCACGTGTACTGCAGTTAATAAATACATATAGTGATGGTGGCTCATTGGACTGCCAACGACCTACATACAAAAGGACCGAGAAGAATGTTAAGTTCAAATTTTCCACTTCATTTTTTTCTAAGATATATGAGAAGGGAAATAAAAAGAGAATAGCACAGTAAGTTATAATAATATAAATACATACAATTGCTCTACAGGGGCAACCAATGTTCCTCTATTCTTGACCATAATATGCAGTCATAAGTAAACTAGAAAAACAAACCACATCATATGATAAGCAAATAAATGAGAGAGAGAGAGAGAGGTCACACAAATTTTTCCATGAAACAACAAACCAGTATAATTGTTATATGATCACACTAATTATATTCACCTCTAATGTTGTAGAAGCTTAAATTCTCTCTTTATTATGGTAAAAGGTATGTTCAGTAGCATTTTAAAGAAAACGCCTCAACCTCTTTTCATGCATATGCTGAATGCAGATTCAGCTAGGATGTTGTTCAAGTACAGACTTCTACATTGGTTTTAAATTTCTAGAACTAACCTTCATTGTCATCTTCAAAATCAAAATCTAAGGTGTTCCTCACAGACTTGAAAAATGTGGTGATGGGACCACTCGGAATATCATCAAGGGAACCTATGGTTATACCATCAATCTGAAAGAAACAAACAAAGAGGTATAGTCCATGTAAGAATTGATGATTGCCAACAGTCAAAGCTTCTTCAGTTTCAGAAGTGTTTACTTGAATCAGGTTACAAATTGAACTAAGAAAATAAACTACATTTGACTAAAGAAAGAACTCGGAACTCAATTTGTGTTCTATATTTAAGTGCAAGGAAGATCAATTTTTCTGCTAATCAAGGTGTATTGAACTCATAATTCCTTAGATACTTTTTATGAATGTCAACTAAGCATTGTAAGTTAAAAATTGATAGTATTTTTTTTTCACTACTTTGTATATTAGCTCAACTCCTGAACCACATTCCACAACCAAATTCATTTTAGAACCAAAACGCTGAAGGAGTTTCTAATTAGAAGGTAAAAGCCAAAAACCCTTGCTAAGAACAGACCTCAAGCCAACCATCTATGATTACTCAGAATAAGAAGTTAACCTCGAATTAGAATGTTACCGTATCAAGAGCTGTCTTGAAAATGCGACAAGCCCTTAGCATTTCTGGCTTATCAGGAAACACCTGGAAGTGAAAACACCATTTCAGCTCTTTTTTTTTTTTATGTGGAAGTAATAATTTAATAGATGTCAGTCAAATCTTACAACACAAGCTCTGGTTTCTCTTTTTTCTTGCAGCTTCCTTATAACAGCCAAGGCAAGTTGAATGTTGGCATCAATAAAATCATCTGAAGATCCCTTCACATAGTCAGAAATTTGAAATTATAAAATTTCCATGTTTACTATTTTCTTGTCTTCCCTAGGAGGTAAATCAAAGCATCCTCAAAGACAAATAGCAAATATTCTGGAATTGCACACATTATAAATGATAACACCAATATCTGATGAGAAAACAAAACATATTAGGACTACAAATGGCCACAAGAATTCCAAGACTTTATTTACAAAGATTTGAAAAGAGAAATAGGTATCAATGAATAAATATGGCATGAGAAATAAACAACTATGTGAAATGATACACAAACAATTGGAGAGAAAAAACAATAACACAGGCATTAGAAATCACAAGAGTCATTCATTGACACAATGAAGGAACTAAAGAGCCAAAGTTCATACCTTGTAAGAAGAGATGTTGCTAGGCAAGGGCCTGAGATGCAAACCAAGGGTGAAAAACACATAGAAAATAAGTGCATGGAGACTAAGGAAATCCACAGAAATGAAACAATTAAGAGAAATAAATGGCAGATCCGACAACGATGGTAAAGCATTGCTTCAGGATCCATTTACATTAAAAACAATAAGCAAGGGGTAAGACAATTCATGATTGATTTTGTAACATCAAAACCAAAATCTCAAACTCCTAAAGTCAACTTAAGTCAACTAATCCTTAGCCTCGAGCTAGTTCAAATATCATTTTCAGGCAAATTATCATCCTTGGGTCAATTTTGTTTTTTAACTTTGTTGATCCTAAATCTTTTTTTCTTTTTCACACTACGAAAACACTTCATTAAATATAAATTTGAAAGTTTATGCACTTCCTTTCTCAACTAAACAAAATTTCACATGGAACATGTTTCTTTATAATTCAAAAACAAAAACAAGACGTAAGGCTAGAAATGAACACATGATATCACTGAAAAGAGTGAACTTTTTCCTTCTGCATTGAAACGAATCTACTTTCATGTTGTGAAGTGCAAGTTACGAGATGGGTAACGCTAAAACAAAAATTCCTATCCAAATAAGCAAACGGACACCTAAAAAACCATGGAACAAAACATTCGTAGAAGCTGAAAACAGAAAAATCAAGATACGAGAGGAAAAGGGCTTACGGGAAATCGATTTCCAGGCGGATTTTTCCATCTTGAAGAGAAAAGGCAAGGGAATTGGCAGCATCAGTGACAAGAACATCATAAGACTTGGGCTTGTAAACTGCAACTCCACTCTTGGGGTCATGACTTTGAGTTGTTCGTGACTTTTGTTGTTTGTTGGTGTTGGCGCATTGGATTTTCGTGGTGTAAGAAAATTTTGAGAGAGCTGGAGAGGGAGAGCAGAGTGGAGTGGAGGAGACGACTGAAACAGAGGAACGAGGGAGAGAAGACAGGGAAGAGAGTGAGAAGGTCATTAGTGGCATGGCCATGGCCATGGCCGGTTTCAGATAGTTAAGAGATGTGGTGGCTTGTGAGAGACGATCGACTCCTTGCTATGTGGACTAGATATGTTGCCGGACCTTACCCACTCAAATACTACTACCGAATTATTATATACGCTATTTCCATAAATAACATCTTCGATGTATATACTATTTTGAGTAAAAATTATTTTTAAAAAATATAATTATTATAATAAAAATAACTGGCTCACTAACCTCTAGGCTTTTCTAGATTAATCCCTATCAAATCTAACAAATATCCAAATAACGACTATTGTGGACCAACTGCTCCGTGCTTTTCCCTCCAAAAATGTCTTATTATTTTGACCAAGGTTATTGATATAATTTCGATTGCTATTCTGGTTTTTTTATTGATATATAATCAAAATGTTATGTTACTTTCATGAACGTTTGTCACCTTATTCCTGATGAAATGTGACAGTTTCTGTGAAAGTTAACGGTTTGATTTGGATGGAAATGGAAAGTATAAGGGTCATATTAGCAATTCGAGATGATAAGGGGCCGGATCAATAAGACCAAAATAGTGGAGGGACTAGCCAATCCCATTTAGCAAAACGTTATTGCAATAGCGCAAGTGGACGACCACGAGTCCAACACCACAGTGGAAGGAAGGCTATCTTGACATGGACCGTTTATGAGCCCATCGGATGAAACAAGCCCAGAATTCTTTGGAATGGGCCTATTTCTATACAGATTGGACCTGGCTGCGAAGTGACAAATTTCCTTTGCATGAGAAATATCAATAACATGAAAGCTGTTTGAGATGATTTATACAAATTAATCAAGTTTTTTGCATTCCCTCAACTTTTAAATACGATCAAATAGTAATTTTATGAGTAATTTGATGGGATAAATTTTTACATGAGCGTGTGAATAAATTCAAACACCGGAAATACAGTAGAATATATCTATATCTATCTATCTATAGATAGATAGCAAACTAAGAAAGGAAATTATATGTGAAGAGAAAGTTTAAATAAATTAGGAGGGTCATTAAAAATAAATACATAAATATTGAGTGTTCTTTCCATGACGTGTGAGGCATTACATCATGTATGAGTGTCAAAAATGTAAATTGGTTTTATAACACTATATTATTGCTTTGTTATTGACGATGATTATAGTATTGTGAAAACATAAAAGCTCCGGCATTAGAACTCTTCGATTTTTTATGGTTTTATAATTTATTTATTTAATTATTTTATTTAATCCACTAAAGTAGTCGTATTGCCCGGCGTGCGTGCTGTCTGGCACCATTAAATCATAAACTAATTAACCATCTATCTGCTTAATTATTGGTTCTAAGAGATCTGGTGTGTATCTTCTGCAGACAGGCAACTTGCTTAATTGGTGTTCAATGAATCCTATGATCTGACTTGAGGGAAGGAGTTCTCCACCAACAACAAAGAACGACTAACACATTTCAAATTAATATATATATATATATATATATATATATATATATATAAACATCATTAATGAATCACTGCATAAACAAAATCAACAAAGAACGACTAACACATTTCAAATTAATATATATATATATATATATATATATATAAAACATCATTAATTAATCACTGCATAAACAAAATAAAGTATTATGTTAATAAATATCTCCATGCTCTAATAAAAACTCTTTAAAAATTATCCACTAGGTTTGACGTCGAAATGCACCATATATATTTTCAGAAGCTTTAGCTAGCGGGCTCACTGGCAAGAAACTTCGACGCAGGAAACCACGAATAAAAGGTGACCATTTGCTCTTTATCAGGCAATAATTTCAAGCTCCGGGCCCCAAAAAAGTCGAGTGTTTCGGCCAGGAAATGCTAGTGGAGTTTAAGTGGGCACTCGACACATGGCTAATGGACTCTTTAGATTCTTGCATGGTTGCGTATAATAATATATTGTTTAAGTTGATTCATGGATAGTGCAGATGGTGTTTTTAGCCGAAAGGATCGCTGGCTTTTCTTCTTGGATTTGTACACATGGTGGGAGGGGACCAATGATGGGAAGATTACATGATGACACACTGATAGTTCGAGGGATTTTTAATTCAAATATTTCATCATATTCTCCATTCCCGATTGGCTTTGTTAGGTTTAGATTCTGCCCACACAAGTACATATATAGTTTTTTTAGGTTACGTTGATGTAGTTGCCGTTGTTGCATCTGCATTTCAGACTAATACAATTATTATTGTTATTTTTATTAATCTTTATGTTTGAGTCAGTCTAAACGTATTTCGACTATTCCCACGAGTCTTCCAATAATTATCATACTAATAACTACAAAACTCAAACCTGATACCACAAGAAGAAAGAGCAAATATCTTAGTCTCAAGCTTTTACTATTGGGCCATCTAGTTAAAAACTAGTTGTTTTTTATTCTTGAATATGAGTGTATGCTCTAAAATTTAACTTTATATATGTATAGTTTTGAAATATTCATGCTTTAAGCTATTATAAGTCCAAATGGGAAGAAGTGGCTTGATAGATATTGATATACGTATATATTATATGATGATAAAATCGTTGATACATCTCTAGCATGTTTCGACCAGGAAAGGACAACATTTTGATAATTGAACAGCCTAGCAACGATTCCTCTTCTTTTTTTTATGCCGAGGACATCATCGGATCATCTTGTATATCATTCAAGATTGAGTGTACGTTTCCCAAATATCTTTCTCAGAAACAAGCTATCAAGTTTAGAGATGCTCATGGAAACTTAATCCTAGTAAGAGACTAAGAATATCTTCACATATATGTGTACCTTCACATGTGTACACAAGATGGATGGAGACATTACTTTTTAATTAAGCATGATATATTGAGTTGGACAGTCTATCAATCACGTGAAATGTAAATAAAATAAAATTTTAGAATAACGTTTATTTATTTATCTGAATATAAAACTTTGGTCATCTTAGGTTATAATAAAAAATATATGTCCTAACTTAAATTTAAAATCTGTTATACAGAGCATAAACTTTCTATTATCACGTCTAAATCATTAGCATAAATTTAACATTATTTTGTATGTGTGTGTGTTAGAAACTCGGCTGCATCAATCTAGTTCATGCTATTAACTTGGAGCTCATATTCGAAATTTTCTACCAATCAGAACTCGACAACCCATAAAAAAATAGATTAGAGCTTAACAAAGATGCTCCGCCCTAGAAAGAGAAGGATGGTTGTCAACATATTTTTCATTTTTGATGTATAATAAAATTGTTACAAATGGCATGGTCAAATATCACGAGGGTCAACAAAAATAACGGATGAAGAAGATCCATGTTTCATCCAATCATACGTTCCACATCTTTGATCATCATCTAGTTTTTCAGCAGCAAGCTTCTTGATGCACCACAAATCTTCAGCCAGTGAAAATTTCCTCCAATGCGGGATCACCTCCCTAACTGGGTCCCTCTGTGCCACCTCAGCCACCACCGCCCCACACCCACCGTCATCTCTAGCCATATTATGTGCAAATGCACACAGAGCCTTCATGAGCCTCGACGCATTTTTACCTTCCATGTGTAGCCCATACAAGAAATAAACACCAAATTGTCTAAATACATCAGGAAAGGAAGGCAACCTTAGCCATGGCATCCAAGCATCTAGCAGCCTAGTTCCTGCGCAACATGCGTACGTTAATTTGGACACTCCCTTCACTTGTAACTTGAACACTTCCTTGGTGTTCCACACACTTAGTAAGGCAAAACTTGAGGGCAGAATTCCTGTTTTTGGATCCCACTTAGGGAGAGCTTTTCTGGGCACGGCCATGAATGTGCCCAGATTTAGCTTACTGTACAAAATTGTGCCAATATCTTTTGGGAAAAACTCTGCGCTGGCGAACACCCGACAGTAAATTGCTTCGGCGAGTTTCGGAGTGAGTTGAATTATGGCAATCCCGGAGCCTAATGGCTTGTAATGGGCATGAACCGGTTGCACTAGCATGGTAAGAGCTCTAAATTTTGTGTAAAAGCATTTTCTGGTGAACAAATTGATGGAAGGTTCATTGGAGCAATCTGTGGCCATGTATGAATACTCTGCACCTTTTTGCTTGCACCATTCTTCAATTTCCTGGACCAGTTTTGCTCCAATGCCAAGCCTCCTGCAGCATTTCCAAAGTTGAAATTAAATACTGAGAATCCATTAAGAAAACAAAAGCATGATCTAATTGTTTATATATTGGTTTTTGTCCGATTTGAGCACATAAGATACTTAACGGGGTTTTTTTAAAGCAAAAGTAAGGAACATTTTTGAAGATGACAAGGACCATTATAGAATTAAAAAGAGAGAGAGGATAAACTGTGATCATGGCTACATATATCTCAGCTTTTGCCTAAGGAACTAAGCATAATGGCATATGCCTATTAATCAAAACTACTATTATTATTATATTCTATGAAGGAAGTGGATATATACACTATACAGACATTAGTGGCGGACCATATTATGTCAACTAAAGTAATTTTAGCTGGTAACAAAGTAGAAACAAACAGGAAGCTTTTCTATTCGATAAAGGAAGTCTTGGCATTGGATACATGTGTCAATGCCAGGCTAGCTTGCATTTTCCTCATTCCATGATACGAGGAACAAATGTTTTCTCTTTAAAATCGAATCTAATCGTGTTTTGTGGGGTGGGAATGGTTCGTAGAAACCCACAAAAGTAACAGGAGGAGAAAATTTTTTTCACAAAGTAAGGTTGCAAATTTGTGAGGTGCAAAGGTTAAGCCACAGCAACCAAAAAAAAGGTTTTCCGGTGATCCTTTCCGTGGAGCTATAACTTTGTGCACACCATAAGGACACTTAAATTTTGTGAAAGTAACGTTTGTTGATTGCACTTCTTATGCTGCTCTGATCAAGTAACGGAATAGGAGTAATTAAATGCAAATGATTACGAAAAACAAATAAGTATAAAACAATCTTTTCTTTGTGGGAGAAAGAGAGAGAGACCTGTGATAAGGAGAAACCCTTAATCCCAGAATATAAGCCAGCTTTACGTAGCCTGAACTTTCTTTTGTCACAGTTTTTACGCAGGCTCTTACGGCCCCCACTATCTCTCCTCCTCCTCCTCCACATTCAGCAACCTGTTTTAATCATATAAATTAAACATAACTTTGTCACCACAAAATGGATCAAAAGAAGAAGAAAGGCAATGCCTATCCACAGTGTAAGCTTCCGATTCTTCCTCTTCAGAAATATACCATGAAATCACATACCCATCCAAACTTCGTTTTTGCTTGAATTTTGACCTACGGATTATGTGATCATGCAACATGAAATAATCTGTTTACGTTTCTCTTTTCACATACTCAAGTGTCATAAACAAAGGGAAAATAAAGGTGGACTTATGAAAATTGATGAATTACTACTTACTAGCATAACATGAGATGGAAAATTGCGAACTCGACAGATTGGATCACCCATAAGGTCAGTAACAAGTGAAGGCTTTCCTCTTTGGCCAACCTCACACCTTCTTTCCATTTCCTCTACAGCCACCTTGTCTCTCCCTTCATCATACTCTCTCACCACCACAAGATTCTCCATCTCGCCGACCGGCAATGTTGGGAAATTGTCCGCAGCTATTTTTAGTGACATGGTGGGAAAACTAATTTGTGTTAGACTAGTACTGAGCTATAGAGCTCAAAAGTTCTCACTGTGTGTTTTCTCGACTATGTCACTTACGCCTATGTAATCTCTACCCCTCCCCGTATTTATAGCAGGTGGAGGTTCTGACGTGGCCCTCTTGATCACTTTCAGCTGGGAATTCTTTTTCTATATATATATATATATATATATATATATATATATATATATATATATTCAATCACATTCTCTCCATACATGCATACATATAATGATCCATATATATGGTCGCAATTATTGGTACATTAAGATTATGCTGATGATTATATGATGATGAACTTAAAGGCAGATAAGCTTTTCAAAAATAACTCAAAGTGGGAATCAATATATACAATTTCTGTACATACCCTTCACATGAAAGACTACAACGATTAAGTTCGACTAGCCTGGCGTGGATTTTCCAAGAAGAAAGTAGTGATTCATAGACATAAACCAATGGCATGAAAGACTTCTTCGCTTAATCTTTTATTCCATTGGCCTGGGCTAATTATTACAATTTGTCGATCAAGAATTTGGACCAAGAAAGGCATAGTATAATTATATCTGCGTATTAGCCGATTTTGGGGGTGGAGTAGATGATGGCTACAATATCTCTTTTTTTCAGTTAAATGGAGAGGCAAAACCTTTGCCCTAGAGCAGCCGTTCCATATAATAAACATTATATTACTTGGTGTTTCACTAATTATTGGTGAGGGTGGTGAGAATCATGCCCGTCACCACGTTTTTGGTGAACATGTGAGATGTTCATGTGCTTGGAATGATAACCATCACCCTAATGCAAGAAAATTATCCATTCTTAATTAAATTTTAGTTATCTTAATGATAATTACGGAACATCGAGACGTGTGTTGAATTCTTATGAACGTGGAAGGTTCCTTTAACTAAAAAGAAGAAGAAGAAAGTAAATCTAAGAGACATGTCTTTATTCTTTGTTCAAGATTGGTTTTTCCCCTAAACATTACAAACATGATGATGCAAGAAGAGTGGGTGGGAATTGAACCAGTCCATTCTAGGAAGCTTTATCTAAAACATTCTGCTGGTTGATTTGTCCTGTGCAGAGACTGAACTTACTGCAGTTGTTACAGACAAACTGGTCAAACAAAAAAAGCAATGCTATAACTCTTAAAAATATGAAAGTTAAAAGGACGGCCATACAGCAATGGATTTCACATTTAAAAATGATGGCAGATAAGAATCACCTCTTCTTCTTTTTTTCTTTCTGAATTGGGTTTCGAGGGAGACACTTGGGACGCCATGGTTTTATATATATATACCACTCCGAAGTAATTTTCAATCATAAAAATAAGTTATAAATACAAGGATGAATAATCATGAAGATTTACGTTTAATAAGAGTGACTGGCTTAATGAATTGTAAATATAGGCGGGTATAGCGTGATGACAAAGAATTTATGATCTGTACAACAAGTTTTGAGTTCGACTTATGATATGCATCTCTTATAAGAATATGGAACAGTCAGGGTTTTACTTATTCACCTGGAGTTATAAAGTATATTTTTTTGAGGGGTGAAATTTTCTCGCATTAAAAAAAAGAATGGTAAAAATATAGCTAGGGACCAAATCATATATACTTAATTCTAATTAATTAACGAAGAGGTTAATGACTCTAATATTAATTTATTATATTCATATGAAAAAGATATTGAAGATAAAATAAAAAACTAAATTCTTTTATATATGATCTGAATATTTAAATTAAAAAAAAAAAAACTAAATTCAGTCAACCCCTTGGAATTTCTAATGTTGATATAGAAATGAGATTTGTTGTGCGTATATTGTCCCTCGGATTTTTAGGAGTACAAAGAATGCTTTTCGTGAATTTATTATACCACAACTTTTAATAATGAACCGATCAATCCATGGGAAATATTCAATCATGACGAACTCTCATGCAAGTTGATTGCAATGACAATAAGTGTTTGAATAACAAGTGTGAGCATATTCTTCTTGCTATAACAACTGTTATATGGCCAAGAAATTCACATAGATATATACGATTCCCTTCTACTCTTCTTTGCATCTCTCTTTTTAGATTTCCTGTAATCGTCTTTCCTGTGTAAATATACCACTTGCCTCATTGTAATCTTGCCCTAATTCATCCTTATTATCCACTAAAATATCTCCATTTATCAATCTTTTCAATAAATACAGAGAGAGAGAGAGAGACACGCACGTACAATTAGTTTTAATGATGTTTAGTTGTATCTCTCCAAGTTCAACTTCTGAGAATTATTATTTTGTGTGTTAAAAAATAATATAAATTATATTTTTAGATTTCATATAATGGTTTGAACTTTTAGGTTAAATAATTTTTTAACATGGTATTAGAGTCTTATTAATTCTATGGTTATGAGTTCGAACCTCATTATCCTCATTTTATTTGATAAAAATCAAGTATAAGATAGTATAAACATGTGCAAGTTTCAAGTTTAAAAGACTTTCACTTGAGAATGAATGTTACAGAATAATATAAATTATATTCTAGAGTTTTACCTGACAATTTGAATTTTTAGATGAGATGATTCCTTAACATTATATAATTAATTTATATAAGTTTATACAGTAAACCCTAGCTAGGTCAGCTAGTGATCAGAAGCATAGAAACTTACAGTAGATGGAGGTAGCTAGAAGAGGAGAAGACACCCACTTGAAACTAAATTCCTTTCATGAGAAAAGAAAAGGGACAAAGCGAAAGAATCCATGAGAAATTAAGAAATATCCTTCGCATTCCGATGGGCGTGATATAAGGGAATAAATTAATGGCTGTGATTTGATGCTAATTCTCCCCTGGACCTACTTTTCATTATAAAAATATAGGGTTCATGCTCTGAGTTCTTAGAGGGAAAGAAAAAAGAAAGAAACTTCAAGTGCTGTGTTGATGATTATTATATTAACAGGAAAAAAAAAGCAGCTACGACTATATATAATAATTGATACAACTGTAAATGATCCCCCTTTAAATTAATGCTTACGTTGCAGTTATGTTTTTATATATATAAAGTTGGATAATGAAAATACAGAGTTTAATAAATACCTGATTTCTTATTATGGATAATAAGGAAAATATAAATATTATGAAATCAATATTCTTAATCTGTTGGTACAGGAATTTAACAGTGTTTATATATATATATATATTAAATTAAAATAGCATGCCTGTAATATCAGTAAGGTGAACAAATGTCAAATGGCTTGGGGTCCAAACAGAAGAAGAAATGTATTTTGCTAAGAAAATCGATCAAATGGGGTCGTGAAACAGTTCTATCAACTCAAAAGGACCAGGCCCATTTTATTTTGCCTGGGAGGACCAATGGAGCCCAATCACCCACAAAATCAAGCCTCCGGTCTCCTCGCCGAAATACTAAACCCCACAAAAATCCTAGTGGTGATTGTGACTTTGATACTAAATTCCCTAGAAAATCAGTCGGGAAACAAGCGAGGGAGAAAATGGGTGTCTTAGCAGCAGTAGGGGTGTTGCTCCCCTTCCCATATTACTACTGGCTATGGACAAATCCACAAGCATGGGTGAACCTATGTGGGAAATACAAGAACCCATCGAAGGTTATGTCTTATGTTTCACATTTCCTAAAGTTGTTGCAGTTCATTTCCCTTTTTTCAGTTTCCACCCTCTCTTGGCCTCCTCCTCTCTACTTCTGGCCCCTCTTTGGCTTTGGTCAGTTCCTCAACTTCAGGTCAGTCAATCACTGTACTATTTATATCTGACCTATTTATATATGCCTGTAAAGATTGAATTTTTTTAATTGAATATTGTACAATTTGATGAATTTCTTGTAAAGTTTTCTTCATTTTTTTGCTAAAAGAAATTGCAAATGCTGGTTATGGATACCAGCATATTAATATATGCCTGCAAAGATCGGGTCTTGGTAGCTTAAATGTTCCAAGTTGGTAACTTTTTGATAGGGATGAATTTTAGGTTATGGACCCGATTCAGAATTCATGTTTTGCTTCTTTTTTGGTTATAGAAATGAACAATACGTGGTATAGTTGAGTAATGGTAATTATGGTGCTTTGTTGTGAGGTGTACTAGTGGATTTACCTTGAAGCAACTTTTGAGGCTTTAATCTATTTTTTTGCTTATTTAATGCTTTATGCCATTCTTTATCATTCTATAACCAAGTGCTGGTAGCTGTCATTGATTTGCTTTGCTGTTAGCTCCTATCATTTAGAACTAGGTCACCCCTGATGTTCAGTAGATGAGTGTGGTTGAATTGGAACTTAAGAACTGTCATACAATACACACCATTGATAAAGCAAAAAAGAGTGGTTTCTTTCTGTTCTTATTTCTCTCACCTTTTGCACTATATTTCGGGTTTACTTCCACATGGGCAATCTACTAGCCATCCCTTTGATTTTTTTTCGTTTTAAACTTGATGCCTTTTAATGGATTCAATTTATATAATAAGCTTATAGTTCAGCCAAAGAAAAGTGTAGTTCTTAGCTTATTGCTGGAGTTTGGTTCCTTAAATCAATCAACTTCTGAATCCGGTCTAAAAGAGTTGATCTTCACCCTATTTCATGTTTTTTTCTTCTCTGTCCAATCACGTGGATATTTGATGGCGATTGGCCCTATTCCTACCCATAAGGCCTCTAGCCTAACTAAAGGCAGAATTGATCCTTGTATCTATGACACCTTCCTAGAAAATATTCGCAAGCAGGCTGGTCACACATTGATGTTAAGATGTGCGTGTCATTGTTCTATTTTGGTCATATGAGTTTGGTGTACGTTGATGCTCTGTGGATTACTCTTAAAGTTTGTGTGTAATTGTTGGTTTCAGCATGCCAGTAAGTTTGTGTAGTTTAGATAGTAGTATATAAATGGTCTGTTTCAAGTATAAGAGCAACCAATCAAGCAGTCTTTGAAATCAATGGCTGTCATTGCATGATGCTTGCCTGAAAAGCATAATTTCTTCTGTGCCTCATTCTTGACCACACTGTCTGCGAATTTTCTTTTTGTGCTTATATCACTTTTGACATTTCTGGTTAAGTAGAAATAAGCATCTTTTTTCTTTGCCCTTTTCCCTCTAACCACACAGTTTTAACCTGCAGTTTCAGCTATCGTCATAAAATTCCAAAATTTATGAGAATCTGGGCTATGTTTTTGGAACGAATAATAATCGTCTAAAATATCAGATTCGGTGGAAAACTAAAAGATCCTGCAGTAGGTGGGGTTATCATATCTACCTATATCAGATACAGAACAGCTTTTCACCAGCTTATTTCGTTCTGCTTAAATTTTGGCCTTTGATTGGCATACCCCGTTTAAAAGCAGTATAAAATAAGATATGCAGTTTTCTGTTAAGATGTTGTCTATAACCTCTGAATGGACACCCTTTCATACTTTATCTTCCATGAGTAGATGCTTATCTGTGGATATCTAGTCCAGATTCCCTAATCCCTTTTTGTGAACGTGCATGATGATATATGAATGATTGTTTCTTTGCTTGGGCATTCCCAGGAGAAGTGTACAGTTCAGATTCCAAAGTCTTTATTATGTGGCTGATATTTTTTCACATGTTCCCAAGTCTTTGTTTTTTGTAATTGGATGGCTTCCTTGAACTGAAAAAAAGTTGTCTTACAATTTTGGCGAATCACTGTATATGTTTTGGGGAGTTATAATTCTTCAGCGGCAGGGTACTGGCAGTGGAAAATAAACCATAAACTTTTTTCTTATATTATGATTCTGAGGCTTTACTTGAATATTTTAGCTGCTGCTGTCTAAATAAGTATAAAATTGTGTGAAATTATGCTGCCTCTATCCACTTCATTTTGTGGTTATAATAAAAACTTCACATTATAGGGTGTACCAATTGCTTGGTGAATCCGGTACCTACTATGGTGTACGCTTTGGGAAGAACATCCCCTGGGTGACAGAGTTCCCATTCGGGGTTATACAAGATCCACAATATGTTGGAAGCATTTTGAGTCTTTTTGCATGCCTATCTTGGACCCCTTTCCAATACATTCTCTTGTGGACTCTGGGCTATGTATTCATGATCTATGTGGAATCAAAAGAGGATCCAGCTACTCGAGCAAAGCCTGTATCTTGATTATAAATGTTGCGATTTGCAATTTTACCGTCTAATGATCTCCAAGAAGAGAGCGGGTGGTTGGAAGATGACCTCTTCCCCAGCTCTTTAGGTCCGGTTGAATAACATCTTCATTTAAACATCTTAGCTCCGTATTCCTCTCAAATTTTGATGATTATTTAATTTTCTCATTCTAATTACTTTAGAAGGTGCTTCTTTGTTTTACAAAGTTTCCTCGTTGCATAATTTTCACGGAGTAGATTTACATTTGGCTGAATATTTTTACAGCTTACTAGTCAAGGCATTGAAATTTTGAAGATCCATTTTACTGAATTTTCTGCTCAAGCCATGGTATTACGAGTTATGGTGTCATCAAGCTGTAATCTATGGATAACAGAAAAGTGTTTTTGGGTAGATAGTGTTTGAATGCATGTATGATTAAAAGACTGGACCCTATTTTTAGTTTACTAAGGTTCCAACTCCATGAGCTAAAGTTCGGGCTGTAACTGTCTTGACAATGCATGTAGAAAATTGAAAATCTTGAAGGCTATTCCTTCGTTTCATTTTTCAACCCATGCTTGGGGGTTGACTTGGGTTAAGCTTGGGTAGAGGACATTTAGCTTTCTAGAAAGAAAAAACAAAACCCAAAACCAGAGTCCTGGTCCAAAAATCTGAGTTTTCTACCAGTTTTTTAAATTGTTTTTATTCCAAAAATATATTAAAATAATATTTTTTATCTTTAAAAAATTATTTTTCACATTAACAGTTTAAAAAATACAAATACTCTAAAAATAAAATTTGTACAAAACCCTTTTGAAACGCAGCTGCAAACAGTCAATACCGCTGCAAACAGTATTTTACAAATTGGCATTAACATCGATGTGGATTTCCCAGTGGTTGGAGATTCACATTACGAATGAAAGTTGAGAGAAGGGAAAGGAGAGAAGAATCATAACCTCAAAATAAACCCCATCTTTTCCTTCTAGACCAGAGCTAGAGACATATCAAAAATTTGCATGGCCTGTTTCACAGCTCCTACATCTATGTCTTTTAGTTTCCCAGTTTTAGAGGAGACAATAATGCATTTCTTCTCCTCTGCATTGGGAACAAATACTTTACCCTTCTCTTCAGAACCAAAAAGCGCAATGCTGCAAAGATTGAGCATAAACATAAATCAAAATAGTTGATATAAACAATTTCTTTTAGCAAAGAAATTACCTAGGTTTCTCTCGTGCATTTGCAAGTTGGATTGCCGCTGTGTTTGTTGCAATCACCCCAGCTGAATCATTGATGAGGGCTGCCAGCTGAAAAGAAAACAGAATTATGCTTGGCAGAACGAAACAACCAACATCACAGTTCGGAAAACTTAAAAGCAGCCTGCCGGGGAGGTGGTTTTTGCGTTCAAAAAACAAATTTGAAATTATTTGTTTGTTTTTACTGCAATTTTTTTTATTTAATTTTGGATTGTCTTGATGTATATTCAAACAAAAATTTTTTTTTTTGAAAAACAGTCTTATTATACCAAACACTACCTCACTTTTGATTATTGTTAGCTTTCTGGGAATGTTTTTCTCGGATAAAACATGATTTGATGACAGGACCTTCAACAGAAGCCATGCATGCTGCTTCCTTTTTTGAGGATTTTTTAGACAACATCATGAATTATAAGAAAATGGCTGGAAGATGACACTTACCTGTCCAGGAGTAGTGATGAGGACAATACCGATATCTTCATTATAAATTATTTCCTCCACATTTTCCCTTTCTTTCGCATGTGGAATGACAAAAACTGGCTTAAATTCACTGTTTGAAAGAGGAGAGTAAATTAAAAAGAGTCTATTACGTAAATAGAGAGCAAGAATCATTTGAAAATATCGAACAGTCACAAGAACTTCCATCTACTTGATCACACAATTTAACCTCATGCTAGAGACTTCTTGATTTGTTAGGAAAGAAGAAATCAAGTTATCCATGCATCTTATGGACAAAACTGAAACTAAGCTGTAGATAGTTCTTCACTGATAGGGCAAATTGTTAAAGTCCATCCATACCTTATAACATCAGCTATTTGATCCCATACTTCAAGCGGTAGCAGGCTATCAGTATCACCCCTAGACTGCATTGAAGCCTTTGAATCTGATTCTATCCCATGAATCACAATATACTTCCCTTTCTCTGCACCAGCAGCCCTATATTTTGCCTGTACGTACTCCTTCAGCTTCCTTGAAATTGAAACTCTTAGTGGAGGCACTGGTTGCCGGGGGACATTGTAAATTGGTCTTCCTAGCCAATCAAGCATCTGATGGTACCTAAACAAAACACAGTTCAATTTTACGATCAGGCAGATTCTTTCAATTCTGTGTTCAGGTTTTCCTTGGCCATTTCGTGTCAGGTCCACGTAGCTGTAAAATCACCCCCACCTCATCAACAAGGTGCGTCTCTCTTTTGCAATAAACAACTTAATTTGAAAAACCATTAACACTCAAGATGCTGTCTAGCTTTCCATGGAACAAGTGTTGCAAATGATTATGATGTGTTATAAACTCACATGTGGTAACCCCCTTCTGAAAGATTCGTGCTATCTGGTGTGAATGTTTCTGTCAGAAGTAGCCCTGCTCCTGCTGCGTTCACATTCGGGTATATGTAGCTAACTTTATCCCGAGCCGAAGACATGAACATGAATGATGCGTGGCCAAGCCCTGCCAATTTGGTTGATAAGATCAAGTCATAGTACCTATTCTGCAACCACAAGGCAACAATCCTGTAAATCTAATTAACCTAAGCCAACGACCCTGGAAATGGAAAATTGATGTAGGAAAAACACATATTCTAGTTAGGATTTTGAGATTAAATAAACGAGGATGGTTTGATTATATCTAAAATGCAATAGCTGGAGCACTTCACTAAAATTCTTGGCATCCTAAATATTGCAATCTGCACTCAATTTGAAACTGAAACAGAAATTGCAGCCTGTTCAGGTGACCAAATGAGATATAATCATCAAAAGAGCGCAAAGGCAAGTATGTAAGCCACCAACCTTCATAATTCCAATCATGTCAGTATAAATTGCTGGATCAGGATCACCATCGGGATCATAAACATTTGCCCATCTCACATTCTTATTCAACTCATAACACTGTTTCCCTCTATCCGAAGCCAACACATCCACTAGAATACCAGGGTACCTTAAACAAGACAATAGTAATTAAGCATCAATAATAAATAAAACAATAGTTTACCATTTCCATTAGTATAAAATATACTAGATCATAGCATCATTGCTTTTGTATAGATATACCTGTCTTTCAGCATTTGAATGACAGGAAAGAAGAGCAAGTTCTCATAAACACCACCAGAAACCATACAACAGCATCTCCTTACATCACCTCTAATTTTCAATCCCAGCTGAGCAACCTCCACATTATAACCTTTTGGGAACTTAAGGAATCCATATGGGTTGTTGGGGTTTTCAACTGGCCTGGTATCTTCATCTTGCTTTCCATCTACAAACAAAGAGCCATATTCCATATCAGGGTCCTCTCCGTCATCAAAAATATCAATCCATGGGTTCTTTTTCTTTGCATAGGGGGGCAGAATGCTTGGTTTTCTAGCACATGGAAGATGATGGTCTGCTAATGGGTTGAAAAAGGATGGCTTGGTGGTGAAATGAGTTGAGGGAAGTGAGGGTGTGTTAGCGAGGAAAGGAGAGATGGTTTTGGGTAGCAAGGATGTTGAAGCCATGAGGTGGATAGTTTTTTTTCAGTTGGAGTTAGTTTTGTTAGGCAAACTTCTTCCCAATGTGAGTTGTAGAAGTTGGGATTTCAATGTGTGGAAGCTAGTTGGATAAGTGCCTAGGTGGGCCCTTCATTACTATTTTTGGTTTTTTTTTTTAAATAAAAATTATAAGATTAAGGATTGCTTGAAGGGGAGAAGGAGCAAGATGAGAGATGTGAGAGGGGAATTTAAATCAAACTTATTAAAAACTCGAACCTATTAAAATAAGATGAGAGATGAAAAAAAAAAATCAAATATAAAACATTTCAGGGATGTTTGGCATACATATCAAAATTGTTTAAAAAAAATGAAATTTTATTTTTATTTTTATTTTTTATATTAAATTAAAAAATTTTGGTGTTTTTATATTATTTTTATGTATTGATATAAAAAATAATTTAAAAAAATAAAAAAAATATATTTTAATATATTTCTAAACGAAAAGTATTTTCAAAAGTAACTTTAATCACATTCTCAAACAAGTAATAATTTTTTATTGTAACTTGGTTTAAAACTGATTAATTTATATCAATTTTAAATAATTTTATTATGAAGGATAGAAATCAAAGGCTAAAAGAGACCAAACATATCATTTGTTGTTATAGTAGTTTTTTTTTTTTTTTTTACTTTATTATAGAGAAAAAACAGTTTTGTTAGTAAAATAATTATTATTATTTTTATATTAGAACCTGTGCATAATTGTGTTTAAAACTTTAATTTTGTATGAACTAAAATAACATGTTTTTAATTTATAAAAATCTTCTTTTTATTTATTTTATATACAAAACTCATCTCGCAACAATTTTAACCAAACATGAATTTTTTTAACATCACAACTATAATTATATTTAGAAAAAACTTGTATTTTTAAATCACAATCATAAAAAATTGTTATAATATTAAACACGCAAAGAGTTTGTTTGATATTGTTATTTTTCAAAATATTTTTTACTTAGAAATATATCAAAATATTTTTTATAAATTTATTTTTGACATAGAAATGTCAAAACGATCTAAAAATATTGAAAATAAATAAGAATTATTTTTTAAAAAAAATAGTATTAAAATAAAAAAAACAAATGTGCTCTAAAAAAAAATATGTAGTAACGGGAAGGGCTTGTGGGGGATGGATAGTGGGCTTAGATAATGGATGGGCCTGTTTCCGTACATAAGAGATTGGATCCCCGCAATGTTTTCATCTTGATGCAATCCATCAAGACAAATTATGCCTGCCTGGCGTCCATCGCCGTGCCGGCGTTATGTTTATTTAGCAAGTAATTGGGATTTTTATTTTCTTGCATCAAATATTCGTCCAGCAAAGATAAATTTATTTATTTTCTCAAATATTTGAAACTTTTGTTTTTAGAAATATATAAAAAATAATGTTTTCTATTTTATTTTTAAAAAATTACTTTTAATATCAGTAAAATATTCTAAAAATAATTAAAAATAAAAATAATATTTTTTAAAATATTTTTAAGATACAGTGAAAAGCCTATTAAATAATAAAAGGAAGGGCGTGTTGTTAAATTGGTCAACAAATTGGACCTAATTTCAATTAATACCTGGCCCGATAAAAATATCACTTGCTATAAGAATAAATAATAAAGAGTAATTTCCTCTTAATACTAACCATGAGATGCACTGACCATATTATAAATAGTATCGACTACATCATTGACCGGCATGCAAATAATTTGTTTTGCCTCGAAAATAATAATTAGGTGAAGCAAAATAATTTTTTTTTAAGAAAAGAAAAATATATAACTCAAGTTATATACTTAATTGGGTTAAATAGATATATTTTATTTAAATTAGATTATAAAAAAGACAACGAAATAGATATTTTTATTTTTATAAAAAGTGATCACGTAACCTAGGAATTGTTTTTTTTTTCAAAAATAAACAAATAATGTAGCTTAATTTCTAGTTTATTAAACATGATAAGGACAAAATACAGTAATAAAAGAAAATTAAGACTGAGTTAACTTAGGTTATTTTGTTAAATTTATAGTCTATATCATAAAACTGGATAATCTAATGAAAAAATCATAAATCCTATTTTCTTTAAAAAATTTAATGTCAATCCAAGTTAATTTTCTAAACTCATAACCTGCATCATTAGACCCAAAACACCTTATTTAAAAGAGCCTTGAAATCCAATTCTCAATTAATAAAATATTGAATGATGAAATTAAAAAAATAATTTAATTATACAAAAAAATTAAAAAAAAAAAAACAAATAAAAGAATGAGGATCAAAATTGCAAAATAAAATAATTTTTAATTTAATTTTTTGATTGAATGGTGAAATCAAAAAGAAAAATAAATTTAACAAAAGAAAAAAAAATACTTATTATGAATTAAAATTGAATGATGAAATTAAGAATAAATCATAATTTTATAAAAAGACCAAAAAAAACATAAAAAGAAGAAACAATGTGGAAGTTTTCATAAATTAAAGGCCAAATATATGAAGTTTTGCATGGCTAGCATGAAAATAAAAAAAATAAAAATTAAAAGAGGGGTGGGAATTATTAGCGATAAATAATATCACCACTGACTGCATGTATCATAATAGAAAAAGAATATTAGAACTCTTCCAACGACACAATAAAAAAGGAATTTTGATCGCTAGAAGACATTACAGGGGTGTTTAGGAGTTTTTTTTTAAAGTATTTTTGAAAAAATTGTAAATTTATTTTTTTTATTTTTTATTTTAAATTTTTTTATGTTTTTAAATTATTTTGATATGCTGATGTCAAAAATAATTTTTAAAAAATAAAAAAAATATCATTTTAATGCATTTCTAAATAAAAAATATTTTCAAAAAATAATTATAATTAGACTTCCAAACAGTCATATGCTTCAATGATAAGAACATCTCCTTCGTACTAAGGCATGCATTTATCATTTAATTTTTAGTTATTTGTTTATGTATAATTAATTAAATATCAAATTATCTCTTGCTTGATTTGATAATAATAATAAAAATTAACAATAAAAATAAAATAAATTATTGGATGCTTAATTTTAATTTAAAACTCACCGTTCCATGTTAACATGTGAAGATAGATGAAGTTTAATAACGGTGATTAATGATAAGGGCAAGTCCAACGGGGCACGCGATTGTTGCAGCTAAAGGCAAATTTTCAAAATTTTTGCTTTTTATGTTAAATTTCTATCTCCAACGTGAAGAGCAAATTGAAAAGCTAAAATGACTTCTACATCTTCGGGAGATATTCCTACAGGTGTATATCCTGAGAGGCAAAAAAAATAAAGCCGTTGTAATGTTACCGTTGGTACAAATTAAAACAACATAAAAATCGAAACAACAAACCCGAAGATGCAGCAACAATCCCAAACAATCACTAGCAGCAAATCTAACCAATCACCAGCAGCAAATCCAACCAATCACAGCAAATCGAAACACATCAACACAGCAACCCAACACCCATCAACACAGCAACGATTATACTCAAAATTGAAAAAACACAGAATACTTTGCATCCAATCTAGAGAAGAAAAATCACATAAAATACCTTCATCAAAATTCAAAATCCAACGAGTAGATTGCATCTTCGATTCCTGTCAAACCTTCCTACATCTTCGGTTTGTTTTCTTAACTTGATATTTTTTTTTTGTACAAGTAGAAACTTAATAGAACCTTTGATTACGAGTTGAACAAGAACCCATGTCATTGAAATTTCAACAAGAAAAACTTGAATAATCGTTCAAACTGAAAATGCAGGGGATGGAGCCAAGGGAGATGGGGGGAGCAAAGAGCAGAGGGAGAGGGGGAAGAGCAGAGTGAGAGGGAGTCGAGGGAGAGGGGGGAAAAGAGTAGAGTGAGAAGGGGGAGCGCCATGGGAGAGGGAGATTGGGGGAGGGAGTTCATCGTGACAGAAGTGATATCGAGTAGAGTGAGAGGGAGATGGAGAAGACGAGATGGGAGAATGAGAGGGACGGAGACGAGAGGCCAGATCGAAGAGTGTGAGGGACGGTGACGAGATGGGAGAGTGAGAGGGAAGACAGGGCAATTAGGTGTGATGAGCAGATGAATTGGGTTTTGGGATTAATTAGGTGTGCGGCGCAATTGAAGTAGGGTTTTGGGGTGGGGGTATTTTAATGTTTATGAAAAAAATCAGAAATTAATAATAATAATTAGTAAAAATAATAATTAGTAATATTGAAAAATGGGTGAATATTAATAATATGAATTTTTTTATCAATTAGCTTAATTACATGTTTTAAATCTATAGTTAGATTTAAGAACTGTGTAAATTTAGTTTTTAGAATTTATGTGGAGGTATTTAATAATAATATTTAGTAAAAATAATAATTATGCGAATTTGATAAATTATGAATTTTTTTGATCAATTAGCTTAATTACATGTTTTAAATTTACAGTTAGATTTAAGAACTGTGTAAATTTAGTTTTTACAATTTTTGTGGAGGTAATTAATAATAATTTTTTGATCAATTAGCTTAATTAACACAATGTATTTTTTATGCAGATGGACTCAAATTTATCAAATTCATTAACTGACTTTCTTATAAGTGAGTCTGAACAGATTGTTTCTCAACAACATGATCTTACTGTTCATACAACTAAAAAATCACAAAGAAGTAAAAACTTCTCGGCAGAAGAAGATTGTTTATTTGTATCTGCGTGGTTAAATACTAGCAAAGATCCAGTCACAGAAGTTGATCAACAAACAAGACAATTTTGGGCTCGAGTACAGGCGTACTTTGTCGAGAATGGAGGAAACTTAAATAATCGTTCTCAAATAAACATCTCAAATAGATGGCAAGATATAAATAGAGAAGTTGGAAAATTTGTTGGTTTTGTTAACTAAATTGAAAACCGTCAACAAAGTGGAACGACTGAAGAATCAAGGATAATGTTTTTTTTTAAACATTTTCTTATTAAATAATTTGTTTAACATATTTATTATATAACATAGTTTTATTTATTAAATTTGATTTCCCAGATTAATTATGCACGAAAAATGTATGCTTCAGTGGTTAGCAAACGATTTTAACTGGAACATTGTTGGGTTATCTTAAAAAAGAATCCAAGTGGCAATTTGAACGTACAAGTCTTCATCAGAAGTCAAACAAGAAACAAAAGAATCATGGAAATGCAAGTCCAGCTTCTTCAAATCCATCAACCACTGATTCTGTTAGTTTAGGAGAAGACAGTGACGCATTTGTTTATCAAAATAGACCAATTGGTCAGAAAGCTGCAAAGGAACGACTTAAACGCAGACAAGGAATAGAGAAAGTTAGGGAGACAAGCGTAGCAACTATTTTACAACAATTGAAGGATAGCTTTGATGAGATTGAGGTCGAAAAAAAACTAGACAGAAAAATTATGTTAGAGCAACAAGCTTTATTGATTAAACAGAAGCAAGAGAAACAAGAAATTGAGATTATGAAGATGAATACTTCTAAAATGAATCCAATTTCTGCAGCGTATTTTGAAGATAAAAAGTTGGAAATTATGGGAAAAAAGAGTACTAATTTATAAGTAATTTCATTGAATAAATTGTAATAAATTGTATGTTGATGAATTATGTAAGAACTTATTGTTAATTTGTTAATGTGTTAAATTTTATTATAATTAAATTTCAAATTTCATATATTCTGGATCTTTTAATTATAATTAAAATTATTTTTTTATTTTCTTATTAAAAAAATAATTGTATTGTTGACGAGTTTTTCAAAAACAATTATTTAATTATATAATTTACTCATATTAATTGTATAATGAATTGTATAATTACACTATATACAAAATAATTGAATTTTATTTAAAATAAAATTTTAAAAAATAGCTCTTAAAAATAACTCTTTCTATTAGAGACAACATCAACTTAAAAATTATTTATATACTATTCAAAGAATCATTTATATATTATTCAAATAATTATTTTTATTATTTAACTCTTAAAAATAACTCTTGAAACAAACAAATCCAAAACAGCAGGAAGTGAAAGAATCTCCGACAAAACATCAACTTTTCAGTAAACAGTCTACTGACAGACATCCAGTTACGTGGCACACTTTAACTGGTAAGTTCCCTTTCTCTCTCGAAAAAGTCACCTCCTCGAAATCTCCCCTTCCTGTCTTTCAAGTTTCAAGACACCATGGATAAATTCCATCTCCACTCTCTCACTACCCAACCGTAGGGCGTAGGCTCACTTGTCAGAGTATTTTTTTTATATAAATATATAGAATAATGCTCTCTTTTTTTTTTTAAAAAAAAAAACTTATTTCAATATCAAATTACCAAATTAAGAGTGATATTTCATACAAGAGAACCTCAGTGCATTATTTGATACATCATCCTGTTGATTTAGCTGAATGATTGGTGAAATCTTTTCCCTTTGGATAATTTTTTCTCTTGGATATTGATAACTATTAAAAGAAATTATATCGTTTAAAAATTTAAATGATTTATAAAATTTAAAAATATAATTTATATTATTTTTTAATACATCTTTTCAAATAAAAATTTATTAAGTTTGAAAATTACACACAGTTTTATTATGCTTTATTTTTACTTAATTCCTCATGATGAATGAATTTTTCTATTCATTTCTTGCGTGTTGATTAATTCATGTTTTTAGCTGATATTCGACTCCCTATTTTTGTGATTTTTGTTAAATAACTCATGGTAAAGAAAGCTCTGGGCTCGACGTAATACTGTTGAAGATTGTCTCAACCCGTGACCTGCAAACTGCTACAAACTCGCAGCTTCTTGTTGATGCTGCAGGTCATAGATGAGTTCGGCTCCTTTATTAAATGCATCTGCAATTTTGCCAGCCATAATAAGCCCATCATAAGCCGATTCCGATATTCCCACCAAGTTCCAGTCAAGACTCCAAAAGCAGAGCTCATAACCAAATACAAGGTAAGAGGAGGGTTTTGAAGTGTTGGTCCAACAGCTATATACTCATTCATGCGAGTTGCTGGAGTAAAAAATGAACGTCTCATAAGCTGCTTCAGATTCCAAGTGTACGCCCATGGGAGAGCAAGGGTAAAGGATGAGTATCTTGAGGCTAAGACCAAAGTGAAGAAATGGAGGACTCGATGGATGCTGGGTTATCTGGAGCATTGGATGACTATAATTCCTCATGATAACAATAAAGATATAGGTTGTGGGTCATGCCAATTGTTGTATTGGCATGTTATATGATAATATAAATTATATTACTAGGTTTTATCTAATAATTTAATTTTTTAAGCAAGATGGTTATTTGACATTACTTCCAAAAAAGACTGTGGGAAGTATCTTGTAGAAAAGATAATTATCTCTGCAGAAAGCTCTGCAAGCAGGTGTGTTTGCAATAATTTGGTCCACGTAATTATTTGTATGAATGACATGTTTGTAATGTTATGTATACATTTCATTTTCGTTGCTCAAGTGAATATGCTGAAAGATTCTTTATCCGCATTCAGAATGAAACCTTGTTTGCCCTTGATGTGGTGCTGTTCTTCTGAGCTTTCAGTTCCAGGGGAGATCTCATTTCTTCTTGAGGTAGATAGTTCCATGGGGTAGACAGTTGTACTGGTTACTAATGACAAACTAGGCACTGATGATATTTTTTCTGTTTTTGAAGGTGTTGTAAGTAAATTTACACGTTGAATCTGTTAGATAACTATTATATTTTAGGTAAGACTCTAAAATATGATTTATATTATTCTCTAACATATATTTTTAAATGAAAATTATTTGAGCTTGAAACTTGCATAGACTTATATTATCTAGTGTTTGATTTTTATCAAATAGAATGAAGATGATGAGGTTCGAACTCATGACTGTTTGGTTAACAAAACTCTGAAATCATATTATAGAATTATCTTACTTAAAAACTTAAACTATTAGATAAGATTTTATAATATAATTTATATTATTGTCTACCATAAGTATCTAATGAGTTCTCCCTGTGTAAAGGGAAACAGTATGAATGAGATGGTAGAATAATCTCTGTCATATGTTTTCACTGCCACACATGTTTGAAATAGTAGGATTCATTTTATTCATGGAATAACCATCACGGCCCAGCTTATTGAAAGAGACTGTATGCTACTTCTAGATTTTTCAAAGTTGTCGTGATCAAATTCTGCTCACGGTAAAATGATTCAGTGAATGCAGGTGTTCCATCGAAAATTCCCTCTCGGTTACATGAACTTTTCATATCGGCATTTCAAGTTCTATGCTCCTTTCCTTTTCAAGTTAAGTGTTGATTCGTGAATTCTTGTAGTCTAATAAGCTTTTTGACATTAGGGTGTGTCTGGAGCTGTGGTGTTTTACACAAATTTGACATATATATTTTTTTAAAAAGCATTTTAGAAAAGAATTGATGTTTCCAACACCCCCATCTTTCCTTTTGGGTTACGGCATAAATATTCTTCTAGACATGGCTGCTGCTTGCGTAGCTGAAAAATTGGGATATCTTGCTTGGAATAAGTCACCAGTCACACCTCAAATTCTTGGAATTAATGCCAAGTGAAAGAATTGCTGGTTTTGATCTCTTGGCATGCTACAGGAAATGCATGTTTTAAGAAGGAATCCAAAGATAAAAAACCTGGTTTGAAAACCTTGCCGTCATACCAAAGCATATCAGGATCATTGCAGCAATATACGCCTTTGATTCATAATCATTGCAAGATCCTTCTTGACTAACGGTGAAGTTACGGGTTGGATCCTTCAATTTTTGCGAATATCTGCCAGTTACCAGCAAGCCTTCTTGTTCAGTTTAAGGCTCGTTCGTTGCGGGGCCCCTCTGTTGAATATAGAAAAAACACTCTTGTCACGAGCAGGGTATAGTTTACCTCACACACGAGGTGTTGTTTGATGTCCAAATATCAAGGTAAACAGCCATTGGAACTGTGAGATAAGCATCGCAAGAACCTTTCTCAATTTAGCGACGATCCCACTTCGAAAGAGTAATCTAACTGGACCCTGGTAAATCCAAAAGTGTTGCCATCAAGATTGAAACCTAATGAACCCACGGAATGCAGACAAGTCAAAATAAACCGCAAAGAATCTTGACAAGTAGTCAAATTAGCCGTATATATTTGACCCCCGAGAGAGTTCCAAATCTCCAATCCTCTCAGATCCAACCACCGCTGCTTGATTTCACACCAGCTGTAGCACATGAAGAAATGCTTTTTAACATTCAAAAACATAAATTGAGAAAGACACCGTCCCAATAATTCTGGATGGTTGGATGCCGAAGACTTTCTGCCAGATGAAACTTCGACGACATAATATGACATGAATCCTGGACTCCAGCTGTTCTAAGTTCTAGCCAAACATTCATTTGGCCAACCAGAATTCTGCACTTGCAGTCAATTGAGACATCTGGTCGATGTAGAATTGATGCACTCAATAAATACCTTAAAATAACAATTATCCATTATAATATATCTACAATCAACCACTGCCATGCTTGACTCTAAAGACTCTGTATTTTAATTCTATATTATATTATTCTATCTAAAAATATAACACAGTGAATTTTGTACTTGCAAATCAATTAAAACAGCTCATTGATGTAGAATTGCTACCCTAAATACCTTATCATGATGCATTATAATATATCTAAAACTCAAGCATTATCATAAGATAATGCTTCATGCTAAAAACTTATACTTGAATGATCAATTATATTAAAAAATTATCTCATCTAAAAATTAAAATTTAAACTTGAAACTCGTATAAACTCACGTATATTTTATTAAGAAATCATCGTAATTGACATATAATTTGTATTATTCTCTAACAGATTATAATATATAAAAATATATGAAAAACAGATAATTATCCATTAAAATGGCAATAACCCTTGCTTTTCAAATTGAGTTTGGATTCTTAATTTAATCAAAATTCAATCCCTGAAGGTGCTATCTTCATTGAGGCTTTTTTTCTCCATGTATTAAATGATGTATTTACAAATACATTGTAAAACTCAAAATGGTCTAATAGAACCTACATCATCTAATAGAACGACAGATAAGTTGTATAAGCTTCTTCCCCTATCTAAAAGTCGGAATTTCACCACTGTGTGTGATTTTGCTGCAACATTCTTCCTGAGATTGCTGCGGCCAGTGCTGCTGTGAAATTGGGATCTTTCGTCAACGAAGAGGCCATCTGTTCCACCAAAAATTGCCGGACTTCAGGTGCATCAGTTTTTGGTTTTGAACTTTTGGCATCGTTGCTGGACTTGGATTTTGTGAGATCAAGAGTAATGGTTGGCCCAGATGAGGCTAGAGAAGCGGAGCAGGGTACTGAACCGAGTGTTAGACCACGGCTTGAGCCTGATGTTGCCTCCATTGAGGGATGTGGATGGTTGTGCTCTCCTTCATAAGTTGCCACTAGAACAGATTGGTCGTCAATGCTCCTTTGAACCTGAACGAGACACAAGCGAGAACAGAAGAATCTTAGCATTCTTCTCAGCCATTTCACTTCCACAGAAGAAAGTTGAAACTAAAATCTTTATTTCATGTACATAATATAAAGATAACTTGGACAAATTCATAGCCCATGCGAGTTTAAAAAATATTGCCTTCTTAATTATACGAGGCATAGAACTAACTGTGTTCATGATTTCAGTCTCACCTTCTTTTTGACAGGGCAGCTTGGAGCAAAAGAGCATTTGAAGTAAGCTCTCGGAGAAGGGTTATCTCTTGTGACCTTTTGGCCATATTTCCTCCATTGATATCCATCTTTCACTATCTGCGATAAATTATATGCAATTTCTTAGTAATTAACCCATGAAATCATTTGCATAGCATATCGAAAAGACCTGTAAACTTTGCACCAGAGGGGTGTATTATATGCACTTACAAGGCTTGTATCACCCGCTTCAGTCCTGACATAAGCCCTGGAAATCTTAGCTTTGATGACTTCTTCCCTTGGTTTCTTGGACAATTCTTCATCAGATGAGCTACTCTCAGAGTTCCCATTCATTGCAATGTTATTATCGTTGTTGTTGCTGCTTGCAGACTTTCTTTTCTTTGATGGGCCACGAAGCTCCTTTTCTCCATTCTTGCTCATACAATCCATCAACTGGTTTCTTAAAGCATTGTAATTTTCACACATCAGAGTTAGCATTTCAGTGAGCTTCCTGTTTTCTTCGCTCACTCGGCTCAATTCCTCTTCTAAAGCTCCAGTCTGAAAGTAAATATAAAAAATAAAATCAACTTCAAAACTCAAAGAAGACTGCAGGTTTTAAAAGCACCTCAGATAAATTCCTATTCTAATCAAGTTCAGCAAGTTCCTAGCTTATAGTTATTTTTTTTCTACGAATCAATACTTCGAAGATATATGAAAGTGGTTGGCAAGCTGCAGAATATATACATATTTTTTCTTGAAATTCAGTGACAAGAATTCATAATATCTTGTTCTTGCTGAAAGTCACACAATTTATTGAAATTTGTTTGAAAAACAAAACCAGATCAAATACGAGAAGCTATGTGTTTAGCCTTCAATTGATGGCCATAAACCATAAGAAAGGAAGAGAGGTAAGCAACTAAAACCTACAGACATAATCAAATTACAGAAAATGGAGTGTCTGCCCCATACACACACACATATAAAGCTAACCTCTTCTTTTGCTGAAGGCTTGGTCTGAAAATCCATGAAAGCGGGTTTCATTTTTCTTGGCATCCCAAACCTTTCTGCATCAACTGGAGCATCACTTTTGATCACTCTTAGAGGATTGATATTAAGATCCAAAGAAGTATCAACCCAGGATGAATTATCCATAGCCGCCTTAAAAGAACTAGTCTTCTTCAAACTAATTTACCAAGTGAATTAGCTAGAAGATTGAGAAACTTTGTAGTTTCAGCTAGCAATACTTGTGAAAAAACGAAAAGTTGCTAAATTCAGACCCAGTTAGAACGAAATGGAAGGCAAGAAACTTGTACATATATAGAACAGACGGGCTCAACTAGGTTGTGGAAATTTCGGTGGAAAGAGAAAGATACAGGAGCAGTGGCAGCAGATACATACGTTCTGGTCATGAGAAGATGCCATGTTTTTCTTCTTCTTCTTTTTGTTTTTTTTTCATATATAAATTCTGAATGTAGATTAGGTTGATGTGTGGGTGACATTGTCGGTTAATTGGGAATTGACAATGGGACAAAGCTTTTGTCAAAGTCAAGCGCCCACAAAAAAGAAACAGAGGCACGAGTAGTATCCTATAGTGAGTAATAAACAATGGGTGGGGTGTGTGATTGTGTTGTGTGTTGCATGCGTGTGCCAGGTTACGCTCCTAGAAGTTCAATGTTGACCAAGTGCCTTGTTTACAAAGTTATTAAACCTAGCTCACCCTTAATTTTACTCAAATTTCATTTAATGTTTGGGCAAAGAGTTTCAATGTCTTTCAAAAAATAATTTTGTTTTGATTAAAAAAACAAATTAAATTTTATCAAGTTACGAGTTTAATATATCAATTCGACTAAGTTAATTTTTATCTATTTTTTCTTCATAGATATCTAATTATTTTTTTCAAGAAAAGAAAATAATCATAAAGGGTTAGTGAACAAGAGTATATGCATAATAGATATCTAGTTCGAGTAAAAACATGTATTTTTTATAAGAATCTAGAGCAACCGGAATTTTACTCGTTTATCTAGGCCTACAAAACATGCTTTCCAGATATGGGATTTCCTCAAATAAAAAAAAAAAAAAGAGTATATGTTTATAAGAATGTAGTTTTTATTATTAATTTTTCAGGTAAATAGCTTGATTTTGAGTAAACAAGGAAAATTGACCTAGTTTTAATAAAAAGAAATAAAGAAAGATGGATGTGTACTTAATTATAATATAAACGCACATGTTTATGGGCTTTCCTTTGCAATCACGTTTAATTGAATTATTTTCCACGCCAGTTTATTAGGGTTTCGGAAAGAGGGTTGCATGCAATGCATAAACGAAGGGAACTCCTTTTTTTTTTTTTTTTTTCCCTGGTGTATGTTAATTAAAATGTGCTCATCACATCTACCAGCAAAACAATGTGAAATATTTTATTCTCTGAGATGGGAGCACGTTGTCATCTCCGACGGAGAGACGGGGTTGGTTGGAATTTATGTCCATTTTGAGTCGTTGATTATTTATTTTTTATTCTATATTTATTTTTTATATTTTAAAACATGCAATATATTCAATAAAAAATTAATAGAATAAATAAAACACTATAATTTTATTTGTCTATGTAGTAATACATGTGTTCTTTCTTCACTCTACGATGCACTAGTTTATAAGCACATATTCATAAATATATTATAAGCTCAAAGGATATAAAAAGATTTAGATTAAAATGAACTTGATAATGATGAATAAACATAATAAAATATTGATGTATGAAAATATATAAACATCTACAAATACAATGCATAATTTTATAATAACACTCATTGGAATATGAAAAGGACACGGGAATATATCAAGACATCCACATATACAATGTAATTTTATAACACTCTTTCTTGTATGTCTATTGTACAACCTTACATAAAACTACCTCATTAAAACCTTGCGAGAAAAATCGAATAGAAAAAAAACTTGATTAAAGAAAAAATAGTGCAACGAGTATTAACTCTCCCTCATAAATATATCACCTTGAATCCTTATGTTTTCCTGCTCAAATATTGCATCACAATCCTTTAGAAGTTGTAGTTGTTAATGTTTTAGTAAACGAATTTACTAGATTATTTTTTGAGTGAATTTATTGGACATCAATATTACTACACTTATCAAGTTCATGTGTAAAAAAGAATTTGGATAAGATGTGTTTTGTTATATTTTTTACTTTATCATTTCTTTAATTGAGTTATACATGCAATATTGTTTTCAAATAAAGGTCATATATGATTAACAAGATGCATTAGCGCACCATTTGAACTGAAGTATAGTGCTTTAAGATCAAATAGTTTTTTGTTATCCTCATAAGGTCTAAAATGATTTTTTTTTTAAATATCAAGTGATTGAATAATCATTGAGGTACTTAATGGTTATGATTTATACATATAAAATTTTTTAAGGACATTTTATGTCAAAGTTAACTAATGAATACAAATTTCGTATGCCACATATATGATTTGTAGGCTGAGATAAAACTGTATTTTCCAAATCTTTCATCTCAAACTTTTTCTTTAGATAATTTATAGTTTTTGGTATCTCATCATGAGTTTCAATAATATTTAAATCATCAATATGCACAACAATGATAACAAAATAAAATTCTAACTTCTTTATAAAAACACATAAGCATATAGAGTCATTATTATACTCTTATTTCAATAAAAACTCATTAAAGTGATTATATAACATGCACATTGATTGTTTTAACTCGTATAAAAATCTTTTTTAACTTGACTAAGTGAACCTCTTAGAAATTTGAATTATATATTACGAGCATTTTAAAGATATTTATATAAATATTATAATCAGTTGATTCATATAAATAGATTGTAACAACATCATCAGACACATGTTTGGTTTTTCACAAGTTGTCAGGACAATAAGATAACAAGATATAATTGCATCTACTACAAAGAGAATATATTTTATTGTAATTAATGTTGGGTCTTTGTGAAACCCTTATGCTATTAGTCAGATTTTATATCTTATAATTTTATTATTCTCATTTTATTTTTACACAAATATCTATTTGTATTCAACTGGCTTTACACCTTAAGATGGTTGGACTATAGATAAAAAAAACTTCATATTTCACAAGTAAATCTAATTTAGTTTGGATTGTTTCTTTCTATTTTGACCAATCATTTATGCGTATATATTCTTTGATGAATTTGAGATTGAGCTTCTCGTTTTCATAAATAATTTCAAGTTATATATCATATGAAAAAAAAAATATTATCAACAACTATTTTATTTTAGTTTCGTCATTTCTTCATAGAGACATAATCTATCTAGAGCTCATTATTTTTACTATTTTCAAGTACTTAGGTCTCTTCCAGGATTTATGATAAATTATGTTCATATCCTTGAGAATATTTTTTTCCTCAATAATGTCAATATGATTATTTATTTCTTTAATTTTAGAATTGATTTGTCATTCTACCTAGTTTCTAACGTGCCTAACCTACAATATAGACCACTCACTAAAAATTGTTAAACAAGAGTCATGGTCAACTTCAATAATAACACTGCTTTTTATTCTTTGATTTAAATGGCATATGTCTTGACATTATAAATCCAATTTCTCTAATAAAAAAGACATGTTTATTTACTATATTTTAGTATTTCTTATAAAATCTAAACTCAATAAATGAAAACAAAATGATAGAATATTAAATTCATATTTAAAAAATAAGTACTCGAGGAGCATGATGTGATGAAAAATGACTTGTGAACTGCATAACAGGTCTCGAATTTGAATCAAGTTATGCACCTTTGGTCTAAAATAATTAGAATTTTATTCGCTTATCTGTACTCATAACCAAGGTTGTCAATACCGTTCCGGTTGCCGTTCTGGTTTTTCTATTGGTACGGAACGTTTCGGTTTCGGAGCATTTCGGTGTGCTGTTTTGGGGTTGTACTGGTCATATAAAATTAATTATATATATATGAAAAAAATTAAAATATTAATTAAAATTCAAGATAAATTAACTTTAAATTATACAATACAAACACAAAATCAAACAAATATAATATCAAAATTAGAAAAAAAATCATAAATTAATCAAAATAAAGAAGATTTTAAGGCCGGAACAACACACTCGGAACGAAACCGAGACGTATCGGTCGGAATTTCCGGAACGAACCAGAATTAAAATCAAGATAAAAACAATACCATTTCATCTCAGTTTTGTTAACAAAACAGAACATTCTATCCATTTCAGACAGAATAGAACAGAATTAACAACCCTATTCATGACATTTACTTTCAGATAGGTGGATAAAAAATCTCACCTATTTCATATATAAAACCCGGCTGATACGACTATTAAACCGTAAAAAAAAAAAAAAAAAATCAAAACCACATATATTGAATTCAAAATCACGTGAATCATCGAGGTCCAAGGAAAGTTGAAGCCCACAAGTCCTATAACGCGACGACTACGTTTTGCGATGGCCACTATGAGTGGATGCCATCATATGAGTCTTCGTCCAGTCGGTGGTGAAACGTGAAACTCGCGACAAAGCTTTTTGGAAGAAGATTTTGATGTTTTCATTGGCAACTAGCAGGAGCATAGTTGATACTTGGTACGAGGAATCAACTGGGAAAAAAATTATCAGTAATTAAGTTATTAGGTTAATTTATTATTGAAATTAAATTGTTTTATTTTATATTTTTCCATAAAAAATAGAATTAATCTGATTTGATTTAATTCATTAATCAACATAATTAGATTTTAAAAAATTAAATTTATTTTGAATTAGATTTTGGATCATGAATTTCTTGGATCAACTATTTGACCTAGGATGTATGACTAAGAATATTCATATTATATATAAGATTTTAGAGACTTAAATGAGGACTTGTTTTTAGGTTAACTTATCCACTAATTATTGATTGTTAAATCCCACTTACGAAAACTAGAAGCTATTAATTCAAAATAACTATTTATTTTTTGTGGCCATAGAGTTATTATTAATAGTAAATATGCCCGGTATTATAATAATATTTATGGTTGTGAATTGAAAATGGAGGTTTAAGAAACTATAACTTGCAGTTTTTTCAATCAAGATTTAAAAAAAATTAATAGTATTTATATAAAAGTATAGTATCATATATATATATATATATTTAAAATTATAATTGAGTCAAAATGTAATTTCAACTGCTGCTCACTACAAAACTAGATTTTCATTTGATATTCCGATCGAAATAAAAGTTTGATTAGATTTTAATTTAATTTTTTTTTTTTAATGTTTTGATTGTTTTGATGTATTGAGCAAAAAAAATTCTAAAAAAAATAATTTAATCTATTTTAAAATAATTTCCTAAATTTATTTTTAAATATTATTTTAAAAACAATAATTAATTAAACTTCCAAACATCTTCTATTCCAAAGGGGTATTGAATAGTTCGTGAGATGGAAAAGTCATATCATCTGAATTGACTCCTTCTTGTATTGTAGCGGAGCTCATGTTGTCACTACTCTTTTTATATTTTATTTATTTTCTTGAAAAATATTTGCCCTCTGTATTCAATTATAACTTACAAATGGCTTATTTTAACTTGCATTTAAAAAAAATATATTTAAATATAATATTTTTATTTTTATTTTAAATTATTTTCTTAGTGTTTTTAGATCATTTTAATATATTAATATTAAAAAATATTTTTTTTCTAAAAAACAATATAGCTGTAATATTTTTCTAAACAAAAAATATTTTAAAAAATAATTTTAACTATATTTCTAAACAGATACAAAATAACAATCACTCAAAAAATCAAAAAAATTGGAAGTGCCACCTGGCAGGACACGAGAGTCCAATACATGTATTTCCTCTAAATAAATTGACAATTGGAGGGTATAATTAAGATTTAAAACAAAATCAGGACTAAAATGTGATTTTTTTTTATATTTTTGAAATTATTATAGAGGAGTGATACAAGTCTTATCTAATTAATATTCATCGTCCTTAGTCATGCACTTAGTCTTGGTTATGAACTTGACTTCCCGTACAGAAATAAATGTTACTAAGACTATTTTAATTCTTTTTTTTCCGGCACCGTTTGTATAATAGTCTGGTTTTTTTATTTTATTGTGTTTTTTTTTTAATTATTTATTATTATTATTATAAATTTACTTTCATATAATAATATTAAAAATAAATTTTAATAAATAAATAAATTTTAATATATTTCTAAATAAAAAATACTCAGAACAAGCTAGAAATAAAATGTCAAATTTGGTGGGCTGCAAGCCACTGGCCTATGTTAATGATGTGAAAGTATTATTTTTAAAATATATTTTATATAATACTGTATTATTTTTTTAAAGAAAGTTTATATCAAAATAATTTTAAACATTAAAATAAATATTTTAAAATAAAAAAAACTCAGATTATTTTAAACCCACGAAAACAAACTAATTTATGCATGCAAGCATTGGAAATCAGTGACCGTACTACACTGCAATAAAAACTTTTAATAATATGTAAATTCCATACCACCCCTGATTAAAGAAATAAAACAAACATATTCCTTAAAAAGAATTATATATAAAAACTCATTTATTTATTTTTATAAATTAGGAGTGGTTTTAATTTCCTAATGAATAAAAATTAGTTACCACAAAAATATCTCCGTGTATAAGTTATAAGCTTTAAACGAATCTCATTTGGTCCTATATTGCAATCAATTATTCTTTTATTTTGATTTTTGACAGAAATACTTAATTGCACAAATCTATAAGAACGGAGTACTAAAATGCAAAAAAACAAGTTAAAATTTACTCAATTGATAAAAAGTCGATAGTTATATACTAACAAAGCATTTTTTTTCTACAGATAATATCATATTAAAAGTATGTTTGATATTATATTTTAATTTTTACTTGGAATTAATTTTTTTAATTTTTTTATATCAAAAACCAATCACAACCATGCTCACAAACAATCAATAAAAGTAGAGGTAACAACATAAACATGGGAGAATTCTTTATTCCTATTTATTTATTAAAAAAGAAAAAGAAAGGAAGGAAGAACATGAAGAAACAACATAAACATGGGGGAATTCTTTTAGTTATTTATTTATTTAAAAAAGAAAAAGAAACGAAGGAGGAACACGAATGAGTTTGGATAGGACGGTGAGAGTGGGAGACGTCACAATACAAAATTCATGTCCTTCAACCCGTCATCAAAGCCAAAATCTTTTTCACAGAGTCAGCAGTCACCTAATCCTCCCTCCCAAAGACTCAACCAAGGAATCAGACCACGACCATTACACACGAGTTGGTGTAGTGGGTCAGTCCATCGAACCTGTAATAAAATTTTCCACCATGTTCTCATTCATGCATGCGTTCTTGGTTCTGCCACTTGTCCCAACATGTCCACGTCCTCTTAATTCAATATTGAAAAGCACATCAAATGTACCGATCCAATGTTTAGATTATTGGAAAAAAGGGTGTACGAATTCAAATTTTTATAACCTATGGTCGTATTTCCAAACCACATGTTTAGACTGCTTCCTTCTTCTTCTACCACCACTTGTCACTTGCTCGAATGTCGACCGATAGAGCAGGCATGGCTTCAACTATGACTGGCATTGCAGGGCCCCTTGTGCCATTAATAATGCTCGTCATATAGTAAGAAAATAAATGGTGTGATGAGAGAATAATGTGCAGAAAGAGATGAACAAGGAAAGAAATAGGGCGTTCCATCTTGTCGTTCTTCTACATTCAAAAATATATTTTTAATTTAATTTTTTAGTGTTTTATAAAATATTAATTTAATACATTTTTAAATAAAAAAATACTTTAAAAAACATTGTAAACCATATTTTTTTTATTAAATACAATCACCTTGTTAATTTTTGCTTTGTGATGTCTCACTTGTCTTTAATGAAAATTAACTAGACCACTATGCGCTAAATTAACAGATTGATTAGCACCTTAATCACTTTTTAAAGCTCATTGGGTCGTCAAGTACTCTACATCATTAGTTCTTGACTAATGTTTTTGACAAGAAGCAAATAACGACAAATTTTTATATTCAGCCATCGAAATATTCAATCAACGTGGATGTTTTTGATAGGTTTCCTCAATCTAATAACTTTTAATTATTATTATTATTTTTTATCATTTACTATAGTCATGTAAACATTATTGATTTTCCTCGATCTAATAAATTTCCTATGATATGTATAATGGATTTTAAATCCAAGAAATTTTATTTACTTATTTGTACCTATAAAATGTGATGTATAAAAACCTAGGGATAAACATATTAGTAGGGAATGAAATAAGATTAGAAGGTTGATTAAAATTGAATTTTGAAATTGTGTGTTAATAGTTAATTTGTGTCAATGGTACCAGTCACATGTCAGTCAAGAGACGACAGGCCATGGTCCAGACAACTTGAAAAGTAGGAGAATACAGTGCCAGTTGAACACAAAGTTTGACACGTTCCTTCGATCAATGATCAATCATCCCACTAGTACATAAAAGTCTTCTTCAAGCAGCTCGCTTGGTCCAATGGATGTGTATCTATTTCGTCAAATTCAAGTAATAATCATAAAATAGACCGGGCTATGAATAAATAACCCGTTTATTTTTTTAAAATAATAATAATTATATATTTTTTTAATTAAATACCTGTTTGCCTGGCGGCTAAACCGCTGTTTTAGGTTTTTTTTTTATATTTTAAATAAATATATTTTAGTATGTTTATATCATTTTGATATACTGATGTTAAAAATAATTTTTAAAAAATAAAAAAAAAATATTATTTTGATATATTTCGACACGAAAAATACTTTTAAAAGCTATTGCAACCGCTCTCCCAATCAGGCACTAAATAAACAGCTCTTTAACCTCGATTATCTCTAATTTTCATGACCTAAATTAAAGAACTCGGAGTCCATTGTCTCTGCTCATCATCCATCTTCAATTTTACAATAGCTATAAAATTAAATGACAGCACAACGAGGCTATCATTTCTTTCTTGATTGCACAAATAATTAAAAAACAATTATAGGGTTTATCCAAATATTATTTTAAGAAGCATATATATATATATTGTAACCTAAAAACAAATACACTAAAAGCTCCTAATATTAACGTAAAAACTATATATAAAAAATTTATAGGGTTTAATTTTTTTTTTTAGGGTAAAGTGGTTGATTGCTGTGCATTTGTCCTACATGAACTTCTAGACAGGAATTGATTGCAATTCAATTTGTCATGCATTTACAAGCATGGATTTCGCGAGATATATAGGAACATTGATCTTGATTTGGAGTTTATTGAGGTTGCTCCTTAATTAGTGGACAATTATAATCTAATATCCACTTGATTGATTGAATAGTCGCTAAATAGTTAATTTGTAACAATATTTCCAAGAACACAAAATACTGTTAGCATTGAAAGATTGCAGATAATTGAAGAAATTGAAAGAAAGAAGAATGGAGTTTAGAGACGGGAAGAGGGAGAATGAAATTTGAATTTTTACTGTATTGATATTTTATGTTGCATATATTTGTTATGTATGCACCTTTCTATTTATACACATATCTAATACCATCTTTTATATTCTAGATTACAAATACAGTATTCTAGAATACATCTTCTATACTCTAACAAATATTTCATTTATTAACTTGGTTATATATATTTTGATTTCTAGTCTAGCATATAAAAGTGATGAAAAACATGTTTAAAACATTATTTAAATATTCATACATTAAAAGCTAGAGTCGAAAAACCATGCATGGCACAAATAAAACCATTCCCATGTGAGAACCAGCAGCATGTCTTTAATTATTAGGTTATCTCTAGATTTTGTTAGAGACATATTGTAATGATTTTGTTCAGCTAATCTAGATTCATTCGGAGGAATGATATTCTTAGAGCATAATCCGTAAAGACCTTGGACTCATGTCACAACAATATTTCGCACTTATGATTATGGTAATTAATATAATTAGCACCTAATTAAACAGTGCATATGGTTTCCTTGTCCGACTAGAATAATTGATTGACCACATAATTATATTCATCCACATAAAATGTATCCATTGACTTCCATGCATTTGCTACCAAGACTAAACTTCTTATATAGGTTTCAAACATCTTATACAGATTCAATATATGTATATATAGGAAGAATATTAATTATTTAACCATAAAAGTGTTTGTTTTTGTGGTGCAATTGGAAATTGCAAAAAAAAACACTCTAATTTAGTGTTTGGTTAAGTATAAAAAGCTCTGAAATTGCTATATGGAACCCATCAAAAAATAGAGAAAACACGGGATGAGGAGAAACAACTATTAGCTTCTTCTCTCGGCCTGCTTTTCTTGCCTTTTCTCTTTCGAGTGCTAATGTGAATTTTGAGATTTTTGATTGAAAGAGGGGGGCTGCTAGAAAGAGGGGGGTATTTTTAAATCTACAATATTTGGGAGATGAGAAGAGGGGATGGGGGATTATTTACAAGTTTTTGTACTTATTATATATTTTTAATATTAAAATTATTTTAAAATATAAATAAATATATTAGAAAGAGATCACAATATATTTTTTTCCTCGCAATCTTAATTTTGTTTAAGATGATATTTTACTAAATATTATTTATCGATCAAATAATAGTCAGGGATCGTAGAGGTCTTCATGTATGAATTTAGTTCGTGATGGAATTAAGTAGTTTGATGGGAGAATAAAAAAAATATCTAATTTACTTCAATTATATATATGAGTGTGTGTGTAGGCACTCGGGCGCGCTTTTTAAAATAATTTCACAAGTTGAAAGCAGTATGAAAACCTTGACAATTAAACACTTAAAACTACTTTTCATTAACCTTAAACTCAACCACAGTTTTAATCAAAAACTTCAAAAATTATTTTGAATCGTAGCTAAAGTACGTTTTATGAAACTATTTTTTTTTTTAAATCTCAGCCACAAAAATAAAAGTAATACCAAATACACTTACACACACACACACACCCTTTTTCTTTGCTATAAATCATTAAAAGAAACTATGAAATATTTATCAAGTTTTAAAGTATTTGTTTTTCTATTATAACGTGCTTTTCAAATTAATTTGTGTCCAAATTAATATATTTTTAGAAGATTTTAATATGCCGGTGTAAAAAATAAAAACAAATATCGTGTGTTTTGAATTGAAAAATATTTTTATAAAACAACTTGTACCAAAATTCAAAAAATGAACAAGTAAAATGTATCCATTGATTGACTAGCTAGGTCTTCTCTTTTATTAGAGGTAGAAAAGAATGGGCGAGGACCTTATTAATCATGCTATAATCACCTGGAATTAAGGGCATTAAAACAGGTTGACGAGCAAGTTGGAAAAGACCTAGAAGATGGGTGGCGCATGCATGTATTTCTCAGCTCCCCGAACTATTTTTATCACCTCCTAAGATCGTTTAAAATTTGATGTTTTCCTCCTTTTTTTTATTAGGGCTGAGAACCCAGCTTTATTTAATTTAATAAATAATCTTTGCATGATTAAAATATTGCAGCCGGAATCGGAACAGGGTTGGAAGGAGAAAGACGATTGGTTTCTGTGGTTTGACAATTGTGATGCAGTCTACTAGTTAGGAGTTGACGGGCTTTAGCTAGCTAGGTTGATAAGTTCATAAGCAATTTTGTCATCGTGGGAGACACGGCACACGTTTTCTATTTCATTTGGATATATAGTTTGGGTACGACCACGTCCATCTTTTCCTCTCACTCTTTTCTTCTCAGCAACTACTGTATATTATACAAATTATTATACGTTATACTATATAGTTTGCAGGTGAAAACTTTTGCAAGAAATCAAAGAATGATGTCTATAATATTGTTTTGTCGGTGCTCCAAGATATAAGGGATAAACACACACACACACACACACACACGATTGAAGAAACGAAGATAAAGATATAAAATAAATCTGGGACTGTTTTTGAATGAATATCTGGTGAGCTGAAGGCCTTGCTCTAAGATACTTAACCTCTTCTTGGATACAAGGATATTTCTTTAATAAAGCAACTAAATCTTTTTGCTGAAGATATTGTCATCCTTTTCTTTTCTCCCTGAGCCTTGTTTTGTACTTCCCCAGCTATCACTTTAGTGTATATTAATACCAGTTAACAATCATTCAAGAATAGAGGGAAGATAGGCAATGGAACCGGGGTTTGAAATTGAGGAGCAGCCGGAGTCCCCGTTGCTCATAGCAGTGAAAGGCCATTCTAGCAGTAGCAAGAGCAAAATAGTCCATTCACTGGCCCAGTTCCACAAATTCCCTGTCTTCGATGAAGAAGATATCATATCAGCCCTACAGGATTCACTTGAAACTGAACATTGTGATGACTTGTTGCCTCTGGAAATTCTCTCGCAAATCTCTTCAACCCAGCTCTGTTTGAAGCTCAGTGTTATCATCAGCGCTCGGCTCTCTCACCGTGCCCACTTTGACAGATTGGTTGACCTTGCAAGTTTCACAGGTTCTCGTCTTGTTTTCGTTGAATGCAGCAATCAAAACGATCGCGATCTTGATTACTATGATGTTGGAAACGTCCCAAGGCTCGACATCGATACCACGAAGCCATTTCATGCAGAGGACTTCATCTCTGGTATGCTTAAAGCTGCAGTGCTTATCTAGAGGTTAGTTCTCTGACTCCGCATGAGTACTGCTCAGCTAAACTAAATCGTTGTATTAAGTTTTATTGCCATGGATTGCATAATTGTTTTCCTTCTATCATGTCATGTTTATTGTCAAATTTCTCTAGACCATTCATGATATAAATCTCTTCCAAAAAACTTTCATGAGGCAATAACAATAATGCAGGTGCTAGGGCCAAGGCTCATAAGGTTATTAGCAGCCACGTTTCAATGAATCTGCTAGCATAGATGTTATTCATGTCTCCCACCGGCGAGCAGGCCTAATTTAGAAGAAATGGAACTGTTGTACTAAATTAAAAGAAATTTAAGCCAGGCCTGCATATATCTGGGACTGGTGACCAATGGCCAACTCTTTTATATCACAGCTGCTGAGAATCCAAACTGCATTTCATTTAGACTAAAACCAGAACATAATCCAATGAAACAATCGCTAAAAATCATGAAAGACGAGGTTCCTGAGAAAGAATGTTCTTTATTATGAAAGACTTTATGTATTGGATGTACATACTGTGTTAAATATGGAGATAAATCATTTAATGAAAATTGGATGGTCTAGCTACAACTTTGTTGACCACTAAATGGTAACGTTGATAATGTATCTCTTGGAACTAGTGAAAGTGATTACTGAGATAGACAACTAATATTCAATGGAAGGGGATGGCTTGACTGTTGTAAATGCTCATTGATCCACTACAGCGAAGGAGCTACAAAACTGCGATGATCGCATTTTTACACTCAATGAACACCTTCTGGTGCCAAAACATGTCTAGTGTGGTTTTGGAATATATCCATCAACAGCAAAATTACGGGTGGCAGCAGGAATAGCTAGGCGCATTCCGTCGAGCTCAGGCTTTGCAATCACTTGACAACCCAGACGAGAACTGCATAATCCAAAACATAGAAATCAATATTGATTTGACGCCCACAAATCCTTTTAGTGTTTTGATGGTGAAAGAACTCACGTTTCTGTTAGCCCAAATGCCAAATCCAACATGTCATTCTCCTCATCAGCTGGGTCTTCTAATTTGTTGTAGTATTCCATGTCCTATCACCAGATTCAACATTTAGTCCCTCATACGTTTGAAATAATCACAGTACTACCACATAAACTATGCTCAGTATCATACCATCACAATCACATGACATGTCGAACAAGCAAGTGAACCTTCACATGCTCCTGACATGACATAAAAGCACAGAATTAAAGAACTAGAAAGAAAAGTATCAGAATGATCTGCTTGTAGTTTCCTAGTGCATAAAATTAAACGAGAACACGGACATTAAAAAAACAGAAAAAAATGAATAAATAAAACATCTCATTACAGAAAGATGGGCAGGTGGAATGTGCCACGCCTACAATGCAACCATTATAGAAACAGAAACACCAATTATCATCCAACAAAAATGGAAAACAATAAATTAAACAACTGAATTATAAACCTTGCCTTCGAGTTCTATATCATTTTCATGAGCAGCTTCTAACATGGACATTCCAACAGGGACCTTGATATCCTTTTCCTCCCCATCCTTACCTACAAATGTTATGGATATCCTGCAAGTACATCACCAGATTAATATGAGAGAGCAGCAGATAGCTTTTGCAATTACTTACAATCATCCATTGCTACTGTCAAACTGATCAGCTCTTTATTTTTTCCTTAACAAAAACAAACTGGCCAACTCAGTTGGACTTGAGCCTACGGTTAACTTTGAACACATTTAAAGAATATTCAACAACGCTCAACAACTTCCAAAGCACGTAGGAACTCAAATCTCCTTCCAGGGTGGGTCATCGTGCTAGAAGACTAAGCACTTAACTGTTTTTTCTTAATTAAATTCTAGGGAGGCAGCTCAGAAGCTGAGATGTCCATGCACCATTGCAATAGCAAGGTATTGGGAAGCTACTGTAACTGCATAATGTGCGAAGATCACATGGAAACAAGCATTTCTGCAGATTACCTTGCAACTTGGTGTGATGTTACTCCAAGTTGCACTTACAGTATATCATAGCCCTCCAGCAAAGATGACTACTTAGCTTCTGCAAATGGTTTTTCCTTTGGAAGTCTGATGCTATCCCCATCATCTACTTAATTAATTTGTCCAGGTTTATTGCAACTATATTATCAATCAAACGAAATACAAACTTAACTGATTCCTTTCATTAGACTACAGCTATCAACCATGAGTACAAATACGAGTGCCATGCTTTGAGATAGGCTTGGCATGTAAGACACGGGAATTCCCACAAAATAAATACAGAGACAAGGTCATATATGTTTTTTATGGTCAATTTCTAATATTAAGTTATGGTTCCATGATCTAACCATGAATCATAAACAACCATTAAACCATGAATCATAAACAACCATTAAACCATGAATCATAAAAAATGTTTCATGCTTAATTTCCAACAGAAGTGTCCTAGGGTTACAATTATAAGAGAAAGAATCGTAATGAAAAAAAACGCCTTAAGAGAGAGCTAGGGGCAAGTTATTGCTAAGTGAACTGAGAGTCAACATATAGAACATGACAGAAATAAAGCTCTTATTTTCTTATTTCCAATAAGTAAAACACTGTATGCTTCTAATAGGTCAATTGAACAATCTTCTCAGAGTAAATTTCATGGTTTCCAGTTTCCCTCAGGCTCTACTGAAGAGTTTCTAAATGATATTACAGGTTGTGTTGGTTACGGGTGGTGTCTTTGTTAACTTTGCTTCCTAAGCGTAAAGATAAACTTTTCAGCATTTATAAAAAATGCCACATTCTTGTAATAGCAATAAACAATTCAATGTAAAAGAACTTACATATCCTCTGGGTCACTCCCATTTGCAGAATCACTACTGGTAGCTGTGCTAGAGAACTGGCAATGCTTTTGAAATATAGTACCCTGGAAACCCTTGGTTTCTGGATGTAAGTCAACCTGTTCCAAGATTAAGGACCAATGGGCATCTTGGAATAAGAATAATATGGCAACCAGAAGATCACTCCAATTAAGACTATAGGCCCCAAACTAACCTGAGGTCGCCAACATGCACTATAAGACCTTTGTATAAATGATGTTCTACACAAGGCTGTACATTGTCCTGCACAAAAATGGACACATTCATTCATAAAAAAAAGGGAACACTAAACAAAACCATTATTAAACTTGTGCGAAATGAGAGGGAGAAGTTTCTGGAGCTTGAAAAGAACTGGTGATTGTATTGAACAAACTTCTTCAACTCAGAGGTTTTGCTTGGGACCAAATCCAACACACCATTGGTAAAGGTAAATCTGCCGGGATTATTGGTGCCCCCACCAGTGTGCTTATCAAAGAATGGCTTCAGGGTTGTTTATGAGTGTGGAATTGATTTGGATGCTAAGCTTGCTATGGTTGTTAAAGATTGAGAATGGTTATGGCATCATGCTAGATCTGATGCTATGGCTACAATTGTGATTCATTCTGATCCCTTGAGTGATGATAGTGTTATTTGGAAGGACAAGCCTAAGGGAGTTTTCACTGCCGGAAGTGCTTGGGAACTTATCCAATACAGGAGAAATGAAAGTTAACTCGTATAAACTTGTATTGGGACCCTTCCGTATTGTAATCAAGCTTGTCTTCTATATGTAATCAGTGGCATTTTTCCTTCCTAGTTTTTCGTTCTTGTCATCAGCTGCTGATTCTTGCTTTTGTAGTACGATATGTTCCTACTTGTTCATTTCTATCAATGAAACATCATCATTTATCAAGAAAAAAATCTAGCGCAAATTAAGAATTTGTCAGTATGTTACTCTCTCAATTAAACTTCGAATTTGTATCATACATGCATATGTCCTTTAAAGCAGCAGCAGCTTATCGCAGATTTCAAACAGCACTATCAATCGCTTTAAGGAAAACCCAAAGGAAATAAATGTAAGCACATCACATACCTTTTGAGAGCTCTTTGACTATCCCAACTCCAATTCTTGAAAGTCTAGACCTTAACATAATCTTTCTCCTAAACTATTACAGAAAAAAGATGAAGAATTAACTAACTTTAAAAAGCACACAATAAAGTATCCCAATCATGGATATCTCAAATTTTTCTCAATGGAAAAACCCAGACAAGAACTAAAATATAATGCCAGTCTAAGATGCAACTTCAAAAACCCAAAACCAGTGAATACAATGACAAACGATCCAAGAAATTGAATAAAACCCAAAAGCCGGTTCAAACTGATAAATTCTTGATACAAACCTATGAAAGTAAGGGCAAAGGAGAACTGAGGGTTGGAATAAGGAGAGGAAAAGAATGACAAAGGAAGAAGCTTTATTACCTGTTTGGTGAAAATGAAAAGGAACAGAGTCGAGGAAACCACAAAGTTTATGTCTTTTTGGGTTCACTGTTCAATTTCTGGTTCTCCTAGTTTTGAGCTGCGAATTCTCTGGATGGTTTTTGTATTAAGCTCTGTAAGCTTAAAAAATACAAAAAACAAACACACCCTTAAGGCTACCGACAGGTCGTTTACTTTGTCATGCGTTTGCCAACCTTCCACTAGTATAGATCAAATTGGAGATAAATAACAAATGTGGGGTCAAAGCTAGAACCTTTGTTTTGAGGAAGGGGTAATCCACGTGCAATAACTCTATGGAGAATCAGAACCCAAGACAAAAAAACATAAAATTCAAAGGAAATTAGGGTCAAAGATGCTTGAATGACAGACAGGCATGAACTCCTATTGGGCCTAGGCAAGGGAAGTTTCTCTCGGAGGAGAGAATTTGAAACACAACAAGGCAAATGGAAAAATAATAGCTGTAAATGGTCAACTCGGACGTATTAAGTTTTGTGGAAAAGGGTCTGCCCCCAAATTCTCGAAATCTACAATAACAAAGGTAACTGTTTTTACCTCTGTTGTCTCTCTTTCTCGCATATTGTCAACTGGATTGGAGATGTTTTGGTTTCCGTCATGACATTTCTTGCCTTTGTGTTTTGTTTTGCTAATAATGTGATGGTGAAGCCAAGTTTTGGGCTTTGCAGAAAGCAAGTTGCAATATTTGAAAGCAATTGATGTGCTTCCTAGGTGCAAAGGTAATGCAGAAAACAATTAGCTTTGTCTTCCACTTCTCCATTTCAATAGCCTGTGATTGAACAGGTCAAACTAGGGGACTGCATTAAAACACTCTTCTTTGTCTTCTTTTTTTTGGTTATTGTCATAGTTTGATATCTAAGCCTGAGTTTCTCTGGTGAAGGAAAAAGGTGAAGGAAGTTTTGCAATATGTATACTTATTATGCTTCAATTCAGTGTTCAGTTATGTTGGGGGGCTTCATTTCCTTTTGAACACAGATTTTACTAAACCTGGAAGCTCCTAGATCCAAGTTCAAAAATATGTCTTGTTAATTATGACTTGGGATTCGATAATTTTAGCCACCATAGTTAGTGTTTTTATCTCTCATCAACGCAGAAATCTGGTATGTGGACCATGCACTAATCAAATCACCGTTTGTTGTAGCAGGAATGGCCGGTGGTCAGCATTGATTTTTAGTGACTGAACCATTTAAAACAACCTGGAATTGCTGCATCAGATTGAGAAAGTATGGATTCCTCTCCTCATTCTTCATTGACTGGAAAAGTGAAACGGAGACCGTGGTGGGTGAAAAGCCTTACTGGGTGGTCTTATGTCATTTATGAGATGTTATTCCAAAGGATGCAAGCAAGGCATCTGAAAAATCCATTGCCTTTACCTCCCCTAGATAACGTTACATGTATTGTGACTGGATCCACTAGCGGCATTGGACTTGAAACAGCCAGACAATTGGCTTTTTCTGGGGCGCGTGTTGTTATGGCTGTACGAAACCAATCTGTAGCCTTTGATTTGATCAAGAAGTGGCAGACTGAACGTTATGGAACAACTCTGCTCAGTATTGAGGTGATGGAGCTAAATCTTCTCTCCCTCTCCTCTGTTGTGAAATTTGCTAAGGCATTGAATTCACGATCAAAACCTTTGCAAGTTCTTATCAATAATGCTGGAATGTTTTCTATGGGAGAGCCACAGAAGTTCTCAAAAGATGGGTACGAAACACACCTGCAGGTAAATTTTTTGGCTCCTGCATTGCTTTCTATACTGCTTTTGCCATCTCTCGTTAAGGGCTCTCCCAGCCGAATTATTAACGTGAACTCCATTATGCATTATATGGGCTTTGTCGACACAGATGACATGAATTTTACTTTGGGAAAAGAGAAATTCAATAGTACGAAGGCGTATTCTAGTAGTAAGCTTGCACAGATCATGTTCTACAGTGTCTTACAGAAACGCCTACCTCTGGAGGCTGGCATTAGCGTGTTATGCGTCTCTCCTGGAACTGTTCACACAAATGTAACAAGGGACCTTCCAAAATTGGTGCAAGGTGATTATAATTTGATACCAGTATTTCTCTTTAGTGCTCAAGAAGGTTCAAGAAGTGCACTTCATGCAGCTACTGATCCTGAAATTCCGGAGTACTGTGAGGAATTGAAGGCATGATTGGCCCACCTGTGCTTATATCTCACATTATTGTCGTCCCACACGTGCTGCCAAAGAAGCACATAACACAAGAGCTGCTAATGAAGTGTGGGAAAAGACATTGGATATGATTGGCCTTCCTCTTGATGTTGTAGAGAAGTTGCTGCAAGGAGAAGAAGCTATGTACAAGTACACGGATAGCTGAAGTAAGTCTCTACTCCACTTTTTGCCTGAGGTGGCACGACAGGAACCTGCCATCAATTTGTCGAGGATATCTTAGCTATGCAGTAGGATCTCTTGCACATATTTTTATTTTTTGCCATTCTCTTCAATTCAAATTAATTATAAGTGTTATTTCTGCTGGTTAGATCTGAAAATTTACTTTGAGACACGTGAAGAGTTTAGCCGGTGGATATCGATGTATATGCTCTTCCTTTGATAATTTCTGTTTCATTCATAAATAGAAAAAGGAACAGAAAGATGCAATAACGCAAATATAAACACAGACTTTCCTTTTAGATTTCTTTAGGAACTTAGATAATATTGCCAGAAAAGTTATATTATTTTCTTAACTCTTCAGTTCTTTATGATTGGACCCTGAGGTCTCCGGTCTATTATACTTGTATTTTGACTTTTTGCTAGTTGAAGCTAACTAGAATTTCTGTTTAATGCACTGTTGTCTTTCATAAATCAAATTAATATTTTTTAGGTTCTAAATGACAGTGATGTGGTTTATCTTGCTGAAATATCATGATTAGTTTAATGAAAACCAAAATAGAATTTGCTATATGACTGTTATACTTCTGAAAAGATACATGAAACAGGCCACATACTTGAAACTTAAATCCAAATAAAGGAATAACATTGATTTTTGAGTACAATTCAAATAGGACCAACTTTTTCATGGCAAATCACAGTGTATAAATTTGATTTCAAACTGGTTTTCTAATGTCTTCGGTTCTGGACAGATTTGCTCGACGCCCTGAACTCATTTCCTATTCTTTTCAACCAGTGGAAAATCTTCCCTGATATGATAATATGTATACAATTAATAGAATGCAATGAGGTCTGATGTAATGAGATAGAGAAAGAGAAGACACGTTGTTTTGTTCTTCTCTTAAACTGCATTGTATTCTATTACTTGTAGCCAACTTATCAAACGAGGATGTTTCTTCTCATTCCATCAAAGATTGGTTTAAAGAGGGTAGAATATGCAGATGAGCTGGATAATGATGGCATTCTGGAAGTGCTATGCTATTGAGAGTTGCAAGCATTCTCTATCCTCAAGAAAAAGAGCCCACCTTAACTAAGCAATAATGGCAAAAACATAGCTATAGACTACTGTCATCATATTATTGGTTGGTATTCTTGCCCCACTGGATACTTTAATTCTCCCTTGTTAATAAGCTTGGTATTAAACTAATGGCAGCTTAACGACTTTTTCTTACACAATTCATTATCTCCTATGTTTAGTTTATATGATTATGTTGGACTTTGTTTAATGTATTGGTTTGCTTTTAGAGTGACTTAATTCGTAAGAATTGGTGTGTTTGAACTTTATTTTATTTATCTTGAACGGCCACGCTTTCTCCTTTGTCTTGCCATTGGCTCCTAAATGAACCGGCATGGTTTCAGACCATATATCTCTCTACTCCTAATTTGATCACTAGGTGGGGTATCTTCATCAAGAGATTCATGATGATCCTTCACACCATTTCATGCTCTTTCTTACATCATGGGATTGTCATAGTTAACGAGATTGGACAGGAATTTGTCTCGCACAAAGACAATATGGACATCTCTCTCTTCGCTGCTCAATCAACCATTTCCATGATGTAATGTAATCCCATTAACGTGAACACTCTTTTTTTTGTTGATTCATCTAGAAAAGAAAAGGTCGTGATTGTTGTCTATTTATCGAAACCTCCACTTTTGAAAGTATCTGGTGTGCGGACCAAAATCTTTTCCACATTTCTTTTGTTTCTTTCTGAAATTCTGGATTGACCATCATTCGTTGTTCAAGATAGCCAGAGATCACCTCCACCAGTTTGTGAGGGGAAAAAAGCATTGTGAGAAAAGAAATGCAGTAGAGCTAAGGAGAGAAGTCTACAACCTTACACTTGATGTGTAGTTTGAGATCAAATAATCCATGAATTATTTATGAAGATTTGAATCTCCATATTCTGAGTTTTTTTTAATAAAATATTGTTGTTTTTCAGGGGGGGGAATCCCTCGGTGAGACTAGGCTCAATTGATATTCACAAGGTGGCTCAGTGTGGCTAAACTACTCAGCTTATCTAGGTTTACTATTTATGAATTACAATATGCATGGTATTATTTATGAGCATGGTACTGTTCTTGAATAGTACTATTTCACTTGTTATTATCCATGAATAATACTTTTTTAGACTTGATTTTGCAGCTCCACCAGGCCTGGTTAACGATTCCATGAATAATATCTTTAAGAAAAATCTCATAATTAACTAATGACTTGTGAATGATAGGAAATACAAGTGTAAACAATTTCTCAATCACAAGTATAATAATTTTAGGTCTTTGTGACCTTTCACTCGTGTAATGCCCCTCTCAAGAACTTCATCATCGTAAAAAAAGAAGAGGAAAGGAACGGATAATATATCGTGAAAAAGAAAAGGAAGTTTAATCCAACAGAACCATGAACTATTTATTTGTTTGTTTTGCAGACATTATATGTCAACTGATGAGGCAGATTGTTCATTTACATGTCCAGCTGCACTTGCAGCGGATCTCTCCGCTTGGCAGCATAGGAGAGCACTCCCCCTCCTCGTAGTGTAAGAACTTGCACAGCCTCTGACAACCGCCTGGGTTGCATGGAACAATGTTAGGGATTATGTTATAGCATATCTTTGCTAGCTTCTGCTCGAAGCTCCATCCATGGAACTGCCAAACACAACCAGCATGCAGACACACAGATCAAAACGCAAGTAAAGGAAAGGAAAAAAAAAACGAAATTATAGTACCTGGGAAGACAACAAGAATGATGAAGAGGAAGTTGCAAGAAAGCCTAGCCATTTCTAAAATTACTCCCCGATGCACTGAGTTGCGTAAGAACAGCAGAGACAAAATCAGTGCATGTATATTCTGCAAATAGCTCAAGATTATAGCTCCTCTAAAGAAACAAAATCAGTTCCAACTCACTGATTTCCTTGGTCAAATGTTGAGTGACTGCCGTGCATTAATAATAGTATCGGGTCTACAGATTTAGTTTCCTAATTAAGCTGATATCGAAAAGTTTCCTTTCTCCCTTCTGAATGATATCAATACTTGGTTGGGATATGGAATCCTCTGGTTTTATATATAGCCAAAAAACAGATTTGGATTTCTCGATTGTTTTTATTTGATTTAATTTTAGCTTTTTTCTACTGATTAAATAGCGTTTCGAGGTTGAAAACTGCTTTAATAAGTTATTAAGAATGTTTATATTATTTTAAATAAACATGAAGGTCTTTATTAAAAAAAAATATTTATGTAACAAAAATGATCTCTAAACTAAGGGAAAAATATTCAAAATTATTAATTTAATCTGTTTTCAGAACAATAAATAGTTTAATATTTTGTTCTAAACATAAAATTGAACCAATATTATTTTTACCTATTTTGTTTAAAAAAAAAACCATAATTTAAATCAATCTTTTATCTATATCATCTGTCCAACCTATAATTTGAATCTTAAGATGCAAGCACAGCTTAGCGAGCAAGTCCTCTCGGGATAGCCCAATGATTCGGCACCATCTCTTTTCCCCGAAGTAAAAATCCGTTCGAGAAAAAAGATTTGGACTTGGAGTTTGGAACCTAAAACCTCCATAACACTGTTATTTTGTCTGCTGTGCTGCGGCCATTAATAATAGTTATCGGAACCAAAGTGGCCAGGGCATCAGGTTCTTGGTTTGCTGGTTCAACTGGTGCCTCGATCAGTAGTCGAACTGGTAAAATATTGTTAATGGCATCAGGTTCTTGGTTTGCTGGTTCAACTGGTGCCTCGATCAGTAGTCGAACTGGTAAAATATTGTTAATGGCTGCTTGTTCAGCTAGATTCTCGCCAGTTCTATCTCTTAAACCAGTCAAACTCGAAAACCAAATTCGGTTCGGTTTCAGAAATATCGGTAGTGATCACCAAGGAATGGGAGTAGTTTTCCAAATATTTCTGCCACCACAAGTTGGCTGTCTATTATAGAAGTTCTGGGAATGGAGGGCCCTGGGCACAGGTAGGGTGCAGCAATTTGCACCGTCCGTTGAATGTTCCCTGGCATGCCATTCCATGGATAATGCACAGCAGCAAGTTTCTTATTCCAAATCTGAGAAGAAGAAGAAAAGTGGAAGTGGTCCAGAATTCATTAAGAGTCTGTCCTGATACTATCTTTATAGCTATACTATGCTCCAACTACTATAGTTTATGTGAATGGTGGACGACTTTCATGATACTCTGCTATAACTCGCTCGAAAGAAATAAACTGGAATTATATTCTTGAATAACATAGCTTCATCTTTAGGTTTTGTTTTTAATAGTTCTCTGCGAGCGGATGGTATTGAGTTTGAATTTATTCCTGCTTATCAATGGTGGCATACATAAGTACACATACATTTTTTTGAACCCTACAAAACTCATTCCATTTAGGTACTTTTTACGTGTCGAAGTAAATGAAACTCTGATTATTTTAGGTTTTTTTATAGAAAATATGTTTTGACTCGAACTAAAAATTTGGTTAAAATATAAAAAATGGTTAAAATTAGACAATTATGAAGAGGTTATATACTCAGATTAATATAAAGATAATCATTAGTAAGAATTAATTCATGTAACCCAAGTTAAATTTAAATACATGGAGCTAGAGCATCATATTAAGCTCCAAAATAAGGTTGAATTAAGTTCGATTTATTACTCTCTTTTTTAAGCTCTTGCTCACTAACAAAATAAATACTAACAAAGATCTTTTTTTCCTTCTTAATTAGTTCGTTGATATCCATGTCGTATATTAGCCTGAACTAAGATTATTTGGTATTTTATAGTTATCTTGTGCTTATATATATATATATAAAAGCATTGTCTTTTGATAATGCATTTAAAATATATATTTTATTTTAATTAATTTTTAGCCATATTTGTTTGGTTTGAGTTTCAGCAAATTTTGAATTTTTTTCTTGCACTTCAATTTTTTTTTCTTAATCATTTTAATATGGTGATGTTAACATCATTAAATTTTAAAAATAAAATAAAAATATAATAATAAAAAAAACAACATCTATAATATTACCAAACAAGCCCTTATATTTAAGCAATGAATTGTTAAAACTTAAGTTAAAAATTTGTGAGCAAACTCAATTTATTTTTTAACAAATAATCAAGCTCAAACAAATATCTTTTAAATTGTTTGTGTTGAAAATATGATTGAGATTATTATTCAAAGTGATTTTTATTTAGAAATGAATCAAAATTATATATATTTTTTATTTTTTAGAATTATTTTTGAAATCAGTACATCAAAATGATCTAAAAACACAAAAAAATAATTTAAAATAAAAAATAAAAATAAAAAAATTTCAAATTTTCTTAAGAATGTTTTTAAAACACAATATCAAATACTAAAAATAAAATTCTGAGTAATTCCCCAACTTATCCATAATTTGATTTGTTTTACAACTCTATAGCTCATCGAATATCTGATGAAACAAAATAGAATTAAAATCCTATCACGAAAAAAAGAAGTCAAAAGGAATAGTTGGAGAAGAGAACTCACTGTTAGAATTTGCACGAAGCAGCCATCCATTAGAGAGAATCCTAGTGCCACATGAAGAGAGAGAATGCACTTGGGCTGGCTTCTAGTGCTGAAGTACAGTCAACGGGCCCTACAAATCACAACCAATGGCTTAGAAAGATGTGGGACCCAACACGAAGAAGGTTGTACTGCGCTGCGTGTTGTAGGATAAAATCTCTGCTCTGACCAGAAAGCAGAAAGTCAAAGTCTTTCTCCATCGGATTGCCAAATTTGTCGTTTTCCATGAAGAAAAACGAATCAAGATCTGGCCGCACGATCTACCTTCCTTCTCGTGTTTTTTTTTCCATGGGAGGAGCAAGGCTAACAACACGAGCGTTTCATGCACGCGCGCACGCGCGTTCATTATTATTTCATTGTATATTATTTTCCAATTGAAAAGGAAGGTGGTACTTTGCTCAATGATATTATTGTAAATATGACTCTTTCCTTTCCACAATAATAAGTTCCACCTACATACATAATACATACCATGAGGACTCTAGTTTTACAAAAATATATGGAATAATAAAATACAAGTGATTAATCAATAATACTCTTATACTTAAAAAGAAATATATATGTTATTCTTATATGAGCCACTTTAAATGATTCAGTTAGCTTTGATCTATATTTGAGACTCAATTATATATATAAAAAACTTATATATGACACGATATGCATAACTTTACACGTGTTTAATATTATTCACTAGAAGAATCTTAATTTTATCATAAAATACTATACTCTTAACTCTTCAAAAACTGTATTTCTGTAAAATCTAATCTAGATAACTATGAGGGACTCATATACCATCGGGAGCACATACAAAATATAAAAAACATCATCGAGCTTGTCATATAATACTCTAATGTTACACGCAATTTTTTTTAACAGCACCCCATGGATTCGCACATGCATAATATTAAAACCTGGAGCTTGATTCTATTCTCCATTTTTATAATCTCAACTCAAAAATAATTTATCATTTTATAAAAAAATTCTTCTTAAAAAAAAAGTCATCACAACTTTTTTACCATCACACAACGAGAAGATGAAAGTATTAGGACATGTCTTTAATGATTTATCAAATAAATGCTTAAAATGGAAAGACTTACTAAACTCATCGTCACAAAAAAATTTGATTGGCGGAGTATATAATTAATCCTTATGGAAAATGTTATACATTATCCCTAATATATATATATATATATATATATATATATATATATATATAGTGTCAAACAAGTGACTAAGAATTATATTAGGGTAGAGGAAACTAAAACGACTAGATATGATATCCATGTGCTCCACTCGTATAATAATAGTCTTTTTAACATTATTCATCTTTAATCGGAATATCTAAAAAAATTAAGAGACATATCCATAATCGCTTGACATTTCTAGAAATCATTATTACACCTCTTAACACACACTAAGTTGCTAGCTATTATATAAATGAATTTTTTTTTTTTTTGTAATACACTCCTCTCCTCAAAAGTGGTCAAAATATGAGGAACCCTAACTGATAGAGTGTCAGTATAAGGTATGCTGTTGTAACACACAATGTGTGTGAGAGAATAACAATCAATATACAAAATTCAAATTCTCCTCCTCTCTCCCTCTTTGTCCTCTGTTCTCAATTCTCTTCTCCTCTATGTGAATTCTTCTTTACTATTCGGATCTCAACATGGTATCATAGCTATTATGCTAGCGCATGAATTGATCCAAACTTCTGCAATCTGATCCTTCAATGGATCATTCAAAAAAAAAATATTTGCAGCTGAAGATGAAGATGATCACCCATGCCACTGCTGCTCCTTATTTACAATATCTCCCATGGTAATATCATTTCTATCCTTTTCAAACCTTCACTCAGTAATAATCTTCCCAGTCTCAATATCAAGCTAATGCAAACCAGTAGAATGCAATTTCCCTTCATTCTTTGGACTCATAAGTAACATAGTAGTCTCAACACGTATAAGAAGTGTCGTTGCTCCTAATTTGTTGCTGTCTTGTTTATCCGACTGGTCTGACTCCTCTTCTTCTTTTTTCTTTCCTTATATTGAAGAATAAGTTGTTCCTTCTCCTCTAAGAAACTATAGAGTTGGCAAACCTGCTTCTCCAATGAATCTAGATGTTGCTCATGTTTCTCATTTTTCTTTCGCAGAACATTTATTTCTTCTTCTTTTCTCTATATTATGCTTTGTAACCTCTCCGCATTGTCTTTGTTTTCAATTTCTAACGCTGAAATTTTCAACAACAAATCTTGTATTTTCTTTAACATATGTTTTTTCTCCTTTCCAGTCTTAGTAATACATTTCAAATTCTCAAATTCCAGTAAAAAAAAAACTCAAAAAGAGTAGCAGCAGAGTGAGAATGCATGACTCACCATTTCAATTCTTCAAAGTTCCTACATCAATTCTCTCTATCAAGTTCTCGAAGAAGAAAAAAACAAGAGAGAAGTGAGAAGTAAAAGTAGGGAGATCCAAGTGAAAGATCTCGCTGGAGAGGTGAAGACTCAGACACGCCCGTAACCTCGTATTTGTTTCAGGCACACCTCCTCTCCATTTCTCAAATAAGCCATATGAGTTGCTGCTCTAAATAGACATCGCTTGTCCGCGAGCTTCCTTGTAACTTTGTAATCAAAACCAATAGTAGAGTCACTGTTATCTTGTTTCGCGTCCTCTTCTCCTTGGATTCTTCATCTTTGTTTTCGTTGGATCATCTTTATTCTAGAAAATTAAGACAACCACAGACGGAGGCATGGCCTAAATTATTTGGGGATGGCTGCCGCAGATGCTGCTATTTAGTGATGTTTTCTCTGCAATAATGATAAGGATGCGTAAAGTACTTGGAGACAGTTCTATCACAAGCAAAGCTTTGAGAATGCTGTTAAGGCAAAGATGAAGTGAAGGTCATGCAGAGAAGAGGCTGAGGTGGTTGCTAAGAGAGGAATTAGCTGTGAAACCCTAGATTTTATGTGTGTTGCTATTGTGGTGTTGTTTTATGTATGTGCTGGTGTCGTTTATTTTTGTGTGTGCTACCGTTTTGATTAGTTGTAATAGTAAAAAGAAAAAAAAACAAGAAAGAAAGAGAAAAAAGAAAGAAAGAAAGAAAAAATCATCGAGAAGTAGAAAATAAATTCTTACACAGATTAAGAAATTCATCAACAAAGGAAAAACTTCAAAAAAACTTAAATAGACAAATAAAATTCAAATAAATTCTATCACCTCTCTCACCTCCCATTTCGTTCATCTCATCCCACCCTTCTCAAATTCATTAACAAATGAAAAACTTAAGAAGACAAATTAAATTCAAACAAATTCTATATTTTCTCTTCCCTCTCGTTTCTTCTTCTTAATCTCTCAAATTCTCAAAATCTTCTCAATCAAATTCAAACTCATCTTTCTATTCTCTTCTTTTTATTTTCCAAATTGATTTCTATTAAAAAGAATTAAGTGCTCATGTGTCTATTTTCATTGCTGCAATCTCATGCTTGGTTTATCAAAGCAAGAGATTGAGGGGGGATGTTAGAGTATAAATATGAGGTATGCTATTGTAACACACAATGTGTGTGAGAGAATAACAATCAATATATAAAATTCAAATTCTCCTCTTCTCTCTCTCTCCTCTATTCTCAATTCTCTTCTCCTCTGTGTGAATTCTTTTTCACTCTTCGGATCTCAACACTAACAAGTCTTGTATTTTTCATAGTGACTATGACAAGATACCAATAAATATCAAACCTTAAAAAATAATTAATTGCAAGATGTTACTTTCACCAATTTATGAGAAAAGAAAAGCAATCAGAAGTAAGGAAAGAAGTTTATGTATTTGACACATTATTTGGAATCAAATAATCTATGTGATGTTTTTTTACAACTTCATATTTCTTATAATTATAGTTCTTTTAAATTTATAAAATAATATTTATAACCCAAAAATATTAATACTTAGTTTTTAGTATTTTTTTTTCAATTTATAAATTTGATAATATTCCTTTTCTTCCCTGAGTTGCAAATATTTTTTTTAATAAAATTAATCTTAATTATTCATAACTTAGTTCGAAAGTGACAATGTATATTTAAGTTGTAACTCCACAACAATATTAATAGCTAAAATTATTATGACATGATTAATTAATTTACTATATAATAAATAAATTATAATAAGATAATAAACAAAAACATTTAATAATTTATAACTTAAATGTATTATAATTATAAAAATTTGACCTTGTTTAGGAGTGAGACCTAAACAGAGATTAAAAAAAAAGTTATTTTTATTTAAAATTAGTTAATTTATATTTATGGTTTGATTTAATATAATAATATCAAGAATTAATTTTAAAATATATTATTTTAATATATTTTTAAACTATAATATTTTAAAAATTAATTAATAGTAAACTTCCATCCCATGCGGCACGTGATGAGCAATCATGACCATCCACGGGCCTAGAAGAAATTAAGGACGGAAAATTTTGTTGCATAGTAAAATAGAAAAAGCTTTCCCTACGCGCAAATCCTCAGGTGGAACACACATGCCCAAAAAAGAAATGCAATGGGGCGGCTGCTCATTTTCAAGCTCCAAGCAGAAGACAGAGAGCCAGAGAAGCGTCACTATAAAGACAGGAGTGAACTCATAATTAAATTTGCATCTGCGAGCGAGAGTCTTACAAATCCTACAAAGAACTCTGTCTCCTCATCTGCTTTTTGTGGCACTGAGGTAGTTTCTGTTATTTTTTTACCAAAAGATCCTTTCCCCCCCCTGTTTTTCTTCATACGTTAATTTTGGTTTTCTAATCATTAAATTTGAATCCAAATTGCCTTCTTGTGATTGAACTGCTGTAATATCTACTTGCTTCACTCAAAGTCTCCTTCTTTCTTTCAAATTTTGCTTGTTTCCATGAAACCACAGTTTACAGGGGGAGTTAGCCATGGCGGGTTCGTCTTCTGTGCAGCCACAGTTCATTGCCAGCACTGGAAATAGGAGTTTCTCTAATGCACCATTGATTGAGAATTCAGATCCTGAACAAATTGTCGTGCCTGATGTAAGTTTTCTTTTAAACAATCAATACTACTGCTGATTCTCATTACAGTTACCATGTTTACACTTACTCCGTTTTTATTCTATCCTTAGTATAAATTGATGAGATTTTTATAGACAGAAAGTGATGCCAAAGAAAATTACGAATACACACGTGTGTACATGTGTGCTCATGGAAACTGACCCGAAAATATCCTGACTAGGAGAAAAAAAATAATGTATGTATGTATGCATGTGGGTTTGTGAGTGTTTCTAAGTGTTCCAGACCAGTGCGAGGTTCATGCATTTCATTTCTGGCATTCCTGTGGCCCCATCTTGGGGAGCCACCAATATATGAACTTGCACATATTGAAAAATTCTGCGTTTGAATTTATTTATAGTATTTGCTTGCGCGTTGCATTTAGTGTGTCTTCCATTTGTTTGAATTAAGGTCTCATCATGTGTGCGTGAAAAGATGGTGTTTGCGGTAAGGAATGGAGATAATTGAATGACTTATGAGGTTAGTAAAAGTGATGTAAGCATGTTTTATAGAAACGAAGAGTCAAATGGTGTTTTAGGAAGCAAATTTAAGTAATAATTACTGTTTAGTGTCATGGTGTAATTACTTACTTCAATTCAAATTTGTCTTCGCTTCTCTTGTTTCTCTGTTAAGGCGGGGAACAACTTGCACAGCTGAAACATGGCACTAAATATTATTGTATTCAACTGACTGATATCATTATTGTTGTTTTTTTCTTTTTTCTTTTTCTCTTTCAATTTGATTGGCAAACTTTCAATAACTTGTCCATCTCTATCTTTGACCTGAAAGAAATGAGACGGATAAGAAAAGAAGATTGACTAGTTCTGTTCCACTCAATTAAATCATTTCTGATGATAGTCTAATTTTAAACTCCAAGGCTGTATTATTATTATTTTGAACTTACCTGTAAGAATATGATGAGGTTTATTTTGAACCCGAAAATGCAAGAGATTTTTTATTTAATTTTTTACACAATCATGCTTTTTCTGTTGTTTTTTCGATGTCCTAATGATATTTAGGGGTTGTTTGACACTGCATTTTAAAAACAATTTTAAAAAAAATTGAAATTTTTTTATTTTTATTTTTTACTTTAAATTAATTTTTTTTTAATATTTTTAGATCATTTTTATATGCTGATATCGAAAATAATTTTTAAAAAAATAAAAAAATATCATTTTGATGCATTTCTAAACATGAAACACTTTAAAAAACAATTGATGCCCCGCTCTCAAACATCCACTTAGGGTGACATAAACATTCAGATTATGTACTTGACATTTGACAAGGACTTGGAGCTTCCCAATTTTTCCAAAAGGCATGTTGGTATGAGCAACACTGGAACTTTTATGTGTTTCTCAAACCTTTAGATTATCCTGAGAAAGGCAGCGACTCCAGCAGTGTGTATTGCAAAGGTCTTTTTGTCTTGTTCTCCTTTATATAACTCACGTCCTCAAACAAAGTCATGACTTGTAGTTATGGAAATTCATAGCGATTAATGTTGGCATCTGCCTTGCAAATAAATGTTTGAATGTTTGATTAGTAAATGACATGACTAGCTTTTGAGAAATCTATGGGCTAATAAATTGGAGATTTTGTATGAGCATGCACGTGATGGAAAAAAAGGAGAATAATATTAGGATAAAGCATAGGAAACTCTTCTTCTAAAGTCACATAGATAGGTTGTGCCAGCAGATAGTTTGTATGCTATGCTTTCATGTTGTGGAAAAGTAGCATGCTTAAATGCAACGAGGAATGTAAAGCATATTGCAGCTTGCAAACAATGATAATATTACCAAAGTTGACTTCAACATAAGCTCTTTTCTTAATGAAAAGATCAAATACTATGTCTGTATATGATGTGAAATTTTTTGAATATACTACTTTATCGAGGCATAAATATTTCATGTATACTTTTATCATTCATCAGAATCTTTGGTGCCAATGGTTCTCAGTCTTGGATGTTCCTATCAGGCATTCCAGATGTTTCTAGCATGAAACTTGTGATTGATAATATGGCTGTGGGCTTTATTGCTTGTCTTTATCAAATAGATTTAAATTTGAAATGCTTGATTGAGGGTCAATGTGTACTTTGTTTATGCAGAGGAAAAGCTGGAAAAACCTATTTGCATACATGGGTCCAGGGTTCCTTGTTTCAATTGCATACATTGACCCTGGAAATTGTAAGATCAAAAGCATTTCTTTGTGATGCTGCTTGTAACATGGTTAAAAATAATGACAAGTGCTGAATATTTTGTTTTAACTTGCAGTTGAAACTGACCTGCAGTCAGGAGCACAATACAAGTATGAGGTCAGCCTTCTATCTTAATTCAGTTTGTTTTCCTCTTGATTACAGCCTTTGAAATTTTTCAAAATGTAATGTTATGAGAGAAGAGATCTTGAGCATCATGATGGAATGCCATAGAAAGTCGTGTTAGAGGGTAAATTGGAATTTTTCTTTCCAATGAATTTTATGGAACACAATAACAAATATTTATGACATTTTCCCCTCTGTATTCCTCCCCTGAAAAAAAAGCACCAGAGTGATGGCTAGAGCCTGCAGAAAGTTTCCAGCATGTAGACTTGTTGGTTTTTTTTTATATAAAAAAGATTGTTTGTGTACTGTTGCTTTTCCTGAAGGACATCTGTTTAAAAAACTTGCAGTTGCTTTGGATCATATTAGTGGCTTCATGTGCTGCTCTTATTATCCAATCTCTTGCAGCAAACTTGGGTGTTGTCACTGGTATGTGACATCTAAACTTGCTAATTTGTTCTGCTTCTTCTCCACTGTTTCTGTATTAATACTGTTCCCCCCCCTCACCAAAAAAAAAAAAAAATTTATCTTTCTCGTTGCAGGAAAACATTTAGCAGAACACTGTAGGAATGAATATCCTAGAACACCAAACTTCATCTTGTGGGTCCTTGCTGAAATTGCTATAGTTGCATGTGACATTCCTGAAGGTGAGGGTATCTCTGGTTTGCTTTTGAACATTACATGTTATTATTATAATGAAGTCATCACTCCAAGCATCAAACATATGTGTGCACATGCATGTGCTTAATATGCGTCCCAGCACCCCACTCTTGTTTCCAATTGAGTTTAATTTTTAGAGGAATATATGGCCAAAATGCTGGTGTATTAAAAGAGAACAGCCTGGTTCTTTCATGTTAATAATCGATGTTTGGTACCAAAAAATGCTTCCTTCTCCTTCCAGTGATTGGGACAGCCTTTGCGTTGAACATGCTCTTCAAAATTCCGGTATGGATTGGTGTTCTTCTGACTGGACTCAGCACTCTTGTCCTGTTAGCACTACAGCAATATGGGGTAATTTTATTTCTTCCCAATTGCTATATGTTTTTATCCAGAAGAAGAATGTGCACTTGCTACTACATTTCTATTATGTTGAATTAAACCTTGTTAGCCCATCTTGTTTTTCTTGTATAGGTTCGGAAGCTTGAATTCTTCATTGCTTTTCTTGTGTGTACCATAGCTGGATGTTTTTTTGCAGAGCTTGGCTATGCGAAGCCTGACGCTAAGGAAGTTCTGAAAGGGCTCTTTGTTCCCCAATTAAAGGGAAATGGTGCTGCTGGTCTGGCAATTTCACTTCTCGGTGCTATGGTTATGCCGTATGTGTTTTATGTTCAATTTATTCATGTTTTCTTGAATTTGTAAAACCACTCTGAAATTTGCCAAACTTTATGAAATAATTGCAGGCACAATCTCTTTCTCCATTCAGCTTTGGTGCTTTCAAGGAAAATTCCCCGATCTGTGCATGGCATCAAGGTAGATATGATGAGTACACCACCTTTAGCTTGCTTGTGCATGTACTTGTGAAAAGCCTTAAGTTTGTTTCTATACATGTGCATGTTAATGTATAGCTCAAGTGTTCAAAAGTGCTTTGATATTAAAATGGTTGAGTCATTGAGCGTTGGTAGTTCTGAAGCCTCTTTGGAAAGATTATATACATATGCAACACTTGCGCTCTTGTCTGCTAGTGGATTTCCCTACTGTTTTTTGTTCTATGGAAACTACAGAAATTGATTAGCATAACCACAAAATAAATTTCATTGTTTAGCCTTCCTGTCAGTGAGCTTTTAGTCATTTAAGTGTTATTTGTTACCTTCCTACCTGTTCTCTCAAGGCTGCTCTCTGTCACATGTAGAAAACAGCTTTGGCAGATAGGGGATGAATCTTCATGCAAACTAATTAGATAATTGTATGGACCTGTTTTAATTTCTGTTCTGGCGAGTTTCTTTTAAGCTTAAAATTTTGGGTGCACTTTTAGAATGATAACTTTTACAATCATTGGCAAAATGTTAAAATTTTTTGAAATCAAGAATGAACCAATTGAAATATGGATCTACACTGTCTATTTATTAACAGGCAGCAATGAATGCCATTCTTGTTCACAGGAGGCTTGCAGATTTTACACGATAGAAAGTGGCTTTGCTCTAGTTGTGGCCTTTCTCATCAATGTATCTGTCATTTCCGTGAGTGGTGCAGTTTGCAACTCACAAAATATAAGTGCTGAAGATCAAGAAAACTGCAAGGACTTGGACTTGAACAAAGCTTCCTTTCTTCTTAAAGTATGTGATTCAGCAACATTTCAATAATCTGACTGTCCTGTCACTTCTGACATGGTTTTCTACTATTATAACATTTGTGATTTTTCAATTTCCTCAGTGCTCTATTGATCCAGATATTTTTTTCATGATAGTGCCATTGTGGTTTCTTGCTTGCAGAATGTCTTGGGTAGTTGGAGTTCGAAACTGTTTGCAGTTGCATTGCTGGCATCAGGTCAGAGCTCTACAATAACAGGAACGTATGCAGGGCAGTATGTCATGCAGGTATATGATAGTCACTCTAAGAAATTCTTATTTCTCATTGTCAGCACATGAATTTATGGCTAGAAAGCAGTCGCTTTGAACTTAATAAATAGACTTTGTGGTAGCATTCTTAACTTTTGTTGCAGAGTTTTAGATGTTCTGCAATTCAAATTGTCATTGTTGTTTCTTTTGCTTCCTGGGTCTGTTTTGTCACTCATTATTCCATTCATTTCATACTGCAGGGATTTCTTGATTTACGATTGAAAACATGGCTAAGGAACTTCCTAACTCGAAGCTTGGCCATAGTCCCTAGTTTAATTGTTGCTCTAATCGGGGGCTCTGCTGGGGCTGGAAAGCTGATTATTATTGCATCGGTATGATCTGTTTGACACAAATACATGCTTTCATAACAAGACATTAATTTATTTCTCAGATCTATACCTGTGCAGTGGACAAAATATAAACACCGATAGAGCAATTGCAGAAAGTAACATTAAATTTAAACCGTGGCAGTTTCAATGTTTAATCTCTCTTGTCAAGTCATTGATGTTTTGGAATGATGCTTTTTTCTTCTTCTATGGGAAATAATGATAATTCTATGATGATAATGATGTGCAGTTAAAAATACTGCTTTTGTTGCGGGTTAAATATATTTCCCTGCTCATTGTCCTAAATGGGTAAAGGTGGAGCTTAGCAAGTCTCAGATAATAACTTCATGCATAATCATTTCAGTGATTTTTTTTTTAATCTAGAAATAAAATCTTAACATGGTTGACATTTAGGATATTTTTTTATTTTAGTGGCTCCCTTTTAATGACTGATTTCTAACATCCTATGCGATCTTGTGTGAGAGGGCCATCAGTTATAATGCACATTGTTTCATACCATTTTTTAAATAGTGGAAATGGATTCTTTTTTTCTGATATGTATTTCCTGTCATCCAAGCTAGACTTTTAGCTGTGATAATAAGAAACTTAACGTCATTAAAGCTATGGTTTCCATGAAGCAATGAAGCAATATGTATCATATCATCCCCCATTGTTTCCACCAGAGGCAGCTATCTTGTGTGAACATTAAGTCCAGGTTTTAGAAAGAAAAAAGAAGCAATCTTTTTGTAATCTCATTCTGTTGTTTTCCAGTCCAATATCCTTGCATTTATAGCTCACTTTTCATGCTTTATTGCAGATGATTCTATCTTTTGAGCTCCCTTTTGCTCTCATCCCACTTCTCAAGTTCACAAGTAGCAAAACCAAGATGGGGATATATGTTAACTCAACTATGGTATTTACCTTCACTTGATCAGTGCGTACACTGTTTGTTTTACGTTTTTTTCAGCATTAAATTTGAAGATTTCTTTTTAGGTTCATAATGGGATAACCACCTCCAGCATGGTCTACTCTTGAAAATTTCTCAATAAGAACATCAAATAAATATTTATAATATCCAATAAAACAGTTGTCTTGCCATGCCCTGCTTGAAACAAGTGTTCATTCGGCATATATACCATTTATCTTATTTTCAATCATCCATTAATATACTACCCTGCAGATTTCAGCTGTTACTTGGGTCATTGGTTTTCTTATCATGGCAATAAATATATACTACCTCGCATCTAGCTTCATCAAGATTCTTCTCCATGGCCATCGAAAGCTTGTAGCTACCATCTTTCTTGGAATATTTGGATTTTTGGGCATGGCAGTGTATCTGGCTGCCATTGCATACCTGGTGTGTCGTAGAAATAAGGAGGCTACAAATCTTGTACCTCTAACATCTGAAAATCCGAATATCGCCAGCGAGTCTGGCAATGCAGAAGTGTACAGTCTCCCTAGAGAAGACATAGCAAGCATGCAGTTGCCTCAAAGGAGGAGTAACGGAGATGATTTTTAAATCATAGGGCAAGTGAAATCTCAAGGTCACTAACTTATTGTGATACTGAAATAACACTAGAGATGAGGTTATAATAATCTGCTTTTGTCCTACCGTTGAATGTGATGACCGAACATCTTTGTGGACCAAACAGCTATATGCTGAATAAACCATGAGCAATGAGATATTCAGAGAGCATGTCACCACGATTTTCTTTCTCGCATCCACTCTTACAAAACTTCTTTCTTAGTGAAATGCAAAAAAAATAAGTGTAGCTGTGCATAATTTGTCTTGTAGATTAACTTATTTATAGACTGGGCATCATCTTGTAAAACTAAAGTAAGCATGCTCTTTATTTAGTTCTATGATTTATTATAAGAACATATATTAATGGATAAATGACAAGGATTCTAAAGAAAAAGAAAACATAAGCTTCTCTTTCAAAAGAGGGAGTCTAGATCATAAAATGAGAGTGCAATACTGTCTGGTTTCTTTTGAAACAGGAATATTTCTGGATTTTTTTTTTATAAAAATCAGATAAAAAACTAACTCCATTAATGGCAATTGCTAATGAAGTACAGGAAATAAAGACATTTAGGAACACTCACAAGGTAGAAAACACTGCTGTTGTTACTTAAATAATCTATGTGATGATCAGGTGATATACACGGTGAACAGGGGCAAATCAGCGGACTCTCTGTCTTCTGGTTCATCCATTAAATTGTGAGTTTGCTTTCGATGTTCATCGAGCCTAAGGTGTCCCACTGTGCTTGAAGTCCCAAAATAATCGTATAATGATTCGTTAAATGTGTTCTGATGAATATTGGCGCTGCCTTCATTTATCTGACAATATTTCTCCCCGGTGAATATCTTATACTAGCCTTGTACCTGCGATTTGTTGTGGGGTGGAATTATTTTTTTTTTATGTAAAAAAATATTAATTATGTATAATTTTTTATTATAACATAAATTTAAACAGAATAATAAATATATATAAAATTTTTATGAAGTACAAGTTTTCTATAAAATATATAAATTTAAAATGGATATAAATTTATCATTATAACCAGTATAAAATAATCATCATTATTATTATTAAAAAAAGTAAGAGGAAATCTGAATTATTGAATACATTGTATTAAAATTAGTTCATTTTATAATTTAATTTAAATTAAATAAAGTAAACAAAATATAAATTGTGGAAGAAACTGCATTATAAAAAAAAAAACAGTTAATTTTATATCTAAAAAAGAAGAAGAAAATATATATTAAAAAATCACTCACACGTTATTGTCATTATTTTTACTAAAATAGTTAAAATTATTATCAAAATTACTGTCAAAATAGTAAAAATAATTAAATTGACCCGAATAATTTTAAAAAGTTAAATATTTTGTCAAAAAAACACTAAAATTATCATTATTATTGCACAAACAATAAAAATTATAAAATAATTTGATCCGAAAATTAGATAAAAATATTAGAAAACAAAATAAAGAGAAAAATAGAGCAATATTAATTTTAAAATGATCACCCATATAAATTAAAATTTCAAAATTGAATCGAATAAAAATAAAACCCTAATAAAAAATACAATAACAAGAATTCAAAACAAAAATCAAAAGTTTAAATGAATGAATATGGATAAAAAATAAATATTGTTCAAGAAAGATAAAAATAAATAAATAAAGGAATCAAAACTAAATAAAAAATTAAAAGAATAAGTGTCAAAATAGAAAATATTATATATAATTAATTCAAATTGAATGATAAAACTATAGCAAATCAAAACCTTGAGACTGAAAAATAATAAAGAAATTTTTAAAAATATTAATTGTGTTTATTTTTTTAATGTAATATAAATGCATTCAAAATAATAAATATATGTAGAATTCTTGTTAGGTGCAGGTTTTATATGAGATATATGAATTTTAAATCGATATAAATTATAGTTTTCAATGAATATAATCAGGCTGAGTTTATTATTATTATTAAAAAAGCAAGAAGATTTGAATATTTGAATGATTAAATTAACTACATTAAAATTAATTTATTTTATAATTAAATTTAAATAAAAAAAATATATAAATTGTGAAAATAATTGTAATAATCAAATAACAAAAATAAGTAGTTAATTTTTTATTCACAAAAAGACAAAAATATAAATTGAAGATTCATCATTATGTTGTTGTCATTATTATTACTATAACATTTGAAATTATTATCAACATTAATGTCAAAACAATTAAAATAATTAAATTGCACTGAAAAATCATTAAAAAAAGAAAAAGATTTTTTTCTAAAAAAACAATAAAAAACCAACCACTTAAATTATTATTATCATTGCTTAAATAGTAAAATAATAAAAATCATTTAATCTACAGAATAAAAAAAAAACAGAAAAAAAATGAACAAAGGAAAAAAATAGAGCAATATTAACTCTAAAATAATTAACAATATAAATTAAAATTTCGGGACTGAACCGATTAAAAAAAATATAAAAAAAAACTAAAAGTATAGACACATAAATACGAATAAAAAATAAAGATGATTTAAGAATAAAAAAAAACTAAATGAATTAATATAAAAAAACTCTAATAATAAAATAACATAAATAAATAGTTAATTTTCTATTCACAAAAAGATGAATACATAAATTATCATTACAATTATTGTGACATTTCAAATTATTATCAACATTATTTTCAAAACAATTTAAATAATTAAATTGCCCTGAAAAATCATTAAAAAAAAATTTTTTTCTAAAAAAAAAATAAAAAACCAATAACTAAAATTATCATTATCATTGTGTAATAGTAAAATAAAAAAAATTATCTAATTAAAAGAAAAAAATAAAAATATCAAAAATATATTAATAAAGAGAAAAATGGAGTAATATTAATTCTAAAAGAAATAAAGTGAAAAATGTTCAATATTAATTTTAAAATTATTATTAATATAAATTAAAATTTTAGGATTGAATCTAAGTAAAAAAAAGACAAAAACTAAAAGCATAGATGCATAAACATGAATAAAAAATAAACAATATCCAAAAATTAAAAAAAAAACAAATGAATTAATATAAAATAAAAAACTAAAAAGAATAAGGACTAAAATGAAAAATAACATATATAAAATTAATCCCAAATGAAGGATAAAATTGAAACAAAAAATAATTGGTGGACCAAAAATTAATAATAATAATTGTTGTGATTTTCTCAAAAAATTAGAAGAAGAGGGACTGAAATGAACATTTGTATATATGATCAATTTCAATTTGAGGACCAAATCAAAGAAATCAAAACATCAGTACCGAAATAATTAAAGGAACCAAGAATAAATCAAAAATCAAAAGTATAAGGACTGAAATAAGACTTCTTTATATAATCAGTTTTAATCGAAGTGCACAATTGAAAACAATCAAACTTTCAATTAAAGAAATCAGCAATAAAATCAAAATCAAAACCTGAGGGACAAAAATCAACTTACTACAAACATCAGGGACTGGATAAAACTTAGAAGCGGCAGGAGAAAGAAAACCGGCAACCGACACAAAATCGTCCGCCACCGATCAACGGAACATATATGACCGAAACGCGCCGCTAGTGAAGGTAGAGGACCTGTCTGCGCACCTCCTGACATGACGGTTGTGAATTTTTAACGGTGCGAAGAATTCACACGCTCCGCCTCAAAGGCGCATTAGCGGGGAACGCTACTGGCGCGTTTGCTCGACGAGCCAATAGTTTACTCGAAAAAATAATAAAATATTTGGTAAGTACCAAAAAGACCTTAACTCGGATGATATTAACGGAAAAACCAGTGGGGAAAATATGTTGCTGCCCCCGTATACTGTGCGTTATTTTGTCGTTTACGAGGGCTAGTTTTGTCGATGCACTGTGCAAATAAAAATGGAAAAACCGATTCAGCCCTTGTTTACTGTGCGCTAATTTGTCTTTTTGGGGCTATTTGCGTTGTTGCACTGTGCAAAAAATCTAAAAATACCGCCCGTGTCCCCCGGAAAATTCGAAAATGCCCCTGGAATCAGGGGCAAAAAACTTTCGGTCCTGGGGGTAAAATCATAATTTCACTGTCACAATGAATAGTGATCTGTGTCTGGATAAACAATGAAGAAATGCACAATAAAAAGGGCATGACAATTATCTTTATGTTAATATTCCAAGACGAGGAGGATTTATATTTTTTATTCCTTTCACACTATGTTTGGAACTTGTATAAATATTGAAAATAATTTTTATAAGTTTGGTTTATCTAGGAGAATTTGAGAATTAAGTACTGAAATGTAAGAATTTCTACATTTTATGTTTCTTATTTGTTAATTTTTTCACTAAATTATAGTTTTATAATATGAATATGAACTCAATCGACGTTAAAGTACACAAGCTTTCCATAAAGGTATCGTGAGAAGAAATTCAATTTCATTTGGATCTCTAATAAGTCTGTAAAATCATATTAAAATTTTATTTGCAACATAATTTCTAACTTTTATATTTCAACTGTAAATAAATAAATAGAGGAAATAGAAAAGACTAAGAGAGTTTGAACTTGTTGGCTTTTCTAGCCTTACTGTTTTATTTAATATATTTATAGAGTATTACATGTAATAGATTATAGAAAATCAAGGAGTACAAATAAAGGATTTATAGCTAACATCAATTTGTTGTTCTAATCACAAATGAATGAGACAAATCTGGAGGTGATTTGTTTGCTGCATAATTGTCAACCTAAGGTGATTTCTTCAACTTCTCCCTTGATTCTCTCAACAAGTATTTGTCTGAGTTGCATGCTCTAACATAAATAAATATATCTTGAGCCTAAGATATTGACATCAAGAGATTCAAAAGTCTAAATTCATATACTCATTCAAGATACAACTCTTATAGAGAAATCTAGATCATATAAAATCTTTTTGAGTGCTAAAATCAAGATACAATCTGGATGATGAGATTGATTTCCTAATTTGATGAGGAAATTAATAATTCTAAGTACTCCACTAGAGACAGAGAGCATTTCATAGAAAAGGTGGACTTCCAGATCCAATACATGTACAAATAAATCTTATAACATTACATCAATGAAACAATATAACTGGAGTGACTGAAAATTGAAAGAAATCAAGTTGAAAACAAATTAAGTCTAAGTTGCAATAAAGTCTAAATTAAAACAGTAGAGCTAGTTTTCAACATGAATTCTAAGAGATTCAATCAATCTTAATGACTAAATAAAAAGGAGTTAAGTAACATTAAAAACTTATAATTAGAAGAAGAATCCTAATGAAGGACACCAACTAAAAGGATAAAAGAAGCAATTCATGATAGAAACAACATATCTCTCTCTCCTTTATACAAAATTCTTTTCTCTCTATTTTGTGTTAATTTTCCAACGGTTATGAATTAAAATTTGGCTTTTGGTTCGAAGGGAATAAACACCATGTCTATTATTAAGTTGTGAGAAGTAATCATTGTAATTATTTCATATTCAATTGCTTATTTATCCATATTTCATAATTATGCTACTGATTTTTATTCATGCTTATCGAACTATTTTGAGATGGTATTTATGTGTTTTCTAGTTTATTTCAATTCATGATTTTTTTAGAGACTAAAATAATAAGAAGAAAAGTTAATTTGATTGCTGAAACTATCACTTTAATTTATTAGTAAGGAATAAGCTAAGTTAAATTGCTCAAGTTTTTGAATGGTTGTTAAAAATAAACATAGACTTTGATCTTAAAGTCATTGTTGAGTTAATTAAAACTACTTTTCAATTTTTAATTTTACTGATAGGAATTAATCATAAGGTTTTATCTAATTAATGTACTTATAAACTCCTTGATTTCTCTTAACTTTAAGAGACATAAAATTTATTTGATTGGATTGCAAGAGTATTTATTCTACTTTAATGATCAACAAATTTATAAGAATGAATGTCTAGACTTTGACATATTGTTTATTATTTTTATTTTTATAATTTTATTTATTTAATCTTTACTCAAAAGAAGAGATACAAGTAAAGATCTGTAAGCAAATATGTTGAGACGTCAAAAGAAGAGATACAGGTAAAAAGTTTTGTAGTTGATTTTTATTTTTATTTTTTAATAATAATTTGATTAAAAATTTATTTTTATATATTACAGCACAAATCAATAATCCAAGTATCTACCAAAGTTTGGAAGATGAAGTTCAGGGATCTTAATTACCACCCATTGTTAGAGTATTGTATGAAGTATGCCTATAAATAGACACTGTTGAACACAAGGAAGGTGTGTAGAAAATGAAAGTGAAACAATAATACAATTCAAATTTTATTTATGTTATATTCTCTCTCTTCTATGCCATCTGAGCATTCTTCTTCTTCTTTTTCCTCTCAATTTCTCTACAAATCTTCACAATTCTAACATGGTATCAGAACTATTATGCTTGCATAGATGAATTAATTGATCAAATCCTCTGCTTTTGCAATCTAATCCTTCTATTCACTATTAACCTTCAAAATTTTAATGTTGAGAAATCTCAAATTTCTTATTGATTGAACTTATAAAGAATATGATTGAAGATCATTCAAAGATCTCATTTGAAGAGAACTTTGAAGATGTAGTCGGTGAAAGTGATACTACCTCAACATTAAATGGAAATTTATCGACATCCATACAAGTTATGTTATCTGTGATAGTAAGCCACACCCTCAGGAATGAGTCACTTGGTGAAAGTCTAGTTAGTGCTGATGCTGATCAGGATTTGAATATAGAGATGAGCAAAAAGAACAATCATGTTGAGATTAATCACCTCAAATTAATACTACATCAGAAAGAGTTGGCATTATCCCACAAATCTAGAGATTTTATTTATTATTATCAATGTGTGTGTATTTTGCTCTCTCCTCCTGACATAATCTTTCCTTTCTTTCAATTCTCTCTTCTCTTCTCCCCTTTTCTCTTTCTCTTTTCCAAACTGATTTATGTCAAAAGGATTAAGTGCTTTATTGTTTCATTTTCACCGTTGCAATCTCAATCTCATGCTTGGTTTGCTAAAGCGAGAGCTTGGGTGGGGTAGGGAATACAATTGAAATTCTATTTCCTTTCTCTTCTTTATCTTCTCTACCATCTGAACATTTAACTTTCATCAATCGGAGTATAAGTACTATAAATTACACGGTAAATGCCACTGGCTGATTGTGATGTCATGGCTTGGCTTGGATTCTTTCTTCCACAAAGAAAGAGTCAAAGCGATCAAAACAAAGATAGATGGCATCCTCTCATTTTTTTTGCGTGTGAGGGAATGAACATAAGAAATGGTTTTCTTACTTTAATATTAAGACGAGTGCTTAGTCTACGATATACGACAAGAACTATCATATAATTTAATCAAAGATTCAGACCTTGAAAAGATGGCTAATTAGATGTCAAGTTAAGGAGAGCTTACAAAGAAAACAAGAACAGGGAACCTCATTCTTGATATACATATTCTTTATTACATCTAAAATCGACCCTTTCTAAGAAAATGAAACAGAAACCCATCGTTTTAGAGAATCAAATGATGAATTAAAAAGAAAAATAAGGAAGCAAATTGCCAACGTGGGTCCAAATTTGCTTAAGAATAATAACAAACAAAAACTTTATTCAACAATATTATAGATCCATAACCTAAATGGACAGTGGAAACCAAGAAATTATTACAAGCCAAACAAGGGGTTAAATACATGTAATATCTCAAGTTTATGGGGGGGAAAGCCAGACACCATCCTATTAAAGAAGCAATCAACTTAAAAATTTAACCTAATAAGTGAAGCTTCAAAATATGATTTTATTCACAAATCATTAACCCTTCGAAGATTCTAGAACGGGTGATATGTACCCTTGATCCATATCAAATTTAGGTATTTCCTCGGTAGAATACTGGATGTTTTCTAACCTCGAATACATGGTTGGAGGGTTTCTTTGAAATGTGACATAATTGTAAACAAAGTTTGCAAGAAGGTGAGTAGAAGCAATGAGAGAGCAGCTATGAAGGAAATCAATGTCCACGGACTGTTGAAATAATCACGCCTCAGCTTCGCCAACCATACATTGCGCCGCCGAGCGCAGTGCTTCTCCACTTGTTTGAATTCTTGGGCGTAAAAAAAGCGATCACGATCGGACATCATGACATATATGCCTAATTTGTTGAATAAGTTGCAGACCATTTCATCATCACCCAATCCATTTACAATAATTCCGCAGTGTCGAAGTATCTGCACATCTTCTCGAGTGTTGATTAGACAATCCATCAATGTTATATAATCAGTGACGTACAGATGCTGGCGCTGAGAGCATTGTTCATAGGCAATAAGATTTCGGAATAGAGACTCTGTTGTATCTACAACTTTCAAACATGGGATTTTTATCATGCCTTTTTCAAAACGCACGCCCTGGAACAACCCATACGATCCTGCTTGTTTTCCAAACTTAATGCCAGCTTCTTTCAGCTCTTTGGCACTGCGTATGAACTCCAAATTTATGTTCTTCACATCACTCTCACTAGGCAGCATGGAAGGGGAAGGCAACAACCAATTATGATATACTAAGTCTAGAAGATGTTTGAATTCTTGGAATGAAATTATACTGCCTCTTCTCTCGTGCCTCGAGCCTGGAAACATCCATTTGAAGAAAACTGACGCCTTCTTAATAAAAGTGATGTCGTTTTCATCCGGCATTGCCATAGAAAACAACTTCAAAAGAACACAAAATGGAAGCTGATTTTCTAGTAACAACATATCATGTGATATTGTAGAGAAAACCAATGAATTTCTAGAAACAGGATCTTCTTGTTGATGCCCAGGCGTAGTAATCTTGCAAATCAGCTCAACAATAAAGCAACCATCATAGACCAACATTTCAACAAATGCATCCGTACCGAGGCTTATTGTCTGGTCATAGTATTGACGAGCTCGTTCTTCCAAACCTCTCATTGCTGCAACATAACTTGGCAAGCTATTTCCCGACCTACGTCGAAGAAACATATTTAGATAGTGCTTTTTATGTTCTTCCATCATCTTCAAGTCATCTTTTCCTCGGTGATAAGGACCAATGGAGAGGATTTTTGGTTCATATGCCCCGTTGTTTACAGAGCGTAGGACACTGGGGACCTTAAAAATACTGCTTGTTGACTGATTAGTTGACAAATTTTGCAGTGACATCTGGATTTTATCAGCTAAAGGGTCCCGACGATTCATATCTTTTCCCTGAATTAATGGACACAAAATGTAAATATAATTTAAGCACAGGAGAGCATTACAAAAATAAAAATAAAAATAAAAATGTTGATGTTGAGGACAATTTGATTGTGATATCGTTTACAATGATAAAACAAAGTGTTTAAAAGATAGTTACGAGTAATTTTGGACTAGCAAAGTTCGGATAACAATATATTAATTAGTTGGATGATTAAAATATAAAAAAAATAGTGAATTAAATTTTATGCTATTATCTATATTTTTTTATTAACACTATTTACAATGATTATTGTTGTCTGTATTTATATTCAAAAACTTATTGTTTGGAATTGTTAGAACATTGAACCGCATAATGAACGTTAATCAACTAGTTCCAGTAATCTTATCAATTCTTTTTAGCTAAAATGGTTATTAGCTTATACTTGTAGGTCTTGAGTTTAAGTTAGAGTGTGCATATTTTGTAATAGCTTAAGACAACTAATGTTTTATTAGCTTTCCTAGACCCGTAAAGCATGACTAGAAGATGAGGTTTCCTTGCATCAAAATAATAATTAATAGATCAAAATAGATTGTGACGGGCACCCGTAAAATATTCCCTTTAATAAAGGTAAAGACTCTTTGATGGTATAAAATATTTATCCTATGAGTTATACCTATGAATATAGAAAAATAATTATCTTAATTTCAAAAAATATTCTAGATGAAGAAGGATACGAGTTCATTTAATACTTATTCTAGATTTTTATTTATAGAAATATTAACGAAAAAGTTAACTCATTACTCATAAAAATGTAATGTTTCACAAGTATATCATTTCAAATCATAAACACAATCTCCAAAGCTTGGCTCCCACATGCCAAAATTTTCTTGAGATTATAAATTAAGACAGGGAAAAGAAACCAAGAAACCAAGTTATATATGAACAACAAACATAGAGTAATGGATAATATATAATGGATCAACAATCAATTGATACTGTTAAAAACTATTGCTTACTTGTTTGAAACTAGCAAGCTCAACCTTTGCCACGGGCTAAAATGGATGGATCCTCAGATCTAGAGATGAGAGCAAAAAATATACTGACAGGTCTTGAGGTAGAGATAGAAATCAGAGTTATATACTAACAGGTCTATGGTCAATCTCTCTTGATGCAGGGTTTGTTTGGGATTATATTTTTTAAAGTGATTTTTGCTGGTTAAGAAATATATTTAAATATTTTTTATTTTTTAAAAAATATTTTTATATTAGTATATAAAATAATCTAAAAATATTAATTTAAAATAAAAAAATTTCAAAATATTTTTAAAATATAGGGTCAATAATGCATTTATTCTATTGTCATTGTTCAATAATGCACCTAATTAAAACGAAATTATGAGGCAGTTTCAATGAGAGACCACTCAACTTTCCTCGTTCTTGAATCGAAGATTGGAAGAGTACACGGTGCATTTATTCTATTGTCTTGTCTAAGAATAATGAGAGAGAATACTTGATATAGCTATGATATAGCTATGGTTATTTTTAAAATTATTTTTTATTTTAAAATATATTAAAATAATAAAAAAGTAATTTTAAAAATAATATTTAATATTAGTACATTAAAATAAAAATGATCTAAAAATATTTAAAAAATTTAATTTAAAATAAATAAATATTTTTTTTAAAAAAAATACTTTTAAACTAAAATGTCAAATATCCTTAGTCAGGTGTGGAAAGCTAACAGGTCTTCGTCCTCGTTCTCTGCATGGCGGGACAACCATATCAATGCCAAGTTGGGATTAATAGGGCCAATGACTTGGGGGTGGGTGTGTCATGTGATCTTGACTTACACTCTAGCATGGCCTTGAATTACCCAAAAATAGGTGGTCCATGCTAATCTGTGCTCGGTCATGTTATATATTGGGTGGTGAGCAGGAAAAAAAATTACAGTATAAGAGTCATGTTGTTTATATTATAGATAACTTGTCATGCTTTGTTTATTTATTATTTACTCGATCGAATGATAATAAAAAAAAACAAATATATTCAATTAACTGAATAAAATAAAAAAATAAAAATACGATGCTTAACCACACCTATTAGAAACATTATATATTTTGTTTTAAATTAATGTGATATCACCATGTTTAATGACAGCATGGGCCTGAATCTGTTTAAGAATAATAATAATAAACAAAAACTTTATTCAGCAATAGATTATAGATCCATAACCTAGCTGGACAATGGAAACCAAGAAATTATTAGAAGCAAGATAAGAAATTATCTCAAGTTTATGAAAAAAAAGAAAAACAGACATCATCCTATTAAAGAAGCAATCAACTTAAAAGTTCAACCTAATAAGTGAAGCTTCAAAATACAATTTTATTACATTCACCAACTCATTAACCCTTCGAAGATCTCAGAACGGGTGATATATACCCTTGATCCATATCAAATACAGGTATTTCCTCGGCAGGATACTGGATGTTTTCTAACATGGAAAACATGGTTGGAGGGTTTATTTGGAATATGACATAATTGTAAACAAAGTTTGCAAGAAGGTGAGTAGAAGCAATGAGAGAGCAGCTATGAAGGAAATCAGTATGCACTGAACAAAAATAAAAACAAAAACGGTGTCGTAACTTTGCATGGGAGGGAGTGCAAGTAAGAGAGAATGTCAATTTTACAAGCTAGGGTGCTTGGCTTATAAGACGTGTTTATCTATCTATCTCTTGACCGGAAATAGGAGCTGTTCTGAAAATAATCTCAAAGTGTTTATTTTTATTTTCTTTTTCACTGGAGATATTTTGAAAGGGTCCCTTTTGTGCAGCATTGCCATAGAAAACAACTTCAAAAGAACACAAAATGGAAGCTGATTTTCTAGTAACAGCATATCATCTGATACTATATTGAGAACCAATGAATTTCCACTAACAGGATCTCCTTGTTGAGGCCCAGACGTAGTCAACTTGCAAATTAGCTCAACAATAAAGTAACCATCAAGAAGCAACATTTCAACAAATGCATCCGTAACGAGGCTTATTGGCTGGTCATAGTATTGACGAGCTTGTTCTTCCAAACCTCTTATTGCCGCAACATAACTTTGCAAGCTATTTCCCAACCTGCGTTGAAGAAACATTTTAAGATAGTGCTTTTTATGTTCTTCCATCATCTTCAAGTCATCTTTTCCTCGGTGATAAGGACGAATGGAGAGGATTTTTGGTTCATATGCCTGTTGTTTACAGAGCGTAGGACACCGGGGACCTTAAAAATACTGCATGTTGACTGATTAGTTGACAAATTTTGCAGCGACATCTAGATTTTATCGGCTAAAGGGTCCCGACGATTCATCTCTTTTCCCTGAATTAATGGACACAGAATATAAATATAATTGAAGCATAGGAGAGCATTACAAAAATAAAAATAAAAATAAAAATATTGATGTGGAGGACAATTTGATAGTGGTATCGTTTACAATGATAAAACAAAGTGTTTAAAAGATAGTTACGAGTAATTTTGGACTTGCAAAGTTGGGATAACGACATATTAATTAGTTGGATGATTAAAATATAAAAAAAATAGTGAATTAAACTTTATGCTATTATCTATATTTTTTTATTAATACTATTTACAATGATTATTGTTGTTTGTATTTATATTCAAAAACTTATTGTTTGGAATTGTTAGAACATTGAACCGCATAATGAACGTTAATCAACTAGTTCCAGTAATCTTATCAATTCTTTTTAGCTAAAATGGTTATTAGCTTATACTTGTTACTTGATAGATCAAAATAGCTTGTGACGGGCACCCGTAAAATATTCCCTTTAATAAAGGTAAAGACTCTTTGATGGTATAAAATATTTATCCTATGAGTTATACCTATGAATATAGAAAAATAATTATCTTAATTTCAAAAAATATTCTAGATGAAGAAGGATACGAGTTCATTTAATACTTATTCTAGATTTTTATTTATAGAAATATTAACGAAAAAGTTAACTCATTACTCATAAAAATGTAATGTTTCACAAGTATATCATTTCAAATCATAAACACAATCTCCAAAGCTTGGCTCCCACATGCCAAAATTTTCTTGAGATTATAAACTAGCAAGCTCAACCGGCTGAAATGGATGGGTCCTCAGATCTAGAGATGAGAGGAAGAAAATATACAAACAGGTCTAGACTTAGAGCTATAAATCAAGAGTTATATACTAACAGGTCTATGGTTAACATGGGAGGTGCCACGCAATCAAAGTCCAGACCGAGGATCTCTCTTGATGCAGGGTTTGTTATGGTGGAATTTTTAAAAAAATATATATATTTTACATCGGTATATAAAATGATTAAAATTTTTAAAAAAATTAATTTAAATTAAAATATTTTAAAAACATGAGGTCAATCATGCACGTAATTGAAACGATGAGTCAATTGCAATGAGAGAGACTACTCAACTTTCCTCGTTCTTGTGTCGAAGATTGGACGAGGATAGGGTGCATTTATTCTTTTGTCTTGTCTAAAGCTTTGTTTGGCAAGCTCTCGTACGCTAAATTGACAAGAACACGAGCATGGTTTGCTGACAAATCCAGCATAAAGGTAAGGAAGGGGCATGCTTGTATAGCCTTCACTTGGCAGCTTCTCAGAGCCTAATCACGCCTATCCATCTGGCTAAACCATCACTCCAATCACACCAACGTAATGCTGGTTCCTTAATAGAAGGATAATAAGGGTAGGCTCCCACCACTAGCAACATGTGGACCAAGAGAGGCCTCACCACACTTCTTACAAGCATGCATCTATCAATTAGCATTTGGATTTGTGGTTTTGATTATTTTTTAAAATAATTTTTATTTAAAAATATATTAAAATAATATATTTTTTAAATTAGATTTTATATTAATATATGAAAATGATTTAAAAATATTATTTTTAAAATTAAAAAAAATAAAATAAAAATTTATTTTTTTCAAAAATATTTTTAAAATAAAATGATAAACATCGAGACTTGGTAAGCTAACAGGTCTTCGTCCTCCTTCGTCCTCGTTCTGTGCGTGTACCATGGGACAGTTATATCCATGCCAAATTGGGATTAATAGGGCCATTGACTTCGGGGTGGATGTGGCATGTCATCTTGACTTGCAAACTAGCATGCAGTTGCCATTGGATGAAAACATTATTATAATTCACAGGTAATTATTAGAGGATGAACAGTATAAAAATTTATAGTAGAAGAGTGATGTTGTTTATATTATAGAAAACCTGCTATGCTTTAATAATAAAAAATATATTCAATTAACTGATTGAAATAATAAAAATAAAATATGATGCTTAATCACACATATTAAAAACTTTATCTAACAATAAAAGAATTTGCTGTAAAACTATAGTATATGTACTTAATGCATAAAAAATATATTAATCTAAATATATTTTTTTCATCAAAAAATCAGACATTGACAAACCTGATACATTTATGTTGTGCCCACACGTGGGCTAGGCAGCCCATGTGATTGTGCCTTTTTTTCATTGCTTTATGGGTGGATGATTTTTTTTATAAAAAATAATTATGAGCCGATGCTTCACCTGATCTTGCCCAAATACCAACCATAATAGTTGCTGAAAAATCAAGACTTGAGAGAACCTCATTGTTGACATACCTATTCTCAGTTACATTTGACAACGAAAACAAACAGTTTCAGAGAATCAAATGATGAATTAAAAATAAAAATGAGGAAGCGAATTGACAGCATGGGCCTGAATCTGCTTAAGAATAATAATAATAAACAAAAACTTTATTCAACAATAGATTATAGATCCATAACCTAGCTGGACATTGGAAACCAAGAAATTAGTACAAGCCAAGTAAGAGGTTAAATACATGCAATATCTCAATTTTATGAGAGAGAAAAAAAAAACAAACATCATCCTATTAAAGAAACAATCAACTTAAAAGTTTAACCTAATAAGGAAAGCTTTAAAATACCATTTTATTACATTCACCAACTCATTAACCCTTTGAAGATCCCAGAACGGGTGATATGTACCCTTGATCCATATTAAATGCAGGTATTTCCTCGACAGGATACTGGATGTTTTCTAGCATGGAAAACATGGTTAGAGGGTTTATTTGAAATATGACATAACTGTAAACACAGTTTGAATCAAGGTGAGCAGAAGCAATGAGAAAGCAGCTATAAAGGAAATCAGCGACCACGGACTGTTGAAATAATTATGCCTCAGGTTTGCCAACCATACATTGCGTCGCTGAGCACAGTGCTTCTCCACTTGTTTGAATAGTTCAGCATAATAAAAGCAATCATACTTGGATAACAAGACATTTTTGCCTATTTTGTTGAATAATATGCAAACCATTTCATCATCACCCAATTGATTTTCAATAATTCCACAGTGTCGAAGTATCTGCACATCTTCTCGAGTGTTGATCAGACAATCCATCAAAGTTATATAATCAGTGACGTACTTACGCTGACGCTGTGAGTATTGTTCATATGCAATAAGATTTCGTAATAGAGACTCTGTTCGATCTTCAACTGTCAAACATGGGATTTTTATCATGCCTTTTTCATAACACACCCCCTGGAACAACCTACACGATTCTTCTTGTTTTCCAAACCTAATGCCAGCTTCTTTCAGCTCTTTGACACTGCGTATGAACTCCAATTTTATGTTCTTCGCTTCACTCTTATTAGGTAGCGCAGAAGGTGAAGGCAACAACCAATCATGATATACTAAGTTCAGAAGATGCTTGCATTCTTGGGATGAAAATATATTTCTTCTCCCAAGTACCTGGCATAGAGACAAGTTTCTGAAGAAACATAACGCCATATGACCGAAAAGGCCCGTTTCGCTCAACGTTGTCATAGAAAACAACTTCAAAAGAACACAAAATGGAAGCTGATTTTCTAGTAACAGCATATCATGTGATACCGTAGAGAGAACAAATAAATTTCCAGTAACAGGATCTTCGTTTTGAAGCCCATCAGTAAAAATCTTGCAAATCAGCTCAACAATAAAGCAACCATCAAAAAGCAACATTTCAACAAACGCATCCTTCTCGAGGCTTACTGGCTTCTGATAGTATTGACGAGCTCGTTCTTCCAAATCTCTCATAGCCGTAACATAACTTGTCAAGCTATTTCCCGGCTTGCGTTGAAGAAACATTTGTAGATAGTGCTTTTTATGGTCTTCCATCATCTTCAAGTCATCTTTTCCGCGGTGATAAGGACCAATGGAGAGGATTTCCGGTTCATATGCCCTGTCATTTATAGAGCGTACGGCATGGGGGACCTTAAAAATACTGCATAGTGACTGAGTAGTTGATAAATTTTGCAGTGATATCTGGATTTGATCGGATAAAGGGTCGCGAGGATTCATCTCTTTTCCTTGAATTAATGGATACAAAATGTAAATATAATTGAAGCACAAGAAAGCATTACAAAAATAAAAATGTTGATGTTGAGGACAATTTGAAATTGTTTATAATGATAAAAACAAAGTGTTCAAAAGATTGCTATGAGTAATATTACTTACAAAGTCTGGGTAACAATATAATAATTAGTTGGATGATTATAAATATAAAAAAATAGTGAATTAAAATTTATGTTATGATCATTTACAATGATTATTGTTGTCTGTATTTATATTCAAAAATTTATTGTTTGGAATTGTTAAAACGTTGAACCACATCATATTATCTGTTGAATGTGAATCAATTAGTTCTAGTAATCTTATCAATTCTTCTTCGCTAAAATAGTTAATAGCTTATACTTGTTATTTGATAGACCAAAACAGCTTGCGCAAAAGATTCTCTTTAATAAAGGTAAAGACTCTTTGATGCTATAAAATATTTATCTTATGAGTTATATCTATGAGTATAGAAAAATAATTATTTTAATTTAAACAATTATTCTACATGAAGAAGGATTCGAGTTCATTATGTCTTTAATACTTATTCTAGATTTTTATTTATAGAAATATTAACAAAAAGTTAACTCATCGCTCATAAAAATGTATTGGCTCACAAGTATATAATTTCAAATCATAAACACAATCTGCAACGTTACTTCGAGAGTTAGCTCCCGCATGCCAAAATATTCTTGAGATTATAAATTAAGACATGAAAAAGAAACCAAGAAAACAAGTTATATATTCACAACAAACATAGTGTAATGGTTAATATGTAATGTAATTTACTGTTAAAAACTATTGCTTACTTGTTTAAAACTAGCAAGCTCAACCGGCTGAAATGGATGGATCCTCAGATCTAGAGATGAGGAAGAAAATATACTAACAGGTCTAGTCAGACTTGGTTAGCTAACAGGTCTTCGTCCTCGTTCTGCGCATCACCGGACTAGGTGGGATTAAGTGGGTCATTGACATCGGGGTGGATGTGGCCTGTGATCTTGACTTGCACACTAGCTAGCATGCAGCTGTCATGAGATTTAAACATTATTATAGTTCACAGTTAATTATTAGAGGGTTAACAATAGAAAATTTCACAGTAAAAGAGTCATATCAATAACTTGCTCTGCTTTGTTTATTTATTTTTTACTCTATCAAATGATAATAAAAAAAACACATTTCATAAACTGAATAAAAAAAACAAAAATATAATACTTAACCACTCATATTAGAAACATTATCTAAAAATAAAAAGAAACCTAAATTGATATCAAAGATATGTTTCTCTTTGCCATTAGAATACGACATCCTCTCTCTTCACTAACTAGTGAGTAAAATAAATAAATAAATAAATTTTTATATTAAAAGTGAATTTAAAAAATATTAAGACACCATGATTTTATCATGTGCATGATTTCTAAGGTTTTAATATATTTTGTTTTAAATTAATGTGACACCACCATGTTTAATGAGTTTTTCATTTTGATTTGTATTCTTTCAATCTGGCTTTTCCTTAAAAATTAAAATTAATTAGTTTTCAATAAAGACTCAAAATCAACAAGGTCGCTTACTCCCTGATTCTTAGAGACAGAGGGAGCTGCTCGGAGAAAATGGAAGACACCTATTTGTGGCAAATAAAAAACCTAATCTTTTTTTTTTCCTTTCCTATTATAGGCGGGCTTGCAGGGCTAAGCCGAGACGCGCGCGGGCATTAGAAAAGCGCCCGTGATAGGCCCGGCCTCATTATCTTTCCTAGTTTCAGCTTTGCCCTTTCGTTTCGGCTTTTCAAGGCGATAGACACTCCGGGGGTGTTTGCTCTGTGGTGGTTCTACTATTGAAGTTCACGGCAGAACCATATTGTTTGGTAACAGTCAAATACACTGTTTTGTAACTGTGGATCCTACAAAAAAAACTGGGTTTCAAACTCGTTTTCGAAAAGCATCTCACAGATGCTTTTCGCCTCAAACACGCAGAGCCAAACCGCAGGCACACCAGAAATAGATTGGCCAAAGAGATTAAAAAAAAAAAACCTTCATAATGGGGAGATTGAAGCAGAAATGGCTGGGCTCAAGATGAGAGGACAATGAACACGTAGATAGATTGGTTCACTCAGCACTATGAACTTGCAACTTTCATCCAGGACTCAAAACTGTCATCAAATGTTGAGATTGAGCATGTGACGACGCCGTTTCGGACTCCGTGTGCGTCTCCTCGGAATTATTATACTCCTCCACCTTCTCCTTCTCGTGTCGTTTTAGGTGATTCTGTTGAGAACACGATGTCACTTGCTAGCATAGATATTCATAGCCAGAAAGTAGTTTTGAGCCACGAAAAAATTGGAGAAAATTTTACCGGCCTGTAATTGGGTTGCCGGAGTAACTATTATAAAATGGTTTCTCCATGTATTTTATTTTAGAAAAGTATCTGCTCTCTTTTACTTGGTATATTTTATTTTGAGCTCTACAAAATGCGTCTGATCTTGCCACGTTAGCATTCGGTCAATGCAACAGGTAGATGATATGACGTGGCAGGATCAGAGTGGAGGCTGAGGAGAGACGGAGAAGATGCGGTTCAATCATTTAATTTTTTGCGTACTAAAACAGGCTGTAAAGTAAAAAATAGCAATTATTATGATGTGGATGGGTAGGGAAGTGTACTGATTTGTTGATGACTGCATTCATTATTGTTGAGGGTTTGTTTGTTATGTTTGTTTTTGCGATTAAGATTTTAATTTTTTTTATATAAAAATATTTTTTAAAATAAATTTTAAAGTGTTTGGTTAAAACTATGATTGAATTTGAATTTTAATATATAAAAATAAAAATAAAATAATTCTTTTTAAATAAAAAATTAAAAATATAATATGAAAAATAAAAATAATAAAATCTCTAAACTAAAAAAATAGTTAGGATTTTTTATTTATTTATTAATACTTTTGATTTATTATTATTTTAATATAAAAAATAAATTATATAAAAATAAAAAATTATTTTAATATATTTTAAAATAAAATAAAAAATAATTAATCTCTACCGACATAGCCATTCCACCCATTCCATGCACCTGAAATCTAACTCTCACTCCATTTAACAACTGCGGCTTCTTTGGAAGCGCTGCTACCATGAACATGTGCTCCAAGTGCCACCAGGACATCATCTTGAACCAGTAACAAGCCCAACTAGTAGCATCATCCATTGAAAGCATTGTGAATGGAAACTCCAGTAAGTATGGAAAAAAAACCTGTGGTTACTGGTGCTGTGATGTACAAGCTGCACTTGTAGAGAGGTGACGATGGATTAATGCTACCGGTAAATCTACTACAGTTCTTCATTTCACTAAATCACTTCCATCCTTCCTCTTCTCGCCTGGCACTCTCCCTTTGAAAACCAAAAAAATGGAGAAAAAAATCTTCATTTTTTATTTTGATTTTAGTAGATTTGTTAGTTGCTTGAAACAGAGCGGGAGAGAGAGAGATGGCGTTGGTGTTCGATGAATTTAGTAGACCATTTGTAATAATAAAAGAACAAGACCAGAAGGTTCGATTGAGAGGTCTCGATGCTCAAAAAGCCAATATTGCTTCGGGTATGGCCGTCTCTCGCATCCTTCACACCTCTCTTGGTCCCAAAAGCATGGACAAGATGCTCCAGAGTCCAGACGGCGACGTTACCATAAGAGAAGGTTTGGATGCTCTAGAATCCTCAATTTTTTCTAAATCTCTGGCACAAACTCAATTCTAAACATCCACTCAAGGATGATAATGAATATTTACTAGTGGTTTTGATAATATTTATATTTAAATTTGACACTAAAATAATTATTCATTAGCCAATGCCCTCTCGTCATGAGCGACATTATATTTTTCTCAACACAAAATATATTAATTATGTGAGTTTTTTTTTATAATATAAATTTAGTCAAAACAATAAATTTATGCAGAATTCCAGTGAAATACAAGTTTTCTATAAAATATATGAAATTTTAAATTGATATAAATTTATTTGTTTAATAGGTTTCAACGAAATAACCAACATAAAATTATCATCATTAAAAAAGCAAGAAGATTCAGATATTTGAATTATTGAATTCATTGTATTAAAATTAGTTTATTTTATAATTTAATTTAAATCACATTTAAAAACAAAATATAAATTGTGAAAAGACCTGCAATAATCAAATAACAAAAATAAATAGTTAATTTTCTAACCACAAAAGACAAAAATATAAATTGAAAATCTATCCCTACGTTACCGTCATTATCATTACTATAACAATTAAATTTATTATCAATATTACTGCCCAAATAATTAAAATCATTAAATTGTCCTAAAAAATAAAATAGAAAAATATTTTTACAAAAAAAAAAACAATAATAAAAAATCATTGAAATTATCATTATTATTGTGCAAACAATAAAATCATAAATTCATCTGATCTGGAAAAAAAAATAACAAAAAACATATAAAAAAAAAAGAACAAAGGGAAAAAGGGAGCAATATTAATTTTAAAATTATCACCAACATAAATTAAAATATCAGAACAAACCTAATAAAAATAAAACCCTGAAAAAAAATGAAACGATAAAAAATAAAAACAAAATTTTAAAGCATAAATAAATAAATATAAACAGAAAACAAACAATGTCCAAGAAAGATCGGAAAAATGAAAGGAATGAACACCAAATAAAAATTTAAAAGAATAAGTGCCAAATGAAAAAAAATATATATAATTAATTCTAATCGAATGACAAAACTACAAGAAATTAGAACCTTGAGACTGAAAAAAATAAAGAGATTTTAAAAAAAATAATTCAGTGTATCCAACATAAATCAAAATTTTGTAATGGAACCGAATAAAAATAAAAACTCAACAAAAAATAAAATGAAAAAAATTAAAAACTAAAAGCATAAATGCATAAATATAGACAAAAAATAAACATTGTTCAAGAAGGATCAAAAGACCAAAGGAATTAATACCAAATAAAAAAAAATCAAAGAATAAGCACCAAAATAAAAAACAAAATATATAATTAATTTTAATTCAATGACAAAAATGAAACAAATCAAAACTTCGAGAATGAAAAAAAAAGGGATTTAAAAAAATCAATACAGTGCAATTGCTAAACAAATTAAAAGAATAAGGATCAAAATAAAACGTAACATATATAACCAATTTCAATTAGAGGACAAAATTAGAGCAAATTAAAACTTGCATATCAACTTATTAAAAAAGCCAAAAAACAGACCAAAAATCAGAAAATTAGGGATCGAAATGAAATTTAACATATATAACCAATTTTAATTGAAGGGCATAATTATAAATAATTAAAATTTCCATTGAAATATCAGCAAGCAAAACAAAATCAAAGGGTTAGGGACTAAAATGAGACAGCTAAAATATGAAGGATCAGATCTTACTTGCTAGCAGCAGGAGAGAGAAAAAGGGGCAAATAATTAAAATAAGACACTGCATGTGCCGCTCGAAAGACGCGTGTTGGCGGAACAATGTGCGGCGTGTGCGTATGACGCACCTCCAGTGTTCAAGAAAAAGAAATAAGAAAAAAATGATCAATTACCCATACACCCCTGAACCTAGCGATATCTATGAAAAAACCTTTAGTGCAAGTACTGTAATACTCCCGGTTCTAGTGGTGGTGTTTTGTCGTTTCGGGAAGCAAGTTTCGTTATTTGACTATACAAATAATTCAGAAATATCATCCATATCTCCTGAAAAATCCAAAAATATCCCTAGTTTCGGGGGTTAAAAATAATGTAGGAGTACAATATTTTACTTTAATAAAAAGTGTAAAAATCATGGTATTGATAAATATAAGATAATATAAATTATATTCTGGGTTCTTATCTAATAATTTAAATTTTTAGGTTAGATAATTTCTTGACATGATATCAAAATCCTGTAGACTCAGCTGTCATAAGTTCGAATCTCATCACCCTCATTCTATTTGATAAAAATCAAGTACAAAATAATATTGATCTTTATGCGAGTTTCAAGCCCAAAATTTTTTTACTTGAAAATATATATTAGAGAATAATATAAATTATATTTTTTAATATTTTAGATAAAATATTTCTTTAACAATAAATATTGTCGGAAAAGAATTTTTTTTTTTCACTGGAATTATTTTAAAATACCTGCCATGTAAAGAAAAAGAAAGAAAAAAAGAAACAAGCACGTTTGAAGAGCGCAGCACACCGAAGAGTTGTCTGCTACGTCAAGGTGGAGTTAATATGACGGATGTGTAAATAGTTCCCACGTTATTATTGTATTTAATTTTCATTTATTTTTTAATCATTGCATTTTTTTATTGAGTTTTATTCTAATTCGTATACATGACATGATATTATTTGAATAGTTAAATCAAACTAAATATATACTAAAAAAATATTATTTTAAATAAATAAATAAAATATTTTGAAAATTTAACTTCGAAGTCTCACCTAATTTGACTAATCAACCATATTGTAAATTGATTCCGATAAATTTTCTAAACGGGAAAAACCAAACCTAACTTGAAGCTCTAATTCAATATGCCGGTGGGCATATATTGGGCCAGGCCGAGTCTTAATACTAAACTCTACCGAAATTGCTAGTAAAGGGCCTAGAGTTCTGCAGCTGGATTTGGCGACACACAACTCAACTGAATTTTGGGCTTGGGCTTGTAACTCTTGCTCATGGAGTCCTTTTTTTTTTTCCCTGCCCCTTCGAAAACACTCCTATTGCTTATTTTGTGATGAGCTTTCTACCGAGCTCGGATGAACTTTAAATAGATCTTCTGGGTGAGATTCTTCCAAAATCATAGTGAAGCAAATGATTAAATTTTAGATTTATAAAATATGAGAAAATAAGACAATTTGTTTAAAGAACACGTCTTAAACTTGCAAAAAAATAGTAATGTGGATGAGGCTAATGAAATAATAAGGTCAATCAGTTATTAATATCCCTAATTAATTATATTAGGATAATTCTTATTCCATCATATGATAC